>JAEOAD010000042.1:6187500-7501250 GCA_036365145.1 Orientallactaga sibirica | reverse complement strand
TGTTCTCTCTAGTAAAGATTTCTATGGTTCTTTTAATTTCTGAAAGTTATTTTCAAGCTTATCACTTTTACTAAAGAAGCAGGTATCCTAGATATTTTTCTTAACAGTCAATAGATGTATTGGTTATTTGTCCAGAAAGAATTATTGGATAAAAGTGCAACAACCACATGACACTTAAATCTTAGGACTTAGAGGAGACAATGGAAGCAATGAGGCCAAATCAACTTACATGTTTCAATAACAAATTGTCAGCAGAAGAATCCTGATCAGTAATGGTACCATTTTCTGTATTCTCAAAAGGACTGGCAAGAATCAGTGCAATACAAATTTCCACTTGAGTATGCAAAAAGTTATTCCATGTATACTTGAAGAACATGTCCTACAAAAGAAAACATTATCTTCTTCAGTTACCTCACTGTTGAAGCCATGTTTTTAATATATTTACATAACAGTGATTAAAAATTACAAAGGGGGCTGGGGAGATGGCTCAGTAGGTTAAAGGAGCTTACATGCAAAGCCTGCTGGCTAGGACTCAATTCCCTAGTATCCACATAAAGCAAGACGCACAAAGTGGTGTATGCATCTGGAGTTCATCTGCAGTGGCAAAAGGCACTAGTGTGCCCATACTCACTCACTCACTCTCTCTCTCAAATAATAAGAATAATAAAAATAAAAGCAAAAAGAGGGCTGGAGAGATGGCTTAGCAGTTAAGGCACTTGCTGGCAAAGCCAAAGTATCCAGGCTCAATTCCCCAGTACCCACGTTAGCCAGATGCACATGGTGGCGCATGCATCTGGAGTTCATTTGCAATGGCTACAGGTCCTGGTGTGCCCATTCTTTCCCTGCCTCCCCTCCTATTAATAAATAAAATTAAATATTTAAAATTTTAAAAAGCAAAAAGAATATATCCTTGTTCCAATTGGGCTAATTAAAAGACACAAGTTTATGGGGCTGGAGAAATATCTCAGTGATTAGAGACACTTGCTTACTTTCCCAGTACCCACATAAACCCAGACGCACAAAGTGGAACATACATCTGGACTTTGTTTATAGTGGCAAGAGGTCCTGGTATGCCCATTCTTTTTCTCTCTCTCTCTGTCTCTGCTTGCAAATAAATAATACTTCAAGACAATTACAAGTTTCTCAAGAGAAAGTATCTTTTTGTTTTCAGAGTGATGTAATTAAGTTCAGTAAACATTCTGTGATAGGAAAAATAATTTCCCATTTCTAATCAGTAAGCTTCTAGTAAACTCTTTTCAACTTTCTTAAACCATAAAACAGCCATAAGTCATTTTGAAAATCAGAAATACGATCCAGTTTTGTTTTTGTAAAATGAGAATACAAGTCCAGGTTAACTTAAGAGTTTCACTATGGTCTCCACTGTCAGACGAGTATTAATTTACAGATATCGACTTGAGTTTCTCATTCACATTTGAAGCTGGGTTTCCTACTGATGAAGCCACTGAGTAAGAGCTCAGGGCAGATCATTTAACATGGTAACCATGTCACAGATGTACACTGTGCAAGCACATCGTGACACCTGTGCCCTACTCAGTTTGTTCTGCTCCAGTGCTTTCTGGTTTCTTACTGTCCTACTTGTGCCTCCAGAGTTGTGGAGGGAAGGGAAGATCTCTTCCCCACAGTGCCTGGAGAATTCAGGCTTTTGGAGTACCACAGATGGTGCCAGCACTGAGCTGACCTATACCACCTATACACTGGAATGGGATGGACAGTCCAGTCAGACTGAATTCATTGCTATTTCCATACCAAGAGTAGCAGTATTGTTATGGATCTGCTTAATAAAGTGGCTGATTCACTTCTAAGTACCTTCAACAGTCTTCATCCTGGCCAAGATGACTGTATTAGAAAGTGAGCTCAGATGAAGAAAGTCATCCATATGTAATTTCAATTTGTAAAGCTGAGCTACATTCTCATGAACTGTCAAGGCTGAATTTAAGTGTCTGTGAGGGGAATCTCACCAATATGACTCCAATGCTGTTCAACTCCATCAGGTCCCCATTTATACTGCTGGTATTGGTTTGAAGCAGGCTGGATATCAACCGAATCACATTCAACCGAGTGTTCCCCACAGGAGGATCCAGTACACCCCATGTAGTTTTCATCACACTTTTCTGAGGAAGAAAGAGCCTTTCAATCAAATTCAGTTACATAAACAGACCATCAAAAGACACATGTAGCTAACCTGGTGGCTCACACCTTTAATCCCAGCAGTTGGGAGGCTAAGATAGAAGGACTGTGTGAGTTTGAGGCCAGCCTGGGGCTACAGAGTGAGGTCCAAGGTCAGCCTGGGCTAGAATGAGACCCTGCCCCCCCCCCCAAAAAAAAAAGGGAGAAGGAGAAAGAGAAGGGGAAAGGAGGAAGGAAGGCAGACAGGCTGAGGTATAACACTTGGTGAACTAACACACAATTTGACTCAAGTCCTGTGTCTGAAAGGAAAGCTGAAAATGAAGAAGGTATCTTTAAAATACAAAATCTGAAGTCACCTCTGGATCACATGACTAAATGGGGCCAAACTTGTACTTGTCTATGAAGATCCAGTAGAAGGTTAGACAACTTGACAGGAAAGAGTGAGTGACAAATTACACAGTATCATTAGTCCATCCTTTCTGAAGGGTCACACCAGCACCACTCCATCCTGCTCCCTCTCCTCACCCAAGGAACTGGAAGGCTCAAAGTTTTAATCAATGGTATCTTACAATAGCTCCAATTAGCAGGTGTTTTACAAAGCTTCAAGGGACCTGGGGTATAGTTCAGTGGGACAACACTTACCTGGCAGGACACTTTTTTTTTTTTTTTTTTAGTTTTTCGAGGTAGGGTCTCACTTTAGCTCAGGCTGACCTGGAATTCACTATATAGTCTCAGGGTGGCCTCGAACTCACTGTGATCCTCCTACCTCTGCCTCCCGAGTGCTGGGATTAAAGGCGTGCACCACCACGCCTGGCTCCAGGACACTTTTTGTGTATGTGGCTGAGGTGTGGTGAAAGCATCTGCATGTGCTCATCGTGCATTTGCCTGTGGTGGCTGGAGGGGAACATCAGATGTCCCGCTCCGTTGCTCTTCCAGTGATTCTTGAGCTGGACTCTCTTAAAGATCCCAGAGCTTGTTTCCCACCTGCCCCTCCCCCAAAGAGCCCTGGTGAGTCTGGAATCTCTGGTCCCCACAGGACTAGGCTTTCAGACTTGAGTGGCCATGCACAGCTGTTAATGTAAGTTTTGGGGATCAAACTTAAGTGGTTTCTCAAACCTCCTTAGGCCCACATATTTGTACAGGAAGGACTCTTAATTGCCAAGTCATTTCTACAGCCCAATTGAGCTTCTTTAAACCAACCCACCAACCAGGAAAAACACTTGATGGATCTATTGACACACCTCATCATGTGGTAAGATCAGGTCTATCACTCACTCCTAAAGCAAATAAGAAGTCCCAGCTGGGCATGGTGGCGCACGCCTTTAATCCCAGCACTCGGGAGGCAGAGGTAGGAGGATCTCTTTGAGTTCGAGGCCACCCTGAGACTACATAGTGAGTTTCAGGTCAGCCTGGGCTAGAGCGAAACCCTACCTCAAAAAAAAAAAAAAAAAAAAAGTCCCAACAAGACACTGCCTTACTCATGCATCAGGGCCAAGAAGTCAGATGCTTCCTTGTTTGTCCACCTAAGGAGAAGCTAGGCAGAACTTCTAAGACAGGTTAGGCCTTTCATTACGTATCTCTCTCAAATCTTTCTGTGATCGCCACCTTCCATTTGTGACGTCCTCTCTTCTTCTGCTAACCTTTTTCTTTACCTTCCCTACTTGTTCCCAGGACTGGCATGAAGGATACTAATGGCTGTAACTACTAAAACACCAGCAAAAGTTTCCCTGAGAGTCAGTGCCAGCACCGCAGTTCACTCAACACAGGCTGAGTACAGTTTAAGGCCCTCACTGGAACGGACCCACAGAATGCTGGACATAAAGTACACAGGGGGAACTGCTAGCTACTCGGTGACAGCACCAGGCATCTGAAACAACAATCTGAAGCTGAACTAGACTCCCTGAGATATGGACAGACAATGTAGTTGTGACAAAATAGTGCATTAAACTCCCAACAAGCCACAATGTTGACAACCACAGAGATATACACTACAAAGGGTACTGGGAAAACTGTGCTAGAACAGAGTTACTCAAGAACCAAATCTTGCACTTGAGTCCAAAGTGCCTGCAGCAATCCAAATGGCAGCGGGTTTAAGATAACCCCACTTTCAGATGGCAGAACCCCCGCCTGCAGGGATCACCAAGGCTCTACTCATATTCAATTTATATAGATGTTCCTCGTGGGAAAGCCACACCAGGCACCTGGCCAGTTCCAATCTGCACTGAGCCTTCACCTGCTGGATCTAAAGCATCAATGTCCACAAATTGTTCCCATTCCCCATGAAAGTGTGCAATTCCAGAGCTGAAGAGATAGAGCAGCAGTAAAGGCACTTGCATGCAAAGCCTAAGGACCCAGGTTTCCCTGTACCCACATAAGCCAGATGCACAAGGTGGCTCATATGTCTGGAGTTCATTTGCAGTGGCTGAAGGCCCTGGGGTGCCCATTCTCTATCTTCCACCCCCCTCTCCAGTAAATAAAATACTAACAAAAAAGAAAGTGAGTGTGCAATTCCAAGATCAAACCAGAAAGATTAATTTTACCTCAAGCACTCAGAAATAATCTGCTGTAAGTAGAAAAGGGTTATCTTACTGGCATATAAGCACCCAAGTATTTTCAGAAGAAAAATCTGAGTTTCCTGACCAAAATTTTTTTAAATTCTATTTTATATCATTTATTAAGTTATACAATAAATGGATAAATGCCAGTTGAAAACTTGCTTGGAGCTGGAAAGATGGGTTAGCACTTAAAGGTGCTTGCTTGCAAAGTCTACAGGCCTGGGCTCAATTCCTAAGCTGCCCACATAAGCCAGACTCAAAAAGTGGCCCAAGTATCTGGTGTGGCCCAAGTATCTGGTGTTTGTCTGCAGTGGCAAGAACCCTTGCATGCAAACAAATAATAAAAACTTTTAAAAATTAAAAACAAGCCAGGTGTGGTGGCACACCTTTAATCCCAGCACTTGGGAGTCTGAGGTAGGAAGATCACCGTGAGTTCAAGGCCACCCTGAGACTACATAGTGAATTCCAGGTCAGCCTGGGCTAGAGACCCTACCTCCAAAAAAAAAAATAAATAAATAAAAAATAAATAAAATAAATAAATAAAAAATTAAAAAATTAAATAACAAACAAACCAGATGTAGTGGCACACACCTTTAATCTCAGCACTCGAGAGGCAGAGGATCACTGTGAGTTCAAGGCCAGCCTGAGACTACAGAGTGAGTTCCAAGTCAGCCTGGGCTATAGTGAGACCCTACCTCAAAAAATAAATAAATTAAAAACAGCTGCCAGTGGGCTCAGCTATGTATACCTTCAATCCTACCACTAAGAAGGCTGAAGCATGAAAATGCTAAGTTTGAGGCAGCCTGATGGTGAGACTGGGTCCCCCGAAAAACAAAGCAAAAAGAACAACAAAAAGTAGCTCAAAAGCAGCAAAAACTAGTAGTGTGCCTTTTAACGTATTTTACAATCAATACTTATCACAGTCAGTTCCCTTACTTCCACAATCCTCATACTTTCCAGTGACTGCCTAAACAAAACTTCAGTTGTGCTTAGGACTGCTTCCGTACCTTGGGTGGCTCAAGCAGGAGTTCATGAAAAGATCCAAGTCGTCCTCTGATGGCTTCTAGAACACTCTTGTTAACTGAACACACTGAATGACTCATGCCTGGTGGACAAATCTCTACATGGCTTTCAAATCTGAAAAACAAATCAAAGTAACTAGTTACTGGACTTTAGAATAAATCATTCAAGGTATGCCAATCAACCATGGCAGTGCACCCTTAATGACCACTTAACTGTCTCATTGTGTATCAACCTTCTAGCTGTGAAAAGAAGGGGTAGAAACAGATTATATGGAAACTCAATGGGGATTAGCAGAGAGCTCCTGGAATCCAAAAGGGCTCCAGTATCTGGTAAAAAAAAAAATTTATACATCATTTCTGTAAATTCTCCTAAGCCTTTGAACCCCTTCTAACTCTTCTACTGATAGCAGGTCTCTGACCAGAAGCTCTGGGAAACAAAGGAAGATCTTATCCCTGAATTACAGACATAGCATATGATCTGCCAGTACAGGATATTAATAATCTCAGTCATTCAACATTGGTCCCTATTTTAAAGGTTTAAATTATTGTACATATAATTCAGTCTTTAGTCATTATGACTCACTGTTTAGAAAGCAAGAACAGGTAGAGTGAGACTCCCAAATCTCACCTGGTGTTAGTAGTTCTCAAGGCAGGGGCAGGACAAGTCCAGAGGGGAGGGAGAACACCAGAAGTATAGTCTAAACATGGGGGTGTGAAGTCCAAATTAAAAGATAAACTTGTAAGTGCCATGTCCAGTCCACAGTGGTGCAAACTAGTAGTTAACAATACTGCTGCTAGCTAGAACAAGACTGCTTGAACTCAGGAGTAACTTGTTAAAAGAAAAAGACAAGATCACTCCAGAATGTCCTTCTAAAGACAGAACAACAATCAGGATCACACTACTGCAGACAGAGGGCTGCACACTGCCTGGCAGACACCCAGCAACCTGAGTGCTTACTGCAGGAGCTACTGCTGGAAGACCTGCCATTCATGTGAGTAGCTTCTACCTCTCAGGGTATGTGCTATGTGGAGCAGCATTCAGAAACTCAAGTACTAAAGAAGGAAGAAGAGAAATACTTTTGGCTAAATGGTGGCTCTCCAACAGGTATTAATTTTTTTGTTTGTTTGTTTGTTTTATTGGTTTTCAAGGATGGGTCTCACTCTAGCCCAGGCTGTCCTGGAATTCACTCTGTAGTCTCAGGGTGGCCTTGAACTCATAGCGATCCTCCTACCTCTGCCTCCTGAGTGCTGGGATTAAAGGCATGCGCCACCACGCCCGGATCTATGTCATTTCATACTAAGAGCCTATGAACATCAGCTTATGTGAGAAAAAGTATTATGAAGATGTCATTAAGGATCTTGAGATGAAAGATTCGCTTGGATTATATAAGTAGGCCATAAATGGTATCACAAGTTTCCTTGTAAGGCAGAAAAGACACCGAGAAGACAAGAGGTTGTACAAGCAAGACAGGTGTTTCTGGCAGCACTAACTGTACTACATCACAGTTTCACTAGAGTTGGTTCTAAACACACAGCATGCATATTTTGCAATATGTAGGTCATCACACCACACAATGCCAATGAACACTGCCTGAAACACCTTGGCTCAGACTTAAGACTACTATATGCAGAATTTTACTGTACACATGAAGTATACTGATCCTATAGAGACAATGGTTCAATTATGAAAAACAAAGACTATTTTTCTACTGTCATTTATCAGCATGTGCATTTAGATTGTACTGTCACAATGTTTGATTTTTAGTAATTTAATAATTGAAATATTGCTGCTTCAGTTGCTGACTTTTCATTAAAAAAAAAAAATCAATAAATGGGCTGGAGATGGCTTAGTGGTTAAGGCATTTGCCTGCAAAGCCAAAGGACCCCGGTTCGATTATCTAGGACCCACGAAAGACAGATGCACAAGGGGGATTATGCGTCTGGAGTTTGTATGCAGTGGCTGGAGGCCCTGGCATGCCCATCACTCTCTCTCAAATAAATAAATAAATAAAATTTTTTTTAAAAGAAAAAAAGGCCAGTCCGCTGAGCTTGCCTTAAGGAAAACAAACAAACAAACAAACAAACAAACAAACAAACAAACCACCAGAAGCTGTTTCAGGCTTCTACAATCCCAACATGTCCATGACAAGAGAGACATGAAAAATTTCCCAGAAGCATGAAGACTGACTAGCCTGGCAAACAGCAGTAAACAAGAGATCCTGTCTCAAATGAGGTGTAAGGAGTGAACTTAAAGTTGTCTTCTGACCTTCACATGAGTGGTGACACGTGTGTCTACACTCACACACACATATACACACCCAATAAACAAACAACTTTTTAAAATCTAAAAGTAAAATAGTATAGATCATTTGGAAAGCTTACGTTGATCGACGTGTCTCAAGTAAAGTCAGCAAAATCTGGATTGCACTGACTATGGCTGATTCATTTTTCTCCTTGTGGAAAATGTTTGACAGAAGCTGCTCTATAATTTCTTGTCTGGGGAAACAAATCAATAGTCAAGCACCAATTGTAACATCATTTAATACTAACAACTCAAAAACAAGCAAGCAAACAAAAACCACTAGCAATTTATTTAAGAGTTCAACCACATAAGGGCATGCTTATTTAGCTTTAGAATTTAAATATATTTAAATATTTAAAGTATATTTAAATATACTGATTAAAGTAGACAAGTGGTTATTAACATATATGTAACTTATATTCTTTCAACAAATTAATGTGTGGCCAGCTTATCTCTGCCAATCTGGTTGATAACCAACACATATTTCAAGGCTAATAGTAATGCCCTATTCAAAGCAGGTTGAGGATAGTGATAATAGCTGAAAGTAATGAAAAGACAAAAGGGAAAATTTTCAAAAACACCAATTAGAACCTAGTAATCTTTTTCTAAATAGGTATGAATGTGTAATTAACAAAAATCTAAAACAGGTAAAACTGTTTGCTCTAGTCCAGGCTGACCTGGAATTCACTATGCATTCTCAAGGTGGCCTTGAACTCAAGGTGATCCTCCTACCTCTGCTTCTGAGTGTTAGGATTAAAGGTGTGCGCCACCACACCCAGCTTACTATTACCTCTTACTTTATAATTAAAATTTGTTAAGTCAAAATAACCAATACTGAAATTGCTCATGAGATCTCTAGCCAAAAAGTAATACAAAAGTCATATGGCACCATGTAGGGAAAAAACACTAGGTTTGTTAGCTCTAGAAGATAGAATGGCTTTCCCCCTAAATATGTACATTCTTCAATACAGGAGGCTGGACACTGTCCATGTCCTGCTCAGACACTGAAGCACTCTTACTCTCAGAGCAATGCCAAGCTTTCAGTGGTGATGTCTACCTGAAGGCAAAGGTGAACTGGCCACAGCCAGCCATGGCTACATCAACTTGGAAGCCTGGCACTGATGAACAAAACAACACAACAATCAGCAAAAACTTTATCAAGATTCAACAGTATTGTGTCTGTGTCATATGCTGAGCCTAACCTAATGTACAACTATCATCCCACACAGAAATCACCATCAACCAAGGAAGTGAGCTTATGAGGCAGCATAAAAGGAATGCCCCTGTGGTCTTTAGATTAAGAGAGGCTAAGAAGAGCCGGGCGTGGTAGCGCATGCCTTTAATCCCAGCACTCGGGAGGCAGAGGTAGGAGGATCACCGTGAGTTCAAGGCTACCCTGAGACTACATAGTTAATTCCAGGTCAGCCTGGGCCAGAGTGAGACCCTACCTCGAACCCCCCCCCCCCAAAAAAAAAGAGAGGCTAAGCTGGAGGGATTAGTGGTTAAGGTGAAGCCTAAGGACTCATGTGTGACTCCCCAAATCCCACATAAGCCAGACACACCAGGTGGAACATGTGTCTAGAATTCGATTATGGTGGCTGGAGGTCCTGGTGCACCAATTCACCTTGCCCACTCATTATAAAAAGGCCAGTCTTTTGAGCTTGCCCCCCCCCCAAAAAAAGGCTTATTTTTCAAGGTAGGGTCTCCCTCTAGCCCAGGCTGACCTGAAATTCACTATGTAGTCCTAAGGTAGCCTCAAACTCACAGTAATCCTCCTCTCTCTCCCTCTCAAGTGCTGGGATTAAAGGTGTGTGCTACCAGGCTCACTTTCTCATTTTGACAAGCTATTGGACGAGTGTCAGTAAAACTCATGATATGAGGTGCTTATGTGTAAAGCCATCTAAGTTCTTTATCCATGTCTGTGGGCCAAATGCTGATTTTTATTTTTTAACATGGATGGCCACAGGAAAGACTCATACTTTTAAGACTAAATGGCTCAAATTCAATCAAATTCCACTTATTCTGAGTTCATTAGTATCCAGAATGAAAAACAGTCCAGGGATGAAGAGATGGCTCAGTGATGAAAGCACTTGCCTACAAAGCCTAATGACCTGTGTTCAATTTCCCAGTACCCATGTAAATCCCAATGTACAAGGTGGTCCATACACCTGGAGTTTGTTTGCAATGGCTGGAGGCCCTGGCATGCCAATTCTCTTTTCTCTATCTGTCTCTCTTTCTCTCTCTCTCTCTCAAATAAATAAATAAATAAATAAAATTTATTTAAAATGAGAAAGTAAAACACAGTCCAACTGAAAGAGAACTGCTTCAGGGATTTTTAGATTTAAAAATTTTCCCAGAGCTACTAATTACAAGGCATTCAATTTAGGCCCAAATTGCCTCCCAAGCTACATGCTCATTAAATACTTCAATTACTTAAGTCAAGATTTCTTGTGCCACAACTACTCCTTACCATGTTTTTTTCTTTTTGGTTTTTCGAGGTTTCACTTTGGTCTGGGATGAGCTGGAATTAACTATGTAGTCTCAGGGTGGCCTCAAACTCTTGGCGATCTTCCTACCTCTGCCTCCCAAATGCTGCGATTAAAGGTGTGCGCTACAACACCTGGATCCTTACCATGTTTTTTAACTTCAGCTCATTTCAAACTATTCCGTAAGTGCTCAACTATACTTATATGATATTTACCTATACAGTGGTGCCCATTGTGGGTTGTAGGGAATTATAATACAGTTAGGTAATTTGTATATTATGTCTCACCAAAAGACTGGCTTGCTAATATCACAATTTGTATATTAAATATATAGACAGTACATCTTGTTATCTAATGTTACAGTTACCAAATGTCTACAGTTGTTGCTGTGATTGATAAAGATTTTCTAAACTCAAGCCTTTTGTTATTTCTCAATCAACAGACATTAAAAGAACCACCACACACTGTGGGAGTGTGTTAACTATTAGAAGAGTTTGATTTTCATTCTCAAAAACTCTGCAGGAAGCACTGCTTTATACAAAGCCTCCCCACCGCTAAGTGTAGTGAAGGTTTTATTTGGTGATGCCAAAGAGCCACTGACTCATCTGGTCCCTGTATTTGAAGAAAGTTAATCTCACTAACACTTAATGATATGCATATAAGCATGTACAGTGTCATTCCAGTAATTACAGAGAATTGAAAAGAAAGGTAGAAATGTGAAAGCACATACGTGGACCACGGTGGCTCTGTGACTAACACATTAGGTACAAATAAAGCTGTGCAGATGACAGGCTGTGGTGGCCCTGAGGAACTCACAGACCACTGCTGGGCAGTCCAGTATGAGATGACCCTGTACTGGCCATTCACTACATATTACCACTAATCAGCACTCAAAATGTAACTCATGAATGGAATGCTTTTTTTTAATTCCTCTCTTTGGACGTAGGGTCTCACTGTAGCTAGGGCTGGCCTCAAACTCACTGTAATCCTCCTACTTCGGCCTCCTGAGTTCTGGGATTAAAGACAAGCATCATCCACTCAGCTTGAATTTGACATGTTCAAAGTATAAAATGCATGTTGGATGATTTAAGACATTAAAAACCATAGGATATTTCTCGGGCTGGAAAGATGGCTTAGCGGTTAAGGTGTTTGCCTGTGAAGCCTAAGGACCCCAGTTCGATTCTCCAGGTCCCACGTAAGCCAGATGCACAAGCGGGCGCATGCATCTGGAGTTTGTTTGCAGTGGCTGGAGGCCCTGGCGTGCCAATTCTCACTCTCCCTCTCTCTCTTTCCCTCTCTCTAATAAATAAATAAATAAAAATAAAATCTTAAAAAAAAAACATAGGATATTTCTGATATTCAACATTTTTAACCAGCTCAAACAGCAGTTTTACAAGATTCAACTAATGAATACTACAATTAGTATTGGATAGGGAAGAGCTTGCATGTTTGAAAGGCATATATATGACAAGAACTTCCATAAGGGAAAAGGTAGTGTGCATTACACATTTTACTCAGTAGCTGTTACTCAGGGACCATATCAATTCTCTTATTCTGTAAGACATGCTGAGAATGCACACCTTCTCACGAGGCAGTTCAAATCACTTATCTTGATCTAACTTATTCTGTGCCTGCCTTATACTTATCAGGAAAATAACATTCACTAATGCTTTATTTTGAAAAAATTTTGTTTTATTTTTACTACTTACATGCAGTAAGGCGAAATACAAGAGAGCTTCATTATATCCAACAGACTGACAAAATCATTACAAAGAAAAAGCAACAGCAATAAGCTGAAGGGAGACTGCCATCCATACTTAATGCTACTTGTGTGTGTTCTTTCCAACTAGCCCTCCAAAGTAGAGAGATGTCTGCTTTTTCTCTAGTAAAACAATCTTCAGTTGCTTGGATGTAGGCCAAACACAAACCCATGCTAACAGTAAACATTTTATCTGAAAATGTGTGAGTTTCAAAAAAAAAAACAAAATAGCAGCCTATCCTTGAGGTGTCTTTTTTCTTAAAGTGAGCTAAACAAGGTAACTGTTGAGGTAGCTAGAACCAGCTGCCAAGGCACAAGAAGCCCCAAGAAGATCTTCTGGGGGGGGGGGGAGCCCTGCACATTTTAAATGGGTCAAATTCACACATACACAAGACTGCACCCTCAAAAACCCCTTGGAGTTATGACGTGACTATCACATCTTATGGTGGCTCTGTTAAAATCTTCTGCAAAGATAGTTGAAAAGTTCCAAGTCACATATATATGTCACTCATTCCCCCTTTTCTCTCAGCCAGTCTCTACTTGGTCACAAATGATGGGAGAAGAGAAGCAGGATTTCCATGATGCCCACACAAGAAGTACTTCACTTACCAGTCACTCACAAGGTAACACATCAAAAAGAAAGCAGCATCAATGAGAAAAGTAAGAACCAAGCTTTCAACATACTTCTCTAGAGTGGCAAGCAGGGGGTCTGGTTCTGTACTGTTCTGAACTTGTAACATCTGGTCTCTGCTCAGGCGAACAATTTCACAAAGTGACTGTGAGGCATTTGAATGTCTCTAAAGGAAAAAGGTAAAATTTTAGCTATAAAATGTGTTACAAGTTAACTTTATAATAAAAAGTGAGGGGCGTCAGGCATGGTGGGGCACGCCTTTAATCCAAGCACTTGGGAGGCAGAGGTAGAGGATCATTTGAGTTCAAAGCCATCCTGAGACTACATAGTGAATTCCAAGTCAGCCTAGAGTGAGACCCTATGTTGAAAAACAAAAACAAAACAACAAAAGTGAGAGACAAATGGTTTTAAGAGAACACAGATTAACACTGTTATCGGCTTCAAGGAGCAAGTCAAGCCCCAAAGAGAAAGGGCCCTCACTGCATTCTGCCAGGCTGACAAGCTTTACTGCCAGAACTGCAGTGTGCTGGTCTCCATGGGGAGGCAGTTGAGCAAAGCTCTAAGGAAACTTCATTAAATACTTAAAAAGAGCACAGCCTCAAAACACACTTTTCTCAGCACGGATAGATGTACATACACACCAGCTTAAAAAAAGTAAAACAAATACAACTTTGTGGAAGAGACAATGGGTAAGAAATACTACAGTGTCTTCTGAAGTGGAGTGTTAACCAACTTTACAGGATGCCCCCAAACCTAGCATTTGTATAGGTGTGACGGTGTGAAACAATGAATATCCATACCAAGGACTACACCATAATATTTAACAAGTATTGACTAGTCAGCATTTTTAAAACAAAACAAAACAAAACAAGGCTTCACCATGTAGCCCAGGATGACCTTCAACTCACAGAACCCTCCTGCTTCAGCCTCTCAAGTGCTGGCAGGTATTATTGTGCCTGTTCTAGTAAGTATAATTCTAACATATGAGTCATCTCTTTATAAAAGGGACACATCAACAAGACCATCAAAAGGGCAAAAGGAGGGGCTAGAGAGATGGCTTAGTGTTTAAGGTGCATGCCTGCGAAGCCTAAGGACCCCAGTTTGATTCTCCAGGTCCCAAGTAAGCCAGAGATGCACATGGTAGCACGTGTCTGGAGTTTGCAGTGGCTACAGGCCTTGGCGTGCCCATTCTCACTCTTTCTCTCCCTCTCTCTGTCATAAATAAATAAATAAATAAATAAATAAATAAATAAATAAATAAATCTTTTTTTTTTTTTAAAAAAAAAAAAAAAAAAAGGGGGGGGGCAAAAAGAAATCTCTTGTACACCAAGTAGCGCTGTCCTTTTCAGAAACAGTGCTGTAGAACCAAACTTCTCCTTTACCTTCTCTTGGGCCCTACAGACTGGTCAGGATCTGCTTAAACCCATGAACAGAGTGAGGAGCAAACCTTTTGGCCGCATAACCAGCACTGTTCATACCCCTAGCACCTGAGAACTGGGTCTTACTACCTACCCCAGGAAAAGCTTAACACCCAACAAGCCCAACAGCTCCTTTAAGATGGGGGTTCTGGGGTTGGAGAGATGGTATTTGCCTACAAAGCCAAAGAACCCATGTTCAATTCCCCAGGACCCACATAAGCCAGTTGCACAAGATGGCACGTGCACCTGGAATTTGTTTGCAGTGGCTAGAAGCCCTGGTGTGCCCATTCTCTCTCTCTAACAAATATTTTTTTTTAATGATGGGAGCTGTCACATCAGAGCTCTCCCTCAGCATGTGCGTGCGCACACACGCGCACACACAGTTAAATCATACAGAGCATCAACTCTGGCAATAGCAGCAACAGTTAAGGAGAGTGTATTACTGCCTTCCCAAGAGTAGGAATGGAGGAAGTGAAAGCTTTCTTCGAGCTATTTTAGACAGGCTCCAGGCACCAAAATGGCTGACTAGATTTATCTCCACAGAAATCTGCCTTTGAAGCACAAATATCCTCTGGCTATGCACCTCTTCCTCTGCTTACTCACCCACAGTGCTCTCTCTCTAATCTACCCTACAATCTACATGTGTATGATGAGGATATCTGCATCACAAACCATCTTGTTCATGGATATGAGGTTGAACCACAGCTTCTGTGGTGCCTAGGAATAATGGCTGACTGGGTAATTTCACATGCCTTGCCCTGATACTTGAGGGATGACACTAAAGACCTAAGAGACACATCCCTTAGTCCCTCAGCCCCGGACTCAATCTGTAAACTATTGCCACACTACCACATCAATCTTGCGCACCACCTGCACCCAGGCTGAAGCTGCCAAAGCTTAAAGGTCTGGACCAGGAAGTATAGCTACCAAGTCACTGTAGCGGCTCATCCTGTTGTTACGCTTACAAAGGTTTAGCCAGATCCCCTAAAATGAATGCAAATGTGGCCCCTTCAGTTCCTGGGCTACAAACAGGTGTAAAAGGAAAAAGGTGAAGACAGTGAACTGTAACAAAGGCTGGGGCAACATGAAAGCCCAGCTCTGGGCAAGAGTGTTATCCTGCTGCCTCACAACTCTAAACATTCTGGGAACAAGCAGAATATAAAGCTGTTTAGAATATCAACACCTCAAGAAGACTAGGTCATCACTATTCTGACTCCCTTATCTCCTTCACATTTATATAGGTATGCTCTGTGCCCAAATAAACAGTTTTTATTTAAAAAAAAATCAAATTTAAAACTCCACAGGAGAACTTACATCTTCTTCTTGTGATGGATGAACTATTTCCACAAGCCTCTGGATGATTTTCTCCTCATTTAACCACTGTAAAACACATTGTAGAAGTAATCATAGCAATGAGTAGCTCTTGTTCAAGCCCCAATGAAGTTTAACATACTTGGAAATATCTATTACATTTTAAGTTGAATGTTACAGGTTTCTCTGGACTTTGAATACTACAGAAAATTAAAAGACCTCCAAGGAAAATGCCAATGAATATATTATTTTAACAGTGATTAAGAGTACCTAAAACTCCCCAAATCTCAATAGCCACATACTAAGATTCTATACCTAAATTCTTAGTCACAGAGTACTTGAAAGATATTCAACACTTAAAGGCTTAGACTTTGGTGAGGGTGCATTAAGCAGGATGGAATGTACACACTTTTTTCATAAGAGAATGTTGAGTTAAGAGCAATACTTAGTGGCAACCCTCTGAGTCAAGGAAAACACGGATGAGCAAAAGATGTTTGTAGATTTCAAAAACAAACCTATTACATGATATATGAGGCTGGGGGAGGGGCACTGCCCTAGAAGCAAAGTGACAATCTTATGGCCTGCCCAACTGCTAAATAACTGTTTTAAGCACAGCAATCTCTTTTGTTGTTGTTGTTGTTTTTTTTTTTTGGGGGGGGGGCTTTTTCGAGGTAGGGTCTCACACTCTAGCTCAGGCTGACTTGGAATTCACTATGTAGTCTCAGTGTGGCCTCAAACTCACAGCAATCCTCCTACCTCTGACTCTCGAGTGCTGGGATTAACGGCATGCGCTACCACACCCAGTTTAGCAATCTCTTCTTAATCTCTGCATGAAATGCAGTTAATAAAAATATGACAGGGGGCTGGAGAGATGGCTCATTGGCTAAAGGTGCTTGCTTGCAAAGCCTGTAGACCCAGGTTCAATTCCTAAATAAATAGCCAGATGTACAAAGTGGTACATGCATCTGGAGTCTGCATTGACAAGAGGTCTTGGTATACCCCCCTCTTTTCCCTTCCTCCCCTCCCTCCCTCTGTTCACAAATGAAGTTTGTCAGGGATTAGAATAAGACAAAACAAAAGAAAAATTAACTGGCTTAACATGAGCTCCCTGAGGAAATTATATGCCCTAAAAAACAAGGCAGCTCACCACCTACAAAGGCCACTCACTAAAAAGCTCCCAGAGGTTAAAGAAGAGAGAGACTGGGATAGATAGCAAGAAATCAAAAACAATTTGCTAAAGGCAAAGAAAGAGACAAAACCCTGACACTATCTCTGGCTCCTTACAGGGAATATATCAGTTAATGAAATGGCAATATCATTAGGCAGGCATTACAGAGGGAGAAGTCCAAAAATAAGTTCTATTTTAAAATGGGCGCACAAAACTTCGAGATATCAGCAGGCCAGGGATGAGACCTAAGATTGTAGATTTTTTTTCTTTTTTTAAAATTATTTTTATTTATTTATTTATTTGAGACAGAGAGAGGGAAAGAGAGAAAGGGAGAGGGAGAATGGGCACACCAGGGCCTTTAGCCACTGCAGACAAACTCCAGATGCATTTGCCCCCTTGTACACCTGGCTTATGTGGTACCTGGAGAATCGAACCAGGGTCCTTAGGCTTCACAGGCATGTGCCTTAACCACTAAGCCAAGATTGTAGATTTTTAACAAGCCCACAAATGATACACAAGGCCATACTTTGATAGCAATATCCTAAGGCAAACACTCCAGACCCCTAACCTCTAAACATGGGAGAAGCCAGGACACCTGGTAACAGCTACAGACCACCTCTGGACTAATTTCCCAAATCCAGAAAGACTTTCAGGAGTTTCTAACTAACCTGCCCCCAAATCCACTACTTTATTAAGCACAACACTCCCCCCAAAAGCCTATTTATTTGGAAATGGGCCCTAAAATTTAACCCAGAAATGACCAACACAACAGATCCATTCCTGAAAGCCATACTGAATAAAACTTCCCATAGGTAATCCAACATAAAAGTGACTCTTCCCCCCTCCTTGCAAGTCTTTCCGAAAATACTGAATCCCTTTTGAGAAAACAGCCCAGATCCTGAAATACCTAAAGGGAACAACGTTTCTCAATTCAAGGCCCTGCTTATAGGTGAGTCCCAGGACACATCCACAGAGCTTAGGGTCATGCTGACGGATACAGCCCTGGCCCACCAAAGTACACACCTGCTGTAGTGGTTTAAATGTGTGGCCCCATAAACTCAGGCTTGAATCTTGAGTCTCCAGTGGGCGGAAATCTCCTGGGGAAGAGGTATGTTATGGGGAGGGGTGGATCTTCCAGCCCTAAAGTGTGTTTTGGGGGGCGGAACTTAAGTCCAGCCCTGTGGGGTGTGTTATTCTAGCTGTTAGTGGTATCTCTCTGCTTGAATGAGCCAGCTTCTTCTGCCATGGATGGTGTTCCCCTGGATTCTCTAAGTCTGAAATAAACCCCTTTCCTCCTATAAGTTGCTTTTGGCTGGGTTTTTATCCAGTAACACAAAGCTGATTGCAACACTTGCCCACCTCAGCCAGCAGTGGACAACACCCAGCAACCTTCCTCTCATAGGACCTCTTTTCTCTCCTGGTCCATTACATCTTCAACATCAGAATTTTCAATGAAACTCATATCCAGTGAATTAAGGTTTTTCTTTAATGTTAAGACAGGATTTTGTTATGTAGCCCGGGGTGGCTAGAATGTGCAATCTTCCTGCTGTAGAGTGCTGGGAATGCAGGAGTGAGTGACCAAACCTAACGGAGATAAGTTTAAGGTTTTGGGGTGAGTATTAGACATGGAATGGATTAGAGAATGGTTCCAGAAGGTGGGAAGAGGGGAGGAATGGGAGGATAGGAGGTGGGGAAAGAGAGGAAAGCATAGACAAGGGCCTGGAAAAAGCCTTGCTTCTTATCTTCTAGTTGCTTATATCACCCCCCTTCCCAACCCAATTCTAACAGATCTACTTATTCAAGACACACATTCTAAAATCACCTATAAAATATGACCTTTCCGTGCCTCATTATTCTCCTAAGTACAGCCTGTTTTGACTTTGAGGCAGGTCTGCCCATCCTCTTAAGAAAACCCACAGCATACTTGGATGAGCTCCCAACCTGCTCTTCAATCTTACCACTAAGACCAAGCCCTGCAACAAATTCTCAACACATTCTACCTCACCAATCCCCCCGCCCCCCGGGCGCTCCCACACACCCAAAAACCCAACCAGCAAAGGGTAAAGAAATGCTCCCAGTACAAAGCTGAATCTTTTCTGATGTTGGGACTTCTTCCCTAACATCCAACACTCTAGACAACCCTCTGCTAATCCTGTGGGATTCCCTCCCAGCACACAGGAGCATGGTGGCCCACACTCCCACATTCCCAGCCCCAGTCAACAACAGCTCAATCTCTACTCACATTCAGCACATCTTGCCTGGGCTGTGGAGGCTCAATACATGTCAGAAGCCTGAGCAACAAATCCATGATAGCAGAAGTTCCTATATGCTTTATAATAAGATCTACAAAATCACGCTTCTTCTTTAAGAAATCCACAATCTAGGGGAGAACAAATTAAACACTGAATGACATATAAGTTGGGAACTATGAAATTTAGAATGCTTTTAATCCCAACCAATATACCCTCTAAAATCCTGTCACACTTTAGATTGAGGAAAGGCAGGCACTGAATTATAAGTCTGTCTTACTACAATATTCAAAACCTTGAGGAAAAAAGTATCTCCTAAATAAGCATATATCTATTCATTTTTCTCACTAATTCTCTAAGAATGGTAATCAAAACTTTAACAGACCTACAGAGCTAAATATACTATTTAAAAATATATTTTTTATTTGGGCTGGAGAGATGTCTCCTAAGCCTAAGAACGCTGGTTCTAATCTCCAGGTCCCACGTTTAGCCAGATGCAAAGTGACGCAAGGGCGCAATGCTGCACTTGACTACAAGGGGGTGCACGCATCTGGATTTCATTCGCAGCAGCTGAGAGGCTGCTGGCGTGCCCATCTCTGTCTTCCTCTCCCTCTATGTCTCTCTCCAAAAAAAAAATTTATTTATTTATTTATTTATTTGAGACAGAGAGAGGGAGAAAGAGAGAGTGAGAATGGATGCGCCAGGGCCTCTAGCCACTACAAATGAACTGCAGACACATGAGCTACCATGTGCATCTGGCTTACGTGGGACCTGGAGAATCGAACCGGGGTCCTTAGGCTTCACAGGCAAACACCTTACCGCTAAGCCATCTCTCCAGCCCTAAACACACTATTATCTTTTTTATCATTTATGGACACTACGTAATTCCATTAGATTGAACAGTGAAATGTAGAATATTCAAAATCCTAATTATACTCTAGCAAGAGGGAAAAGATTCAGAACAGAGATTTCTACTTCAAAATAACTAACTTAAGTGATTCAGATTTCACTTCAGTAATACATCTAACACAAGAAGAGTGGCTGCTGGGGATGCAGCTTATTTGGTAGAGTGTTTTCCTAGCATGCATGAAGCTTTGGGTTCAATTCCCAGTGCCACACAAAACTGGAAGTAATGGAACACATCTGTAATCTACTCATCCAGGAAGTTGGAGACAGGAGGTTCAGTAGTTCAAGGTCATCCTCAGCTATATAAGAGTTTGGGGCCAGCTTGGGCAACATGAAATTCTGTGTGAAAACATGGGGGGTGGCTAGTTATAATGGAGGGAGGATGAAACTGTTGTAATAATGTCTTGAGTCTCTTCTACAGTGAAAGCAGAGAACAAATGCTTTGTCCCTACACAGCTTCATATGCCCTCTCATTTCTTTTGTTGTGTACCTGATATCCTGTTAAACCCCACCACGTGTCCTGGGAGCAGTATAACCAGCTGCTGTCACAGAATCTCACTAAGCCTTGGGAGGTGAGAAGTAAGTGTTATAGATGAAGAAACCAAGGCTCAGACAGGTTAAGTATCTCCTAGAGCTAAAGGGTGGCTGCCCTGGGATTTACATTCCCATCTGCGTGCTCCAAAAGCTACAAGCCTTCTATTAGCCACCTGAAGAAGTCTAAACAGCTAGAGATGACTAGAGCTACAAGTACTTTTAGACAATTTCTTGTAAGTACAGGACTAACCACTGCACAGTGCTTGTTTAGGTAATGAGGCTAAATAGTAGTTTCACTCTTTAAGAGACAACATACTCGACTTATACTTGAGACTCATAGAAGTTTTAGAAAGGACAATAAAGCAGAGAGGAGGAAAAAGTAACACTGGACAAAAATACTTCATGATTTTGTGACCTGTATTTTCTTTATCGTCCAAGGAATCCTAGATGGAGACTGCAAGGAGCAAGGGAGAGGCAGGACTCTTTACTCAGGGTCCAGCAGCATGTACCATTGTTGCCAGGTGGATCCACACCTGACTTTAAGGCTCAACACAAATACTCAGATCCTCAGAAAGTCTTCTAGATCCCCATGCTAAAAGCTAAGACACTGAAAGCCATGGCTCATAATCTGCACAGGAGGGAGGACAAAAGGCCCAATGAAGGGCAACGTTTCCATGATGGTGGCAGACATCTCTGAAAACTAACTGGTAGTGCTTGGGTGATGATGAAGGACAGCTCACACACTCCTAGAACTGCCAGCAGTGCTTTGATTTCTAGACAGAAGGCAGAAACCATGACTTGGGGATTATGACCCAAGGGAAAAAGAATCTGATGTCTAACACACATATGAAAGTTTGAGCATGAAAGAATGATATTGTTCTTCTAAACTAAAACATGTAACCAGTACTGCCATGGTATAGTACATACTGGGTCCAAAATAGTTCCAGTCCCTTAATGTAGCGTGCTGATAGCAAGGACAAGTCATGGAGACTGTTTTCCACCTTGAAGGCAGCACCAGGTCTGATTCACCTGACCACTTTTGCCTGTGTAATCATACCTCTTCCAGCCACACCTGACAACACTGTTAGTCAGGTCTTAAGCATCTGAGACATAAGTTTTCTTCCCTGTCCATTTCCATAGACTATAATCCCTTTCACATCAATATATACCAGAGCACAGTTATCAAATTTAGCAAGTGTCAAAAGTGAACTGGAATGGAAAGGTTGCTAAATACTCTGATTATTGGGCCCAGCCAGAGTTTCTGATTCTGTAGGGTCTGGGTTAAGACTCAAGAATTTGCACTGCGGGCTGGAGAGATGGCTTAGCGGTTAAGGGGTCTGCCTGCAAACCCAGAGGATCCAGGTTCAACTCTCCAGGACCGAAGTAAACCAGATGCACAAGGTGGTGCATGCATCTGGAGTTCGTTTGCAGTGGCTGGAGGCCCTGGCACGTCCATTCTCTCTCTCTCTCTGCCTCTTCCTCTCAAATAAATAAATAAATAAATAAATAAATAAATAAAGTATATTTTAAAAGAGCTTGCACTGCTAAAAAAAAAAAAAAAAAAAAACTCTCAGGTGATCTTACTGTTGCTGGTCTAAGGACCACACTTGGAGAATCACTGCTTAGGAAATCAAGTTCCCAATGGCACCTGAATTAAGAGATGAACAAAGACAAGAGAGGAGGCAGCTAGAACATTGAGATTGAATGTCTGCAAGTACTGCTGGATAGGAACTGCAGAGCTGCAAATATGCATGACCATCAATATCCAGATGCCCACACTGACCATGGTTTATACTTGTGGGAAAGTCCTAACTCAAGCGTCATGGGTAATCATCACAGGGTACAATGGAGCAAAGAAACTTCTGCTTGCATAGGCCAACAGGACTGTGTGTGTGTGAGGAGAATGCTCATGCCTTCAACCGCTCAAGTGCCACAAAAAGGAGACCAAGATTTTCATTCTTCCAATTACTTGCCCAAAGCCAACAGATTTGAGGCTCTTATTATTACAGGAAAATGCTCATTAATGCATAAATCACTTAAGTGCTTAGAATTTCTAAGATCTAAATATATTGTCTGATCAAAACTAGACTTAAGGCAAACATAGAACACTACAGCAACAATACTAGGGATGTTTAGGGGATGACTAGCCCTAATACTTACCTTTTAGAAAACATATTTACCTGTTCTGGTTTTCTGCTGATAAGAATACTTAGCACCTTGCTGAAGAAACTGGCAAGTAGTGGGTTCAAAGGGGAATCATTTAGGAGGAAGCTATATAATTTCATTAGCAGGGATTCGTCTTCCCCCAGTCTATCATTCATCTGGGAGACATCAGAAGTAAGCAACTCACAAGATATATTTGGATACCTAGAAGACAGGATATTGTATCATAATGTATATTAACAGTTCAACTACATTA
Source organism: Orientallactaga sibirica (assembly GCA_036365145.1). NCBI lineage: Eukaryota > Metazoa > Chordata > Mammalia > Rodentia > Dipodidae > Orientallactaga > Orientallactaga sibirica. Next base: position 7,478,342 of record JAEOAD010000042.1, on the reverse strand, counting down.
AGTAAAACACAAATCAGGAAGGCTTCTTAAATTTTTGGGAAAATAGCATCTATTAAGAATTAGCAAGTCATTTTAACCTATTTTGTCTATTCTCTAAGCTAAAACGAATTTTCTACTTCTGTCTAAATACACTGCCTTTAAACCAAGCTTTTCCCTGGCCACACAACTACAGCACACTTAGGGACTCAAGAGCCAAGGACATCACACTGCAGGGATGGGCCTTCTTATTTCTCAGAGAGCGGGCTATTAGCACATAGCTACTCTGCAAGACAAGTCAGGGGCTTCCCAGGTATCTGGACAGGCTACTGCTAGTTTTATATAAGTTATAAGTGGTATATCAAAGTTGTTTTGATAAGCTATTAAATGTTCAGTCGTGTGTGTGTGTGTGTGTGTGTGTGTGTGTGTATATCCCCGTTTTTTGAGGTAGGGTCTCACTCTAGCTCAGGCAGATCTGGAATTCACTATGTAGTCTCAGGGTGGCCTCAAACTCATGGTGATCCTCCTACCTCTGCCTCCCGAGTGCTGGGATTAAAGGTGTGAGCCACCATGCCCGACTAAGTCCCCTATATCTTAAGAGAATACATACAATATATTGAAGGCGAACAGTACGTAAACCTTGAGGTACTGGGGGAGGGGACACACATGGACACAGATGGACACACCATGCTTTCCATACCAAATTCTAGGATCTTCTATGGATAAGGCAGACAGGAAAGAAGAAGGCCACTGTCAGTGTTCACTATTATCTATAGAACACAGGCCCACAGAAAGCAGAAGGGATCAGCTCTTGCTGCATCCTCTACTCTTCCACAGACGCTGCAGCTTTACACATTAACTCCTGTGTCCGCTCACACATGCAAACCTGATGAGCAGACCACTCACTCTGAAGCACAGGCAGCAGATCTACTACCCGACTCAATTTCATACTGGAGACCCCAGACAACACTCTATCTGACCCACATTCCCTTTCTTTGTTCTGAGAGCATTCCTCCATCAGGCAGCTAGGAGTGATGCCCCAGCTCGCCACCAGGAATGGCAAGCTCAAATCCTGACCACATCAGGGAGGAGAAAAAACAGCCATATGATGGAAGACAGCAGTGAGGGCTGTAAGCTATAATGTGTGCGGCACACCTGAAGGTATCCCTTCAGGTAAACAGATGGTTTCCTGGTTTAAGTGCCTAACTCAGAGGCAACTGGCAACACACAGAAAACCACAGAATGTGGTGGGGCCTGAAGAGTGAAAAGTATGAGAATGTCCCCCAAACAAGCATATGCAGGAGGAAGAAGACGGAAAAAGCAGACCAGGCAGATGAGTGGCACAAGGATCCCATTACCAAACAGCTGTCTTCAGGGAGGTTCTGGCTCAACTATAGTCTCCCTCATTTTATGTAACATAATCATTCAACAATGCAACAACAGAGCCTTCCACAATGGAACCATTAACCAGGGACAGGGTTATACAGTGGACACAGTTGCAGCTATGAGATTTAAATTCTGGGTTTAAATTCTACCTTTACCACTTACAAGCAGTATACCCTTTTCCTCAGTTTCCAAGTTCGAAATACAATGCTGGATGAGGGATAGTCATAAAATGAAGTGTTTAATGAAAGATAGCTATGTGTATTTCTCTTTATTTTCTATCTAGCTGTAGCATAAGTGCTGCTGTAAAGGCTGGGGTATATCCTGTCATAACTACCCCAATTTGAAAACTGGCAAATACAGAATTACTAAAAGGTAGCAAACTCAAGTCCTACAGAAAGCCAAATGCATGGGTATATTCACATTCAAGTCAGGACACTGGCACCTTTTAACATTGCTCTTGCCAGGCATGGTGGTTCACACCTATAATCTCAGCATAAAGGAAGCTGAGGTAGAAGGATGGCTATGAGTTCAATGCTAGCCAGATTTTCATTCTTCCAATTACTTGCCCAAAGCCAACAGATTTGAGGCTCTTATTATTACAGGAAAATGCTCATTAATGCATAAATCACTTAAGTGCTTAGAATTTCTAAGATCTAAATATATTGTCTGATCAAAACTAGACTTAAGGCAAACATAGAACACTACAGCAACAATACTAGGGATGTTTAGGGGATGACTAGCCCTAATACTTACCTTTTAGAAAACATATTTACCTGTTCTGGTTTTCTGCTGATAAGAATACTTAGCACCTTGCTGAAGAAACTGGCAAGTAAAGGGGTTCAAGGGAATCATTTAGGAGGAAGCTATATAATTTCATTAGCAGGTTTACGTCTTCCCCAGTCTATCATTCATCTGGGAGACATCAGAAGTAAGCAACTCACAAGATATATTTGGATACCTAGAAGACAGGATATTGTATCATAATGTATATTAACAGTTCAACTACATTAAAAAAAAAACACAAATCAGGAAGGCTTCTTAAATTTTTGGAGAAAATAGCATCTATTAAATTAGCAAGTCATTTTAACCTATTTTGTCTATTCTCTAAGCTAAAACGCAATTTTCTACTTCTGTCTAAATACACTGCCTTTAAACCAAGCTTTTCCCTGGCCCCACGCAACTACAGCACACTTAGGGACTCAGAGCCAAGGACATCACACTGCAGGGATGGGCCTTCTTATTTCTCAGAGAGCGGGCTATTAGCACATAGCTACTCTGCAAGACAAGTCAGGGGCTTCCCAGGTATCTGGACAGGCTACTGCTAGTTTTATATAAGTTATAAGTGGTATATCAAAGTTGTTTTGATAAGCTATTAAATGTTCAGTCGTGTGTGTGTGTGTGTGTGTGTATGTATATCCCCGTTTTTTGAGGTAGGGTCTCACTCTAGCTCAGGCAGATCTGGAATTCACTATGTAGTCTCAGGGTGGCCTCAAACTCATGGTGATCCTCCTACCTCTGCCTCCCGAGTGCTGGGATTAAAGGTGTGAGCCACCATGCCCGACTAAGTCCCCTATATCTTAAGAGAATACATACAATATATTGAAGGCGAACAGTACGTAAACCTTGAGGTACTGGGGGAGGGGACACACATGGACACAGATGGACACACCATGCTTTCCATACCAAATTCTAGGATCTTCTATGGATAAGGCAGACAGGAAAGAAGAAGGCCACTGTCAGTGTTCACTATTATCTATAGAACACAGGCCCACAGAAAGCAGAAGGGATCAGCTCTTGCTGCATCCTCTACTCTTCCACAGGCAGCTGCAGCTTTACACATTAACTCCTGTGTCGCTCACACATGCAAACCTGATGAGCAGACCACTCACTCTGAAGCACAGGCAGCAGATCTACTACCCGACTCAATTTCATACTGGAGACCCCAGACAACACTCTATCTGACCCACATTCCCTTTCTTTGTTCTGAGCATTCCTCCATCAGGCAGCTAGGGTGATGCCCCAGCTCGCCACCAGGAATGGCAAGCTCAAATCCTGACCACATCAGGGAGGAGAGAAAAAACAGCCATATGATGGAAGACAGCAGTGAGGGCTGTAAGCTATAATGTGTCGCACACACTGAAGGTATCCCTTCAGGTAAACAGATGGTTTCCTGGTTTAAGTGCCTAACTCAGAGGCAACTGGCAACACACAGAAAACCACAGAATGTGGTGGGGCCTGAAGAGTGAAAAAGTGAGAATGTCCCCAAACAAGCATATGCAGGAGGAAGAAGACGGAAAAAGCAGACCAGGCAGATGAGTGGCACAAGGATCCCATTACAAACAGCTGTCTTCAGGGAGGTTCTGGCTCAACTATAGTCTCCCTCATTTTATGTAACATAATCATTCAACAATGCAACAACAGAGCCTTCCACAATGGAACCATTAACCAGGGACAGGGTTATACAGTGGACACAGTTGCAGCTATGAGATTTAAATTCTGGGTTTAAATTCTACCTTTACCACTTACAAGCAGTATACCCTTTTCCTCAGTTTCCAAGTTAAATACAATGCTGGATGAGGGATAGTCATAAAATGAAGTGTTTAATGAAAGATAGCTATGTGTATTTCTCTTTATTTTCTATCTAGCTGTAGCATAAGTGCTGCTGTAAAGGCTGGGGTATATCCTGTCATAACTACCCCAATTTGAAAACTGGCAAATACAGAATTACTAAAAGGTAGCAAACTCAAGTCCTACAGAAAGCCAAATGCATGGGTATATTCACATTCAAGTCAGGACACTGGCACCTTTTAACATTGCTCTTGCCAGGCATGGTGGTTCACACCTATAATCTCAGCATAAAGGAAGCTGAGGTAGAAGGATGGCTATGAGTTCAATGCTAGCCTGGGCTACATTAAGACCTTTCCTCAAAAAAGAAAAAATAACCAACAGGGCTGGAGAGATGGCTTAGCAGTTAAGAAATTTGTCTGCAAAGCCAAAAGACCAAGGGTTGATTCCCCAGAACCAACGTAAGCCAGATACACAAGGGGCACATGTGTTTGGAGTTCGTTTGCAGTGGCTAGAGGCCCTGGTGTGCCCATTCTCTCTCTCTCTTACATCTTTCTGTCTCTCTATGTTTGCAAATAAATAAATAAATTTTTTTTAAAAAAATCAACCAACCAACCAGCTTGTGTTGCTAGGTGACTTGGAGATTTATCTACTCAAAAGCATGAATTAAGCCGTGGCACACACCTTTAATCCCAGCACTTGGGAGGCAGAGGTAGGAGGATCACCGTGAGTTTGAGGCCACCCTGAGGCTACTACATAGTGAATTCCAGGTCAGCCTGGGCTAGGGTGAAACCCTACCTCGAAAAACCAAAACCAAAAACAAACAAAAAAAAAACATTAATTATGCAGCCTCAGCATTATATGGGAGGCTGAGTTCTGATTTCAATAGACCGGGAATACTGTATTTCTCCTTAACATTCAGCATCCAGAAGTAGCCTCTATTCTAACTAATTCTTGTCAGGATAACCACTTTGGCCACACAGTGTGAGATCTAGTGTCCTTGTACCGAGGACATAAATAATCAGAGAACCTAGCCTTACTGCACACAGACCTGCATCTGGCCCACCCTTGCTCCCAAGAATAACCTCCACTTGTCCTCTGGGTCACATTCCCTCTTGCCTCCCTACCATAGGACATCACTAGACAGCTACTTCCTTAGCTGGCACCACTCGATCTACTGCACTGTTCTCATTAGCATATAGACTGTTATGTTTATTTAGGGAAAGAAAACAAAAACACCCACAATCTCCTGACTCTATGTTTGCCTTTACCTACTAGGGCCCTCCCACCTCTAGTGCTGCATGGTACCTGAAGAAGTTGTCTTGGCTTGTCTTATACTTCTCCTCAAAAGCATCCCAGCCAGGCTCTTACCTTGGCCTTTCCAAAGGACCTGCACTGATATGGCTAATATCTGCACATTGCAAGCTCAGGGGCTCCTGTGAGCAGCATCCTCTGATCACACCCTCTTCCCTTTCTAAAGCCTGTCTTCTGTGGCTTCTGGCATGGCAGCTCCACACAGTTCTCCTATTGCATCTGGCTACTCTCAGTTCCTATGTGTAAACCCAGTCCAGCCAGCAGCCTCTATCTCCAGTCTAGAAGCCTGTCTTCCATCTGCATCAACTCTACAGATGATCTCAGCCGGCCTCAGCATCACATGACCCCACCCACCTGCTACCACCCCGTCTCTATTCCATCCATGGCAACCTGGCACTTCGAACTTGACAAGGCTGAAGCCAAATGCTTGACCTTTCCCTGACACAGGGCCACTCTACCCCGCAACTGCTTGGTCCCAAACTAACCATCGTTACTGACCCTTTCCTCTTCACTGCAAACCCAGGAAACTCCTTTAGTTTTTTGTTTTTTGGAGTTTTTTAACTTCTATACTTACAGACAATAAATCATGATACTTCCCTCCCCTCCCCCCCTTTCCCCTTCAGAACTCCACTCTCCACCATATCCCCTCCCTCTCTCCATTAGTCTCTTTTAATTAGATGTCATCATCTTTTCCTCCTATTATGAAGGTCTTGTGAAGGTATTGCTAGGCACTGAGAGGTCATGGATCTAATTTCATCTAATATATCCACCCAGCTCACTGAGACCTTTCTCTGTGGATCTTCACAGCCTCTAAACACTGTCACCCCTCTTTCTACACCTGCCCTCCAGGGTTCTAGAGCCTGAGGAAAACAAAGTCAGGCAATACTACCCACTACTAAAACACTCGCAGCATCTCTTTAGGGCTGCCCTAGCCCTGTCTTTTCTATTCTGCCTCCATTCATGAGGCTGCTCTTCTCTGGCTGTCCTGTTGTTCTTGGGGTACATAAAGCACACAGGCATTTTAGGGCTTGTGTACTTGCACCTGTATGGACATTCCTTGCCCAAGTACCCAAACAGCAAGGTCATTTCCTGCACGAGGCTTCCCCATGAAATCCTCCTTCCACCATTGTCAGTAGTCCCTGAACTATCCTGTTTTATGTTTCTAAAAGGATTTTTCTGACAAACCATGAGTTTACTTTTTAGTATGGTTCATCCTGACAACAGCAATCACCCCACATCCTCAAACTAAAAAATGCTGATCTTCCTCAGAGGGCCATGGTCAATCCCATCTGACAAAGCTCTCAATGTTATTCTAGGTGTTCCAGTCAAAGATCATTTCAGAGTGTGCTTGGCAAACGTGTAGCAGAGTACTGCTCCACTCAAGTCACACTACTCTCACATGGTGTCATTCAGAACATCCAGAAGGCTGTTCATTCAGGCAGCTCCCCTGGCTCCTGCAGCCTCAAAGGCAGAACAGCAACACTGGCAAGGAGGCATTGTTACCAAGTCTTCAGATGCCACATATAGCACAACTGGATGGCTTTTCTTTTCAGTAAGTACTTCACTTAAGGTGCAGTAGTTTGTGTTTTTAAATACTTACTCCCCAGGTGAAGGCAATTTGGAAAAGTTGTGGAGCCTTGCAGTAGGAGGTAAGTCACTGGGGGCAAATCCAGAGATTAGTCCACGTCCACTGGGGTGTTTATCTAGTTCACTCAGACTGTTTCCTTCCCCTAATGTCTTGCTACAGCACGTGCTTGCTATGTTTTCCCTGCCATGATGTGGCATCCCCTCGAAACTGTAAACTGAAATAAACCCTTTCTTCTCTCAAGCTGCTTCTGGTCAGGAGTGTTACCCAGTAATGAGAAAGTAATGGCTACATAAAATGGGCCTATTCTTGAGCTGGGCATGATGGTTTATGCTTTTAATCCAAGTACCTGGGAGGCAGAGACAGGAGGACCACTATGAGTTCAATGCCAGCCTGAGACTACATAGTGAATCCAGGTCAGCCTGGGCTAGAGCAAGACCTTACCATTAAACTCCCCCCCTACCCCGTCAATGCCTATTCTTGGGCTGGAGAGATGGCTCAGCAGTTGAGGTACTTTGCCTGCAAAGCCTAAGGTGGCACATGTATCTGTCTGCAGTTTGTTTGCACTGGAGTTTGTTTGCACTGGATAGGGGCCCTAGTGTGCCCTTCCTTCCTCTCTTTCTCTCAAACAAATAAATATTAAAAATATGTCTGTTCTTCCCCCAGGTAAAGAATAATTTCATTTAGCATGTGAGGAAACAGACCCAAGAATAGAAGCCACTTGCCTACTCAGAGCTTAAAGCTTAAAGGAAGGACAGCCGGGAGTGGTGGCGCACGCCTTTAATCCCAGCACTCGGGAGGCAGAGGTAGGAGGATCGCTGAGAGTTGGAGGCCACCCTGAGACTACATAGTTAATTCCAGGTCAGCCTGGACCAGAGTGAGACCCTACCTCGCAAAACAAAACAAAACAAAACAAAACAAAACAAAACAAAAACAAAAACAAAAAAAAAAAAAAAAAAAAAAAAAAAGCTTAAAGGGAGGGCCATACCCTCTCCAGGTGGCCTGATAGGCTCCTGGTACCACATCATACCACCCATATTAGCTTATGGTGGGAATTCCAAAGTAGTAAGGCATCTTTCTTGCAGGACAGGGCACACTAGAATTCTATTGTTAGTATTCCTTATTTCTTCCTTTGGAAGGCACTAGTCTCCAAGTGAAGGCTTCCATGGAATGCCAGGCATCAATCTTAATGGATGGCAGAGAGTATAGCACCCTTGAGTATACCACCAGTAACATAAAAGCATTAACAAATATTTCCATGGTTGTGGCGAAGGCTTCATGTAAAGTTCTTGCAATTTAAGCATGAGGACCTGAGTTTGAATCCTCAGCACCCATGTTAAATGCAGGCATGATAATGCACACTTGTAAACCTAGCACTGGGGGGCAGTGACAGGATAATTCTTGGGGTTTGCTGGCAAGCAAGACTAGCCAAATCACCAAGCTCTAGGTTCAGAACTTGCACGCACACACAGGCACACATATGAAACATATGACAGAAAAAAAGAACCTAAGTCTGAAGGTCAGACTTGAGCAAGAAAAACAAAGGAAAGAAAACACCACTAAGGCCTTGGTTCATCTTATTCCACTAAATTTATTTAATGCATAATTAATCATTTTTTATTCCCTAAGGTATTTTGGGGGGTGGGGGGTTATTTCCATATTGTTGGATTTGGAAAAACAACTAAAACCTCACTACTGGCACACTCATGGAGTATTCATAAAGGGCTCCCAAGGGTAGGTATAACAGGTGTTACAAGCATTGGAAACGAAGGATTCTCACTGCACTGTGCCCTTCTGTTTGTAACCAGGTTACACTAATGGTATATTAGTTTAATACTGACTACAGTTTCTATGGTGTTTGTTTAAATAAAGCTTCACTGAGGTTCTTCATGAGCTGTGTCTTTATTCTCAGACTGCACCATAAAGCAAAGCTCTACAGAACCCTCTTCCACCCTGAAGCAATCTTGGGTGGTCAGAGTCTCTAACTTCCTATCTGCAAAGCAGAGAAGATACTTAACTTGATCATCTTTCTCTTTTAAACTGCTCATTACTTTATAAAGCTTTTTGTCCTTCTGGCTGAAATTCACAGCACTTACTTTTAGACTCCTATCATTTACTGGACTTTGCTCTAGAAGGTGACCCATGGAGCCTGTCACTCTTGACCATATCAACCTCTGGCAAAACTACAGTGGCTCTAGGGGAATTCTTGGGCAAGAAGTACAAGCTTCTACCCCCACTTATTTTAGCCCCGCCCTAAGAGAAGATTGAATTTTCTTACTTGTATCTGATCTTTTCATCCATGTCTTGAGGAGGTTCTTCTATAATGAATGACACTAAATCTTCGAGACATTCTGCTTTTATTAGAAACTCTATAAGCTTGCGGTTCTGAGCCTTGCACTCCTGTAAAACGTCTTCCTCATCCATCAACTCCTTCAGTGTTACATCTTCTCTCTCTAGCAGTGTGTCTATGTGGGATGATGAGTGAAGATCAAATTTCCAAAACATGCTGCTCTAAATGAAATGCAGAGAGTTCATAAAATTTCAACTTTACTTGTTCATTTTCCATAGTCCAAATTTCAGTTGTTTAGTCTGAAATGACAGCTTGTTATTAAGATACAAGTAAAATCAGTTTCATATTGAAGCCACAAAATTATTTCCTAATGAATAACACCAGTAAGAATTCATCCTTAACATAGGTTATTTTCTTCTTTTTTGGAGTCAGGGTCTCACTCTAGCTCAGGCTGGCCTCAAACAACAGCAATCCTTCTACTTCAGCCTCCTAAGGACTAGGACTAAGGTATGTGCCACTATGCCTGGCTAGAGAATTTTTTTTTGGGGGGGGGTTGGTTTCAAGGTAGGGTCTCACCCTAGCCCAGGCTGACTTGGAACTTGCTATGTAGTCTCAGGGTGGCCTCGAACTCACAGCAATCCTCCTACCTATGCCTCCCGAGTGCTGGGATTAAAGGCGTGCACCACCACACTCGACCAAGAATATTTTTTAATCTGTTAAAAAAAACACTGAGGGCTGGAGAGATGGCTTGGTGGTAAGGCACCTGCCTGCCAAGCCTAAGAACGCAGGTTCCAATCTCCAGGTCCCATGTTTAGCCAGACGCAAAAAGTGACACAAGGGCGCAATGCTGCACTTGCCCACACGGGGGGCACATGCATCTAGAGTTCATTCACAGCTGCTGAGAGGCTGCTGGCGTGCCCATTCCCTCTCTCTCTCAAATAAAAATAAAACAGGAAAAAAAAATTGAGAGCCAGGCATGGTGGCACACATTTTTAATCCCAGTACTCAGGATGCAGAGGTAGGAGGATCATTGTAAGTTCGAGGCCAGCCTGAAACTACATAGTGAATTCCAGGTCAGTCTGGGCTAGAGCAAGATCCTACCTCAAAAAACTGAAGAAAAAAAAACTGAAAATGCTAAATGCTAAAACTTCACAAAATTTTAGCTTACAAAGTAATCTTGGGGCTAGGAAGATGGCTCAGAGGTTAAAGGTACTTGTTTACAAAGTCGGCCACCTCGGGTTCAATTCCCAAGTTACCCAACAAGCCAGATGCAAAAGTGGAACAAACATCTGGCATTATTTGCAGTGTCAAGAGGCTCTGGTGTGTGCATGCATGCATGTACATGTACACACACACACACACACACACACACACACACACACACACACAAATTTAAGGCGGGTGTGGTGGTGCACGCCTTTAATCCAAGCACTCAGGAGGCGAGGTAGGAGAATTGCCATGAGTTTGAGACCAACCAGAGACTACAGAGTGAGCTCTAGGTCAGCAGGGACCAGAATGAGACCCTGTGGGGTGGGGGTGGGGGAGGACGGGATTAATTAGGAGACAGGATGATGTCAAGTTCAATGCTAGCCTGGGCTACACAGTAAGTTCAAGGCCAGCCTGGGATGCAGGGCTAGCCCAAACTATACAGTAAAACTCTCTGTCTCCAAAAGCCAAAGAATATAATGCTGCAAAGGCAAAAATACCCCCCCCCATTTTTTCACAGGATGAACTTTTCTTCATAGAACTGCTATCTTGAGCAACGAATGAGACTGAACAAATTAGAACTCTCCAAAAAGGCAAAGACGCTGAATAACACTGCTCTTTGGTGGCCAAAACCCAGAACCAATCCAATGATGAAAAGATCTGCAAATTTCTTTTCTCTCATACATTCTTTCTTTCTTTTTTTTTTTTTTTTTTTGGTTTTTCGAGGTAGGGTCTCACTCTAGCTCAGGCTGACCTGGAATTCACTATGTAGTCTCAGGGTGGCCTCGAACTCACAGCAATCCTCCTACCTCTGCCTCCCAAGTGCTGGGATTAAAGGCGTGTGCCACCACGCCCGGCTCATACATTCTTTCTTTTTATAAATTTCCCTTCTTCTATTTACGAGAGAGAGAGAGAGAGAGAGAGAGAGAGAGAGAAAAACACAGAAAGTGAGTTAGCATGGGTGAGCCAGGGACCCTTTATCACTGCAAATGAATTACAGCCACATGCCACTTTGTGCAGCTGGCTTTATGTGGTTACTGGGGACTTGAATCTGCACTGGCAGGCTTTGCAAGCAAGCACTTGTAACTGCTGAGCCACCTCCCCAGCCCCATGATCTATACAGTTCCTAAAAAAGAAATTTAAGAAACTAAAACCTACATTTGGAAGAATTAAGAAAGTAGCCTAGGTCACTACAAAAAAAAAAAAAAAAAAAAAAAAACACTTGACAATCTACCTTTAAATAACATTCCACATACTACATATACTCAGATTTCTCAAATGCACCTTTACCCTCCTAACCACATAAACAGTTTTCTCTCTTCAAGTTATTTGTTAGAAATGGAAATGTGAAGAGAAGCAGTATCTCATCTAAGGATAGATAAGAACATCTCAAAGGCTACATCTGATCCCTAGTTAACACAAGCCAAGTCCTCAGTAGAAACAGAACCATTTGTAGCCAGGTATGGTGGCGCACGCCTTTAATCCCAGCACTTGGGAGGCAGAGGTAGGAGGATCACCATGAATTCAAGGCCACCCTGAGACTACACAGTAAATTCCAGATCAGTCTGGGCTAGAGCGAGACCCTACCTCAAAACAAAACAGAACCATTCAAAAGCCACCGCTAGTTACTCAAGACATTCACTGCAGATTCCTGAGCATGGTGAGACATACTGATGCCATAGAAAGACTCCACAGCCAAAACCTGCTCATCAAGTGCAGCTTCACCCCCCACCTGGCCAAGTGTCTCCTGTTAAGGTTATCAACAAGAAAGCTCACCAATATTCAGATAAAGGAAAATTTTAATTTGTTTTTATTTACTTAAGAGAGGAAAAGAGAGGGAAAGAATGGACACGCCAGGGCTTTCAGCCACTGCAAATGAACTCCAGATGCATGCGCCACCTTGTGCATCTTGCCTACGTGGTTCCTGGGGAATCGAACCTGGGTCCTTTGGCTTTGCAGTCAAGCATGTTAATTGCTAAGCCATCCCTCCAGCCCAACTTTTTAATTTTATTTTCCCCCCGAGGTAGGGTCTCACTCTAGCTCAGGCTGACCTGGAATTCACTATGTAGTCTCAGGATGGCCTTGAACTCTCAGTGATTCCCCTATCTCTAACTCCCAAGTGCTGAGATTAAAGGCATGCACCACCATACCCGGCCAACATTTTTAACTTTTAAGGCAGGTTTTAACTCTAGCTCAGACTAACCTAGAATCTATTCTGTATCCAAGTTGGCCTCTAACTCACAGTGACCCTACCTCAGCCTCCTGAGTACTGGGATTATATGTATGAGCCACCAAACCCCAAAAAGTACATACACTTTTTTGTTTTGTTTTGAGGTAGAATCTCACTCTAGCTCAGGCTGATCTAGAATTTACCATGAGTCTCAGGGTTGCATCAAATTCATGGTGGTCCTCTTATCTTAGCCTCTCTAGGTGTTGGCATCTACTATAAAATGACTAATTCCTCCGATTCTCCACTATCAATAGTTAGTGCAGAACACTTGAAATATGCATTTCTGTAATAAATTTTCTATCAGGCATATCATAAACTCAGACTATGCCTACAGTAGTTACAAACTGAGTGGGATAATGGCCCTGGTAAATTAGTTACTACAGGGTTGACCCTGGTTTCTATTTGTGCTCTTTAGAATACAAAGAAGCTCGACTTAAAATAATAATTATACAGCTTGACTTCTCTCCCTCAGGTAAACGGAATTCTTTTTTTTTTTTTAATTTTTTATTTTTAGAGAGAGACAGAGAGAGAGGGAGAAGGAGACAGAGAATGGGCGTGCCAGCAATCTCTCAGCTGCTGTGAACTAAATCCAGATGCGTGCCCCCCCCTTGTGGGCAAGTGAGGCATTGCGCCCTTGCGTCACTTTGCATCTGGCTAAACCTGGGACCTGGAGATTGGAACTGGGTTCTTTAGGCTTAGCAGTTAGGCACCTTAACCACTAAGCCATTCTCCAGCCCCAGAATTCTTTTAGAAAGAAAACTACTCTAGCCAGGCATAGTAGTGTAGGCCTATAATTCCAGCCTCAGAAAGCTGAGAACAGAGGACGCCAAATTTGAGGGTGGCCTGAGTTACTTAGCAAGATCCTGTCTCAAAAACCAACAACAGGCCATAAGGGAGGGAGAAGAAGGTTGAACTTAAGGGGAAAATAGATATATAAATGGGGGGCAGAATACTGGGGTGAAGTGGTCCAAGGGAGGCCAGAGTAGGGGATGTAGGAGAGAATGGAATAGGAAAAGGAGTAATCAAAAAATAAAGATATTATGAATAAGCCATATGGAAACCTACATCTTCATTAACTAAAGTGTGCCCATGTGCAGGTATGTGTGTATGAGTTTTTAAAAAGACAGTTGGGGCAGAAGTATCCTGATGGGAAGGATAATGCTGTGCCCATAAGCCATCAACTGTTAGACTGTCACAAGAAAAATTCAGTGTCAGGGGTGAGATACCTTCCAGTGTGCTGCTTTGTCAGGAAGGTCCCTGATGCCCTCCAAACATTAAAGGCTAGAGGTCCTGGCGTACCCATTCTGTCTCTCTTTCTGCTTGCAAATAAATATTTTTCAAAAAGCTTTTTTAAAAAGTTGTATCAGAAGCTGCTAGTTTCTCTGGAAAGAGAAACTGCTGGTGGACCCACCTGTAACCCTGTAAACTGGCAAAGAATGATAAGGAAGATCTTTGTTTTGAGAGAGAGAGAGAGAGAGAGAGAGAGAGGGTTTTTGAGGTAGATCCTCTTGACCTGGAATTCACTATGTAGTCAGACTGGCCTGAAACTCACAGTGATCCTCCTATCTCTGCCTCCTGAGTGCTGGGATTAAAAGTGTGTACCACCATGCCCAGCTGAAGGCATTAATTTTAAAATATGAATTTATTCAGAGCAGAATTGCCATGCTGGGTGAACCTTCTCACCTATTCTAAATTCTAGCACATATTCAAGTATCTAAATGTTAAATAAACAGTTCATTTTTAACAGAGTGAAATTAAAGCTTTAACATGCATATATGAGACAATTTTGTTTTAAGGGATTCTCTCTATGGTGATAATTCTTATTTTGTAAGTTCTAAATCACTTATTTCTATGGCAATATATTATCAAAATACAATTTATAAGATCTTATGTGTACAAAGACAAGCAAACACTATTAAAGTTCAAATTCCTTTTTCAAGGTTTTTATTTTTATTTGTTAATTAGAGACAGAGAAGGAGGGACAAAGAGAGCAGGCACACCAGGGCCTCTAGCCACTGCAAACAAACTCCAGATGCATGTGCCACCATGTGCCTCTGGCATACATGGGATCTGGAGAATCGAACCTGGGTCCCTGGGTTTTGTATGAAAGCACCTTAACCGCTAAGCCATCTCTCCAACCCAAGTTCCAATTCTTATACATACACTCCCAGGTCTTCTTTCAGAGCTCCCAGGAGGGCCCTAACACACCCAAGTGAGTTCTAGCTTACACAAATGTCATTTAAGTCACACCTAAATTTCAATTTGCTGGCAGCCACATCAAAAAGTAAAAATGATGAGGCTGGAAAGATAGCTCAGCAGTTCAAAGCATTTGTTGCAAAACCAATGCAAAGTGATCTCAAAGTGCCTGTGACAATGGCAGGTAGAGCCAGAAGAATCATTGGCCAGCTAGTCTGATAACAGCCCAGCTAATCAGATGTTACTTTGCAATCAGACAGTTTGTCTGCAGCAGCAAGAGACCTTGTTTCAAAAGAGGTAGAACACAGTTGTCCTCTTACTTCCATATGCACATCCCTTATTCACACATGCATATGTACAAATAAATGGGTAAATAAATTTTAAAAGTGAAAGAGAAAGGAAAGCAGTTCAAGACCATGTGTGTTTATCTCAGCCATCTGATGTGGACTCACAGCACTTAAATGTGCTCGAGTCACAGATCACTGGCAGCAGACCTACTGCACCGTGTGGCTCTCATTCTATCATTAGTATAGTCATGACTCAAGGGCCCTATCTTGGTACTGAAATCAACCTCCGTCCCATCTATAGCCCAAGTTAAGCACTGACAACTTTTTCCACATTAAGGCTATTCTGGGCTGGGCATGGTGGCACTTGACTATAATCCCAGAACTTGAGAACTGGAGGCAGGTGGATAAGAAGTTCAAGGCCAGCCTTGGCTACAAGAATACTATATCAAAACCACAAACACAGAATAGTCAATGTGAGGGTGAGTGGGTACAGAGGATGATGGCTGTGCTTTCCCTTTTAAAGAGTGAACAAGAAAAGCCATGTACATTCTTAAAATATAACTTGAGCAGACATTCTTCAGCTCAGAAAAGATTATAAGAAAAGCCAAGTTTTTAGCCTCTAATATCTAGTATTATGTGGAACAACAAGTTCTCAAATTTCTCACCTGAAAATAATGCAGTTAACGAATCAGGAGGGGCACAGGTGATTCAGAACTGGGGTAGATTAAATTTAAAAGATTTAAAATTAGATTTAAATTTAAATTTTTTAATTGGCTAAATTTAAAAATGAGGATTATGGGGGCTGGAGAGATGGCTTAGTGGTTAAGGCGCCTAAGAACCCGGTTCCAGTCTCCAGGTCCCACGTTTAGCCAGATGCAAAGTGACGCAAGGGCGCAATGCCGCACTTGACCACAAGGGGGCGCACACATCTGGATTTTGTTCTCAGCAGCTCAGAGACTGCTGGCGCGCCCATCTCTATCTGTCTCCCTCTCCCTCTCTGTGTCTCTCTCCAAAAATAAATACAAAATAATAAAAAAAAATTTAAATGAGGATTATGCCGCTGACAATTTATTTCCTCTTATAATCTAACTCAAAATGAAAATGCCTAGGTCACTCAACATGTTGGGAAACAATGATATCTGTGCGATCAATAATACCACAAAACAGTAATTCTGGATTTCTCACTCCTGCTGGAAAAAGCTAAATCATTGTGGCCGCCTAAAGGCCAAACAACTTGTTTTTTCTACAAGCACAGTCACATTTACACCAGACATCTGGCCAAGTTTATAAGCAGCCTAGGACAGGATATACTGAACAAACTGAGCTGTGACTGGGCTATGCTCACTGGCTTAGCTACTTGTGCAGTGTCCAGACACCTGGGACCTCTCAGGACTTCTCAGTCCTGGATTCGGGCATGCACAAAACATGGTGGACAGTTTCTGACAAGATCCAAATGGGTGAGTTCAAGAAGGGCTTGGTGGTTGCTACTGCAGGCTCCAAGCTGCACGCCACTAAGAATGGGATGGGGAGGGAAGGAGAGTATCTATAAATAGTAGAATGCAGAGTCACTGTTATAGGAGGCTCTCAGGGCTTAAGTGAATGATAAACTCCTTCACCTGACAGCAAAAGTCAGTGTTCAGTACCCAGGGAAACGTAATTTCCACAAGATGCAGAAACATACAAATAAGTAAAATTAGATGACTTTTGAACAGTTCTAAATATAAATAGGAAACAAAAACACACAAAACAACTAGAAAGCTCAAGCTTAGTAGTAAAGGTGTCAACTTCACAAAGGTACCCAAGCTCATCCCCCCCTCAATTAACACAATATAACATCAAAGGATCTACTAAAAATAATATATCACCATCTTTTTTAGATGGGGAAGGGAAATAGACAGGGTTTAGCTAGGTAGCCCAGGTTCTGAGTGCTGACAGGATAGGGGAGTGTCAGACATACTTGTATTTCCTTAGAGAAGAGTTAATGCACAGCAGCTCCACTTGATTCTCTCTCACAATTCATCCAAATCAAGTGTTACAATTAGCTCTGTGTCCATCATCCAGATATACCAGACTCTTTCCCATCTTTGTAACTTTTTTGATATATCTACTTTCTTTTGAGAATAGTAAATAATAAAATAGTAAAAGAAGAATCAATTCCATTTAAAATGTGTCATTTTATTTATTGTTTTTGTTTTTATCAAGGGCCTCACTATAGCCTAGACTGACCTGGAACTCACTGTCATCCTCCTATCTCAGTGCTCAGAATAAAAGCAGGCACCACCAAACCTGCACTGTACTCAAGAAAAGGAGTAACATAAACGGTGTCTATGCCTAGAAGAATATATAGCACAGTTCAGGTTTGTTGCAGAGCTGATGAATACCAATGAGTTTTGGGGGGAAAATGTGTTCTACAGTATCTATGGTGGAGAGGAAATGAAGTCCTTTAATAACAGAAACAATTCTGAATGGGCACAGACAGCAGATTCGACAAAGGAGATAACACAAAAGCTGTGGCAAGTACATTCACAAAAAACAGAGGGAAAAGGATGAGCGTGTTCTGGGGCACCAATGTGGGACAGGAAAAGGCTGAGCCTGACCCTAAAGGTTCTGGGACCAAAGCCAAGTGTGGTGGCACATGCCTTTAATCCCCACACTTAAGAGGTGGAGGCAGAAGGATCACTATGAGTTGGAGGCCTGCCTGGACTAGAGTAAGGCCCTGCCTCAAAAAAAAGGAGAGAGAGAGAGAACAAAGGATCTGGACCAGAGAAGATAGTGAGCTTCTGCACTGGCCTGTTTTAGAAATCAAAATCAAATTATGGGGTTGGCAAGATGGCTTAGCAGTTAAGGCGCTTGCCTGCAAAGCCTAAGGACCCAGACTCTATGTAAGCCAGTACCCATGTAAGCCAGATAGACAAGGTGGCGCAGGTGTCTGAAGTTCATTTGCAGGGGCTGAAGGCCTTGGCATGCCCATTTTCTATCTGCCCTCTCTCTCAAATAAATAATAAAATACTTAAAAAAAATCAAATTATGTCCTAAGAAATCTCACACTAATTACCATGTCTCCTTCAGTCTCAACATATTTCTACCAAAAGTCTGGTTTTCACTGTTTTCTTGTTCTTAAACTGTACTTTTGTAGCAAATGACACAGATGTATGGCTTGTTGTAATTCTTAGCTGCTTTATAAGTACACAACTCTCAGAGAGCAAATGCCTACACATACTGTGGTCATAAGATGCAAAGAACAAGGCCGGAGGATCACCTACCTCATCATCTACTTCACTGCTATACACAGGATGTCAAAGTCAAGCATGTTAGCACACACATGTAGCCCCAGATACTTGGGAGGCAGAAGAAGCAAGAACCCAGGGGACTGAGGCCAGCCTGGTCAGAGGGAGGGAGGATGGGACCAGAAGAAGAGAAGGGAGAAGAGGGAGGATGGGACCAGAAGAAGAGAAGGGAGAAAAGGGAGGGAAGGTCAAGTGAAAAATCAAGAAAACTCCACTAAGTTTTGTCAACTAGTTCAAATATATCAAGTATATGTATATCTACAAGTATATATGTATATCTACAAAGTATAATTGTTTTCTTAAAAATTTTTTAAATATTTTATTTATTTATTTGAGAGTGAGGAGAGAATGGGCACACCAAGACCTTTAGCCACTGTAAAAGAACTCCAGATGCATGTGCCACCTTGTGCATTTGGCTTACATGGGCACTGGGGAATCAAACCTGGGGTCTTAGGCTTCGCAGGCAAGCGCCTTAAACCTAAGCCCTCTCCAGCCTATCTCATTTTTCTTTTAAATTTTTTTTTTTTTTTTTTTTTTTTGGTTTTCCGAGATAGGGTTTCACTCTAGCCTAGGCTGACCTGGAATTCACTATGTAGTCTCAGGGTGGCCTCGAACTCATGGCGATTCTCCCACCTCTGCCTCCCAAGTGCTGGGATTAAAGGTGTGCGCCACCATGCCTGGCTCATTTTTCAGCTTGAATATACAGTCAGCAGCTCTCCCAAGGAAACTTGTTCTGAGAAACATATCTACTAAGCAATTTTGTCAGTAAGAAAATCATCAAATATGCTCATGCATACTAAGATGGCTATGACATCAATGGACCACTGTCACACACAGGTCTATCATTGATGGAAACAAACATCATTATGCAGCCATGACTACATAAAAATCTGTTCTCATTTTCAGCGATTTCAAAAGCCTCAGCCCAAGTGTTTGTAAAACATGTGTTATTTATATGTATAATCTTTCCTAAGAAGAGTATTTTTTTTGTTTTTATTGTAAAGTGAGACTTGGGTTGGAAGGAAAAAGATGACAATGACACAACAGTAGTCAAGTTTTCTTTTCTTTTTTTTTTTTTTTTTTTTTTTGCCAGAAGCCAAAAAGGGGAGGGGGAAAAAAGGAACAAAAGCATAGAAAACTGCCACAGTCCACAGGTCTATTCTGAGAGCAAGGTTTCAGTGATGGAAAGAAGAGTAGGTAAACAAAGGTAAGATAAGATATTGACAGTTAAATCGGTAAATTCTCTTGGGCCTTTGAAATAAGGAGCTCTTGGGTTGGAGAGATGGCAGTGAAGGCACTTCCTGCAAAGCCAAATAACCCAGGTTCAATTCCCCAGAACCCACATAAGCCAGATGCACAAGGTGGCACATGCGTCTGGAGTTTTCATTTGCGGCAGCTAGATGCCGTGACGTGCCCATTTTCTCTTTCAAATAAATACATAAAATAAAAATATTAAGAAATAAGGAGCTTTCCACCTAAAGCATCCAGGGTTCTTCACATCTCTAAAACATTTGCTAGAATTCCTATCACCAACAAGTAAATCAAGCAGCAGGAAGGAGGAGCCATGCAAGTGGAGAACAGGAGGAAACCTGGCTATGATTGGCAGGGCTGCTCTTAGGCCAGTCTGGGACTACAGAGTGAGTTTCAGGTCAGTCTGGGCTAGGGTGAGACTCTGCCACAAAAAAACTAAATTAAATTAAGAACATGTACATATCTCTGTAACTGCAGGAAGAGGGTGGTCCGGAGCATATAATGAAGAACACTGCTCACTAGAAAGAATTCTATATGAAACCAGAGTAGAGACAGAAAATGCAGCTCCCTGACTTTCTCCTTATATGCCCTCAAACAATATAGTTTGTGAATTGCACAACTGATTAGATGTTCAGAGAACAGCCTCCCCTAAGCACACAGAAGTTCTAGAATTGTGATGCTTTAGAAAAATAGTCAAGGGGCTGGAGGATGGCTCTGTGGGTAAAGCCGTATGTACTGAGCATATGTAATCCCAACTCTCCAACATCAAGATGAAAGGTAGAGACAGGAGAATCCTGGAAGCTCATGGATCAGCCTAGTAGTCGCAATGATGAACACGAGACCGCCTCAAAAACAAGGTGGAAGGCAAAGACCAACCCTTGGGGCTGTCTGCTGACCTACACACACTGGATCACATGTGCATCCATATTCACACATTTCACACACATTTCACACACATACAATTTAAAAAAAACTGAATTTGTGTGGGGCGGAGGGGTCAGGTTCATTTTGGAACTATAACCAACTCTCTAAGAGGAGAAAATTGGCAAAATGGTAACGCAGCTGGTTAAAAGGCCTTTAAAGCTTTAGTACACTGTGATCAGTTTATATGTATTCATAACATATATTCTCGGGGCTATCTCAATAGTTCCCTAGGCTGAAAGTAATGAATAAACTTAATCCACAGGAAGGACTTTCTTTTGTACACACAACCTAATACACAAGGGGAGTTAAAGTCAAACTTCATACTGCTGAGATGGTTCAGTGAAGAATGTACAAGCTGACTTCTTAGTCCTGAGCTCTTTGAAGTGCTTCAGTCTCTAGCTTCTCTACCAGAACATTAACCGTCTTGCATTCCAGTTTTCTACGAAACATGGAAATTCAATTAATAGCACACTTATGTGTACCTATCATACTGCCAGACATTGGGCTTCCTGCTTTTAGATATACTTAGATACTTCACAATAGTTTGGTGTGTGTGTGCATGCACGCCGCACACATGCGAGTGTTAAGAGGACTCCAAATGTATGTGCCACTTTGTGCAGCCAGCTTTACGTGGGTACTGGGGAATAGAACCCTGGTCATTAACCTTAACCGCTGAGCCATCTCTCCAACCCCAAAGTACTCTTAGAATTGGGTGCCATAAATGAAATGTACATGGGGAGATGGGAATGCTAATCCCATAAGCAGTCTGTCCTGGCAGATCATATCCTGGTGAACAATTCACATAACACCAGGGAATACAACTGATATCCTGCTCTGAGGAAAACTGAAGAGACTCTCAACCACAATGGCATCTAAGACCAGAGCTACAGAAAGACTCACCACTTAAGGAATAAAACAATTAGGTTTGATTACATTAAAATTCCTTTATAACTCTCATGTGATCTACTGTGTTTACAACCTGAGGCTAAAATGATACCCAAGGAGTGAAAGTACACATCATTTTTGAGTAGCAGACGTTAAGAGTTTGCTAAAGACAAGGCCTTTGGTCAACTTCCATTCTGGAAGAAGACTATAGAAAAATTGTCTGTCACACTGCTTCTCAAAGTTGGTTTGATAGAAAAGGTATGATGGAGCTGGAGAGATGGCTTAGCAGTTAAGGCATTTGCCTGCAATACCTAAGGACCCCGGTTCAATTCCCCAGGACCCACATAAGCCAGATGCACAAGGGGTAACATGTGTCTGGAGTTCCTTTGCAGTGGCTACAGGCTCTGGTGCACCCATTCTATCTGCTTCTTTCTCTCTCACACAAACAAACAAATAAACAAACATAATATTTAACAAAAAAAGGAAAAAAGAAAGAAAGGTACAATGTATGGCTACATCTGGGCTGGCATGGAACCTCAGCAAGGAAATAGGAGGGTTCCACAATGCTTCACAGATGTGGCAGGTTGAGCCCCACACAATGCTCCAATCCTGTGGAAACTTTAGTAAGACAATACTGAAGAACAAAGAAAAGGAAATAGCAGCCAGCACATTTATGAATAGAGAGCAAACAAAAATCATTTGAGAAGTCTAACAGAACTTTTAGAAAAATATACACTTTTGGGGGAGAGGGGCAAA
The DNA here is from genome assembly GCA_036365145.1 of Orientallactaga sibirica. Taxonomy (NCBI): domain Eukaryota; kingdom Metazoa; phylum Chordata; class Mammalia; order Rodentia; family Dipodidae; genus Orientallactaga; species Orientallactaga sibirica. Next base: position 7,456,204 of record JAEOAD010000042.1, on the reverse strand, counting down.
GCTGGGAATTGAACCCAGAGCCTCACATCTGCTAGGCAAGGCTCTACCACTGAGCTGTAGTACCAGTCTACATTTTTTTTTAACTCACTATATAGCCTACACTAGGCTTAAACTTGAAATCTAGTATGTTGATATTACAGATATGTACCATCACATGCAACTTAGAAGAGCATACAATAAAAATTCATATCTTTATGGCCAACCCAAAAAAGTAACAAAGAAATTTAGCAGAGTTTACCAAACAGCTGTCCCTAGGATCTGCATGGGTCACCAAGTGAGTAGTGAGACAGTAATCTCTTGGGCACCTGTGGAATTCCATATCAGCAAAGATAGAATATGAACACTTTTCTACAGAGGGGGAAACCCCACAAACCACAAATACTTATATTTAAAATTGAAAGAAAAAAAAAAGCAAGCAAGCAGAATGATCCCAGCCTCTTCTAATAGCAATTCTAGAAAGAGACACTTTCAAAAAGAAACATTCTTAAAGAGTTATCCACAGCTTCATAAGGCTCTGAGAATGTGCTTCACCAAAACAAATATATGGAACCCAAGATCAAGACACCCAGAAGCCAAGGCAACTTGTAAAACATAAAGACGAGAGGGAATACAGCAACCATGGAAGGAGACCAAGAACCACCTGTCCAAAAGGAGGCAACAAGCACAGAGTTCAGGGAAGGGTGTATCCAAGGAAGAAAAGGAGCTGACAATTTTTGAATCTCTCTAACTATGCTGAGAATAATTCTGTAGTAACCCAGAGATTTAAGGGATAATTTAACCCAAATACATTTAATACTGATTTCATCCAAAAGCTGTTTTAACTGCTAGAAAATGGAGGGAAAGAGATACGCTTGCAAGAGCTCAAACTTTGTCTTCATATTAGAAGTAGAATAGATGCATACTACTTAGAAAGAGGGAAGTAAGAGCTAAAGGTAAGCAGTCACAGGAGTAGCTCAGGGATGGGAAAGATGCAACAGAGGGCTTTACATTTTTTAAAAGATTTATTTATTTATTTATTTATTTATTTATTTATTTATTTATTTATTTATTTATGACAGGGAGAGGGACACAGAGAGAAAGTGAGAATGGGCACGCCAGAGCCTCCAGCCACTGTAAACAAACTCCAGACATATGCACCACCATGTGCATCCAGCTTATGTGGGACCTGGAGAATTGAAACAGGGTCCTTAAGCTTCACAGGCATGTGCCTTAACTGCTAAGCCATCTCTCCAGCCCGGGGTTTACTTTAAAAAAAAAAAAAAAAAAAAAAAAACTTTGAAATTTTTGCCTAAGAACTATTTTCAAGAAGTAACTACAGGCAAAATATGTTCAGAGCCAAAGTTTAGAAGACAACCTACAGCAGAATGTGCCATGACATGCTACAACTGATGGTGGTCAACTTGTATCTCAAATGAGAGAAAAAAAAAGCTGTTATAAAAGAGTATGTATGATAAGGCTGGTCATGGTGGCACACACCTTTAATCTCAGCATAGGGGAAGCAAAGGTAGGAGGATCATCATGATTTTGAGGCACCTGGGACTACATAGTGAATTCCATGCCAGCCTGAGCTAGAGCAAGACCCTACCTTGAAGAAAAAAAAGATTATGTATATACATACACACATACACACACACACATATAAATAAATAAAATAAAGAAGGAGGTGGGATAGTACAGACAAAAGAGGGGAAAGGCTTAATCTTAAAACCATACATTCTGGCTGGTAAATATCAGGCCCAGAATTGGGTTGCTCCCACTGCAAGCTATTGGCCAGGGAAACCAATGGTTTCCAAAACAATGTAGATCATTGTCAGAACATTTGATTACCTGCCAGAGCTAAAAGGTAAGACTCTATTGCTAAAGATACCACAGGTTATGGTCATGGGACATCAGATAACCAGCTGGAACCAAAAGGGAAACTAGTTCCCTCCCACCAAGTCCTTGTAGTGCTAGTGAGCACTATGGGAGCAGATAGTGGACAATGGTCACCAACAGCATACATAAGCAGGGGACCCTGCAGACTACAAAATCAACCAGCTGGACAAGAAGTACACACTTGTGCAATAATGGCACGCAGCCTCTGTGGATAACCAACTGTTCTATGATCAGACACGAGACTCACTCAGTGGGAAAGAACTCATACCTGGTGGTACCGGAAACCAAGTCAGAATTCCATGGTTAGGAAACTCAGACTTCAGAGAGAAGCCCCACTGCTCTCTGGAGAAGAGTGGACTTACACAACAACAACAACAAAAAAAAATTCTCAAGGGGGGTTAAGGTGCTTGCCTGCAAAGCCAAAGGACCCAAGTTCAAGTCTCCAGGACTCACGTGACCCAAACGCACAAGGTGGTACATGTGTCTGGAGTTTGTTTGCAGCAGCTACAGGCCCTGGTGTGCCCTTTCTATCTGCCTCTCTTTCTCTTAAATAAATAAAAAAAAATCTCTCAAATAACTTTGTATACCCCCTTCAGCCCAAACTGCTCTCAATCTTGATTGGAAGATCTGCTTTATTTTACAGATGGCTGAGAAAATGGAGGAGAACCAAGACCTATCAATAAGACAAGAAAATAGCCGACTGCCAACTGCCCACCCTAAAACATGCCACCTCTACTATATCTGCCAGGGCCCAGGAACAATTACAGAGGAAGCAGTGACATAAATACTGCTCTTACTGCTAACCTGGCAACCAGTTCCAGGGCAATGGTGACAGACAGGGTTTTCAATCAAAACCTATAAAAGAAGAAATCCAGAAATTACAGAGAACTCAATACTAAATCAGACTGTCAACAGGCCTACCATAACTCAGAAAACATTGCAGAAGAGTGAGTAGAATGACTGTAAGAGCCACAGAGTGGGTAGAAATGTACCGAGGCACAGTCACCCCTGTCCCCGCTACCCCACAGGGAGTAACTAAGGTCTCCATGATTCTACAACATGTAATAAGCCTACTACAGAGGAGGGTCCCCAGGGTAATGGGAGCAGGGGTGAAGGAATAGAAGAATATAACCTGTTATAGTATATATATATAATTAAAAAATAAAAAGTAGAAAACAAAAAGTATGTATGAGAGCTAAGAGAGACTTAATTTGGACATCCTTATAAAACTGGTACAAATGCAGGGTAGGGGCAGTTATAGTTATTCTAGTATACTCATCAGCAAATACTTGGGGAAATGTTTTAGTCTATCATATTATTAAAGCAGGAGTGTCAACAGTGACATTCACACACTTTTGCAGACTTCCATCATTATTTCCTGACTTGCTCTACACATATAGCTCAATGGCTTATCAGTGGTAAGGTTTTATTGTCATATGAACTCTGGGCAAAGACTGAAATTTTTCTGAACAAGAACAGTCATTAAACACAGTTATTAATCAATGGATGGCTGTGTATTCCTCATACAAATCTTTAGCTCGTGTATTACCTGAGCTCAAATTACAGCTATAAAGTACTTTAAATTTTTTTGGGGGGGAGGGGGAGTTCAATGTAGGGTTTTACTCTAGTTCAGGCTGACCTGTAATTCACTATGTAGTTCAGGGTGGCCTTGACCTTGTGGCACTCTTCCTACCTCTGCCTCCTGAGTGCTGGGATTAAAGGTGTGCGCCATCACGCCCAGATTGTTTTTATTTTTTATGAGAGTGAATGAGAGAAAGAGAGGGAGAGAACTGGCACAACAGGGCCTCCAGCCACTGCAATCAAACTCCAGACATATGCACTATCTTATGTGTATGTGCAACCTTGCACACATGGGTTATGTGGGATCCTTTAACTGCTAAGCCATCTGTCCAGCTCTTACTTAGCCTTCAACTTGAAATCACTAACTTACAATCTAATAGCATACTTGTAAGTATCAAAAGAATGTAATAAAAGTCAGTATATGCCTTGGAAGTAATGAGATACATGGAGATCAATAACAGAACACAACAACACCTGTCTGGGTAAAAAAGATATTTTCAAAGATGGAACATGTAAAATCTTGTCATTGATCAATATTAATGGAAGAGATGTAGATTTGCAATAACTTTTTGTTTTAAAATATTTTATTCTTAAGGGCTGGAGACTTGGCTTAGCTGTTAAGGTGCCTGCCTGCTAAGCCTATGAACACCAGTTCGATCTTCAGGTCCCACATTTAGCCAGACACAAAAGTGAAGCAAGCGCGCAATGCCGCGCTTGCCCACGAGGGGGTGCACACGTCTGGAGTTTGTTCACAATGGCTGAGAGGCCACTGGCATGCCCATTCTCTCTCTCTCTCTGCCTCTTCTCTCTCAAATAAGAAAGAGGGTAGGAGGAAGAGAGAGAGAGGGAGCACGAGCGAGCATGTCAGGGCCTCTAGCCACTACAAACGAACTCTAGATGCATGTGCCACCATGTGCATCTGGCTTATGTGGTTTCTGGAGAACTGAACCTGGGTCTTTAAGCTTGGTAGGCAAGTGCCTTAACCACTAAGCCATCTCTCCAGCCCTGCAATAGCTCTTCAAAGAGAACAACTCTTAACTTTGAATACCAACTGATGAAATGTTACACCCTAGAAAAGTTAATTCTAGTCTCCTTAGTCAATAGATCATATTACAGAAAATGAAGCACAATTGTATTTTAAATCAACAGAAGTCAGCAAAAAAAAAAAAAAAAAACTTTCCCTTTTTGAAATACCTTCTTATCTTTTGGGGGGCATTTTAAAATATATATATTTTATTTACTTATTTGAGAGAGAGAGAGAGAACGGGCACACCAGGGCCTCCAGCCGCTGCAAACGAACTCCAGATGCATGTGCCCCCTTGTGCATCTGGCTTACATGGGTCCTGGAAAGTAGAATTGGGTTCCTTTGGCTTTGCAGGCAAAAGCCTTAACCACTAATCCATCTCTCTAGCCCTTTGGGGGCATTTTTTTTTTTTTTTTTTGCCTGAACAATCTAAATATAGCCTATCTGGTCCTTTGCAGTGTCAGTCTAGTCTATACCAAAAGGGCTGTCCAGTCTAGGAATCCTTCTTAACCATCTGCCACTGATTCTAGGACTCCTGGAAACACCTGGTATAGGATGGCATACTATGAGCAAAACAACTAGAGGTATTGTTCTACAGCCTGCCAAAGGTAAGGACCTCTGTCAGCAAAGAAAAGCAAAACAAAGAGTGGGGAGAGGAAAACAAACAAAGTGTCAAAAATACTGCCCTGAAGCCGGGCATGGAGGCACACGCCTTTAATCCAGGCACTTGGGAGGCAGAGGTAGGAGGATCAGCGTGAGTTCGAGGCCAGCCTGAACTAGAGTGAGACCCTACCTTGAAAAACCAAAAAAAAAAAACTGTCCTGAGAAATGCCTCTGAAATTTTAGATATTAGTAATTCCTACTTATAAAGTACTAAATATATAAAATGGAATTGAAAACTCCTTGCTTATATGAAATCTAGCTAAAGAAAAAAAAAAAAAAAGCTAGTCCTATACTAATTTAATGTTGCCAAGGAGAGACCACAAAGGTTCTACAACAACACAAAAAGACTTGACCAAAAAAAGGGAAGGGGAGCCAGGCGTGGTGGCACACACCTTTAATCCCAGCACTTGGGAGGCAGAGTTCGAGACCACCCTGAACTAGAGCAAGACCCTACCTCAACACCCCCCCCAAAAAAAAGGAAGGGAAGGGGGCCATGAGGGAAAGAAAAGGGAAAGGAGAAAGAGGGAAGAGGAGGAGGAAGGGGCAACACAGAGGGGGAAATAAAAGGAAAGTAGATCAAATATGACAATGGAGGAAATCCACATAGGACTCATGTAATAGAGCAGTAAGGATATGCAGCTAGGGAAATATGAAGAGTCATGTAAGAATCAGTGTATGGGGCACCACTGTGGAGCCTCCTAAGGTTAAGCAGGACCATTCCTGTGGGACTTTGGAGGTCATATACAAAAGAGCATTCTAGATGCCTAGGGGGAAAAAAAATCAGTGGATGATTACAAGCAGAAATCCAGATCAGTTACAGCAAGTATCTGTAGGAACTCATAAGGTTGGAACGCCGTGTGATCCAGATCTAACTTCTAGTACTAGAGCTAGTACTAGTTCAGAAAGGTGATGATTCAACAGCCTGCCTCCCCTCATTGAGGTATACTGTCGCCCCAAATCAAACTGGATGAAGCACGTTTGCATGAACCCCAAAAGGCTCTTCTATGTGGCTTTCCCATTAGGTGCCAACTATGTCACAGGTTCAAAGTCAATCTCAGGCCTATAATCAAAAGTCCCAGTAAAGAATTCTAAAGTAACAGCAATTAGGATTCAAAGTAGATAGGTGGCTACTAGAAGCCATTGCTACTAAATAAACACCACATGCAAACCATAAACAGAGTGGCCTGGGTGGTAGGTCTCTATAGCACTCTTTCTCTGCATACTACCTCAGCCAGATAGGACTGGCTAGTGCCCAGCTCAGTTCCCCCAGGAACCTGAAACCTGAAACCCATTGTGTTCTGCAGATTCCTAGAGGCTGCTGTTTTTACTTGCTAACCCTCCATATTATACTGTGTCCAGCTCAGACTGCCTTATGCCTTCTTCCATCAGCTCTAGGGTCTCAGGAGAGAACAGTTTCCCTGATGTACAACATCTCAAAAGTAAACTCCTGGTGATTTAAATGGTCTTACCTTTCAAACCAAGGTTAAAAATTAAAAGAAACGTTTTCTCTCTGTGGCTCCTTGCCCATTACAGGTTATCCTGGTGACACTTGTCTTCCAATTTACTGCATTGGCAGATTATCAGGAACAAGGTAGGATACTGTATGAAACAGAAAGCTTCCTATAAGAAAAAAAACACAAAAAACAAAAAAAAGGCCTGATGTCAGCTAACTTTAATTAAAAGATACTTTCAGTCTCCCACAGAACTATACCCCCCAAAATTACAAAGTTCTGGTTAGTTGAAGCATTTTTTTTTTTTTGAGAGAGAGAGACAGAGAGAGGGAAAGGAAGACAGATAGAGATGGGCGCGCCAGCAGATTCTCAGCCGCTGTGAACGAAATCCAGATGCGTGCACCCCCTTGTGGTCATGTGTGGCATTGTGCCCTTGTGTCACTTTGCATCTGGCTAAATGTGGGACCTGGAGATTGGAACCAGCGTTCTTAGACTTAGGAGGCAGGCGCCTTAACCACTAAACCATCTCTCCAGCCCAAATTGAAGCATTTTTATATGAAAATAAGAAAAAAGTAGTCAACCCTCTACACAACACTAACAACCCAGACACAAATACAGATGCAATAATAGCCCTTTCAGTGTGAAGAAAAATACATATTCCTATCTTTATTTTATAAAATGATAATCTTAACCAACACAAAATTGTCAGTAAAGCACCATCACATTAAAATACTGAACAAGCCAGGTGTGGTGGCGCACGCCTTTAATCCCAGCACTTGGGAGGCAGAGGTAGGAGGACCACCATGAGTTTGAGGCCACCCTGAGAATATTGAGTAAATTTCAGGGTAGCCTGGACTAGAGTGAAACCCTACCTTGAAAAATCAAAAAAACATAAAAATAAAAAATAAAATACTGAACAAAATTTAAAAGTACCTTCCTGGGATGGAGATATGGTTCAGCAGTTAAGGAGCTTACCTATAAAGCCTAAGGACCCAAGTTTGATTCCCAAGAACCCATATAAAGCCAGATGCACAAAGTGTCTGGAGTTCATTTGCAGTGGCTAGAGGCCCTGGCATGCCCATACCCCACCCCCAAGCCTCTTTCTTTCAAATAAATAAAAAAACTTTTTTAAGGACCTTCCTTTAAATGCCCTTAGGTGATATCTCCCACAATTAAAACATTTATCAGAATTCCAAGTAAAATTCTCTTATGTCAACTGACCAAACATTATACATGAAAGAATATAAATTACAGTACAAGGAACTTTCTTTCTTTGTTACTATTTCTTTCTTACTATTGTAGAAAATGTATCAAACAATGGACACTATGCCTATTAAAAATCCTCTCACAGCTGGGTGTGGTGGCGCACGCCTTTAATCCCAGCTCTCGGGAAGGCACAGGTAGGAGGATCATTGTGAGTTCGAGGCCAGCCTGAGACTACAGAGTGAATTCCAGGTCAGCCTGGGCTAGAGTGAGACCCTACAAAAAAAAAAAAAAAAAAAAAAAGAATCCTCTCATAAGCTAGGTGTTATGGTGTACATTTGGGAGGCTGAAGGAGGGGGATCACTAGGAGTTTGGGGCAAGCCTGAGCTACAGAGAACCCTGCCTCAAAGGAAGAAAAAAGGAAAGACAATAGTTGTATGATGTGCTCCTTGGAGAAAAACAACTATCAGAAGCAGCTGTGGCACCATATGAGCTATGGGGCATGGTGATAGACCCCCAAAGGAGGACAGCGGAAGGGAAAGGGAAAGGTAGTCAGATCCTCAAGTGGCCTCAGGGAGGAGATAAGACTATAGAGGGTAGACATCAAAGGGACAGTGAGGTTGTAATCCATGTTAGGATGAGGCCTGTCAATGTGGTTTCTTTCAGCTCTTCATGCTCCTGTTAGAAATCTACTGTCCTTGCTCTGTAATAAAGCCCAATGCATTCATCGGTTTGCCAAGGTAAACTTTGGTGGATTTGGTCTTTAGTTTGTCAGGGTTGCCCTGCCTAAGGGAGCAAGCCACTTTCTGACTTCATCCCAGAAAAAGAATTCACTAAACAGCAGAGTAAAAACTGCATTTTAGCTGAGTGTGGTGGCGAATACCTTTAATCCAAGCACTTGGGAGGCAAAGTTAGGAGGGCTGCCATGAGTTCAAGGCCACCCTGGGCCAGAGGGAGACCCTACCTTGGTGGTGGTGTGTGGGGGGAGACAGACAGACCTGCCATTAGGTATAAGTTATTATTAACCACACAAGAGAAGCAGGAGAGACCAAGATCTTCCAGAGAAGAGGAAGCCAGCTAGAATCCTGCTGAGTCAACAGCTCTGATATGTGAGCCCACCTGGTCAGCGGCACAGAGCAGCAGGAGCTCTATGAAGTGAGGGGTTTTCCACTCACATCAGTTCCTCGCAAAGGGAAGAAACCTAAAAAGGAAGACAGCAGAAACCAGCTGAGGAGCTGCTAAAGGAGAATACAAACGAGACCAGCTGAGCAGCTCCAGTGCAACTTCAGGCAGCCTGCAAAGTCTCCCATTTCCCCAACTGTCACGACCGTGTATGTCTGGAGAACTCATTCACCCCGGCCACCAGGCATGGAGAGGGATCAAGGTGGGCACTCAGTGTTGGTGAGATTGGAAGCCATCCCTAAAGGTAACAGGGCCTACTTATACAAAGCCAGATACACAGGCTTGCACTAGAAGTGCTAATCTCTCTTTCCATGTCAGGAAAGGTTATATATTACATTTGAATGATATATTCTTGGTTGCCTTTACCCTTCTCAAATAAGCTGTATTTTGGTGTTGACTATTATTGCCTTTGATGTTTCCGGATTTTTATGGACTTTGTCTTTTTCTTCTGTCACTATTGGGGGCTGGGACTGACTGGCCTCAGGCTGACTTAAAACCCTTTTCAGACTAGAAACCTCAACCTCCCAGATGACAGGATTAAGGGTGTGGAGCAACACACACCCTTAGGGACTTTGGCTTTACTAGATTATCTGTTTAGTTTAATCCCCACACTTACATAAATACTCTGTACTGGTTTTGACTGAATGTCTATATTACTCAATTGAATTTAAGAATTTGCCAATAATTTGCTTCAGCCAGTCTACTACAACACTTGAATAGCAAGCAAACTCAACACCTAGGGTCACTTCTGCTGTGTCCCTTGGAGTATAAGAGCTATACTTGGCACCTTAAACTCTTACACTAAAGATATATAAAGTCAGATTTACACAGATAAGAACACTAGAGATAATTAGAAAACCCAAACACCAAATTCACTCAAGATGAAAAATCCCTACATTATGATACAAGAAACAGGAAAAAAATCAAGACAATACAATACAATCCCACCAAAAATTATATACAAATCCATCAGAAATGGCCTCTAGTGAGATTGCTTTAGATAAAATGCCTGAAAAAGATTTTTAAAAAAGTATATCTATGTTCAAAGACATCAAAGAAGAAATCAAAGGAATCAAAGAAGAAAACCAACTCCTGAAGGTATACCAAGAAAACACAGGAAACCAACTTAATGAATTAAGTAGGTCAACACAAAATTTAAGTAGGGAAATAGAAATAATGAAAAAATACTAATCAGAAATACTCAAAACTAAAAACAGAGTAAGACAAATAGAAAACTCTACAGAAAATCTCACCAGTAAAATGGATCAAAGAGAGGACAAAATATCTAAATTAGAAGACCAGGTGGCAGATATAATACAGGGCAACAAAGAGAAAGACAAACTAATAGGAAAGCATGAATGGGAATTTCAAGACATTCGGGACACTATGAAGAGATCAAACATAAGAGTTCAGAGCATAGTAGAAGGAGAATAATTTCACTCCAAAGGCATAACAGCTATTTCCAACAAAATCATAGAAGAAAACTTCTGCCAAGTAGGGAAAGTGATGCCAATACAGATATAGGAAGCCTACAGAACACCAAACAGACACGATCAGGAAAGAACCTCTCACCAATCATATTATAATTAAACTACAAAAACTAACAAAAATATACTGAAAGCAATTAGAGAAAAATCAAGTCACCTACAAAGGTGATCCATCAGGATCACAGCAGATTACTCAACACAAACTTTAAATGCCACAAGGGCTTGGAATGATTACAAGTTCTGAAAGATAACCACTGTCAACCAAGGTTATTTTATCCTGCAAAACTATCCATTCAAATAGACAGAGAAATAAGGACATTCCAAAACAAAAGAAGTCTAAAGAAATATATAAAGACAAAAACCAGCTGTACAGAAAACACTTGAAAAGATCCTCCATGCTGAAGAGAAAGAAAAGCACACATATAAGGAACCTGAAAAAACAAACCATACTCCAATACTAGTTAATACAAGAAAGCAAAGGTAAAACTGGAAGAACTACAAACAAGAAAAAACGCAAAAATAAAAACACACCTTTCAATAATAATTCTTAATATCAACGGCCTGAATGCCCCAACCAAAACACATAGGTTTGCAGACTGAGTTAAAAAGCAGGCTCCTTCAATTTGTTGTCTCCAAGAAACTCACCTTTCTACAAAAAATGGACAATATCTGTTGCAGTCAGGTTTGTATTACTGACAGAAATCATCTGACCAAGAGCAGCTTTTGGGAAAAACAGAGTTTATTTTGACTTACAGACTAGAAGGGAAGCTCTAATAATGGCAGGAGGAAATCATGGCATGAGCAGAGGGTGGACATCACACCCTGGCCAACATAAGGTAGACAATAGCAACAGGAGACTGTGCCAAACACTTGCAAGGGGAAAGTGGCTATAACACCCATAAACCCACCCGATAACAATACACTGCTTCCAGGAGACGTTAATTCCCAATCTCCATCAGCTAGGAACCTAGCATTCAGACCACTTAAGTGTACTGGGGGTGAGGAGGGGGGCACCTGAATCAAACCACTACCCTATCTTAGGGTGAAAGGTTGGAAAATGGTGTTTCAAGTAAATGGGCCTAGAAAACAAGCAGGGGTCACTATCCTATATCTGACAGGGTAGACTTCAGACCAACATTAGTTAGGAAAGATAAGGAAGGTCACTTTTTATTGATTAAAGGAACACTCCAACAGGAGGACATTATAATCCTAAACACATATGCACCTAACATAGGGGCTCCCAATTTCATCAAACAAACACTATTAGAACTAAGGTCACAGATAACACCAAACACATTTGCAGTGGGAGACTTCAACATCCCACTGTCAACTGACAGGTCATCCCAGCAGAAAATAAACAGATGCATCTGGATTAAATGTCACAGAACAAATGGACCTAACAAATATCTACAAAACATTTCACCCAAATGCTGCAGAATACACATTCTTTTCAGCAGCAAATGGAACATTCTTTATTAAAATAGACCATATAATAGGACACAAAGCAAATCTTAACAAATACAGGAAAATTTAAGTAATTCTTGTACTCTACCTGATCACAGTGGGATCAAACTACAAATCAATAGCAAGAAAAGCTATAGAGCATACACAAAATCATGGAAACTAAACAATATACAACTAAATGATGAAGAAATCAAGAAGGAAATAAAAAAAATTGTAGAATCAAATGATAATGAGAATACAACACACAAAAACCTTTGGGACACAATGAAGGCAGTCCTAAGAGGGAAATTTATAGCTTTAATTTGCCTGTTAAGAAATAAGAAAGGTAGCAAGTGAACAACTTAACGCTTCACCTTAAGGCTTTGGAAAAAAAAAAGAACAAGGCAAACCGAAAATCAGTAGATGGGAAGAAATAATAAAGATTAGGGTAGAAATTTATGAAATAGAAAAAATAATACAAAGAAACAATGAAACAAAGAGTTGGTTCTTTGAAAGAATAAACAAGATTGATAAACCCTTACCAAAATTTGACCAAAATAAAGAGGGAAGAGACACAATAAAATTAGAGATGAAAAAGGTACCATTATAACAGGTACCACAGAAATTCAAAAAAAATCATTGGGACATACTATAAGAACATATACTCCACGAAATTTGAAAATCTGAAAGAAATGAATGATTTCCTTGATTTATATGACCTACCAAAATTAAATCAAGATGAGATTAACCACTTAAATAGACCTATAACAAGTATAGAGGTCCAAGCAGTTATAAAAAGTCTCCCAACTAAAAAGTCCAAGCCCAGATGAATTAGCTGGTGAAATTTACCAGACTTTCATGGAAAAACTAACACCAATGCTTCTCAAACTTTTCCATAAAATATTAAAGGAGGGAATCCTACCAATCTCCATCTACGAAGCCAGCATGACTCTGATACCAAAACCAGACAAAGATAGAGCCAAAAAACAATTACAGACCAATCTCCCTCATGAACATAGATGCAGAAATTCTCAACAAAATATTGGCAAACAGAATACAAGAATACATCAGAAAGATCATTCACTCCAACCAAGTAGAAATGCAGGGATGGTTCAACATATGCAAACTAATACACTACATAAATGGGCTGAAGGACAAAAATCACATGATCATTTCATTAGATGCAGAAAAAGCATCTGACAAAATCCAACATCCCTTCATGATAAAAGACCTACAGAGACTGGAAATAGAAGGAACATATCTCAACATAATAACAGCTATTTATGACAAACCTACAGCCGACATAATACTAAATGGAGAAAAGCTTGAAGCTTTTCCACGAAAATCAGGAACAAGACAAGGGTGTCTACTGTCCCCACTCTTATTTAATATAATACTAAAAGTCTTAGCCATAACAATATTGCAAGAGATACATAAAAGAGATACAAATTGGAAAGGAAGAGATCAAGTTATCATTATTTAAAGATGATATGGTTCTATACATAAAGGACCCTAAAGACTCTACCAGCAAACTACTGTTAGAGCTGATAAACACTTATATAGCCATGTAGCAGGATACAAAATAAACACATAGAAATCAGTAGCCTTCCTTAGGCTAACAACAAACACACAGAGGATGAAAAAAGAGAATCATTCTCATTCACATGTGGATCAAAAATAAATAAATATATAAATAAATAAAGTACCCTGGAATAAACCTAACTAAGGAAGTGAAGAATCTCTACAACGAAAACTTTTAAAACACTCAAGAAAGAAATTGCAGGGCTGACTTAGCAGTTAAGGCATTTGCCTGTAAAACCAAAGGACCCTAATTCAATTCCCCAGGACCCAGGTTAGCCAGATACACAAGGGGGCGCACACATCTGGATTCTTTTGCAGTGGCTGGAGGTCTTGGTGTACCCATTCTCTCTCTCCTTCTTTCTGTGTCAAATAAAGAATTAATAAAAATATTAAAGAGAGCAATTGCATAAGACACTAGCAAATGGAAAGACATCCCTTATTCTTGGAATGGAAGAATCAATACTGTGAAAATGGCAATCTTTTTTTTTTTTTTTGGTTTTGCAAGGTAGGGTCTCACTGGGACTCAGGCTGACCTTGAATTCACTATGTAGTCTCAGGGTGGCCTCAAACTCTCAGCGATCCTCCTACCTCTGCCTCTCAAGTGCTGGGATTAAAGGCGTGTGCCACCACGCCCGGCGAAAATGGCAATCTTACCAAAAGCAATCTACACATTTAATGCAATCTCTATCAAAATTCCAATGGCATTCTTCACGGAAATAGAAAAAACAATCCAAAAGTTCATTTGGAAGCACAAAAGACCTTGAATATCTAAAACATTTTTGAACAACAAAAATAAAGCTGGTGGGGGGATTGGGAAATGGCTTAGCAGTTAAGGTGTTTGCCTGCAAAGCCAAAGGATCCCGGATCCATTCTCCAAGACCTATATAAGCCAGATGCACAAGGGGCATATGCATCTGGAGTTCATGTGCAGTGGCTAGAGGCCCTGGCATGCCCATTCTGTCGGCCTCTCTTTTATTTCTCACTCTGCTTGCAAATAAACAAACAAAAATTAAAAAAGAAAAAGGGAGGGAGGGAGGGAGGGACAGATAAAGCTGGTGGCATCACCATATCTGATTGTAACCTGTGTTACAGAACCATAGTTTAAAAAAAAAAAAAAAAACAGCCATGGTAAATGGCACGAGGACAGACATGTAGCCATCAATGGAACAGAACAGAGGACCCAGATATAAGTCCAGGCAGCTAGCTACAGCCAGCTGATCTTTGATAAAAATGCCAAAAATACTCACTGGAGGGCTAGAGAGATGGCTTAACGGTTAAGGTGCCTGCCTGCTAAGCCTAAGAACCCGGTTCCAATCTCCAGGTCCCACGTTTAGCCAGATGCAAAGTGACGCAATGGCACAATGCCGCGCTTGCTCACATGGGGGCGCATGCATCTGGATTTTGTTCACAGCAGCTGAGAGACTGCTGGTGCACCTATTCTCTATCTGTCTTCCTCTCTGTCTCTCTCTGTGTCTTTCTCCAAAAGTAAAAAATAAATAAATAAATAAATAAAAATACTCACTGGAGAAAAGACAGCCTCCTCAGCAAATGGTGCTGGGAAAACTGGGTATGTAGCTGTAGAAGGATGAAAATACATCCTTATCTCTCTCCATCCACAAAAATTAAGTCCAAATGAATCAAAGACCTTAATATCAGACTTGAAACTCTGAAACTGCTAGCAGAAAAAGTAGAGGAAACCCTTCAACATATTGGTTTTGGAAAAGACTTTCTGAATATCATCTCAATTGATCGGGAAATAAAAACATGGATCAATTGCTGGGACCTCATGAAATTACAAAGCTTTTGTACAGCAAAGGACACTGTGAATAGAGCAGAGACAATCTACAGAATGGGAGAAAGTCTTTACCAGCTATACATCTGACAGAGGATTAACATCCAAAATATACAAAGAACTCAAAAGACTAAATAATAGAAATCAAACAACCCAATAAAAAAAAGGGGGCTATGGAACTAAATAGAGAGATCTGAAAAGAAGAAATACAGATGGCATATAAACATCTAAAAAATGTTCTACATCCCTAGCCATCAGGGAAATGCAGATTAAAACTACGTTGAGATTCCATCTACTCCTGTCAGAATGGCTACCATCACGAAAACAAATGACAGGGCTGGAAATATGGCTTAGTGGATAAGCACTTGCTTATAAAGCCTATGGACCCCGTTCAAGGCTTGATTCCCCAGTACCCACATAAGCCAGGTGCAAAAGGTGGTGCATGCATGTAGAGTTCATTTGCAGTGGCTGGAGGCCCTGGTACGCCCATTCTCTATCTGTTGCTCTCAAATAAATAAATAAATAAATAAATAAATAAATAAATAAATAAATAAATAAATAAATAAATAAATGAAAACAAACTACAATAAATGCTGGTGAGGATGTGGGAAAATAGAAACCCTTCTACAATGTTGGTAGGAATGCAATCTGGTCCAGCCATTGTGGAAATAACTGTGGCGGTTCCTGAGACAGCTAAAAATAGATTTACTATATGACCCAGTTATAATACTCCTAGGCACATATCCTAAGCACTCGTCTCACTACCTTAGAGATACTTGCTCGACCATGTTTATTGCCACTCTATTCACAATAGCTAGGAAATGGAACCAGCCTAGATGTCCCTCAACTGATGAGTGGATAATGAAGATGTGGCACATTTATACAATGGAGTTCTACTCAGCGGTAAAGAAAAATGAAGTTATGAAATTTGAGGAAAATGGATGGATCTGTAAAGGATTATACTCAGTGAGGTAACCCAGGCCCAGAAAGCCAAACATCACATGTTCTCTCTCATATGTGGATCCTATTTACAAATGATTGGACTTCTAGTGAGTAGGAATAAAACTCAGTAGTAGAGGCCAGTAAGCTAGAACGGGGATATAAAGGGAATAGAAGGGGAGACTTAATAGGATGATATTGTAGATATTTAAGTAGAAGAACAGATTAATGGGGGTATAAAGGCCCAAGTCAGGTCAGGGGAAGAGATTGAGTAAAGGAAGGGTGGAGGGAGGGCTAATCAAATTCTAAGAGGAAATAAATAAGCTATATGGAAACCTTTTTAGACAATGGAACACCCAGAAGCCATAGATTGTTACTAGAAAATTTTAGTGCCAGGGATGTGATACTTTCCCGTGAGTTGTTGTCCAGGGAGGTCACTGATGCTTCCAAAACATTACAAGCCATTGCCAAGTCTCTTGGCTTCCCACCAGGAATAGATAATAAGACCCTATTGCTGAAGACTCCACATGCTTGGGCTGCAAGGTTACTGAGAAATCCTGCTGGAGCTGAGCTGAAAGACTCCTCCATGTGGACCAGCTGACAGAAAGCTAGGCTGCATGCCATTCAATGGGAGACAGAGAAAGAACTAGTGGAGATACTCAACAGTGGACACTGCAAGCCTTAAATTTGGTCAGCCAGGCCAAATGAGCCAATGGGTACAACAGTGGCATGTCTGTTATGGGGAAAACCAACTGCTTTCTAATTGGACTGGAGGCCCGCTCCATGGGAGGGAATACATCCCTGATACTGAAAACCTACAATAGGGGTAGTCATGAGCCCTAGGGGTGCAACGTCTGCTGGTGTATGGCTAAATGTATATACTATGTTCACCAAGCTGCTCAGTAAACACTTCTCTTAATGTTCATACCCACATATTAATGCTGCTCTCACTTTTGGTTAGAGAAGCTTCTCTTTTCAGATGGTGGTGACTTCAGGATGACGCAGAGGGCACCATGGTGCTGAGAAGTGACAGAGGAGTGCTCAGCACTGAAATATCTCTATCACACCTTCCAACGCTCAGAGGCCACTGCGGAAGAGGTGGCAGAAAGAATCTAAGAGCCAAAGGAAGAGCAGGACTCCTTACAATGTGCTCCTCCAGATACAAAATGGCCTGGATATCCATGACCTCACAGTGCCTGACACTACCTACACAAGACCATCATAATAGGAAAAGATCAGGACATCAAAATGAAAAGAGAGACTGATTGAGAGGGGGAGGGGATATGATGGAGAGTGGGGTTGCAAAGGGGAAAATGGGGGGGAGGGAGGGAATTACCATGGGTTATTGTTACAATTATGGTAGTTGTCAAAAAAATTAATTAATTAAATTTAAAGGGCTGGAGAGATGCCTAACCAGTTAAGGCACATGCCTGCGAAGCCTAAGGACCCTG
This sequence comes from Orientallactaga sibirica, assembly GCA_036365145.1. NCBI lineage: Eukaryota > Metazoa > Chordata > Mammalia > Rodentia > Dipodidae > Orientallactaga > Orientallactaga sibirica. The sequence continues at coordinate 7,438,532 of JAEOAD010000042.1, read as the reverse complement.
GTTCAATTCTCCAGGTCCCATGTATGCCAGATACACAAGGCGGCACACAGGTCTGGAATTTGTTTGCAATGGCTAGAGGTCCTGGTGTGCCCATTTTCACTCTCCCTCTCTCTTTCCCTCTCTCTCTCTGTCTCTAATAAATAAATTAGTAAATAAAATCTTTTTTAAAACCCATAAATTAAAAACAAGCTGCAGTAATGCTTGGGGTGTAGCACAATAGAATGTTTACCTAGCATATATGAAGACCTGGGTTTAGATTCCAAGGGAAAGAGGGAAGGATTGATTTTTGTCTTGCTAAATACCATAGGTAAATCCAGTTACATTAGTCATTCAGTGGTAAGGTTCTAGACCCCTTTAAGAATCTGACAAAGTATGTACTCCCCCAAATGTACATACACACAAAAAAGGCATTAAATCTGCGAAGTTCCAGTCTACAATCATTTCTCATGCTGCTCTACAGCCACCCATTTTGCCTACTTTCCAGTTCCTCCAATTATAGGCCTTCAACAATGTCACCATAACCATGCCCTGCAGTCCCAGCCAGTAATACCAGAAGAAAACATGTCTCTCTAACATGTTCACATCATTGTGAGTTCAGGGTTTCCCTAAATTTTAATAAGCATTCTGAGCCAGAATGTACACTTCCAGAAAAAGGGCTTTGTTTCATTGACTGGTATTTTCACTTAGATTAAGAGAAGCACTAGCCGGGCGTGGCGGCCCATGCCTTTAATCCCAGCACTCAGGAGGCAGAAGTAGGAGGATTGCCATGAGTTTGAGGCCACCCTGAGACTACATAGTGAATTCCAGGTCAGCCTGAGCTAGAGTGAGACCCTACCTCAGAAAACCAAAAAAAAAAAAAAAAAAAGTACTGAGTGGGTAGGAAATGTGGTTATTCTAAAGTGATATGGGGCCAGGTGTGGTGGCGCACGCCTTTAATCCCAGCACTGGGGAGGCAGAGGTAGGAGGATCGCCGTGAGTTTGTGAGTTCGAGGCCACCCTGAGACTACATAGTGAATTCCAGATCAGTCTGGGTTAGAGTGAAACTCTACCTCAAAAATAAATAAATAAATAAATAAATAAAATAAATAAATAAATAAATAAATAAATAAATAAAATAAAATAAAATAAAATAAAATAAAGTGATATGGGGCTGAAGAGATGCCTCGGCGGTGAAGGGTGCTTGCTTGCAAAGGCTGTTGGTGCAGGTTCAATTGCTTAGTACTCATGTAAAGCCAGACACAAAAGTGATGCACACATTTGTAGTTTGTTTGCAAGAGGCTCTGGCATGCCTGCACAAATGTGCAAATAAGTAAATAAAAATATTTTTATTTAGCCAGGCATGGTGGCACATGCTTTTAATCCCAGCACTCGGGAGGCAAAGGTAGGAGGGATTGCCGTGAGTTCAAGGCCACCCTGAGACAGTGAATTCCAGGTCAGCCTGGGCTAAAGCGAGACCCTATTTTGAAAACACACACACACACACACAAAGTTTTATTTGCAAGGGGGGAGAGAGAATGAAAATGAGTAAGAGAATGGACACTCCAAGGCTTTTAGCAGCTACAAACAACTCTAGACACATCGCCACTTTGTGCACCTGGCTTTACATGGGTACTGAGGAATCAAACCTGGGCTGGCAGTGTTTGCAAGCAAGTGCCTTTAGCCACTAAACCATCTCCCTAGCCCCTAAAATAATTTTTTATAACTTTTTAAAATTTATTTTTAAATGGATTTTTAAGCCAGGTGTGGTGGTACACGTCTTTAATCCCAGCACTTGGGAGGCAGAAAAGGATTGTCCTGAGTTCAAGGCCACCCTGAGACTACAAAGTTAATTCTAGGTCAGCCTGGACCAGAGTAGTGAGACTCTATCTTGAAAAACCAAATAAATAAATAAATAAATAAATAAATAAATACATAAATAAATAAAATGTATTTTAAAAATAATTTTATTTATTTGAGAGATAAAGAGGCAGATAGAATATGCGTGCCAGGGCCTCTAGCCACTGCAAACGAACTAAAGAGGTATGCACCACCTTGTGCATCTGGCTTACGTGGGTACTGGGGAATCAAACCTGGGGTCCTTAGGCTTCCCTGGCAAGTGCCTAACTGCTAAGACATCTCTCCAGCCCCTATCTATTTGAAAGAGAGAGAGCAAGAGGTAGAAAGAGACGAGAGAAAGAGAGAGAGAGAGAGAGAGAGAGAGAGAGAGAGAGAATATGGGCATGCCAGGGCCTCTAGTCACTGCAAAAGAACTCCAGACACACATACTACCTTGTGCAGCTGGCTTTACATGGGCCCTGGGGAATTGAACCTGGGCCCTTTTGGCTTTGCAGGCAAGCACCTTAACCACTAAGCCATCTCTCCAGCCCAAGAATATATTTTTAAGTATATATATATAATTTGGGGCTGGGTATGGTGGCACATGCCTTTAATCCCAGCACTCGGGAGGCAGAGGTAGGAGGATCACTGTGAGTTCAAGGCCACCCTGAGACTACATAGTGAATTCCAGGTCAGTCCAGAGTAGAGTGAAACCCTAACCTTGAAAAGCCAATAAATAAATAAATAAATAAATAAATAAATAAATAAATAAATAAATAAATAAATACTTTTTGAGCTGGAAAAATGGCTTAACAGTTAAGGTGCTTGCCTGCAAAGCCTAAGGACCCATATTCAACTCTCCAGATCCCACATATGCCAGGCACGTAAGGTAACACATGGACGAGGTCGCACAAGTGCACAAGGTGACGCATGTGCCTGGAGTTTAATTACAATGGCTAGAGGCTCTGGTGTGCCAGTGCTAGCTCTCGCATGCTCTCACATAAAAGGGGGGGCCAGTCTGTTGGGCTTGCCTCAACTTTTTTTGTTGTTTGTTTTTCGAGGTAGAGTCTCACTCTAGCCCAGGCTGACCAGGAATTCACTCTGTATTCTCGGGGTGGCCACAAACTCATGGTGATTCCCCTACCTCTACCTCCCAAGTGCCACCATGCTTGGCCTTCAATTTTTTTTTTTTTAAACACAAATGGAGACTGGACTGGAAAGATGGCTTAGCAGTTAAGGTGTTAGAGACCCAGGTTTGATTCCGAGTACCTGCGTAAGCCAATGCACAAGGAGGAACAAGCCTCTGGAGTTTGTTTGAAGTGGCTAGAGGCCCTGGGCATGCCCATTCTCTTTATCTGCTTCCATATCTCTATCTCTCTCTCTCTTAAAATAAATAAATTCACTTAAAAATAAAAACGAAGAGAAAAGAAAATGTTAGAATGTAAGACATAGGATCAAAAGTATAATACTGTGCAAGACAACAGTGGGATTCCTGAGTGTAGTGAATAATGTACAGAGACTGAAATCAGGCCTTAAGCTCCAATAAATGCAGGAGGTCTGTTTTGTCCCCACCCCCACAAAGACACAATCCAGGAAGACTACAGAGAGCAAAATCAGGAGTGCTACAAAAAAACAGAATAGTGATTTAAGTTACTTAATGAGTGCTTAGAATCTAAAGCACACCCCCCTGGCCACACCAGCAGATGGACATAAGCTAAAAAGATAGTTATACAGAAAACTGAGGGGCTGTGCTCAGGTACAGGTACATCACACTCCACCCCAGGCAGATCCCCTTTTTGAGTGCCTCCTTTTCCATCCAGCAAACAAGATTTTTACTCTTCAGACTGAAACTGTCCTATGGTAAATGACTTTGAGGAAAAATACCCTGAAAATCCACTTGCGCTCTCTAACCAAATCAAATCAACTGGTCAATCTCCTATCATGTACAAGCCAATGTGTTCTACCCAAGGCTGAATCTTCAAATCAGCCACTCTCGTTTTAAACTTCTGGAACAGTCCCAAGAACACTGAAAGAAACCCCCCACAGCTGCGTTACTGCAACCATCACAGCCCCATGTGTACACCTTCCCCTCAACTCCTTCCCTTATATCCTTCAGTGTCTACTTCCCAAGAGCAAGTTATTTATTCCTTTGAACAACCACAGAACATATCAAAATGAAGAAAGATATAAATTGTTGCATAGGGACTAAAATTGCTCTACAATCTCTTCTTTAAAAATATTTTATTTATTGAGAAAAAGACATACAGAATGGGCATACCAGAGCCTCTAGCCACTGCAAGCGAACTCTAGACACATGTGCCACCTTGTGCATCTGGCTTTACATGGGCGCTGGGGTACTTTGGCTTTTCAGACAATCATCCTTAACTGCTAAGCCAATTCTCTGGCCCTACAAATCTTCTTTTTATGCATGTATATATTCATCTGTGCAGGTATATACACATGTGTAAACATGAGTATGGAGTACAGAGTATACAAATTAGGCTAGACTGACTAGCCAGGGAGCCCCAGAAATCCTTCTGTCCCCAACTGCCTAGCTGGGTAGGTACTGGGAATTGAACTCAGGTTTTGATGCTTTCAAGGCACGCACATTATTGACTAAGCCATCTTCCTAGCCCTAAAATATCCTTTATGGCAATTCCTCCTCCCATCAATTCAGGATTACACATCATAACTGGACACATGCCTCTTAAATTTCCTTTTCATCAAGACAGGTTTCTTGATTTTTTTAACTTTTAAAAAATATTTTAGGGCTGGAAAGATGGCTTAGCGGTTAAGGGCTTGCCTGTGAAGCCTAAGGACCCTGGTTTGAGGCTCAATTCACTAGTACACACATAAGCCAGATGCACAAGGGCGCACATGCATCTGGAGTTCATTTGCAGTGGCTAGAGGCACTGGTGTGCCCATTCTCTCTCTCTGTCTCTTTCTGTCTGTTGCTCTCAAATAAATAAATTTGTGCCTAAGATGTGTTATAGGTATGATTCCAAAGGTGCATGCAACAATCTCTGGTGTGGGTGACTCAGTGACTCTGAGAGATACAGAGGAACAAGATATTCAGTGTGGAAGTAGATACAAAAGAAAAAAATCAATAAGGGATTATTCCAAGAATGGGAAACAGCTGAGTGTGGTGGAGCATGACCTTCATCCCAGCACTTGGGAGGCAGAGGTAGTCGTATCTTGGAAGCCCTGATGTGCCCATTCTCTATCTGCCTGCCTCTTTCTCTCTGTCGCTCTCAAATAAATAAATAAACAAAAAAAATTTAAATACGGATTTAAAGACTACTTTAATACTACGAAGAAAACAGGTGCCATTTTGATTTTGAAAGTGGTAAATGATAAATCTAAAAGCCACAAAATCATGGTCTTCAATAACTAACAGCATATACATTTCTCTGTATTATTGAGATGGTAACACTGGCTTATAAGTGCTCATATAAATTAAAAATATTAAATTAGGGCTGGAGAGATGGCTTAGTGGTTAAGGCGCTTGCCTGCTAAGCCCAAGAATGCCAGTTGCAGTCTCCAGGTCCCATGTTTAGCCAGACGCAAAGTGACACAAGGGCACAATGCCGCACTTTCCCACAAGGGGTGCACGCGACTGGAGTTCGTTCACAGCAGCTGAGAGACTGCTGGCATGCCCATTCTCTATCTGTCTCCCTCTCCCTGTGTGTCTCTCTCTCAAAAAAAAAAAAAAAAATTAAATTAGCTGGGTATAGTGGCACATGCATTCAATCCTAGCACTTAGGAGGCAGAGATAGGAGGATCGCCATGAGTTTGAGGCCATCCTGAGACTACATAGTGAATTGCAGGTCAGCTTGGGTTAAAGCAAGATCCTACCTTGAAAACCAAATAAAAAATTAAAAATAAATTAGCTCACTGGGGACCCTCAGGGTATGAATGACACAATGTGTAAGAATTATAGAGGCCGGGCGTGGTGGCGCACGCCTTTAATCCCAGCACTTGGGAGGCAGAGGTAGGAGGATCGATGTCAGTTCAAGGCCACCCTGAGACTACATAGTGAATTCCAGGTCAGCTTGAGCTAGAGTGAGACCCTACCTCGAAAAACTAAAAAAAAAAAAAAAAAAAGAAAGAAAGAAAGAAAGAAAGAAAGAAAGAAAGAAAGAAAGAAAGAAAGAATTATAGATGTATAGGGATCTACACAATGGCCAGACAGACATGTAGGACATGCACAACTTACCAAAGATAAAAAAGCACTGGAGGGCTGGAGAGAAGGCTCGGCAGTTTAGGTGCTTGCCTTCAAAGCCTAAAGACCTGGGTTCGCTTCCCCAGTACCCACATAAATCCAGATGCACAGTGGTGCATGTGTCTGGAGTCTGTCTGCAGCAGCTAAAAGCCCTGGCATGCCCATATTCATTCTCTCTCTCTCTGTCTCTCCTTGCAAATAAATATATGAAAATATTTAATTAGGGCTGGAGAGATAGCTTAGCAGTTAAGGTGTTTGCCTGTAAAGCCAAAGGACATTGGTTCAATTCTCCAGGAACCACATAGGCAAGATGCACAAGGGGGTGCATGCATCTGGAGTTCCTCTGCAGTGGCTGGATGCCCTAGCACACCCATTCTCTACCCACCCCCCGCCTCTTTCTCTCTCTCTCTCTCAAAAAAAAAAAAAAAAATATATATATATATATATATATATATATATTGGTTTTGCAAGGTAGGGTCTCACTCTGGCTCAGGCTGACCTGGAATTCACTATGTAGTCTCAGGGTGGCCTCGAACTCTCGCCGCATGCCTTTAATCCCAGCACTCAGGAGGCAGAGGTAGGAGGATTGCCAAGAGTTCGAGGCCACCCTGAGACTACATAGTGAATTCCAGGTCAGCCTGAGCCAGAGTGAGACCCTACCTTGCAAAACTAAAAAAAAGGATGGGGGAGGGGTGGGAAATATCACAGTTGTCAATAAAAAAGTAATGGAAAAACTGCTCCAGGCAGGTAGACTTCCCCAAACTGTCTAAGTAGGGAGAATAAAGTATTTACTGGTGATTGTGGATTATTTCTCTGGCCAGGTAGAAGCCTTCCTCCTCCCAGCTGCTACTACTGGCTATGTAATCAAAATCATTTAGAACAAGCTGTGCCAATTTGGCTTGGAGAGAATGTAGATTCATACAATGGTAGCCACTTTACCCCAAAATATTGCCAGTAATTATAGAAAGTTAAAATATTGAGACAATCACACCCCATAGGAGAGTAGAAAAGAGGAATCAAATTCTTTAAAAGAAAAAAAAAATCAAGCATATACTTAAAATCAGACTACCCTGGACCAAATGTCCCCCTATAGCTCTGCTAAGGGCCAGAACAGCCCTAAGAAAGGATGCAGGCCTGTCTCCTTATGAAATGCTGTGTAGTCTTTCCTCTCCAAGCAGGTCTGCAGAACTCCCCAGCAAGTAAACCAAAGATCAATCCTTAAAGAATGATATGCTGGGCTGGAGAAATGGCTTACCAGTTAAGGCACCTGCCTGCAAAGCCTAAAAACACCCGTTCAAATCTCCAGGTCCCACATTTAGCCAGATGCAAGTGTGCAGTGTCACACATGTGCACAAGGGGGCACATGCGTCTGGAGTTCGTTCACAGTGGCTGAGAGGCTGCTGGTGTACCCATTCTCCCTCTCTGTCAAATTAAAAAAAAAAAAGAATTATATGCTGGTATATGATCATCTCTCAGGACTAAAAGGGCTTCATACTCAGTGGAGTTTGCAGTTCTAACCTGGTGCTGATGAAGACCTGGAGAGGACAAATTTCAGCCATATTGGGAAGGCCCCTTTCAAATGTTCCTGACTGCTGAGACTGTCCTATGAGTAATGGAGACTCCTTACACGGATCAGGGAAGAGGGGACAAAATAACTGGGAAGCCCATCAGTCTCCAAAGTCATTCCCCAAAGGAACCCTTGAAGATAATTGTTAAAAGAGACATATAAGAAGACAACTAATTAAAAAATGAGGGGCAATTTATAGAAAATGATATGGGACTGGGGAGATGGGTCAGTGGTTAAAGATGCTTGCTTGAAAAGCCTGCCAGTTCAGGTTCAATTTCCCAGTACCCACATAAAACCAGATGCACAACACATGTGAAGTTCGTTTACATAGGCACAAAGACTGGGTGGGTGGGTGTGCGCGTGCGCGCACACACATGTGCGTACTCTCCCTCTCCTCCTACTGGCAAATAACATGTTTTAAAAGAGAAAATGATAGTTATTTTACATGACACTCAGGTAACAAAGGGTCAGAGAATGGAATCCAGTCAGACTAAGTATGAACATAACACAGAACAGGAAAGGGAGATAGCTAGGTGGTCAATGTTGCACCTTCACCCTCAGTAATACAGCCCCTGACAGTACCATTAGCAAAGCCCTGTAGGGACTGACTACCCCCACTAATAAACTAACCAGAAATTCAAGAATTAGTGACTCATTTATAGACTGACTAAAAAGGTGCATTAAGAAATTTAAAAAGGCCGGGCGTGATGGCGCACACCTTTAATCCTAGCACTTGGGAGGCAGAGGCAGGAGGATTGCCGTGAGTTTGAGGCCACCCTGAGACTACATAGTGAATTCCAGGTCAGCCTGAACTAGAGCGAGACCCTACCTCAGAAAACCAAAAAAAAAAAAAAATTTTTTTTTAAAAAGGAGCCAGGTGTGGTGGTGCACGCCTTTAATCCCAGCAGAGGTAAGAGGATCACGGTGAATTTGAGGCCATCCTGAAACTACACAGTGAATTCCCGGTGAGTCTGGGCTAAGTGAGACCCTATCTTGAAAGAACAACAACAACAACAAAAATTTAAAAAGGGTCAAGGCATGGTGGTGCATGCCTTTAATCCCAGCACTTGGGAGCCAGAGGCAGGAGGATCACCATAAATTTGAGACCACCCTGAGACAACATAGTGAAGTCCAAATCAGCCTGGGCTAAAGTGAGACCCTACCTTGAGAAATAAAACCAAACAAAAAAAAATTAAAAAGGGGACCTGGAGATATGGTTCAGCAGTTAAGGTGCTTGCCTGCAAAGCCTAATGATCTGGGTTCAATTCCCCAGTACCCACATAAAGCTAGATGCCCAAAGTGGCACATGCATCTGGAACACATTGGCAGTGTCTGGGGGCCCTGACATGCAGATATTCATTCATTCTCTCTCTGCTTGAAAATAAATAAAAAAGGGCCGGGCCTGGTGACACACTCCTTCAATCCCAGCACTTACGAGGCAGAGGTAGGAGGATCCTATGAGTATGAGGCCAGCCTGGGGTTACAGGGTGAGTTCCAGGTCAGTCTGGGTTAGAGTGAAACCCTACCTCGAAAATACATACATACATACATACATACATACATACATACATACATACATACATACATGCCTGTCTACCTACCTATCTACCAACCAACCTACCTACACATGATAGCCTGGGTCCTCAACCACAGTAGGATGCTGCATCAATCCCTATGTTAGAGAACCAACATAAAACCTTACTGAAGTAGCAACCAACAAGCAAATATCCATGACATTATCAACAAAAATAATATGTTCCTGAACATGGAGGTGCACAACTTTAATCACAGCACTTGGGAGGCCTAGGTATGAGGATTGCTGTGAATTTGAGGGCAGCCCATGAATGGTTTTAATGCCACTAAAACTGTACACTTAAAAATAGGTTAAGCTGGGCATGGTGGTACAAGCCATTAATCCCAGCATTCAGAAGACTACATAGCAAATTCCAGGTCAGCCTGGAACAGAGCAAGACCCTACCTCAAAACATCAAAAATAATATAATAATAATTTGTTGCTACACCTCATACAATTTTTTGACAAAGCCCACATAATTTCAAACAGGAAGAGGTGCAGCAGTCCATCACATCTTCAGTTTCTCTTGCAGTGGTTTCACTGCCTACAAGTTGTCAATAAGAAGGATGACTTCAGCAGGGTTATAGCAGAGTAAGACTTCTGTCTTTGATTACAGCATATTATTCTAAGAGCTCTGTTTAGTAGTTTTCTTGGTTACCTTACTGTACCTAATTTATAAATTACACTCATCACAGAAAGAAATTGAGAGGAACACACAGTATACCTAAGGATCAGTAATAAGGTTTCAGGCATCTACCACAGTTGGAACACATGCTCACAGACAAGAGAGACTACTGCACTTAAAATAGTGAAAACCAGCTGGGGACGCCTTTAATCCCAGCACTGGGGAGGCAGAGGTAGGAGGATTGCTGTGAGTTCAAGGCCATTCTGAGACTACATAGTGAATTCCAGATCAGCCTGGGCTAGAGCGAGGCCTTACCTCAAAAAACAAAACAAAACAAAACAACACCATGAAAACCAGATAGAAAGGAGAAGAAACATGTTGTTGGGGTGTGTGTGTGAAAAGTTCTTTAATTTGTTTGGAATTCCAGCTTCAGAAGATGAAAATGGGTTACACTGATGGGACTGATGGTTACTCAACATGATGAATGGCTTTTTAAAAATATTTTTATTTATTTGCAGGGAGGAAGGGAGTGAGGGAGAATGGGTGTGCCAGGGCCTCCAGCCGCTGCAAATGAATTCCAGATGCATGTGCCACCTTGTAAAAACATCTGGTTTACAAGAAGGATCCTAGGGAGTTGAACCTGGGTCCTTTGGCTTTGCAGGCAAGCACCTTAACCACTAAACCATCTCTGCAGCCCATGAATGGCTTTAGTACCACTAAACTGTACACTTAAAAATAGGTTGGGGGGGGCTGGAGAGATGGCTTAGTGACTTAAGTGTTTTCCTGCAAAGCCAAAGGACCCAGGTTCAATTCACCAGGACCCACATTAGCCGGATGCATGCGTCTGGGGTTCATTTTCAGTGGCTGGAGGCCCTGGCGCGCCCATTCTCTCTCTGTGTCAAATAAATAAATAAATAAATAAATAAATAAATAAATAAATAAATAAATAAATAAATAAATAAATGATTTTTTAAAAAAATAGGTAAAGATGGGCATGGTGATACATGCCTTTAATCCAAGCACTTGGAAGGCAGAAGTAGAGGATCATTGTGAGTTCTAAACCAGCCTGGAACTACAGAGTGAGGTCTAGGTTGGCCTGGGCTAGAGAGAGATCCTACCTCAAAACCCACACCACCACTCCCCAAAAATAGGTAAGATGGCAAATTTTTTTAAATTAATTTATTTATTTATTTATTTATTTATTTATTTATTTATTTATTTATTTGGGTAGGGTTTCACTCTAGCCCAGGCTGATCTTGAAGTTACTATGTAATTTCAGGGTGGCCTCAAACTTACAGCAATCATCCTACCTCTGCCTCCCTAGTGCTGGGACTAAAGGTGTGCACTACCACACTTGGCTTGTTTTTTTGGTTTTTGAAGGTAGGGTTTTGCTCTAGCCTCCAATTCACCATGTAGTCTTAGGGTGGCCTCCAACTCACCACAATCCTTCTGTCTCTGCCTCCCAAGTGGTGGGATTAAAGGCGTGTGCCACCACACCTGGCAAGATGGCAAATTTTAAATCATAAGCATTTTACCACAAAAAGAGGTAATAAATCCCGGCCTGGTGACACTTTAATCCCAATGCTTGGGAAGCAGAGGCATGAAGATCTCAAATTCAAGGCTAGACCAGGATACACAGCTGAGTCCCTGTCCAAAACAACTCCCTACCCAAAAAAAAAAAGGCCCCAAAAAGATGGGGGAGGAATGCACTGGAACAGTCTTCCAAACACAAAGCTATTGTTACCTACACAATACTGGCCCATCACAGATGATGGAAGATGACAATCAAAATGCATTTTGTAACTGGGTGTGGTAGCACACACCTTTAATCCCAGGATTTGGGAGGCATCTAGCTTACACGGGTTCTGGGGAGTCAAACCTTGGTCCTTAGGCTTCGCAGGCAAGCGCATTAGCCACTAAGCCATCTCTCCCAACAAATATATTTTTTATAAAGAGTTATAAAAGAAAGGTTTCTAGCTGGGCATGGTGGTGCACACCTTTAATCCCAGCACCCAGGAGGCAAAGGTAGGAGGATTGCCATGAGTTCCAGGCCACCCTGAGACTACACAGTTAATACCAGGTCAGCCTGGACTAGGCTCCTACCTTGAAAAACCAAATAAGAAAAATTAAAAAAATAAATAAAAGGCAGTATCATAAGCCAGGTGTGGTGGTACACACCTTTAATGCCAGCACTCGGGAGGCAGAGGTAGGAGAATCGCCATAAGTTTGAGGCCACCCTGAGAATAGAGTGAATTCCAGGTCAGCCTGGGGTAGAATGAGACCCTACCTCAACAAAACAAAACAAAACAAAACAAAACAAAACAAAACAAAACAAAACAAAACAAAACAAAACAAAACAAAACAAAACAAAGCAAAACAACAACAAAAAAGGCAGTATCATGTAGTTAGTGAATTTTAAGTCTTTGGCACCTGATTGGATTACATCACTGTCTGGCTATGCACTCCTAATGGGCACTCAAATTACTGCAGACACATATGAAGCCAGCTCAATCCAAATCGCTATTAACATGCAGCCAAGTTGTAAATTAGCATCCAAAGTAAAGTCCAGAGAACCACAAAGGCCTGTTATAACTGTGGGTAAGGATACAGAGCAACGGTACAAATGACTACACAACCTCAACCACCAAGCTACACTTAGCAAGCTCAGCTGAGGTACACACATGGCTTCATTTAACATAAAGGCTGAAATTTCCATAGTTTCATACAGTAGCAAGAAACAGCCACAAAAACATACTGGCAGCATTAAAACTGTAGACGCTGTTGGAGAAAGAGAACAGGGAGATGACAGTCAAAGGGTACAAGGTCTCTAATTAGACAGGAAGAATACACTTTTTTCTCTTTGATCCTGGTGTGCGGGTATGTTCACATAGGCATGTAATACCAGTACACAGAAAATTGATGCAGGAGATCAGGAATCAGGGGCCAGCCTAGGCTACATAGCAATACTCCAGCTAAAACGTTTCTCAGGTATATACCAAATAGGAACATATTGGACACTTCTAAAGTCCCTGAGTAAATTGTTTGTTCTCTGAGACAGGATTTCATTGTGAAACCCAGGATGACCTGGAACTATGTAGACTGGCCACAAATTTGCTGTAATCCTCTTGCCTCGGCTTCACAAGTGCCAGGATTGATTGTAAACGTGCCCCACCACACCCAACTTGCATTTCAAATACTCTTAACACAAAATATAAATAACTGAGATGATGTTAATTTACTCACTTTAATTACTCCACACTGTATTCAAAAATCGTAACATTTTGTATCCGTAAAAATATGCAGCTATAAAGCCAGGCATGGTGGCATGCGCCTTTAATCCCAGCAATCGGGAGGCAGAGGTAGGAGGACAGCAGGAGAGTTCAAGGTCACCCTGAGACTACAGAGTGAATTCCAGTCAGCCTGGGCTAAAATGAAACCCTACCTCAAAATAAATAAATACATACATACATACACACACACACACACACACACACACACAACTATAAATTTACTTAAAATTTGAAATGAAAATTTAACTTCATATCGATTCTCAAAGATGTTCTTTAAAAAAAGGATGAGGGCTGGAGAGATGGCTTAGTAGTTAAGGTACATGCCTGTGAAACCTAAAGACCCCAATTCAATTCTCCAAGTCCCACGTAAGCCAGATGCACATGGTGGCGTATACGTCTAGAGTTCGTCTGCAGTGGCTAGAGGCCCTAGCATGCCCATTCTCACTCTTTCTCTCTCTCCCCCTTTCTTTGTCTCAAATAAATAAATAAATAAATAAATAAATAAATAAGTAGATAGATAAAATCCTTTTTTTTGTTTGTTTTGTTTTTTGAGGTAGGGTCTCACTCTAGCTCAGGCTGACCTGGAATTCACTCTGTACTCTCAGGGTGGCCTTGAACTCATGGCAATCCTCCTACCTCTGCCTCCCAAATGCTGGGATTAAAGGCATGCGCCACCACGCCCGGCTATAAAATCTTTTTTTACAAAAAGATGAGACATAAAGACCCAATCCCAACCAGCTGCAACGCTGTCACAACTGAGCTAAAGCTTTCCTCCTACTTTTGAACATTAACCTTTTAACTTCTACTTGACAATTTAGCCATTTGCCTTGATAGGAGTATAAATTAAGCATTTAGACCAGAGTTGTCCAATTCAGTAGCAACTAGCCACACATAGCAACTGAACACCTGAAAGGTGGTTGGTAAGGCTGAAGAACTGAATTTTAAATTTTGCATAATTTTCACTATTTAAATAAATATTCTACTGACAGCTCAGATCAAGAACAGTATCATAGAAACTCCTACTTGACAGTGCTGCTGACTCATACTAAAACAAAAAATTAAATGTCTGTGATCTACAATCTTAGGTAAGTTCACAACCCTAGATCTCAACTTTTTCATCCCAAAAGTGTCCAACTACACTTATTCTGAATGAACTAGTGCAATATATGAATTGATATTCTGCATTAGAAGAATAATGTATAACGAAAGCCACTTTTTCATTTTAAGTACAGCAGGCAGGGACCTTAACTTGAGTAGACACACACAGATTCAGTTCAGTCAACTTTTGGCAAGCAACCTCACCTCCTGCATTTGCTTTCTATCTTAAACTGTTCCAGGATACTCAAAGAAATAAAGGAAAAAACAAGTCAATGATTACCACCAGGCCCAAATTCCTAAGTCACTCAAGTAAACTTTAAAACAACTGAAAAGTAGTAAATCCCAATAACAGAATTTAGTTATACAATATCAACAAGTGCAGCTGGAACAGACATTTGGTATGCGTGGATGTGCCTACCTTTTCACTTTTGTCTTAAGTTTATAAACAAACACTGTGCTGGCTCAAAGACCACACTGCAAAAAGGTCACTAGTGCCATGTTTATATGTGTAACATGAGAACTTAAAGCTCACGAAGACTTGAACTGTCCCCACAGATCCACCTCAATAATTATAATCCCCAATGGTACCTTCAGCGTTCTAACATAGCATTAGACACGTGTTTACTTTGTCAAGGAGTCAAACCCAGTAAAACCGGATGCTCTCTTAATAGAAGCTATGCTTGACTGCATACAATTGGGTAAAATGTGATATAAATTCATAAAGTTTATAAAATATTTTCCTGAGCTGTATAACCCAGTACATATACAAAACAGGACAGAGTTCCCTGAAGAGGATCCTAGCAGGTCTACAGTAATAACTTACATTAAATACTGCCAAGGGCTGGGGAGGTATGTCAGCAGTAAAGGCACTTTCTTGTAAAGCCTGCTGGCCAGCCCCATGTTTAATCCCCCAGAACCCATGTAAAACTAGACCCTAAATGGCACATGTGTCTGGCATTCCTCTGCAGCAACAGAAGACCCTTGTGCATCTACATATACTCACACAAATAAAAATAAATAAGGCTGAAGAGAATGGCTTAGCAGTTAAGGTCCTTGCCTGCAAAACTCATGTTTGAATCTCCAGGTGCCAAATAAAACAGACACATAGTGACGCAAGTGCACAATGTCACACATGTGCACAAGGGGGCACACACATCTGGAATTGGTCCCAGTGCAATTATCTCAAGAAATGAGGTGAAAACAGGAGAATTGCCTGGGAGTGTGCAGGCCAGCTAGCCTGGCAAACAGAGGTGAACAATGACAAACTCACCTCAAAACAAGGTAGACACATTGTAAATACACCCATAGATTAGTGCTGCTCTCAGATTCGATCACAGACATTTCTTTTTACAGTGGGCAAAGGTTAATGCAGAGACAGCTGTCAAAAGTGCTAAGAAGGGGGCTGGAGAGATGGCTTAGCAGTTAAGGCATTTGCCTGTGAAGCCAAAGGATCCAGATTTGATTCCCTAGTACCCACGTGAGATGTGCAAAGTGGCACATGCACCTGGAGTTCATTTACACTGGCTGAAGGCCCTGGTGCACCCATTCTACCCCCGCCCCCACCTCTTTCTCTCTCTCTCAAATAAATGAAATAAAATTTAATTTAAAAAGTCCTGAGAATGGGGTTGGAGAGATGGCTTAGCTGTTAAGGCACTTGCCTGTGAAGCCTAAGGGCCCCGGTTCAACTCCCCAGAACCCACATAAGCCACATGTACATGGTGGCACATGTGTCTGGAGTTTGTCTGCAGTGACTAGAGGCCCTGGCTTGCCCATTTTCATATATTCGGGCTCCCCCCTCTCTGATAAATAAAAACATTGTTTTAAAAAGCACTGAGAATGCTTTGTGATGGCACACGCCTTTAATCCCAGCACTTGGAAGGCAGAGATAGGAGGATCACAGTGAGTTCAAGGCGACCTTGAGACTACATAGTGAATTCTAGGTCAGCCTGAGCTAGAGCGAGACCCAACCTCAGAAGAAGAAAAACAAAGTGCTGAAAAGGCCAGATGTGGTGGTGCATGCTTTAATGCCAGCACTTGGGAGGCAGAGGTAGGAGGATTGCCATGAGTCAAGGGCACCTTGAAACGACATAGTGAATTCCAGATCAGCCTGGACTAGAGGAAGGCGCTACCTTGGAATAAACATTAAATTGTCAGAAAAGAATGTAAGAGCTAAAGGATGGGGAGGAGTACTGTGGAACGCTGTCTTCTGGACATAATGTGACCATTACACCCATAAACTCACAGCAGCTATGGTTTCCTGAACAAGCCTGAGCCCATCAATTTTCCATTGTGGATGGGGAGAGGCTCATGAGAGCGCAGCCCTCTCAGGGCAGCTAATGAGCTAATGGCACTTAATGGTCAATGGAGGAGGAGGGTCATGTTTTTTACTGAAGTACTAGTAAAATGCTTATACTCCAGTAAAAAATCCCCACACCCATGCTATGCAAGCAACCCTAATTAAACCCAGTGGGGCATCAGAAGAAGGAAGGAAGATGAGAGGAGAGGAGGGGAGGGGAGAGGAAGGGAAGAAAGTGAGAGAGGAGGGATGGAGGGAGGGAAGGAGGGAAGGAAGGAAAGTCATCAAAGTAGAAAGGAGACAGTTGAGAAGAAATTGGCATGTGGGGGTTAAAAGAAGGTAATGAGGGACAAATATGATCAAAATGCATTGTACAGATCTATGAGACTGTCAAAAAATAAAATCAAATCAAAATAAAGTTTTAAAAAATGGATGGACTGAGCTGAAAGCCTCCTCCATGTGGACCAGCTGACAGAAAGTTGGAAAAAGCTACACTGCATGCAGTTCAATGGGAGAGAGAAAACACCAGTGAAGATACTCAACAGTGAACACCGAAAACCTTAAATTTTGCCAGCCAGGCCAAATGAACCAACGGGTGCAATAGTGGCATTTCTGTTATGGGGGAAACCAACTGCTCTCTAATTGGACTGGAGGCCCGCGCCATGGGAGGGAACACATCCCTGATACTGAAAACCTACAATAGGGGTAGTCATGAGCCCTAAGGGTGTAACGTCTGCTGGTGTTTCACTAAATGTATATACTAGGCTCACCAAACTGCCCAGTAAGCACTTCTTTTAATGTCCACACCCATATGTTAATGCTACTTTCACTTTTGTTTAGAGAAGCTTCTCTTTTCAGATGGTGGCAACCTTGGGATGACTCAGAAGGCACCATGGTCCTGAGAAAAAGGGACAGAGGAGTGCTCAGCACTGAAACATCTCAAACACACCTTCCAAGGCTCAGGGTCCATTGCAGAAGAGGTGGCAGAAAGAATGTAAGAGCCAAAGGAAGAGGACTCCTTACAACGTGCTCTTCCAGACACAAATGGCCTGGATATCCATGACCTCACAGTGCCTGACACTACCTACATAAGACCATCATAATAGGAGGAAAATATCATGACATCAAACTGAAAAGAGAGACTGAGGGGGGAGGGGATATGGTGGAGAGTGAAGTTTCAAAGGGGAAAATGGGGAGAAGGAGGGAAGTACCATGGGATATTGTCTACAATTAAAGAAGTTGTCGCTGGGCGTGGTGGCGCACGCCTTTAATCCCAGCATTCAGTAGGCAGAGGTAGGAGGATCGCTGTGAGTTCATGGCCACCCTGAGACTACATAGTCAATTCCAGGTCAGCCTGGGCCACAGTGAGACCCTACCTCGAAAAAAAAAAAAAAAAAAAAAAAAAAAAAAAAAAAAAAAAAAACTTGTCAACAAATAAAACAAAACAAAACAAAACAAAACAAAATAAAATAAAATAAAATAAATAGGTGGAAGGCAAGGACCCATAAACTGAAGTTATCCTCTGACTTCCACATGTGCACCATGGGATACCAGTAGCATGTACATGCATGTGTGTGTATGCACACAAAGTGTTGAAATGTAGAAGTCCAGCAGAATGACTAGCTTAATATAGCTCCTTCCAAAGGCCATGTTTCTGATATCGAACCCACTGGTGTGTTTTCAATTTTTTTTTTTCAAGGTAGGGCCTTGCTCCTGCCCAGGCTGACCTGTAATTTACCACAGAGTCCCAGGGTGGCCTCGAACTCAAGGCAATCCTCCCACTCCTGCCTCCCGAATGCTGGGATTAAAGGCGTGTGCCAACATGCCCGGCACTCAATTTTTAAAATAAGAGAGAAAAAAAAGAATCTGTCATGGGGGCACACGCCTTTAATCCCAGCATTTGGTAGGCAGAGGTAGGAGGATTGCTGTGAGTTTAAGGCCAGCCTGAGACTACAGAGTGAATTCTAGGTCAGCCTGGGCTACAGCAAGACCCTACCTCGAAAAAAACAAAAATGAAAAAATAAGAAAAAAATATGGCTGGAGAGATGGCTCAGAGGTTAAGGTGTTTGTCTGCAGTTTAAGGTGCTTGTCCGCACAGCCTAACGACCTGAGTACAATTCTCCAGTTCCCACGTTAAGCAGGATGCACAAATTGACACACATACCTGGAGTTCATTGGCAGAGGCTAGAGGTCCAGGTATCCCTATTCTTTGTCTCTCTCTGCTTGCAAATAAATAAAAAAAAATATTTTTAGGCCTGGAGAGATGGCTTAGCGGTTAAGGCACTTGCCAGAGAAGCCTAAGGACCCAGATCAATTCCCCAGGACTGACATAAATCAGATGTACAAGGTGGCACATGTGTCTGGAGTTCACTTGCAGTGGCTAGAGACCCTGGTGTGCCCATTCTCATTCAATCTCTCTCTGCCTCTTTCTTTCTCTCTTAAATAAATAAGTAAATATTTTTTAAAAATAAAAAAATGAACAGGGCATGGTGGTGCACATCTTTAATCCCAGCACTCAGAAGGCAGATGAAGGAGGATCACCTTGAGTTCAAGGCCACCCTCATACTACACAGTGAATTCCAGGTCAGTCTGGACTAGAGTGAAACCCTACCTCAAACCCGCCTGCCCCAAAGAAAAGTAGGGAAGAGAGATTCTCAACTTAAAATAGCATGATTAAAAGATCCTGTAAATTCTTTCTTAGAGAATATAGTGTTTGCTTGATATACACTGTTGGTGTTTTATTACTTGCTTAAGCAAGTATCAACGCAAGAGACACAGCTCCCACTTCAAAGGGAGTAAGACACAGTTTACTTTGAAGCCAAATATGAGTGACTATGGTCTTTGAAACAGTTTACTCCAAATTCAAACATAATAGTTTTATGAAGTTTTTATAGTAACAGGACAAAGAAATCAAGACACTTTTGAAAACCATTTGTGGAAATATCAGTTAAACAGGTTTCAATAAAGTGGGGAAATCTCTGCTATAGACCTAGGTGCTATCTGGTGACATTCATAGCAAGGACACATACACAAGTAAGCAATAAATGGCTATTTAGGGAGCTAAAATAGCCCAAGATAATTTGGTTATGGACCTACAACATTTCCATTCTCCACAACTATTTAAGTCCTAATCAGTCAACCAGCTTCCAGGAACTTCAATTAACACCGCCAACCACTGACAATCATTTAGTTTTCCATTTTTGCCTTAACAGAAGGTGTCAGAGTTCTAAGAAGTAGAACCACTAGAAAAAGGAATGTGCACCTCTAGTTAAATGCACACTGCCAAATGGCTCCCTATCATGTCACCCCTATCATATTCCCACCACCCATGTGTGTATGTCTGTTTCCCCATACCCTTGCCAACAATGCTTGTTTTTCTCTTATGAATGAGGTAGAGCATGATTCATGTTTCTGAGATCCATTTATACTTTACTTTTCTGCCAAGTGACTGCTTATAACTTTTATCCATTTTCCTTGTGGCTTGTTCTTAAGGCTTTGTAGAAAATGGGGGTGGAGAGATTGCTTAGTGGTTAAGGCACTTGCTTGCAAAGCCAAAGGACCCAGGTTCGATTCCCCAGGACCCACATAAGCCAGATGCACAAGATGGTGCATGCATCTGGAGTTCATTTTCTGCAGCAGGGGGCCCTGGCATTCCCATTCTCTCTCTCCCCCTCCCCTAAATAAATAAAACATTTTTTTTTCCTGGTTTTTCGAGGTAAGGTTTCACTCTGGCTCAGGCTGACCTGGAATTCACTATGTAGTCTCAGGGTGGCCTCGAACTCTCAGTGATCCTCCTACCTCTGCCTCCCGAGTGCTGGGATTAAAGGTGTGCACCACCACGTCCAGCTAAATAAAACATTTTTTAATGAAGCCAGATATGGTGGCTCATGTCTTCAATCCCAGCATTGGGGAAGCCAGCCTGGGCTTATAAAATGAGTTCCAGGCCAGCCTGGGCTAGAGTGAGAACCTGCCTCAAAAAACAACTAAAACAAATCGCCAGGCGTGGTGGCACACACCTTTAATCCCAGCAGTTGGGAGGCAGAGGTCGGAGGATCGCCATGAGTTCAAGGCCACCCTGAGACTACATAGTGAATTCCAGGTCAGCCTGAGCTAGACAGGGATCCTACCTCGAACCCCCCCCCCAAAAAAAACTAAAACAAAAAAACAGGCAATGGATATCAAAGACTAACTGAGTAAAAGCTGTGATGTAGCTCAGTGATAAAGTCTGCCTAGTGCAGGGTTTAATTCCCAAAAATGCCCCCCCAAAGACTAAATACAAAAAGCAGAAGTGAAAATATTAACCTTTTTAGATTAATTGCATTCTAAAATGATAATATTCTATATATATATATTTGGGTTAAATACACATGATATAATTATTTATAGTGGAAAACACCAAGAAATTGACTAATTTGGCCTTTATATTGCAATGAAGTTAGCTGTTTCAGAATTTGTTCTGAAGGGCGTGTGCTTCATGAAACAGTAGAGAGAACAGACACAACACAGGAACAACAAGCACAGGAATGAACATCAAGATATGAAGTGTTTCAAAGCAAGCTGGGAGGACCAGGCAAGTGGGCTCACTTCTGTAACCCCAGCACTTGGGAAACTGAGGTAGGAAGGATCACTTTGAGCTCCAAACCAGCCTAGGCTAGAGTGAGACACTGTCTCAAAAAAGGGGAGGAAGAGGGAGAGGGACAGAGGAAGAGTTTGGACAGTGGTGGGGGACACCAAAGGCTCATTCTATTTTATCTATATTTTATATTTTTATTGTTTTATTTTTTATATTATGCTATGCTATATAACAGGTTACATTCTTTCGGCCCCTGGCACAGGCCCCTGCCACCCAGGGGGCCCTCCTCCCATGGAATAATAGACTACACACAGTGACAGTCAATGAAACAAGAGACCTACTAATGGTTCAGTGACTGACAGCATTTATTAAGTAAGAAACCAAAATGTAAGCCTACACCTGCAAAATGTTTAGCATTTTATTAATTTTTCATTAACCCATACTTTATATCCAGGGAATCAGCAAACAAAACACAATTAATTAAACGCATTAAACAGGGAGACAAGAAAACAGCACTTCATCTACTATTCACACTGAATATGGCACCAGCTTTTAAAACAGCATGATATGCATGATTTAAAAATGATAGCATCTGGACTGGAGAGATGGTTTAGTGGTTAAGCACTTGCCTGTGAAGACTAAGGACCCTGGTTCAAGGCTCGATTCCCCAGTATCCACCTAAGCCAGATGCACAAGGCGGTGCATGCATCTGGAGTTCATTTGCAGTGGCTAGAGGCCCTGGTGTGCCCATTCTCTCTCTGTCTGTCGCTCTCAAATAAATTTAAAAAAAAATTTTTTTTAATATTTAAAATGACAGCATCTTTTGACAATTACAAAGAAATTTATCAGCAAAGCATGATGATACACAGCTGTAATCCTGGCACTTGGAAGGTAGGAGGCAGAGGCAGGAGGATAGAGAATTTGAGGCCAACCTGGGCTAGAGAGTAAGACCCTGTCTTAAATAAACAAGCAAAGGGAGGGAGAGGAGGGCAAGAGAAGAAATAAAAACTTACCAAAAAGGGGGAGAAAGCTGGAGAGACAGCTTAGCAGTTAAGGTGCATGCCTGCAAAGCCAAAGGACCTAGGTTCTATTCTCCAGGACCCACATAAGCCAGATGCACAAAGTGGTGCAAGCATCTGGAGCTCATTTGCAGCAGCTGGAGGCCCTAGTATGCCCATTCTCTCTCTTTCTCTCTCAAATAAATAAATAAAATATTTAAGGGGGGCTTGGAGGAATATGGTTCAGTGGATAAAACACTACACAAGTGTGAGGACCTGAGTGGCAAGTACAGGCCCATGCTCACACATCATACACACATGCCAAAAAGGAGGAGGTGGAGGATGTGGTATAGCTTTTGCCTAGCAACAGGGAGGCTCGGGGTTCATTCCCAACACCACAAAAAAAAAAAAAAAAAAAAAAAAAAAAAAAAAAAAAAAAAAAAACCTGAGGCAAAAGTGGGGAATTTTCTTATACAACAGCCAGTAGTAATGGCTGTACATCTATGATCCACATACACTGAACAATTAACATAGTACTGTTGTCTCTCCTATTATATCAGAAAGAAAAATAAGGTTCAGAGAGCAAACAACCAGTATACTGAGATCTCATAGTACTGAGATTCAAGGTTACTAGCACGTCAACTCTACCTTCCTAAGGTCATAGCTGATATAGGGTACAGTGAATATAAGAGGGAATAGCTAAGTAAACACTCAAAACCAGGACACCAGGGCTAGAGAAATGCAAGTACTGTTTAATTCACTCACTATACATTTAGTCTTGAAAGCAGAGATCATCAAGGTATGGAAAATAAGAAAGGTTCAAAAACAGAATGCAAAAGAGACCTGGAATAAAATTTAAAAGGGGACACTAGGATATACATCACACAACTCAAATGCTACAAAAACTCCCTAATTTTACTGCCAGAAACACTTAAGGAGCAAGCACTATTTTGAAGATCTTGGTGTAGCTCATAATTAGCATTCAAAAGGATGACTAACATGGACAAACTTGTGCACTGTTAGCTGACAGGAAGGCAAGATGGTGTAGTCACTATGGCAAACAGATTGCTACATCTCTGGGTATATATACAAAACAACTGAAAGCAGGGTTACGTGTACATCTTTGTCTGTTACTGTAATAGATAAAGGGTGGAAAGAAGACACTGCTCATTGATGGATGAATGAATAAACAAAATGTGATACGCACACAATGGCAACAGACTTCAGACTTAAAAAGTAAACAAACTTTGGTGCATGCAGATGCACCAAATATGCAGATGAACATGAGCCTCACAAGTACAAATACTGTAGTGCACTTAAATGAAACAGAACAGTAGTCAAATTCACAGACAGAATGAACAGTTGCTGCCAGTGGCTGAGTGGCGAGGGGAATGGGGAGTTCAATGGGTACTAAGCTTCAGCTTGGGAAGGTGAATATCATTCTGGAATTAGACAGTGGTGACTTAATCTCAGTGAATGGCACTCCAACCAAAATGGCTAAAACGGGTAAGATGGAAGTTTAGTATAGCCACAACAAAGCAGCCTAGGGAGGGAAATAAGCAGAAAAACAGCAAAATATACTCTTCTACCTAGGAGTGAAGGTATATTAAGTTATTATCAAACACAGCAGAGAATAAGGAGAGACTAAGATCTTCCAGAAAGGGGAAACCGGCCAGAATCCCACCAAGGTGCCAGCAGTCTCAGTACATGCCTGCTGTGCCAGCACAAAGCTACAGGAGCAGAAAACAGGTGGAGGGATTTTCCACTTACATCAGCCTCCTCACAAAGTCAAGAAACCAAAGGAGAAGACAGCAGGGACCAGCTAAGCAGCTCAGGTACAACTGTCAGGGACATGAACCTCCAAGAACTCATCCACCCTGGGCCACAGGGCATCCAGCTGTACAAAACACCAGATCCACAGCACAACAAAGAGGGATCAAGGTGGGCATTCAACACTGGTGAGATTGGAAGCCATCCAAAAAGCTAATAACAAGGCCTACTTACAAAAAGGCAGCTACATAAGCCTGCACTGGAAGTGTAATATGTTCCAGGTCAGGGTAGGTTATGTGTTACATATTTTTGGTTGGCTTTACCTTTCTTAAATAAGGTGTATTTGGGGGTTGACTATTGTTGACTTGGATGTTTCCTGATTCATAGGGCCTTTGTCTTTTTCTTCTATCATTGTTGGGGCCAGGGTCTGACTCGGTCCAAGGCTGACCTGGAACCCATTTCAGGAAAGAAATCTCAACCTCCCAGTGGACAGGATTAAGGGTCTGGGGCAACACACACTCTTAGAGACTTTGGCTTTATTAGATATGTTTGTTTTAATACTCACTGCATAAATACTCTGTGCTGGTTTGGATTGAATGTGTATATTGCTCAGTAGAATTTTAGAATTTGCCAGTAAAGTGCTCCTCCCAGTATACTAGAATACTTGAATAGAAGACAAAATCAACACCTATGGTCACTCCTGCTGTTTTCTTAGATTATAAGAGCTACACTTGGCACCTTAAACTTCTATCCTGAAGATATATAAAGTTGGATTTACACGGTTAAGAACAGTGTAGTTAATTAGAAAACCCAAGCATCAAACTAACCCAAGATGCAAAAATGTCTACATTATAATACAGGAAACACAAAGAATCAAGACAATCGCCCCAAAAATAATAAATCCATCAGAAAAAAAAACCCAGTGAGACTGTTTTAGATGAAATGCCTGACAAAGATTTCAAAAAAAAAAAAAAATGTTTAGCCCAGAGTGGTAGCGAACACCTTTAATCCCAGCACTTGGGAGGCAGAAGTAGGAGGATTGCTATGAGTTCAAGGCCACCCTGAGAATAAAGAATGAATTTCAGGTCAGTCTGGGCTAAAGGGAGACCCTACCTCAAAAAACCAAAAAAAAAAAAAAAAAAAAAAAAAAAAAAAAGTTTTTATTTATATGCAAAGAAATCAAAGAAGAAAACAAATTCCTGAAGGAGAACACAGGAAACCAACTTAATGAAATGAGGAGGTCAATACAAGACATGAATAAGGAAATAGAAATAATGAAAAAAATCAGAAATATTAGAAATAAACGAGTTAAATCAAATAGAAAACTCTATACAAAATCTCACCAGTAGAATGGATCCAAGAGAGACAGAATATCTAAACTTGAAGACCAGGTAGCAGATATAATACAGTCCAACAAAGAGAAGAAAAACTAATAGAAAGGCATGAATGGGAATTTCAAGACATTCGGGACACTATGAAGAGATCAAACCCAAGAATTCAAGGCATAGTAGAAGAATTTCACTCCAAAGGCATAGCAGAAGAGTTCCCCCAAATAGGAAAAGTGATGCCAATGCCAATACAGATACAGGAAGCCTTTAGAACACCAAACAGACAATATCAGGACAGACCCTCTTACCCTCATATTATAATTAAACTACAAAACATACAAACCAAAGAAAACATACTGAAAGCAGTTAGAGAGAAAAATTAAATCACGAAGGCAAGCCTACTTTGAGATTCCATCTCACCCCTGTCAGAATGGTTATTATCAAGAAATAAAAAAAATCAAATGACAATAAATGCTGGCGAGGATGTGGAAAAAGAGGAACCCTTCTACATTGTTGGTGGGAATGTAAACTGGTACAGCCAGTGTGGAGGTTCCGGAGACAGCTAAAAATAGATTTACCATATGACCCAGCTATACCACTCCTAAGCACAAGGACTTGTCTCACTACCTTAGAGATACTTGCTCAACCATGTTTATTGCCTCTCCATTCACAATAGGTAGGAAACAGAACCATCACAGATGTCCCTCACCTGATGAGTGAATAATGAAGATGTACATTTATACAATGGAGTTCTACTCAGCGATAAAGGAAAATGAAATGTGCAGAGATTATGTATGGACCTGAAAAGAATGAGGTAACCCACGCTCAGAAAGCCAAGCACCGCATGTTGTCTCTCATGTGTGGATCCTATCTATGTTTGGACTTGTATGTGAGTAGGAATAAAACTTGATAGCAGAGGCCAGAAAGGAGCTATAAGGGAGGGAGGAGAGGGGAGGACTTAAGGTGATGGTATCATATATATGTAAGTAGAAAAACAGATTACTAGGGGTGGAATGGCCTAAGTGAGATCAGGGGAAGAGATTGAGTAAAAGAAGGGCGGGGAAGAGTTAATCAAAACCCGCCAGGCGTGGTGGCGCACGCCTTTAATCCCAGCACTCGGGAGGAAGAGGTAGGAGGATTGCCATGAGTTCGAGGCCACCCTGAGATTACAGAGTGAATTCCAGGTCAGCCTGGGCTACAGTGAAACCCTACCTCGAAAAACCAAAAAAAAAAAAAAAAAAAAAAAAAAAAAAAAAGAGTTAATCAAAACCCAAGAGGGTATGAATAAGTCATATGTAAACCTATTTTTTTGGACAATGGAACACCTAGAAGCCATAGATTGTTACCAGAAATAGCCGGGCGTGGTAGTGCACGCCTTTAATCCCAGCACTTGGGAGGCAATGGTAAGAGGAGCACCGTGAGTTCGAGGCTACCCTGAGACTGCATAGTGAATTCCAGGTCAGCCTGGACCAGAGTGAGACCCTACCTCGAAAAAAAAAAAATTCAGTGCCAGGGATGGGATACCCTCCAGTGAACTGTTGGCCAGGAAGGTCCCTAATGCCCCCAAAACATTACACCCCATTGCCAAGCCTCTTGGTTCCCCCAAGAAACAGACAGTAAGATGCTATTGCTAAAGATTCCACATGCTTGGGCAGCAAGGTCACTGAGAAATCATGCTAGCTGAAAACCTCCTCCCTATAGACCAGCTGACAGGAAGCTGGAAAAAGCTACATTTGCAGGCAGTTCCATGGGACAGAGTGGAGATTATCAGTGGAGATAACCAACAGTGGACCCTGCAAGCCTTAAATTGGGCCAGCCAGGCCAAATGAGTCAACAGGTACCATAGTGCCATGTCTGTTATGGGGGAAACCAACCGCTCTCTCATTGGACATCTAACTGGCCATCTCTATCACACCTTCCAAGGCTCAGGGTCCTTGCAGAGAAGTGGCACAAAGAAGAGCCAAAAGAAGGGTAGGGCTCCTTACAACGTGCTCCTCCAGACACAAAATGGTCTGGATATCCATGACCTCGCAGTGCCTGACAATGCCTACACAAGTCAATCATGATAGGAGGAAAAGATGATGACATCAAAATAAGACTGACTGAAAGAGGTATGATAGAGACAGGAGTTGTAAAGGCGAGAGTGGGGTGGGAGGGAATTACCATGGTTTATTGTCTATAATTATAGAAGTTGTCAATTACAAAAATTAAAAAAAAAAAAAAAAAAAAATGTAAGAGCCAAAGAAGGGTAGGACTCTTTACAATAACACTCTTCCAAACACAAAATGGCTTGGATATCCATGACCTCACAGTGCTTGGGAGTACCTACAGAAGACCAGTCAGTATAACAGGAAGAAAAGATGATGACATCAAAATAAAAGAGACTGACTGAAAGGGAGAGGGAATTATCATGGTTTATTGTCTATAATTATGGAAGTTGTCAATAATAAAAAATGGCTAAAATGGAACCTCAATTCTAGATTAATAAGTAAAAATTCGAAAAAGCTAAAAACACCAACAATTCCTCCTAATCAAATACAACAACAATAAAAAGAGTTCACAGGAGCTAGAGAGATGGCTTAGCAGTTATGGTGCTTGCCTGCAAAGCATAAGAACTCATGTTCTACTCTCCAAATCTCACATTAGCTTAGCCAGATGCACAAAGGTGAGGTAAGTGCCAGGTTGCACATGCCACTAGGTGGCACAAGTGTCTGGAATTGCAGTAGCTGAGGCCCTGGCATGCCAATTCTCTCTGTGTGTCTCTCGTACTCTCTGAAAAATAAAAATAAATTAAAAAAATTTTTTAATTAAAACTTAAAAAAAGAGAGTTCACAGGGCAAACTGCTGCATATTAGAAAGGATACAGTAAGGCAGATACAGAGAATCACAACTTCCTTACCTGCCACTGGAGAAAGGATAAGAAATCCTAAACATACACGGACCTCAGTAATGAGGCTCAGTGTAGACAACTTTGAAAATTAAGAATTCTAGGAAGAAGCCGGGTGTGGTGGCGCATGCCTTTAATCCCAGCACTCAGGAGGCAGAGGTAGGAGGATCGCCGAGAGTTCGAGGCCACCCTGAGACTACATAGTTAATTCCAGGTCAGCCTAGACCAGAGTGAGACCCTACCTTGCAAAACCTTGCAAAACAAACAAACAAACAAACAAACAAACAAACAAACAAAAAAGTGTTTGTTATAGCCTGTGCCTTGGAGAGGGGTTCCATTTGGCATGGGGAGAGATAGCTCTTTG
This sequence comes from Orientallactaga sibirica, assembly GCA_036365145.1. NCBI lineage: Eukaryota > Metazoa > Chordata > Mammalia > Rodentia > Dipodidae > Orientallactaga > Orientallactaga sibirica. Next base: position 7,410,126 of record JAEOAD010000042.1, on the reverse strand, counting down.
GTCTATACATTCTTTTATAGTTGTTGTATTTTGTACCATGAGCATGTACTGCAGATACAACATAAATGTACTCATTTAAAAAGAGGTGTTTTGTCTGGGCATGGTGGCACAAACCTTTAATCCCAGCATTTGGGAGGCAGAGGTAGGAAGATTGCTGTGAGTTCAAGGAAGAACCCTGAGGTAGGGGGTCTCCACCAAGTCCTTGACAGTGAATATGGGGGGGGGATTAAAAAATCCCTTTGCCTTGGCAGGGGTAAAAGACAAACGAACCATCTTGAAATATAGTTCGAGGGACACAGCTCAACAAGAAACCAAGTCCTAATCACAGGGACTACAGAATGAGCCCTGCTTCCCCACCACATATACTAATAAAGACTAGTGTGGTTTTTTTTGTTGTTTTGTTTTTGTTTTTTTACTTATTTATAAGACAGAAAGAGGCAGAGAGAAGGAGAGAGCAAGAACGGGCATGTCAAGGCCTCTAGCCACTACAAACCTTATTAGAGACACAGGGAGAGGGAGAAAAAGAGGGAAAGAGAGAGAATGGGTGTGCCAGGGCTTCCAGCCACTGCAAACGAACTCCAAATGAATGTGCCACCTTGTGCATCTGGCTTACGTGGGTTCTGTGGAATCAAACCTGGATCCTTGGGTTTGCTGCCAAGTACCTTAACTGGTAAACTAGTGTTTACTGAAGGTCCTTTTTCCCAGCATATCATGCCTGCTTCTCAACTAGAAATCACAGACACATCATAAAACATTGTTTAGAGACTGAACAGTCATCAGAACCTGAGTTAGCAAGGCAGGAATGATGGAATTATAAGACCAGAACTTTCTAACCCCCACAATTAATGTGCTAAGGGGTTTAGTGGAAAATGGTAAACAAAGAACAGAAGGAAATGTAATCAGAAGAATGAGAATTCCAAGAAATAAAAAGAAATGCCAGCCTGGCATGGTGGCACAGACCTGTGATCCCAGCACTTGGAAGACAAAGGCTAGAGTAGTTGAAGGTCATCCTTGGCAACATAGTGAGTTTCACACTATCCTAGACTACAAAAAACGCCATCTCAAAAAAATATATTGGGGGGGTACTCAAATCTAGCAGGTAGAATATCAGTAAGTACATGAGTTAACACAACAATGCCATCAAGCAACTGACTACAATGGACAGCTACAAAGCATTTCAGTGTCCAACAGTGAGAATGCACATGCTTCTCAAGCCTTCTTGGGATTCACCAATATCAACTTTAGTCTGGGCCACAGTAAGAAAAAGATAACTGGAAAAAGCCCACATATCAGGGGACCAAGCACTTGCCCAACATGTCCAAGACCCTAATTTTTTCTTTTCTTTTCTTTTTTTTTTTTTTTTTTTTTTTTTTTTTTTTTTTTTTGTGGTATGAGAGACTGAAGGAGCAAAGGGTGCGGAGAGGGAGAGAGAATTGGTATGCCAGGGCCTCCAACCACTGCAATCGGACCAGACACATGTACCACCTTGTGTGCAAGTGCAACCTTGTGCTCTTGTGTCAGCTATGCATCTAGCTTTCATGGGACCTGGAGAGTCAAATATGGGTCCTTAGGCTTTGCAAGCAAGCACCTTTACTGCTAAGCCATCTCTCCAGCCCAAGGCCCTAATTTTGATCCCTGACACCCCTCAAAGTAAAAAAAAACAACAGTAATGCACATTTTAAAAATACAAATGATTCAAAGAAATCTATAGCTTATTCAGTAAAGTGCTTGTTTTACAAGCATACAGACCTGCACTTGGTCCCTAGTACTTTAGCAAAAGCTATGCTTGGTGGCATGTCGGTAATCGCAGAGCTAGGGAGGTAGAGACAGGAGGTTCCCTGAGCCTCACTGGCCAGCCAGTCTAACTTAATTGGTAAGACCCAAAGTAATATGTCTGACTCAAAAAAAAAATATGGCCAGCATACCTAAGGATGACACTCAAGGATGTCCTCTGGTCTCCTCCTGCATGTACGTGATCATGCATATACACATGTATGCACAACATACACACATACTCATACAACAAAATAATCTCAAGAAAAGTGAAAAGCATAGAGAGGTTGGTTCGAAAGATGGTTCGGTGGTAAAATGCTGGGTATACAGGCATGAGAACCTGAGTTTGGACCCCCAGAATCTGTGTAAGAGCAACAGAGAGGCAGACACAGTTGAATCCCTACAACTTGCTGGCTGGCTTGTCTAACTGAGTCAGTGAGCTCTTGGTTCAGCAAGACACCCTGTCTCAAAAATTAAGGTAAACAGCCGGGCGTGGTGGCGCACGCCTTTAATCCCAGCACTCAGGAGGCAGCGGTAGAAGGACTGCCATGAGTTTGAGGCCACCCTGAGACTACATAGTGAATTTCAGGTCAGCCTGGACTAGAGGTGAAACCCTACCTCAGAAAACCAAAAAAAAAAAAGATTAAGGTAAACAGCAATTGAAAAGAACAGCTTATGTCAATCTTTGGCCTCCACACGTGACCGCACATCACACACTCATGCCCCAAAGGGGGGGGGGGATATTGAATGAACTAAATGAAAATAAAAAACATAACTTACCAAAATCCATGAAACATAGCAAAAGCAGTGCTTAGCTTATTATAATAGCATTGAAATCATATATTAGAAAAGAAAAATCTGAGGCTGGAGAGATGGCTTAGCAGTTAAGGCACTTGCTTGCAAAGCTTAAGAACCCAGGTTCAATTCTCCAGAATCCATGTCAGCCAGATGCACAAGGTGGCGTATGTGCCTGGAGTTCGTTTGCAGTGGCTAGAGGCACTGGTACACCCATTATCTCTCTTTTCTTTCTCTCCCTGTATTAAAAATGGGCTGGAGGGAGCCGGGCGTGGTGGCGCACACCTTTAATCCCAGCACTCGGGAGGCAGAGGTAGGAGGATCGCTGAGAGTTCGAGGCCACCCTGAGATTACATAGTTAATTCCAGGTCAGCCTGGACCAGAGTGAGACCCTACCTCGCAAAACCAAAAAATAAAATAAAATAAATGGGCTGGAGGGATAGCTTAGTAGTTAAGGTGCTTGCCTGCAAAGCCAGAGGACACAGGTTCAATTCCTCAGGACCTATGTAAGCTAGATGCACAGGTGGCACATGCTTCTGGAGTTCATTTGCAGTGACTGAAGGCCCTGGCATGCCCAGTCATATTCTTTTCCCTCTCTGCTTACAAACACATAAATAAAAACATTTTTATTGGGGGGGGGGGGAGCAACAGAAAATTGGTGTGCCAGGGCATCTAGCCACTGCAATGGAACCCAGGCTGTGGTGTGTCTGACTTCCTTGCATTTTGGGGAGTCAAACCTGGGTCCTTGGGCTTTGCAAGGCTTAGACAAGGGCCTTAACTGCTAAACCAAAAATATTTTTTTTAAATAAGACTCCACATACTTGGGCTGCAAGGTCAATGAAAAATCCTGCTGGAGCTGAGCTGAAAACCTCCTCCATGTGGACCAGCTGACAGAAAGCTGGAAAAAGCTATGCTGCATGCAGTTCAATTGGACACAGAGAAATCACCAGTGAAGATACTCAACAGTGGACACTGCAAGCCTTAAATTTGGCCAGCCAGGCCAAATGAACCAATAGGTGCAATGGTGGCATGTCTGTTATGGGGGAAACCAACCACTCTCTAACTGGACTGGAGGGAATACATCCCTGATACTGAAAACCTACAACAGGGGTAGTCATGAGCCCTAGGGGTGTAACGTCTCTGGTGTCTGGCTAAATGTATATACTACGTTCACCAAACTGTTCGGTAAGCACTTCTCTTAATGTTCATACTCATATATTAATGCTACTCTCACTTTTGGTTCAAGAAGCTTCTCTTTTCCAATGGCAGTGATGTTGGGATGACTTAGAAGGCAACATGGTGCTGAGAAGAAGTGACTGAGGAGTGCTCAGCACTGAAATATCTCTATCACATCTTCCCAGGCTCAGGGTTCATTGCAGAAGAGGTGGTGGAAAGAATGTAAGAGCCAAAGGAAGAGGACTCCTTACAATGTGCTCCTCCAGATACAAAAATGTCCTGGATATCCATGACCTCACAGTGCCTGACACTACCTACACAAGGCAATCATAATAGGAGGAAAAGATGATGACATCAAAATAAAAGAGAGACTGATTGAGAGGGGGAGGGGATATGATGGAGAGTGGTGATTCAAAGAGGAAAGTGGGGGAGGAGGAAGGGAATTACCATGGGTTATTGTATACAATTATGGAAGTTGTCAATAAAAATAAAATGGGAAAAAATAAAAAGAAATTTAAAAATAAAAATACATTAAAAGTGCTGGAGAGATGGCTTAGCGGTTAAGGTGCCTGCCTGCCAAGCCTAAGAACGCCTGTTCGATTCTCCAGGTCCCACATTTAGCCAGATGCAAAAGTGACACAAGGGCACAATGCCACACTTGCCCACAAGGGGGCACACATGTCTGGAGTTCATTTACAGTGGCTGAGAGGCTGCTAGTGCACCTGTTCTCTATCTGTCTCTCTCACTCTCTGACTCTCACTCTCAAAAAAAAAAAAAAAAAAATACATTAAAAGCTGTGGGGCTTGTTCCGTTCCCCGGGGCCGTTGGCCACCGAAGTCCCGGGCGAAGGAGAGACGAGTTGGAAGGGGAGCAGCAGGGTCTTCCTGGCTGGGTGGGTGAGCGCGGTGGACGGGGCAATGAGCACCAGGGAGACCGTCTGATGGATAGCACTCGTTTATTGAAAGGGGAGGGGTGGGTTTATAAACACTTGGGGAAGGTTGAGACAGCACAGACTGAATGTACAATCTGAAAGTACAGACTGAATGGCAATCGGATACATAGCTTATGGGCTGTTATCTAGATAGAGGAAGGACTAGTAACTTCAAAGCTATGGGGGAAGGATAAGGGAAGGTAAGGGGAAGGGCGGAAAAGATTAACAGGAGGCTGTGACTTCAGAACTGTGGGGGGTGAGAAGGCTACGTGACTTTAGCCACATGAGGGTCTCTTGGGCAGCTAGCCACAGGTCAGGAACTGTGAGGGGCAAAGTCTGACTTATGGAATGGTCAGAGCTTTTGGGGTTTGGGGGAGCGCCTTGCCAGTTTTGCCCACTCTGAGCAATGACAGCTCACCGCATCCTACAACATAGGGAAGGCAATCACCGTCGCCAGGGACCCCTGACAGAGGGCCAGCTGCAACCCCACAGCCCATGGCCCCTGACCATGTCCAATAGTTCAGGCCAGCCTTTTCACCGGTCCAGCCTGTTACTAGCAAAGCCCAACAAAAAGCCAGGCATGGTGGCACACACCTTTAATCCCAGCACTCAGTAGGCAGAGGTAGAAGGATCGCTGTGACTTTGAGGCCACCCTGAGACTACATAGTGAATTCCAGGTCAGCCTGGGCTAGAGAGAGACCCTACCTCAAAAAAAATTTACACACACACACACACAGGATCAATGTAGTTGAAACAACACATTATAAAAACGTCTACTTAATGGACAAGAAACCACTAGGGGTTGGAGAAATGACTCAGAGAAGTACTTGCCACACAGCATAAGTATCTTGAATATGGAGCCCCAACAATCATATAAAGCCAGGTGGTGTGGTGCTAGCACCTATAATCCCAGTGCACCTACAGGAAGAAGTAGACAGGACAATCTGTCTGAAGCTCCAGTGAGTGGTGGACAAGAGATCCTAACTTAAAAAGGTAAAAAGCAAGGAATAACATCAACCTACAAATATGTGCCATGAGCCTGGCATGGTGGTGCACACCTTTAATCCCAGCATTCGGGAGGCAGAGGTAGGAGGATCACCATGAGTTCGAGGCCACCCTGAAGCTACATAGTGAATTCCAGGTCAGCCTGAGCTAGAGTGAGACCCTACCTCAAAAAACAAACAAACAAACAAACAAACAAGAAAGTGCCATGGCAGGTGCACCCATACTCACACATGAGCATGCACACACATAAAAGACTTTATGAAACAATGAAGACTGAAGATAGAGCTCAGTAGCAGACAGCCTGCTTAACATGTGAGGCCCTAGGTTCAGTATCCTAAATGGAATTAGTCAATAGGCTGGGAAGATAGCTCAGCAGTTAAAGAACTTGCTTGCAAAGTCTATCAGCCCCAGTTCAGTTCCCCAATATTCACATAAAGCCAGACATCCAAAAAGTGTCACATGCACCTGGAATTTGTGTGCAGTGACAAGAGGTCCCACACACAGCTGATAAGAAGGGTCAAGTGCAAAGATGGAATTGAAGAAAAGTAGCCAGATAGTGACACAGAAAGATGAAACCACGATAAACATGAGAAAGAATGTGAAAGTCCAAGTGATAGCACATGCCAGTAATCCCACTAAGTAAACTGACTCAAGATCAAATTTTAAGGCCAGCCTGAACTGCATAAGACTGTGAACAACAGAAAATCAATAGCAATTCTACTACCAGCACAAGCGTTGTTTTTAACAGTCCAAAAGCAGAAATAGGTAAAAATGTAGTGTGTCCATACTAAAGAATCACTTGACAATTCAAGGAAGTACTTATTCTGATTTCAGAAAGAACCTTAAAAACATGTTAAGTGGAGGGAAATATCAGGTGGGTTTTTTTGTATGTAAGTATAAAAGTCAATTAAAAAAAATTAAAAAAACATGTTAAGTGAATAGAGCTAGTCATAAAAGACTACCTACTGCATATTTATATGAAATGCCCAAAACCATACAAGACTTGTTTTGGGGATGATGATAATACTCTAAAATTAGTAGTAATAACATAAAAATTATGTATCAACAACTTTTTTTTTTTTTTTTTTTTTTTTTTTTTTTTTTTTTGTTTTGCAAGGTAGGGTCTCACTCTGGTTCAGGCTGACCTGGAATTAACTATGTAGTCTCAGGGTGGCCTCAAACTCTCGGCGATCCTCCTACCTCTGCCTCCCGAGTGCTGGGATTAAAGGCATGTGCCACCACGCCCGGCTTTGTATCAACAACTTTTTATTTTGCTTTGAGACAGGGTCTCATGCATCCCAACCTGGACTTGAACTTACTATGTATCTAAGGATAACTCCAAGTGCTAGGATAACAGAAGTGTGCCACTACATCCATCTAGCATTAGTCTTAAAATCTCTGACACTGGGGCTAAGGAGATACAGCTCAGTGGGTAAAGCACTTGCCTTGCAAGCATGCATACCTGAATCCAGATCCCCAGCATCTATGTAAAGAGACAGATGCAATGGCAGGCATTTATGATCCCTACCACTCCTGTGAGTGAAAGGAGATAGAGGCAGGAGAATCCACCAGAAGCTCAGTGGCCAGCTAGCCTGGCAAAAGTAAATGTAAACTTGAGACGCTACCTCAAAGGAGAATTGAAGGTGAAGACCAACACTTGAAAGTTGCCCTCTGACTTTCACAGCATGCCATGGCACACATAGACACATGAACACACAATAAACAAACAAAATCTCTAATATAAATTCATACTACCAATTTGGGAAATATAAAATAGTTTAACAGAGCTGGAGAGATTGCTCAGTGGTTAAAGGCACTTGGCTTTTAACTAGTCTAACAATCCCAAGAGCAGAGAAGATCACGCTGGAAACCATTTGCACCATCAAAAGTTGAAGATGTACATGGTCCTACCACCCTGAAATTCTCTCCAGCCCATATCCTGAAGAAATGCTTTTTCAACTGTGAATAGCAGCCTTCTTGGTTACCAGTAACAATCCTATTTTCCAATAACAGGACCAAGAATAAAATGGCAGACATTCAACTGAAATATAACACAGAAGCAAAAAGGAAGGACCTGCAGCTACATTTATCCCTGTGGACAAGCCTTGCTATCTGCAGGTCCTCACTGCCTCCTTCCCAGCTTTAATGGCAGGTCCTACCCAGCCATTCTTGCTGGGAAACCACAATCCCAGTTAAAGGGAGCACTGCCTACTCAGCTTCCAGCCAAACAACCTGTACAGTGCTGTCTGCTTTCAATTCAGAGCATTCTCCCCAGGGAGGCCCATGTTGCTAACCCATCACACTCTTACTTCATCCTTTCTCCTCTCTTCACATCCCACCCACAACTCCCCCTCATTCTCATAGGCTGCTAAGGATTTCTTCCCTTAGGGGGTGGGGAACAGGAAGAATAAAATGTCCACATGCTCCCACTACCATCTCCCCTCATCTGCACTATCTCCTTCATCAAGGAGGATGCCCCCTGGAGACCAGCTCTCAATGCAAACTCCCAGATGTCTGTTCAAAGGCTAGGGCTCCAGAAAGTGTCCCTCTCTGGTTTAGTCAAGGTGTTCCTTCTCTACAGAATTACAGTAATGCTGTGTTTTCCCCACCTTACCAAACCCTCAAGGTCCCGTCCCTTTCATCCCAGGGCAAATCCTCCCACAGAGCTCTCTATGCTTCTCTCCATCCCTCCAGGTTTCTCACAATGCTATGGGGAAACTGCTCTTGTCAAGGTCATCCATGACTTTGATGCAGCCCTCAAAATACTTGAACCTTATACCACCAGCACACTAACAAGGTAGGTTTCCTCCCACCTCTACCACAATGCTTTCCTTTGGCTTCACAGCCACCACCCTGGCCTAATTCCACCCACAAAGACTGTTCCTCCCGTCACTGGCTCAACATCAGGACTGCAATGCCAGCAAAACACTGAAGACTCACACTGTCGTGGCAGCCCAGACCTTTCCTTGAACTCCGAAGGCTTTGATCCAACCTAGCTCAAGTATGCTTCTCAAACTGGGTATGCCCCACCAAACCCAATTTCTGATCTGGCTTTCACAATCTGCTCCTTTGGAAGTCTTCCTCTTCTTCCTGCAGAAAGCAAAACTCCCTAGTGCCATCCTTCACTTCTCCTACACCCACATCCAATCTGCTAGCAGAGCCTGTCTATACAGAAGATTCAAAAACCAACCATTTCTCACTACCACCCCTGGCTCTTCTGCCCAAGAAGCCAGGATCGCTGGCAGGGGTGTGAGAGACCTACTTTACCACTCCCCCTAAGCACTTCCCCCTGCACAATAGGCACATACCCCCTTTCTTAGCACCTTATGCATGCTGGTCTGTCTGCAATGCTGCAGCCACATACCCACAACAGCGCCTCCTGGTTTGCGCTCTCTCATCCTCTAGGCAAAGGACCCCTTTCTCTAGAAGATGGAAAGGGAATCTGATCACTGCATTTCAGTCCACAAACAGCCCCACCCACCCACCTACTTTTGCTTTCCCTTTCAGCCTACAGGAGCTATATGACTACTGCAATTCTATTTGTCTGTCAACTGTCGGCTTCACACTAAAATTGCATGCTCCATGAGGGCAGGGACTTTTGTCCACTTTGCTCACTGCTAAAACAGTTCTCAAATATTTAAAACAATGGACTCCGAGAACAATGTTAAAAGAGGGGAAAGTCACAGGATTCATTTCATACAGTTTAATGATATACACAAATTAAGTTACACTACCTAAGTACATACTCACAGATGGCAACACAATAAAAGTAAAGCAATAAAATGCCTTGAGAAGCCGGGCGTGGTGGCGCACGCCTTTAATCCCAGCACTTGGGAGGCAGACGTAGGAGGATCGCCATGAGTTCGAGGCCACCCTGAGACTACATAGTGAATTCCAGGTCAGCCTGAGCTAGAGTGAGATCCTACCTCGAAAAACCAAAACAAACAAACAAACAAAAAAAAAAAAAGCCTTGAGGAGAGACTGGGAAGATGGCTCAGTGGTTAAAGGCACTTGCTTACAAAGTCTGCAGCCCAGGTCCAATTCTCAAGCCATCCACATAAAGCCAGATGGAAGAAGTGGTGCAATACAGCAGGAGGTGGCCCTGGCACACATCTCTCTCTCACACACACACACACACACACCCACACATGCAAATTTATTATTTGAGAGAGAGAGAAAAAACAGGGGAAAGAGAGAATGGGCGTACCAGAGCCTCTAACCAACTCCAGACATGTGCGCCACCATGTGCATCTGGCTTACATGGGTTCTGAGGAGTCGAACCTGGATCCTTAGGCTTCACAGTTAAGTGCCTTCACCACTAAGCTCTCTCTCCAGCCCAAATTATTTTTTTAATTACTTGATGATGTGAGATAGAGAAAGTTAGTCCAGGCCACACAAGATCAAAGGCAGTGACCACACTATGTCTTAGGCTAGTGAGTGCCAATATAACTATCAGTTTTAATTTTTAGTATTTTTTTATTTTTTTTAGCTTCTTAAAAAAATTTTATTATTTTTTTGGAGAGAGAGACAGAGAGAGAGAGAGAGGAAGACAGAGATGGGAGCGCCAGCAGTGTCTCAGCTGCTGCGAACAAAATCCAGATGTGTGCGCCCCCCTTGTGGTCAAGTGGGGCATTGCACCTTTGCGTCACTTTGCATCTGGCTAAACGTGGGACCTGGAGATTGGAACCACTCGAGATTGGAACCAGTGTTCTTAGGCTTAGGAGGCAGGCGCCTTAACCCCTAAGCCATCTCTCCAGCCCAATTTTTAGTATTTTTTCAAGATTATTTTTATTTATTTATTTATTTATTTATTTATTTATTTATTTATTTATTATACAAAGAGAGGAAAACAGAGAGAGGCAGAGTGAGAATGGGCGCACCAGGGCATCTAGCCACTGCATATCAACTCCAGATGTGTGCGCCCCTTGTGCATCTGGCTTACGTGGGACCTGGAGAATCAAACCGGGGTTCTTAGGCTTTGCAGGCGAACACCTTAACCACTAAGCCATCTCTCCAGCCCTAATTTTTAGCATTTTTGTACCCTCCATGACACATACTCTGAATATTAAAAATTTCGAACAGCCCTGGCAGACTATAACCCACAGGGAAATGCAGACCACTGCCGTTTTCGGTTCAAAGCTCTGCACCTTGGCTATTTCACTGGCTATGGCTGCTTCAACACACCACTCAGCTTGCAAAGCCTAAAATACGTGCCAACTTTGCAGACCTCACAGAATTATCCAATCATCACATGTGATTAGAAAAATAAGTACAAAAATCACAAAAAAACTTTGATCCTTCAAAGCATATGTTCACATGTTCATATTCACATGTTGAAAATACACAGTTTCATATAACACAGGACTCCACAGCAGAAAACATGATGACTAAAACATCTTGGGTGCCAGAAAGAAATAGTGTTGGGCTGAAGAGATGGCTTAGCGGTTAAGGTGCATTCCTATGAAGCCTAAGGACCCTAGTTCGATTCTCCAGGTCCCTCGTAAGCCAGATGCACATGGTGGCGCATGCATCTGGAGTTTGTTTGCAGTGGCTAGAGGCCCTGGCACGCCCATTCTTACTCTTTCCCTCTGTCTCTAAATAAATAAATAAATAAGTAAAAATAAAATCTTTAGGGCTGGAGGGATGGCTTAGCGGTAAGGCATTTGCCTGAATAGCCAAAAGACCCAGGTTCGATTCCCCAGGACCCACATTAGCCAAGAGGTGCATGTGTCTGGAGCTCATTTGCAGTGGCTGGAAGGCCCTGGTGCACCCATTCTCTCTCTCTCTCCCTCTTTCTTTGTCAAATAAAAAAACAATAAAATCTTTTTAAAAAAGAAAGAAATAGTGTTAAAAAGACAGATGTTTTAGAAAGCTGACTTCAGAACCTCAAATTTATGCTTTTTACTATAGCCAAAGAAAAGATTATATAGCATACATTATGTATTTACACAGGTCCTATCTGCATGTGAAGTAAACATGTAACATAATCATAATCTGAAGATGAAAAATTTAAACATTTATACTCCCAAACTTCCCCCAGAGCTTCTAGTTACACCTTAGTTTCTCTACGATCCAGAATATTCCACGTCTCTCCTTCAGGGCATTCACTGGACCTTACAGAATTGCTTCTATATCTATTGTTATTAAGGAGAACACCAAAACCCACAATGATACAAACATTACTCCACCAAGGGCACTGTACTAAGAAGTTTACATGTAATACTCATAAAACAAGTAAGGAAACTAAGCAATAGAGATGACAACTAGTACCAGGTTCACACAACTGAAAAATTGTGAGCCAGAATTCAAACCCAGTTATTTTAGGGCTTGTGCACTTGTACTCACAATAATTTTTAATTAATTTTTATTTTATATTGATTGTAAAAGGTTATTCTCTTTTATCCCCTCACCCGAGTACCCTGGAGACCCTCCTCAGTGGGGTTATGGTATTCACTGTGGAATCATAAAGGACTCTGTCAGTCCCTGTGAGGTAGCTGGGGACCATGCCTCAGGATATTCCTACCCACTCTGTGGCTCCTACAATCATTTTGCCCCCTTTTCTGCAATGTTCCCTGAGCCATGGCAGGCCTATTGGCTGTCTGATTTAGTGTTGAGTTCTCTATAGCCTCTGGATTTCTGTTTTGATAGGTTTTAATTGCTTACCATGTTCGTCACCATCAACCTGGGCCTGGCTATCAGGCTAGCAGTAAGAGCAGTGTTCATATGTCACCACTTCTGCTGCAATTTCTCCTGGGCCCTGGCAGATGTGGTAGTGATACATCTCATGGTGGGTAGTCGGCTAACTTCTTGTCTCATGGATGGATCTTGGTTCTCCTCCATTTTCCCACAATACATTTTAAACTAGGACAGACGACAGTACAACATATGCAGCAATGTACTATGCTATGCCTGTGACAGGTACCAAATGCACAGCTGATGGTGACCTGCAGTGTAAATTAATCAGCATGACCAGTGGCAAAGGCCAACTAGTCAAAGGACTGAAGGAGAATCAAAAGTTTAAGGGTAGGTTGGGCTACAGAATGCATTCAAACCAACCAAAGCAATTTACTGAGACCATATATCAAACAGTGTAGGGGAGCTGGGCATAATGGTGTACGCCTTTAATCCCAGCACTCAGGAAGCTGAGATAGGAGGATCACTGTGAGTTCAAGGCCAGCCTGAGACTACATAATGAATTCTAGGTCACCCTGGGCTAGAGTGAGACCGTGCCTTGAAAAACCTAAAACAAACCGGGCATGATGGCACACGCCTTTAATCCCAGCACTTGGGAGGCAGAGGTAGGAGAACTGCCGTGAGTTCAAGGCCACCCTGAGACTACACAGTTAATTTCAGGGCAGCCTGGACCAGAGTGAAACCCTACCTCGGGGGAGGGGGGGAACAACCTAAAACATAAATAAATTAAAATTTTAGGGGGAGTTGAGGATTTAGTTCACTGGTAGAGCGCTTGCTAGCAAGTGTAACTCCCTGGGTTCAATCCCTCGGAAGTGCAATAAAATAAATAAACAACTTTTTTATAGTGAGTACAGGAGGATACAAATGCTCAGTAGCAGAGCACTTATGCAAGGTCCTAAGAACAGTCACCAGCAGCAAAAAAAAAAAAAAAAAAAAAAATCGAGGATGGATGAGAAATGCACAGTGGAAAGGAGACTATTTAAAAAGTAATGTTTAGTCAGAACCACTAAAATCACAGTTGCAATTAACCTCCCTTTGGAGACAAGACAGTAGAAACCTGTGTCATCTCTAGCTCAATAAAAGAAAACCAAAAGGCAACAGTCCTCACCTAGTTCACGGTAACAAAATGCCAACATGTACCTACCATCAGAGGAAACAATTTGGAAACTAATCATTGATTTTTAACTCTCAATGAAATCCAGCCAGGCTTTTGAAAGAATGACACGTTAGCAGGGAATGGTAGCACTCACATTTAATCCCAGTACTCTGGAGGCAGAGGTAGGAGGATCGCAATGACAATGAGTTTGAGACTACATAGTCAATTCCAGGTCAGCCTGGACTAGAGCAAGACCCTACCTCGAAAAACCAAAAGAAAAAAGAGAAGAAGAGGAGGAGGAGGAGAAGGAAGAGGAAGGGGAGGGAGGAAGGAGAGGGAGGGAGGGGAAGGGAAGCAGGCAGATAGGCGACAAAGAAGAAAGAATGACACTTTAAAATGATGGTCTAGGAGGGCTGAAAATGCATTTAATGGAAAATGTATTTAATGACTGGCAGCCAGAGCAGGGTATGCCTACTTGCAACTACTTGAATTCACAAGAATTCAGTGAAATGCTCACTCAGTGCCTATGGTAAATTCAAGTTTTACTTTTTGGAACTTCATGAAATTTTTAAAGAATATTTTGAATCCACAGCTGAGTCAACCCCTGATATGGAACCTAAGAATGGCACAGGGCTACTCTAATCCTAGCAAGCTTTGTAAAGGTCTCCTTTGTACCTGTCAGTCTCCCTAAACCACAAGTCCTGATGGACTTGCTCATCAGCAAACTCTTGGCAGCCTAAGGACTAAATCCCTACAGCTGCTGTCCAAACACGAAGATCAGAAGTAGGTGGGGAAGGCACAATAGCACAGCTGCAGCCACAACACTTGGGAAATGGAGGATGGCAAGTTCGAGACCAGCCTCGGGTAACATACATAGCAAAACTCTAACTTCAAAAACCAAAAGGGGAAAAGTAGTAGTAGTAGAAGTGGTACGTAGGCTACATGCAGTCCTTAGCATAACCACAGGCTGAATTTCAAAACAAAAAGTCATTAAGCACCTCTATGACTTCCTACCTTTTACATACCCAGAGACTACCACTTAGCTGTTGTAAAGTTTGTCTAGTGTTCATCCTAGCACTCTTCCAGCCAATGGCCAGATCACATACAGGCAAGGACCTCTGCTCCTCCCTCTACTACTGCACCACATCTCTCCAGGAAGAGAACTCAACATGCACCTTTACATGTGCACACACGCATGCAAGTTGAGATCAAAAAAGAAAACAGCTGGGCTGAAGAGATAGCTTAGTGGTTAAGGCGCTTGCCTGAAAGGCCTAAGGATCTATGTTCGATTCTCCAGGGTCCCACATAAGCCAGATGCACAAGGTGGCACATGCATCTGGAGTTCATTTGCAGTGGCTAGAGGCCCTGGTGCGCCCACTCTCTCTCACTGTTTCTAATAATTAATGAATAAAAATAAATGTTTAAAAAAAGCTGAGAAAAAGATGACATCAAATTAAAAGAGAAACTAATGGAGAGGGGGAGGGGATATGATGGAGAGCAGAATTGTGGGAGGGGAGGGAAATATCATGGTTTATTCTAAGTATAGAAGTTGTCAATAAAAAATAAAAATTGAAGCCAGGCATGGTGGTACACACCTTTAAGCCTAGCACTCAGGAGGCAGAGGTAGCAGGATCGCCACAAGTTCAAGGCCACCCTGAAACTACATAGTGAATTCCAGGTCAGCCTGGGCTAGAGTGAGACCCTACCTCGAAAAACCAAAAAGTAAAATAAGATTAGATTAAATTTAAATTAAAAAAAAAAAAAAACAGCTGAGTAACACAATGATGGAAAAATAAACAAAATTCAAAAACCAGAGCGGCAGTGCTGGGTAGATAGCTCAGCAATTGAAGGCACTTGCTTGCAAGGCCTGACAGCCAAGGTTCAATTTCCCAGTACCCATGTAGAGCCAGATGCATCAAGTGGCACATGTGTCCCAAGTTTGCAGTGGCAAAATGTCCTGGCACTCCTCCCTCCCTCCCTTGGTGTAAATAAATAAAAATTTTTTTTAAAAAAAGAGAGTGGGCCAGGCGTGGTGGCGCACACCTTTAATCCCAGCACTTGGGAGGCAGAGGTAGGAGGATCGCCAAGAGTTCAAGGCCACCCTGAGACTACATAGTTAATTCCAGGTCAGCCTGGACCAGAGTGAGACCCTACCTCGAAAAACCAAAAAAAAAAAAAAAAAAAAACCAAAAACAACAACAAAAAAAACAAAAAACAAAACAAAACAAAAAAAACCCAAAAACAACAACAACAACAACAAAAAAAAAAAAACACAGTGGAGGGGGTCTGGAGAGATGGCTTAGCAGTTAAGCGCTTGCCTGTAAAGCCTAAGGACCCCGGTTCGAGGTTCGATTCCCCAGGACCCATGTAAGCCAGATGTACAAGGGGGGGGGGCGCATGTATCTGGAGTTCGTTTGCAGTGGCTGGAGGCCCTGGTACACCCATTCTCTATCTGCCGCTCTCAAATAAATAAAAATAAACAAAAAAAATTTAATAATTTTTTATTGACAACTTCTATACTAACATACAAGAAAATGCATATTTCCCTCCCCTCCCCCATTCCCCTTTAGAACTCCAATCTCCACCATATCCCCTCCCTCTCTACATTAGTCTCTCTTTTAATTTGATGTCATCATCTTTTTCTTCTATTATGAGGGTCTTGCAAAGGTATTGCTAGGCACTGCAAGGTCATGGATATCAAGGCCAATTTCTGTCTGGACAGAAATTTTTAAATTTTTAAAAAGAAGTAGAGGGCTGAAGAGATGACTAAGCAGTTAAGGCACTTGCCTGCAAAGCCAAAGGACCCAGGTTCAATTCCCCAGGACCCACATAAGACAGATGTACAAGGTGGTGCATGTATCTGGAGTTCGTCTGCAGCAGCTGGAGGCCCTGGTGCACCTATTTTCTCTCTATATCTGCCTCTTTCTCTCTCTCTCTCTCTCTCAAATAAATAGATAAAAATTTAAATTAAAAACACGCACACACACAAGGCCTGGGGAGATGGCTTAGCAGTTAAGGCACATATGTGCCTGTGAAGCCTAAGGATACAGGTTCAATTCTTAAGGTCCCATGTAAGCTAGATGCACAAGGTGGCACATGCATCTGGAGTTTGTTTGCAGTAGCTAGAGCCCCTGGTGTGCCCATTCTCTTTCTGTCTCTCTCTTCTTCTCCCTCTCTGTGTACTTAATAAATAAATTACTTAATTTTTAAAAAGCACAAAGTGGGGCCTGGAGGGATGGCTTAGCAGTTAAGGTGTTTGCCTGCAAAGCCAAAGGACCCAGGTTCGACTTCCCAGGACCCACGTTAACCAGATGTACAAGGTAGCGCATGCATCTGGAGTTTTTGCAGTGGCTAAAGGTCCTGGAATGCCCTCTCCCCCCTCCCGTCAAATAAATTAATAAAAATAAAATATTTTTTAAAAACACAAAGTGGAGGGCTTTGCAGTTAAGGCACTTGCCTATAAAGCCTAAGAACCAAGTTTTGAATATCCAGAACCCATGTAAGCCAGATACACAAGGTGATGCACATAAGGTGGTGCATGCATCTGGAGTTTTACTGCAGTGGATAGAAGCCCTGGTGCGCCAATTCTCTCTCATCAAAAAAAAAAAAAAAAAAAAAAAAAGTGGAGCCAGGCATGGACTTTAACCCAAGGCTGGAGTAGGAGGATCACTGTGAGTATGAGGCCACTCTGAGACTACACAATGAATTCCAGGTCAGCCTGGGCTAGAGCAAGAACCTACCTCAAAAACAAACAAACAAAATATACAGTAGTAAGCCGGGTATGGTGGTGCACTCCTTTAATCCCAGCACTTGGGAGGCAGAGGTAAAAGGAGCATCATGAGTTCAAGGCAACCCTGAGACCACATAGTGAATTCCAGATCAGGCTGGACTAGAGTGAAACCCTACTTCAAAAAAATCAAAACAACAGTAGTATGAAAGCAAACCCTAAATTTCTGCACAATATAGTAACATATTTTCATGAGATAAAGAAAAAAAAAAGATTCAAAGTTATTTTGTAAAATCTATTTTAAAATTCAGTATTCAGGTACCATGTCTTCCCACTATTAAATAACTTTCACGGCAAGATATATGTACTGTACAGAGTTCACAGACTATCCAAAGGATTACATAACCATGGTATCTCAAATCTGTGGTCTTGGGGCTGAAGAGTGGTTAAGGCACTTGCTAGAAAACCCAAAGGACCCAGGTTTGATTCCCTAATACCCACATAAAGCCAGATGCACAAGGTAGTACATGCATTTGGAGTTCATTTGCAGTGGCTGGAGGCCCTGGCATGCCCATTCTCTCTATCTGCTTCTCTCACTAATAAATAAATATTTTTAAAGAAAAAGAAAAATAAACAATAAATAAATAAATCTGGGCTAGAGAGATGGCTTAGCAGTTAAGGCACTTGCCTGTGAAGCCTAAGGACCCAGGTTCAATTCTCCAGGTGCCACATTAGCCAGATGCACATGGTAGAGCATGTATCTGGAGTTCATTTACAGTGGCTAGAGGCCCTGGTGCTCCCATTCTCTCTCCCTATCTCCCTCCCTCTTGCTCTCTTTTTCCTTCTCTCTGCCTCTAATACATAAATTTAAAAAAAGAAATTAAAAAAAAATCTGTGGCCTTGAACAGTGATTCCAAAATCCAGTAGCATTCTACATTGTCTGGGAAACTTCTGAAAACTACATTCTCAATCGCACACACTTCCAAAGGTTAAAGTCCAATGTCCACGGCCTTAAGTGTCCCAGAGCTGGAAGATGGCTTAGTGGTTAAGGTGCTTGCCTGCAAAGCCTAAGAACTCATGTTCAAATCTCCAGATTCCCACATAAGCCAAACAGTGACGCAAGTGTGCAATGTTGCACATGCACACAAGGGGGCACAAGCATCTGGAGTTCGTTTTCAGTGGCTGAAGGCCTGGAGTGCCCATTCTTTCTCTTCAAATAAATTTAAGAAAGTGTCCTAGATGATTCTAATATAGGCCAGTCTAACAATATTTTTTTTGTAATGTGGTATGCATATGTGGTGTATGTATGTGTATGTGCTCTTGTGGTGCCCCTGAATTTGTCTGTGTGTTGGAGTTCCACTGCTCTTCTGCCTGTTCTTGTTTGAGCAGGAGGCTCTTATTGGGTGGAGCTTGTTGCTTTTCCCAAGGCAGGTAATTCCTGGGTCTCTGCTCCTCCCTCAGACCTTCATACTTGCACAGGAAGTGCACTTCACTGCTGAGCCATCTCTCCAGCCCCCAGTCTAACATTTCAACGTTAGCATCAGTGATATGAGGCTGGATGTGGGACACAGGTAGTCTGTGCACTGTAGGGTGTTTAGCAGTAGCCTTTGCCTCTCCCTTTAGAAGCACAACAGAGGTGTGATAAGCAAAAATGTGACCAATGTATGTTTCCTAGGAAGGCTTAATGTAAACTTAAAAAAACAGGGGCTAGAGGTGTAGCTCCACTTGCCTCAATACCCAGCACCACAAGCAACAACTTTACATCATTTTATCTACTTTTTTATTTTTGCTTTGTTGTTTTTTGAGAAAAGGGCTCAGTAAGTAGGCCAGGCTGGCCTCAAACAATCTTCCTGCTTCAACCTCCCTGGGATTACATGCCTGGCTTTTCTGATTTTTCTATTTTTGTGGTGCTGGGGATAGAACCCAGGGCCTCATACATGCAAGTGTTTTATAGAGGTATACTCCTTAGCTGCCAAATCAATCATTTTAGAGAAGAGATGCTTGAAGGCTAAGGTGGGGCTAATAAGTAGTTTTGATTTGATCTACAGAGTGTGTACACACATATATTAAAACAGCAGGGCTGGAAAGATGGCTTAGCAGTTAAGGCACTTGCCTGCAAAGTCAAAGAAGCCAGGTTTGATTTCCCAGGACCCATGTAAGCCAGATGCACAAGGTGGCACATGCATCTGGAGTTCACTGCAGCGACTAAAGGCACTGGTGTGTCTGTTCTTTCTATATATGTATCTGCCTCTTTCCCTCTCCCTAGCTCTTTCTCACTCTCAAATAAATAAATATATATATTTAAAATAGCAGGGCTGTAGAGATGGCTCAGCAGTTAAGGTGCTTGCCTGCAAAGTCTAATGACCAGGGACCGATTCCACAGTAACCATGTAAAGCCAGGTGCACAAAGCAGTGCATGCATCTTGAATTTGTTTGCAGTGGCTAGAAGCCCTTTTGCGCCCATGCTCCCCCCTCCCTTTTTCTCTGTGTGTGTGTGTCTGTAAATAAGTAACAGACTGCACCCCATAAATATGTACAATTATTATGGATTAAGAAAAGAAAATCAGCCGGGCGTGGTGGCGCACGCCTTTAATCCCAGCACTCGGGAGGCAGAGGTAGGAGGATCGCCGAGAGTTCGAGGCCACCCTGAGACTACATAGTTAATTCCAGGTCAGCCTGGACCAGAGTGAGACCCTACCTCGAAAAACCAAAAAAAAAAAAAAAAAAAAAAAAAGAAAGAAAGAAAGAAAGAAAGAAAGAAAGAAAGAAAAGAAAATCAAGTCCTATGGGACAGAAACATGAAAGCTGCTTAAACGCCAAGTGGTCCAATCTATTTTTTTTCAGTACATACTAAGAAAAAGGAGCAAACACTACTCAGCCTACACTAGATCTTGATTTATGAGGACCAAGCGCAGGTGCCTATGTTTTTTATGAATAAATTCAATACCAAGTTTCAGCTGAGCAATTTGTTACCAGTAACTCTTGTAAGTGTAGAATATAAAACTTTAAAGCAACATACTCTAACATTTTAGATTTCTCAATACAAAACACACACAGCTGGAGGTGGTGGCACATGCCTTTAGTCCCAGCACTCAAGAGCTGAGGTGAGTAGTTCACTATGAGTTCAAGGCCAGCCTGGGGCTGCAGAGTGATTTCCAGGTCAACCTGGACTACAGACAGATCCTACCTGGAAAAAGCAAAACATACATAAGAACATACATAAGAGGAGATGGCTCAGTGGCTAGAGGCACTTGCTTGCAATGCCTGGTGGCTTGGGATTCAATTCCCTAGCACCCATGTAAAGCCAGGTCCACAAAGTGGTGCATGCGTTTGGAGTTCATTTGCAGCAGCTGCAGCAAGAGGCCCTAGAACACATACTCTTACCCCTCAAATAAATAAGTAAAAATATAAAAAGAAAACACATACACACAACCTTTGCCCAACACCATCTTCAAAATGAAGACTAAGTTGGTACTGCAGCATGTGTACCTGTATTCCCAGATACTTTGGTGGCTGAGGTGCGAGAGTCACTTGAACCTAGGAAATGTTGGACACTAGCCTGGGCAACAGAGCAAGATCTCATCTCAGAAAAAAAGACAGGATTAAATAAAATCAGGTCAGAATGTCACAAAATGAAGTATGAACCAAGAAGCACTTCCAGGGACTGGAGAAATGGCCCAGTGATTAAAGGTGTTTGCTTGCAAGCCTGCCAGCCCAGGTTCAATTTCCTAGCCACACACCTATAGCCAAATGGGTATTCATTGGCAGCAGCAAGTAACCTTGGTGTGCCTATGGTTACACACTATACACATACACACAAACAAATATTCTTAATATTTACTATTTATTTATTTGAGAGAGGCAGATAGAGAGAGAATGGACATACCAAGGCCTCTAGCTATGGCAAAAGAAATCCAGATGTGCCACCTTATGCTTGCATGGGCACTAGGGAATCGAACCTAGGTCTTTAGGCTTCATAGGCAAGCACCTTAACCACTAAGCCATCTCTCCATAGGTAGGTAGGTAGGTAGGTAGGTAGGTATAGATACAGATATAGATACAGATTTTTTTTTAAGCAGCACTTCAGCCAAGCGTGGTGGCATACACCTTTACTCCCAACGCTTGGGAGGCAGTGGTAGGAGGATCACTGTGAGTTGAGGCCAGCCTGAGACTAGTGAACTCCAGGTCAACCTGGGCTAGAGCAAGACCCTGGGGAGGGGGGGAGAGCACTTCTAGTAACAGCATAACCTTAGACAATATAAAACCTCACGACACATCTATTACAAACAAACTAAACACTAATTCTGACTAATACTGCTTTAAGCAAGAGATGTTTACTTGTAACATTATCTTCTGGACCAAATTAACTCAAAAATTTTATCTTAAAGAAGCTAAAGGCTGGAACACCAAAGAATAAAAGCAGCAGCAGCTAAGCAAGCCAGACATGGCGGTGCATGCCCATAATCCCAGCGTTCAGGAAGCTAAGGTAGGCCATGAGTTGGAAGCCAGCCTGGGATACAGTTAGTTCCAGGTCAATCTGGGCTACAGAGACCCTGCCCCCCAATTTTTTTTTTTTTTAATTTTAAGAAAAGAAGCTAGCCCAGAGTGGCAGTACACGTCTTTAATCTCAGCATTCAGGTGGCTGAGGTCGGAAAACTGAGTTCAAGGCCAGCCTGGACTACATAGAGTAAGACCCTATCTCAAAACGGGGTGAACTAAAAAAAGTACTTTTAGTCCTAATTTTATTACTATTCATTTTCTACCCAGCTATAAACTTGACCTTTAAATTCTCAATTAATTACTATTAATTTGCTTTTGTTGTGCATATGAGGGGTATTTTTAGGCAAGGATGCTATACTTGACTCAAAAACTAGTGTTCTAAAGCAATTCTTTCTGTCCTTGATAAGTTACACAGGAAGGCGCTGAACTCTACTTAAGATGGAATTCATCAAAACACACTCCCCCAATGCACAAAGCAAGACTAGTTCCAAGAAAATAGCCAAGAAAAAGGTTGAGTGCCATGGAGAAGGCACAGGGCTGACACCAAAAGTCTGATATGAGTTATGACTGCAGATGAGCGAATAACACAAGACTCATAGACACAGGAAAGAGCAGAATAGCCCCCTAGCCTGTAGGAAATGGCTACCAAATCTAAAGGCTGAATATCCTCATCCAAAATGTTTGCAAGCAGGAAAATTTCAGATTTAGCCTTGATTTTGCAGTGCTTGCACAGACTTAGTGGGTTTAACATCCTCACTACAAAATGCTGGGGGAAAAAATCTGAACATCTGAGCATTAAATCATCAGACTTCAGCATTTGGATTTGAAGATTAGGGATGTTCGAGTTGTACTTTATTGAGGAATGTCTCATTACACAGCAGTCTTTCCACCGTCAACAACCAGGAGTAAAAAAACTAAAAATCCTGCAAATTATGGATGTTGTGGCAAGCTTACACATCGGCAGTTCCCTGGAGATCAGATGAACAAGTCCTAGCTAGCTACACTTTTCTGTATTGGAGCACTGTGAAGTGCCACCACTCTTTGCTCCAGCAGACACAGGTAATTTGTTGAATTTTCAGCAATTCCTCCCATGGAAAACTTAAAATAACTTCCAGTTCATTTATTTTTCCTGCCCAACTAGTCCTTAAATACACAGCTTTCCTAACTAGACCCAAACTTTTGAAACTCAAGCTTAAACTGGGCATGGTGATGCATGCCTATAATCCTAGGACTTGGGACCTAGAAGTAGGAGGATGGAGATTCCAAGGTCAGGTCATCCTAGCCTACCTACTGAGTTCAAGGTCAGTTTAGACAAAAGAGACCCTGCCTTTAAAAAAAGGGGAAGGGAGGTGGAGCAATGGACCAGTGGTTAAAGCACTTGCCTACAAAACTTAAGGACCAGAGTTCAATTCCCCAGTACCCACAGAATGCCAGATGAACAAGGTGGAGCATGTGTCTGGAGTTTGTTTGCATTGGCTGGAGGCCCTGACATGCTCTTTCTCTCTCTTTCTACCTGCCTCCTTCTCTCTCTCTCAAATAAATAAATAAAAATAAAATATTTCAGGCTGGAGGGATGGCTTAGCAGTTAAGGCGCTTGCCTGCAAACCCAAAGGACCCAGGTTCGATTCCCCAGGACCCCAGATGCACAAGGTGATGCATACATCTGGAGTTCGTTTGCAGTGGCTGGAAGCCCTGGCACACCCATCCCCCCCCCACATGCCGCCAAATAAATAAAAATATTTTAAAATAAACTATTTTTTAATTATTTATTTTATTTATTTGAAAGAGAAATAAACAGGCAGATACAGAGAGAATGGGCAAAGTTCCGCTGCTGCAAATGAACTCCAGATGCAGGCTTCACCTTGTGCATTTGGCTTATGTGGGTCCTGGAGAACTGAACCTGGGTCCTTTGGTTTTGCATGCAAGTGCCTTAACCACTAAACCATCTCTCCAGCCCCAACAATAAAATATTTCTAAAAAGTAATAAAAATCAAGTTTAATTTGGTGGTAAGTCACCACCAAATCACTGAGTTGATTGTATGTGCCAGACACAGTTCTAGATGTTTTACCTGTATTAACTTATTTACATGCATAAATGTACATGTGTTAGGACAAATTTATGGAATATATGCTTATTCTCCCATATTGCAGAGAAAGCAGAAAAGTTAGGTGACTTGCCTAAGGTCAGTGAGCTACAAAGGACTGAATCCAGGCGGTCTAGAAGAAAGTACAAACTCCCTCACTAACTAGGCACTTTGTGCTTTGTCTCTTAAAAAAGCACCGTTTAGTGATAGGAAATCTGCACTTTCACTTGCTGTTTCACATGCAACATGACCTTCAGGACAAAACCGAAGTAAACTTAACAAAGTGAAACAGTACCTACGTTAACAAGTGCTGGAAGGATGATGGAAGGCACCAACCAAATGCTCCCTCTGACCATGTGAAAAGCATAACATCCACAAAGCCCTTCCCGTTCCCCAAAGAGAAAACGTCGACTTATCAGGAAGATGACAGCAAGTCACTGGGTTGAGACGTCGAGGCAGACAGGTAATTAAAGGGCTCATTCCGTGCACCTTACAACTAACTCAAAGTCCAGGTTCTGAAGAAAGCCAACCAGGAAAGGGCCAGGAGAGAAACACCTCCAAGATAGCAGGGGAAAGGCTTCTTTAAGAGGGAGGTACTTGGAACCACAAGGCCCACCCCCCATCTTGGCTCATATACACCAGGGAGGTCTCCATGCAAGACACTCCGTCGGGGTTAAGGGTTCTCGGCGGTGGCCCCTGAGCGACTCCCCACGAGTGTTTGTGTCTTCCGATGACTCTGCGGCGAATCGACAGAAACGCACAGAACTTGTTCCTCCGACAACCGGAGTCCAACAATGGGCCCTGGCGAATCTTTCCGGCGAGTTGCTGCCTGAACTTGACACAGCTCCCCAAGCCACCGCCGCCCGCCGCCCGCCCCCGCCTGGGGGAGAACTGGTGTCCGGAACCCGCGGCCAGTGAGCGACGAGGAAGCCGGACTCGGTTCGAGGACGCGCCTGGCCCTCCCGGCCTCCCGCCGAACTAAGGCCGTGACCGTGAACGCGGCCGTAAAAGTTCTCCGCCCCGAGCGCCTCGGCCCGCTGGAAGCCCGCTGACAGGAACAGGAGGGCGGGCGGCCGGGGAGGACTCGGCGCCGCGCCTCCACGGGCCGCGGAACAGCGAATTCCGGGGGGGAGGGGAGAGGGGCCGGGACGATCCCTTCCCCGCGCTGCCCAGGCCGAGCCCGGGGGTCCCCCTCCGCCCGCCCTTCCGCGCGGCCAGCGTACCCCGCCCCGCCGCCCCCTCCCCCCACATTACCTGGAAGGTGCCCACGACCCGCCGCTAGTCGCGCTCAGGCGGGAAACGCGCTCACCGACACCATCAGCGAAGCGCCCAAAATGGCGGACGTATCAAGCAGGCCTTGAGTTCTCCCCGCCCTCCCTCCGGTCGCCTCGCAGCCAATCGCGATCCAGGCCCCGCCCCTATCCAAAGCTTATTGGCTTACCTCTTCCGCCCCTCCATAACCTATTGGATCGCCCTGCGGCTCCTTTGCCTCCACTCCAATTGGTTCGCGGCTCTCGTCAGTCAAGCCAAGAGGCGCATTCTTTTCCCATGGACTTGACGGATCCGAAATCTTTAGGACCCCGGAGTCTGAGAAACACAAATCAGAAATTGAGAGAAGCTTAACTGGGTCTCCCTACGCCGTAGCAACAGCAGCGCCTCCGCGTGACGGACTCTTCGGACCACCAATCCGAGTAGCCAATGCTTTTTAAAACTAAATTGAGCCAAACCAATCATGGCTATGAACCTCAAGATGCCTGGTAGCCAATGGGATGGTGCGATGACAGCGGGCAGCGGGATCAGGGCCGCGGGGAAACCGGTGATGACGTGAGCCACAATACGTGCCTGGGCGGAAGTTAGTGCTAGCTGGGGAATTAGCTCAAGTGGTAGAGCGCTCGCTTAGCATGTGAGAGGTAGTGGGATCGATGCCCGCATTCTCCATTGTCAAGTTTTACAAAGGGTCATCGGGCGAGTTAAGTGGGGGCCACATTGGAAATGTGGTCTAGGCGAAGACTGTCTCCTGAGGAACCACGATCTTGCTTTTTTTGACTTAAGAATTTAAATAAGAGCTTTTTTTTTTTTTTTTTCCGAGGTAGGGTCTCACTCTAGCTTAGGCTAACCTGGAATTCACTATGTCGTCTCAGAGTGGCCTCGAACTCATGGTAATCCCCCTACCTATGCCTCCCGAGTGCTGGGATTCAAAGGCGTGCGCCAGCCACCATGCCTGGTTTAGAGCTGCTGCTTCTTTTTTTTTTTAATTTGAAAGATGGAGAAAGAGAGAGAAAGAGGCAGATAGAGCTTCCAGCCACTGCAAACGAACAAAGGGGCATGCGCCCCCTTGTGCATCTGCTTTACGTGGGTCCTGGAGAATTGAACGGGGTCCTTAGGCTTCGCAGGCAAACGCTTTAACCGTTTTAAGCCATTTCCCTAACACACAAATAAAAGCTTCTTCTAAAATGCTGGGCTGCCCCCTCGTGACCCCAGGACCCCTACCAAACTTCCCAGGACACTCAGGATTGACACTTTATGCCCCCCTTGATCACAGTAGACTCATAGCACCTCATGAAAATCAGCACAGGACAGAAGTTGGTCAAGGTGGGAGGACACAACGTTTGAGTGTAATGCAGCCGCCTGACTGAGACAGCAAGGCTACCCCATTTGCAGGAGCTCCACAAATGGGTGGGCCAAGAGCACCTGCTCTGTTGTCCCCATGGTTGTCTGTTCCCACATCATTTAGGAAACACCAGGTAAGGGAGGGGATCAGGCAAAGAGGACAGACCCTTCTGAGAACGTAGTATCACAAGACAAAGACAGGACTCCAGATTCTTGGAGTGTAAGTATCAAGGAGAGAAAGAGTGACACAGGGCTTTGGAGATCTGGAAACCTATATCCCTCAGGTGTGGTGGGAGACTGGGCAGCAGAAGTAGTTGAATCACGAAGGCCTGAAGGGACAGGGCCTGGTGCCACTCCCAGATGCTCATACTTCAGCTGAAGGCTCCCTGCAGGAAACAGGTCCAGTAGCAGCCCTGGTGGTGCTGGCTTGGTGGGGAATGTCATGCCAGCATACAGTGGGGTTACTGTGTGACTTCTCTAAGCTGCCTCTGAGCTAGAGGATGGCGATCTATGCCTCACTGGGCACCCACTGTCTTCTGTGTCTATCATCTCTGCACCCCAACCCCAGGCCTGACCCCCCGTCTCACTCACTCTGAATTCCAGTACCAGGGCAGCAGGGAGAGTTGTGCAAGTACGTAACCCACCCCCATCTCCATCAGAGCCCGTGACTGATGGCAAATGCCAGAAAGGGTTCATTGAGGGTAGCTCCATTTTACAGACTATAGTTAACAAGCCAGTAAAGCATTCAGACACCAGGTGTGTCCATAAGGGCTGGATGACCTTGGCTGAGTGTTCTAACCTGTCCAAGGAAGTCTTAGGTGATATCTACCAACCTGAGTCACTCCTGCCACTCCTGACAACCAGACAGGCCACAAACAGGGGCAAACATGACTCACTTTGATCCTGCTGGCTCAGAAAGGCTCGAGGCCTTGCCTGAGGCCACACAGCTAATGAGTTTGCAAAATTGAGACCAATTGATGCAAGGTTAGGAGGCGCATGACTCAGGGCCGCACCACAGTGGGTATGCCAAAGAGAGGGAATCACAGAAGCAGCCGGTGCCAGGGTCCTCCAGGGAGGACAAGGTGGGGACAGTCACAGGCCTAGGGGAAGAGAGTGGGAAGTGGGTGAGGGACTCATGGCGGTCTTGCAAATAGGCAACGGTACTGGTGTAAGCCCAAACAATAGGCAAGGAGAGCTGCACAAGGAGAATGAAGCAAGGCTACCAAGGGTCAGAGTGGATTAAAATAGCACAGGCACGAGGGCTAAAGAAGCTGCAGGGTGATTCTTGCTGGGCCATGGGCAGGAGACAGCCCAGATCCCCAACGGTCTCAGAATCCTTTCACTCATTCATCATCAAACTATAAGCCTGTGTCTGGTTTGTGTTCTTCTGTCCCCGATTCAGCTGGGCCCTACGGACATATATGCGGTAAATGATGTGGCTGGGCCCCATAGGTTGTCAGGGATGGTACACTCCTGACCTAGGCAGAAGCACTGAAGTCAGGGAGGGCTTTCTGAGGAAGGAGGTTTCTGACCTCAGAACCCACCTGTAGGCCATAGGGAGCCATAGAGGCCTGAAGTAGGGCGGTTACTGACTTGGAAGCTTTGAAAATGACTCAGATGGTCCTCTGCACCTGAGAACTTGCAGACTTTGTGGATCTCCACTCTCCCCTCCCCCTGTCCTGCTATAGATTAATGTTTAATTTTTCAGTCCATTTAAAAAACACCCATATTAGCTGGGCGTGCTGGCGCATGCCTTTAATCCCAGCACTCGGGAGGCAGAGGTAGGAGGACCTGATGGCTCACACCATGAGTTCAAGGCCACCCTGTGACTACATAGTGAATTCCTGGTCAGCCTGAGCTAGAGAGAGACCCTACTTCGGGAGAATGGGGTAAACACCCATGTTGTAGCCGGGCAAGGTGGCGCATGCTTTTAATCCCAGCACTTGAGAGGCAGTGGTAGGATTGCCATGAGTTTGAGGCCACCCTGAGACTACAGTGAATCCATTAGTATGAACTAGAGTGAAAACCTACATTGAAAAACCAAAAAACAAACAAAATACCCATGTGATCCTTTTATTGGTTCATAAACATGATTTGGTGACCACATGCTTGCATAACATGTGCCTTCCAGAAACCTTGTTACGTGACAGCACATTACCCATCTGACATTTATTAATCCCAGCACTCAGGAGGCAGAGGTAGAATTGTCGTGAGTTCGAGGCCACCCTGAGACTACATAGTGAATTCCTGATCAGCCTGGGCTAGAGCAAGACCCTATCTAGAAGAAAAAAAAAAAAAAAGACATGTATATAATTTTGGGGGGAGGGATTTAAGACAAGCTCTCATTCTAGCCCAGGCTACCTGGAACTGACTCTGTAGCCCAGGCTGGCCTTAAACTCATGGTGTGAGCCACCATGGCTGGCTCCCATGGGTGTAATGTTTTCAAGCATGTCCACAAATAGACAAGGGGAGGTCTGGGGTTGTAGCTAATTGGTAGAATGTTTCCCTAACATGTATGAAGCCCTAAGTTTGATCCTTATCACCACATAAAACCAGGCATAATGGTGCAAGCCTATAATTCCAGTATCAGGAGGTGGAGGTAGGAGGATCAGAAGTTCAAGATCATCTGGCTACCTAGCTAGTTCAGTTTGAAGAGATCCTAGGCTACATGTGACCCTGTCTCAGAAAGAAAGAGAGACAGAGAGGTAAGGAGTATTGAAATTTTGGAAATGGAGCTGGAGAGATGGCTTAGTGGTTAAGGCATTTGCCTGCAAAGCCAAAGGTTCGATTCTCCAGGACACACATAAGCCAGAAGCACAAAGGGGTGCATGCATCTGGAGTTTGTTTGCAATGGCTGGAGGCCCTGGTACACTCATTCTCTCCCTCTGTCTCTACCTCTTTCTCTCTCTCAAATAAATAAGACTTTTTTTTTTTTTTTTAGTTTTTCGAGGTAGGGTCTCACTCTAGTCCAGGCTGACCTGGAATTCACTATGTGGTCTCAGGGTGGCCTTGAACTCATGGCAATCCTCCTAACTCTGCCTCCCGAGTGCTGGGATTAAAGGTGTGTGACACCACGCCCGGCTAAGACATATTTTTTAAAAAAAGAAATTTTGGAAACAAACAGCTGACAAAAATTTTAATTCTATCAAATAATTTTATAGTGAGCAAATCTCCCCCATGATTTCATAAAAAGGACACTTTAATTCACACATTCACACAGGAGAGACAAGCTCTGAATAGAGATCTTAAGTTGAGCAAGTTCATCTTGAAGAAAGACATCCCATTGTCTTTGCTTTTGTTCTGTCATCAGGTCACAATCCCCCGCCACCCATGGGCTGGCACAGAGCCAGAGGCTGGAGTGGGGCCATCATTTCCCTGGCAGAGAACAAACTCCCAAAAGCTCTGGCCTGTGGTCCACACTAGGTGCTGGGTCAGGGCAAGAGGTGCTGAGGCTGGGGAGAAGAACCAGCAATTCCTAAGAGACTCAGAGGTCATCCTCATAGACCGGAAGTTCAACTTTCTTTCCCTTCCTTTCCCACAGTGTAGGGGACTCAGTAGTCCTGGCTGGGGAAGAGCCAGACTTCCAGAAAAGGATGGTCCACAGAAAGGGGAACCCCTGGACTTGCTGAGCACTCAGTGACTACCAGGTTTCTAGGGAAGAAAGCAAAGAGGACACTTCAGTGGGGCGAGATATGGAGGCTTGGAATCCACGAGAGTGCATAGGCCAGGAGCCAGCAAGGGGCTTTGAAGGTGGGACTCCAGCCCTTGGTCTGGAGTATGCCCAACATGGGTGCCCAAGACTGGGAAGAGCAAGCCAAGGAAAACTGGAGCCCCACCCAATTCCCAGCAGGCAGACAGGCACAAACACCCAACATCTAGCCACGTGAACTCTGTTAGTTGCCCAAGATGTTCTCAGTGGCTATATAGACCAAGGAGACTGTGAAGCCCAGGGCAGGCAGGATGCCCACTTCCTCCTGGAAGAAGAGTGGGTTGAACAGATGGTCCACTCTGGTACAGACTGCTGAGAGGGCCCATAGAACTTGGAGAGGAGTGACAGAGATGGAGAGGCAGGTGTTACCATAGAGGTGAAAGGTTTTGTAAAGATAGAAGGGGCCTGGAGAGATGGCTCAGCAGTTAAGGCACTTGCTTGTGAAGACTAAGGACCCATGTTCTACTCTCCAGATCCCATGTAAGCCAGACACACAAAGGTGAAGCAAGTACAAGGTCACACATGCCCACTAGGGGGCACAAGAGTCTGGAGTTCAATTTCAATGGCTGAGGACCTGGCACACCAATTTTCTCTCTAAAAAAATAGTAAATAAAACCTGCAACCCTTTTAAAAAAAAGGCTAGAAGGAATAACAAGTGCAATCTTCTATATTTGTATTTATTTGAGAGAGAGGAGAGAATATGGGCACATCAGGGCCTCTTGGTGCTGCAAAATTACTCCAGGTTCATGTGTCACTTTGTGATACTAGGTACATGGGTACTAAGGTCAAAAGGCTTTGCAAGCAAGTGCCTTTGACTGCTGAGCCACCTGCCCAGTCGAGGAATGACAAGTGAATCAAAAATTCTGGCTTAATTGCTTTGCACCCAAGCTTTAGTTTCCCCAAACTAGGGACACTTAGTTAGGTTCTAGGAAGTCAAATAGACTAAACATTGCTTTTCATTTATGCTCAGAGCTTAAGTGTCCCTCTGACTCTGTGGGTCTTGGCAATGGGCTTGGACCTGCCCCGTCACTGCTAGGACAAACTACCAGCCCTTCCGCAGAGGTGAGGCCACATCTCCATGGGCACTGTCACATGGAACCTTTAAGAGGCCCATCAGTCACCTTGAGTCACCTGTATGTGCCAAGCAGAGGCAGATCTGACTGCTTTTGTCTCTAAAGGGGTCTTGGGTAGGGCCACACCGCCAGGCCCAGCTCTGATTCTAAAGTAACACCTGCAGGACTGCCTCCCTTTGGTCTCAGCAACACTGACCATCACCTTGGGGGACTCTCAATTAGTTACAAGCCAGTGGAGCAATTCCCCAAGAGTCTCTTCTGAGAAACCTGGTACTTGCAGGCTGGTACATACCTGCTGTTCACCACATAGCTACCCTGGTGAAGCAAGCCCTAAGGAAACCAGTGTGCATTGTCCATCACGCAAAATCTCCCTTTCCTGGGCTATTGTGGCCCAATCCCCTCAGAGAAGGGCAAGGGCTCAATTTCAAGTCAGGAGACTTCCAGATCGTCCTGGCTCAGTTCTTAGGTGTTGTGTACCTAGCACCAAGTCTAGCTAAGGCGGACCTGGAATTAACTATGTCTCAGGATGGCTTTGAACTCATGGAGATCCTCCTACCTCTGCCTCCCAGGTGCTGGGATTAAAGGTGTACGCCACCACGCCGGGCTGAGTATGGCCCTTTTTTGATCTCCCTCCAATACTGTGGCTGGGGTCAGGCCCTTCCCCGGCAAGGAAATGGGCATTCACATCTCAGCTGGCATTCAGGACACCGGGGAAACAACCCACCTCCTCATTCCATGCCTCAGCTAGATTACTTCACCACCTCCTGCCAGACGGGGGACTCCTTCCACTGGGGCAGGGGCCAGGCCTTGTCTTTCAGATGGGCAAACACAGACCTGAGACCCTGCTGGATGCCTCTGAGGACAAAAGGACAGAGCCAGGACAAGTGCAGCCTTGACAGAGTGGAGCTTGGCAGCTTGATCCAGTGAGGTCCTCACAGATGGGGGGGGGGCAGAGAGGGGCACCCTGGCCTCTCATCCTCATAGGGGGTTAGCATACCAAGCCAGTCTAAGGATAAGAGCATAATTTGTGGAACTGGACACAAAACAGAAATGCTAGGAAACCTTGAATAGTGTGTGACATGTCACTCCCAGCCTGCGAGACTGCACAGGTCAGCCCACGAAGCTGTCCCTGTTTGAGTACAAGGATGCCTCCTGAGGAAGGTGCCCACCTCTGCCCAATGTTTCAGCCCTTTCCTGTGGGGACCTAACAGAGGGAACACAACAGCCATCCAGGAGTGGCATTCATTCCTTGGGGACATTCAACTCAAAGTCACACAGGGCACAAAAGAATGGCAGTTACATTTTAAAAAATTAAGTTTATAAATATTTTCTCCACTGTACAAAGTTTTCCCAACCCTACCCACCCCCGTCACTGTTCACATTTTATGTTTTTAAAATCCCAATTATATTTATTTTTTTTAAATCATAAAATATATTTTTTCTTTGTTCATATTTAAAAATATTTACAGGGACGCAGCGAGGCCGGGGTGGGCAGCCGAGGTCAGGATGAGTCTGTGCAGGGGGACGGAGGGGGTGGAAAGAGGTGGCAGTAGCTCCGCTCGGTGGCTGGTGAGGGCGGGCAGCTGTCCTCTGCGGATAGGTACTGGCTGTGAGGTGTGGGCGGGGGTGGGTAGGGATCTGAGTCCGAGTTCAAATCCAGGTAGTACTTGCTGGTCTTCCAGCGGCTGGTGCTGTAGTCACTGTCGCACACATCTGTACTGCAGGGTGTTGTTGGGGGTGCCACACCTCGGATAATGTAGGGCCTGAAGGGAACAAAGGAGGAGGGGGAGGAGGTTCAGAGGCATGCCTGCCCTTGTGCACAGGGCCCTCGGAAAGCTCAGGAAGAGGTGAGGCCTGCTATGTGGCCTAGCTCATCTCATTCTCTCTGAATCTCCAGAGCCAGGGCCTGGCAGGACCCTGAGCACCTTGCCGGACAAAGGGCCAACAGAACCTGCCTGGCTGACCTAGTCCAAGAGCTCACTTCACCTCAGAGCTTCTGTTTCTTAGAATAAGCAGGAGAGAAAGACACAGTCCTGTTTCTTAAGAGGCCTGTGAGGATGAAATGTGGGTCAGCATGAAAAATGCTCGAAGCAGTGCCTAGGAAAAGAAAATGCTCAATAACTGTCGGTCATAATGGCATTTCTGAGACTGTTGGGGGCCATGAAAAAGGCCCTGGAATGGGCCTATCATGGGTTCGAGGACCTTAACCCCAGTGATGTTTCTCAGCCTGTCAGAGACTTGCTGCTTTCAGCTATGGCTCAGAAACTCTGTGTCAGGCCACATGGCCAGAGTCGAGGGTGGGGATTATGGTGTGTTTTAGGATCCCAGGCCCTAAACAGTGGGCCAGAAGGTGAGGTAGGCACAACAGCAGCACACTACATGAGACCCAGCCACTGCAAAGTCAGGCCATGGAAAGAAGATGGCTTGGAGACCCAAAGGAAAGGTATTAGGTAGTCTAGTCTAGGGACAGTGACAGACAGGGCTACTTTAACAAATGGCATCCTGTAGTGGTCTAAATGTAAAGTGTCCTCCGTAGCCTCATGCGTTGTGATGAAGCCTTATACCTGATCCCCAGCTGGTGGGGCTGGAGGAGGAGTGTCACTAGGGATGGGCTCTGGGGTAGTATAACCCAGCTCCAAGGCCAGAACTGAAAAATACTTCCTTCCTGCTGCTTCCTGTGCTGGGCTGTTTGCCCCTGTCATGCTTTCCCTGTCATGATGAAACATCCCCTCTAATGCAAGCCAAAATAAACCATTTCCTTTTCTGGATGGGTATCTTGTACAGCAAGAAGGTAGCTGCTACAGACAATTGGTACCATCCAGTGGAGCGGCTTCTATAATAAACCTGACCGTGTACTTTTTAGTCTTCTGAAACTGATTTTCTGGAGGAATACGGAAGGATTTGGAACTCTGTTCTTTTGTTTGTTTGTTTATTCCTTTTTAAAAATATTTTATTTATTTGAGAGAGATAAATAGGCAGGGGGAGAGAGAGAGAGAATGGGTGGGCCAGGACATCCAGCTGCTGCAAACAAACACCAAATGCGTGCACCCCCTTGTGCATCAAACCTGGGGAATCAAACCTGGGTCCCTTTGGCTACACAGGCAAGTGCCTTAAACACTAAGCCATTTCTCCAGCCCCTTGTTTGTTTGTTTGTTTGTTTTGTTTTTCTCTTCGAGGTAGGGTTTTGCTCTAGCCCAGGAGGACCTGGAATTCATGATGTAGTCTTACGTTTGAAGGAGGAAAACAGAGAAAGACATGAAAAATAAAAAGTTTGGCACAGAAAGAAATGAAAGTAAGGCAGAAGAAATGGCTCACATGTTAAAGGTACTTGCTTGCAAAGCCTGCCAGCCTGGTTTGATTCCCCAGTATCCACATAAAGCCACATGCCCAAAGTAGCAGGTGCATCTGGAGTTTATTTGCAGTGGCAAGAGGCCCTGGTGCAACCACACTCACTCTCTTTATGCTTGCAAGTAAATAAAATTTTTTTTCAATATTTTATTTTATTTGTAAGCAGAGGTGGGGAGACAGACAGAGGGTGAATGGGTGCGCCAGGGCCTCTAGCCACTACAAATGAACTCCAGACACATACACTCCCTTGTGTAGCTGGCTTACATGGGTCCTGGGGAATCGAACCTGGGCCCTTTGGCTTTGTAGGCAAATGCCTTAACTGCTATGCTAGCTCTCCAGCCCTAAATAAAAAAAAAAATTTAATGGTGGGTATGGTGGTGCATGCCCTTAATTCTAGCACTCAAGAGGCAGGGGTAGTAGGACTCCTGTGAGTTTGAGGCCAGCCTGAAGCTACAGAGTGAATTCCAGGTCAGCTTGGAGTGAATGAGACCCTACCTCAAAAGAAACAAACAAAAAAAAAATTAAAAAAAAATTAAAATATTTACTCTTCAGAGAGAGAGGCAGGCAGACAGAGAGAGAGAGAGAGAGAGAGAGAGAGAGGGAGAAAGGGAGGGAGGGAGGGAGGAAGGGAGGAAGGGAGACAGAGAGAATGAGCATACCAGGGCCTGCTGCTAAATTCCAGATGCATGTGCCACTTTGTGCATCTGACTTTACAAGCCATTAGGCTTTGCAAGCACGTGCCTTTAACTGCTAAACCATCTCTGCAGCCAAAAAAAAAAGATTAATATATATATGGGCTGGAGATATGGCTTAGAGGTTAAGGCATTTGCCTGCAAAGCCGAAGGACCCAGATTCAATTCCCCAGAACCCATGTAAGCCAGATGCACAAGGTGGCACATGCATCTGGAGTTCCATTACAGCAGCTGAAGGCCCCGGCATGCCCATTCTCTCTCTCTACCTACCTAACTCTCTCTCTCTCTTGCTGTCATTCTCTCTCTAATAAATAAAATAAATTTTAAAAATTAAATATATATATACACACACATATACATATATAAAATTTGTTTTTGTTTTTCAAGGTAGGGTCTCGCTCTAGCCCAGGCTGACCTGGAATTCATTATGTAGTCCCAGGCTGGCCTTGAACTCACAGCAATCCTTCTACCTTTGCCTCCTGAGTGCTGGAATTAAAGGTGTGTGCCACTATGCCAGCAAATTATATTTTAATTTAATTTTTTTGTTTTGTGTTTTTGATAGGGTCTTGTTCTAGGCCGAATATAATCTAGAATTCACTCTGGAGTCTCAGGGTGGCCTTGAGCTCATAGCAACCCTCCTACCTCTGCATCTCAAGTGCTGGAATTAAAGGTGTGCACCACCACACTTGGCACAGCAAAAAAAAATATTTTATTTATTTATTTACTTATTTATTTATTGGTTTTTTGAGGTAGGGTCTCACTCTAGTCCCAGGGTGGCTTTGAACTCATGGTGATCCTCCTACCTCTGCCTCCCGAGTGCTGGGATTAAAGGCGTGCACCACCAGGCCTGGCTGCAAAATATTTTTTAAAAAAGAAAAAAATATAGTCAGTGCAGACTGCATCCACTTCAGGTGTAATTGCTTAAGAAACTACCATAATTAAGAGTAAGCCAGGGGCTGGAGAGTTGGCTTAGCGGTTAAGGCACTTGCCTGCAAAGCCAAAGGACCTTGGTTCGATTCCCTAGTACCCACAGAAGCCATATGGACAAGGGGGCACATGCATCTGGAGTTTATTTGCAGTGGCTGGAGGCCCTGGCACACCCATTCTCTCCTCTCTCTCTCTCTGCCTCTTTCTCATAAATAAATAAATAAATAAATAAATAAATAAATAAATAAATTTTTTAAAAACCATTTAAAAAAAAAAAAAGAGTAAGCCAGCTGGGTGTGGTGGTACACACCTTTAATCCCAACACTTGGGAGGCATAGGTAGGAGGATTGTCTTGAGTTGGAGGCCACCCTGAGACTACACTGAATTGAATTTCAGATCAGCCTGGGCTGCAGTGAGAGAACTTATCTCGAGAAACAACAACAACAAAAAGTAAGGCCAGCTGAGCTGGAGAGATAGCTTAGCAGTTAGGGCATTTGCCTGCAAAGCCTAAGGACCCAAGTTCAATTCCCTAGTACTCACATAAAGCCAGATGCACAAGGTGGCGCATGCATCAGGAGTTTGTTTGCAGTGGCTGGAGACCCTGGTGTACCCATTTTCTTTCTCTATCTGCCTTTCTTTCACTCTCTAATAAATTAATTTTGTGGTTTTTTTAAGTAGGCTAGCTGTTCTGCATTTAGACAACAGGAGAATTACTGATTCTTTTGAAAGGAGGAAGCCTGAAGGAAGTATGCTGAAGGGAGTTTCCTGCTCCTCAAAGCCAGGCTTTGTACCTGGATTAAGAAAATTGGTGGTACTGGTTTTGGAAGTATGACAAACACAGGGTCACTGGATTGCAAAGCAGTTCTGGGGTTAGATGTTAGACAATGTGAAACTGGGTTGAAGTCCCTGCATAGAGACATGGGGAGCCAGGGCATGAAACTATACATATAGACGATGGATTGCAGGAAACTCTAGGATGTGAGAGATGCTGGGAAAGATGCTGGCTTGGGCTAGATTCTGCCTGGGAAGCAAGCAGCCCAGCTGGAGGGTGGAGCTGTCCAAGCCTTTTGGTATCCAGAGTATTTCATCATGAGTGTCAGATACCAGACATGGAGCTTCAGGATTTGACTTTTGCCCTGCTGGTTTTCTATCTTGCCTAAGTCCAGTCCTTCCTTACTATGCCTTCTTTCTGGAATGGGAATAATGTTTATACGGTACCATTAGGTGTGCAGCTTGTGTTTTGATTTTACAGGCTCACAGTTAAAAGACTTTTGATTAGTGCTGTAAACAATGGGACTTTCAGAGCTGAGCTGGACTGAATACCTTTTTCTTCTTTCTTTTCTTTTTCTTTTTTTTTTTTTTTTTTGTTTTGTTTTTCATAGTAGGGTCTCACTCTAGCCCAGGCTGATCTGGAATTTACTATGTAGTCTCAGGGTGGCCTCGAACTCATGGTGATCCTCCCACCTCTGCCTCCCGAGGCTGGGATTAAAGGCGTGTACCACCACACCCAGCTGAATACCTTTTTCATTGTGGGATGGTCATGAGTCCATGGGAGCTGGGGCAGAATGCGGTGATTTCAATGTAAAGTGTCCCTTATAGCCTCATCCTTGATTTCCAGCCTACAGAGCTTTTCTGGAGAAGGTGTGTTGCTGGGGTGGGCCTGGGAATTTTATAATCAAACCCGCTCCCCCACCAATGCTAGGTCAGCTCCTTCAGAGTCTGCCTTCCTGTTGCTGTGGAGATGTGATGCCTGGCTGGTTGTCTATTCCAGTTCCTGCTATGCTTTTCCCACCAGGATGCTCCTTCCCACTAAAACTATTAGTCAAAACAAACCATAAACCCTTTCCTTCCAGGAGCTGCTTCTGGTCAGGTGGGTTTTTTGTTTGTTTTGGTTTTTGGTTTTTGGAGATAGGGTCTTACTCTAGCTCAGGCTGACCTGGAATTCACTATGTAGTCTCAGGGTGGCCTTGAACTCACAGCAATCCCCCTACCTCTGCCTCCCAGATGCTGGGATTAAAGGCCTGCGCCACCACGCCCGGCTACCTCCGTCAGGTGTTTTGTCCCGGCAATGAGAAGATAACTGCTGAACGACCCAAGGTCAGTGAGGCCGTATGTGATGCCGAGGCACCAAGGAGCCAGTGCAGGTCCTTGAGCAGCAAGGTGATCTGATGTAGAGGGGCTAGAAGTGGATGTCAGTCTTTGCTGGAAGCTAGTAGGTCACAGCTCCCCTGCCAAGCCAGGGGATAGTACAGCCAACAAGCTTGCTGAAATGGCCACTAGATGGCAGGCAGTATCACCTTGGAAAGCTCTGTTGGCTTGAGACCCAGGTACTAAGGCCGTGTGTGTGTGTGTGTGTGTGTGTGTGTGTGTGTTCATGTTCTAGAGTGATGCCAGAGTCTTGGACTCCATGCTAGCTGGGCCTAGGTCTATTCTACCTGCCCATCAAAAAGCTCCTCTGAGCCGGGCGTGGTGGCGCATGCCTTTAAACTCAGCACTCGGAAGGCAGAGGTAGGAGGATCACAGTGAGTTAAGGATACCCTGAGACTACATAGTGAAATCTAGGTCAGCCTGGGCCAGAGTGAGACACTACCTTGGGGGAGAAAAAAAAAAAAAAAAGCTCCTCTGGAGCCAAGAGCCTGGAGTCTCTAGAGGGTGGCCTTGTTGGGTAGGCCCATCCCTGACTATCCAGGCTCTCACTGACTGCTCCAAACCGAGATCCTGTTTCTCACTATTCTCCAGTGACACTTCCATTTGGGGAACTGGGGCTGAGACCCCAATATAGCAATCTGAACAGTCTCAGATAGGCCAATGTCAGGTCCCAACATGGGCTAGCATACCTGCCTCTAAACACACATTCGATCCTTCTGAGGACCCAGCACCTGGCCAGAGTCCACACCAAGGCTCTGGACATGGTAGGACCTGGGAGTCTGAGCCCTGGACCGCCATGAAACGAGACAGTGATGGAGTGGATACACCCTGCTGGCATGCTTTCCGATCCATGCTCCAGGGCTGACAGTACCCCAAGAGATACTTAAGAAACCCATTCCAAACATTGGGCTCACTTCACTCCTGAACCCAGCCTGCAAGCTCCACTGGACTAATACAAGAAGGCAGCCGTGGGCCCGGAGAGCTGAGGGAAGCAGTCTGAGCCCTGTAGGACAGGAACAGGGTTCGTGAATCCGCCCTCCTCACACCTGGAGGGCGCAGATGGTGTCCTACCTGTATGGTCTGGCGGCAGCCGGAATGTTTGAAGAGTAGAACATGTCCATGTTGTATAATGAGGGGTCGGTGGCTGGGGATGGCGGCGGGTTCAGGATCTATGGAAAGCAAGCAGGTATTACTCCAGGCTTCCCTGGGCCATGCAGTTCCCTTTTGCCTGCCCACCTGGAGTTTTCCTCTCAGGAAGGGGGACTTGTCCTGAACCTATGGCCCCAGGACCCCTCCAGAGCTAGGGAGACTTAAGAAGAGGCAGGGCAGCAGCCATGTGCCCAGAAGGTCATAGCAGTCCGATGCATCAAGAGCAGAGGTGCCTTCCACCCAAGCACCGCCCTGTTGGCCAGCAGTATCTCTAGGCTCATCCCCAGATGCTCAGCCATGAACACAAAGGCAGGATGCCAACTAGGCCCTTGGACTCCTGTACCTGCTCCCTCAGTGGCCCTGACCCCAGTACTTATCCAGGTTCCTCAGAGATTTCCTGCTAACTACATTTCACTTTCACTCTGCATCTCCTCCTGCCATTGTCCATGATCTAAACCATACTCCAGACACCCTACATCCCTGCTGGAGCCCTGACCAATGCACAGGGTCAGACGATGAGGGACAGGTCACAGCCCCACCCATTTTTCAAGAGGCTGTTCTGTTCTTTGCCCCTGGAATGTGACAGTAAGAAAACAAACCTACCACAAGAATGTATCCTCCAGAGCAAGGCAGTGAACAAAGGGACAGGGGACTTGAGGTCTAGACCCTCTTGCCTGCCCTGAGTCTGCATCTTCCCTAGCAACCATTACGGAGAGCACCGCAACTCACCATAGTGTCTCTGCATGTACAAAACATAGAGCAGTCCCCACAAAAGCCACAACCAGACATGCATTCCCAAAGTGGAGAGAAAATAGGACCACATGCCCCAAATGGCTGAATTCTCTAGGCATTGGGAACAATGGAAAGGACTCAGCCTTTCTGCCATACAGACCTGGGGGAAATCCTACTTTCCCAACTATAGTATGACCCTGGTAAGAGACCTTACCTCCTGTGCCTCAGTTGGTTCATCTACATGAAGCCAAGACAGGACTGGGTAAATGAACTCAGCAGTTAAAGGTGCCTGCTTGCAAAGCCTGACAGCCTGGGTTCAATTCCCTACGACCCACGTAAAGACAGATGCACAAAGCAGTGCATGCATCTGGCCTTGGTGCACCTACTCTGTGTGAGTGTGAGCGTGAGTGTGTGTGTGCGTGTGTGTGTATGTATGTATGTATGTATGTATGTATGTATGTATGTATGTGTTTCTCTCGCAAATACAGAAAATTAATCACAAAAATAAATAAAATAGGGCTGGAGAGATGGCTTAGCGGTTAAGGCATTTGCCTGCAAAGCCAAAGGATCCTGGTTTGATTCTCCAGTTCCCAGGTAAGCCAGATGCCAAGGGGGTGCACGCATCTGGAGTTCGTGGCAGTGGCTGGAAGCCCTAGTGCGCCCAATCTCCCCCGCCCTGCGCGCCTCTTTTTCTCTCATAAATAAATAAATAAATAAATAAATAAATAAATAAATAAATAAATAAATAATATTTAAAAATAAATAAATGAAAATGAAAGTGAGCCAGGCATGGTGATGCACACCTTTAATCCCAGCACTCAGGAGGTAAAGGTAGGAGGATTGCTGTGAGTTTGAGGCCACCTAAGCGACTACATAGTGAATTCAAGTCAGCCTGGGCTAGAGTAAGACCCTACCTCAAAAAAAAAAAATAATAATAGGGCTGGAGAGATGGCTTAGCGGTTAAGGCGCCTGCCTGCTATGCCTAAGAACCCGGTTCCAATCTCCAGGTCCCACGTTTAGCCAGATGCAAAGTGATGCAAGGGCGCAATGCCGCACTTGCCCACAAGGGGGCGCACACATCTGGATTTCATTTGCAGCAGCTGAGAGGCTGCTGGCGCACCCATCTCTATCTGTCTCCTTCTCCCTCTCTGTCTCTCTCTCTGTGTGTCTCTTTCCAAAAATAAATAAAAATAATTAAAAATAATAATAATAAAAAAAAATAATAAATGAGGCCAAGACCTGTTCCATGAGTTGTTTTATTTATTTATTTTTTCTTTCATTTTTTTGGTTTTTCGAGGTAGAGTCTTGCTTGAGCTCAGGCTGACCTAGAATTCACTATGGAATCTCAGGGTGGCCTCAAGCTCACAGTGATCCACCTACCTTTGCCTCCCAAGTGCTGGGATTAAAGGAGTGTGCCATCATAACCGGCTCCATACACTGAATGACTGATGAGTCCCTGTAGGAAGTGACCTGGGCCCTTTCCTTGACCTATCTACCTACCTATCGATCATCTATCATGCATACATGCATGCATGTATGGATCCACCTACCTATGTGTCTACACAGACCTTATGAATGAAGAATTTCAGCAACCCAACAAAAGAACATGAATGGAACCTTCTGAGGAAACTACAGTTCCTAAACACAGAGAAAATACTCACATTACTTATGATGAAACCTAAGAGGCTAGAGAGATGGCTCAGAGGCTAAGAGTGCTTCCTACATAAGCATGAGGGCCTGAAGGAGTCTGAGACTGCTGAGTTCGATCTTTTAAGAACCCATGTAAACAGCTGCTCATGCATGTCTGTAACCCCAGTCTTGTGAAGGGCAGAGAGCAGAGAATTGCAGGGGTTTGCAAAAACAGCAAGCTCCAGAATCAGTGAGCCTCTGCTTTAAGGAAACAAATGGTTGAGCAATGGAAGTGGACAACCAGTGCTCTCCTCTGGCCTCTGCATACGCATGGAGCACCAGATCTGCACATACATGTGCCTAGACCACATCACACCTGCACACATAACAAAGAAATATAAATGAAGATTTCAACGTGATACCACTTGTGAGGGGTGATTTTGATTTTCAACATGACTGGACTAAGAAACACCTAAGGGATTAGTGCAGTACATCTCCAGGTGTGGCCGCCAGTGTTTCTCTTACCTGAATGGATTAATGCCTTGAGTCATTACTAGGCTTGTTTAATTAATGGGAGATAGTGATGGTAGGAGGCGGGGCCTAATTGGAGGCAGTAGGTCACTGGGTGTGTGTCTCACTCTGGCTCTTGTAGCCCCTTCTCTGGGCTTCCACTCTGCTATGGAGAAGCTATTCTGCCATAGACCAAGAAACTCTGGGCTGAAATCTCTGAAACCGTGAGCCAAGATAAATCCTTTCTCCTTTCATTTATGTCAGGCGTTTTGTCAAAGAGACATGAAAGCAGCCAACATACCATTTTTACCCTATATTACACTAATGGAAAGTTTGATAGGAACAGACTTGCATGTGTGGCCCTCTGCTGGCAGGAAAATGAACTGTCCCTATAGAGGTGATTTGTCAATAGTGACAAACTACTGCAGACACAGAAGAAACTTCAGGTACAGGAGAAGCAGGGGCCAGACAGCCTGGCTGCACTTATAGAAAAATAAGCCAGGCTGGGGTTGCCATCAGCTCCTCAGCCCCTCATGTAAAAAGTGGGGATCTTAAAACTAAAAAACAAACAAAAAAAAAGTGGGGATCTTGATAGCACCTCCTCCTAGGGATAACTGATGTGGAGCTTGCATAGCACACACTGCGGCACACCGCCTCAGAGCCCAGTAGATGCTGCTGGCAGCAGGAGACAAGGCTTGGAGCAGATTTGTCCATGCTTATTTGTTGTCGATGTTTTGTCTTCAAGGTAAGGTCTCACTCTAGCCCAGGCTGAGCAGACACTCACTCTAGTCCCACACTGGTGTTGAATGCATGGTGGTCCTCCTACCTTTGCCTCCTGAGTGCTGGGATTAAAGGCACTGGTTTGTTTGTTTGTTTGTTTGTTTATTTATTTATTTATTTATTTATTTATTTGGTAGGGTCTCACTGTAGCACAGGCTGACCTGGAATTCACTATGTAGTCTCAGGGTAGCCTCAAACTCATGGCAATCCTCCTACCCCTGCCTCCCAAGTTCTGGGATTAAAGGTATGTGCCACCACGCCTCGCTCACACTGGTTTATTTTGTTATTTTATTGTCATGGGGTCACACTATTTAGCCCAGACTGGCCCTGAACTTAAGCCAAATCGTCTTCAGCCTCCTGAGTGCTAAGATTGTAGGCATAAGCCACAAGGCCTGGCTGACATTATCCTGGCAACTCAGTTAATTTAATAGCCTAGAGAGAGAGAGAGAGAGAGAGAGAGAGAGAGAGAGAGAGAGAGAGAGAGTGTGTGTGTGTGTGCAAACACTTACGTGCCTTTGTGGCTGGGTATTGAACCTATGGCCTCATGCATACTAGGCACTGAGCTAATCCCCACTCCTGCAGGCACTATCTTTTGGGTTGATAAAAGCACATAAATTGGTAAGATCCAATTAAAGGATAAAGATCCAGCCCGTGCCCTGATTGTGACACTGTACTACAGCTATGAATGTTTCCATGGGACAAACAGGGCAGGGGTGGAGTGGCGTCTATCTATGTTCTTTCCAGCAGTTACACATGAATCTACAATGATTTCAAAATAAGAGGTTAAAGCCGGGCATGGTGGCGCACGCCTTTAATCCCAGCACTTGGGAAGCAGAGGTAGGAGGATTGCTGAGAGTTCGAGGCTACCCTGAGACTACACAGTTAATTCCAGGTCAGCCTGGACCAGAGTGAAACCCTACCTCGAAAAACCAAAAAAATAAATAAATAAATAAGAGGTTAATGGACCAAACACATGGCTCAGCAGTTAAAGGCACTTTGCTTGCACAGCCTGCTGGCCCAGGTTCAATTTTTCAGTCACTCACATAAAGGCAGATATGCATTTGATTACAGAGGCAAGAGACCCTTGTGCATGTGTGCGGGCACACGTACACACACACACACACACACACACGTGCACATAAATAAATATATATTTTAAAAATAAGAGGCTAAGAAAAGATTGTGGGCTGGAGAGATGGCTCAGTGGTTAAAGACTCTGCACTTGTTTGCAAAGCCTATTGGCAGCCAGGTACCATGGCACACGCCTTTAATCCCAGCTACAGTGAGTTCCAGGTAAACATGGGTTAAAGTGAGACCCTAACCCTACCCCTTGAGGGGAAAAAAATAAAGCCTGTTGGCCCTCATTCAATTTCCCAGTATCTACATAAAGCCAGATGTACAAAGTGGCACATGCATCTGGAGTTTGTTTGTAGTGGCAGGAGGTCCTGGCATGCCTATAGTTTCCCTCCCTTTAAATAAATAAATTTTAAAGAAGAACTCACCCTCTTTGTAGGGAAAATAAAGCCCATCCCCTGCATGTGTACATACTACCCGACAGAGTACACAATGTTCCCGTGCACTCCTTTGCTTCCTAATCTACAAAGATGTGACCTTCATCTCATGCTTCTGGAGCCCCTGGGCAGGCAGGCACTGGAATAGAAAGGGTCATATGGTTCTAGACAGTTATGGGGGGCTGTAGACAGGGCAAAACCAGGAATGTGCTAAACTCAAGCTGCTGACACCATGCTT
Source organism: Orientallactaga sibirica (assembly GCA_036365145.1). NCBI lineage: Eukaryota > Metazoa > Chordata > Mammalia > Rodentia > Dipodidae > Orientallactaga > Orientallactaga sibirica. The sequence continues at coordinate 7,365,290 of JAEOAD010000042.1, read as the reverse complement.
CCTTAGCCTAAAAATAGGCTCTGGAACTTCCACACAACAGAGATAACCCAGGCCCCTCCACCCAGGGCCTGCAATGGTTGGGTGTGATAAAGATAGCTCTTGCACAAGGGTGGGGACCAGCCCAGGCAAGGTGGAGGACACTGGGAGGACTACAGAGGAAGCCCAAGGGGCTGTTTTCACATTAAGAAAGGGTAAGCTGCAAAAAAAAAAAAAAAAAAAAAAAAAAAAAAAGAATTACATTTGTGAGCCAGGCATGGTGGCGCACGCCTTTAATCCCAGCACTCGGGAGGCAGAGGTAGGAGGATCACCGTGAGTTCGAGGCCACCCTGAGACTACATAGTGAATTCCAGGTCAGCCTGGGCTAGAGTGAGACCTGACCCCGAAAAAACAAACAAACAAAAAACTTACATTTGGAGGAAGTAAAGAGTTCACACAGCCTGTGGTCAGGCCCCCAGATCTCTGTGCAGAGCAGTGCATGCTTTTGCCTTCCATGGTTTCAGTGACTGTGGTCAACCACCGTCATCCCAAAATGATAATATTTGTCTTGACTCTTTCAAGACAGTGAGGTCTCAGTGAGTTGTTGGCCAGGGAGGACACAGATACCCCCAAAACATTACAGGCCATTGCCGAGGCGCTTGGTTTCCCACCAGGGACAGATGGTAAGACCCTATTGCTGAAGACTCCACATATTTGGGCTGCAAGGTCACTGAGAAGTCCTGCTGGAGCTGAGCTGAAAGCCTCCTCCATGTGGACCAGCTGACAGAAAGGTGGAAAAAGCTACGCTGCGTGCAGTTCAATGGGAGAGAGAGAAATCACCCATTGTGATACTCAACAGTGCACACTGCAAGCCTTAAATTTGATCAGCCAGGCCAAATGAGCCAATGGTACAATAGTGGCATGTCTGTTCTGGGGGAAACCAACCACTCTCTAATTGGACTGGAGACCCGCTCCATGGGAGGGAATACATCCCTGATACTGAAAACCTATGACAGGGGTAGTCATGAGCCCTAGGGGTGTAACATCTACTGGTGCCTGGCTAAATGTATGCTCACCAACCTGCCCAGCAGGCACTTCTCTTAATGTTCATAACCATATATTAATGCTACTCTCACTTTTGGTTAGAGAAGCTTCTTTTTTCAGATGACAGTGACCTTGGGATGAACCAGAAGGCACCATGGTGCTGAGAAAAAGTGACAGAGTGCTCAGCACTGAAATATCTCTAACACACCTTCCAAGGCTCAGGGTCCATTTTGGAAGAGGTGGCAAAAAGAATTTAAAAGCCAAAGGAAGGGTAGGAGGGGGGGGGATAATGGGCACGCCAGGATCTTCAGCCATTATAAATAACTTCAGACACATGTGCCACCTCGTGTATCTGGCTTATATGAATCCTGGGGAATCGAACCTGGGTCCTTTGGCTTTGCTGGCAAACACTTTAACCACTAAGCCATCTCTCCAGCCCTCTTTTTACAATCCTTTTGTTTTGGGGTACTGCTAGGGCAGAGACGGCCCCTCACCCTACTCAGACTACAAAAAGTTACAGAACTATTTTAGCCACACACAAAAAAATCATCCTGTGTGGTTGTGTTTTGGGGAAATACTCAAGTTATTTTCAGGAAATCAACAAGGCCACTATGGGAACATAGGTATTCCTGGTTGGGATAGTGAGGGGAAGTTCACCTGGGCTAGACAGGCCTGGCAAGGTGACAGAGTGAGACCATGTGTAGCATGAGGCCACCACTCAGACTCCCCCCCCAGAAAAGGCCTGGGAACAACTTGGAGGGGGATTGAATTAGGAATAAGATTTCTGTTTCTGTATAATTTGTTGGTTTGTTTGTTTATTAGTCTTTCGGGACAGAATTTCATGTAGCCCAGGCTGATGTCAAATTTCTGATCCTCCCACCTTCACCTCCTGAATGCTAGGATTACAGGTGTGTGTTGCCACACCAGGTGCTAGAGATCAAACCCTGTGCATGCTAAGACAAGCACTCTACTGACAGAGCTATATGCCCAGCCCTGCTCTGTGTATCTCTGTGTGGCTTCCAGACTGCCCACAATGACCAAGGCTGGCTGGCTTCCTTCCTTCCTTCCTTCCTTCCTTCCTTCCTTCCTTCCTTCCTTCCTTCTTCCCTCCCTCCCTCTCTTTCTTTCTCTTCCTCTCTTTCTCTCTTTTTTTCTTTCTATAGAAAACAGTGTCACTAAAGCCGGGCGTGGTGGCGCATGCCTTTAATCCCAGCACTCCGGAGGCAGAGGTATGAGGATTGCCAAGAGTTCAAGGCCACCCTGAGACTACATAGTTAATTCCAGGTCAGCCTGGACCAGAGTGAGACCCTACCTCGAAAAACCAAAAAAAAAAAAAAAAAAAAAAAAAAAAAAGGAAAGAAAACAGTGTCACTAACAAAACACTGAAAGGGTGTGGGGATGGAAGAAATGACATACCCACCATTCTCTGGGATGGTGAAAGAATTCCTCAGTCTAGAAGTCTTAGCATTCCAGGAAATCTCCCTGGTCAGAACTGATGGGAAGGCCCCAATGGCTAGCCTCTCACCCGCCCTCCTCAGTACCCCCCCACCTCACTCACTGGTGGGTACAGTGTCGCCTTTGTGCTGGAAGAACTGCTGGATGAGGCTCCGGTGACGTGGTTCCGGTCATAGAGGGGCATGCCACCCCGGCCCCCCACCAGGCTTACAGAGCTCATCATAGACTTGCTGCAAGAGATGCCTGTGGGGGAAGGGTAAGGCAGGTCAGGATGGAAGGCTCTGCCTCAGACCCACACCCCTGCCTCTGCTACTGACACCCATGAGTTCTGATTCAGGTGGGGAAGTCCTATCCAACATGTGTTCCCACCTCTCGCAGGCCTCTGACCGCCACCAGTGTGAGCTCTCTGGGTCTCCGCTGTACAGTAAGGAGACACCAGCACCTCCCCTGTGACTGAGTATGGAAAATGTTAGACAGATGGGACACCTGTAGGGCACTGTCCTCTGAGCATAACAGCCACCACCGTCTTCATCAGCTGTTGGCATCAGCTGTTGGCATTCCCTCCACAGAATGAGGGAGTGGGGTCATGAGACCCTCACCTGGGATCTGGACCTCTCCCACATGCCCCTCCCTGCCAGCTCTGTGTAGTTCTGCCTGGGCTGCACATGGTCTTGGGAGGTGAAGGAGTATATAAGGTGCAGAAGATTAACTGAAGCAGGGGGACTCCATCTATGTGGCTATGGAGAGGTCAGCATCCATGCCGGGGGGGGGGGAGACTTTCTGGTGATGTGGCTGTTTTGGGGTCACTCACACTCCTGGAATTAACTCCTCACCCATGTTCTGTAAGTGAAGCCATTACACTCATTGGTTCTCCAAGTTAAATTCTGGTGGATTTGTACTTTGTTGTTGGTGTCTTAACTGGGGGAGCAGATGTTTGCTCATGTCTTCCCAAGGAATGTTCACACAACAGTGCTGGCATCTGGGGACTGCTGGGATGCTTGTATTGCACTGCTTCAGCCTCCCAGGACCCCTTGAAAGGCCCTGCACCCTACCTCACAGGAACAGTAAGGCCACAATGGCCCCTGGACATGACCATTCCAATGAGGCTGGCTGGGAGTGACAATGGAACATGTCAAGAGAGAAACCTAGGATGGAGAAGGCCCAGAGCCATCCCCAAGGTGGCTCCTGAGCAGAAGGAGTACTTTCAGCTCTCACAGGGCACAGCTCCAATGACCCCAGCTTCCTGGGCAGACCATGGCTACCGAAGCCACAGTGACAGCCCCTGGCACCAGCAAACACAGTCTACGTTCCTGTGGGTGTGCCAGTTAGTGGTGATGTGTTCCTCTGTGATCCTCTCTCCAGTCACCTCACAAATACCTCAGGCTCCTTACCTGGGAAAGGCCCGTGCTGTGTGCTGCCTGGGGCCATGAAGTTGAGAGGTACATGGGGGGTCCCACTGACATACTCGTGTGGAAAGGGCCCACTGGCCCCTGAGTAGCGCTGACACATCACACGCTGGCAGACAAAGTAGACCCCACCCATGACGAAGAGTGACAGGATGATGCCGATGACTGGTCCGATGGCACTGCTGTGGGCTGGGCTGTCGTCAGAAGGCGGCCTGGTTATTTCTACCAGAGGACAGAGGGCGGAAAGATGACCCACATTAGCCCCAAAAGGATGACTTCTCATGGCGATGGGGCACAGACTGTATACCCTATGGGGGAGGCTGGTTCTTCCCAAGCCCTAGCACCCACAGGAGGATAGTGGGAGTATGGAGAAGCTGGGCCTCCCAAGCCCCAGCACCCTAACTTCCCAGCTGCCTCAGGCCTCTCCCAGAATGCACATTCTTCCCATCAAACTCCTACTTCAGACCCCTCCCACACCTCCAGGGGATCCAGTGTGGCGGTGCGAGCCCTGCCAGAACCTACTCACCACAGATGAGCTCGTCAGAGCCATCAGCACAGTCAGGGAAGGAATCACACTGTTGTTTAATGAGGACACACTGACCACTGGCACATCGGAACTGGTTGGGCAGGCAGATGGCTGTGAAGAGGGCAGAGGGGTATGGGCTCAGAGGCGCTGGAGGGCGGGGGGGGGCCATCATCCAAGGCCCAACCACAAAAAACTTGTTCCAGTGGGCATGGTGGCACACGCCTTTAATCCCAGCACTCGGGAGGCAGAGGTAGGAGGATCGCCATGAGTTCAAGGCCACCCTGAGATTACATAGTGAACTCCAAGCCAGCCTGAGCTAGAGTGAGACCCGACCTCGAAAAACAAAACAAAAAGACAAAAAAACTTGTTCCAAACACAGACCGAACAAAAGAATGCTTTCAGCCAGGCATGGTGGCATATGCCTTTAATCCCAGCACTCAGAGGCAGAAGGACCACCATGAGTTCAAGGCCACCCTGAGACTAAAAGTGAATTCCAGGTCAGCCTGGGTTAGAGCAACACCCTACCTCAAAAAACAAAAAACAAAGCCGGGCGTGGTAGCTAAGGCCTTTAATCCCAGCACTTGGAAGGCAGAGGTATGAGAATCACTGTGAGTTCGAGGCCACCCTGAGACTACAGAGTGAATTCCAGGTCAGCCTAAGTTAGAGTGAGACCCTACCTCGAAAAACCAAAAAAAAAAAAAAAAAGAATGCTTTCTAGGGCTGAGCCGGGGGTGGTCATGGAAAATCCAGGCCTCCCCTTGTCCCATGACCTTTGTTCTAAGGCCAGAGGAGGGACTATCAATCAGGGAGAGGCCCCCTCCCACTCCCCAGAAGGCATCTAGTCTGGGTTGGGTCTACAAAACAGAGGAGAGAAGAACAGCCCCTGCCAAGGTCATTCTGGGTTCTTGGAGAAGCAGGACCACAGACACCACCGGGAATGCCACCTCCCCAGCCCAGACAGGGTAAGGCAGTGGTGTGGGGCAGAACTCCATGAAGGCAGAAGCTAGGTCACCTCCTCCAACACCTGGAAGGAGGAGTAGAGTAAGCAAGGGAGGAACCACCGACCCTTGCACCTGGCCAGATGCTGACCTGCAAGGTCACAGCTACCAGGCTCATGCATAGTATTATTCTAGAGAAACCATCACCTGGGTTCCCTCCTACCCTGCTAGGTTCCCTGCTCTGGGAAGAGGAGAAAAGGGCACTCCGTGGCCTCCACAGGTAACACAGCGGGTGATCCAGCACCTGTGAGAGGGCCGATTATCACAGCTGCATCTCACACCAGAAGTATAACCAGGAGCTCAGGACGAGGGAAGGAAGAGTGACAGGCAGATCACCTGTGCTGCTCTGAAACCATGGGCTACACTATCGCTGACAAGAGCAGCCACAGGGCTGAGCAGACCATTCGGTAAAGGTCCTGAGATGAAATGTGTGGGCTCTGAGGGCCATAGGGTTCTACTGCCAACTACTCAGCTCTCCTGGCTTAGCATGAGAGCAGTCCACATGTAAATGAGTGGGCTTCAGAGTTCCAAGGGAGCTTTATTTACAGAGATAGTAGCCAGCTGGGTTTGGCCCATGTGCCACCATATGCCAACTCCTGGTCCATGGCTACAAAATCCTCAAAGGGTTGGTGAGCTACAAGGACTTAACTGTGGCTTTACGGAAATACCTGGAAGGTTATTCCAGGCACTTGTCTTCTGAACATCTGCTCCTGCTAAATGAAGATAAAGGACAGCGACCAGACAGCATCTGAGTCATCAAGAACACAACCCGATGGTGCTGGGAGAGACAGCAAGAGAGACCACAGGAACAGCTCTGTGGCAGTCCTGGGGCCATGGTGCTGACAACATGTGGCAAGCAACCAACCACACAGATCATTTATCAAAGGAATACTCAGAGCAAGTAAAGAACAGATATGTTTCATTGTCAAGATCTAAAGGCATAGTTCAGGTGGTAGAGTACTTGCCTAGCACGCATGAAACTGTGGGTTCAGACCCCAATACCACATAAACCAGGCATGGTGGCACACACCTATAATCCAAGCCTTTGGCAGGCAGGTGAAGACAGGAGGATCAGAAGTTCAGGATCATCTTAAGCTGTGTAGTGAGTTTGAGGTCAGCCTGGGATATGTGAAACTGACTCAAAAGAGAAAAGTTTCTAGCCAAGCATGGAGATGCACGCCTTTAATCCCAGCACTTGGGAGACAGAGGTGGAAGGATCACTGTGAGTTTGAGGCCACCCTGAGACTACATAGTGAATTCCAGGTCAGCCTGAGCTAGAGTGAGACCCTACTTCGAAACAACCAAAAGAAAGAAAAAAAAAAACAAAAACAAGGTTTCTAAAAATCCTGTCCATCAGAGCGAGCCCAATCCTAGACTGTTCAACATAGCACAACACTGCCTTTTAGGACAGCAAGGTATTGGGCAGGGGGTGGGGAGAGAGCCATAGAAATCACCAGCTAACTACTGGATTCACCTTGGGTTTCTGCAAAAGTCCCAATCAGATGTAGGAAGGCAAGACAAAGTCTTATTTGCCTTAAACTCAACTGCCTTGTGGGACAGACGGGGTCAGCTGGCAGGGTTTTCCATGTTGCACCTAGAATTCACTCCATCCCTTCCCACACAGAGTGCAATTGTCCTTTAGGAAAAGGTTTACCAGAACCCTTACTAGTGGAAGTCCAGAAGGAGCCCCATGCTCCCAAAGAGCCCTGCCCCAGAGAATGGCAGGGCCTGGGTGGAAGATGCAGCCAGGATGGGAAGAGAAGGTTCTCACCATCACAGTCGGCCTCATCCGAGCGATCCTGGCAGTCAGCCTCACCATCACAGCGCAGGCGCAGGTCCACGCACTGCCCGCGTGCGCAGAGGAACTGGGAGGCTGAGCATACGGGGCAGCCTTCCTCGTCACTCTGGTCATCACACTCAGGGAAGCCGTCACAGCGCCAGGCCCCAGGGATGCAGTCAATCTCCCCGGTGGCACATGCAAACTGGTCAGGGGAGCAGGTGGGAGGCTCTGGGGAAAGGAAAGAGAAAATGATCGTGTAAGTTCCACCCAGTGCACCAGGCAAGGACACAACTGTGCTTTGGAACACCAGCTCTGTGTGTCCCGAATGCCCCCACCCCATACACCCATACAACTCCAGCAATGCCCCCCCGCCCTGCTCATGCCCAGCCTTTTGCCCAAGCACAGATAAAGGCAGTGATGAGAAATGTCTCCTACCAGGAGTCACACATCCCCCTCCTTCTTTTCCTTCCTTCCCTCCTCCTTCATTCCTTCCCTCCCTCTTTCAAGACAGGGCCTTATGTAGCCCAGGCAAGCTTCAAAATATCTATCCAAGGATGACCTTGAACTCCTAATTCTCCTGCTCCAATTCCCAAGTGCTGGACTACCCAGTGTGCCCAGTTTATTCAACGCGGGTCAAACCCAGGGCTTCATGAATTCTAGACATGCACTCTACTAACTTAGCTCCATCCCCAGCCCACACATCTATACAGTGAGGCAAGTCAGTGAACTGAGAACCTGTGGCTTAGGCAGGAGGCATGGCATCTAACAGGGTAGAAAGCAGAGCAGAAACTCAGTTCTGACTTCTGGAAAGCTGGGCCCCCTTCTTTGTCCTCCATCTTCCCATAGCCACTAAGGCTCAGGGACAGTTCTCTGAACATACCAAGCCTTTTCTAGCATGTTGATCCATCATGCATAGCATGTCAACCTAGACACAACTGAATGCCTGTGTGCCCAGCGGGAGAAAGAGGGTAATGAGTGCCCATGCCAGGGAAGTGCAGTCAGGGCTCTTTAGGGGCCAGCATAGGGCATGGCAGGGGGGTCAGTGGATTATCAGTTGCAATGTCCTGTGCATCTTGCTATGGAGTGGACACAGCATGCCCATAGGAAGAGCAGCGTCGGGGACCCTGACAGAAGGACTTGTGGGGTTGGAGGATGGAAGGGAGAAAAGCCACTTCCTGTGGGTGACTATGAAGGATACTCCACACTTCACAGTTCTTATAGTCTCATGACACCTCAGCATCCACCTAGAATCGAAGCTGAATGCTCCCAGAACAGAAGTGGGCCCAGTGACCCCTGACTTCTTCCTCATTCCACACCTCCTCTTCCTCTGGGCTCCTCAACATGTCCAATCCACATGTCTGCTCTATCTAACTGCTCCCTAGTAGGCCCTCTCTGGGACAGCTATGTGCAACCTGCTGGGCTGGCCCCACTGACCACACATCCTGTATGGACTGGACACATATGCCATGGTCTACCACAGTATGACTTCTGGAATGAGCTTGCTCACAGAAAAGCTACCCGAGACTCCCAAGGGAGGGCCATTTGGAAAATACCCAGGGCTCAGTAAAGATACTGCTCCACGATCACCTGTCTTTCTCTGTGTGCTCCTTGACTTCCAAGGGAGGGAGTGCAACAGGAATGCCAACGTACCTTTAGGATTTATAAGGGACTACACATTTTTTAAAATGTTAGTTATTGGGGCTGAAGAAATGGCTTAGCGGTTAAGGCATTTGTCTGCGAAGCCAAAGGATCCCAGTTCGATTCTCCAGGACCCACATAAGCCAGATGCATGAGGGGCACATGCATCTGGAGTTCGTTTGCAGTGGCTGGAGGCCCTGGCGTGCCCATTCTTTCTCTGTCTGCCTCACTTCTATCTCTCTCTCTGCTTGCAAATAAATAAATTTAAAACATTTTAGAAAAATGTTATTTATTTGTGGTAGTTTGAATAGATGTCCCCCAATATATTCAGTGTTTTATTAGTTTATAGTTTGCATCTGCAGCCATCTGGCTGGAGGGAGTGTCACTGGGTGGATCTTAAGGTGTGGTGTCGGGTTTAGGATTTCAATCTAACGACATGCAAAGTGTGCCTAGCTGGAGGTCCTGAGGTGTGCTATGCTGTGTGGCTTTTGGCTTTGCTCTCTGTTTGGTTTTGTGAAAGCAGGCCAGCTTCTTCTGCCATTATGGAACTTCCCCTGGAACTGTAAGCTTCAATAAATAACCCTTCCTCCATAACTGTGTGTGATCTGGATGTTCATCTCAGCAAACCTGAAGCTGTCTGCTACATTATTTATTTGAGAAGGAAAGAGACAGAGACAGATACAGACAGACAGCATAAGCACACCAGGGCCTGCTGCTGCTGTGAATGAACTCCAGATGTTTGTGCTACTCTGTGCATCTGGCTTTATGTGGGTACTGGGTAATTGAACTCAGGCTGTCAGGCTTTGCAAGCAAGTGTTGCTAACCACTGAGCCATCTATCTAGCCCCCCATTTTAATCTTTCAAAAATGTTTGGCAGTGCTGGAGATGGAACTCAGGGTCTTACACATGCTGCTCTGTAGTCACAGTATTTCCAACTCTTTTTTTTTGGTGGGGAGGGATTTCGAGTTAGGGTCTCACTCTAGTCCAGGCTGACCTGGAATTCACCATATAGTCTCAGGGTGACCTTGAATTTACGGTGATCCTACCTCTGCCTCCTGAGTGCTGGGATTAAAGGTGTGCACCACCACGCCCGGCTCCAAATATTAACTGCTATCTTTTCCTTCCCCTTCCCTTCTCTTCCCTTCCCTTCCCTTCTCCTTCCTTCCTTCCTTTTCTTTTTTTCTTTTTTGTTTGTTTATTGAGGTAGAGCAAGACCCTACCTCAAAAAACAAACAACAACAAAAAAAGGTGGAAAACAATTGAGGAAGACACCTGATTTCAACCTCTGACTTCCATATACACCTGCAATACACAGGTAAAACAACAGATGCACATGCGCACACAAGTGCACCCAGGCTGTCCTAGGACTCACTCAATGTTATTTTATTTCTGTTTGTTTTTTCGAGGTAGGGTCTCACTCTAGCCCAGGCTGACCTGGAATTCACTATGTAGTCTCAGGGTGGCCTTGAAATCACGGCGATCCTCCTACCTCTGCCTCCCAAGTGCAGGGATTAAAGGCGTGCGCCACCATGTCTGGCCGTTTACTGCTATCCTGTGTCTAAGTACTGACAGGTGCTCTTCAGCTTAAAGACCTTAAATTATTGTTTGGTGGGTTTTGTTTTGTTTTGTTTTTTTGAAACAGGTCTCACTATGCAGCCCAGGCTGACTTGAACTTGCATTCATCCTCCTGTTTCTGCCTCCTGAGTGCTAGGATTATAGGCACACAGCACCATCACTGGCTAAAGACCCTAAATTGAAACAATGTCCTCAGCTATGGACCCACGTAGGTCAGTCAGGGGCAGCCAGGGTGCAGTCAAGCAAGACACAGCACAAGGAACCCACATGGAGACAGGGCTCCCCATCACTTGTGTAGAAAAGAATTTAACCAAGGCTGGTGCAAGGAAAGCCTGGACTTCCTTTTAACATTGAACATCAATCTTCACCTGGCCTTCATTCTGACCAAGGAAAAGAGTAGAACTTCCAGGTCTGGGGAGATGGCTTAGCCATTAAGGGCACTTGCCACTTCAGCATAAGGGTCCCTTGGGCCCAAGACCAGCAAATTTGACTCCCCAGAACCCATGTAAAAAGCTGGGCATGGCCACGCATGCCTGTAATCCCAGTCCAAGGGAGTAAGGGGGTCAGAGACCAGAGTGTCGCTGAGACTAACTGGGACTCTCTGATGGACAGTACCTTTACGTTGAGGGAGACCTTCTGCAAATGAACAATAGAACACCTGAGCTCTTCTGGCCTCTGCATGTGTGCTGATAGGGTGCACATCTGTGCACACATCACACACACCATACATGCATACTCTGTGCACACATGAAGAGAAAGATCACTATCACTTCAAGTGATAGTGACGTGTGTAAGCTTTTTGTTTGTTTGTTGTTTGTTTTGTTCTTTCCAGATAGGGTCTAATCCAGGATGACCTGAAGTTCACTATGTAGTTTCAGGGTGGCCTCAAGCTCATTTATGATCCTCCTACCTCTGTGTCCCATGTACTGGGATTAAAGGCGTGAGCCACCATGCCTGGCTTGTGTGTAAGCTTTCTTAAAAATTTTATTTATTTGAGAGACAGAGAGAGGGGCAGAGAGGGAGAATATGGGTGTGCCAGGCCTCTTGCCACTCACTGCAAATGAATTCCATGTGCATGCATTACTTCGTGTATCTGGCTTTACATGAGTAGAGGGTAATTGAACCTGGGCCATTAGGCTTTTTTTTTTTTTTTTTTTTTTTTTTTTTTTGGTTTTTCGAGGTAGGGTTTCACTCTGGTCCAGGCTGACCTGGAATTAACTATGTAGTCTCAGGGTGGCCTCGAACTCTCGGCGATCCTCCTACCTCTGCCTCCCGAGTGCTGGGATTAAAGGCGTGCGCCACCACGCCCGGCTGGCCATTAGGCTTTGAAAGCAAGCGCTTTTAACTGCTGAGCCATCTCCCCAGCCCCATGTGTGTAAGCTTTAGACATCTGGAACCCATGTGCTGCCCAGAGCTCTGGGACTAACCCAGCGACACAAGATGTGGCCACAAACTTGAGCAACCGCAAGAGCTCTCAGGAAACAAAAGCCTGGCTATCTCCACTGGGTGTGGCCAAGAAAGGACACTCACGTCCAGCAAAAGCCCCAGGGCACTGGATGGGGAAGGAGTGAATGGCTGTCTGCCATTCAAGCCATCCACAAGGAATAAGCACTGAATGTGGCCACCATGGAGAGACAGATGTGAATGGTGACTCATGCTGCACACCTGAGTTCACACACCCCCAAAGGCTCTGTACCAATCACTGTTATTTTGACTGACCTCAGCTGGGAAGAAGGGGGCCTGGCTCTATTGTGGGTCAACGATTGAGGCAGGTGGTGGAGGGTAAGGGCAGCATGGGGCAGGATCAAATTGACCAGGACCAAACTAGAACCCAGGGACCGGAGAGATGGCTTAGCGGTTAAGGCATTTGCCTGGAAAGCCAAAGGATCCCGGTTCAACTCCCAGGACCCATGTAAGCCAGATGCACAAGGGGGTGCATGCATCTGGAATTCATTTGCAGTGGCTAGAGGCCCTGGCTTACCTGTTCTCTCTCTCTCTCTCTCTCTCTGCCTCTTTCTTTTTCTCAAATAAATAAATATATTAAAGTTAAGAAAAAAAAAACTAGAATCCAAGCAGCCCTTTAGCAACGGTGAAATCTGAGGAGTCACTCAGCCTCCCAAAGCCTCTATCTCCAACAGAAGCCACCATTCTATACCTCAGGTGTCATTGCACAGTGAGTGACAGAGTTCCCAGGAAAGAACTAGGCACACTGGGTAGGACAGTGGTGATAACAGAAATGGCATAGCTGGGGTGCTGAACACTGAAGCAATCTAGGTCCAGTCTTGTCCATCAGGCTCCTTACACATCATCAGGCCCACATCCAAGAGCCTTGGCCAGCCCTTACCCTGTGGCCTATCCAGAGAAATGGCCACATAAGACTGAAAGGTATCTGCAGAGAACACACATCCCTCAGGCTGTGAGAAGGAGCCACAAACTAAGCATGGCAGTGTGCACCTATAATCCTAGCACTTGGGAGGGGGAGGTAGGAGGACCAGAAGTTCAAGATCAACCTTGGCATGATAGTGAGTTTGAGGCAAGCCTGGGGAAAGACATTCTCAAGATAGAGTCCAAAATGAAGGTGGGGCTAGAGAGATGGCTTAGTGGTTAAGGTGCTTGCCTACAAAGCCTAAGGACCCACGTTCAATCTCTCTCCAGACCCCATATAAGCCAGACACACAAAGGTGAGGCAAGTGCAAGGTCACACATGCCCACTAGGTGGTGCAAGCATCTGGAGTTCAAGTTCAGTGGCTGATGCCCTGGCACGCCAATTCTCTCTCTTTCTTAAAAAAAAAATTAAGGTGAAGCCGGGCATGGTGGCACACACCTTTAATCCCAGCACCCAGCACTTGGGAGGCAGAGGCAGGAGGATCACCATGAGTTAGAGGCCACCCTGAGACTACCTAGTGAATCCAGGTCAGCCTGGGCTAGAGTGAGACCCTACCTCAATTAAAAAAAAAAAAAAAAAATGAAGGTGCAAGCCAATTATTCCTCTTATCTGAATGAGTTTCTGCAGCAATTTTGAAAATGTTGGCAATGCTAATGTCATGTTATAGGCCTTAAGGACAACTGAAGTCATTAAGGTCCCTAAATACAGCCACAATATCATGTTAAAGCTTTTTCACACGACCTAATTAAAATTTCACTGGAACTTGGTCTAAGTTTAATGAAACTTGACAAAGTTAATAAATTTCATAAAAAAGAAAAAGAAAAAAAATGAAGGTACCTTAAGTCTTATGGGAACATAGACAAAATGGCAAGCCTTCCAGCATGGGGATCCAGGCCTGGGCCAGTGTGGTGCACTCTATGGCCTCTGCTCTTAGCAGGGTGTCTCGGCCATCAGTGGGAGCTGCGTAGAGTGACATTCTCAAGCCACAAGTCCATCATGTGAGCCACTGGAAGCTCAGGAGAGTAAACTGTCACAAAAATGTCCCATCTGCTCCTGGCCAAACTCTGGAGTTTGAAGTGTGAGGAAAGGCAAGAGAAGGTACCAGACGGACAGTTCCAGGCATGGTCCATTCCCTGAGCTCCTGGGACCACAGCCGGTCTCCCAGAACAGAATGAGCTGCTCAAATGTGCAAGTGTCCACGTGCTGAGGCAGAGTCCACAGTGTGTGAGGGCAAGGAGGAAGCCTGAGGCCTATGAGCTCACATAAGGAGGAGAAGCTAAAAGATTGCAGCCCAGGGGAGAGAGAGGAAGCCCTGAGGGGCAGACTTCATCATGGTGATATTGAAGATTGCTACTTTTATTACTACAGCCACTGGGGGGGGAGGAAGGGGAGATGGCAGCTGGCATTCCTGTATATCACATGCCAGGAACCAAAGGGAATGCTCTGTTACTTTTAGCACAAACCAACCTGCTGGGCAAATGTTCTCAATCTCACAGAGGAGGAAGTCGAGGCTTGCAGAGGGCAGGGGAACAGCCTTTGTGGTCACTCAGCTGAGAAGTCTGGATTTGAACCCAGGTCTATCTGACCACAATACCCATTCTTCTTCCCTTCCCTTCCCTTCCCTTCCCTCTTCCCTTCCTTCCCTTCCCTTCCCTTCCTTTCCTTCTTTTCTTTCTTCTTTCTTTCTTTCTCTCTCTCTCTCTTTTTTTTTTTTTTTTTTTTTTCGTGGTTTTTCAAGGTAGGGACTCTCTCTAGCCCAGGCTGACCTGGAATTCATTATGTAGTCTCAGGCAAGCCTCAAACTCAGTGATCCTCCTACTTCTGCCTCCCAAGTTCTAGGATTAAAGGTATATGCCACCAGGCCCAGCTCACAATGCCCATTCTTTTTTTTTTTTAATTTTTAATTAATTAATTATTTATTTATTTTGGTTTTTTGAGGTAGGGTCTCACTCTGGCCCAGGCTGACCTGGAATTAACTATGTAGTCTCAGTCTCAGGGTGGCCTCAAACTCACAGTGATCCTCCTACATCTGCCTCCTGAGTGCTGGGATTAAAGGTGTGTGCCACCACACCTTTTAAAAAATTTTTATTTATTTATTTGCAAGCAGAGAGAGAGAGAGAGAGAGAGAGAGAGAGAGAAGAGAGAAGAGAGAATGGGCACACCAGGGCCTCCAGCCACTGCAAACGAACTCCAGATGTATGTGCCATTTGTGCATCTGGCTTACATGGGTCCTGGAGAATCAAACCAGGAACCTTTGGCTTCTCAGGCAAAACGCCGTAACTGCTAAGCCATTTCCCCAGCCCCAGCTTTTTTTTTTTTTTATTTTTTTAGTGAGTGTGAATGAGAGAAGGAGGGAGGGATGGGGAACGAGAGAGAATGGATGTGCCAGGGCCCTCCAGCCACTGCAATCACACTCCAGACGCATATGCACTTGTGTCACTGTGTGTTTGGCTTACGTGGGACCTAGAGAGTCAAACATGAGTCCTTAGGTTTTGCAGGCAAGCACCTTAATTGCTAAGCCATCTCTCCAGTCCCACAATGCCCATTCTTATCCATGCATCACAACCATATGGACCCAAAAGGGGAAAAATATAGAGGGAAGGAGGAAGAGAAAGGTCAGAAATATGACAAAATGGCCAAATCCGCTGTTAAGAGCTGGAGATGTCAGCATTGCTGTTAGTACTTATTGGTGCATGCAGGCAATCAAGAAGGATTAGCACTACCAGTCAACTGGATCGAACTGATCTTTCTAAAGCGTTCCACTCCACAAAAGCAGAACTGTTCTTCCCAAGTGCACATGAAACATTAACATAGACCACACAGCATGCCTTAAAACACACCTAAATACATTTGGAAGTGCACAAGTCATCTAAGGCAAGCTCTTAGAGCATGGTGGAATGAGACTAATCAATAACTGACACATTCCTAAGTGTCTGCAGATTAAACACACTTTTAGGCAGGTGATCTGCCACAGAGCCACACCCTCACTCTACAACACCCTTCTAAACAACACATGGGCCAAAGAAATAGTCTCTAAAAATGTTCAAATATTTGAACTACCTGAAAATGAAAAAAAATATATATAGCTTGCCAAAATCTGTGAGATGCAGGAAAAGCAGTACTTAGAGAGAAATTCATAGCATTAAAAGTGTGTGTTTGCACACATACATGTGCATGCATTGGAAAAGAAAGAGCTGCTATTGAAGAGATGACATGTCTCAGAGACTGGATGCCACAGGGACTGTAATTTTAATAGGTTGTCCCTGTCCAAAGTCCCAACAAGAAGTACCAAGGTTACACTTACCACCACAAGTCAGTAGGTTCTGTAGGAGCACGAGATGGATCGGGCATGAGCATCGTGGTGTTCCATCACCCTTGGCAATGCAGATGTGGGAGCAGCCGCCATTGTCTCGGGCACACGGGTGGGATGCTGTAGGGACAAAACAAGATGACATCAGTGGTCTGGTGCTGCCTCCTAGCTCAGGACTGATGGTGAAGAGAAGGACCAGACATCTACAGCATACCCTCCATTTAATCTTCTCAACAGTTTATTTCTGACATGGAAACTGACATAAAAATGGAACACAAGGGGCTGGAGAGATGGCTTAGCAGCTAAGCTGTTTCCTTATGAAGCCAAAGGACCCAGGTTCGATTCCCCAGGACCCACATAAGCCAGATGCACAAGGGGCACATGCATTGGAGTTCATGTGCAGTGGCTAGAGGCCCTGGCATGCTCATTCTCTCTCTCTCTCTTCTATCTTTCTCTATGTCTGCGCCTCTCTCTCTCAAATAAATAAATAAATAAATAAATAAATAAATAAATAAATAAATAATAAATAAATAAATAAATAAATAGATAAATATTTTTTTTAAAATGGAGCACAAGGAGGCCAGTAAGGGCTGGAACATCTAGAACCATGAGCCATAATGACCTGTGCTCTTTCTAGGCTAATTATCTCAGGTGTGCATTTTAATGATAGGAAGCTGGCTAGCATAAAGGGACATGGGATTGTTGGGGTGGGGTAAGGGGCTGGCCCGGGGCATGGGGCAGAGTTCCAATAGATAGCCAAGAAGAAAATGAGGCTGAATGCCAGGCATGGTGGAGCACACCTTTACTCCCAGCACTGGGAAGCAGAGGTAGGAGAATCACTGTGAGTGGGAGGCCACCCTGAAAGTACACAGTGAATTCCAGGTCAGCCTGGGCTACAGTGAGACCCTATATCAAAGACAAAAAAAAAAAAAAAAATAAACACAAAGAAAACAGAAAGAAAGAAAGGAAGAAAGAAAGAAAGGAAAAAAGAAAAGGAAGGAAGGAAGAAAAGAGAAAGAAAGAAGGAAAGAGGAGAGAGGGAGGAAAGAAGGAGGGAAGGAAGGAGGGAGGGAGGAAGGAGGGAGGGAGGGAGGAAGGAAGGAAAGAGGGAAGGAAGGAAGGAAGGAAGGAAGAGAAGGAAGGAAGGAAGGAAGGAAGGAAGGAAGGAAGGAAAGAAAGAAAGAAAGAAAGAAAGAAAGAAAGAAAGAAAGAAAGAAAGAAAATAGGCTGCCTGAGCCTTGAATGAGTCTGGAATAGGATTTTTCTCCAGTCTCAGTGAGGAGCCCAGCCTGGTTGTCATTTTTACTTGTCTCTACAAGACCTTGGGCAGACAATCCCACTATGCCAGAACTTCTGGTCTGCAGAACTAAGACCCCACATGGTGCTGATTTAAAACATGAAGTGCGAGCTGGAGAGATGGCTTAGCAGTTAAGGCACTTGCCTGCAAAGCCAAAGGACCCACGTTAGCCAGATGCACAAGGTAGCACATGCATCTAGAGATCATTTGCTAAAAATGGCAAAAGTGGCAAAAAATATTAAAAAATATATAAAAATATAAAAAAATAAAATAAAACATTTAGCTTCATGAGGCCTCACCCCCTCCCCCGGAGCTAAGGTAGTTTATGGTTGCTAAGGGAGGGGGAAACATTCTCTTCAGTGATGTGGCCATGATAAGCTGCACAAGTAAGTAACTCCCACCCAAGCTCATGCAAACAACCTTCATTTAACTCAGTGGGTCACCAAAAAAAAAAAAAAATATATATATATATATAGGGGGTTGGAGAGATGGCTTAGCAATTAAGGCTCACGCCTGCGCAGCCTAAGACCCAGGTTCCATTCTCCAGGTCCCACATAAGCTAGATGCACATGGTGGCGCATGCATCTGCAGTTCATTTGCAATGGCTAGAAGCCCTGGCATGCCCATTCTATCTTTTTTTTTTTTTTTTTTTTTTTTTTTTTTTTTTTTCCGGTTTTTCGAGGTAGGGTCTCACTCTGGTCCAGGCTGACCTGGAATTAACTATGTAGTCTCAGGGTGGCCTCGAACTCTCGGCGATCCTCCTACCTCTGCCTCCCCAGTGCTGGGATTAAAGGCGTGTGCCACCACGCCCAGCCCCATTATGTCTTTAATAAATAAATAAAAATAAATCTTTTAAAAAAATGGGAAGGGGACTAGTTGGGAAGAAGGGGCTTAGTGGGAATGAGGGAGGGGCAAGAGAGGCTAGCTACAGGTAAATATGATCAAAATGCCTTTTATACTTTTATGAAACTATAAAAAATAATTTTAAATGCAGATAAATTAAAAAGCATAATATACAAGTGTGCTTGTCTATTATTTATTTATTATTTATTCTGAGCAAGGGTCTCACTACAGCCCTAGCTAACCAAGAACTCACACTGTAGCCCAGGCTGGCCTTAAACTCATGACTCTCCTTCTACCTCAGCCTCCCAAAGTGCTAGGATTACAGACATGAGCCACCACACTTGGCTTATGTATGCTGATTTTTGTAATAGAAAAATAAGCTTTATATAGAAAAATACAAAAAATAAATAAAAATAAATAGTAAAATCACTATGCTTGGGATGTACTGCAAACAAAAATGGCTGCAGAGGCCCTGAGACATCCCAGACAATTGCCAGCCTTCAGCACTAAGCCTACCACCTCACAGGGCTCTCACACTGGTCACCCATCTATTTCCAGCAGAGCTGGTTCAGGGGTCACTGTGCTCTGAGCAGTACCACCCTCCCCCAGGGGACCTTGCCCCTACCGCTGCCCACCCTCACATACAGAATTCCTCCAGGCTGACTTCTTCCACAGCATGGATGCCCGTGAGGTGGGCCACTCGGCCCTGGACGCGAGTTCGCTTGTCCCCAGTGGTCTTCTCCACGCGCTCAATCATCTGCTGCTGGCGGTCAATCCAGTAGAGGTGTCTGCCGAGCACTGTCAGGCCCATGGGCTGCACGATGTTGGCATCCTCCAGGGTCAAGCGGTTGGCCCCTGTGGACAGGACCAGCACACCCTGAGTGGCAGCTGGCTCAAAAGCCTTGCCTGTGCTCAGCTCAGGAGAATGGAGGTTTAAAAGAGAGGGCCACCGAGGAACCCAGAGGATTTCAAATGCTGGCAGCTTGGGCAAATACCATGGAGGCAGGACATTCCCACCTCAGCTTGCCTTGGAGTTAAGGGCCACCCACACTCCCTGATTGTGCACCCTGCAAAAGCATGGTTCTTCCCGGCCCTGCTCACTCTAGGACTCAAGCCCTCCCCCTACACACTAACTCCTGCATGTCTTACAGCCCAGGGCCACACCCTGGTCCTCATGGAGTTAGTCTGATACGCAATACACACAGAGTCCAGCACACTGCCAGGTTTGCAGCTGGCCCGAGACAAGATGGCAGTTATAGGTAACAAGGCAGGCTGGATGTTTAAGAGAAGGCCCCACCTGTGGGCTGCTGAGGAACCGGATGACTGGGGCACGTACCTGAGAGGTCACAGCTCTCGATGCGCTTAAGGTCTGCATCCACCCAGAAGAGCTTGCCCAGTGTATTATCCACCACAAGGGCCACAGGGCGGATGAGGCCTGTGGTAAAGAGGACCTCACGCTCTGTGCCATCCAGGGCGGCACGCTCGATTTTGGCAGCACGGTCCTGCATGTTGGTGAAGTACATATACCTGTGGGAGGGCAGAGATGGGAGCAGCAGGTGAAGGACACATGCGTGCTATGACCTCCCACTGCCACTTTCTCTCTTCACCCAGCCCTCCTGACCCTGTAGCTATCTAGTCAAACAGCCCCAGGCCTGTCAAAGCTGGCCCCAGACATATGGAGGGAATAGTATCCCCTAAAACTCATGCCACCCCAGAGCCTCAGGAAACAGAGTCTTTGCAAATGAATTAAGGCTCTAAGTATGACGATCCTTCTGGATTACAGTGAGCTCTAAATCCTGTGAGAGTGAACTACCCACATCAGCAAGGCCACAGAGACACAGAGAAAAGGCCAGAGTGCGGTCAGAGGGGGAGACTGGAGTGATAGGACCACAAGTTAAGGAACGCTTGTAGCCACCAAAGCTGAAAGATCACATTAAGTGTCACAGGGATGTGGCCCTGCCAACGACCTCGATTTTGGATTTTGGATTTGTGGGCTGTGGAACCGCAAGAGAACAAATGCCTACTGTTTTGTTGTATGTCAGTCACAGGAGCTTTGTCCATGCCTCCTTGGAGGGTGCTCATGACTCCAAAACAGCCACTGAGCAATTAGGGGTTCTAATTGCTCCAAGGCCTCTGTTAGCTACAAGACTGGCATTATAGTCCTCATGGTCACAGGCAAGGACACCAAGGCCCTAAGGGGTTGTGTCATGTGCCCAAGGTCACTTGGGTGGAAAGTGTAGGAGTCAGGTTTGAACTTCAGGCATACTTGCCTCAGAGCCCATGCTTGCTCTAGCCAGCTACAAAGGAGATCCTCGACTGGGCAGCAGCTCACCCAGTCTAACTCTTGTGTTGCAGGTCAATTTTGCAACTCATTGCAAGCTCAACTTTGAGCCTCTGTGCCTGCCTCTCTCCCTCACGGCCTCTCTTTCTCTCTCCCCTCTGCGAACTCAGCTTTGTTTCTGAGCTTCTGAGCTTCAGGGCTTTAGGTCCCTGTCTTCCTTGGTTACTGTACTTCCTTTGGGAACTGTGAAGCCTGTCGCCAGTTCTGGGTGCCCTCCCAACCACCAGAGACTCTGGTAGGAAGTACATCCTGCCAGGTGCAACCAAGGTGAGAGGTGGCTCTAGGGTCCAAGATGAACAGATTAATGAGACACAACTCATGAATTAGTGTTCACATCCTCACTTCCCATCCAGCTCTCACTCTCTGTTTCCCAGGGCTATGCTCTGTGGGGTCATGGGGCTGTGGCTCGCTCTCTTCCCACCTCTGCTCTGTGAGTCTGTGGCTCACTCTCTTCCCACCTCTGCTCTGTGAGGCTGTGGTTCACTCTCTTCCCACCTCTGCTCTGTGAGTCGGTGGTTCACTCTCTTCCCACCTCTGCTCTGTGAGTCTGTGGTTCACTCTCTTCCCACCTCTGCTCTGCTCTGCGGGGTTGTGGCTCGCTCTCTTCCCACCTCTGCTCTGGCTGCTAAGCGTAGGCTCCTGGGAAGCTGTTGAGTGCCATGCTTGGGATACTTCCCAGTTATAACCAGAATGTGACCACACACCTGAATGGGATTAGCATGTCCCTGCCCGCCCCCAGCACCCACCCATCCTGGTGGCCTCCTACCCTCGCTCGGCGTTAACGGCGATGGCCCTTGGCTTGTCCCGGTCTCCCCGAAGCACCACACCCATGGCATCCCCATCCAGCCGGTGGACATTGATGGTGTTGGTGGCCTCACACGTCCAGAACAGTGTCCGGCTGTAGATATCGATGCTGAGGTCATGGGGCTGCCTGTCCGGGCTTAGGCTTTGGCCGGAAGAGGTCAAGACGGAGGGCTGTGAGACAGACACAGGCCAACACTCGCACCACACCACTGGGCCTGTGAGCCCAGGGGGAGGGTGGGCCCACAAGGCCTAGTTCAGCCTCCAAGTCAAAAATTCCAACTGATCTGGGGACATTTTCTCTCAAATAGGTTCTTGTTTGTTTGTTTTCAAGTTAGGGTTTCACTCCAGCCCATGGAGTGCTGGGATTACAGGTGTGCATCACCACACCCAGCCAAATAGGTTCTTTTTTTTTTTTTTTTTAATTTTACTATTTATTTATTTATTTGAGAGAGAGATACAGAAATAGGCAGGTAGAGAGAGAGAGAGAGAGAGAATGGGTGCTCCAGGGCCTCCAGCCACTGGTCCAGATGCATGCACCCCCTTGTGCATCTGGCTTACGTGGGTCTGGAGAATCGAGCCTTGAACCCCTTAGGCTTCATAGGCAAGCATTTAACCGCTAAGCCATCTCTCCAGCCCATCTTTTTTTTTTTTTTTTTTTTTTTGGTTTTCGATGTAGGGTCTCGCTCTAGCTCAGGTTGACCTGGAATTCACTATGTAGTTTCAGGGTGGCCTTGAACTCATGGCAATCCTCCTACCTCTGCCTCCCGAGTACTTGGATTAAAGGCGTGTGCAACCATGCTCAGCAGGTTCTTAATGACATGATAGAACAATCAGAAGAGCTCAAATATGACCTTGGATTCCAGACAACATGAAGGAATCCACCAAAGGGCCCTAGCTGTGTGTCACCAGACTGGTAGCTATCGGCTCCCCTGTCCTGTCCAGCACACACACAGGTGGCCAACTGTCAGCTCAACCAGCACAAGTACCACCTCAGGAGAACCTCCCACAACTGTTTTCCGTTATCCAGAACCCCTTTCTTCACATAAAATGCTCAAATCTTGTTTTTGTAATTCAGATTCCAGAACAGTAGGTGTGGGGACCAGAGGGTCACCTCTGCTCTCACAGTCCCTTTCCTTGGGGACTACAGAGCCAGAGATGGGGGCACAGCAGGTATGGGGCACAGGGCAGATAAGGGGCATGGCACAGGCAGATGTATTGGTCAGGAGATGCCAGTAGGTGGTATGCATGCTGTCTGATGGTAGAACAGAGCCAGCCTTGGTTTCCAGTGCCCCCCCACACTTCCTAAATCTCTCCACCCAGAGAGGCTTTTTTTTTTTTTTTTTTTTTTTTTTGAGGTAGGGTCTCATTGTAGCCCAGGCTTACCTGGAATTCACTATGTAATTGCAGGGTGGCCTTGAACTCACAGCAATCCTCCTACCGCTGCCTCCCAAGTGCTGGGATTAAAGGTGTGCGCCACCATGCCGGGCTCCCAGATCGACTTTAAAGAGTGGGCCTGACCTCAAGCCATGACTACGGTCAGGGAGGATACTAAGCTTTTAGTGACCCCACAAAGAGTTGTTCCCAAAGGACTCTGTTAAACTGGTACAGGCAAGAGAGGACTCCATTGGGCCTATATTCCACACGCCAGGGCCCTGATGCACTGTTTCTCTTTGGGTGACTCCATAAAGCCAAAGGTGTTTGGTTTCTTTGTAGCATAGTCTGGTGCAAAGGAAGCTAAAATACCCCAGCGCTGTGACTCCAGGCCAGGAAAAGATGGTGCCAGAGCTCTGTCCCCTACTCCCTCCAGGACTCAGGGGGAATCCAAGCACAGCAGTTTGGACACAGCATTCTTTGGAACCTCTCATCTCCTGCTCCCAGCACATAAAAGAGCAGGACTGTCCATGTAGCAAGAAGGACTTGAGACAAATGAAGGTCCTACCCTAAGTCCAGCCTCTGGCTCCCCTGGAAAAGACACCCCCCCACACACACACACATGTGTGTGCACACCAGCTCCTGCCCAGCCTTGTTTGGCACTGCAGGCACCTAGTAACACCTGAGCTCAAAGCCTCCATTTCAAGACTAGGCATCTTTGGATAGAGCCTCTGCACTTGCTATGGACCAGCAAGCAAAACCTGCCATTAACTCCAACAAGCAATCTCCTTTCCTAAAGCCACAGGGATCCCCAGCTGAAGGCCTCAGCCCCATGTAGTTTCTTGCCCAATGGGCAAGGAAACAGGCAAGATCTTCACTGGCCCCAGCAGGACTCGGCAGATGCATAACTAGACTCTGGGAATTTAGCAACAGAACCACTGGCCCAGAGGAGTGGAGGGTAAGCTCCACACTGCCCTAGCCCTCTCCAAGCAGACCAAGATGAGGTGGCAAATGTTGTAGCTGGCTGCTTATAAAACCAGAATTCTCGGGCTGGAGAGGTGGCTTAGCAGTTAAGATGCTTGCCTGCAAAGCCAAAGGACCCAGGTTCAATTCCCCAGGACCCATGAAAAGCCAGATACACAAGGTGATGCATGCATCTAGAGTTTGTTTGCAGAGGATAGAAGCCCTGGTATGTCCATTCTCTCTCTCAAATAAATAAAATAAAAATAAAACTAGAGGGCTGGAGAGATGGCTTAGCGGTTAAGGCGCCTGCCTGCTAAGCCTCAGAACGCCTGTTCGATTCTCCAGGTCCCATGTTTAGCCAGATGCAGTAACACAAGGGCGCAATGTCGCATTTGCCCGCATGGGGGCACACACATCTGGAGTTCATTCACAGCGGCTGAGAGGCTGTCTCTTTCACTCTCTCTCTCTCTCTCTCTGACTCTCTCCGAAAAATAAGAAAAAAAAAAAAAAAAAACCAGAATTCTGGTTTTCATGTAAAAAAAACATTGCTATTGCTAATACAAAACTCTTACTCTATACCACAATCAATAACCTATTTCCTCGTTGGCATGAAGCCTTAGCCAGCTGGACATGTTCCTAACAGCATGAAGTCCAAAGGTAAAAGCAGCCCAGTATCCCTCAAGGGATGACGAAACAAGCCATATGTCACTGTGCATGCAGTGGAATGTTTAGCCTTCAAAAGTAAGGGAACTCTAGCCAGGCATAGAGGCGCACACCTTTAATCCTAGCACTTGGGAGGCACAGGTAGGAGGATTGCTGTGAGTTCAAGGTCACCCTGAGACTACATAGTGACTTCCAGATCAGCATGGGCTAAAGCGAGACCCTTCCTCACAAAACTTAAAAAAAAATTTTTTTTTAAAGTAAGAGAATTGTGACCCACACCACACCTGAGTGAAATAAGCCAAGCAAACACAGAAAGATAAACACCACATGGTCCCAATTAATGTGAGCTCCCTAGGGAACCAGATTCATTGAGACAGAAAACAGGGTACCATGGGCTAGGGAACAGGCTAAAGAGTCAGAGTTTTAGCCAGGCATGGTGGCGCATGCCTTTAATCCCAGCACTCGGCAGAGGTGGGAGGATCACCATGAGTTCAAGGACACCCTGAGACTGCATAGTTAATTCCAGGTCAGCTTGGACCACAGTGAGACCCTACCCTCAAAAACCAAAATAATAAATAAATAAATAAATAAATAAATAAATAAATAAATAAATAAATAAAGGAGTCAGGGTTTCATGGTGATGGAGGTTCAGTTCGGGAAGGTGAGAACTAGATGATGGGGATGGTGGCGTATCCTCATGAATGTGCTGAGCTCTCAGAGACAGCTACAGGGGTAAAAGTTACCTTACATGATTTACCACAGTGAAAACAAATTAATGGGGGAGAGAAGATGACATAGTAGTCAAGTAGCTAATAGTACAGTCAGAGGCCCTGGAGAGTGGGGTGGGCAAGGGAAGGGCAGAGCAGCTTCGTCCTCAAAGCCTGTCTTCCATGTCCCCAGCTGCAGGGATGCCACAGAAAGAAGTCTCTCCGCAGGGACTTCTAGGCAATTTGCACCCAGGAGCTTTCTCACCAGGGAAGCCACGATGATCAATTAACACTCACAGTGACTGTCAACCTATGCCAATAAGCCTGGTGTCGCTAGCCCAGGACCAAATTAAAGTGCTGGCCACTGGCTCTCCCCATCAACTGAGGGACACATGACTCGCATTGCCAGCCAGGTGAAGGATTCTGTCCAGAGGAACAATCAGCCCACAGGGACAGCTGTGAGGGGTGAGGCATGAAAAAAAAATCTACTTTATGCCATGGAAGGTCATCTGGAAACCTGACATGTGACCGAGATCTCCTCTGCCAGGCTGTCACAATGCATCAAGATACCACTGTGGAGATAGACAATCCCACACACAACACTACATTGGGAAAGCTCTGTAGCTATTTTAAAAAGTCATCTTGAGAACAGGCTCCATGAGCTGAGCCAGGCATGCCTCCACATGCAAGCAATTTGAGCACGGCAGGCTCTAAATACATCTGACTATGCGTTGTTCCTTTGTGGAATATACAAAGTAGATGGAGAAGCCAGGCATGCTGATACAGGTCTGGAATCCCAACACTGGGGAGGTAGATGCTGGAGGATCAGTTCAAGGCCAGCCTTAGCCACATGGAGAGTTTGAGACTAGCCTGGGTTACAGGAGACCCTGTTCCAATAAAACAGAACACACAAAGTGCATGCAGACACCTGCCCTGGTACCAAGCCCGTGAGGACTTGTTGACACACCTCCACTTATATACGAGGAGCCACACCCGGCCACACCTGCAGTGAGAACGTTCTGTTCCATCCCCTTTCCATGAGGCTCTAGTAGTTTCATGAAAGCCCTCGGATGCCCACGTCCACAAGCCAGTGCCAGGTCCCTGTGCCCCACCACGCTCACAGCATTACTATCGTGGACAGCCATCATGCATGGGACTGGCCACGTAAAGTGACACATTTCTCTTCCCGTCCTGCTTTCCGTGTGTCACTGATGGAGTTTTTGAGGGTCCCATAAGCCGTTGTTTCTGCTGCGCAGTTTTGCACAGGGTAACAACGTTTAGGAGTGTGTATTACAGAACTGGTTACACAGATCCCATGAAATAAAAGACATCTAGTATGGCCAAGGTCAGCTATCTCTGAGCAACACACACCACCTTGGTCAGAGAGAACCCCAGGGGCTGGACTCTTGCCATGTTAATGACTATGCCACTAACTGGGAAATCCAGTTTCTCTCTCAGTCTAGGGTTGCACACACCCAGAATAGCACCTGAAATTACAGAATCCCAGTCCAAATCCTTATTAACTCCAAGCCCTGCTCAGAAAGGAGAGAATAGCCCAGAAGCCACCAAGATAAGCTCCAGTCACCCACACCCTGCCCACGGGTGCACCTGCCTGGGTTCCATCATCCTTGGCTCTCTTGATGTTCTGGCGGCCATCCACCCAGTAGATGAATTTGTCCAGAGGGTCATAGTTGATGGCCTTGACATTCCTCAGCCCATGCAGAGGCAGGATGAGGTCTGGGCTGTGCTGGTCATCAGGGATCATCCGGCTGATGGCGCATTTCTGGCTGAACAGCAAGAAGGTGGAAGGCGCTGGAGTGGGACAAACACACCAAGGGCTGAACGTCAACATGTGAAAGCTGAAGGTCAACAGCCCACACAGTTCTAGTCTAGTGGTAGAAAAGCACAGTACCCACTAGACACCTAGAGAAGAGTGGGTGGACTCAGAGCCAACCCCTGGGGCAGATGCTAAGCAGTTTTATTCTTCATGCTAAGTGAGTCTTTGTCAGCCAAAAGTAAAGTACACAGTTCATTCCAAAATATACTCCTTCCTCCCCCCCTCCCTCCCTCCCTCCCTTCCTTCCTTCCTTCCTTTCTCTCTCTCTCTCTCTCTCTTTTTAGACAGAGCCTCATACAGCCCAAGTTGGTCTCACATTTGCTATGTAGTTAAGGATGAGTTTGAATTTCTGATCCTCCTGCCTCCACCTCTTGAGTGCTAAGATTACAGGTGTGTGCCACAATGCCGGGATTATGTAGTGCTGGGGAGTCAAACCCAGGGCTTTGTGCAAGCTAAGCAAACACTACCAACCGAGCCACATCCCCAGCTCTAGACACCTATATTTGAGGCACCAAGCTGGGGACATAAAGTCCAGGGCTCGCTCCCCAGCACCATACAAACTAGACATGGTGACACAAACCTGTAATCCCAGCACTCAGGTGGTAGAGGTGGGAGGATCAGCAGATCAAGGTCATCCTCAGCTAATGAATTTCAGGCCACACTGAACTACATGAGACTCTGTCAAGAGAGAGAAAAGAGAAACAGACAGAGACAAAGAGAGAGAGAACAAGACCACGCTACTGAGCTATGCCCAGGGCTGGATGTGGCCCAGATGACAAAGAGCTCCAAAGACTGTCAAGTACTGGGCGGAGGTCAGCTCCAAGTAGAGCTTGTGATGGGACAGGCCTGTACTCACAGAGGGCCATGGGAAATCAGTCTTAGATCCCCTGGAGATCATGTTTCTGTCATAAATACAAGAACATAGAAGTCTGCTGGGAGGCCATTAGTAAGAGGTCAAGATAATGGACTGTGGAGCCAGCCTGGCTCCAACCTGTCAGCAAGGTGGTCTTGGGCAGAGCACTACATATCTCAGAGCCTCAGGTTCCCTGTCTGTGAGATGGAGCCTGTGATGCTCAACCCTATAAGCTACAGACTTAACTGCCACAGAAAACAGAGAACAGTGACAGTGCTGACAATGTAAGTGGACACTCTCTTGTGTGACTGGTTTTCACATCCCAAGCTCCTCCCACAGAACCTGCTGGCTGAGGGTTTGCCCCATTTGTTTGTGTCTCAATGGAGCAACAGGTCCTTCACCCGAGACACCAAGTAGCATCATGCAGCATGCAACCTGCCCAACCATCCACCTATGCTGTGGTAGGCCCTACATGAGAAGCTCTTTTCCACCTCAGTCCCCATGGGCAAATGATCTAACCCAGGGTTAAGGCACAGGCTGAGGGGAGGGGATCGAGGCACTTACGGCTACAATTGCGGCTACTGGAGTCCAGGGTGTAGTGTGAGGCGCAGCCACAGCGGTGGCCTCCGGGGATGGCGAGGCACAGCTGCCCGCACTGGCCGTTGTTGTGCATACAGTCATTGAGGCCGTCCTGGCGAGAGGAGTGGAACACCAGGATGTCCATCACGAAGTCCAAGTGGCCTTGGATGAGGGTGCGGTTGCGGCCGCTGGTCTTGTCAGCCCGCTCGATGCTGTGTAGGTTCCAGTCGGTCCAATAGATATAATCACTATACTGTGTCAGGCCGAAGGGGTGTGGAAGGTCGTCAGCAATCACTACACGCTCCTGCCCTGCATGGGGACGCGGCCACAGGTCAGCCAGGGAACAGTCAGGCCACGGAGCTCAGGGCGTCCTGAGTAAGCCAGGCCAACCCTGTAGCCCAAGAACCATGGCTAAGCCAGAAAGCTTCAATGGCTTCAGAAAATGGACAGATTGGCCAAAGTCCTCTACCCAGCAACCCTGCCCAAGGATGCACGTGCAAGAGAAATGCACTTAGTGCCCAGATTCAAACCCCCAATACCCATATAAAGCTAGGTGCATAAAAGTGGTGCATGCATCTGGAGTTTGACTGCAGCAGCTAGAGGCCCCATCATGCCCACGTTCTCTCCCTCTATCTCTCTGTCTCAATCTACTTGCAAATAAATATACAAACAAAAATATTTTTAAAAAGACTCTGTGGCCAGCACCAGCTTGCCCCAAGATCCTCATAGTTTCAAGACTCCTTTTGGGCTGACTTAGCAGTTAAGGCACTTGCCTGTGAAGCCTAAGGAACCAGGTTCAATTCCCCAGTACCCACATAAGCCAGATGTACAAGACGGTGCATGCATCTGGAGTTTGTTTGCAGTGGCTAGAGGCCCTGGCATACCCATTCTCTATTCTGCCTCTTTCTCTCCAATAAGTAAATAATAAATAGATAAAATATTTGTTTTTAAAAAAAGACTCCTTTCAATCTTGGGCATTTAAAAAATAAGTTTTAAATACATATTATTGGTTTTTAAAATATGAACATTTTTTGTTTTGTTGAGGTAATATCTCACTCTTGTCCAGGCTGACCTAGAATTCACTATGTAATCTCAGGGTGGCCTGGAACTCACAGTGATCCTCCTACTTCTGCCTCCTGAGTACTGGGATTAAAGGCATGTGCCACCACGCCCAGCTAAAATCTGAACATTTTTATGTGCTACTTTTTTTTTGCATGTGTATGTTAGTGTATGAGCACATACATGTATGCATGCATGTGGAAGCCAGAGGTCAATCTCAGGTCTTCTTCAATCACTCTTCACCTTTTTTTTGTTTTGTTTTGTTTTTTTGTTTTTCAACATAGGGTCTCACTCTAGCTCAGGCTCTGTATTCTCAGGATGGCCTCGAACTCATGGCGATCCTCCTACCTCTGCCTCCTAAGTGCTGGGATTAAAGGCATGCACCACCATGCCCGGCTCACCTTTTTTTTTTTTTTTTTTTTTGAGGTAGGGTTTTGCTCTAGCCCAGGTTGACCTTGAATTCACTACCTAGTCTCAGGGTGGCTTCAAACTTATGGTGATCCTTCTACTTCCACCTCCTAAGTGCTGGGATTAAAGGTGTGCGCCACCACATGTGACTTCTTCACATTTTTTTTTTTTTATGAGAAAGAGTGTGTGCGGCTCTAGGACCTCTAGCCACTGCACCACTTTCTGCATCTGGCTTTACATGTGTAATGGGGCATCTAACACAGATTGTTAGGAACTGCAGGCAAGCACCTTAGCAGCTGAGCCATCTCTCCAGTCCAAACATAAATCTTAGAAATTGAGCAGGGTGTGGTGGCACACGCCTGTAATCCCAGCCCTCAGGAGGCAGAGGTAGGAGGATCGCCGAGAGTTCGAGGCCACCTGAGAGTACATAATTAATTCCAGGTCAGCCTGGACCAGAGTGAGACCCTACCTCGCAAAAAACCAAAAAAAAAAAAAAAAAAAGAAATTGTTTTTGACCCTAGAGTCTTATTGGAACTCCATTACTCCCTTGCTCAGTGTGCTTAGATAAGTCCCATAATGCCCCTGGGCCTAAGTTTCCCTATCAATGAAAATCTCTGCCATGTGGTGGTGGGTCAAATTCCAGTCCTGCCATAGGGATTATCTAGGCCTGGAGCCCATCAGGCTTATCCCAATATAATCATGGCAAGGGCACTCGGGGCCAGACAGGTCACACCCCAGGACAAGGTGAAGTCAGCAAGTACTCATGGCTGTATCCATGCCTCACACTGGTATAGGGCCGTCAGGCCAGCACAAGTCACTGGTAAGAAGAGGTCAGTGAGCTGCTCCCTGGACCCCACACCCACTCTGCCAACCATCAGCCTCACCCAGCATGTTAGACGATTCAATCATGTTGGTGTCCAGATCAGTCCAATACAGACGCTGGTCAGCATAATCAATGGTGAGGTCATTGGCCCGGCCCACCTTGTCCACCAGCGTCATGCAATTGGTCCCATCCATGAAGGCTCTCACGATCCTGGGCTTGCCGCCCCACTCTGTCCAGTAGATGTAGCTGCAAGGCAGTGGGGAGAGGTGAGTCCTTGCTCATCATAGAGTTCAGGGCAGAGAGCAGTCACCATCTTAGGGGCTTGACCTCCCCTTACTGGAGGAAGCCAATCAATGGCATCCCATAAAAAAAAAATAAGAAGGGGCTGGAGAGGTGGCTTAGTGATTAAGGTGCTTGCCTGCAAAGCCAAAGGACCCAGGTTCGACTCCCCAGTACCCACGTAAACCAGATACACAAGTACACAAGGTGGCGCATGCACCTGGAGTTCGTTAGCAGTGACTGGAGGCCCTGGCACACCCATTCTTTCTCTTTCTCCCTGCCTATTTCTCTCTCTTTCAAATAAAGAAAAATAAAATATTTAATATTAGTATATATGCTGCCGAAGCGAGCACAAAAAAAAGGAGGAGGAGGAGGAGGAGGAGAAGGGCTAGGCGTGGTGGCACACATCTTTAATCCTAGCACTTGGGAGGCAGAGGTAGGAGGATTGCCGTGAGTTCAGGTGAGTTCAGGGAGACTACATAATGAATTCGAGGACAGCCTGAGCTAGAGTGAGACCCTACCTGGGGTTTGAAAAAAAAAAGGGAGGCTGGGAGTGGTGGTTTACACCTTTAATCCCAGCAGTTGGGAAACAGAAGTAGGATTGCCTTGAGTGCAATGCCAGCCTGGGTCTACATAGTGAATTCCAGGACACCCTGGGCTAGAGTGAGACCCTACCTTGAAAGAAAGAAAGAAAGAAAGAAAGAAAGAAAGAAAGAAAGAAAGAAAGAAAGAAAGAAAGAAAGAAAGAAAGAGAAGAGGGAGGAGGGAGGGAGGGAGGGAGGGAGAGAGAGAGAGAGAGAGAGAGAGAGAGAGAGAGAGAGAGAGAGGGAGGAAGGGAGGGAGGGAGGAAGCAAGCAAGCGAGCCAGATCCCTGCAACAGCCCTGACTTGCCCCAGGAGCTGTCCTGCCTCCTCTTTGACAGGTTAGAAAATATTTATGTGTGGTCACAGACACAAGAGTGTGAAGGAAGCAATCACAGGAAAGACCACCCAGGCAGGGGGTGGAAACTAACTGAACTGGCGGGGTGGCAGTATGACTTGAGAGCCAAGAGGGACATGGCAAATACAGATGGATGAAGACAGTAGAAAACTGGGACCAAAGACTAAAGAGGGGCGGCAGCAGCTCTTCCTCCTTCTTCCACAATACATCCAAATAAAGGAGCTCACACCTTCACTGCAGGAAACTGGATGTCACACCAGGACTTCCCTCTTCATCCTGCCATCCTGAGCTAACAGCACATACTCCAGGCAGGGTTCAGAGGATCTGCAGGGCAGGCACAGCAAGGGATACCTGGGTCCAAAGAGACTGCACTCTGACCCATCTGGCCCCAGCGCCTGGCTGCCTCTCAATGTAGCCAAGGCTCAAGGGCTCGCAAGAAGTGACTTGCATTCAGCCCCAAATCTAAGTCCAAGACCAGTTCTGAGGAGCAGGATGGCCCTGCAATAAGGAAAGGAGGTCTGTCTGAATCTGAGATGGCATTTGTTTTTGGATCCAGCGCTGATCTGACCATCCATAGCTTCTCTGAGTCTGAGTTTCTATGTGAGTAAAATTAGAGACACAGATAATGTCCAGGTGGCTCACTGAACACAGACCAGTGAAACCAGCCAGCTCAGTGCTGGTAGAAGCTTCCACCCTGGCCCCAGTTTCCCCTTTGGGAATGAGCTAAATGATTCCCCAGGGTCCTGCCAGCCCTATTGACCTTCCAAGCTAAAGGCCAATTGGATCACTGCATGGGCTGGTGTGGACAGGTGGAAGTGTACAAGGAATGCCTATGACAGACAAAAACAGTTCTTACCCTTTGGTGGGGTCCAGAGCAAGAGACCTGGGGTTGTCCAAGTCCCTCCACACAAGCACCTGCCGGAACTGCCCATCAAGACGGGCCACTTCAATTCTGTTTGTCCCTGTGTCTGCCCAGTAGAGGTTCTTGCCCATCCAGTCGACAGCCATGCCTTCAGGGTAGTCAAGGCCAAACTCGATCACATGCTCTACTGAGCTGCCGTTCATGAAGGCTCGACTGATGGTCTGAGGTCCAGAGGAAGGAAAGGACCACATTTATAAACCAGAATTTGTTCTTTCTACATGTGTATGTATGTTCATGTGTGTGTGCGTACACCATGTATGCAGGGACATGTGGAAGCCAGAGACTGACATAGATCAGGTGTTTTCCTTCATTGCTCTCCGCTATTTACTAAGGCACAGACTCTCACTTGAACAAAGAGCTCACCAGTTCAGCTAGTCTGGTAAGCCAACTTGTCCAGGGACCTCCAGTCTCTGCCTGCTAGGAGCCAGGATTACAGGTGGTCTAACACGCCTACCTGTGGATGGTGGGGATTCAAACTCTGGTCCTCACACTTGTATAAGGACCATCCCCCTAGCTCATAGTTCTCTTTTTCTTCAAAGAACTCTTATAACTTAAAATTAGTAAAAATCTGCTTGTTTGGTTTGTTGTTGTTGTTGTTGTTTGTTTTTCAAGGTAGAGTCTCTCTAGCCCAGGTTGACCTGGAATTCACTATGTAGTCTCAGTCTCAGGGTGACCTCAAATGCACAGTGATCCTCCTACCTCGGCCTCCCGAGTGCTGGGATTAAAGGCATGTGCCACCATGTCCAGCAAATCTATTTTTAAAATACGTAACACAGCCAGGTGTGGTGGTATATGTCTTTAATCCCAGCACTCGGGAGGCTGAGGTAGGAGGATCACCATGCGTTCGAGGCCACCCTGAGACTACAGAGTGAATTCCAAGTCAGCCTGGGCTAGAGTGAGACCCTACATCAAAAAAAAAAAAAAAAAAAAAAAAAAAAAAAAAAAAAAAAGTGGCACAGAGCCAGGTATAAGGGCTGCTTGTAAAAAAGATAAGTGCCTAAACTATATTAGTCAGCCAATATGTTAAGATGGCCATCAGTAAAGTTTTTTCTGGAAAGGGGCTGACAGTATAGACTTCCCAAGTCCCACTCCTCCACAGAAGCACAAAAACAGCCACAGACATTCCCTAACCACATAAGCATGGCTATGTTCCAATAAACCCATTTACAGTCGGCACGGCCCACAGACCCAGGTTAGAGGACAGCAAGTCTCTTCCGGTACGTGCCATAGACACGCTATAGACAGCTGTACTGAGTGGAGAACATTTGTAGTGCAGATGGGCTGTGGGGAGACCACAGGGCAATGTCAAGTACTAACAAGCATTGCACATGACAAAAGCCCTAGGCGGATCCCCTGGACAGTCAGGCTATGACAATCATTTGTATTTGCTTATTAAAGCAGAGACACAAGGGGCTGGGAAGATGACTCAACAGTCAAAGACAACTGCTTACAAAGCCTGCAATTTCAATTCCCAAGCCACCCACAAAAAGTGGTGCAAGCATCTGGCATGTATTTGCAGTGGCAAGAGAACCTAGTACATACGTACGCACACACACACACACACACACACACACGCATGCACACACAACATACACACACAAATAAAGAAAAATTAAAAAAATAAAGTCAAGGCATTTGTATTTTATTACCCTAAATTGGGTCAGATTAATTCTGTAATTCTCTTTTTGCATGTATATATGTGTGGTGTGCATGCACATGTGTATGGTTGCCAGACATTGATGTTAGGTGTCTTCCTTGATCGCTCTCCATCTTATTGATTGACAAAGGGTTTCTCACTTGAACCTGGAGCTTGCCAATGGGACACTCTAATCAAGTCAGCTGCCCCAGGGATCCCTGGTCTCTGCCTCCTGGCACTTCTGGGATGACATGTGGGTTACCAAACCTGCCTGACATTTCTATGGGTGCTGGGGATCTGAACTCTGGTCTTCACACTTTGCAGCAAGTGCTATTTCCCCAGCCTCCCGTACTGTAATTCTTTTAAAAAAACAAAAACAAAAACAAAAATAACCTTGAAGCATAAAGCAGTAACATCACAGGCAAGGTTCCTACTGAAAGCCGCAGGCATCACAGCCTCACGTGTGGTACCTTGAGGCTGACATCCGTCCAGTAGATGTGGTTGTTGGACACGTCGAAGTCCAGTGCAGAGGCCTCCTTGACACCCGTGAGGGGGATGGCCACGTCGTTGTTGTTGGTCTCCAGGGAGATCCTGTGGATGGCGGCTCGGCTGGTGAACACCAGGAAGGCCTCAGGGACAATGCAGGTCTTCATGTCACTCAACAGCTCCAGGCCCATGGGACAGCCACACTTGGTGGCGTGAGGTGTGAAGAAGCACAGGTGGCTGCACCCACCATTCCTATCCGCACAGGGGTTGGTTCCTGCATGATAAATGCACAGCTCTCCATATCGGCATCCCGCTGAAGGGGGGAAGGTGCGCTCAGTTCCACTTGTCTATGGCTATACTCTTGCCACACACTAAACGGGGACAGAGGGCAAGGAGGGGAAGAAAAGCCCCAGATGATGACAACTAATCCTCCCTAGCAGGGTCAAGTGGCAGTGTCAATACAGCAGGGCCCTGCCATGTGCCAGGCACCCATCCCAGGGTGTCACCTGCTTTAACTCTGTGGGAGACTGGAGCTATGCTCATCCATGTCCTATAAGGGGACTGACAACAACTGGCGGTTTATGAAGATATTGTAGGTCATCAGCAAGCCAAGGGCAGCTTGGTGAGAACTCAAACCCAGGCAGCCTAACTTCAGCTCCATCCAGACCAATAAGGACCAAAAATGCCAGGATCTCAGCCACTCCTCCTTGACTCCTCCTGACCTGCTGGTGGGACTGGCTCTTGCCATCCTTCCAGAAAATTCTTGGACCCACTGACACCTTTGCCAACCTCTAAAACTCAGGTTTTCCCAAGACAGCTATGGCAGTTTGAAGGTAAAATGCGCTACTCCCCACCCCTTAGCCTCAAGTGTTTATGATTAAGCCTTACACCTAATCCCCAGCTGGTGGAGCCTAACTGGAGGAGGTTATGTTGCTGGGATAGGCCTCGGGTGTTATAGCCCAGTCCCATTTGCCAGTTTGCTTAGCCGCTCTACTTCCTCCCTGCTGCTGTGGAGAGATGACTCCCCAGGTTGAAACTTGCCCTTGAAACTATAACCTGAATACAAATCCCTTTCCTTTCATAAGCTGTTTCTGGCTTGCTGCTTTGTCACAAGAAGGTAACTGCCACAACAGCTAAAGGACTTTTTTTAATTAAAGCAGATGGAAGTAACATGCTTGTTTATTCTGGACCAACCTGTTATCTCACTCTGCTAACTCTGTATTTTAATTTAATATTAAGTATTTCAGCTAAAAACAGAGAAGGTTTTCCCTATATCATGAAATAGAAAGACAGAGCAAGAGCCAGTTTCTCAACTTTAAGTTACAGCCTATGGAGGCATGCTTTTCTTGTCTCTTTTTCCTTGATTAACAAACACAGGTGGGTCTGGCCTGGCCCTGTTTTCACAGGTGCCTGGTGAAATGAGGCTTGTCCATCCTGTGTTTCTTCCTCAGGACTGCAGGTCACCATACAGCCTGGCAGCAATGGGAAGCACAAGCCACGCCGGGGACACCCACACTGTTCCACTGCCAGACCTCTGCTCAGCCAGGCCCACGCTGCCCCCCGCCGCCCCAACCTGCTCCTTCAGGTTCAAGCTCAGTCACCTCCTTTGTATTCATAAAGCCAGTCACCCCTCCTAACAGGACAGCCACCTAAGTAGCAGCAGAGCTGACCTGAGTCACCTCACCCACAGACTGTAAGCGAAGCTGCCCGTGCACTAGGGCCTCTTCACTCATTCATCAGGTAAATGCTTCCAGAGTGTTTAGGATATGCAGGCAGGGCACCTGGCACACGAGCCCTAGCTGGGAACAAAGCCCTTGCCCCACAGAGCCCACCATGCTGTCCCAGTTCCTCCAGCTGAGTGCTACTCTCTGAGTGGAACTTATTTGGAATTATTTTCAGAAAGAAAGGTTTCCTAGGGCTGGAGAGATGGCTTAGTGATTAAGCGCTTGCCTGTGAAGTCTAAGGACCCCGGTTCAAGGCTTGATTCCCCAGGACCCACATAAGCATGGTGGTGCATGTGTCTGGAGTTCGTTTGCAGAGGTTGGAGGCCCTGGTGTGCCCATTCTCATTCTCTCTCTCTCTCTCCCCCTTTCTCTGTCATTCATAAATAAATAAATAAATAAATAAATAAATAAATAAATAAAACTTTTAAATTAAAAAAAAAAAAAGGAAAGGTCTCCTAAGTGAGTGGGTTTTTTGTTTTGTTTTTGTTTTCCCAATCTTGGCTTTCAGGTAAGAGGCAGGTATATGTCAGAGTCCCCACCATGCAACAGTTGACAATGGTCACAGCCTCACCTAGCTATGAGGGCAAGACACACCAAGTGAGTCCTTAGCTTGGCCACCCATTAGCCACATGGCCTTGCCTCCCTCCCCCCAGTGCCTGGCATGTGGTTGGCACTTAGCACGCCAGTCAGTCTCTATCCACTACCTATTCTAAGTCCCTAAGCAACATACCACCCTCCCTCTCGCCTGTCCTTAGCCAGATACAGTCACTGCCTCTTGCCTTGCCCATCCCCAGAGTGAGGTGCCCTGCTGGATGGACACTTATACCCTAGGTCTGGACCTGTCACTTCTTCCTCGAGCCAGTCGGCCCAGCTGAGCTGTGGCTTGGGTCTCCCCCAGACTCACCAATGACCTTGGCCACATTCACAGCTTTGAGCCCCATCAGGTCGGGCAGCTGGTCAATGATGACATCCCGAATGGCTTTGACCTTGTGTACCCGCTCAATGCTGCGCCGCTGCCAGTCGGTCCAGTAGATGAAGTCCCCCAGCAGCGTGAATCCGAAAATGTGGGGGAGCTTGTCCTCCAGCAGAGTCTGCCTCTTTGTCCCATCCACGTTGATCACCTGTGAGATGGCAGAAGCACAGGTCGGGATGGGCCTGGGCCATGCCTATGACAGCCATCCTTGAGCCTGCCCCAAGCCTGAGCTGTCCTAAGAACAAAGGTTCAAGTCCCAGCAGTCTCCACTTCTTCTGCACCTGGTCAGGTACAATGCCAAGTGCTATGGATCATGGCGGATTCTGGCCAAATGACCTGTTCAACAGGTCAACCACATGCTTGGCTGATGGAGTGAAAACAGGGCTTGGCTCAGAGGCAGTCACCAGAGCCTCCTGGCTCTGGGCACGGATACTGTGAACAAGCAAGGCAAAGTCCTCCTCCTGAACTTGCTAATGCACAGGTATCTGGAGCACCAAGAGGTGGGACTCAGACCTGGTGTGGGCTCCAAAGGAGGAAGGTCTGGGATCCATTAGCAATGCCTGCTAACAGGTATAGCCAGGGAAGGGATGTGTTCTACGTGAGACACAATTTCAAAGGGCAGGGGCACTGCAGGACCTGGGCGAGTTTGTCCCCATAAGACTAGAACTTCTGGGCAACTTTTGTTCCAAGTCAAAGTCTGAAGGCCTAAGTTGCTTTTCCCCCCTGTTCACTCTGACATGTAAAAGCTAAATCCTTCTAGAAGAACCAGTGCTGATTAAAAGCCTCCACCATAGGGGGTGGGGGCTGGAGAGATGGCTTAGCAGTTAAGGCATTTATCTGCAAAGCCTAAGGACCCCAATTTGTCCCCAGGTCCCACGTAAGCCAGATGCACAAGGGGGCACACACACCTGGAGTTTGTTGGCAGTGGCTAGATTCTCAGCCCTGGCGTGGTGGCGCTATTCCCAGCACTCAGTCTCCCTCTCTCTTTTAATTCCAAAAGAGCAAACAAAAAAAAAAAAAAAAAAGCAAACACCATAGGGCTGGATAGAGAAATCCATGGTTAAAGCCACTTGCCTGTGAAGTCTAAGAGCCTGGGTTAGATTCCCCAGTCCCCATGTAAAGTCTGCTGGACAAAGTGCCACATGCATTTGGAGTTTGTTTGCAGTGGCAGGAGGCCCTGATGTGCCCATACTCAATCACTCACCCTCTCTCTTGCACCCCATGAACCTCAGCATCTCCACCTACAGCAAATGACCAGACTAGGCAGTAGCTAAACCACCAGGCAATATAACAAAACAGAGAACCCTGACGAAGCTCAGCCTGGAGCCACACTGAATGACAGTCCACACTGAATGACAGTCTACCAGAGCCATTCCCAGGGACTGGGAGAGAGCAGCCCAGTGCACCCAGAGCTACACCAGGAAGCCAGGCACTCTGGACTCATATATCACTTTGTGCATCTGGCTTTACATGGGTACTGGGGAATCGAACCTGGGTCCTTAGGCTTTGCAGGCAAGCGCCTTAACTTCTGAGCCACCTCTCCTATGTCAGGATTTATATGGATGGCTGGCAAGATTTGCAAGAAAGCACCTTTAACCGCTGAGCCATTGCACCCGCCTCACCCCGCGCCACCCCACCCATATTCTTTAGTATAAAACGGAACTTCCAGCATGTTGAAATGAACTGCAGTGAAAAGCACACTTCTAGCTCTGCTCTAGGACAGCGAATGGAACCCACAGAGAAGCTGGGAAGAAGGGCAGCCCGTGGTGGATGGCAGCCACTTGTTCTCTCTGCCTTTGTTCCCTCTTCCTAGCTGCTCTAAAGTAATGTTGGGGGGAGGGGGAGGCTGGAGCTCTCCTGATCCAGTCAGGTGGCAGGACTGGGCTCTCTGGGCTGGCCCAGGAGCAGAGCCTCCCTGGGGACTAAGGAGCCACACCCCATGCCACTCCTTAGCTCACAGATTACAGACCACCTGCCAACCTGGAAGATCATGAGAGGAGGGCCTGCAGTGAAAAACTCTTGGCTGCTCTAATGTGCAGGGACAGGAGTGACCCCACTGTGGCCTTTTCTATGTCCCACAATGGCTTTTTTTTTTTATAATTTCTCTTTTTGAGGTGCTTGGGATCCAACCCCAAACCTTGCACTCTGAATACTAAGAAGGTATACCCTCAGCTTCTCACCCTCACCCTGTCAACTTTTTATTTATTTATTTGATAGGGAGGGGGAGGGAGAGAGAATGGGCGCGCTAGGGCCTCCAGCCACTGCAAATGAACTCCAGATGCGTGCGCCCCCTTGTGCATCTGGCTGACATGGGTCCTAGGGAATAGAACCTGGGTCCTTTGGCTTTGCAGGCAAATGCCTTAACTGCTAAGCCATCATCCTGTCAACTTTAACACATCTAGAAAACTAGCTCAGTTAGTCCTGGGCTTTCCCAGACTCTGGAGCATGGGGACGGATTGTCACTTGAGCTGCCAGTGGCCTAAGTCAGCAGTCTCCACCTTGCCTGGGGCCAGCCACATCCAAGAATCCCTAAGCCAAGTAAGGATTGGCTAAGTGTGAGGTGACAGGGTAGAGAGGACATGGCTATCTGACTCCTGGGAGGGCACTGAGACAAAGCCGAACTCAGGAAGACCCAGACCCACGCTGGGACACCCACAAATGCTGGAGCCAGGAAAGGACTGAAGAGACGGGATTTCTGGGACAAGACTCACAAACTCTGAGGAGATGGCTTAGTGGGTACAGTGCCATGCAAGCACATGAGTTTGGATCACCACAATACATGTAAAAATGCCAAGTGTCAAGCTAGGTGTGGTGGTTACACACCTTTAATCCCAGCACTGGGGAGGCTGAGGTAGGAGGATGACTGTGAGTTTAAGGCCAGCCTGGAGCTGTAGAGTGAGTTCCAGGTCAGCCTGAGCTAAATAAGACCCAATCTCAAAAAAATTAATTAAAAAAAAAAAAACATAAAATGGGGTTGGAGAGATGGCTTAGCAGTTAAGGCACTTGCCTATGAAGCCTAAGGACCCAGGTTCAATTCTCCAGTACCCACATAAGCCAGATGCACAAGGTGGCACATGCGTCTGCAGGCCCTGGCATACCTATTCTCTCTCTCTCCCCCCTCTTTCTCTCTCTCTCAAATAAAAATAAATTTAAAAACACAAAATGCTCATTTATAGACACCAAAGTTTAAATTCTATCTAAGTTTTACAAGGTGTAAACTATTCTCCAGCCATTAAAAAATGTTGAGGGGGGCTGGAGAGATGGCTTAGCCATTAAGGCGCCTGCCTGCTAAGCCTAAGAACACCGATTCCAATCTCCAGGTCCCACATTTAGCCAGATGCAAGGTGACGCAAGGGTGCAATGCTGAGCTTGCCCACAAGGGGCGCACACATCTGGAGTTCATTCACAGCAGCTGAGAGGCTGCTGGCGCGCCCATTCTCTATCCGTCTCCCTTTCCCTCCCTCCCTCCCTTCCTCCCTTTCTCTCTTTCTCTCTCCAAAAAAAAAAAAATGTTGAGGGTTGGGCCAGGTGTGGTGGTGCACACCTTTAATCCCAGCACTTGGAGGCAGAGGTAGGAGGATCACCATGTGTTCAAGACCACCTTGAG
Organism: Orientallactaga sibirica; assembly: GCA_036365145.1. Taxonomy (NCBI): domain Eukaryota; kingdom Metazoa; phylum Chordata; class Mammalia; order Rodentia; family Dipodidae; genus Orientallactaga; species Orientallactaga sibirica. Next base: position 7,324,082 of record JAEOAD010000042.1, on the reverse strand, counting down.
ACTACATGGTGAATTCCAGGTCAGCTTGGGCAAGAGTGAAACCCTACCTTGAAAAACAAAAGAAAACAAAAAAAAATGTTGAGGGGACAGACCTGGTAAAATGGCTCAGTGGCTAATGGCACTTGCTTGTGGTCTGAGGAAGCAAGAAGTCCTGTACATGCACGCGCGCACACACACACGTGCAGATAAGTGATTCTTAAATTATTTTACTATGTTTGTAAATTTATTTGCAAGTGCAGAGAGAGAGAGAGAGAGAGAAGACAGACTGAGAGAATGGATGCAACAAGGCCTCCAGCCACTGCAAACAAATCCCAAATGCATGCACCTCTTTGTGCATCTGGCCTTACTAGGTACTGGGCAATCGAACCTGGGTTGTTAGGCTTTGCAGGCAAACAACTCAATACCAAAGCCATCTCTACAGCCCAGTGGGTTTTTTTGTTTTTTTTGTAAATATCAGGGTAGGGATCTGGGAAGATGGTTCAGTGGTTAAAGGGGCTTGCTTGCAAAGCCTGACAGCCCAGGTTCAATTCATAACACCCACACAAGCCAGACAAACACCATCATGAACACACTGAAGGCTATTTTTGCTTTTGGTGTGTATGATATGCATGAATATTCCTGTGGGTTTGGGCACATGTGTGCCATCGGATGCATGTGGAAATTAGAAGACAACTTGGGGTGTTGGTCCTCATTTTCCACCTCATTTTGAAGCAGGGTCTCTTATTTGCTTCCGAGAGATTCTCCTGTCTCTGCCTCCCTTCTTACCACGAGATTACAGACACCTGTCACAGCGTCTGGCTTTTTCACTTGGGTTCTGCTTGGATGGCAAGCACTTCATTCACTGAGCAAAGTCCCAGACCTCCTTTTTTGGTGGTTGTTGTTATTTTTTTTGCTTTTCAAAGAAGGGTCTCACGGTAGCTCAGGCTGACCAGGAATTCACTATGTAGTCTCAGGATGGCCTCGAACTCATGGCAATCCTCTCACCTCTGCCTCCCAAGTGCTGGGATTAAAGGCATGTGCCACCAAGCCCAGCTTCCTTTTCTTTTTTAAAAAAGGGATCATTTATAGACAACTCCACTAGCAAATGGTTCTAAAGGCAGCTCCTTGAGATTTCATGGGAAGGACAATCTCAACCACATTCCAAGTTCCTGGCCCCCATTGTAAAGTAGTGTCTAAAATCCCAAAATATAGACACAATGATATTCTCTCACTCCTGCCCTCCCCTGAAAACTGCCCGACTCGGATTTCCTCCAAGGCATGTGAGGGCTTCTAGCAGATGCAAATGAACTCCAGATGCATGCTCCACTTTGTGTATCTGGCTTTACATGGAACTGGGGAATTGAACCCAGATTGTTAGGCTTTGCAGACAACTGCCTTAACTGCTAAGCCATCCCTTCAGACCCCTACCTGCTTTTTTTTTTAAAAGATTTTATTTTATTTATTTATTAGACAGAGAGAGAGGGAGAGGGAGAATGGACATGCCAGGGCCTCTAGCCACTGCAAACGAACTCCAGATGCATGCACCCCCTTGTGCATCTGGCTTACATGGGACCTGGAGAATCGAACCAGAGTCCTTAGGCTTCGCAGGCATGCACCTTAACGGCTAAGCCATTTCTCCAGCCCACCTAGCTGCTTTTTATGCTGAAGAGCCTCCACCCCAACCCACCACGTAGATATGACTCACCTCAATTTTGTCCGTCTTGGCATCCCCCCAGTATAGCTTGCCCTCCTGCATGTCCAGGGCCAGCCCGTTGGGCCACCCAAGGGAGGTGTTCACCAGGATGCGCCGCTCCCGCCCATCTAGGTTGGCACACTCGATTTTGGGGTTCTCCCCCCAATCTGTCCAGTACATGAGGCTGAAGAAGAAGCAAATGGCCATGACTGTGTGTCCTGTTTTACTGTACCCCAGTTCTGAGGGCCAAGCCTCTCCTGACTCACCCACCCCTAGAAGCACTTGGTATCAACCAATTGAGCATGTACACAGGTTAGCCTATGGCCTGTGGCTATGCAGGAACAGTGGGGACCCTAGGGAACCCCACAACATGGGCAGCACTAAGAGGCCTGGACTCTCAGGGGCTGCAAGCTCAACTCTCTTTTCGCAGGGCAAGCTACAGAAGCCACCCTCTTGAGAATCCATCACTAGAGAACTGAGCACGGGAGGAAGGAGGCAGGAGCCTCCTCACAGTGCAGCAGGGCTTCCACAAGTCAAAGATGGATGACTTGTTCTCATCCTAACAATGGCAATTGGATCCTGAGGGGGTGGAGATCCAGGCCACATGAGGCCAGGCCACAGACTCAGCTCCCACCACCTCAACTCAACCCTGCCCACCTCCACCCCTCACCCCCCGCGTCTGAAACACTCTTCCCTGGACCTTGGTGTTGTCATGCCTCACTGCCTGTCCCATCTCCCCAGATCCTCTGGCTCAAAGAGTCACAGGCTAGGAGAAGTCTTGATGTCTATTCCCCCACCCCATTCCACAGGTAAGGAGATTGAAGGCCACGGGGCAGTGACTTGACCAAGTTCAGTGGCAGAGCTGAGAGAAGGTCATGAGCTTCTTGATCTCAAGGCCAAGTTCCTGTCACCTGAGCTGACCACCAGCCTCTTTGCCTCCAAAGTGTGAAGGATCCTGCTGCTCCCCAATATCCACCCTCCTTGAGGACAGCCCTACTATTCAGCTACCACCATGGAACAGTGTTCTACCTGCTGCTGGGCCCCAGCCCTTCCCATAACCCTCCATCCCAGCTGCTATCCCTGAGGCCTTCCATCCCTTGCCTGGCCTACACACATGGTGACCCCTCAGCTTGCAAAGTCCCAGAGCAAGCAGTGCACAGGCCTGGGACAAGGTAAGGAACTCATGTTCCACAGACAGGCAGGCTGTATGCCTAGCACCATCACCTGTGGGCACGTAGGTGGGTCATGCTACCCACTTTAGAGTATACCTGTTAAACATTCTACCTCCTCAGGAGCCCCACGAAGTCTCACCCCCCCCACTCACAGGTAATTTCTCTGTTTACACAGAATACTGAATGCAAAAATTGGGAGCCAGGAGGCTGGGTCCAATCTGCAATCTGCCACCTACCAGCTGTATGACCTTGGCATGTCCCTTAACTTCTCTGGTCTTCAGAGCCTTCCAATGCACAACAGTGTCTGCCTACAGGGTGTGTTTAGAAGAGGCTGGGCTACAGTAGCAGACAATTACTCCTAGAAAAACCTCCATGCAACTGTCCCACTCCGTGAGGAATGAGGAAACAGGCCTAGAGTAAGCCACGACGTGCCCAGGTCTCCAAGGCTTTCTTTATGCAGGTATGTATGTTCATATGTGAGTGTGCATATGCCACCTCGTGTGGAGGTCAGAGGACAGCTTCAGGTGTCAATTCTGGCCTTCCACCTTGCTTGAGGCAGGGCCTCTCATTTGCTATGGAGTTTGCCAGGAGAGTCTCCTGTCTCTGCCTCCCTTCTTATTGTCCATGCATTGGCATGATAAAAAGCTTAAGCTATGATGTCTGGCTTTACATGGGTTCTAGGGATCTGAACTCTGGCCCTCACACTTGCACAGCAAGCGCTTTACCCACTGAGCTATCTCCTCATACCTCTCTGGGGATTTTTCTTTTCTTTCTTTTTTTTCCAAGGAAGGGTCTTACTCTAGCCCAGGCTGACCCAGAATTCACTATGCCATCTCAGGCTGGCCTCAAACTCATGACAATCCTCCTACCTCTACCTCCCAAGTGCTGGGAGTAATGGTGTGTGTCACCACACCTGGCCCTCTCTGGGGCTTTCTAACCCTTCAAAGTCCAGTGTGAGGATGTCAGCGTCCACAGTAGTGGGGCTTGAGAAGTGCCAGTCCTCAGACCCACAGAACCCACTGAGTCAACAATCTGCATGTTAACAAGCTGCCCAGGAGCTTTGGAGCAAGACAGCATCCATCCCAAAACACCCCATGACACCAGCCTTACCCCATCACAGGGTGCAACACAATGGCCCGGGGCTCATCCAGGTCCTCAGATACCAGGATCTTGCGAGAGGTACCATTGAGGCGTGTCACCTCAATGCGGTTGGTGCCTGTGTCAGTCCAGTAGAGGTTGCGGGCCACCCAGTCCACTGCAATGCCATCAGGGTCATTGATCTCAGTGTTGACCAACGTCTGGGCCCCTGACCCATCCAGATAAGCTCTGCGGATGGCCCGGACCTCGTCGTCTGTCCAGTACACATAGCCCTCCAGGGGGTCATAGTCAATGGCGATGGCATGCCGGATTCCATCCACCTGCAGCACAATGTCTGTGAAGTCTGGCGTGTCCAGGGAGATTCTCCGCAGGTCCGTCCGCCGGGCCAGCAGCAACACCTCCTCAGCCCCTGAGGAGACAAGAGCAATGGGATCAGAGGCCAGCAGTTGTGGCAAACTTAAGAGCCTGGGCTTGTGGTAAGTACAGCCAGAGCAGAACTAAAAAGACATGTCCCAGGTTTTAGCTTGTGGTGGCCATCTGCGTAGGAGCTCTGTGTGTTTGCAATCATTTCCTTGTTTTACAGAAGAGAAAACTGAAAGGCAGAGAGGTTACATGACAAGCTGAATACCACACAGCCAAGCCATTTGATTTCCACCTGCAAGAACTAACCCTAGTTACCGCCTTGTCCCCTGCAAGCTCCTCTCCTGACCACAAGCCTGCCTCAGTCACAAGTCTAATCCCATCTTACAGCTGCTCACCTTCTCTGGCTCTATCCAAATGCCACTTCCTACATGAAGTCCTTCTCCTACCCCAGCTTCAGGCCCTACAGTTGCACCCAGGGAATAGATGCTTCTATCTTGCTCTGTAATTCAGCTTCCAGGCAGAGCCATAAATGACTAACAGATGAACAAACCTCCTTATTCAGCCATGACATTCATGGAGCTCTGGGATAGAGGGAGCCTGGCTGGGCACTTTCTATTGCACAAATGTGATATGAAATTTAGGGATCACGTCAGATGCACAAAGTGATGCGTGTAGCTGGAGTTCATTTGCAATGGCAAGAGGCCCTGATGCATCCATGTTCTCTCTCTCTCCTTGCCAATAAATAAGGGCTGGAGAGATGGCTGACTGGGTAAGGTGTTTGCCTACAAAGCCTAAGGACCCAGGTTTGGTTCCCCAGAACCCATGTAAGCCAGATGCACATGGTGGCACGTGCGTCTGCAGTTCATTTGTAGTGGCAAGAGGTCCTGATGCATCCATGTTCTCTCTCTCTCTTTGCAAATAAATAAATATGGGCTGGAGAGATTGCTTAGTGGTTAAGGTGCTTGCCTACGAAGCCTAAGGCCCCAGGTTCAATTCCCCAGTACTTACATAAGCCAGGTGCACAAGGTAGCACATGCATCTGGAGTTCATTTGCAGTGGCTCTCACTCATATATATATATATTTAAATACTTTTTTATTTTTATTTTTTATTTTGAGAGAGAGAGAGAGAGAGAAAGAGAGAAAGGGAGACAGACAGAATGGGCGCGCCAGCAGTCTCTCAGCTGCTGTAAACAAAATCCAGATGTGTGCGCCCCCTTGTGAGCAAGTGCGGCATTGCGCCCTTGTGTCACTTTGCATCTGGCTAAACGTGGAACCTGGAGATTGGAACCGGGTTCTTAGGCTTAGGAGGCAGGCACCTTAACCGCTAAGCCATCTCTCCAGCCCTTAAATATTTTTATTTATTTATTTGCAAGCAGAGAGAGAGAGAAAGAGAAAGAGAAAGAGAAAGAGAAAGAGAAAGAGAAAGAGAAAGAGAAAGAGAAAGAGAAAGAGAAAGAGAAAGAGAAAGAGAAAGAGAAAGAGAAAGAGAAAGAGAAAGAGAAAGAGAAAGAGAATGGGTGCAGCCAGGTGGGAGGGCTTCCCTGAGGATCTGGCGCAGTCTTGAGGATGGTTACATTCAAGGTATTGTGGAGGATAGGCAAGGACCACATTTCTAATACATTTCCGAATCACACCACAAAAATCCCAGTCCTAGCCACCAAGGTGTCCCCTGTAGAGCAGAGCCTGGAGGGCCAATTCCTTTAAGGCTGAGCCTGTCACAATGTGGGTAGATGGAGTTCAGTGCAACATTGGGGTAATGAACAAGAGGAGAGCCTAATCCTACCCCAGAACATAAACCGGATGGACCTGAACTGGCGCCGGCCATAGAGGGAGGCTTGGGTGATTCCAATAACAAGCAATGCCATCTTGTCCAGCTGAGGCAGGATCTCAAGGCATGGACTCAATTCCTAAAAGTCTTCTTAGCACCAGGCACATGCACCAAACCTAACCATCACTGCATCCTGAGAACCTGTGAGCAGTGAAGGCAGCGTAAAATCCAGGCCTCCCTGGCTGAGGCCTAGGGCCTTGGCAGAGAGCCTTGGGTGAGCAGGGTCTTGGAGACACTGGCTGCTAGGGTCATTCTGATTCTCTGCTCCAGTGGTTAGTAAATGCCAGGCCCCCAGGCCCTTCTAGAATCCTGTTCCCATTCACTCTGGCTTCTTGGTGGGGCTCAGACCTCTGCATTTTGGCTTGGAGTCAAGGGACCACAAGAATTTCTTTTGAACCCCTGGTGTGACTCCTCACATGTTCCAAACCCCAAGGACTGAGTTAAAACCACACCTTAAGAGCACATGCGAGGAGCTTGCGGAGGTGGCTCAGTTTGGTAAAGCATGAGAGTCCAAGTTCAATTCCAAGAACCCATGTAAAAAAAATCAGGCAGGGCAGAGAAGGGCGTGGTGGCGCACGCCTTTAATCCCAGCACTCGGGAGGCAGAGGTAGGAGGATCGCCATGAGTTTGAGGCCACCCTGAGACTACGTAATCAATTCCAGGTCAGCCTGGACCAGAGTGAGACCCTACCTTGAAAAACAACAACAACAAAGCCGGGCAATCACAAGAACCCATCTCTCCCTAAGGATTTACAGTTATGCCTTAACCAGAGGGGAGGGTCCAACAACCTTATATCTCTTCAGAGGATCTACAAGCAGTTAATGGCTACTGGAGGACGGGGGAGGATCCCTGGGGCTTTCTGGCCAGCCAGTCTAGCCTACTTGGCAAGTTCCAGACCAATGAGAAAATTTCAAAAGGTGGATGGTGTCTGAGGAAAAATAGCCAAGATCATCCTGTGGCCTCCACAAGCATGCACATATGTGTGCACACATACATACATACATACACACACACACACACACACACACACAAGAGCCAATGCTGAGACACAAGGTTGAGGTAAAAAAGGGACAGCCTGTCCCCCCAAACAACAGCCTGGTATATAGCAGTGTGGCCACCATACTCTGTCCAGGCCCTCCCTGCTGCATTATCAATATCCCCTGGAAGATGCACAGAGAGCCTTGTGCACACTCAGTGACCCTTAAATGTGGCTGACCTTGACAGAGATGCCTCCCAAGGCTGCCAGGGCCAGAACATGACTCCCTGTCAGAGAGCTGAGCCACAGCCCACCATTCCTTCCAGCCCTTATTGGTTTCAGGGACCCACACAACCATGAATGTCTGGACTAGAATCATCTCCAGCCTCCTGCCCTCCCCCCCCACACCTCCCCACCATGACCATAAAGCAGCTCAAGCCGGGTGTGGTGGCGCACACCTTTAATCCCAGCACTTGGGAGACAGAGGTAGGAGGATCGCTGTGAGTTCGAGGCCACCCTGAGACTACAAAGTTAATTCCAGGTCAGCCTGGGCCAGAGTGGTGAGACCCTGCCTCGAAAAACCAAAAAAAAAAAAAAAAAAAAAAGGCAGCTCAAGACCAAGACAGTGGCCTGGAGCTTCTTCACACCCTGGTCCCCAGGCCAACTGCCCAAACTACTTGACATCTGTCATGCCCAGCCAAGCTGCAGCCCTCAAACAAAAGCTGGCCTCCCCTACCCATGTTGGCTTCTTCCACAGGGTACCCAGGGACATGAAGTGTTTAAGCCAGGGTGTCCTCCTGGCACCTGCTCGAAGCCCAAATTCATGACACGATACCTCCACTAGAGGGCGAAAACATGACAGCAACAACTTCCTACCCAGGCCCCGGGAAACTGAGGCCACCAGCAGCCCTGTAAGGAGTCCCAAGTGCCCAACTGCAACAGAGACCTCTGATTCACACTCAGTGTTCAGTGTCAGCATGTGGAGAGGAAGCCTGAAGTTCCACACATGTTCTCCTCTGGGCTCCATTCCCAAAATGTTCTGCTGACATCGGACCTGTCCTTCAAGGTCCAGGTCACATACCACCTCCTGCTCTCCTAAGAAGCCAGTCATGGGCGTGGTGGCGCACACCTTTAATCCCAGCACTTGGTAGGCAGAGGTAGGAGGATTACTGTGAGTTCGAGGCCAGCCTGAGACTACAGAGTGAATTCCAGGTCAGCCTGGGCTGGAGCGAGACTCTTACCTAAAAAAAAAAAATTTAAGAAGAGAGAAGCTGGTCTTGTATACCCCTGGCCTCAGTGAACTTGCCTATACTGCCCCAGTGCACCGCTGGGTGCCACCCCACAGGCTCATAGGGATCTGGGCAAATACATGCCCTTTCATACTGTGCCCTGAACAGGGGCCAAACCTGCCTGTGGAGAGGCAGCTCTGTGACCCAGGACACCTAGGCAGAACTTGAGACAAAGTCGGACTGACTCAGTTCTGCTGTGTAACCCTGGGCAGGACCTTGGCTCTCTTTGAGCCTGTTTCCCCATCATGGTGAAGAATCAGCCAGGCCTGAAGGTGCTGGGGCCCCATCTGGCTCTGACACCCAAGGCACCATAAACAGGTTATCATGAGGCTTAGCCAACAGCATGAGGGACAGGCACCTGCTCATGGGCGCCCAAAGAAAGGCCAGGAAGAATCCTGTCCAAGGATGCAAGGGGCACCTGCAGAAGTCTCCAAAGAGGCTGCTGCAGGATCCTGTGCCTGGGACGGGGTCTCTTGGTCAGACAAGCGGTACATGCTGACAGCCACCTGGCAGTGCTTCCACAAGAAGTGCTGGATCCCACTGAAAACCGCTATCAGTCCCAAAGCAGCCGAGCTTGGCTTGTTGTCCCCGTTCCTACGATCCTCCTACCACAATCACCCATAACAGCACAATCTTCACACCAGCTATGACTTTGCCCTATGGTATGGATGAGGAACCTGATGCACAGAGAAGTCAAGCTCTCGGCCCAAGGACACACAGCAGGACCTGAGATGACAAGAAGGTTCCTTGACTTATCTAAGGAGCAGGTCCCACGGGCGACCTGTTTTCTCACTTGCCATCTGGCCATGCCACTGGTATCTATGGGCGCTTTAGCCAAGCCTCAGACCAGATGCAGGAGATGTAGGGATGGGCAAAGAAGACTTATGAGTTGTCCCTTCATGTCCCTGGGGGTCACAGGCCAGAGACCTTAAGTGACTGAGTCCAACAAAGGACACACAAACTCAGATTTTATCTGGCACCACAAAGCACAGCTGGGGGACAGGGTAGTTCACTGAAGGGTAGGGGTGGGGGCTTGGGGGCTGCTTTCTGGCTCAAAAAAACCTGTTACCACATAGCAGATCCCAGCAGAGGGTCCTCAAGGACCTAGCCCTCTGGGAGCCAAGTCGACTCAAAGCCTTAGCACACCCAGCAACAGGTACCCCTCTCAGTCCCCCTCGGAATGACCAGTACACAAAAAGTTAAGTCTTCTTGACTGGAGTAGGTATTCACTGCTGAGCTCAACCTATGGGTATTAACCATTAAAAGATAGAAGGGGGGGTAGTCTCTGACACCCTGTGGATGCATGGCTTTTTAGGGTTTTGGTTTTGGTTTTTTGTTTTTTACAGTCAGGGTTGCTTGAGAGAGTGCCACAGACCAGCCTGCTAGCCCAAAGGTCTGAGGGCTATGCCTGACATGTAGTCCTGGCACTGGTGATAGAAGGCCAGCAGGGGGCAGCTGTAGAGAGAGCACGTCCCACCAGGCATTTACCCACAGCTGTCCTCCAAGAAGGGTCTTCAGTAGCAAAGTCCAAGCAGGAGCTCTGGCCATAGGGCTATAGGCTTGGGGTGGGAGTGGCAAGAAATGATACAGCACTGGCTACAAAGAGAAGAGGCCCATTTCCTGCCTGGGCCCAGCAGAGTAAGTAGGTTCATTTAAACATCAGGGTAGTGAACTGCTTGGTCAAATGATTTCTTTGAGGATGTTTCAACAAACAGCCGGTCCTATAGCTTTACAATGTTGCCTGAGGGTTTAGCAGTTAAGGTGCTTGCCTCTGCATAGCCTAATACCAGGGTTCGATTTCCCAGTACCCACATAAAGCCAGATGCGCAGTGACACATGCACTGAGTTTGTTTGCAGTGGTTGGAGGCCTGGCAGGCCGTCTCTCTCCTTCCCTCCCTCCCTTTCTCTTTCTCTCTCTCTCATCTCCCTCTGCTTGCAAATAAATAAATAAAAATATTTGAAAAAAAACATTGCCTGGGAAAGTGAAACCTTTGCATCCGGGCTTTTCCTGCAGCCTCCGGGAGGGCTCCCGGTTTCCCTGCTTCTTCCCTGCATGCATATAGCCCAGGAGGGCAGCATTCCTACAAGGCCTAGGATCATGCACAGGGCATATCCTTTACACCCCAAAGCAGCGGCTTTAACAAGAGAAATTTAATAGGTCTGGAGTGGAGAAGTGAAGAGTCAAGGTATGGTAGGGCCAGTTCCAAAGGCCCTCGGGAGGGTCCTTCCTTCCTCTTCCAGCTCCTGGTGTTGCCGGAAATACTCAGCGTTCCTTGGCTTGTGGCCACACCGCTCGCTCTCTGCCTCTAGCTTCACACAGGCGACTCACCCACGTGTCTCTGCATCCCTCCTCAAAGACATCAGCTTTGTGGACGCAGGGCCCACGCGGCTCCCCAGAGTGCCTCAACTTCATCTGGTTATCTCTGCAAAGCCCTGGCTTCCAAACTAGGTCACACACAGGTGCTGGGGTCAGCAGCTTCAGGGGAGAGGCCAAGGTGAGGGCCAGGCAAGTGCAGGGTGGGAACTCCAGGCAGAAAACATAGCTGGGCAAGGGTGCACTGGCCAGCAACAGCCAGGCTGCTTTGCAGCAGGGGGACACAGAAGAGGCAGAGTGTGACCAGAGCTCAGAGGCCCATGTGTTCACCACAGGGTGTGAGCTGTCCCCTGATCATGCTCTCTGCTGAGGACCCACTATGTACAGAACCCAGGACAGCTGTGAGCTCAGCCTGTCCTCCAGGAATCAATAAGCAAATAGCACACTCGGTGTGCAGCAGAAGCAGACAGATGGCCCCCCCTCAGAGAAAAGCCTGCAAGGAAATATGCTCAAAGGTCCACGGGGCTGATCTGAGTAGAGTTGTCCAATGAGGCTAACAAAATGGACCAGACAGTAAGTATTTTTAGCATGGCAGGCCATAATGGCCCATTTGAGACTTTGGCATTACAGTAGGGATGGGGCCCATCGCAGACCATGTAGAAATGAGCATGGCAGGTATACAGACATTGACACCTGAGCTTATCATCAATCCCACGTGGCACAAAGCATAATCCTTCTAATTTCTTTTGCTGCCATGTGAAAAAGCATATACTGCCCTGAGCCCTCAGGCTGCACAGAAACTTGAGGTGAGTCCTGTGGCTCATGACTAGGACTGCCAACTCTTATTGGCTGTGTGGGGCTAGAGAGATGGCTTAGCAGTTAAGGTGCTTGTCTACAAAGCCAAAGGACCCAGGTTCTATTCCCCAGGACCCAAGTAAGCCAGATGCACAAGGTAGAGCATGTATCTGGAGTTCATTTGCAGTAGCTGAAGGGTCTAGCACATCCATTCTCTCACTTTCTATCTGCCTCTTTTTAAAAAATATATTTTATTTATTTATTTGAGAGAGAGAAAGAGGCAGAGAGAGACAGAGAGAGAGAGAATCAAACTGGGATCCTTTAGCTTTGCAAGAAAATGCCTTAACTGCTAAGCCATCTCTCTAGCCCCACACTCTATCTGCCTCTTTATCATAACAAATAAATAAGTAAATAAATAAAATAAATTTTTAAAAAGAAGGCTGTATGAAGCTGGCAGTGTTACTCAGGCAAAGAGCCTTTGCCTGGCATGTTGAGGCCCTAGATCCAATCCCCAGCACTGAAAAGAAAAGAAAAAAAGAAAGAAAGAAAAAAGGAAGGAAGGAAGGAAGAAAAAGGAAGGAAGGAAGGAAGGAAGGAAGGAAGGAAGGAAGGAAGGTGTGATTTGTATGGGAGAAAGTGAATGACACCAGTAGGGAAAGGAGAGGAGGCTCTATAGAAGAACCACGAGGAAATTACCAGAAGAAAAAGTATCGTCAGCCAGGTGAAATAGTACATGCTTATAATCCCGGCACTCATAGGCTGAGGCAGGAGGATTGTAATGAGGCCAGACCAAGCCCCCCTAAGAAATTCCAGAACTGGACTACATAGCTAGACCTTTGTCAAAGAAACAAACTAGGGGCTGGAGAGATGGCTTAGCAGTTAAACGCTTGCCTGTGAAGCCTAAGGACCCCAGTTCGAGGCTCGATTCTCCAGAACCCACGTAAGCCAGATGCACAAGGGGGCGCACGCATCTGGAGTTCGTTTGCAATGGCTTGAGGCCACGGTGTGCCCATTCTCTCTCTCTCTACCTGCCTATTTCTGTATCTCTCTCTCTCTCACTCATAAATAAATAAATAATAAAATATTTTTAAAAAGGAAACAAACAAGAACAAAATCAAACATAAACAGAAGGTGAAAACACAGTCAAGCTGGGCATGATGGTACACAACTTTAATGCCAGCACTTGGGAGGCAGGGGTAGGAGGATCGATTGCTGTGAGTGCTGAAGAAAGAGAAGAACAAGGAGAACAGGCCAGATGAGGCCGAAGAATCCACTGGAAGCTCTGAACTGTGATCCAGTGACCGCAGTGATCTCTGCCTGAGTCCCAGAGGATGGGACGTGTTGCCCATCCCCATGACCAATATGGGAAAACAAAGGCAAGCAAAACAACCCACACCCCAGGGATGGCCAGCTGAAATCAACATATATGTGAACTCATCCCCACTTCTTCCACAGCCAGAGTGAACAGCCCCACCCTCCCACATGGCACCTCCCATAGTCCCAAGGTCACAGGCTGCCCCAAAAGGCCCGGCTCCTCCAGGATACTCCACGAAGCCTGGGAAGCGCCTGCGACCACCATGGGCTGCCATGGCTCTGCACTACCACCTTCTCTTCACGAAGGAAAGCTGACATCCTAGGACAGCTGAGACCCAGCCCCTCTCTATACCCCTGACGCCCGTCCTGCTCTGTTCCCAGCTTCAGGGTTTCTTCCTCAGGTGCACCCATAGCCAGCTTCCCCACCGCCCAGTTCTGGAGCTGTGGGACAGCTGTGTGACAATGCAGGCCTCCATCTACTCTGCCGTCTTGAAGACTATAAACAGCCTGGCCACACAGCTTCCCATCTGGCTGGCAGCCAGATTCTTTTTGTATTTTAGCAATTGATTAAGTTTCTCCACCACCTCCCTGGGGTAAGTGGTTAGGCAAATGCGGAGACCGCAGCCCAGCACCTTGGCCCAGGAAACCGCACCAAGTGACCACAGGGTCACAAGGCACAGAGGAAGTGGGCAAGCCCATCATGGGCTCTGCTTGCAATCTGAGACCCAAGCAGCTGTCCACCCTCAGGGCCGACCCTGAGGAGCCCAGCAAGCATGTGCAGGAAGGCCCACCAGGAATGGCCTAGCAGACGCCCGGTCTAAATTGTAGACTTTTTTCTCTCTCTCTTGAGGCAGGGTCTCATTCTAGTCCAGCTAGTGCTGTGGACTTCACTCTGAGTGCTTGAGATCATATAGGTGTGGGACACCACACCTATCTCCAATTCTTAAGCAAGTCACTCATTGCCCAGGAGCACAGGATGACCAGAGAGGGGCAAGTCAGGGCCAGCAATGGACCCTCCTGCAGGCTGGTTCTTTCTTCTGTCTCCAGATGCCAGCCCCTCACTCAGTCCTCAACCACCTGCATCTGTTCTCCACTCCTCGCACAACACCTGGGCTACACACACACACACACACACACACACACAGGACTGTCCGATGGTTAGCGTGCACACTTCAAATCAGACAGCCCCATTTCCTCACTGAATGATCTTGAAAAACAATGTGACCTGTTTCTGATGGTTAAGACTCAAAAGGACATATCCTCCAGAATGGCTGAGGAGATCCTATGACACTAGCATTCATCTCTGCTTCCCAGCTGTGGAGATGTGGCTAGCGGCGTCACACTCCTGTTGCCACACCTTCCCACAACCTCAAAAGGTAAGCCAAAATAAGTCCTTTACATAAGTTGCTTTTGTTATGCATTTTGTCACAGTAATGAGAAAAGTTGTTAACACACACCATTTCAGGTATGAGACTGTCTTCCTCAAAAAGCCAGGCTCCCATATCAGTAGTTCTTTTTACTGTCAATCACCTACTGTCCTGTGCCTCCTGAAGCTGGCTGTGGCTTGATACATGGCTGTGCCCTCTGCACTGGGAAACTCTGCAGGAAGGTACACCAGGCAGAGTGGGCAGCCCCTAAGCTGGGGCGCCCAAACCCAAATCCCATCTGCACATGTGAGCATGTTCTTGCCCCTGTGTGTGGGTCTCACACAATTCCAGCGAGGGGTGAATACAGGTGGGGCTCCGAGTTGTGCTCACTGCAGCAGCTCTTATCCCCAGGACAGACACACCTTTACTGCCATGGTTCACAAAGCCTTGGAGGCTGGCCAGAGGCCATACAGTCTATCAGGATGAATCATTGCCATTGTCTATCAGCAGCTCATATGGCTCAAAAACTCAAGAGCACAGCACTTTTCAGTATAAACTTAGCTGGGTATGACGGGGCACACCTGTAATCCTAGCACTTGGGAGGCAGAAGCAGGGGGAGATCACCACAAATTAGAGGCCAATCTACTCTACATAGAAAGACTCTGTCTTGAGCTGGGCTTGGTGTCACATGCCTTTAATCCCCAGCACTCGGGAAGCAGAGGTAGGAGGATCACTGTGAGTTCAAGGCCACCCTGAGACTACAGTGAATTACAGGTCAGCATGGGCCAGAGTGAGACTCTACCATGAAAACCAAAAAAACCAAAAAAAAAAAAAAAAAAAGACTCTGCCTTGGGGCTGGAGAGATGGCTTAGTGCAGGCACTTACCAGCAAAGCCAAAGGACCAGGTCCCCAGTACCTATGCAAAGCCAGGTGCATGTGTCTGGAGTTTGTTTGTACTGGCTAAAGGCCTTGGTGTGCCCATTCTCTCTCTCATATGTGTGTGTGTGTGTGTGTGTGTGTGTATATACATATATACAGATAGATACACACACACATCTCTCTATGTCTATCTGTATATATGTCTCTACACATACACACACACACACACACACACACACACACACACAAACGATTACAAAAATACTGAAGCCGGGCGTGGTGGTGCACGCCTTTAATCCCAGCACTTGGGAGGCAGAGGTAGGAGGATCACCATGAGTTCAAGGCCACCCTGAGACTACAGAGTGAATTCCAGGTCAGCCTGGGCTAGAGTGAGACCCTACCTTGAAAACCCCCCTAAAAAAGACTCTGTCTTGGGGCTGGAAAGATGGTTTAGTGAAGGCATTTGCCAACAAAGCCAAAGGACCAGGTCCCCAGTACCTATGTAAAGCCAGATGTACAACGTGGTGCATGTGTCTGGAGTTTGTTTATAGTGGCTAAAGGCCTTGGTGTGCCCATTCTCTCTCTCTCTCTCATATGTGTGTGTGTATAGATATATATATGTATATATACAGATAGACAGATAGATATAGATATGTATACACACACACACACATATAAACGATTACAAAAATACTCTGAAGCCAGGCGTGGTAGCACCAGCCTTTAATCCCAGCACTTGGGAGGCAGAGTTAGGAGGATCACCATGAGTTCAAGGCCACCCTGAGACTACAGAATGAATTCCAGGTCAGCCTGGGCTAGAGTGACACCCTACCTCAAAAAAAAAAAAAATAAAATAAAATAAAATAAAATAAAATAAAATAAAATACTCTGCCTTGAAAAATCATAATGCATATAAAAATACATAACAAATAAAGAAAATACAAAGTTCAAAGCAGGGATCTCATTTGATATTCCCAAGTGGATACAGCACAAAGAACTATACTTTACCGCCATAAGAACTGAGGCCAGAACTCAGGTGCTCTGACATTCATGCCCGAGGGTGACAAAGGGAATGAGAATGGCCTCACTTGACACAGTCCAGACAGTTGCTGCTGGCTTTCCTAATAGCCGAAGCAGCTCGGCTCTCACCACCACAGTGAACATAACTAGACTTTGCCCTGGGCCCCGACGTTGGTCCCATGGGCAGCAAGAAGGTACAAAGGCCAGCTGGTAACTGGATGTGCCTGGCACCAGAATCAATTTTCCTTTCTAAGAACATGATATATGTCCCCTCCTCTTCTCTATAGGTTCCTGCTCAGGCCAAGACACAAAAGTGCATGTGCGATATAGTTCCATTTCTGTGGCATTCCAGAACAGGCGAAACTAATCCCAGTGGTAGAAGTCAGGACCAAGGGACTTCATATGGAGTTGGGGTAGGGGTAGGGGTGAGGGTGGGGATGGGAGGCTCCAGGCATTTCTCCATGGGATAGAAATGTTCTTTAGCCAGTCTGGGGCACTGGTTACACAGATGTACACAACTGTCCAAGTTGATCGGAGCGTGCACTTAAGACATGATGCTTTTGTCTGCAGGTTATGCCTGGGCTAAACAGAAGCTCGTTGGCCTGCAGGCTGGCCCCCCCATTTCCTGGACTGTGTGATCTGATTTTCTTGCTATTAAAAATTCACGGTCCATGGCTGAGAACAGCAGCTGCCTTCTGTTTGCAAAGTCAATGTCAATCAGGGCTACAGAACAGACTCCCCCCACAGGGCCTCCTTTTTTTTTTTTTTTTTTTTTTTTTCCCTTTGACCTACTTCCCTGATAAGTGACGAGCCAGCCAGACTCTGGGAACAAACACGCCTGTATTTCTGGTCCCAGGCTGCAGGCTGCCTGCTCTGATGGATGAGTGGCTGGATGGATGGGTGGATGGATGGGTGTGTAGGTGGATGGACGATGGGCTAGACAGAGGACAGATGTGAGGGGCTTGGCAACAGAAGCTCCAGTTGTTCGTCTGCACGGTGGGCCCAACAGTGGGGCCCTCTGTTCCTCCTGTAGCTCCTGCTCGGGCCACACTTCTTTGTGTTTCCTGTCTCTGACAGATGAACATCTGTTAAAACTATGTCTTGGAGAGGTGCAGTGGGGGGACCGTAAATCCCCAAGCCCATACCACCCCCCCGCCCCGCTGCCTAGCCTGGGCCTCATCTGCAGGGGACCAGCAAGCAGCAGGCCCTGCAACCAGCTCTCCCTGATCACCCTTGTCACAGCTTGGGCCTGGGGGACACAATGAATGCACCG
Source organism: Orientallactaga sibirica (assembly GCA_036365145.1). Taxonomy (NCBI): domain Eukaryota; kingdom Metazoa; phylum Chordata; class Mammalia; order Rodentia; family Dipodidae; genus Orientallactaga; species Orientallactaga sibirica. Next base: position 7,306,721 of record JAEOAD010000042.1, on the reverse strand, counting down.
GCCTGGTTGTTCATGGCCCTGATCAGCAGGGCACAGGTCCCTAAGCCACTGTCTCAAAAAATATGGGTGGGTGACAACAGTTTAAACCAAAAGGCCTAGTCCACGAAGATCAGGAGGCTGAGGCACGGGCGGGGAGAGAGCTGCAGACTTTGGAGAATGACGGTGGCAACTCCCAAATAAGGCCCCTGCTACTGCTGTTTTTAGCCCAATCCACATAATTGAAAAAACATGGGGAAAAGCAAAGCCAGCTGCTTGCGGGGGCCATGGCAGTGGGGGCAGGAGGGAGGCCGGCTCAGCTCCCAACAGCCAGGCCTAGGCAGGACTCTTGGCTGGGGACAAGAGTCACTCTGAGCTGAAAGACCCACAGCATAGCCATCCTGGGTCTCATGGGGCCCAAGCAGAGCTGGGCAGGAGCAGACAACTTGCTGTGAAGTTTTACTGCTGGTTTCACTGAGGCTGCCTCACAAGAGGCTGAGGAACAGGAAACACGGAGACTCCAAAGCCAAAGGTTACTCCATGCACAGAGCCTCGGAACGTAAGACACTCCTGAGCCCAAAGGACAGGGACCCAGGAGGGAGGCCCACTGAGGAGGGTCACGTCTAACATCAAGTTTGTGCTAACCCAAGCAATGCAAGAAGGTATTTTCAGCTGGACATGGTGGTGCATGCGTATAACCACCACCACCCCCAACTATCAGGAAGCAGAGGCAGGAGGGTCGCAAGTTTGAAGCCAGCCTGGGCTACACTGCACAACCTGGTCTCAGAACAAACAGCTCTAATCCCCAAACACTGAGGGGGTCATTCTGTTCTCCCCACCTCACAAGAGGGAATGCTGCAGCACAGGGGGCATGAGGAGTGCCACTCAGATGGCACCGGCTGTGTTCGCACCATCCCCTATGCTTCCTCAGGGTCCCCAGGAGCACCCTTTTCCGTTCTCTGGCCTCCTGAGATGGCCACCACCTGAGCCCCTTTCTTAAGGACACTCAACACTGGGATGACCTCTGCAAATTTCCTTATGCAAATTTGCATAAGCATTCCTCCACCACCTCCATGAACTAAAGCACTATCAGTGTTCCCCTTGCTACACATGAGAAAACCAAAGCACAGAGAGACGGAATCCTTTTCAAAGAGCATACAGCCAGGATATGGATTTCATTAAAACTATATAACAAACATGTCATTCATATATATATGTATATAATCACATATAACATGTCACAAAGCTGAAACTTTAGGTGCTCAGAATTCTGGGTTTGTCAGACAATGAGTTTCCTCACCACCTGGAAGAATCTTTGACAGGCTCCCAATTTAGAGCAGGTCATGTCATCTATTCCCAGTCCCCATGGCCTAAATGTCCGTCATTTCCAATGCTCTCTTTGGAAGATCTGCAAAGCCCCCAGCACCACCTCTTTCTCCATTATGCATTTCCACTTCCCTACAGGCCTGTCCTCTAGAGCTCTCCTCACATGACCTCAATTTGTCACTTCCTGGGACATAAAACCTCACGAATTCCACAAGCCAAGAGGGAGATTGCCAGGTGCCCCTTGGCCTCCTCTGACCATCTCAAGCTTCCTCCCAACAGACACCTTGGAGAACTCCCCAGATGCTGGCAGCCAGCCCACAGGCACCTCTCTTGCTCCAGCTGACCCTAACCTCCCGTTGGCGAGCAACTGCACAAGGCCTCTGGCCACCAGCATCTCAAAGCCATGCGGCCAGCTGTGAGGATCTGGGGTTTCCTAGTCTCTTCGTTTACCCTCCCATAGCCAGCTACTACTATCTGCTACCACGTGCAGCAGGGAGAACACACATTCCACACAGAACCACACACCCACCCCGGGATGCAAAGCTCTCTACATCAAAGGACATTACCAGCATAGGGGAACACCACAGAAAGGAAGACAGAGGATATGACCTGATCTTCCTGGGCTGTCTGAGGCCCTGCCCAACTCGGGCCTGCCTCCCAAGGCTCTGTCTGTACTCCAAGGACATAACCCTGGCTCACTCATCCTCAGTCCCCTTGGGATGAGGACATGTGAAAAGATGCTGCAGAAGCACCTTGAATACACAGAAAGGCACCTTGGTAGCAAGTTCTGAATTCAGGATTCTTTATTTTTTTTTTTAATGTTTTATTTATTTATTTGAGAGAGAGAGATAGGGAGAGGTAACAGGCACACCAGGGCCTCTAGCCACTGCAAACAAACTCTAGATGTATGTGCCACCACGTGCATTTGGTTTACATGGATACTGGGGAATCAAACCTGGGTCCTTGGGCTTCACAGGTAAGTGTCTTAACCGCTAAGCCATCTCTCCAGCCCTGATTCTTTTCTTTATTCTCTTTCCATGCTGGCAGCTTAGGGAACTGTCCAGGGCAGGGAGACAGAGAAACCTCAGCATCAAGAACACAATCAGTGCAAGCCCACAAGGAGGCCAGGCTTGGGAACCACTGTCGGGGTAGCAAACCTATAGTCCTGTTTTCATACAAAGCGAGATTCTCAATTGCATCCCTTTTGTCTCATCTGGGAGCATCTCCTTCCTTTGGACATCACACCCCAGCCAGGGCATCTACAGCCAACACAAAAAAATACAAAAGTCCCCAGGGGGGTGCCCTCAGCCCAGCGTGCTCCCACCCAAGCAGGGGTCTGAATCAAAATGCTTTTCTTCTATGACTTGGCATTCTCCAACCACATTTCCAAAAGTGCAGCTTGGGCTGGAGAGATGGTTTAGCGGTTAAGGTACTTACCTGCAAAGCCTAAGAACTCATGTTCGAATCTCCAGGTCCCACATAGCCAGACACACAGTGACACAAGCACGCAATGTCGCACATGCACACAAGAGGGGTGCACACATCTGGAGATTGTTGGCAGCAGGCTGAAGGTCCTGACGCACCCATTCTCTCTCTCCTTTTCTCTCTACCTCTTTCTCTCTCTCGCTTTCAAAAATAAAAAATTTAAATTTAAAAAAGTTTTTAAATAAGTGCAGCTCACATCTGGGGGAGAGTTCTTAGGAAGGCAGGAAGCATGGCCCCTGAATGGCTAAGTGGTCAAGGATCTTGGCTATCCTTGCTGAGGATGGCTGGAAACAGTGCGATCCACCCAAAAGAACAGAGCGGACTATATATCCGCTGCTATGACGGCACAGGTGCCTGTGGTGGGAGCTACATAGCACCTCCTCAGGGAAAAGCCCTCCCACCTAGCTGCCGGACCCTGCAACCACAGGCTACTTCTTCACACGGCTCATCACACGGGCCCACCCCTCGCTCCCCATCAACTTTCTCAAGGGACAACACACTCCCAGGACTCCCCATGGCTACTCTGGGCTGAACTTAAGAGACAAGGGATTAATATCTAGAGAAAGAGCATGATGTCCACAAAGAACTCAGCTATGGACATCCAGTCCCCACCAGGCAGGAGTGGACCTGTGACTCCCACCTCACCAGTGAGGGAAGAAGACCAGCAAGGCCCTGGACACTATCTACCCCAGGTGACCCAGTGACCTTCTTCACCCTAGGGAGAGGACTTGGCAAGCTCTTCAGGGAACCCCAGACTTCTCAGAGGTCTCATAGGGTTTCACCTCTAGGTTCCCATCTGGGCTGGTATTCTGTCCATTGTCTCATAAAAACCAATAAAAAAAAAAAGCTCCCCCCCCCCACTGTGCGTGGCGGTGCATGTCTTTAATCCCAGCACTCGGGAGGCAGAGGTAGGAGGATTGCCATGAGTTCGAGGCCACCCTAAGGCTACATAGTGAATTCCAGGTCAGCCTGAGCTAGAGTGAGACCCTACCTCAAAAAAACAAACAAAAAAAAGCTCCCTCCCCCCGCCTCTTTCTCTGTCTGTTGCTAATAAATAAAAATAAACAAAAATTTAAAAGCAGCTGGGCAGTGTGTGGTGGTGCACACCTTTAATTCCAGCACTCAGGGAGGCAGAGGTAGGAGGACTGCTGTGAGTTCGAGGTCAGCCTGAAACTAGAGTGAATTCCAGGTCAGCCTGAGTTAGAGTGAGTCTCTACCCTTAAAAAAAAAAAAAAAAAAAAAAAAAAAAAGCTGGGCCCATTCACAAGACACTCTCAAGATTGAACCTGTTGACATTCCCCCATAGAAGGAAGAATATGGTGTGGGTGTGGGGGGAAGGTTGTCAGACCCTTCCCCCCACCCCCGCACCTGAGAAGCACCCCTTGTGCCAGCTGTATGAGATGATGCACGTTGTCTTGTGGCCTCGGGAGATGGGTAGATAGAGGGTAAAAGACCAGGGGACAATGAGCTCCACCAAAGCAGCCACAGGGAGGCCGTCCTCCATGCTGGCACGAGACTTCTCAGTCGTACGACTGCTTTGAGGTCTCATGCTTTGTAAGTCAGCCCTCACCTCGAGACTGAGGGAAGATCACCCACCCAGGTAATCCCGACGCAGTGCGCTCCTTGGAGCAGCCACGGGGAGGTCGTCATCTGTGCGAGGGTGAGTCTTCTCGGTGGTACAGATAGCTCCGTTGGGAGCTCCACATTCCTCTAAGTATGCCATTAAACTCACTGGTTCACCAAAACTGGTTTATGTGGAACTGCACTTTGATCTGCTGTCTACGTCCTATGTGCAGTGAATACACGTGTGTCGGCATCTCCCCAAGGAGAAGTCTCCCACAGCGCAGGGGCACAGCACTGCAGGCTTGCTTCCTACCTCACAGCACTGCTCACCTGCTTGCTTCTTCTTTTTTTTTTTTTTTTTTTTTTTTTTTTTTTTTTTTTTTGCGACCTCACAGCACCTCTACTCACCTGCCAACCTGCTGGGAGTAAAGGCGTGCGCCACCACGCCCAGCTTTCTTTTTAAACAATAAAAAACCGAGAGGCCGGGCGTGGTGGCTCACGCCTTTACTCCCAGCACTACAGAGGCAGAGGAAGGAGGATCGCCATGAGTTCGAGGCCACCCTGAGACTACATAGTGAATTCCAGGCAGCCTGGGCTAGAGAGAGAGACCCTACCTCGGAAAACCAAAAAAAAAAAAAAAAAGCTCTTAGGTTGTGAGTACCACGTGCCAACTGCATATTTAGCACTTTGGTAATATTACAACGTCATTTCATAGATGGGAAACCTAAGGCTCCAAAAGAGCTGATAACATGTCTGAGATGGTCTGCCGGTGAAGCACAGAGGCTGGAGCTAACCATGAACTCTGGACCACTGCCAGGGTCAACTCAGCGCAGAGTCCAAAACGCTCAGGGCCTTCACTGAAGTGAGCAAACCATTATGGACGGGCTGCCATATCTCCTTTGAAGACACCAAAGCTTGTGAGCAGACCCCATCCTGTCCCAGACCGCGCTCTGCCTCACCTGCCTTACACGTCTTGCCGTTGTCCTGGAGCTGCACACCAGTGGGGCAGGCACATGCATAAAACGGCTCCCTCGGGGACAGCAGGCACAGGTGGGAGCAGCCACCATTGTCCTCCTCACATGGCGTGTGGACTGTGAAAAACAAAAGAAATCAGACAGAGTGAAAGTCTACTTTAGGGTATGTGACCCTCACCCCTACCCAGACATTCATTTCCAAATGAGCTCGCATCTGTCCCCCAGAACATCCCTCAGGGAACTGCCCAATGCCATGCCACCTCACCATTACTGACCACCCACCACAAAGGCTTTCGGCCTTGTCAATTGGTCTTAATTTTCTTCAAAACCAGTTTCTTCAAAGCTGCCCTGTCCCAGAAGCAAGCTTTTCTCCACCCTGAGCTTCTCTAACAACAATAATCAATCAATAAATCAATAAATACAAACACTTCTCTTCCTCAGATCCCCTAAAGGACACTGGCCCCAGGAAGGGATCTATAGCACGATCTCAGGACCTGCAACACTATCTGGGACTACTACCACAGAAACATGGCAAGCACCTTTCTGGCAGCAGTGTCTAGGGGTCTAGGACCCCAGGCTGAGAATCAGGGACTCCAATACCCTTCAAGGTCTTTTTTGTTCATTTGTTTTTCAAAGTAGGGTCTCACTCCAGCCCAATCATTTCAGGTAGCCTCGAACTCTGGGCAATCATCCTACCTCTGCCTCCCAAGTGCCGGGATTAAAGGTGTACCCCACCATGCCCGGTTCCCTTCAGGTTCTTTAAGGGGGGGGTCACTGGCCCCTAGATGGTAACCCTATACTCTGCAGAAATGCGCTGCCTACCACCCTGGCCTGCCCAGCCTCCTTCCAGACCAAGAAAAACCTTTCTGGAGAGGTGGCCTTTATGCCTGGGGGGCAGCCTCAGATGGCAGACTCTCTAATGATCCCCCACCCCATGTGCACCTGCCATCTGCCCTGCTCTACTGCCAGCTTCCATCTCACCCTGTCCCACCCAACGCCACCTCCCTGGCTCTGCCCTACTACCACAGCCCCAGCCCCACCTGTGCCTGCTGCACGGCTCTGCCCGCTTGCCCGCCCACACTCACGGGGAGGCTGCCGCTCTTGGCTGAGCACCTGGATGTCCATGGGTGAGTAGAGGGCACTGAGGATCTCCTCCCGCTTCTCCCCTGTCCTCTTGTTGCAGGCGTGGATGGAGCGGGTTTGCCAGTCCGTCCAGTAGAGAGTGTCCCCAGATAGCGTCAGGGCGAAAGGGTGAGTCAGACTGCCCTCCACCACCTTCTGCCTGCAGTAGGGAGGGAGAGGGCAGAGGGATGGGAAAGGGCTCCTGCAGAATAGCTTCTGTCCTGCTCTGCAGGTCCCCAGGCCATGGGTGGTCCCCAGCTGTGACCATGTCCCACTTGGTCCACTCCAGCAAAAAAACCTTCCTGGTGCACATGAGCATTTCACTCTGCCAGCCTCCTTGTCACTGATGGAGACTCAGGGGTCCCCAGGCCAAGGGCCTTCTAGAGAAAAAAGAAGGATGTGGCTATACCTGGGGACACATTGCTGCCAAGTATCCTGGCAGCCTTCCTGCCCCATGGCTGAGCTTGCTCACTCGTAAACAGTCCACAGTTTATATCTTCTAAGTGGACCAGCATCAACACCAGGGCAAAGCTTTTGAACATCCCACAGAGGAGACGTTGCATTTAATGAGATTATGGACACTGAGAACAGGATCAGAATGGGACACAGCCAGTAACCTGTGATGACACATATGTTTTGTTTATGTATGTGGGGTGTGTGTGTGTGTGTGGCATATGCACATACACATGCCCACACGGTGCCTCATGTGCTCACCACAGTGGGTTCTGACTAGTTGTAAGGCCTTGGGTGAGTTCATGAGCCCCTCTGTACACCATCCCAATGGAGGAGGGATAGCGAAAGCTTCATGAGGCTGGCATGGACATTAAAAGAACCGATACATGTCCCAGAACACAGCTGGTACTATGGAAGGGTTAGCACCCCTCCCCACTACCACCACCCTGGTTCAGCTGCCAGCATCCTGCCATGAACCAGGACACCCCAGCCAACAGCCTTTCTGGACTCTGGGCCACCTTTCATTACTGCCAGGACCAGTTGCTCCCCAAAGCCCACAGTCCCCAAGCTGCTCATTTCCAAATCTCAAACCACGTCAGCCCATTCCCCTCAGGGATAACAGGACACAAGGCTTCAAGCCAGCTCTCAACAGATGGTTTTGTGTGAGGAGAGTCTCTGGAGGAACTGCTACCCTCTCGGCTTCAGCCATGTCACCAGATGAGCCCTCTGCACCAGCTCCCAGGGCCCTAGGTTGGAACGAGTGTTCTACATGCTGCTACATGAACAGTGATGTCAGCTGTGATATAAGGCATGCTACCTGTGCTTGATTCCTGCTCCTTAAAGGTCCTGAGGTTAGATAAGGCCTCTGAACACCCAGTAAGTAGCAAGGTGCCATGGGATCAGGTACTCCCCCCATGCCAGCCAACCAGAACTTACCGGAAGGAGCCATCCAGGTTGGCACAGTGGATGAAGCTGAGCTTGGCATCAGCCCAGTACAGCTTCTGCTCCTCCAGGTCAATGGTCAGCCCATTGGGCCAGTAAATGTCAGAGTCCACGATGATCTTCCGGGAACTGCCATCCATCCCCGCCCGCTCGATCCGGGGCGTCTCTCCCCAGTCTGTCCAGTACATATATCTGACAAGGAGACAAGAATGAGAGAAGAGGAAGCAAACATCTAAGTCTGGCTCCGGACTCAGACACGGGCACAAAAGCTTATCTACTGGAAATTACCATGGCTAGGCTTTGAGGACCAGGGCTTTAGTTTGGACAAGAGCCCCTTTTTCATTTTTTTTTTTTTTTAATTTTAGAAGGAGAGAAAGAGAATTGCTTGCCAGGGTCTCAGCCACTGTAATTGAACTCCAGATGCTTGCACCACCTCGTGGGCATGTATGACCTTGCACTTGCCTCAATGTTGTGTGTCTGGCTTATGTGGGATCTGGAGAGTTGAATATGGGTCCTTAGGCTTTGTAGGCAAATGTCTTAACTGCTAAGCCATCTCTCCAGTCCAAGAACTCCTTTTCTTGATTTTTTTTTTTCAAGGTAGGGTCTCACTATAGCCCAGGCTGACCTGGAATTCACCATGTAGTCTCAAGGTGGCCTCAAACTCACAGCAATCCTCCCACATCTGCCTCCCAAGTGTTGGGATTAAAGGCATGCACCACCATGCCTGGCTCCATTTTTTGATTTTTTTGTTTTTAAAAAAATATATTTTATTTATTTATTTGAGAGAGAAAGAGGTAGGTAGAGAGAGAGAGAGAGAGGGAGGGAGAGAATGGGCACGCCAGGGCCTCTAGCCACTGCAAATGAACTCCAGATCTCCAGATGCATGCGCCTCCTTGGGCAGCTGGTTTACATGGGTCCTGGGGAATCAAACCAGGGTCCTTTGGCTTTGCAGGCAAACACCTTAACTGCTAAGCCATCTTCTCCAGCCTTTTTTTTTTTTTTTTTTTTTGGTTTTCAAGGCAAATCTTGCTCTAGTCCAGGCTGACCTGGAATTCACTATGTAGTTTCAGGGTTGCTTCAAACTCACAGCAATCCTCCTACCTCTGCCTCCTGAGTGCTGGGATTAAAGGCGTGCAACACCATGCCCAGCTTCAAGAATCCCTTTTTTAAAATTATTTTCTTTATTTATTTGAGAGAGGGAGAGGGAAAGAGAAATGAGCACACCAGGGCCTCCATCCACTACAAATGAGCTCCAGATGCCTGTGCCACTTTGTGCTTCTGGATTACTTGAGTCCTGGGGAATTGAACCTGGACTCTTAGGCTTCACAGGCAAGTGCCTTAACTGCTAAGTCATCTCTCCAGGAACATATTCCCTTTTTTTTCGTTTCTGGTTATTTGTGTATGTGTGGAGTATGGTGGTGTGGGGTATGTATACTGTATGCACATGTGTATGCAGATGCACACACCTCATGCACACGTGTGTGGAGGCTGTCTTCCTCTATCTCATTGTTCCTTAGAGATGAAGCATCTCACTTTTACCTGGAGCTGCTGTTTTTATGGTCAGACTGGCTAACCAGAGCCCGTGAGTCTCTGGCCTCTAACCCACGCTGGACTGGAGTTATAGGTGTGTGTGGTCACAGCCAGCATTTTCCATGGGCACTAGGGATCGAACTCTAGCCTTCTCAAGCCCTCACACTTGCTTGCAAGTGCTCTTACCTGCTTAGTCAGTTCTCTGGCCCCAGGAACATTCTTAACAAAAAATGCACGCTGGGGAAGATCATTCAGCATTTGCTTACCACTTATGCATGAGGGTGTGGGAGGGCCTGACACTGCTGGAGTTCAATTCTCCAGAACTCACGTAAAAAGCTGGGTGTCAAGCTGGAGAGATGGCTTAATGGTTAAGGTGTTTGCCTGTGAAGCTTGGCCCCAGGTTCGATTTCCCAGGACTCACTTAAGCCAGATGCACAAGGGGCACATGCGTCTGAAGTTCATTTGCAGTGGCTGGAGACCCTGGCATACCCATTCTCTCTCTGTCTGCCACTCTTCTCTCTCTCTGCTTGCAAATAAATAAATAAATAAATAAATAAATAATTTTTTTAAAAAAGAATGTATGGGGAGAGATGGCTTAGCGGTTAAGGCACCTGCCTGCTAAGCCTAAGAACCCAGTTCCAATCTCCAGGTCCCACATTTAGCCAGATGCAAAGTGACACAAGGGTGCGATGCCACACTTGACCACAGGGGTGCACACATCTGGATTTCGTTCACAGCAGCTGAGAGTCTGCTGGCGTGCCCATTCTCTGTCTCCCTCTCTGTCTGTCTCGCTCTGTCTCTCTCTCCAAAAAAAAAAATTAAATAACAATTTTAAAAAAGAATGTATGGGGCTGGAGAGATGGCTCAGCAGTTAAGGCACCTGCCTGCGAAGCCTAAGAATGCCTGTTCAAATCTCCAGGTCCCACGTTTAGCCAGACACAAAAGCGATGCAAGCGTGCAATATCGCACATGCGCACAAGGGGGCGCACACATCTGGAGTTTGTTCACAGCAGCTGAAGAGGCCACTAGCATGCTCATTCTCTCTCTCTCTCAAAAAAAAAAAAAGAGCCGGGCATGGTGGCACATGCCTTTAATCCCAGCACTCAGGAGGCAGAGGTAGGCGGATCGCTGGGAGTTCGAGGCCACTCTGAGACTACATAGTGAATTCCAGGTCAGCCTGAGCTACAGTGAGACCCTACCTCAAAAAAACAAAAATAGAAAGAAAAAAAAAGTGGGGTGTGGTCATGTAGGTTCAAAACCCTAATCCATCGAGAAAGGGGGTGTGTAAACCAGAGAATCAGAGGCTCACTAACAGAAAATAGCAGCTCCAGCTGGGTGTGGTGGCGCACGCTTTAATCCCAGCACTCGGGAGGCAGAGGTAGGAGGATCGCCGAGAGTTTGAGGCCACCCTGAGACTACATAGTTAATTCCAGGTCAGCCTGGACTAGAGTGAAACCCTACCTTGAAAAAACAAAAAAAAAGAAAGAAAGAAAATAGCAGCTCCATGTTCAGATAGACCCAGTCTCAAGGAAGAACACAGACAAGATGACAAAGAAGGGCACCTAAAGCTCTCCTCCACATACGCACACGCATGGTGTGCACATCTGCGCATGCACCACACCTAACACCCAATGCACAAAAAAAGAAAACAACAATGAAGTGTATCTTTAAGGAAAATAAGGAACTAGGGTAGTGTTAAAGCGCAGAGGCCAGGTGTGGTGGCACACATGTTTCATCCCAGCACTCAGGAGGCAGAAGTAGAAGGATCACTGTGAGTTCAAGGCCACCCTGGGACTATAGAGTAAGTTACAGGTCAACCTGGGCTAGAGTAAGACCCTACCTTGAGAAAAACAAACAAGAGCCAGGTGTGGTGGCACACACCTTTAATCCCAGCACTTGAGAGGCAGAGGTAGGAAGATCACCATGAATTTAAAGCCACCCTGAGACTACAGAGTGAATTACAGGTCAGCCTGGGCTACAAAAAAAACAACAAAAAAAAAAAAAAAAGAGCACTTGCTTAGCATGTGCAAATCCCTGGGCTCCATCCCTGGCAACAAAAACATTATCAAGCAGGGCTGGAGAGATGGCTTAGCGGTTAACGCACTTGCCCACAAAGTCCAACGTACCCACGTTTGGCTCTCCAGATCCCATGTAAGCCAGACACATAAAGGTGAGGCAAGTGCAAGGTCGCATATGTCCCCTAGGTGGCACAAGCATCTGGAGTTTAATTGTAGTGGCTGAGACCCTGGCATGCCAATTCTCTCTTTCTCTCTCTCTCTCTCTCTCTCTCTCTCTCTCTCTCTCTCTCTCTCTCTCTCTCTGTGTGTGTGTGTGTGTGTGTGTGTGTGTGTGTGTGTGTGTGTGTGTGTGTCTCACTCTCTCTAAAAAAATATTTTTTTTTTTTTGGAGCCATGCCAGCCTTACGGACACATGGTTCCCATCCCTGGAGTCTGTGGGTGGCCCATGGAATACAAAGGCAGCAGGCACAATTGTTCTGTCCACCCCCTCTTCAGAGAAGGTGACAGTGTTGAGCCATCCTCTAAGGAGCCGGCCTTCCATTTGGTCCTTGTAAGACAAAGCACTGTGACTCTTATAGGACATCCCAGGTTCACGGTCACCAAGTCCTCTCTTCTAGCCCATCCTAGTACCTGGCAAGTCTTGCCCTGCTTTGGCCTCCTGCTTAGTGGCAAAACTTCATTCACACAGGCCAACCTCACATCAACCCAGGGACCATGATCCCTGGAGGCATGGGACGTTAAGTGCAGCTGGGTTTTTGTGGGGATCCATCAGCATGGAAAGGTAAATTGAGAACTGGTAGCTGGACCTGTCATCTCAGCACTCAGGAGGCTGAGGCAAGAGGACTGCAAGGTATTCCAGGCCAGCCTGAGCTATAGAGATCCTATCTCAAGGAGAAAAGGGGAAGCTGCCTCTTCTTGCCATATGGGAACTATGTAGGCCACAAGACCTTCAGCTGCCCTGAGAGGCCACCCCAGGCTTCTCAGGGGGTCTTATTTAACGTGGGACCATCACCACCTTCCAAAAAGACTATAATGAGATGAGTAAGAATAGGGACATAGGGACTTCATGCAAATGTCCCCTTGTTCCCACTAGAAAGATGAGGGCCCTAGCAGGTACATCTGTTTCAGGCACATGTCAAATGGCAGCACCTGACAGCTGTGTAGTTGTACAGAAGGCCTGAGCCACAGGGATGACTCACCCTGGGCCAAGGGGCCAGAACTGGGGTGGATTCTCCTGGCAGCCTCTGCAGAGGCTCTCAATGATCTGGGCAGTGCCCTCCCTCCATGTAGGTTTCCTACCTCCAGGAACCTGGAAGGAGCCCAGGGCCCCGCCATCCACTGAAAAGGTATCTGGGGATCCCATGGAAACACAGGAGTTGGTAATTCACATTCCTTCCCAGGATCCTGGCGTGGGCCTGTGGGTTTCCTTAAATGGGGACCTGGCAGGCTGCTGGCTCCATGGACAGGCCCATGCAGGCTGGCTCCAGGCTCACAGAGGAACATTGGCTTCTCCACAGTGAGGGGCTGTTTCAAAGCAATGCAGGCTGCATTTTCACCTGGAGACAGAGGCCACTGCAGCTCCATAGGGCTGTACACAGGGTCTTCCCTAGGCTGGGCCCACATCCTCCTGGCCCCAGAGCCAACTCTGCCACACAAGGACACAACTCTGTCCCCACCCCTCACCCATACAGGCTATGTGCCCTATTCAGATAGCACCACAAAGTCTTGGGGCCTCTTAGCTGCAGGACCCTGGCTGTGCACACCAGGTGGGTATTGGGCCAAGAGTTGTCCTTCCTTATGGTGGCTGGGGCAGGAGTCTCCTCATCTGAGAAAGGCTCCCGGTGGGAACAGAGGTATGGGAAAGCACAAGGGACTCCCACAGGGCTGGAAGGCTCAGCTGCTCCTTGCAACTTCATGCTGTGTAGCAAAGACAGAGGAAAAAGCCCTCCCCTCTTCAGAGTCTGCCCTCCCAACTGCACCCTCTATGGCTCTCACATCTTCATTCATCTGGGGCGGGGTGGGGGGGGAAGGGTACAAAGATGACTAGGCCCAAGGTAGCAATGGCAAGGTCGACCTTGGTCCAGAGGCAGAGATGAAGCAAGACAAATGTCATTTAATAAGGACAGGCAGAAGCAATTGATTGGACCCCAGAGACAATACAGTCTTTGCCAGCCCCGATGTAAGAATGCAAAACAGTTTCCAACCAAGCACAGAGCACCTCCCAGTGGGATGCCAGGCATTTCCCAAACATCACGGTCAAAGGTCAAAGATTAAACTGAATATATGTAGACTATCTTGTGTGGTGGAGAAAGGGTATATGTGTTATAGACAATAGTAACATGTATCAAACCCACGAATTGTTCTTGGTGCTTTTCTTTTCTTTTTCTTTTTTTTTTTTTAATTTAATGTTATTTTATTTGCAAGCAGAGAGAGAGAGAGAGGGAGGGAGGAGACAGAGGGAGAATGGGTGCACCAGGGCCTCTAGCCACTGTAGATGAACTCCTAACACAAGCGCTCCCTTGTGCATCTGGCTTACGTGAGTACTGGGGAATCGAACCTGGGTCCTTTGGCTTCGCAGGGAAGTGCCTTAACCACTAAGTCATCTCTCCATCCCTGTTCTTGGTGGTTTTCGTGTGACATGACATGGTCACATGTATAGATAGGGACGCCAAGACACAGAGCAGCACCACATCACCCTTTCTTTCTCTCCCACCTACATGTACAGCCAAGAGAATGCAGTTGTTCTTGCCTTTAGAACGGATCCCAAACTAAGCTATTGTCCATCCCCAGCCCACTACCACCCTGGTCCAAGCTGCTGCCTACAACAACTGCTATCAGAACCTCAGGCCCAAACTGAAGCCTACTCTCATTCCACTAGCCAGGCAGAGTCCCTTTGGGCTTGAGTCAACCTTGCAACAGGTCCATCCTCCATATACCACAGGGCCTTTGCATGTTCTCCAGTTACTGCAAGGCTGTCAGCTTTGTCCGCTTTAGATGTCTGCTCAAAAGTCACCAAGAAAAAAAAAGAAAAAAGTCACCAAGAAGCTGGGTCTGGTGGTGTAAGCCTGTCATCCTAGCTGCTCAGGAGCTGAGGCAAGAGGATCACAAGTCCAAAGCCTGTCTGGGCTACAGAATGAGTTCAAGGCCACTCTGGACAATTTAATGAGACCCTGTCTCGAGAAAACAGAAAAAGATATAGCTCAGTGGTAGAACACTTGCCTAGCATATGCAAGCCCCTCGGTTCAATCCCTAGTACCGCTCCACCCAACCCCACCCATCAAAAGACACCACGAGACCTTCTTGGGCTCCCAAGTTACAACAGGAAGCCATGACCATGGCAAGGCCCTACTTTACACTCCTGGTGGTACTCATCCCTCTCAGCCACGCCATCCATTACACTTTCTGCCCCCACACTCCCTCAGAGTCAAGAACAAAGTGTCTCTACATTCATTCTCCATGAGGTCCTATGTGTAAATTAATGACATCTGTGCCCAGATGGAGGAAAGGGTCAAGAACAGAGCTTCCGCATCCGGCACAAGGAGAGGTGGGACAGCGGGGGTCCTTCGACTTGGTCCTGTCAGCCTTTCTTGAACTCACAGGATGAACCCTTTCTTAGCCAGGGAGCCCATCACAATGGCCTTTGGTTCAGGGGCTCCAAGGTCCCTGGGAAAGGTCATGGGGTGGCATAGAGGATGTCTTAGCAAGGTGGCCTGAGTCCTGGGTGCCTGGTGGGAGGGCAGCTCCACTGAAGGGGTGTGGGCTGGTAGCCACTGAGCAAAGCATCCTAAGAAGCAGGGCAGGGCTGCTCTGGCCTGACTCCAGGGAGTCAAGATGCTAGGCAAAGAAAACCCACACAGAGGGCGCTGGAAAGATGGCTTAATGGTTAATGCACTTGCCTGCAAAGCCTAAAGACCCAGGTTTGATTCTCCAGGACCTACGTATGCCAGATACACAAGGTGGCACATGCACCTGGTTTGTCTGCAGTGGCTGGAGGCCCTGGCGCGCCCATTCTCTCTGTCTGCCTCTTTCTCTCTCAAATAAATAAATATATTTTTTTAAATCCACAGAGGTGAAGAGATGGCTTAGTGGTTAAGGCACTTGCCAGCAAAGCCAAAGGACCCAGGTTGAATTCCCCAATGCCCACGCAAAGCCAGATGCACAAGGTGGCACTTGTGTCTGGAGTTCATTTGCAGTGGCTAGTGGCCCTGATGTGCTAGTTCTCTATATATGTGCCTCTTTCTCTCTCTCAAATAAATATATACTTGTTTAATTTGAGAGAGAGAAAGAGAGAGAGAGAGGAAGAGGCAAAGAGAAAATGGGTGTACCAGGGCTTCTCAGCCACTGTGAATGAACTCTAGATGCATGCGACACCTTGTGCAACATTGCACCTTTGCGTCACTTTTTGCGTCTAGCTAAACGTGGGACTTGGAGATTTGAATGGGCCTTCTTAGGCTTCACAAGCAGGCACCTTAACCGCTAAGCCAACTCGCTAGCCCTCAAATAAATATTATGTTTGTTTATGTTTTCTCAATTCTTTTTTTACTTATTTATAAGAGAGAAAGCAAATATGGGCACGCCAAGGCCTCTAGCCATTGCAAACGAACTCTAGACACATGCACCACCATGTGCAGCTGACTTACATAGGATCTGGGGAATCGAACCTGGGTCCTTAGGTTTCAAAGGCAAGTACCTTAACCACTAAGCCATCTCTCCAGCCCAATAAACTACTTTATTAAATCCACCCATACTTGCATCAGCACAATGTATGTATGCTCACCTGTGCACTCACTCATGCACACACCTATAAAATTATACACACATATAACCCAATCACACGCTCATAACACTTATATACACTAAGGCATGTACTCAATCACATGTACTTGTGCATACTCATGCTCACACTCCCACATACCTTATCACCATTACATACTTACATACATGCATACAGTCTCACATAGCACAACCAGATACACTCACCATCACACACACAGTACACCCTTGCATGCACTCACTTGTATCAACTTCACTGTGTACTCATTCTTACACACTCACCTGTGCATACACTCACACACATTCATCAACATGCAAACACCCATTCTGATACACACTCATGCACACAATCATGAATATACATGCACATTCTCAATATACAATCATTCATACACAATCACATCCATATGGTTTCTGCACATGCATGTAAATTATCCCAAATACGCACTATCACATGCACATACTTGTGCACATGGATATACACACTCATGCACATACACCACTCACATTCATTCACACAGCTGTATGCACAGCCTCCCATGCACATACACAGGGGCTCCCACCCTACCACTGTGTGTGTGTCTGTCTGTCTCTCTGTAACACACACACACACACACACACACACACACACACACACACACGGCTTTTGTACCAAGCAGGCAGCTCCAGAAGCTCAGTTGATCCCATGCTCTCAGCATTCGGTCCAGTGGCCTCCTGTCAACACCCTGGACCTCCCACCCTCCAGGCCCATCTAGCCTCTCCTCGCCCAGCTTTTCCTCAGGCTACAGAATAGCTGGGGTCAACCGCAGTAGGAAGCCCACCAGCAGGGGCCACAGCAAGCTGGCTCTTCAGTTCTGCCTGGTAGCTTGAAAGCAACCCACTGCTAGAGACAGCCAGGAGATAGGCTTTGGACCCTTAGCTGAGAGGAAGGTGGGCACAGAGCAGCTGGGAGACGCTTTGCAGGACTGGGCACACAGCCATCTCCAGATTTGCAGCTCACAGAGGCAGGAACCACAGAAGCCCCACACCACGTTCCTTATCTAGGGAGGACCAGGCCAGGATTTCTCAGAGGCTTGGGTGACTTTAAAGGATCTAAAATGCAAAGTGCTTCCAACATGGCCTAAGGCAGAAAACAATCCCAGCTCATGTGTTCTGCTCAAGATGTGTGGCTGTGTGGCCATGTGTCTAACCAACTGACTGTTCTCAGGACTGAACAAGCACAGGCATGGCTGGGCAGAGGTGACCTGGACAAAAGTTTGTACACCACAACCCAGGGTCACTCCCAAAAGAAGAGGGACAAAGGAAGGGTGAGGAGGGACCAAGGAAATGATGTACATTCAGAAGTCTGGAATGAGACTGGATGGTGAGGTAAGGTCATCTCTCCCCACCTCTCCATTCTTCCTAGCCTTCAGTCATGGGACATCCTCAGCTCAACTGACTGCCACTCCCTCCCACGCCCCACCCCCCATCCCTTGTGGCTTCCCTGAGCTTTGAGAATCAAGGTGAGCTTAGCCACACCAGCTTCCACAACACACAGAGCAGGTACGGCATCCAGACAGGAACCCATTTCAGACAATGCAACTATAAAAGGGGTACAAGGAAGCCGGGCGTGGTGGCGCACGCCTTTAATCCCAGCACTTGGGAGGCAGAGGTAGGAGGATCACCGTGAGTTCAAGGCCACCCTGAGACTACATAGTTAATTCCAGGTCAGCCTGGGCCAGAGTGAGACCCTACCTCGAAAAACCAAAAAAAAAAAAAAAAAAAAAAAAAAAAAAAAGGGGTACAAGGGGGCTGGAGTTAGTGGTTAAGGCACCTGCCTGAGAAGCCAGGGACCCAGGTTCAGTTCTCCAATACCCACATAAGTCAGATACACATGGTGCCACATGCATCTGAAGTTTGTTTGTGGTGGCCTCCCATTCTCTAATAAGTAAATAAAAATAAATATTTTTTAAAAAGGAGTACAAGGTACCCACGGGGGTGTCTGTACTTTCCTGTACATCCTATGTGCAAGAGAGATAATGAACTTTAAATCATTGTTATGTGCACGCGTGTGTGTATGTGGTGTGAAAGTGTGTGTGGGTACATGCAGAGGTCAGAGGTGGACATCAGGTGTCTTCCTCAATCACTCTCCACCTTACTTTTTAAAAATATTTAATTTAAAGCCGGGCGTGGTGGCGCACGCCTTTAATCTCAGCACTCGGGAGGCAGAGGTAGGAGGATCACCGTGAGTTTGAGATCACCCTGAGACTACATAGTTAATTCCAGTTCAGCCTGGGCCAGAATGAGACCCTACCTCACAAAAAAAAAAATTTTTTTTTAATTTATTTATTTGAGATAGAAAGAGGGAGGCCGATAGAAAGGGAGAGAATAGGCATGCCAGGGCCTCTAGCCATTGTAAACAAACTCCAATTTGTTTGCCACTTTGTGCATCTGGTTTATGTGGATACTGGGGAAGCAAACCTGAGTCCATAGGCTTCACAAGCAAGTGCCTTAACCACTATGCCATCTCTCCAGCCCTCCACCTTATTTTTGAGACAGGGTCTCTCACTGAATCCAGAGCTCACTAATTCATCTTAAGTAGTTAGTCCTTTCTCTGTCACCCCAACTGGAACTACAGGCATGCACACACAGTCAGGCCCAGCATTTTTTTTTTAACATTTATTTGAGAGAGCAAGAAGGAAGCAGAGAGAGAATGGCGCACCAGGGCCTCTAGCCACTGCAAATGAACTCCAGATGTATGCACCACCTTGTACATCCAGCTTAAGTGGATACTGGGGAATTGAACCTGGGTTCTTAAAAGGCTTCGCAGGCACGCATCTTAATCGCTAAGCCATCTCTCTAGCCCAGGCCCAGCATTTTTATATGAGTGCTAAAAATGCAAACTCAAGTCCTCATGCTGTGCAGTAAGTTCTTTACCGACTGGGACATCTCCTCGGCCCCAAGTCTGTGTGTGTATGCGTGCTTGGGAGACACTATGTAAACCATGTTGGCCTGGAACTCACAGCAATCTTCCTGCCTCCGCTTCCACAGTACTAGCATTAAAGGTGTGAGTCACCATACCTAGGCATGGCTAGGTTTAAGTCCAGGGTCTAGAGGGGAGTTAATTCCTAGCAGGGACATATTCTGTCAGGGGCTCACCTCATGTCAGGGGCCTACCACATGGGTTCTACAGAAGGAACTAAGGCTGTGGGAACCTGAAATGAAGCCATAGCAGCCACACCCACCCACAGACCCAGGAAGCCAGTAGTAGTTTACCCATGTGCAGGGTCCAAGGCAATGGCCCTCGGCTGGTCCAGGTCTTCCCAGAAGAGCACCTTGCGGGATGTGCCATTGAGGTTAGCCACTTCGATGCGGTTGGTTTCCGAGTCCGTCCAGTACAGCTTCTTGCCGACCCAATCACAGGCCAGGCCATCGGGTGAGACGAGGCCAGAGATGACAACGCTTTGTGCGGCTGCCCCAGTCTGGTTCAGGTAGGTCTGCTTGATGGCCTCCTCGCTCACGTCTGTCCAGTACACGGCGCCCTTGGAGAACTGAAAGTCCACAGCGGCTGCATCCTCCAGACCACTGGCCACAATGATGGACTCCAGCTTCACACCACCAGCGTCCACCAGCCGCACGTCCCGGCGATTGGCAAAAAGGAGGAGTGGTGAGGCTGTAGGGAGAGCAAACTGTAAGGACACTGACCAAGCAGGCAGGACATAGGGCCCCAAGGACAGAGTACATGGTAAGGACAGCTGGCCAAGCGGGTGGGGCTCATGGCTTCAGGGACAGGAGGGGTCAGACAGCCTTCATGACCCACTTCTGACACTGGCCCACCCACACTCAAGAGCCTGAGCCCTTCCAGCCTGCCATGTCCCAGGACAGCAACAGCCTCATTCTGAGACTCACAGGCAGCTGCTGCTTACTCAGCTACTACTATGAGGCTTTGATCACCTCCCCTCTCCTCAAACATGGATGACTCTTCCTGCAGCACCCCCTCACCTCATATAAGGGACTTAAAGAGATGGCCATGGGGCTGTGTAAGCTAGATGCACAAAGTGGTGCATGCGTCTGGAATTCGTTTGCAGTGGCTAGAGGCCCTGGTGCACCCATTCTCACTCACTGTCTATCTCTCTCTCTCCCTCTGTCTCTAATAAATAAATAAATCTTTTTAAAAAAGGCATGTCACCACACCCAGCTAATAAATAAGCTTTAAGCTTATTTGAAAAAAAAAGAAGAGAGAGAGAGATGGCCATGGGGCTGGAGAGATGGTTCCGGGGTTAAAGCACTTGCCTGCAATGCCTAACAACCTCCTGGGTTCAGTTCCCCAGTACCCACATAAAGCCAGATGCACACACGCATCTACAGTTTGCAGTGGCTACAGGCCCTGGTGCACCTTCATTCAATCATTTACTCACTCATTCTCTTTCCTTGAAAATAACTATTTTATTTATTTATTTAAGTTACTTTTTTTTTTTCTGGTTTTTTGAGGTAGGGTCTCACTCTAGCCCAGGCTGACCTAGAATTCACTATGTAGTCTCAGGATGGCCTCGAACTCACAACGATCCTCCTACCTCTGCCTCTCAAGTGCTGGGATTAAAGATGTACACCACAGGCTGGAGAGACGGCTTGGCGGTTAAGCGCTTTCCTCTGAAGCCGAAGGACCCTGGTTCAAGGCTTGATTCCCCAGTACCCACATAAACCAGATGCACAAGGTGGTGTATGCATCTGGAGTTTGTTTGCAGTGGCTGGAGGCCCTGCGCACCTATTCATTTTCTCTCTCTCTCTCTCTGTTTCTCTCTCTGTTGCTCTCAAATAAATAAATACAAATAAACAAAATTTTAAAAAAAGACAAACACCACCACGCCCAGCAAATAAAGTGTATTTTAAAAAAGAAATCTGCCAGGCATGGTGGTGCATGCCTTTAATTGCAGAACTCAGAAGGCAGAAGGATCATTGTGAGTTCAAGGCCACCCTGAGACTGAGAATTCCAGGTCAGCCTGGCCTACAGTGCAATCCTACCTTTAAAAAAGGGGGGGGGCTGGAGAGAGAGTTTAGCTGTTAAGGTGCTTGTCTGCGAAGCCTACACACCCAGATTTAATTCCCCAGTACCTATGTAAGCCAGATGCACAAGGTGGCACATGCATCTGGAGTTTGTCTGCAGTAGCTAGAGGTCATGATGTGTCCATTCTCTCTCTCTCATAAATAAATGCTGTGAGTTCGAGGCCACCCTGAGACTACATAGTAAATTCCAGGTTAGCCTGAGCTAGAGTGAGACCCTACCTCAAAAAAACAAAAAAAGGCCTGGAGAGATGGCTTAGCGGTTAAGGCACCTGCCTGCTAAGCCTAAGAATGCTGGTTCCAATCTCCAGGTTCCACATTTAGCCAGATTCAGTGACACAAGGGTGCAATGATGCACTTGCCCACAAAGGGGCACGCGCATCTGGAGTTCGTTCACAGCAGCTGAGAGACTGCTGGCGTGCCCATTCTCCCTCTGCCTCTCCCTCTCTCTGTCTCTCTCCATGTCTCTCTCATATATATATATATAGAAAAGGCATGGAGTCCTCTAGGGGCCTGATGGGAGGCACGATCTGGGCCAGTCCACCCTGCAGAGCCTGGCAAGGGGTCAAGTTTGAGAGGTAGCCTCAGAGCCTCCATGTGTAATGAGATATCTGGACTGAACAGAGCCTCAAGAGCTTTTATAAGTTCAAGGCCAGGCTGGAGAGATGGCTTAGTGTTAAGGCACTTGCACGTGAAGCCTAAAGACTCATGTTTGACTCTCCACGTCCCACATAAGCCAGACACACAGTGATGCAAGGTCGCACATGCACACTAGAGTGCGCACACATCTGGAGTGTGATTGCAGTGGCTGGAGGCCCTGGTGCTCCAATTCTCTCTCTCTCTCTCTCTCACATAAAATAAATAAAATAAAATAAATTTTAAAAAATTAAAAAAATAAAATAAAATAAGACAGTCCATTGAGCTTGCCTCAAAAAAGTACAAGGCCTTTCCCAGTCCCTTAGCTTGCAGCCTTAGCTTCCCTCCTACCTCAGCATTTCACATCTCATCCATCCTCATCCCAAGCACCATCTGAAAAGCAGCAAACTGAAAGGACCACTCAGCTGCTACTATTCAGTTTAAACACCTTCCATAGCTCCCTCTGCACATGGAAACGGGTCAGGCTCCCTCTTGGTCTCCACCGCCTCCAGCCTCTAGCCTTCCCCATTCTTCTCTTCTCCACCATTCTGACCCCAAGTGTACCAAACTGCCCCACAGCTGAGCTATTTCCCTCACCTCTCACCACCCCCATAGTCCCCAAGCCCAGACAAGGGTTTCCTCCCTGCAGGGGCCTACCTCCTGCCACCCGCCACAAGCCTCAGATACCAGCCCGAGAGAGCTCAATGCCACACATCAGAGAGATAACCTCAGAGCAGTTCCCACATCAACCATCAGTAGGGCTGGGCTGGGCGGACCACCAATACCCCAGAAAACTGTCTTAGGACTTGGCTAAGACGGCTGGCTTTCCTCATGGAAGCTGTGGACACTGG
Organism: Orientallactaga sibirica; assembly: GCA_036365145.1. Classification (NCBI taxonomy): domain Eukaryota; kingdom Metazoa; phylum Chordata; class Mammalia; order Rodentia; family Dipodidae; genus Orientallactaga; species Orientallactaga sibirica. The sequence goes on along the minus strand of JAEOAD010000042.1, from coordinate 7,284,032 downwards.
GGATCTCTGCACAGTTGGGGACACACCACCCACACTCCAACCCCCTTAAGGAAGCTCAATGATGGAAAACTGCATCCCGGGTGCTCTAGAGCAGCAGAAGGGTTTGTCGCCTCTGTCAGGCTACACAGGTGGTACCCAGGACCAGAGTGTAGGGGACAAGCCCAAGCAGAGTGCAGCTGAGTGCCAGCTCACACCTGAGCCTCTCTCACTCCCAGATGAACCCCTGAGGGACAATGGGTACAGAGAGGATCTGACATCATGACTATTTCCAGTGGGAATGCTCCCACCTTCCGCCGCCACCATCATCAGTAGGTCAGCTATCCAAGTCTTTGTGGCAGAAATGGAAAATCAATTAGCAAGCGTGGTGTGGCTGGGAGGCAGGAAGAGTAAAAGTGTGAGGCCAAGCTGGCTAAGGAAACCCTGTGTCCAAAAAAACAAAAAAATTACATGTATATGGTGAGAAAGTGCCAACAGAGAACGAAAAATGAGATGAATCGGATTTTTCAAAAGTTTAAAAGTTCTGCACATCAAAAGACTGAAGCCTTGGGCTAAAGAGGGCTAAGTGGTAAAAGGTGATTGCTTGTAAAGTCTGGGTTTGATTCCCCAGGACCCACATAAAGCTAGACACATAAATAATTTTTTAAAAACTGGAACCAAGCTGGAGAGATGGCTTAGCGATTAAGGCATTTGCCTGTAAAGCCAAAGGACCTCAGTTCAATTCCCCAGGACCCATGTAAGCCAGCTGCACAAAGTGCCGCATGTGTTTATAGTTCGTTTGTAGTGGCTGGAGGCCCTGGAGCACCCCTTCTTTCTCTCTCGCTCTCTCAAATAAATAAATAAATAAGATAAAAAAGAAAATAAAATATTAAAAAAGAAATTTTTTTTTTTTTTTTTTTTTTTTGAAGTAGGGTCTCACTCTGGCCCAGGTTGAACTGGAATTAACTATGTAGTCTTAGGATGGCCTCGAACTCATGGCGATCCTCCTACCTCTGCCTCCCGAGTGCTGGGATTAAAGGCAAGAAAGTTACTCTTTAAAAAAAATTTTAAAAATGGAACCTACAGAATTCGAGAAAATATTTGCAAATAAACTGATGTCAGATAAGGCATTCATTTCTGGAATACATACCAAAAGCCTAAAATTTAACAACAGAAATCAAACTCAATCCAAACAGGGGCAAAAGAAGCCTATAATTGGGCTGGAGACATGGCTTAGTCAGCAAAGCCAAAGGATCCAAGTTCAATTCCCTAGGACTCACATAAGCCAGATGCACAAGGTGGTACATGTCTAGAGTTTGTTTGCAGTGGCTAGAGGCTCTGGTGTGCCCATTCTCTCCTTCTCCCTCCCCCCTTTCCAAATCAATAAATAAATTAATTAAAAAAACAAAACCTATGGGCTAGAGATATGGCTTAGCGAAGCCAAAGGACCTCAGTGCAATTCCCCAGGACCCACATAAGCCAGATGCACAAGGTAGCACATGCATCTGGAGTTCGTTTGCAGTGGCTGGAGGCCCTGGCACTCCCATGTTCTCTCTCTCTCTCTCTCTCTCTCTTCTGTCTGCCCCTCTCTCAAATAAATAAAAAATAAATATTTTTTAAAAAGAAGCCTAGAGCTAGGCGTGGTGGCGCACACCTTTAAACCCAGCACTCGGGAGGCAGAGGCAGGAGGATCACTGTGAGTTCAAGGCCAGTCTGAGACTACATAGTCAGCCTGGGCTACAGTGAGACCCTACCTCGAAAAGCAAAACACAAAAACAAAACAAAACAAAAACAGAAACAAAAAAACAAAAACAAAAACAAAAACAAAAAGCCTATAATCCCAGCACTCAGGAGTCTGAGGTCTGAAGTAGGAGGATTGCCAGCCTGTGCTATAAAGCGAGCTCCAGGTCAGCCTGGGCTAAACATCCCTAAGCCCACCCACAAGAACACTGCTGTTCCGGCAAAGGCCCATCAGCTGGGCATCAAGCATTCAAAGCACATTGGTTTATGGGGGGGCATCTTATTCAAACCACCATAGATATTCTATTGATGAATGAATGGATAGATGAAATGGAGTCTAGCTAGACAATAGAGTATTACTCAACTGTTAAAAATAAAATAAAAAAGAAAGCTGGGTGGGGTGACTCACATCTGTAATCCCAGCACTTGGGAAGCAGAGGTAGGAGGCATTACTGTGAGTTTGAGGCCAGCCTGGGACTATAAAATGAGTTCCAGGTCAGCTTAGGCTAGAGTGAGACCCCACCTTGAAAACAAAACCTTTAAAAAAAAAAGGATTCTGATGTTATACTAAGTGAAATAAGTAACAGAAGGACACATACAATAGTGGCTTGAGTTCATTTCCCCACAAAGTAGCACGTACATCTGGAATTCATTTGCAGTGGCAGGAGGCTCTGGTGCGACCATACTCATTCATTCTCTCTCTCTCTCTCTCTCTCTCTCTCTCTCTCTCACTCTCTCAAATAAATAAATAATATTTTAGGACTGGAGAGATGGCTTAGCAGTTAAGGCGCTTGCCTGCCATGCTTAAGGACCCAGGTTTGATTCCCTGGTACCCATGTAAGCCAGATGCAAGAGGCGGTGCATGTGTTTACAGTTCATTGTCAGTGGCTGGAGGCCCTGGGGCACCCATACTCATCCTCCCCCTCCCTCCCTCCTTCCCTCCCTCTCTCTCTTGCTTTCTCTCAAATAAATAAATATTTTAGAGCCAGGTGTGGTGGCTCATGCCTTTAATCCTAGCACTCAGGTGGAAGAGGTAGGGGACTGCTGTGAGTTCAAGGCCAGCCTGAGATGACATAGTGAATTCCAGACCAGCCTGGGCTAGAGTGAGACCCTACCTCGAAAAACCAAAAATTAAAAAAAAAAATGTTTTAGGGCTAGAGAGATGGCTTACTGATTAAGGTGTTTGTCTGCAAAGTCTAAGGACCCAGGTTCGATTCCCCAGGACCTACTTAAGCCAGATGCACAGGGTGGAACATGCATTTGGAGTTAATTTGCAGTGACTGGAGGCTCTGAGTACCCATTCTCTCTCTCAAATAAATAAGTACTTTTAAAATGCTTTAAAATAAGAGTTCTGGCCAGGCGTGGTGGTGCTCCCAGCACTTGGGAGGCAGAGGTAGGAGGATCGCCATGTATCTGGAGTTTGTTTGCAGTGGCTGGAGGCCCTGGCGTGCCCATTCTCTCTCTCTCTGTCTCTCTCCTTCCCTGCCTGTTTCTGTATCTCTCTCACAAATAAATGAATAAAAATTAGAAAAAATGTTTAAAAAAATGTTAAGGGCTGGAGGGATGGCTTAGTGGTTAGGGTGTTTGCCTGCAAAGCCAAAGGACTCTGGTTTGATTCCCCAGGATCCATGTAAGCCAGATGCACAAGGTGGCACATGTATCTGGAGTTTGTATGCAGTGGGCTAGAGGCCCTGACGTGCCCATTCTCTCTTTCTCCCTCCCTCCACCTCCCCCGACTCTCTCAAATAAATAAAACTTTAAAAATATAAAAATAAAAATTTTTTATCCAGGCATGATGGTACATACCTTTAATCCCAGCACTTGGAGAGGCAAAGGCAAGAGAATCACTATAAGTTCGAGGCCAGCCTGAGACTATAGAGTGAATTCCAGGTCAGCCTGGGCTAAAGTGAACTACCTTGAAAAAAAAATTTTTTTTTTGAAAGAGAGAAAAAAAAAATCAAACAATGAGGTATGTCAATTGGAACTGAATGTGGAATTGGACCTCTCACAAGGAAATGCCATTGCAAAAAGCCTCTCCCCAAATCTCATGCCCCCACCCACAGGGAGAAAGGGAAGAAACAGGCCAGACTGGCAGCTGAGGCTCACACACAGGGTCACTACCTGGTCCCTCGCCTGCCAGTACTGTGAGGGCATCAGGAGACAGAGAGGACCCTGCACAGTGATGAACAGTCCTCGGGACTCCAAAGACCTCAGCACTTGGGAACACCCCAGTATGTGCAAGTTCATGCTGTGCTCAGGCTGTGAGAACACATGGCTTTCTTATGACCTTGAGGTCAACCTGCACTATGCAATGACTTCCAGAAGGGCCTGAGGAGAGAGAAAGGCTTCAAAATGAAAAACAGAGCTGCCCCTGCTCCTGGCTCAATGGCCATTCTCCTGCTACTATGTGCACAAGGACATGTCTCAAGAGTACGGAGGGGTGCAATAGTGGCATGTCTATTCTTGGGGTAACCAACTGCTCCATAGTTGGACTGAAGGCCCTCTCTATGGGAGGGAATACATACCTGGTACTGAAAAACCTAAGTAAAAGTCTTTGGTAGGTGAGGTCATGAGCCTTAGGGGTATAAGCCTGCTCTCATCTGACTAAATGTATATATTATTCCCACCAAGCTGCCCTGAAAGCACTACACTTAATGTTCATATTCACATATTAACGCTACTCTCACTTCTGGTTAGAGAAGCTTCTCTTTTCAGATGGTGATGACCACTGGGATGACCCAAAAGGCAACATAGTGCTGAGAAGAAGGGATGGAGGAGTGCCCAGCACTGAAACACCTCGGTCACACCCTCCAAGGCTCAGGGACCATTGCGGAAGAGGGGGCGGATAGAATGGAAGAGCCAAAGGAAGGGTATGACCTCTTACAATGCAACTGCCCAGACAGAAACTGGCCTCGATATCCATGACCTTGCAGTGCCTAGCAATACCTTTGCAAAACCCTCAAAATAGAAGAAAAAGATGATGACATCAAATTAAAAGAGAGACTAATGGAGAGAGGGAGGGGATATGATGGAGACTTGAGTTCTAAAGGGGAATGGGGGGAGGGAAGGGAAATATCACGTGGGTTTTTTCTTTGTGAGTATAAAAGTCAATAAAAAACAATAATAAAAAAAGAGTACGGAGGGTCCCAGTAGACTGCACTCTCCATTAACCCTACCCATGAACGTGAACTTGCTTTATGAATGCTATGAGGTGTCTGGACCACCTCTCCCCCTCCCACCTATGAGCACCCCAGCTTTAAGACCCTGATCACCTCTGCCCTAGCAGAAGTAAGGAGCAACAGATGAAGGGCTGTCCAGGAGGGTCACCACTCCAACCCCCAGGCTCTGTGCACATTAGGAAACTGGGTGGATACATGCCATTAGTGGCAAGGGGTCTGTGGGAGAGCAGGAGTGGCGATCAGGGAGGGCCCAGCACCTTCAGAGAAACAGAAGCCCTGAAGAGTAGCGGGTGGTAGCTGTGTGTGGGATTTGGAGGGCACGGTGGGAACAAGCTGGCTGGGTCACTACTCATACAAACACCCCACGGTACTGCTGCGCCCCCCCCCCAGGTGACCTAGCATTCCCAGAGCTGGTATTAATAACCCCATTTCCTGTATCAGGCTGACTGTGCCCAGCTGCCCCGAGGTTCCCTGAGGCAGGGTGAGTGACTTGTCTCCACACAACTGGTGAGGATGTGATCTGCTGGGCAAATGCTAAAACTCCATGCGGCTGCCCTTCCAGAGGAAGCTGGTACCCGAACACATGGTGCTGTCACCAGGCCCCATAAGATTCCCCACCAGCGTGGCCCAGAGCCCCTTGCCACTCCAGAGTAGGGGGTGGGGAACCAGACGTAGGGCTTTCTGCTTGAGTTTAGCTCCTCTGGTGATGCCAAAGGGAGCTGTGGAAAGAGATAAGGGGGTGGCTCTACAACAACACCCTAGGGACAGCCAAATGCCTCTGAGGCTAGAGGAGCTATGAACAGGGAGTCCAGAGCTGGGCCTCCAGGTGGGAGGGGACACACAGTGAACCCCCAAGAGGTAGGTGAACAGCCACCGAGGATACCCCTCACTGAAGCCAGTGGTCTGGGGGAGGGAGATGAGTCCCTGGAAGCCACCTTAGGACCCCCTCAAGCCCAAGCTCTGATTGCTCTCTCTCTCTCTCTCTCTCCCCAAACTGGAAAGTCCACTTTCCCCATGCTTCTCTGCTCCTCAGAAGTTCAGGTGTGCTCTTCAAAGGCAGAGATAGGGGTATTTTGTAATTTCCTGTGCTTTTACCTAACCCCCCACTGAGAGCCAGGGAGCAGATGGGGTTGGGGATGGGGGTGGGGGATGAGGGGGCATACAGCCAGGGAAACCATCCTGCTAAAGAGCTACAGGCAGCTACTCCTGCCTCTGAACTGCTGAGAAAACCACACACTTCATTTCCAAGTTCTAAGAGGAACCGACATCACACACCTGGCTTTCTCTGGAGAGAACCTGGTAGTGGCCCCAGGGACCCACAGTGAGTTGGGGCCTCAATGTGGGTGGCCCCTACCCACCTCTCCTCCCCTCCCTTGCTGTGGGCACTGTGCCACCCCAGGGCTCCACAACACTCTCCTCTCCCAAGGTGGAAGCAGCAGAGAAAAGAACAGAGGAGAGAAGGTTCTAGAAAGGTGAGCCACACCCTTCTGTGGGATGTTACCAAGCATGCAGAGCCTGCTCCTAGGACAGGAGACTGTCTTCCAGATCCTATATCCCACTGTGGAGACACAGTGGCCAAGAACATGGCCCAGGCAGTGGCATAGCAATGCTGTGGGTGGGGCAAAGCGAACAGGTGATGGGGAAAGGAGCAGGGCTGCATTCTGCCAAAGGTGCTCAAGGAGCAGGGCACGGTGGAGCACACTTTTAATCCCAGCACTTGGGAGGCAGAGGTAGGAGGATGGCCTTGAGACTACAGAGTGAGCTGCAGGTCAGCCTGGACTAGAGACCCTACCTTAAAAGAAAAAAAAAAGGGGGGGGTATTGGAGAGATGGCTTAGCAGTTAAGGCATTTGCCTGCAAAGCCAAAGGACCCTGGTTCAATTCCCCAGGACCCACATAAGCCAGATGCACAAGGGGGCGCATGTGTATGGAGTTCGTTTGCAATGGCTTGAGGCCCTGGCGTGCCCATTCTCTCCCTCTCTCTTTCCCTCTGCCTCGTTCTCTCAAATAAATAAATTATATATATTGTTTGTTTGTTTGTTTGTTTTGTTTTGTTTTCTCAAGGTAGGGTCTCGCTCTAGTCCAGGCTGACCTGGAATTCACTATGTAGTCTCAGGGTGGCCTCTAACTCACAGTGATCCTCCGACCTCTGCCTCCCAAGTGCTGGGATTAAAGGCGTGCGCCACCACGCCCGGCTTATATAAAATATATTAAAAACAAAACAAAACAGGTGGTCAGGGGAGGGCTCAGTGAGGAGCAAGGCAGCTGGGCACCTGCCAGGAGTAGAACTACACAGGGTTAGCATGTGACAGGGGCGGACATGGTGGACACTGATCCTATGAGCTCCTTCCCCACCAGGTAACCTGCCCACATGTCCAAGGCTCTCACTAAATAGCATCCCCACCCCATGGTTCAAGGGTCCCAGCTTGCACATACCCCGGGCAAAGAGCCTGCAGCCTCCAGAAAGGACACTTGACCTGCCTCAGGTCACACCACTCATGATGAACTTTTGGCTTCTGGCCTGAGTGTTAAGCAGTGACAAGAAGGGACTCTAAAGAAGTGCAAGAAGGAAAAGGAAGCCGGGCACGGTGACACATGCCTTTAATCCCAGCACTCAGGAGGCAGAGGTAGGAGGATCGCCGTGAGTTCAAGGCCACCCTAAGACTACATAGTGAATTCCAGGTCAGCCTGAGTTACAGTGAAACCCTACCTTGGAAAAAAAAGGGGGAGGGGACTGGGGAAATGGCTTAGTGGTTAAGGCATTGGCCTGCAAAGCCTAAGGACCCTGGTTTGATTCCCCAGGACCCATGTTAGCCAGATACACAAGGGGGCACATCTGGAGTTCATTTGCAGTGACTGGAGGCCCTGGCGCACCCACTTCTCTTTCTCTCTTTCTCCCCCCCCCCCCAAATAAGTAAATAAGAAGGAAAAGGAGACTGGCAGCAGAGAAGAGAGGAGCAGAGCTGAGTAGGGGTTGCTGAGAAGACCCCCTCTACCTCCCAAGGCTGCATCTCAGGAGTCTCCCTCTTGGGAGGGCTTCATGCTGATGGCCAGATCCAAGGGCCCAGCCCACACCATAGATGGAACCCTTGTGAGGTCACCAGGAAAAACTCACGGTCACCTGGGGGACAAGGACAGATGAACAAACCATTTGGATAGCACTGCAGCCCCTGGAGCATTCCAGACCATAAAATGTCTGAGCCTCTAAGTCACCCTGGGGTCACCCTGGGCAGGTGTTCATTCCAAGAAACACCCACCAGAAGGAAACACCCTAGAAACAATGTTTACCACGGCCTTATCTGTAATGATACTAAGAAACAGTAATGCTACTTTTTTAATCCCAGCATTCGGGAGGTGGAGGCAAGAGAATCACAAATTTTAGGTTATCCTCAGCCACATGGTGAGTTCAGGGCCAGCCTGGGGTACAAGAGACCCTGTCTCAAAACTACAAGCAGAGCCAGGCGTGGTGGCACACACCTTTAATGCCAGCACTTGGGAAGCAGAGGTAGGAGGATCGCCATGAGTTCAAGGCAACTCTGAGACTACATAAAATTAATTCCAGGTCAGTTGTGGCAAGAGTGAGACCCTACCTCGAAGAAAAGAAAAAAAAAACTACAAGCAGGGCTGGAGAGATAGCTTAGTGGTTAAGGCACATGCCTGCTGAGCCAAAGGACCCAGGTTCAATTCCCCAGTACCCACGTAAAACCAAATACAGAAGGTCTGGGGTTTGTTTGTAGTGGCTGGAGGCCCTGGCGTGCCCATTCTCCCCTCTCTCTCTCTCTCAGTCTCTGTCAAATAAATAAATAAAACATTTTTTTAAAAAACTACAAGGAAGCCGGGCGTGGTGGCGCATGCCTTTAATCCCAGCACTTGGGAGGCAGAGGTAGGAGGATTGCCATGAGTTCAAGGCCACCCTGAGACTACATAGTTAATTCCAGGTCAGCCTGGGCCAGAGTGAGACCCTACCTCGAAAAACCAAAAAAACAAACAAACAAACAAAAAAAAACTACAAGGGCCAGCCGGGTGTCGTGGCGCATGCCTTTAATCCCAGCACTCAGGAGGCAGAGGTAGGAGGATCGACGTGAGTTCGAGGCCACCCTGAGACTACATAGTGAATTCCAAGTCAGCCTGGGCTATGGTGAGACCCTACCCCGAAAAACCAAAACAAACAAACAAACAGCAACAACAACAACAAAAAACAACAAGGGCCAGGTGTGGTAGCACATGCCTTTAATACCAGCACTTAGGAGGCAGAGGTAGGAGAATCGCCGTGAGTTCAAGGCCACCCTGAGACTACATAGTTAATTCCAGGTCAACCTGGGCCAGAGTGAGACCCTACCTGGAAAAACAAAAACAAAAACTACAAGGAAACAAAAAAAGCCAATGTTTTAAAAGGATACCACTGATGGCTGAACAGAGTGAATTCCTGTGACATGTGACTTGCTCCCTTTGTTCATCCCAATGTCCCCATTTGTTTGATCTGGTGTGGCCCTTATCAGCAGGAACATGGAGGCCCCACACTCCTAAAGGGTTTTCAGCATCAACAATCAGGGGAGGGGGAAGCCAACAGCTCAGACCTATCTCTGATGGGTGTACACTTGCCGCTCCCAGTACCCTGGCAAATTGGTATCAGAGAAAAGATCCACTCAGACCCCCTCCTGCCTTGGGGGCCAGGCCCTGTGGTCAGGTTAGGGTCCCTGCCACAGCAGAAGGAGGAGTCTGGAAACCCTAATGCCAACAATCCCATTTTTAACCCATGTGAGCATATCCAGTATTTATATATAGAATTCACAACAGATGCTTTGGCTTCCATTCCAAAGACTGGTGCTCTATCTCTACTGCTGCCAGTTACCCAAACAAGGCCCGATTCCAGGTAGTCAACCCTCTGCTATGGCCCCAAAACAAATAGCATTCTTGGTCCGGACTCTATTTATATTTACCAAGCAGAACACTGGGCTTCCGACAGCTCACTGAGCAGGCAGGAGCCAGCACACGCGGTGCGCTGAGGGAAAGCTCTCCAGTCCAGGGTCAACTCAATGTGAGGCCACACCATGGAAGAAATTGGGGTTCATATACAAGAAGTCGCCAACTTAGCCAGGGCACATGTACCTATGCATACAATCACATACGGTGTCACATCTCCACCCTAAGCAAGAGGAAGCAACTGGCACAGACAAGAGCTCCAAGGAGATAATGCTAGCTGTGGGAGGCTGGGCAGGCTTCCTGGAGGAGCGGAGCTCCAAGACTTGAAGGAGGAATAAGGCGTGGTGAATGACAAGCACACCCAAGCCTGTCACCAAGCTGTACCTTTTTACCCACTGAACCATCTCCCCAGCCCCGAAGCTATGGTTCTAATAGTTCATTATGCAGTGAGAGATGGGTGTAAAGAAATGTAAGCACTCGTTTTTCCCTTTTTTCTGGCTGGGGCAGGGGGTGGGGGTGAGACAGGGTCTGTGTGCACAGTGCAGGCTGGCCTCCAGCTCGTGATCCACCTGCCACAGCTTCCTGAGGGTTGGGATTATAAACTTGTGCCAGAGTGCCTGGTTATGGGTGGTGTTTTGGATCCGATGGCCTCATCAACTCATGTGTTCGGAACACTTGGTTCCCAGCTGGTGGCAATAAAGCAGATGGAGCCTTGCTGAAAGTGGCGTGTTGTTGGGGGTGGACTTTAGGTGTCATAGCCAGCTCCCCCTTGCCAGGGCCCAGCTCACTCTTCTGATGTTGTTTTCCACCTGCTGTGGAAGAGGTGATGTCCAGCCTCTGCTCATGCCATGCATACCCCCTGCCATCATGAAGCTCCCCCTTGAGACTGGAAGCCAAAATAGCTTTCTTCCCACCAGCTGCTTTTGGTTAGGTGTTTGATCCCAGCAATCAGAAGGTAACAATGCTATGTCAATGTTCCTATTGCCACTGAAGTGCATCCTTAAAAATACAGGTCAGCAGCTGACAGAAAGCTGGGAAAAGCTACGCTGCATGTCACCAGTGGAGATATACAAAAGTGGACACTGCAAGCCGGGCGTGGTGGCACACGCCTTTAATCCCAGCACTTGGGAGGCAGAGGTAGGAGGATCGCGGAGAGTTCAAGGCCACCCTGAGACTACATAGTTAATTCCAGGTCAGCCTGGGCCAGAGAGAGACCCTACCTTGAAAAACAAAAAAAAAAAAAAAAAAAAAAAAAAAAAAAAAAAGAAAAAGTGGACACTGCAAGCCTTAAATTTGGCCAACCAGGCCAAACAAGCCAGTGGGTACAATGTTGGCATGTTTGTTATGGGGGAAACCAACCACTCTCTAATTGGACTGGAGGCATGTTCCACAGGAGGGAATACATGCCTGATACTGAAAACCTATGACAGGGGAAGTCATGAGCCCTAGGGGTGTAATGTCTGCTGGTGACTGGCTAAATGTGTATACTATGTTTACCAAACTGCCCAGTAAGCACTTCTCTTAATGTTCACACCCATATATTAATGCTACTCTCACTTTGTACTGCTAGTTTTCTTTTTAATTTTTTTGTTTTTTTTTCGAGGTAGGGTCTCACTCTAGCTCAGGCTGACCTGGAATTCACTAGGGTTTCTCAGGGTAGCCTTGAACTCATGGTGATCCACCTACCTTTGCCTCCCAAGTGCCGGGATTAAAGGCGTGTGCCACCATACCCGGCCTAAAAAATATTTTTATTTATTTATTTGCAAGCAGAGAGAGAGAGAGAGAGACAGAGACAGAATAGGTGATCCAGGGCCTCCAGTCACTACAAATGAATTCCAAATGCATGTGCCACTTTGTGCATCTTGCTTTTTGTGGATACTGGGGAATCAAACTCAGGTCATTAGGCTTTGCAGGTGAGTGTCTTAACCACTAAGCCATTTCTCTAGCCCCCTGTCCTCCTAGTTGTAATTAATTAAAATGGAAACACTGGGTGTGGTGGTACATGCCTTTAATCCCAGCACTTGGGAGGCAGAGGTAGGAGGATCATCCTTAGTTCAAGGATACCCTTACATTACACAATGAGTTCCAGGCCAGCCTGGAGATCTTACCTCGAAAAACCAAGAAAAAAAAAAAGGTTCATATTTCAGCTATGTAGTGTATGTAATAAAGCATGCATAATTATAGCAGAGAAATAATGTGCAAGTTATATATACAGAAAGAGAGGCGAGGCTTCATGGTCATTCTACAAAATGTTCAAGAATGTTACAGTAAAGATGAATTGCAACTTGCCAGCAAAACCAAACCACCCAGGTTCAATTCCCCATGCAAAGCCAGATGCACAAGGTGGTGCTTGCATCCAGACTTGTTTGCAGTGACTAGAGGCCCTAGTGCACCTATTCTCTATCTGCTTCTCTCTCTCCAATAAATAAATGAATAAATAAATAAATAAATAATAGACAGATAGGAAATTGCAAAGACACTCAGACTGGGGTGTCTTTGGGGTAACATTCTACCTCCAAGTTGGAAAGTTCTATTCCCCTCTAAGAGGTCATAATTGGCTAAATAATGGGAAACCAAGGAAAATTCTGTGTGATCCTCGAAAGCACAAGGGACATAGTGAGGTCCCATCCCACTGCTCCAAGTTCAAGAACAAGCTGTCTGACAATAACAGAGGCCAGTATCTTTTTTCACACATGTATGTATGAGCATATGGCACGAATGCATGTATATATGTGTCTTTGTATGCGTGTGCATACATGTGGAGGCCAGAAGTCTACATCAGGTGTCTTCCTCAGTCATAACTCATCTTAATTTTGTCTTATTTATTTGCAGAGAAAGAATGGGCACGCCAAAGCCTCTTGGCACCACAAACCAACTCCAGATGCACACACTACTTTGTGCATCTGGCTTTACATGGGTACTGGAGACTTAAACCCAGGCCAGCAGGCTATGCAAACAAGTACCAGCCACCCCCTCCCCACCCAATCATATTTTTAGAGACAGGGTGTCCAACTGAACATGGAGCTCACCGACTTGGCAAACGTGGCTAATGAGCAAGCCTCAGGCACCCTGTCTCCACCTCCCCAGAGCTAGGATTACAGGAGTGCATTACCATGCCTAGCTTTTTTATGTGGGTTCTGGGGATCTGAACTTAGACCCTCAGGCTTCATAGCAAGAACGTTACCCGCTGAGCCATCTCCCCAGACAAGGGGCTGGAAATACGAATTGCTGTACCACTAACAGCATTGTTCTTAAAAATATATATTTACTTATTTTAAAGAGAAACAGAGAGAAAGAGGTAGAGTATGTGTGTGTACAGCCCACAAGGGCTTCCTGCCACTGCAAATGAACTGCAGGCATATGTGCCACTTTGTGCATCTGGCATTACATGGGTACTGCAACCGGGGTGTTAAACACCCAAACTCTCTACAGACAGTTCTGTGAAGCCAGGAACCTTCTTCACCCCTGTATCCACCCCTGTATTCATCCCTGGGATCCAGTGAGCAGTAGATGCCTGTCTCCCCTTCCAGGGGGTGGCAAAGCCACTCAAACCCAAGCAACCACAACAGAGATCCTAGTCACAGGATCTCCTGTCTTAACATGGCTTTTGGGACACAATATGGAGTTGTCTAGACATTGGAAATGAGTGGCTTCTCCTTTACTATGGCAAGGAAGCCTTAGGTCTCCCATAAGCCCACAGGCCTCAGCCTTTAATGCAAAGTCAAGCAAATACCACCAGAGTGGGGCCTGATAACATCTCCCGCCACAGGGAATGGATCTCCTCCCCAAGCTCCCTCTGGGCTGAACCATCTACAGTCTTCTCCATCCATCCATTCATGAACCTGTCCATTCATCCACCCATCCATCCACCCATCTGCCTGTCCACCCATCCATCCATCTGCCCACCTACTGAGCCACGACACATCCCCAAATTCCTCACCTGGCAGCAGTGTTCCCACCCTTCCTCATCAAAGCAGACTAAGTCCCCAGTATGCCCCACCTGGCCACCTTCATGTTGTCAGCCATTCCCATACCTGAAAGATGTCTTTCGGTCCTGACACCTTGGCCGCATGCCACCTGGCCTCTCAGGCCTGGGGAAAAGCCTAGGTGTTCCCTGAGGCTACACTCACCTCCAAGGGGCAGGCGTGACTGATGGCACCCAGCGAGGCTCAAACCAGAGAGAGTAGGCCACGACCATCGTCTGCCTCAAGACCACAGAAGAGGTAACCAGGGCTGGCATACAACCATAACCCAATTTGGAAGGATGGCACATCACACACACACATACACACACACACACACATGGCTACTAGGGTTTTGAGAAGCTTTTCTTATGACATATTGTTGGGGAAGTTCTCAGGAGCTCATCGAACCGAGTCTGGCTCTCATGCTTGTTGCATCAGGGGAGGGAGGAGGAGGAACCTTCCAGAGTATTGCAAGCTCTACACTCAGCCTGGCCAGCAGGGTGAGCCAGGCACATTGTGGAGCTGCGTTCAAGATCTGCACAGGTCTCTGGCTGCAGAACAAGGTCACCTCTTCACACTGGGCCCCTATAGTCCCTCTTCCAGGCCAGCCACTCAAAGAGCAATGGCTCTCCACAGATGTGCCTCACACTTGGCCAGCTCCCAGCACCTTCTTCCTGCATCCACACACCCATCACGGCCTAGGACCCTCTCTCTGCCCCTCAGCTCAGGCATCCCCCGTAACTGCTGGCCTCAGTGCCTCATTCTAGTCTCTTCAAGCCTAGAATAATCTTGTACTTATGCATACAATTAAGGTTCATGCTCAAACACACACACACACACACACACACAGAGGAAAGCTGTCATCAACTCTGAGGTCCAGGCAAACTTCCCGAGCAGCGACCACATTTCAAGGGTCAGGGAAGCAGGAAACGCACAAGGGGCAGGTTTGGAGGTGGAGCAGGAAATAAGAAATCACTTGCAAAAAGATTAAAAGGAAAACAGGGCTGCAGGGTCAGACACCTTCAAGTGCAGGAAAAGAAGATAGGGCCTCCCGGTCCTCACTAAACAGGGTTGGGGGCTGCTCACTGTACCACAGCAGAGCTGGGACTGTGCCCTGATACAGGGCCACAAAGACCCTGGAGCAGTCAGGAGGGCGTGCAGCCCTGCCCAGGACAGAAGGCAGAGCTATCCTCAGACCTCTGCTTGGATCCGAGTGAAGGTTCCATCCCACAAAGCCCAGGATTAGGTGCTCGGCCACTTGGCCACTCGGCCACTCTGAATGTCCTGGAGACGAGAGAGAAGTCCACTGCATGTGGGCCAGTGTAACGGTCAGAGACACCAGACTGCTTTCTGCCATGGACAGACCCCTCCACACACACTCTGATGGCCTAGATCCTTCCATAACCATGTAGTAGTCCTCATTCCCACCCATCGGACACTGTCATCCCCATCCTCCTGAAGGCCCAGACACCTGTTCTCAAAACAGAAGCCAGCCTCGGTCTCTAAACCAACACCCACAGCAGACACAGCATCTGCTGTGGGCCTATTGGGTGTAGGTCTCACCGTAGCCCAGCTCATCCTTCTAGCCACCAACAAAGGAGGGCCAGGCTGGTCCATTTCCACAGGGGAGGAGCCAGGACCTGTAGCTGAACAGCACACTAAGGCCACGCCATGCACTGCGGAGGAAATGTACCCCAGGGGAGCTCCCCAATTCTAAGATGCACTTTTTTTCCACCACCATGCTATTTACTGAGTAGACTCAGTAAATAGACTAGGAACTGTCAGAGCTTAAGGCTAGGACTTCAGTCTCAATCGGGTCACAGCACACTACCCTAACGTGGCAACTACAAACAAGCCACATCAACGTGAGGGTGGCAGTAAGGAACAACACTGGCAGTGTCGGCGGCCAATTTAAGCATCTGTCCTCTCTTCACAACCTGTAACTGCTTAGGTACAAGGGGCCACAGGCTAGTGTGAGGTTACCATTTTAAAAGCTCTGAGAAGTCCCGTGTGGAGGAAACCCAGTTCCCTTCCTTCCCAGGGTTTTCCAAGTGGCTATCTGATCACAGGATTTGCTTAGTTTTGAACCAGGAAACACATTTTGCAAAACACTAGCCTAGACACAGAATACGAGGGACCAGGCAAGACAGGGCAGAGGCATGAGGAATTCAGAATGGGGAAGAAACCCAGCCTAGCTCACCCCCTCCCAGCTGCCAGCCCACCTTCACTCTCTTTCACAGACCAGAAGGCAGATGTGTGTGAGGGTCACAGGTTCCCCAGATCCCTATCACGGCACTGTCCCCTACTTCTTGGGCTTCTAGGCCAGTGACTTTCTTGATCTTGAACTCTACAGGACTGTCTGTAAGTAACCACCCCATCACACAAGACACATGCCCATGGCTCTGGGACACTGCTTCATGCCACTAACTCAGTGCAGAACCAGAATGACCCTTACTAGGCAGAGCCCACCAGAGCTGGCATGTCAGTGCTTTCTACATCTGGCCAAGAGTCCAGTGAGGGTGAGAAGTGTCCAGTGTCAGGACTAGGCCGCTACTGAGGTCGAGCAACAGAAGTTTCCTAGAGGTAGCTCTCTGCAGTGTAAGCCAGCAGTTTCCACTGGGTGATATCCTCCTCGGTGTGGTGACCGTGCACATGCTGGGGCGGCCAGAAAGGAAAAGACACCAGCCACCGGGACTCCTTGGGCACCTCCATCTTTCCTGCACTGTCAGCCTCTGACATGTGTGCACACACACACACACACACACACACACATCCACACACGTGAGCACACACACATGCACACACATACTCCGCAAGCCCCAATTTAGCAACCACAGAATGTTACCAGCTCAGGGACACCCAGGACAAGTCGTGAGGGAATATGGCATTTGATTTATGTTTTCAAGTGTGCGTTTTCACTAATTAGAAGGTTTAGGGCAGAGCAAAGAAAAATATGTATTTCAGAGTCCCAGTTTGACTTGCCAGAAACCAGCCGATACTAACATTCTTATTTTCGACAAAATATAGCATTTTGATTACATGCCATCACGGTTCCATGGCTCCTGGCCTGCCAGGCTCCAGGAAGTGGCCCAAGACCATGGCAGAGAGTAAGAGCAAGGATTATGAGACAGAGACATTCTCAAGTTCCTGGGGGCTCAACACCCTGCCATTCTGGTGGAAGCAATCAGAGCTCCTTCCATGGGACAGTGGCAGCTTTCATTCAAGGTCAAGAGGTCTGGTCTACCAGGCAGCTGCTCAGGTTCATGTGTCTTGGCCTTAGCATCTGTTAAGCAGAGGCTGAGATCTGGGATAGCAAAAAGCCCCCACCCAGCCTTCCCAATAGCACTCTGGACTCCTCAATTTTTTTTTTTTTGAGACAGGATCTTGCTATGTAGCCCAGGCTGGCCTTAAACTGAAAGCAATTCTCCTGCCTCAGCCTTCCAAGTGCTAGGATTAAAGGCATGAGCCACCACGCCTAGCTCCTTACGTAATTTCAAAGAAGGCATTTATAGTTTGAACAGGCACTAAAAGGTAGGTATGAGGCCACATAGTGGAGGCTTCCTATCTCTGCATGAGTCTTGCAAGCCCCTTCACTTCTTCTGCACCGTTTCCCTACCTCTAACCCAGGGTGGTGATGGTCCCACCCCGGGGGCATGAGGTCTCTTAGCACCCTCCCATTGTGCTAGAAATACACATTTCCGTCTATGTCTGTATAGCCATTTCCATCTATGTCTGTATCTTGGGTGTTCCAAAGCAGGATGCTTTTATTTAAAAACTAAAGATTTTTAGCTGGGTGTGCTAGCACACACCTTTAATCCCAGCACTCGGGAAGCAGAGGTAGGAGGATCGCTGTAAGTTCAAGGCCACCCTGAGACTCCATAGGGAATTTTAGGTCAGCATGGGCTAGAGTGAAACCCTACCTTGAAAAATAAAAAAACAAAAAACACACACACACACTCAGGAGGCAGAGGTAGGAGGATCGCCGAGAGTTCAAGGTCACCCTGAGACTACATAGTTAATTCCAGGTCAGCCTGGACCAGAGTGAAACCCTATCTTGCAAAACCAAAAAAAAAAAAAAAAAAAAAAAAAACCTGAAGATTTTCCCTAAACACATCCCAAATAAAGCAACCCTCTAGGGATGGCTCTGACCAGACCAGGACCCAGACCAGCCCAGGCACAAGCTTCAGGCTTTGAAACAGAATGAAGGACTTCTCAGGAACCATGTGTGCCACTATATAAAGGCTCACAGTCCCCTGAGGAATGCCCCCACTGGACACCTACTCAGCTCAAACAGAGAAGTAATTAGCTGAACACCCAAGTCTGCACCCGCAAGACTCTGGTGACGCCCACCAGGTTCTGCTTGGCATCTGCCCAGAGATCTGAGACCTGGACTCCCTTTGGGGTCAGGGACAGATGCAAGGGGCTGGCAGTGTGGCTCAGTTCAGAGAGCTCACCTAGCATGGGTGAGGGTCTATGTGTGATTCCCCAGCAGTGAGAAGAGAGAGCCAAGGAAAGGGTCAGCAAAATGCCAGGTAGCCAAGACAGTAACGAGTCCCAGTGTCCCCAAGTACAATGTGGGTGTAGGAATTCCGTGCCTGAGACAAACACAGGGTGAACTCAAGCATCTCAGAGCAGAGCTGTCGACCTACTATGCTGCCCCAAAGCCACACCCTGTGAGCAGCCAGGTTGGCACTGACTCTTTTCCATGGAGGTGGGAGTCGGTGGGATGGTCCCCAGCCCTCCCCCGTGCCCCAAGAGGGAAGCAGTTCCCGTGTGGCCACAAAGATCTCATTGTTCAGCCCGCAGAGAGGAAACTGCAGAACTGAGCTCGGAACACACTCTGGACTTGGCAGGAGGGAACATCTGGGGAAGGAAGCACATTTCAGAAACAAACATACCTTTGTAACAGCTCCTATTTCCTTTAAGTGCTGGGGAGGGGGAAGAAAAACAATAAAGACTTGCCAACTCTACCATCGCTCTCCAAAATCTGTTTATGGAGCAAAATTTGGAGGCTCCGCTTTCAAATGGTCCCTGGTTCCTGGAAAACAGCAGGAGCAAAGGTGCCAAGGCCCCTGGGGGCTGTCGCCCGGAAACCGGGATAGGGCATCACCTCAGTTCAGATGATACCTCTGGCCTGTGTGTGGCCATCTGGACAAATGAAAATGATCATTGGGGAAAATGCAGACCACCTTTGGGGATGGCCAGGCTGGCATTCAAGCCCTGGTCTTCTGTTCTCAGCAAAGCTAGGAGGACGGGTTTGGGAGCTGAATTCTGATTACCTTGGAGCTCAACTAAGCAGCAGGTCTGCAGGTTGGTGGGGAGAGAAGTGAGTGCCCAGGCCTCAGCCCCACGTGAACCCTTCCCGCATGACTTGCCAAGGGTGCTGAGGGCATGAGTTCTTGATAAAAGAAACCTAAGTGTGACCCTGAATTCCCAAAAGAAAAAAGCAGAGAGAAGCTCTGGCACACGGAGAAATGCTTCCATAGAAGCTCAATGGCTGTGAGCCCATGCCTGCCCATCTTCCTTCTCTTCACGTCATATGCCTGCTCAAATCCCACATCATTTAGTCCCCACAGGAGATGAGACTGCTGCCACCTGTGTTACAGAGAAACTGAGGCCAAGGTGGCCAAGGAACCTTGCAAAGCCCTGTTTGGCTACCTCAAATGCCTGAGGTCTTTCTTTCATTTTTGTTTTTGTTTTTTTTAGGTAGGGTCTAGCTCGAACTCAGGGCTGACCTGGAATTCACTCTGTAGTCTCACAGTGGCCTCAAACTGACAGCAATCCTCCTACCTCAGCCTCTGGAGTGCTGGGATTAAAGACATGCACCACTACGCCCAGCTGCAAGGGTCTTTCTACAATACTTTGATTCATTTGAAATATGAAATAATTTGATTCATTTGAAATCCAGGTGTGGTGGCACATGCCTGTGATCTCAGCATTTGTGGGAGGACCACAAGTTCAAGGATAGCCTGGTTAGTTACATTGTGAATTCCTGTCCCCATCCTCCCAAAAATGGATGTGTTTTACCCAATGCTCAGAACTCTCTGCAAAAATGTCAGATGTGAGCCAGGCGTGGTGGTGCATGCCTTTAATCCCAGCATTCAGGAGGCAGAGGTAGGAGGAGGTAGGAGGATCGCCGTGAGTTCAAGGCCACCCTGAGACTATAGAATAAATTCCAGGTCAGCTTGGGCTAGAGCGAGACCCTACCTCAAAAAACAAACAAATAAAAAAAAAAGGTCAGATGTGACATCAGCATCTGGGGGTGGAGAAAATCCACCCTAGGAATGCCAAGGTGGCCCCATCTACCTGGCTGGACTGAAGGGGCAGCAGAGGAACCCCTCTGCCTACTCCTGTGTGGGTCCAGCTGCCAGGGAGAACAGATATAGGTAGCAGCAGGCCATCCGGGGAAGGTAACGTGTACGGACCAGGACTCCAGTCTGGCTCCACTCCTGCGCACAGCAGTGGACAGAACCCATGCTCTCCTTGGCACACACCACTCCAGGACGGGCACCACAAATGCTGAGGCCACAACACACAGCAGCCCAGGAGCGAGACTCAAGCTCCTCCTCCAAGTGACGAGGGAGCTCTGCACATCTCCCACATGACCAACTTAAGGTTCCCATAAACCCCGCTCCTGTAAAGCCTCATAGATAACCATGCAGATGAGGCCAGCCGGCAGAAGGCAAACACCACAGAGAGGGAGGGAGGGAGGTACCTTGCATTCCTAAGAAAGAGACACCCCAATGTAGAGGATGCTGAGGTCCAAGTGGCCCTGTAGCCAGGGCAGGGCAGCAGGGGAAGGATGAGTGAACCCAAAGCCCTGGCCTCTAGTGACCGCACAGACTGAAAGCTAGAGCATGCTATCTCTCAAGGTGTGGCCCAGCCTAGGATGCAGAGCCCCTGCCCAGCTGCACTCGCTCAGTTTCTAGCATCCTAGATCTACCAGGGCATACAATAACCAGTCAGCACCCACCCGCTAGAGACATACCGCTCCCAGGCCAGAGGTAACTGCAGGAAGTTAGTAAAGGTTAGGGCCCGCTCACACTGAGGGGGAGATGGGCTGGTCCCACCTGTGCTCACACTTAAGAGTCAACTTTCATCCCACCAGCAAGCAGCGGGTGCCACAGCAGGCTACAGGAAAGGGAAGTGAACTCCATGGCTCCTGTAGCTACTCAGTCTGGCATGTGGACAGAGAGCAGCAACATCTCTCCCTGACCACAGCACCATTCAGCTCGGCACGTCTGGACTGCAGTCCCAGGAAAAACCCTAATCACCTACACCCCCAAGACAAGAGGTAGCACATGGAGCAAAGACTTTGGATAGAGAGGGGAGACCCAGAAAAAGGTGACGGATAGAGAGGGGAGGCGAGGAGACTACAACGGGCTGTGGTCAGGGGCTGGGGGATGTAGCTCAATTGGTACAGTGCTTTGCCTAGCATGTACAAAGCCCTGGGTTCAATCCCCACTGCTTCATAAACTGGGTATGGTGGTGAATGTTTGTGATCCCAGCACTCACAAGATTAGGGCAGGAGGATCAGAAGTTTAACATCATCCTGTGCCACACAGCAAGTGTGAGGCCAAACTAGGATACATGAGAACATGTCTGGGGAAAAAAAAGAAGGGAGGAGGAGGAGGAAGAAGAAAGAAGATGATGACGAAAGAAGAAAGAGGAAGGAGGAGGAGGAAAGAAGAAAGAAGAAGACGGATGAGGAAAAAAGGAAGGGAAGGGACTGCGTTGGGGCTAGAGAGATGGCTCAGTGGTTAAAGGCACTTGAGTGCAAAGCCTGACAGCTGGGACTTGATCCCCCAGTACCTACATAAAGTCAGATGCACAAAGTGGCACATGCATCTGGAGTTTGTTTGCAGTGGCTAGAGGCCCTGGCACATCCATTCTCAATCTCCCTTTCTCTCTCCTCATAAAATAAATATTTTTAAAAAAGAAAGAAAAAAAAAAAGGACTATGGTCAGTGAGGGAAGCCCACCAGAGTGGAATGGAACCCCATCCCGCCCAGAGTCAGGACTCTGCACACTGGTCCCAAGTGGCTACAGCAAAGAACACAGTTGCCCTTGCCAACCTCCTCTGAGGAAGGAGCAACACCTGCAAGGAGGGAGCTAACCTCCTCCACCTAGGACAAAGAGGAGGCCCTGGAATTCCCACGTCTGCGCCCCACAAAACTCCCCCAGCCCACCTCCCCCAGGGTTCTATCCAGGCGAGGACCAAAATCCTCAGATGGACCAAGTGAGGTAACAACTCCTCACCTTTGCAACAAACTGACAGGCATAGTCCAGGCAGGCTTTCGGCCCCTGTTAAATCCAGAATCATCCTCTCCCACCACAGCACTGTCCAAGACTTAGGGACATGCACCGTAGCTCCATCTTCCAATGAGCTGCGGGAGAGGGAGGGAAACAATCCTTCTATCACAGGAGTGGAAACTGAGGCCAAGGAGAGTCACCAGGCTTGTCACACTCCAGACAACTGCGAGTGCCTCAGGAATGTGAGCCAGGCAAAGCAGGTGGGGGAGGCTGCATGACCTCAGGACCTCTGTGGCTCACTGCTGCCGCCTCAGCTGTCAACAGCAAATCTGGGGCAGGGAGTGCAGCACGTCCCAGCTCAGGGGTGCGCTCAAGAGCACAGCCTCAGCTCAGAGGCTGGTGGTGGCCTTGGTGGCTGCACAGATGCACACAATAAAGCAGCTGTGTGGAGTGGCCTTGTGGGCTGTCCACTGGTGACCAGGATAAAGCAGGAGAGGAACAAGGCCCAACTGTCCTCCTCATGCCTACAAAGAGCAGAGCAGGGCTCTTGGGCTGTGCTGCCTAACTGAGGCCAAACCCAACTGCACAGCCCGCCTGCAGGGTGTACCTGGGAGGCCTGAGAAACCCTGAAGCTCTCCCACCTAAAATGCCCTCCCTGGGCTGGAGAGATGGCTTAGCGGTTAAGGCACATGCCTGTGACGCCTAAGGACCCAGGTTTGATTCTCCAGTTCCCACGTAAGCCAGATGGTGGTGTGCAGTTCGCAGTGGCTAGAAGCCCTGGTGCGCCCATTCTCTCTGAGTCTAATAAATAAATAAAAATAAACTCTTTAAAAACAAATAAATAAATAAAAATAAAATGCCCTCCCTGAAGACCCCTACCACTAAGCTCCTCCAAGGTGAGTTGCTAACAAGACCCCATAGGGGAAGGATGGGATGAATGGATGTGGTATGGTTCCACCTCAGCCACATCGCCTTCTGGCAGGATGTGACAATGAGCAGGCCTCAGTGCATTTGGAGAAAGCTGCAGGCTGGTTGGTGTCTCTAGTATGGGGCCATCAGAAAAACAGCTCTGCTCACTGCAGGGTACTAGTCACTTGGACCCTCAGAGATGAGAACAAGCAGGCCACTTTGGTAACCCAGCCCTGCTGCCTCCCAGAGTAGATGCTATGTCACCTTCCCAAACATATATTTTTATTATTTATTTATTTATTTATTTATTTTAGTTTTTCAAGGTAGGGTCTCACTCTAGCCCAGGCTGACCTAGAATTCACTATGTAGTCTCAGCATAGCCTCAAACTCACAGCATCCTCCTACCTCTACCTCCTGAGTTCTGGGATTAAACCAATCAGATTTTTTTTTACTATTTTACTTTTATTTATTTGAGAGAAAGACATGGGGAGGGGGGGAGAGAAAGAGAGAGAGAATGGCCTCCAGCCACTGCAGATGAACTCCAGACACATGTGCCACATTATGCATCTGGCTTACGTGGGTCCTGGGGAATCGAAATGAGGTCCTTTGGCTTTGCAGACAAGTGCCTTAATCACTAAGCCATCTCTCCAGCTCCCAATCAGATATTCTTAACCTGGGTTCCCACAGCCCAAGGGGCCACAGAGGTATCCTGGCACCAGAGGGGCGTTCAACATTGTGCAAGGCTGAAATGGCTTGCTGGGGTATGATAAGGATCCATGGGTCTCAGCTCCTACTCTGCATCCAGAAGCACTTAGTACCCAAGCAGAGGAGCTGTTCAGTGAATGCACAGCCTTGAAAGAGGGCTGGGAGATGGCAGAGGTTAAAGGTACTTGTTTGAAAAGCCTGCTAGCCCAGGTTCAATTCCCCAGTACCCATGAAAAGACAGATCCACAAAGTGGCACAGCACATGCGTCTGGAGTTCATTTGCAGTGGCAGAAGCCCCTGGTGCACAACCCACCTCTCCCTCTCATAAATAAGATTTTTGTTTGTTTTGTTTTTTCGAGGCAGGGTCTCACTCTAGCCCAGGCTGACCTGGAACTCACTATGTAGTCTCAGGGTGGCCTCGAACTCACGGCAATCCTCCTACCTCTGCCTCCTGAGTGCTGGGATTAAAGGTGTGCGCCACCACACCCGGCTAATAAATAACATTTTTAAAAAAATTTTGGGGGGCTGGAGAGATGGCTTAGTGGTTAAACGCTTGCCTGTGAAGCCTAAGGACCCCAGCAAGGCTCTGTTCTCCAGGACCCACGTAAGCCAGATGCACAAGGGGGCACATGCATCTGGAGTTTGTTTGTAGTGGCTGGAGGCCCTGGAGTGCCCATTCTCTCCCTCTCTTCCTCTCTCTCTCTCTCCACTCCCCCCCCCCCCGCCTATTTCTTTTTTTAAATTTTTTTAATTTTTATTTATTTTTTTTTTGGAGAGAGACACAGAGAGAGACAGACAGAGAGAGAGGGAGAGGGAGACAGAGAATGGGCACGCCAGCAGCCTCTCAGCTGCTGAGAACAAAATCCAGATGTGTGCGCCCCCTGTGGTCAAGTGCGGCATTGCACCCTTGCGTCACTTTGCATCTGGCTAAACGTGGGACCTGGAGATTGGAACCGGGTTCTTAGGCTTAGCAGGCACGCACCTTAACCACTAAGCCATCTCTCCAGCCCAACCTGCCTATTTCTGTATCTCTCTCCTAAATAAATAAAAATAAATAAAATATTTTTTAAAATTTTTGTTTATTTGTATTTTTTTATTTGAGAGCGACAGAGAGAGAAAGAGGCAGTCAGAGAGAGAGAGAGAGATAAAGAATGGGTGCACTGGGGCCTCCAGCCACTGCAAATGAAGTCCAGATGCATGTGCTACCTTGTGCATCTAGCTTACGTGGGTACTGAGGAATTGAGCCTCAAACCGGGGTCCTTCACCTTCACAGGCAAGCACTTAACCACTAAGCCATCTCTCTAGCCCCAATAAGAAATGTTTTTTTAAAAGATCATTAGAAGGAAAAGATCTTTCCAAACATGATTTTTCCAAAGCTGCAGTCAGTGGCCAGAGGCTGGATTCTGCCCTTCCCTCTGAGCAAATCCTGTGCACATCTCTCCACCTGCCCATTGACCTCGAGCCTTCTCAGGGGTCAGAGGGATGACTGAAAAGGCCCAGACCCCTTGGTCAGCTGATCCATCCTCTCTGTATGACAGTGTCTGTGGGACAAAGGCTATGTGGTCCTAGGGACATGGCAAAAGCCACCCAGGTCAACACACTGGCCATGCTGTCTCTGAGTTTCCTCCATGGACACACCCATCCACATACCAGTCCATGGCTCCTGGGCTTCAACACATGATGACTTGCTGTTCACAGACCATAACCAAAGCCAAAAGCCCACTGTTCCAACTCAGACCATGTGGTTACCTATCCAGAGGGAGACTAGGCATCACACAAGAACAGCAACTCAGCCCTAAAGGAGTCAGACACAAGCAACACCACCAAGGCCAGTTTCAATATTACCATGCCTGCCAGGCTGTCTGGTCCGCAGGATATGGGTTCTGCACTCTCAGCTGCTGAGAACAAAATCCAGATGTGTGCGCCCCGTGTGGTCAAGTGCGGCATTGCACCCTTGCGTCACTTTGCATCTGGCTAAACGTGGGACCTGGAGATTGGAACCGGGTTCTTAGGCTTAGCAGGCACGCACCTTAACCACTAAGCCATCTCTCCAGCCCAACCTGCCTATTTCTGTATCTCTCTCTAAATAAATAAAAATAAATAAAATATTTTTTAAAATTTTTGTTTATTTGTATTTTTTTATTTGAGAGCGACAGAGAGAGAAAGAGGCAGTCAGAGAGAGAGAGAGAGATAAAGAATGGGTGCACTGGGGCCTCCAGCCACTGCAAATGAAGTCCAGATGCATGTGCTACCTTGTGCATCTAGCTTACGTGGGTACTGAGGAATTGAGCCTCAAACCGGGGTCCTTCACCTTCACAGGCAAGCACTTAACCACTAAGCCATCTCTCTAGCCCCAATAAGAAATGTTTTTTTAAAAGATCATTAGAAGGAAAAGATCTTTCCAAACATGATTTTTCCAAAGCTGCAGTCAGTGGCCAGAGGCTGGATTCTGCCCTTCCCTCTGAGCAAATCCTGTGCACATCTCTCCACCTGCCCATTGACCTCGAGCCTTCTCAGGGGTCAGAGGGATGACTGAAAAGGCCCAGACCCCTTGGTCAGCTGATCCATCCTCTCTGTATGACAGTGTCTGTGGGACAAAGGCTATGTGGTCCTAGGGACATGGCAAAAGCCACCCAGGTCAACACACTGGCCATGCTGTCTCTGAGTTTCCTCCATGGACACACCCATCCACATACCAGTCCATGGCTCCTGGGCTTCAACACATGATGACTTGCTGTTCACAGACCATAACCAAAGCCAAAAGCCCACTGTTCCAACTCAGACCATGTGGTTACCTATCCAGAGGGAGACTAGGCATCACACAAGAACAGCAACTCAGCCCTAAAGGAGTCAGACACAAGCAACACCACCAAGGCCAGTTTCAATATTACCATGCCTGCCAGGCTGTCTGGTCCGCAGGATATGGGTTCTGCATATTGTCATTGCTACAGCAGAGACAGCAAGGCATGACCGGAGCAAGCGCACGGACTCCCAAGTGCACAACCTTGAAGGGGCAATACACGCTTCTCATGTAAATTCAA
Organism: Orientallactaga sibirica; assembly: GCA_036365145.1. Lineage (NCBI taxonomy): Eukaryota > Metazoa > Chordata > Mammalia > Rodentia > Dipodidae > Orientallactaga > Orientallactaga sibirica. The sequence continues at coordinate 7,257,343 of JAEOAD010000042.1, read as the reverse complement.
AACATTACTCAAGAGGCTGGAGAGATGGCTTAGCAGTTAAGGTACTTGCCTGCAAAGCCAAAGGACCTAGGTTCAATTCCCCAGGACCACGTAAGCCAGATACACAAGATGGCACATGCGTCTGGAGTTCATTTGCAGTGGCTGGATGCCCTGGCACGCCCATTCTCTCTCCCTCTGTCTCTCTCAAATAAATATAAATAAAAATATTTTTTTTTAAATCACTCAAGAGCTAGGTACAGTGGTACACACCTGTATGCTAGCACTTGAGGCGATAAAGTAAAACCTTGTCTCAAAAAGAAAATAAAAACACTTGAAGGGCTGGTGTTATAACTCAGTGGTAGATCTCCTGCCCAGTATGTGAAAGCCCTGGGTTCCATCCGAAGTACCACAGAAAAAAATAAATAAAAATTATTCAGCCACCTGCTCTGTACTTTTTAAATTTTTAAACATTTTTATTTATGTGCAAGCAGAGAGAGAGAGAATGGGTGCATCAGGCCCTCCAGATGTTGCAAGTACACTCCAGATGTACGTGCCACTGTCCATCTGGCTTTGTGTTAGTATTAGGGAATCCAACTTGAATTGTTAGGCTTTGCAGGCAAGCGCTTTAGCCGCTGAGCTCTCTCTTCAGCCCCTACTCTGCACTTTTAATCAAACCAAACTTTTCAGCATAAAAATTCAGTTTCTTGGACTAGAGAAATGGCTTAGCAGTTAAGGCACTTGCCTACAAAGCTAAAGGACCCAGGTTTGATTCCCCAGGACCCACATAAGCCAGGTGCACAAGGGGGTGCATGCATCTGGAGCTCATCTGCAGCAGCTGCAGGCCCTGGTGCGCCCATTCTCTCTCTCTTTCTCTCTCTCAAATAAAAAATTTTTTAAAGTTCAGTTTCTTTATTTAATTCTTTATTTTTTCCTATGATTGAAAGGGTCACAGAAAGTTTTTGTTGTTGCTGTTGTTTGTTTTAAATTACTTTATTTAACTTGTGTGTGTGAGAGAGAAGGCAGATAGAGAGAAAATGGGTGCCAGGGCCTCTAGCCACTGCAAAGGAACTCCAGGTGCATGTGACATCTTGTGCATCTGACTTTATGTGGATACTGGGGAATTAATTGAACCTGTGTACTTTGGCTTTGCAGGCAAGAGTTCAATTTCCCAGGACCCACATAAGCCAGATGCACAAGAAGCAGCATATGCATCTGGAGTTCGTTTGCAGTGGCTAGAGGCCCTGGTGTGCCCATTCTCTCTTTCTATCTGCCTCTTCCTCCCTCCCTCCCTCCCCCCTGTCTCTCTCTCTCTCTCAAATAAATAAATAAAATATTTTTAAAAATCATTTTAGGGTTGGAGTGATGGCTTAGCAGTTAAGGCGCTTGCCTGCAAAACCTAAGTACCTAGGGTCAACTTCTCAGAACCCACACAAGCCAGATGCGCAATGTGACCCATGTGTCTGGAGTTCGTTTGCAGTGGCTAGAGGTCCTAGTGTACCATTCTCATAAACATGTGTGTGTGTGTGTGTGTGTGTGTGTGTGTGTGTATTTTTTTTTTTTTTTTTTTGAGGGCTGGAGAGATGGCTTAGTAATTAAGGCCTGTAAAGCCTAAGGATCCAGGTTCAATTCTCCAGGTCCCACATAAACCAGATGCAGAAGGTGGCACATGCATCTGGAGTTCGTTTGTAGTGGCTAGAGGCCCCGGCATGCCCATTCTTTCTTTCTCTCTCTCACTCTAATAAATAAATATAAATCTTTTAAAAAATCATTTTAGAGAAATTATTCTGGCCAGTGTATAAGGTAAATGGGCAAAGCAAAGAAAAAGCACGGTGACCAACCAAAAGCTGACAATGTCCACTCGCCTTTCACCAAATAAGCCCTGTAGGCCCAAGGGGTGACGTCTGAAAGCCCAGGGTCCCGGTGAGGGGAGGGGCTCCTGCTTGAGTCCAGAGGATCTCAGGGCAATGTGGCTGATTCCCAATTCTCTCCATCCAACCTCCTTTAGGAAGGACGCCAAGTCGGTTGGGAAAAGCGCGGAGAAGCGACCCTGGCACCCGGAAGCAAGCTGGAGAACATGTCCCACTCTGAAACCACCTGGTACACATTAAATGTGGCTCCCATCCCAGATCCCCACCTGCCCCTCCCACCCAAGGGGGCAGCCGCCTGACAGGGGACAAAGCTGGAGAGCACCCAGGCTGATAGTTCTGGCCCAGTTGAGCAATTTCCTACAAGCTCTGCCAGGCAGGAGCGGCCTTCCTATCTGGGCTAACAGTGGGACGCGGCCCAGGGAAGGGAAGAGATGAGAGGCTCTCACCTAACCGGGGGAGGAGAGGCGTCACCTGCTCAGTGTCTTCCCTGCCTCCAGGCAGATGATGAAATGAGTTTGCACTGCGGCTGGCATCCCCAGCAGGCGCCAGTGTGCTTGGAGGCAGGGACGTCCCAGGCTATTCTGTGCCACTGGCACCACAAAAATGCAACATGGTGACCAACACAGAACCCATATAGCAAGGTGGCAATGAACTGATTGCCACAGCCAGGGGCCACTCAACATCCTGTTCCTAGTACACCTGCTGGATGTCACCATTTACTGTCCTCACACCAAGAGATCAAAGGAAGAGCCTGAGGCGAACCCTGAAGTTTATCACACAACAGTCAAGGTTCAAGAAGAGTTAACTCACTTTCCTGAATGTGCAGTGAGACACGGACTTACGCAGCTGACTTCAAAACATACTCTGCTGCCAGGCATGGTGGCGCACGCCTTTTATCCCAGCCCTGGGGAGGCAGGGGTAGGAGGATTGCCAAGAGTTCAATGCCAGCACTGAGAATACATAGTGAATTCCAGATCAGCCTGGGCTGGAGTGAGACCCTACCTCAAAAAAAAAAAAGGGAGGGGGGCTAGAGAGTTGGCTTAGAGGTTAAGGCTCTTGCCTACAAAGTCAAAGGACCTTGGTTTGAGTCCCCAAAACTGACATAAGCCAGATGCACGAGGGGGCGCATGCATCTGGAGTTCGTTTGCAATGGCTGGAGGCCCTGGTGCGCACTCGCACGCGCTGCTCTCTCTCTCTCTCTCCTCTCTGCCTCTTCCTCTCAAATAAATTTTAAAAAATAATAAAACTATTTAAAAAAGAAAAGAAGCCGGGCGTGGTGGCGCACGTCTTTAATCCCAGCACTTGGGAGGCAGAGGTAGGAGGATCGCCGAGAGTTCAAGGCCACCCTGAGACTACATAGTGAATTCCAGGTCAGCCTGGACCAGAGTGAGACCCTACCTCGCAAAATCAAAATAAATAAATAAATAAATAAATAAATAAATAAATAAATAAATAAAAAAATAATAATAATAAATAAAAAAAAGAAAAGAATGATGATGTTTAAAATTAATGGAGACAGGCTCAGCTACTCCATCCAGCTACTAGGACAGGTCCCCATGCACTGGCTAGATCCACACCTCATACCACATACTTTAAAAAGGGAGTAAGAGGCTTAGCATTTAAGGTACTTGCCTGCAAAGCCAAAGGACTCAGGTTCAGTTCCCCAGTACCCATGTAGAACCAGATGCACAGGCTGGCGCATATGTCTGAAGTTCATTTGCAATGATTGGAGGCCCTGGCATGCCTATTCTCTCTGTGTGTCTTTCAATCTCTTTGATGCCTCTTTCTCTCTAATAAATGAATAAAAATAAAATATTAAAGCCAAAGGACCTAGGTTCAATTCCCCAGGACCCACGTTAGCCAGATGCACAAGGGGGCGCACGTGTCTGGAGTTCATTTGCAGTGGGTGGAGGCCCTGGTGTGCTCATTCTCTCTCTCTGCCTCTTTCTCTCTGTCAAATAAATAAAAATAAAATATATATATTTTTAAATATTTTATTTTATTTTTATTTATTTATTTGACAGAGAGAAAGAGGCAGAGAGAGAGAATGGGTGTACCTGGGCCTCCAGCCACTGCAATGGGAACTCCAGATACATGAGCCACCTAGGGCATCTGGCTTACATGGGTCCTGGGGAATTGAACCTGGGTCCTTTGGCTTTGCAGGCAGATGCCTTAATTGCTAAGCCATCCTTCCAGCCCCAAAATAAAATATTTTTAAAGCAAAAAAAAAATGATGTTGGGCTGGGGAGATGACTCAGCAGTGCAAGGTGCTTGCTTGCAAAACCCGTTGGCCCAGGGTTTGATTCCCCAGTAGCCACGTAAAGCCAGATGCACTAGGTGGCACATGTATCTAGGGTTTGTTTGCAAGATTCCCTGGAATGCCCATAGTTACTCACTCTCTCTGCTCACAAATAATTTTTTAAAAATCAGGGAGAGGGGGCTGGAAAGATGGCTTAGCAGTTGAAGCATCTGCCTGCAAAGCCTAAGGACTAGGGTTCAATCCCAGAACCCACATAAGCCAGATGCACATAGTAGCACGTGTCTGGAGTTCATTTGCAGTGGTTAGTGGCCCTGACACACCCATTCTCTTTCTCTCTGTCTCTCATAAATAAACAAAACTAAAAAATATTTAAAAATCAGGGAGTGGGCTGGAGAGGTTGCGCAGGAGTTAAGGCGCTTGCCTGCAAAGCCTAAGAACCCAGGTTCAATTCCCCAGTACCCACATAAAGGCAGATGCATGGTGGTGTATGCATTTGGAGTTTGTTTCTATCTGTCTCTCTCTCTCTGCTTGCAAATAAATAATTTTTTTAAAAATCAGGGAGAGGGCTGGAGAGATGGCTTAGCAGTTTAAGGTGCTTACCTGTGAAGCCTAAGGATCCACGTTCAACTCTCCAGATTCCACGTAAGCCAGACACACAAAGGTGAGGCAAGTGTAAGGTTGCACATGCCTACTAGGTGGTGCAAGCATCTGGAGTTCGATTTCAGTGGCTGAGGCCCTGGCATGCCAATTCTCTGTCTCTCTCTCTCTCTCTCTATAATAATAATAATAATAATAATAAATCAGGGAGAAAGCTAGGTGTGGTGATACATGCCTTTAATGGCAGCATTCAGGAGTCTGAGGTTGAAGGGTTGCTATGAGTTCAAGGCCAGCCTGGAGCTAGAGATCCTACCTTGAAAAAGCCAAAAAAAAAAAAAAAAAAAAGGGAGAATAAGATCTGAATGTGGAACACAAGACATTAAAACAGTAATTGACCTGGAAACAAATATAATCTGTGGTACAGTAACAAGATATGCAACCCAGTAGCTGTAAGAAAAAAGACAGTTTTAATTCTATGACACTGTCTCTGTGTTCATGTGGAGGTGCACAGAGATTACAGATGTTCATGCCATAGCATCTGGCTTTATCCACTGAGCCATCTCCCCAGCTTCCCCTATTTTTGCATGTGCGGCATGTGATGTGCATGTGTGTTCTTATCTCTAGTTAGGAAGAAGAGGATCGGCAGCAGGGGGACAGGAGAGTGTGATGGGGGGGTGAATATGATCAAAATGCACTAATGTGTATGAAATTGTAAAAAGAAAATTTAAATATTGTTCTAAATTAACTATAGTAAGAGGGGTTGGGATACAGTTTGATGGTAGAATGTGTGCTTCCAACCCCACCACCATCAAAAACACAAAGCAAACCTGGGCATGGTGGTGCACACCTTTAATTCCAGCACTTGGGAGGCAGAGGTAGGAGGATTGCCGTGAGTTCGAGGCCAGCCTAGGACTACACAGTGAATTCCAGGTCAGCCTGGGCTAGAGCGAGACCCTATCTCGAAAAAACAAACAAAACACACACACACACAAAATCAAGCCAGGCGTGGTGGCACATGACTTTAATCCTAGCACTCAGGAAGCAGAGGTAGAAGGATCACCATGAGTTCAAGGCCAGCCTGGGCTAGAGTGAGTCCTTATCTCGGGGGGGAAAAAAAAAATCAGACAGGGATGGGGCAGGCAGACTCCAGGAAAGTAATTTCCAGCTAGCCTGAAAACTCCCTGGCAGAGACCCCAGGAGACGCCCACCTGCTTGAGCACCTATGAAAAACAGCACTTACTCTTCAGGGCAACTCTGTGGGCAGGGCTCTGCCAGACCAGGAGGAAAAGGGTTACCAGGAAAGTTCCAGGCCTTGATGCACTAAGCACATATGACACTAGGTATGGCTCACATGGATGCCTGGAGCCAGGCACGAGCCTACCTGCATGCAGCAGATCATCTGCCCACAGGCCCTGCCACTACCCTCCACTGGCCCATTGCTCCTGCCCAGCTATGCAAGCGGCCACCAAAGGCGGAAACACTTGGCAGCCACTTTGGACTATACCCTTGATGCGGGTGGTGGGGTCCACTGCCACCATGTCACCCGGAGCTGGAGTGACCTGCTACAATCACATAGGCAGGGTGGAAGAGCCCACATCAAGCAGTGTGGTCGCAGAGCCTCTCGGCCTGGCTGGAACACCTTTGACGACGCATCTTCACTGACTGAGGTGCATGCAGGCTTCAGTGCTGGCATGGAATGGTCACTCTGGACTCAACAAAGAGCCTTGGTCCAGTCACAAGTTGAACAGATCTACGGCAAACTGGGAGGGCAGGGCGGAAGGCTCAGGTGCAGGTGACACACTTGGCCCCACCCTGCCAACTCTACCCAGAGCAGTCCCTGGAGACTGTAAGCCTCATTGCCAAAGGAAAGGACAGGCTCTGCAGAGACCAGGTGATGGAGAGGGTCCCAGGGCCTAGAACTTCACAGACCGGGCTTGAGCCACAGGCTGGGGAGGTGACGGAACATACCTAAGTGGGAGGGATGCTGGAAGGATTCAGGTACAGCCAGGCATCCTCTTTTAGAACCCACACAGCTCAAAGGAAACAGAACAGTGCCAGGCAGAAAAAGGCACTTCCTAGGTGCCCACCCCTACCCAGACACCCAGAAGTCTCAGGCTCCTGGAGGAAGAAAAGCCTGGGTCAGGCTACATAAGGCCCCAAAGATTGGGACCATCTGGTTTCATTTGACAAGTAGGAGAAGGCTCCCCAGGGCGCCACTGAGAGGCAGTTGCAATGATACAAGGGGCCTTCCTAGGTGAGGTGTTGTCCTCAGATTCCGGGGGCTCGAAACTTACAAAGACCCCAGAGAGGACCTCTCCCTTGTGAGAGCTCATGCTTCAGGTTAACCCTGAGAAAAACAGCAGCAGGGCAAATGGCCCTGGATGATGTGCACTGGGCTATGTGTCATCCAATCAAGCAAGTAATATTCAGAAAGAACAGTTCCCTCACCCCAAAAAAGGGCACAGAGGCAATGCACCCTGACAACCTCCCAAGGTGTTGCATGAACTCTTTTCTGGGGAGATACCTACAGGCGCTTGCTCCCCTTAGACAGGACATGCCCCCCTGCCCAACAAAGTCCAATTCCACCAAAGCTCTCCCTGGTGAATCAATAGGTTTAATGGGCTTCCGTACGGCAATCCTCCTACCTACCTCTGCCTCCCAAGTGCTGGGATTAAAGGCGTGTGACACCACACCTGGCTCATTTTTTAAAAATATTTTATTTATTTGTTAAGAGAGAAAGAGGCAGACAGAGAGGGAGAGAATGGGCACGTCAGGGCCTCTAACCACTGAAACGAATGTGCACCTTATGCATCTGGCTTACATGGGTACTAGGGAATCGAACCTGGGTTGTTAGGTTTTGCAGGCAAGCACTTTAACAGCTAAGCCATCTCTCCAGCCCTAATTTATTATTATTATTATTTATTATTATTATTTAGACACGGCATATGAACTCCAGATACCTGTGCCACGTTGTGCATCTGGCTATACATGGGTACTGGGGATTTGAGTCTGGGCCTTCAGGCTTGCAAGCAAGTGCCTTAACCACTAAGCCATCTCTCCAGTCCCTGCCCCCATGGGGCCTTTTAAAGGGAACCTGGGCGCCCAGGGCCAGGACTCAAAGCATCTCTCCAGACCCATGGTCCTGGCAAGAGAACATCATCATCATAATTTTGCAGATGTGGAAACTGAGGCTGAAAGCCAGCAAGCCACTTTCCAGACCTGGAGGGAAAGCAGGACAGACTCGCCAGTTAAGCTTGGGGCCGCCTCCCTGTGGGCTCCACAGCTGCCTCCACTCGTCACACTTGGACTTGGGCTGCCCCAGGCGGCCCTTCAGGGCGGCTGGCTCAGAGCCCACGTGCAAGACTTTCTGAGCAAATGTGTGTGAGCAGAGTCACGAAGCCCAGAAGCTGGCACACAGCCCTCGGCTTCCACCAGGGCCGCCCTGCCAGACTCCTGTGTTGAGAGCCCGTTAAGTTATCCACAATGGGCCTCCAGTACCACAAGATCCACTTCCCCCAGAATCTGGCAGGGTTAGAGGAGTGCTCGTTGCTCACTCTCGGGGGCCCAGCTCCAGGTCCTTCTCCCCGAGGGCCAGCAGAGACTGTCCAGCTTGTGCCATGGCCTGTTACATGGCTGAACCTCAAGTGGAAGGACCTGACCAAATCCCACCACGTCTAGCTTCACAAGCGCATCTCAGCCCCAAGCTCATGCTGCTGAATTCAAGACCACCAGCGTTTGAACAGATAAATTAAGGTCTGTCCATATGATGGGACCATCGCTTCAGCTAGGACTGAAGTATGCCACCTGCTATAAAGCACTATGCTAAGAAGCCAAACACAAAACCCATGTACCGCAGGACCCACGTATAGAAAATACAGCCGGTCATGGTGACATGAGCCTCTTGTCCCAGCTACTTCAGCTCAAAAGAGCAAGGCCAGCCTGGGCAACATAGGAAAGACACCATAATCCTCAAGAAATGGCCAGGATAGGCAAATCACAGAGACAGAACAGACTGTAGCGGCGGGGGGGCATGGAAAATCATGTTTAATGGATACAGAGTTTGCTTTGGGGGCAATGGAAACATTTCATATCATGGTGGTTGGAAATGTCTGAGCTGTGTACTTTAGAAGAGTTTCTTCATCTATGTAAGTTTCAACTTCAATTTTTATTAGTACTTTTGGGGTTTGGGTTTTGCGTTGTTTGTTTGAGACAGGGTCTCAGATAGCCTCAAACCCACTTTATAGCTTAGGTTAACCTTGAACTCCTGGTCCTCTTGCTTCCACTTCCTAAGTACTAGGATTGGAGATGTGCACCACCATCAATGCCAGCTCAACTTCACTCCCAAAAAAAAAAAAAAAAAATCAGGGCTGAGGAGATAGCTTAGCAGTTAAAGGGGCTTGCTTACAAAACCTGCTGGCCTGGGTTTGATTTGCAGGTACCTACATAAAGTCAGATGCACAGAAAGTTCATTTGCAGTGGTGAGAGCCCTGGTACACCCATATTCATATTCATATTTTCTCTTCTTGTCAATAAAAAAAATTCCATTCCCTTCACCTAACACAGCCCTGACTCCAACCTATATTTCCCTTCAGCTTTCTGATAATTTTTCCAGAAGCTTCCATGACCTCTGTCAACAGAGACCATCTGGTCCTCAAGGATAGGGTTCCAGGACCAATCATGGACATACTGAGGATGAGGACCTATCTCTCCCACAGCTGGGCCTCAACCTGTTTTCCTACATACCCCTCACAATCTAACCAGCAAGCTTAACACAGTTACCAGACACCAGGTATAGTACCAAGAGCTGATTGAAGCCCACACGGAGAACTCACTGAAGCAGTGGTAGGAAGGATTTTTTTTTTTTTTTCGAGGTAGGGTCTCACTCTGGCCCAGGCTGACCTGGAATTCACTATGTATTCTCAGGGTGGCCTTGAACTCACAGCGATCCTCCTACCTCTGCCTCCTGAGTGCTGGGATTAAAGGCGTGCGCCACCACGCCCGGCTGGTAGGCAGGATTTTTATCACCATGTTAAAGGAGAGGAAACATAAAGCACAAAAGGGTGGAATCAGCCACCCATGCCCCCCCCCGCCAGGCAAGTAGCAAAGCTGAGATTAGACCCTGGGCCCTGTGGTTCTGGCTATACTTGACCCCCAGCCAGTACTGTGACACTGAGTAATAAGTCACTGACTGGACATCCAAGGTCACATGCCGAAGAAAAGCCGCCCAACCTCCCAATCAAGAAAGATCAAGGACCGCGTCACACACAACTGCAGCCCTGGAAGCTCTGGCACCTCCACTCCTCACTTGGGCTAGAGATGAAGCTGAGAGTTCTGCATAGCATTCAACATTCCCACTATGTGGAAGAGAAGTGGGCAGATCCATATACCAACACAGAGAGGCTGTTAAGTGGACCAAAGTCAAATAGCAACTGAGCGTGTAAACCCAAACTATTCTGAACCCCACCCGACCCCAGCCCCGAGAGCAAGGCAGAAGGTGATAAGAGTCCTCACCTGGCTACACCAGCCCCATCACACCCTGTCCTGTGTGAATTCTGCTAGATGGTCTGTGCAGTGACACCCTGTAGTCAAAATTTAAAGGCTCCAACTATGCTGGGAACCACGGACTAGCTATCCCCCGAGAAGCACTGAACATATGTTGGCTCAAACAGGTTGACTGGGTAATTTGCTGCACATAAGGGATCAAAGACCACAGACCCTGCTTTGCACAGCATTGAGTTAAGCCAGCACGTGCCTGCCAGGCCTTCCTGGGGGACAAGCAGTACCTATGTGTTCAGATTCTTCAGGAGCAAAACAGGCTGCTGTGTGCCCAGAAGCCTGGGGCTTCAGAGCTGGGCAATGCCCTCCTCCACTGGACCACTAAAACAAAGGCATTTCCATGGGCTCACAGCTTCCAACTCCAACAGGAAGCAATCAGGAAAAGTAATTAGCCGTCCACATACTGCCTTCACTCACTCCCCCACCTCACCAAGCCTGCATCTCACATACACACTCAGGAACACAACCATGCTTCAGAAGAGTCAACATAGAGCTGCTGCTGGATTCCTCCCCTTTGTTTCCATTTTAGGCCCGGATTGCCCCATCAGCTGGTGCTCCAGGCTGGCTCCCTAATGTTAAAACCATCAACTCTAGTTCTGTTTCACAGGCAACTCCACGGGTGTAGCGTTCTCCTTAGGGTCTCCCATCACGTAATACCCACAGGCAGAGAATTACCAGCTCCATCACCCCCAGCCCATCCAGGGAATCCAAGACAGCCATGAGGTGAAAAGAAACCCCACCTTCAAAATAAACAGCTTCCCCCCTAAACCCCTTTTGCAGCCATGACCCAGGCATTTCCGGAAAGACAAGGAGCAGCCTGGCCTACCCAGACCTGTCATTGTTTTGTCTTCACCTTGTTTTGCTAGCACCAGAAATCCTAAACACCCTCGGAGGGAGACAAGTTTAGTGAAACTAACCCCCCCCCAGAACTCCAAGCTGGAGCTGGAAGGAGCAGGGCTTCGGGAAACAAGGGCCAAATTCTCTCTGTTCTCCACCACCCCCGTGCCCCAAACTTTGGTGGAAGGGCTGCAGCCCAGGGAATCTGAGCTCAGAGGCGGGCTGGGCAACCTCTCGACAATGTCTATACTAGAAATATGCACGGAGACAGCTGTTTGCCTTAATAAGGCCCAGACAAAGGGACCTGAGCCCCCCCCCCCACCCCACCCGCGCCACCAACAACACCGCCAAGAGTGCAAAAGCCTTCACTGGCTGAACCTACTTGGACAGCCACACTCCAGAAAAACAAAACACGCACACCCGAAAACAATGATTTAGGTAGCAAGAGGCTTGCTTCAAAAAACCGCACGGCAATCTCCAAATTAAAAGAACATGTGTAACGTCTCTAACTGCTTCGGTTTCTCGCGAGTCCTCCTGACCTCAACTCCACCCCTCGGGATACACCAAAAGTTGGAGAGAACCCTAGCGCGCCATCTCCCCAAAGGTGGGTACCACTGAGGCAGGAGTACACTCTCCTCCCCCCACACACACACACTCCCATCCCCACACTCTGGGACCAAGGTACCCCCCCACACACACACACACACATACACACAGTCCGGTCTTTGAGTTTGGATACTGGTCAAAGGTGACCAGGCGCCACCGTTTTGGGGCCCCAGAAGCCAGATCGGTCACTCGGGTCACGGGGGCACCTGGCAGGTGTCAGTGTGTTTGGAAAACGACAGCCACGCAGATCAAAGCGGCAGCCGCGCAGACCAGGCCGCCCCACGGCGCGCGGGAGCTCGGAACTTTCTCGCCTGCAACTTCAAGTCCGCTCCCGGGGCTCGCAGGCCGGCCGCTGGAGACAGGCTCGCCCAAGTTCCCCACCACCACCACCACCACCACCCAACACACACACCCGAGTCTTTCCCGACAGGCCCGGTCAGTCTCCGGGCCGAGTCGGCTCAGCGCACCACCAGCTCCGGGCCACTAGCTCCCCACCCGGCGCCTTGGCAGAGCGCGCCCCGGGCCCCGGGCAGGTGAGGACCCGCCCGCGCCGCACCTGGCGAGGTCGGCACCAGCTTCGCCGGCTCGGGACACGGCGTCCCGGGGGGGGGGGGGGAAGGGCCCCGGCTGGTGAGACAAAGGACCCGCGCGAGAGCGAGCTGGAGGGTGGCGCGGGGTCCGGGGCGCGCGCCCCAACTCGCCCTCCAACTTGCAAAAGTGGCTCCGGCGGCGGTGCGCGCGCCCCGGCCATTGTCCGCCGCGGCCCGCCGCCGCCCTCCACCCACCCCCGCGCGCCCACCTACCCGCGGCGGGGGCCAGGCTGCAGCACAGCGCCAGCAGCAGCAACGGCGGCGGCGGCGGGGCCCGGGGCGGCGCCGCTTCCATGTTGTCCGGAGGCCGGACGCGCCCGCGCGCGCTCACTCGGGCTCCATGGCGCGGCGGCTCCCGGCGCCTCCTGCCTCCCCCCCACCCCCCGCCCCACTCCGCCTCGGGCGCCGCGGACCAGGACGACGGCAGAGGAGGGAGCGGAAGCCGCGCCGGTCTCCGCCCCCCGCCGCCGCCGCCCTCCCGCGGGCGCCCCCCGGAGCCGGCCGGCGGCGAGGCGGGTGCCACGGCCGGGGCCTGCCGCCCACGGCGTCCCCCACCACGGCGAAGGGAGGGGGAGGGTGGGCTACGGGCCACCCGGGCGGGCGCTGGACTGTTCCCAAAACCCTCGGGACCCCGTGGCCAGGCCAGCCCCGGAAGCAGGTGGGTCACCTGTAGAGCGCTCTACGGAGACTGCATTGATGAGTGGGGAAACTGAGGCATGGGGCAGGGTTGGCCCAGAGCATACTGCGAAGCGGCTTCAAGGCTGCAAGTTAGGGGTCCCTGAGCCAGAGCTGAGCGCTTTCCAAGGACCACAGCCACCTGAGCACACACACACCACCACCACCAACGCACACCTGTCTCACTCGGGGATGGTGTGTACAGGAGGGCGACCCCGAGGCAGGCTCCAGGGCGGAGGCCGACGTAGAGGAAGCTGGAAAGGCTGAGATGTTTTAGATTTATTATCCACGTTTAGTCTTCCTCATTCGTTAATAATTCGGCTACGTGAAGACGCCAAAGACTCGCTGCCTGCCACCAATGTGCTTTTCCACCAGCTGGGGGAGCAAGACCCGCTGGACCCCGCAGACCCCACTTCTGAGCCCTGCAACAAGCAAGCAAGCACGTATTGAGTGCCCTGCATCGGGCTCCCTCGGTTCCCAGTTCAGCTCTCAACCTTCTCTGAAGACTGCTGCGAGAAGAATCACCCAGTGTCACCGAGGGGCCAAGGTTCAAAGCTTGACCCTGCTGCTTTCTAGAACTACACCCTGGCTATGTCTAGGTGTGACCTCTTCGGTGTTCTTCAAGCCCTTATAAAGTAATAATGAAGACGAGAAACAGTGCCCCCAGAAACAGCTGTGTAACCTAGTGCAAGATGACTGCACAAAGAAAGTTGTCTGGTAGGACACCTCTGCCCTCCTGGGGTTTGTGCTAGGAAGAAGACAAAAATATAGTAAAATAATAATGATGATGATGATGATAAAATAGAAGAACCTGGGATGGTGGCTCATTCATGTAATTCCAGCATTAGTGTTGTGAGGGAAAATACCCCTCCCCACGATGGTCTGGCGGGTCCACGGATCCTTTCTTCAAGCTAACAAAGATTTGGAAGCTCCAGAAATGCAGACAGAAGTACAGTGAAAGCAAACTATATTGCAAGCAAAAAGCTCCCTTCAGGAAGGGAGGGGTGCCAGTGCTGGAGTCCATTTGGGCTCAAGACTTTGTTGTTGTTGTTTTGAGGTTATTTATTTATTTATTTATTTATTATCTGAGAGAGAAAGAGACAAAGAGGAAATGGGCACACCAGGGCCTCTAGATGTTTGTGCCACCTTGTGCATCTGGTTTAAGTGGGTCCTTGGGAATTGAACTTGGGTCCTTTGTCTTTACCAGCAAGCACCTTAATCACTAAGCCATCTCTGCAGCCCAAGACTGGTGTGTTTTCTTTTTTTTTTTTTTTTTTTTTTTAAATAGTGTTTGGTCAACCTCCTTCCCCTCCTGCCATGGTAATGAAGGACTGGGATTCAGCTCCCCCTCCTCAATCAGTCCCCACCCCTCAAGACATCTAAAACTGCTGCCTTTTTAACTTTTCTCTCCTAGCTCTGCTTTTAGGGTTTTTTGCCCTGGTGGTCAATTATAAATAGATCATTTGCATTCACGACTCTGCATTTCCATTCCCCTGTGTCAGCAGTCCCCATACCCATTTCCTATCTGCCTGTGCCTCCTCAACTCCCCTCACCAGGGAAACTAAGGCAGGAAGATTGCTGTGAGTTCAAAACCAGCCTCAATATGAGAGGGAAAACAACAGAATTTAAACAACAAAAAAGCTACATTAACAGACTGTGAGGGGAGGAGAATATTGACAAGGTACAATGATATGTATATGAAAATATGAGAGAATATTTTATACACAACCTAAAACGTGAATTAAAAATGTTTAAATTGGAGCCAGGCGTGGTGGCGCACGCCTTTAATCCCAGCACTCGGGAGGCAGAGGTAGGATTGCCGAGAGTTCGAGGCCACCCTCTGACTACATAGTTAATTCCAGGCTGACCAGCGTGAGACCCTACCTCGAAAAGAAAAAAAAAAGTGTAAATTGGGCTAGAGGAATTGCTTAGTGGTTAAGGCATTTATCTGCAAAGCCAAAGGACCCAGGTTTGATTCCCCAGGATCCACATAAGCCAGATGCACAAGGTGGCACATGTTTCTGGAGTTCGTTTACAGTGGCTGGAGGCCCTGGCACACCCATTCTCTCTCTCTCCCCCTCTTTCTCTGCAAATAAATAATAAAATATTAAAAGGAAGAAAAATAATAAGCACCGAATCAAAAAATAGCATTTAAAAAATGTTTAAATTTTTAAAAAGAAACATAAAAAGCAAGGTGTGGTGGTGAATGCCTTTAATCCCAACACTCAGGAGGCAGAGGTAGGACTACTGTGAGTTCAAGGCCAGCCTGGGACTAGGTCAGCTTAGGCTAGAGTGGGACCCTACCTCAAGGGAGGGGGATACAAAACACTGAGGAATGCCAAAAAAAAAAAAAAGGCTGTGGGGCTTCCATGTTGATGGCAAAATCTGACTTTGGACATTTGAGGACCAAGAAGTGACTATGGAACAGGGGACCCTTAGCCAGAAAAAAAAGTCAGAGCTAGAGTCCTAAGTCCCAGGGCTGCTGTGGCCTGTAGCTGAACCACTAAGGACCAAGGGTGCAGATGCTGGAGGTGGGATTGGGGGCCAGAGAGAAGAACCAGAAGGGAGGCCTCCTGGGGCTGCTGTCTGACCTCAGGTGGAAAGAGTCAGGACTCTGGGAGCAGTGGGGAGCCATTGCAAGGACTGGAACAGGCTTGCGCCCAGTTCCTTCTCACCCAAGCCCAGCCAGGCAGCACATACTAAAGACTTGACCCTCTCAGATCCAGACACTCCTCACCTCAGCCTGCTTCAGCCATCTGGCCTCAGGGCCTTTGCACCTGCTGTACTGTCTAGCAGGATCCTTTCATTCCACTTAACTTTTGAAAATCATACACCTCACCCCTCCACTGCCTGCCCTCCCAATACCTCCTACTCCCCCCCACACACACAACTCTTCTTTCACATTCACCACCATCTAACACATGGCATTGATTATCTTCCTTCTACCAGAGCAAAGCTCTAGGGAGCCGGTGTGTGTGCGCCATGTTTCCTGTTGTGTCCTGTGCCTGGACCATGGCCTGCCATATATATAGTAGGTGCTCAATAAATGTTTATTGAGTGAACAATGAAGTAAAAGTTTGTTTTTTTTTTAACTTTTATTTTTTATTGACAACTTCTATACTTACAAACCATGATATTTCCCTCCCCTCCCCTTTTCCCCTTCAGAACTCCACTCTCCATCATATCCCCTCCCTCTCTCTATTAGTCTCTCTTTTAATTTGATGTCATCTTTTTCTTCTATTATGAGGTCTTGTGAGGGTATTTTTTTTTTGAGGGTCTCATGTAGCCCAGCCTAACCAGCCTCAAACTCACTGTGTAAACTGAGAATGACCTTGAACTTCTGCTTCTCTTGCCTCCTTCTCTGGAGTGCTGGAATAACAGGTATGTGGCACCACTCTCAGTTTATGCAGTGCCTGGGTTTGAACCCAGGGCCTCTTGCATGCTAAGCAAACACTGCCAACTGAGCTACATCCCCAGCCTCCTGCTTTCCATTGATAAAAGGAGCACTCTGGGGCTGGAGAGATGGCTTAGTGGTTAAACGCTTGCCTGTGAAGCCTAAGGATCCCGGTTTGAGGCTTGATTCTCCAGGACCCACGTAAGCCAGATGCACAAGGGGGTGCATGCATCTGGAGTTCATTTGCAGTGGCTGGAGGCCCTGGTGCACCCATTCTCTCTCTCTCTCTCTCTCTCTCTCTCTCTCAAATTAATAAATAAATAAAATTTAAAAAAAAAGGAGCACTCTGGGGCTGGAGAGATGGCTCAGTGGTTAAGACACTTGGCTGCAAAGCCCAACAACCCGGTAGTCATGTAAACCCAGATGCAGAAAGTGGCACATGCATCTGGAGCATGTTTGCAGCGGCTGGGGGCCCCAACATGCCCATTCTCGTTCATATTCAGTCCCCACCCCTCAAGACATCTAAAACCGCTGGCCCTTTTAACTTTTCTCTCCTAGCTTCTGCTTTTATGGTTTTCTGTCCTGGTGGTCAATTATAAATAGATAATTTGCATTCTCTTCTTGACTGTCTGCATTTCCATTCCCCTGTGTCAGCAGTCCCCATACCCTTTCCCTAGCTGCCTATGCAGTTGGGAGGCAGAGGTAGGTGGATCACCATGAGTTCAAGGCCACCCTGGGAATTCCAGGTCAGCCTGGACTACAGTAAGACCCTACCTCAAAAAACCAAAAAAAGAAAAGAACACTCTGCTGGGACAGTGGAGAGAGAAGGTGGAAATAGGACCCAGGTGAAGGGTGGGTGTGGCTTCCAGGGCTTCCAAACCAGAGACCCCAGGTCTCTGGGAACTGGACAAGCCAGCAGAGATGGCATCTTGGATACTGGTGAGGAGCTGTGGGTGGTGAACAAACTCATGGACCTTACTGAGGACACTGGCTGTGGGGAAAACAGAGGGGCCTAGGCAGCTGCAGCTTCTTGGCTACAAAACTGGACTGATCCAAAGTTCAGAGCCAGGTTCTAAATTTCAAAGGGATTGTACAGCCAGGCATGGTGGTGCACACCTCTAATCCCAGCACTCTCAGGAGGCAGAGGTAGGAGGATCGCTGTGAGTTGGAGGCCACCCTGAGATGACATAGTAAATTCTAGGTCAACCTGGGCTAGAGTGACACCCTATCTCATAAAACCACAAAAAAAGAGGATTATACAAATGGAAGACCCTACAATCCATTCAATAAATGATTAGAAGTAAAATATACTGAGAATTAAAGGAAAAGGGATGGAGAAATAGCTCAGTCATTAAAGGTGCTTGCTTGTAAAACTTGGTGGCCTGGGGTTCAGTTCCCCAGTACCCATGTAAAGCCAGACATACAAAGTAGTCCATGAGTCTGGAGTTTATTTGCAGAGGCAAGAGGCCCTGGCATGTCCATACTTCATACTTAAACACACATTCTCTTTCTCTCAAATAAATTGTTAAAAAATGGATTTCTTTGCTTAAAAAAGATGGCTCAATGGTTGGATGCACTTCCTGTGCAAACATCTTAAGAGCCTGAAGGGGGCTTGAGACTGCCCAGATTCAAATCTCCAGATCCCAGGTAAAATAACTGGACATGCCCCACACCTCACACATACACACCTGTAACTCCAGTCCCACAGGGGAACAAAGACCCAAGAATCCTTTCAGTTTTGCAGGTTCCAGAAACAGTAAACAAAGGTACTGCAGCTCACAAACAAGACCAGACGGAAGAGCAATGGAGCAGGATGCTTGATGTGCCATTCTCACCATTGTAGGCAAATGTATGGGGTGCCACAAGGACACATATCTCTCACACACACACACGAAAGAAAAAGGCATCAAGAAGGGGCCACTGATACCCCCAGGGAGGGGCAGTACAGGCCTCTGGGTCCCAAGTCACATCAGTGTAAGATCCCAAGTGGCCTGACTCCAATCAGGACCTTCAGCAAAGTCATTTGCAAAGAATGCACTAGGACGATCACTATTTCATCCCGTGGCATTCTGACATCACAGGGCAGTCATTTTTAGACCCTTCAGTAACACAGTAAGCAACTAGAGAATGTGCTAAGCTCCCACTTCCCAGGAAGGTTGCTTGTCACAGTTCATGACACCACCCAACGTGTCCCAGGTCTGGCTTTCAGCAGTTCTCACTCTCAATCCGTTCCTCAGATGCACAGGCCAGCTCGGGGGAAGTATCATGGGCCAGCACCTGTCCCATCTAATCGTTTCCGGGGACAGAAGCTCAACTGGGGTGCACATAGGGCTGATGTCTCAGCCTCCTGGCCCTTGCTGGAAAGAGCCTCTTTGGTTTCCCTCCCAGACTGAAGCTGCTGACTTGTGAAAGTTATTCTGGGCACCAGAGTCCCTCCCACCTGGCAATGTAACCACAATCAGAGGTGTGCCTAGGACTGTCTGAGCCACAGCATCCTCCCTCAGGCAGCTTAGAAGCGTTCCTCTCAGGCTGGAGGGATGGCTTAGCAGTTAAGGTGCATGCCTGTGAAGCCTAAGAACCCTGGTTCTATTCTCCAGGTCCCACGTAAGCCAGATGCACATGGTAGTGCATCCGTCTGGAGTTTGTTTGCAGTGGCTAGAGACCCTGGCACACCCATTCTTCCTCTCCCTTGTCCTCCCTCTGTCTCAAATAAATAAATAAATAAATATATAATAAAATCTTTAAAAAAAGAAGTGTTCCTCTCCATGTAAAACAGCCACCACTGACCACTCATTCCTCAGACCCTGCATTCCACCATCTCCCAGCAACCTGCACCAGGAGCAGGCAAAGGAAGGACACCCTCAGTGCAAGGGGTGGGCGCTGTAAAGTTTGGATGGGGTGGCCATGGTCTCTGCAGCAATGGCTGGGTGTGAAGGACACAGGTTGATTTTCCTCTCTGAGCCTCAGTTTCCTCAACCACATGATTGAATTTGGAATGATGACACCATCTGGGCTTCGTACGACAGTGACGGTGTGAACTTCAAACGTGACTCCTGGTTAACTTGGAACCAAGACTGTGCAAGAGGACAGACAGGCCAGGCACTTCCTCTCCAGCCTCCCCTTACTTCTCTCTCCAGAAGTTCCCACCTGTCTTCTGACCCTACTGCTGTTATTTAGCCCTCACTTGGTTAGTATTGGGACTTGCCTGCTAAGAGGCATGCCCTGGGAAGGCCTGGAGTGGCAGGGTCACTCAGCAGTTTTGTTTATCACTGCAGAGTAAGGGAAGAGACCTACATTTATTTTTTTTCATTAAAAAAATATTTTATTTGTAAACCAGGAGTGGCAGCGCATGCCTTTAATCCTAGCACTAGGGAGGCAGAGGTAGGAGAATCACTCTGAGTTCAAGGCCACCCGGCCACTACAGAGTGAATTCCAGGTCAGCCTGAGCTAGAGTGAGACCCTACCTCAAAAAAAAAAGGAAGGAAGGAAGGAAGGAAGGAAGGAAGGAAGGAAGGAAGGAAGGAAGGAAAAATTATTCATATTTATTTGAGAGAGAGAAAGAGGCAGATAGAATGAGTGAGCGAGAAAAAAAGAATATAGATGTGTCAGGGTCTCCAGCAACTACAAACAAATTCCAGATGCATGTACCACCTTGTGCATCTGGCTGACATGAGTCTGGAGAATTGAACCTGAGTCTTTTGGCTTTGCAGGCAAGCACCTTAACCGCTAAGCCATCTCTCCAGCCTTCATTCTTTTAAATATTTTATTTATTTGCAAAGGAGGGGAGAATGGGTGCACCAGGACCTCTAGCCACTACAAACGAACTCCAGATGCATGCACCACTTTGTGTATCTGGCTTTACGTGGATGCTAGAGAATCAAACTCAGGTTGTTAGGCATCGCAGGCAAGCACCTTAACCACTGAGCCACCTCTGCAGCCTATTTTTCTTTTTCATTTCTGAGCGCCTTCAAGACAACTGGAGTGGACTGAATGTGGCTGTAATTCCTGCAGTGGGGAGGTGGACACAGGAGGATCCTCAGGGCCTGCTGGCTAGCAAGTCTAGCTGAATTGGTGGGCTCCAGGTTCAGACCCTGTCTCAAAAATAAGGTATAGGGGCACGGAGTGAGTAGGCCAGATCCCTGATCCCTGCGGCTTCTCCCAGTTTTCTTGTCCTAAAGGTAGCGAAACCAGAGGAGATAAACTACCCCCTCGCACTTCAGCCAAGCCACAGCTGAATCCACAGAGGAATGGGGAGGCGAGCGAGAGTGCTGCTTCCATGCTGTTCCTGATAATCAGCACCAGGGGGTAGGAGACAGACCCTGAAGACACCTACCAAAGCAGAGATCCAGAGGCTCCTAAGAGCTCATCACTGAAGAAGATTTAAAACTCATCCACCACGGCTCAGGGAATTTTGCAGAAGAGGGGGCAGAAAGATTGTAAGAGCCACAGGTTGAGACATCATGCCCAGAGGCATTCCCTTTCCCCCAAAATAACTGACCACTGCTCCCACAATGCATAAAGGACAACCCCATGGGGAATACCTGCAAACCCACTGAGGAGCATCCCCAATGGAATGGGGGCAGGGACGAGGGAAAAGAGGGTACTGACACATGATGTAACCATATGAAACATCTTGTTAATAATAATAAACATTAGCCAGGCATGGTAGCACATGCCTTTGATCACAGCACTCAGGAGGCAGAGGTAGGAGGATCGCCTTGAGTTCAAGGCCACCCTGAGACTACATAGTGAATTCCAGGTTAGCCAGGGCTAGAGTGAGACCTACCTTGATAAAACAAAACAAAACAATAATAATAATAATAATAAACATTATGGGCTAGATAGATGGATTCACGGTTAAGGTGCTTGCCTGCAAAGCCAAAGGATCCTGGTTCGATTCTCCTGGACCCATGTAAGCCAGATGCACAAGGGGGGGCACCTTCATCTGGACTTCGTTTGCAGTGGCTGGAGGCCCTGGCATGTTCATTCTCTCTGTCTCTCTCCCTCTTCCTGCCTCTCTTTCTCTCTCTCTCAAATAAATGAATAAAATTAAAATGTTAAATAATAATAATAAACATTAAAAATGATAAAAATAAATAAATAAATAAATAAGGTGTAGAGGGCTGAGAAGATGGCTCAGTGCAAGCTTGAGTGCCTGAGTTCGGAATCCCCAGAACCCACATAAAGCCTGTAATCCCAGTGTGTCTACGTTGAGAGGGGAGGTGAAGAGAGAAGAATCTCCTAGAAGCTTGTGGGCCAGCTAGCCTGGTGAACACAGCACTGAGCGAGGAGAGACCCTGCTTCAGACAAGGTGGAAGGTGAGGAGTGACACCCAATGTGGACCCTGACCTCCACATGCACACTGTGGCTCACTTGTGCCCCCATCCACCCCCCCCCACACGCACACACACACACACACATACACACACGAAAACTGCACACTGAGATGAATGGGTGGCTAAGGATATCATCTGTTTTCACACTAAGATAGCAAAGGTAAGCCTCGCACGGTGGCACACGTCTTTAATCCCAGCACTTGGCAGGCAGAGGTAGGAGGATTGCTGTGAGTTCAAGGCCACCCTGAGACTACATAGTGAGTCCACAGTCAGCCTGGGCTAGATTGAGACCCTACCTAAAAAAAAAGGTGAGTGACTGTCACAGGCTGTGGGGCCTATGAAATCTATAGTATTTACTATCCAGCCCTTTGCAGAAGTGAACGCCCACCCCTACCAGAGGATCTGAGGGAGATAGCCATTCCCAGAAAATATAAAGCAGGTGAAAGGACCAAGGGATAGTAAAGCCTAACTTGGAATGTGATGTTTGGCTTAGGGCCTGTGGGAAGGCAGGAGAGAGCCTGCTCACCCAGCAAGGCCACCAACCAGTCCCAGAGCCAATCATGTGGTGACAGCCACAGCCTTGGGCCTTGTATTTATCAGGCACAATTCCAAGGGACGTGTGTCTACATGGCTTTTTGAAACTCTCCCACCATGCTTGAGAAGAAGAGGTTATGCTGCTGAGGCCCTTTCTGTCCCCTTATCCCTCCCTCTTGCTTACACCTCTGACTGTGGGTGGTGGGCTCACGACTGTGCAACCATCCCATTTCTCTGGAACGGAGGGACTCCTGGGATGTGATACTAAAGCTGGGCATGGTGGTACATGCCTTTGATCCCAGCATTCGGGAGGCAGAAGATCACTGTGAGTTTGAGGCCTGCCTGAGACTACGTATAAATTCCAGGTCAGCCTGGTCTGGAATGAGACCCTACCTTGAAAAAAAAAATGGAGCTGGAGAGATGGCTTAGATGGCTTCCCTACAAAGCCTAAGAACCCAGCTTCAATTCCCCAGTACCCACATAAGCCACATGCATGTGATGGCACATGTGTCTGAAATTTGTATACAGTGGCTAGAGGCCCTGGTGCTCCCATTCTCTCTATCTCCCTCTCCCTCTCTCTCAAATAAATAAAAATAAATAAAAATTTAAAAACCTGGAAGGCCAGGCATGTTGGTGCACGCCTTGAATCCCAGCACTCAGAAGGCAGAGGTAGGAGGATGAGTTCAAGGCCATGAGTTCAAAGCCACCCTGAGACTACATGGTGAATTCCAGGTCAGCCTGGACCAGAGTGAGACCTCAAACCCCCCCCCAAAAAAAACAAAAACCTGGGAAAGCCCCCACAAATTTCCAAGTGAGTTGGCCTCCCTAGGCTTGTGTGGTACCCTGCACAAAAGAAGGAAGGAGGAGTTTGTACTGGGCTTACCACTTGAAAGTTATAAATCAGGGCTGGAGAGATGGCTTAGCGGTTAAGCACTTGCCTGTGAAGCCTAAGGACTCCAGTTCAAGGATCGATTCCCCAGCACCCATGTAAGCCAGATGCACATGGTAACGCATGTGTCTGGAGATCCTTTGCAGTGGCTAGAGGCCCTGGCCTGCCCATTCTCACACACTCTCTCTCTGTCTGTCTCAAATAAATAAATAAATAAACTTTTTTAAAAAAGAGTTATAAATCCTATCTCAACATCAATGCTACTGAAAAAAAAAGAGAAAACAAAGCTGGATAGATGTCTCAGTGATTAAGGTACTTGCCTGCAAAACCTAATGTCCCAGGTTCAATTTCCCAGTAACTATGTAAAGCCAGATTCACAAAGTGGCACATACATCTGGAGTTCATTTGCAATGGCTAGAAGCCCTGATGTACCCTTTCTCTCTCTCTCTCTCTTCTTGGAAATAAAATATTTTTTAAAATTTATTTTTATTTTTTATTTATTTTTGGAGAGAGACATAGAGAGAGACAGACAGAGAGGGAGAGGGAGACAGATAGAGATGGGCATGCCAGCAGTTTCTCAGCTGCTGTGAACAAAATCCAGATGTGTGCGCCCCCTTGTGGGCAAGTGTGGCATTGCGCCCTTGCGTCACTTTGCATCTGGCTAAATGTGGGACCTGCAGATTGGAACCAGGGTTCTTAGGCTTAGCAGGTAGGCGCCTTGACCGCTAAGCCATCTCTCCAGCCCGGAAATAAAATATTTTTGAAAAGAGACAACAGTCTTGACTGTCATATACTGCTTAGAATATAGCTCTGTTGTGGTGCCAATGGCTTGTAATCCTAGGTTGAGGCTGGAGGACCACAAATCCAAGGCTTGACTGATCAGCTTAGCAAGATTTTATCTCAAAATAGAAGGTGAAAAGGCCCGGCGTGGTGGTGGTGCACGTCTTTAATCCCAGGACTCAGGAGGCAGAAGTAGGAGGATCACAGTGAGGTCGAGGCCATCCTGCGACTACTTAGTGAATTCCAAGTCAGCCTGAGCTGGAGTGAGACCCTACCTCAAAAAATCAACAACAAAAAAATAGAAGGTGAAAGAAGAGGCTGGAGAGATTGTTCAGTGGTTAAAGCCCTTGCCTACAAAGCCTAAGGTCCAGGTAAAGCCAGATGCATAAGGTGGCACATGCTTCTAGAGTTTGTTTGCAGTGGCTTGAAGCCCTTGTGCACCCATTCTCTCTATCTGCCACTTTGTCTCTGTCTCAAATAAACAAAATATTTTTTAAAAAGTGAGAGATCCACATGCCTTTAATCCCAGCACTCTGAGGCAGAGGTAGGAGGATTGCCATGAGTTCGAGACCACCCTGAGACTAATTCCAGGTCGGCCTGGGCTAGAGGGAAAACATACCTGGAAAAAACAAAACACAAACAAAAAAAGTGAGAGAAAAGGACTGAGCCCATAGCTCAGTGGTAGAGCGCTTGCTAGCATATACAAGGTCCCAGTTTCAATCCCAGTACTGAAACAGCTCTGATGAATCTTGAACTGCTCCATTTCCGACCTGGGTGGGTTCACCCCTCCTTAGGCAACCTGGTAGTGTCCCCGCTCCCGGGAGGTCACTATATTGATATCGAACATAGTGTGGACACCCGATTGGCATAGCTCAGAGTTCATGTTTCTGACCAATGTGAGAACATTAACAAATTCCAAACCCAGATAATAAAATTATAGGTGCTCACTATAAAATAAATAGAAATTAGGGCTGGAGAGATGGCTTAGCGGCTAAGGCGCCTGCCCGCTAAGCCTAAGAACGCTGGTTCCAATGTCCAGCAGTTCCAATCTCCAGGTCCCACGTTTAGCCAGATGCAAAGTGAGGCAAGGGCGCAATGCCGCACTTGACCACAAGGGGGCGCACTCATCTGGATTTCGTTCACAGCAGCTGAGAGACTGCTGGCGCGCCCATCTCTGTCTCCCTCTCCCTCTCTGTCTATCTCTTTCTGTCTCTCTATCCAAAAATAAATATAAAAATAATAATAATAAAAGAAATTAATAGAGGCACACACCAACCAACAAACTATGTGATAAAAGAGTGTTCCATCCTCCTGGATGGACAATTACATCTTGTAACACTGGAAGATAGTTTAATGGGGAACTTTCTGCAATCACAGGGTTGGAGCACAGTGACAAGTGAAGAGCCAGCCTCCGGCTACCCGGACCACCCCTGTCAGTGGTAGGACTACACAAGGGCCCTAAAATCCCCAGGCTGCTTAGGCAGAGAACTCAGGGTCCAAGCATTTGAGCCAAAGCCTGGCAGGGAGCCTGAGCTTCTGGGGGATGAGCAAGCTAGAGGAGGAGGGTCCTTTAGAGCTCACAGTCCTGGGCAAGTGGCACTGTTACTGTTTTTGTAGTTTAAGGTTTTCAAATTTGTTTATTTATATTTTAGACTTTTTATTTATTTGAGAGAGAGAAAGAAAGAAGCAAGGAGAGAGAGAGAGAGAGAGTGGTGCAGCCAGCCAGGGCTTCTAGCCACTGCAAATAAACTCTAGATGCATGTACCACCTTGTGCATCTGGCTTACGTGGGTACTGGGGAATCAACCCTGGGTCCTTAGGATTCGCAAAAAAGCACCTTAACCTCAAAGCCATCTCTCTGGCCCTAGACTTTTTTTTTTTTTTTTTGGTTGGGGGGAGGGTTCTGAGATAGGGTCTCATTCTAGCTCAGGCTGACCTGGAATTCTCTATGTAGTCTCAGGGTGGTCTTGCACTCATGGCAATCCTCCTGCCTCTGCTTCCCAAGTGCTGGGATTAAAGACGCCTGGCTTTTTTTTTTTTTTTTTTTTTTTTTTTTTTTTTTTGGTAGGGTCTCAGTCTAGCCCAGGCTGACCTGGAATTGACTATGTAGTCTCAGGGTGGCCTCGAACTCATAGCGATCCTCCTACCTCTGCCTCCCAAGTGCTAGGATTAAAGGTGTGCGCCATCATGCCCCACACTTTTTTTTTTTTTTTTTTTTTTTTTTTTTTTGGGTTTTCGAGGTAGGGCCTCAATCTAGCCCAAGCTGACCTGGAATTCACTGTGTAGTCTCAGGCTGTTCTCAGACTCACTGTGATTCTCCTACCTCTGTCTCCCAAGTGCTGGGATTAAAGGCGTGTGCCACCATGTCAGGCACTTTTTTTTTTTTTTTTGGAAGACTTTTAAAAAATATATTTATTGGGCTGGAGAGATGGCTTAGTTGTTAAGGTGCATGCCTGTGAAGCCTAAGGACCCAGGTTCGATTCTCCAGGTCCCATGTAAGCCAGATGCGAATGGTGGAACACATCTGGAGTTCATTTGCAGTGGCTAGAGCCCCTGGCATATCCATTCTCACTCTTTCTCCCTCTCTCTGTATTCTAATAAATAAGTAAATAAAAATAAAATCTTAAATATATATATATTTAGCACTTGGGAGGCAGGGATAGGAGGATCACTGTGAGTTTGAGGCTGCCCTGAGACTATATAGTGAATTCTAGGTCAGCCTTGACTAGAGTGAAACCCTACCTGGAACAACCAATATATAAGCAAAGAGAGATAGAGAAGAGAGACAGATAGAATGTATGGATTCACTAGGGCTTCTAGCCACTGCAAATGAACTCCACTTTTGTGCATTTGGCTTTATGTGTGTACTGGGGAATTGAACCTGGGTCATTGGGCTTTGTAAATAGCCATCTCCCAGCCCTATTGTAACGTGTGTGTGTGTGTGTGTGTGTGTGTGTGTGTGTGTGTTGTTTCAAGGTAGGATTTCACTCTAGCCCAGGTGGACCTGGAATTCACTATGTAGTCTCAGGGTGGGATGGCCTTGAACTCACAGTGATCCTAGCCTCCTGAGTGCTAGGATTAAAGGTGTGCACTTCCACGCCCAGATGGATATTTTAGATTTTTTTTTAAAGAGAGAGAGAATTGGCATGCCAGGGCTTCTAGCCTCTGCAATTGAACTCTAGACACATGTGCCACCTATGCATGAACTTGTGCAGCTGGCTTACATGGGTTCTGGGGAGTCGAACCTGGCTCCTTAGGCTTTGCAGGCAAGTACCACTAAGCCATCTCTCCAACCCAATTTAGACATTTTTTTGTTTTTTTTTTTCGAGGTAGGGTCTTGCTATTGCCCAGGCTGATCTGGAATTCACTATGTAGTCTAAGGGTGGCCTTGAATTCATGGCAATTCTCCTACCTCTGCCTCCCAAGTGCTGGGATTAAAGGCATGTGCCACCATGCTTGGCTTCCATTTTAGACTTTTTTTTTTTTTTTTTTTGGAGAGAATAAGAGAGAGACAGAGAGAGAGAGAAGAGAGACAGATAGAGAATGGGCATGCCAGCAGCCTCTCAGTGGCTGTGAATGAACTCCAGAGACGTGTGCCCCCTTGTGGGCAAGTGCGGCATTGTGCCCTTGCGTCTGGCTAAACGTGGGACCTGGAGAATCAAAAGCGTGTTCTTAGGCTTAGCAGGCAGGCGCCTTAACTTCTAAGCCATCTCTCCAGCCCCCATTTTAGACTTTTCAAACAGGTTTTATTTATTTATTTGCAAGTTCTGGCAGAGACAGAGAGAATGGGCACTCTCTAAATCAAACTAAACTGGCCCCTGTGACCTCAAACTCATGGAAATTCTTCTCCTGTAAGCTCCCAAACACCTTAACCGTTTTTAATTTCTCCAGCCCCATTTTAGACTTTTCAAACAGGTTGTTGCTATGTAGTTCTGGCTAGCCTAGTACTCTCTAAATCAGCTAAGCTGGCTGTGACCTCAAACTCATGGAAATTCTTCTGCTTTAAGCTCCCAAGTGCTTGAGGTTTTTAATACTCCAGGCAAAACTGATGCATAAAGTTTCATCTTAGCACCCCAGATTCTTTCAGTCATCTCTCAAGAGAGCCACAGTGGTTTGGAAAGGAGGTGCCACCTGCCCAAGGTCAGGAAGTGGCCAGGCTAGCAGTTAGGGGAGGCTCAATGGGTCAGAGCACTTGTGCAAACATGAGAACGTGAGTTTGATCCCCAGCACCGATGTAAGAAATTGGGCATGGGGGCTGGAGAGGTGGCTTAGTGGTTAAGGTGTTGGCCTGCAAAGTCAAAGGATCCCAGTTCAACTCTACAGGGCCCACGTAAGCCAGATGCACAAGGGGGCACATGCATCTGGAGTCCGTTTGCAGTGGCTGGAGGCCCTGGCACACCCATTCTCTCTTTCTCTTTCTTGCTCTCTATCAAATAAATAAATAAATAAAACATATATTTTTTTAAAATTGGGCATGGTTGTTCATGCCTGTAACCCTAGTGCTGAGGAAGCAAAGGCAGGAGGCTCACTGGGGCACACTGGTCAGCCTGTCTAACCAGAAAACAATAAACTCCAAAGTCAGTGAGAGACCCTGTCTCCAAGTAAGGATGAAGATGCCCTGCTCTGGCCTCTGCAAGCGTATGCATGGGGCGCACACATCTGCACACACGTGCACACTTACACTACACACACAAAGTCCTGTTTGTCACCCCGTTCATAGTCTCAGTGCCAAATCAGCTGCCAAGCCACTCAGCCACCAAGCCATTCTCTACACCAGAACTCCTGCCTTAACCTCCTGCTACATCTTTTTTTTTTTTTTTCGAGGTTGGTTCTCACTCTGGTCCAGGCTGACCTGGAATTAACTATGTAGTCTCAGGGTGGCCTCAAACTCACAGCAATCCTCCTACCTCTGCCTCCCAAGTGCTGGGATTAAAGGCGTGCGCCACCACGCCCGGCTCTGCTACATCTTTTTTTTTTTAAATTAAAATATTTATTTATTTATTTGCAAGCAGAGAGAGAGAGAGAGAGAGAGAGATAGAAGAGAGGCAGACAGAGAGAATGGGCGCGCCAGGGCCTCTAGCCACTACAAATGAACTCCAGATGCATGTGCCTCTTGTGCATCTGGCTTACATGGGTCCTGGAGAATCGAACCGGGATCCTTTGGATTCTCAGGCAAATGCCTTAACCACTAAGCCATTTCTCCAGCCTCTGCTACATCTTTTTAAAAAATATTTAAAAAAAATTTTTTTAGGGCTGGAGGGATGGCTAGGTGGTTAAGGTATTTGCCTGCAAAGCCAAAAGACCCTGGTTCAATTCCCCAGGTCCCACATAAGCCAGATGCACAAGGGGCGCACACATCTGGAGTTCGTTTGCAGTGGTTGAGGCCCTGGCGCACCCATTCTTTCTCTCTCTACCTGCTTATTTCTGTATCTCTAAGCCATCCCTCCAGCCCTCCTGCTACATCTTGCTTCTGGAACCTACAGTTTCCAACACGCCACACCCTTAAACCACTGCCAGCCTCTCTCAACCCCCGTTCTGCTCCAGCTCCTCCTGCTACACACTACCCCTGGCATGTCCAGCCTGATGGCCCTAAAATTCTCATGAGTCCTTGGGTGACAGCAAGCTCTTAAGGGCTGGGTGCTCCTGGTGAAAGGCAAGGGGTGCATGTGAACCAGTGACTCCAGATCTGGGGCCAAGAGCAGATGGTTGGCTGAGTGTGGATAGAGAAGGGGATTTGTAGGTGGAGAAGGTGCAGTGACAAGGACCAGGATTGGGGCGGTGTCCCTAAATAAAGACTCTGGTCCTGTAGGATGGTATTCGTTTTCTCTGGTATGGGTGGTTTTTCCCAACTCTTCCTGCAAGACACATTCCACCCCAGTAGGATCCTGGGGTCTGGCAGCAATGACAGGAAGGCAAAGTGTCCGAGAAACAGGACAGGCGGCTTTCCCAGAGGTGGTGAAGGAGGAGGAGAGCCTCCGGACTGAGTCCTAGGCCTGTGTTGGCCCCATGAAGGGTTACTCTGCTGGAGTTTTAGCCTCAAGATAGCATTTGCTGAGGCATGAGTCAGCTAAGAAACTTCATGGAAGCTGTTCAGGAAGCACTTGCCTACAGCAGGTGAGCCTAGAGCCCATTGCTTGGGGTGCCTGGCATGGGGGCCCCACCTCCTGCCAGCTCATGCCCCCTCTGCAGGCCAGCATCACTTGCCTCTCCCTTATGATTGGTAATTCTGGAACCTTTCTGGCCACAATGGTCTAATAACAGCCTGGGCTGAGGCCTGCTATCAACAAACTGCTGAAGACTTTGCACCCGGACTCTGTGTTTGCCACACAAGGAAGGGATAGGTTTCAGGTCACTTCAGGAACACCATGGATCAAGACTTGCTCATTAAGCCCTTGTGACGGCCCTTCCAGGCAGGTCCTAATGGTTGGCGATTTTATAGAAAGGGAAATAAGACTAAGACCTTTTTTTTTTTTTTTTTTTTTTTTTTTAATGGTTTTGCGAGGTAGGGTCTCACTCTGGTCCAGGCTGACCTGGAATTAACTATGTAGTCTCAGGGTGGCCTCGAACTCTCGGCGATTCTACTACCTCTGCCTCCCAGTGCTGGGATTAAAGGCGTGCGCCACCACGCCCGGCCTAAGACCTTTTTTTGTTTGTTTTTGATTTTCCAGGCTGACCTGGAAGTCACTGTGTCGTCTCAGGCTGGCCTCGAACTCTCATTGATCTTCCTCCAGAGTGCTGGGATTAAAGTCGTATGCCACCAGGCCAGCGAAATGAGGCCTTTTGGCAAGAGGGTAGAAGATCCAGGCTCCCTGAGGTCTAGGATCCTCGGGGCTGCAGTCTGTCCTGCGGCCACGAGGGGGCGGAAGCATCCTGTTCCTCTCGCATCTAGCGGTGGAGGGATCCTCTCCGCTGTTGAGAAAATTGGCACACATACTGGATGCCACCAAGATGAAGGGAAAGTCTCTGAGGTCACTGGACACAGTCTGAATTCCCACTTTACTGCTCACCACGTGACCTTGGGCGAGTTGTGGAACCTTTAGAGACCTCGGGCTAGGCGTGGCGGCACACGCCTTTAATCCCAGCACTAGGGAGGCAGAGGTAGGAGTTTACATGCTGTAGAGGTATATAGGAGGTGAGTTTCTTTTCTTTTTCTTTTTTTTTCCTTTTCTGGAGGGGCGGGTTTCGAGGTAGGGTCTCACTCTAGCCCAGGCTGACCTGGAATTCACTATGTAGTCTCAGGGTGGCCTTGAACTCATGGCAATCCTCCTACCTCTGCCTCCCAAGTGCTGGGACTAAAGGTGTGCGCCACCATGCCCGCGAGACCGCAGGGTTTTGATCTGTGCCCATAGGATGAGCAGTCACCTGGCTGGACTATGATAGGATAAGATAACCAGGAGAAGCATAGGATGAGCAATCACCTGGGAGGCAGGACTATGAGACTACATAGGAGCCTGGAAAATGAACCCTAGGATAACCAACAAATATAAAACGTTACTACCAGGCTGGAGAGATGGCTTAGTGGTTAAGGCACTTGCCGCAAAGCCAAATGACCCAGGTTCGATTTCCCAGTTCCTATGTAAAGCCAGATGCACAAGGTGGCGCATGCATCTGAGTTCTTTTGCAGTGGCTAGAGGCCCTGTTGCATTGATTCTCTCTATTTGCCTCTTTCTCTCTCCCTCTCTTAAATAAATTAATACATTTAAAAAATAGGGGCTGGAGGGCTGGAGAGATGGCTTAGTGGTTAAACACTTGCCTGTGAAGCCTAAGGATCCCGGTTTGAGGCTTGATTCTCCAGGACCCACGTAAGCCAGATGCATAAGGGGGCACATGCATCTGGAGTTCATTTGCAGTGGCTAAAGGCCCTGGCACGCTCATTCTCTCTCTCTCTCTCTCTCTCTCTCTCCTATTTCTGTATCTCTCTCTCTCTCAAATAAATAAATAAATAAAAATAAAATATTAAAAAAAATAGGGGCTGGAGAAATGGCTTAGTGTTTAAGGCACTTGCCTGCGAAGCCAAAGGACCCAGGTTCGATTCCCTGGAACCCACATAAGCCAGATGCACAAGGGGGCACACACATCTGGAGTTCGTTTGCAGTGGCTGGAGGCCCTGGTGCGCCCATTCTCTTCCTCTCTCTCTGTTTCTTGTCTATTTCTCTCTCTCAAATAGATAAAGAAAAAATATATATACTTAAAGAAAAACCAATTTTAAAAAACTGTTAACTACCAGCTCAGCAAAGACTGGTCATAGTTAGGGCTGCAGCTTCCTGCCATGGTCTCATCTAGAGATGGAACCTTATGAACATCTGGTAATATCTGGGTTAGCACCCCCTGCTGGACGCTACTTCCTAGGAGTACAGCCCGGGATTGGTGGCACTCGCCTTTAATCCCAGCCCTCAGGAGACACAAGTAGGAGGATCACTGTGAGTTTAAGGCCACCCTGAGACTACATAGTGAATTCCAGGTCAGCCTAGGCTAGAGCGAGACCCTACCTTGAAAAACAAAAAACAAAACAAGAACAACAACAACAAACCTAGTACATTCCAGTGCCAGTGTTGGCAGATTATTATCAAACCCTAGCTCCTACACTGATAGCCCAGGCCCAGCCCTCCTGTACAGTACCTCCCCTCTCTGGCCAGGGAGTCACCCTTGTGGCTCATCATGGCAGAGCTGTTGCCCCTGCCTCCTAGCCTAGCTAGTCTCTGTGGCGTTTTTCTCAGCTCATCCTCTCGGACATCCCTCTCTACAATAACGTAATCCTTCTGTTGTTTCCTGAGGTTCTGGCTCACCACCTCCTTGTTTGCCTGTGACACCTACAAGCGAGTCATGTGATTCCAGTGGCTACACAGGCCTGCACATCCACAGACAGATCTGTGCCCATCTCTGGGTGCCCATGTAGTCTTAGCAGGTGATCCATCACAGTCTCCAGTTGCATGAAGGCAACTGAGGCTCAGAGAGGTGAAGCACCTGACCTAGGGCCACTGCTCTGACTGGCACCTGGGACTTTGCTCCAAGTTGTCACCTGTGCAGTCAAGGACATTAACACCCTCCTTACTACCATCATCTAAGGCAGAGGCTGTAGGGGCGCTGTGGTGGCTGCCTCCCACCAGACCCACCAGACCCACCAAGCCTGTGGGATCCTTTCAGAAGGAAATCTGCAGGCAGGTCTCCACGGTCAGCTTTGGCTAGGCCTCCCTGGGGGCTCAGGACCCTCAGCAGAATGCAGCAAGGGTAATCACCCATTCTTCCTTATAGTCTCATAGGCCACCCCGCCTGGAAGCAGGGTGAAGCCTGCAGAAGAGGCCACATTGGAGATCCCAAAGGCACATTCCACTTGGAATCCCTGGTTACAAGGGAAATTAAGACATGGTCCCCCGCCAACTTTTTCCTTAAAAAAAAAAATTTAAGAAATACTTTTGTGGCTAGAGAGATGGCTTAGTGGTTAATATGCTTGCAAAGCCTGACCAACCAGTCTCCAATATCCATGGTATAGCCAAATGCCCAAAGTGGCACATGCATCTGGAGTTTGTTTGCAGTGACAAGAGATCCTGGCACACCAATTCTCTCTCTCTCTCTCTCTCTCTTTCTTTTTTCTTTTTTAGAGAGAGAGCGAGGAAGCGAGAGAGACAACAGGAGACAGAGAATTGGCATGCCAGGACCTCAGCCACTGCAATGGAAAGCCAAAGATTTGCACCACCTAGTCAATATATGCAACTTTGTGCTTGCCTCACCTTTGTGCATCTGCTTTATGTGGGTCCTTAGGCTTTGCTGGCAAGTACTTTAACCGCTAAGGTGTGCACCACCACGCCTGGCCTTTTATTCATTTTTTATGTGCAAGAAAGTGAGATGGCTGGAGAGATGGCTTAGCAGTTAAGGCGTTTACCTGCAAAGCCAAAGGATCCCAGTTCGATTCTCCAGGACCCACATAAGCCAGATGCACAAGGGGGTGCATGTGTCTGGAGTTCATTTGCAGTGGCTAGAGGCCCTGGTGCGCCCATTCTGTCTGTCTCTCTCAAATAAATAAACAAATAAATAATATATAGATATTTTAAAAAAATAAGTAAAAGCATTTACCCCTGCTAATTTTTTTAAAAAAATTATTGACAACGTCCATAATTATAGACAATAAATGATGATAATTCCCTCTGCCCTACTTTCCCCTTCACAACTCCACTCTCCATCATATTCCCTCTCAATCAGCTCTCTTTTATTTTGATGTCATGATCTTTTCCTCCTGTTATGAGGTCATGGATATCCAGGCCATTTTGTGCCTGGAAGAGTGCATTGTAAGCAGTCCTGCCCTTCCTTTGGCTTTTACATTATTTTTAAATAAATTTTATTTATTTATTTATTAGAGAAAGAGGCAGAGAGAGAGAGAGAGAATATGGGCACGCCAAGATCTCTAGGTACTCCAAACAAACTCCAGACACGTGTGCCCCCTTGTGCATCTGGCTTATGTGAGTCCTGGGGAATTGAACCAGGGTCCTTTGGCTTTGCAGCAAACACCTTAACTGCTAAGCCATCTCTCTGGCCTGGCTCTTACATTCTTTCTGCCACCTCTTCTGCAATGGACCCTGAGCCTTGGAAGGTGTGATAGAGATGTTTCAGTGCTGAGCACTCCTCTGTCACTTCTCAGCACTATGGTGCCTTTTGAGTCATCCCAGAGGTCACTGCCATCTGACAAGAGAAGCTTCTCTAAGCAAAAGTGAGAGTAGCATTAATATATGGGTATGTCCAGGCGTGGTGGCACACTCCTTTAATCTCAGCACTTGGGAGGCAGAGGTAAGAGGATTGCTGTGAGTTCAAGGCCACCCTGAAATTACATATTGAATTCCAGTTCAGCCTGGGCTACAGTGAGACTCTACCTTAAAAAAAAAAACAAAATTACCTTCAAGCTGGGCATGCACCTGTAATCCTAGTACTCAGGGGGCTGAGGCAGGAGGGTGGCAAGTTCTATACCAGCCTGGGCTACATGGCAACACCCTATCTCAAAGGAAAGGGAAGGACTTAAGTGTATGGTATTGCACATATGTAAGTAGAAGAACAAATTACAGGGAGGGGAATGGCCTAAGTGAGGCCATGGGAAGAGAATGCGTAAAAGAAGGGCAGGGGGAGGGTCAATCTAAATTCAAGATATTATGAATAAGACTTATGTAAACCTACTTTTTTGAATAATGGCATATCTAGAAGCTGTAGACTGTTACTAGAAAATTTTCAGTGCCTGGGATAGGATACCTTCCAGTGAGTTGTTGGCCAAGGAGGTCCCGGTAGCCTCCAAAACATTAAAGGCTTTTGCCAAAGCCCTTGGTTTCCCTTGAGAAACAGATAGTAAGACCATATTGCTGAAGACATCTCTTGCCTGAGAGGCAAGGTCACTGAGAAAGCAAGCTGGTGCAGAGCAGAAAACCTTCTCCCTGTAGACCAGCCAATTGAAAGCTGGAAAAAGCTGCACTGCATGCAGCCATATGGGAGACAGAAGTCATCAGCAGTGAAAACAGTGGACACTGAATATTCAAGTTTGGCCATACAGACCCAATGACTGAACGGGTGCAATAGTGGCATGACTCTTCAGGTAACCAACTGCTCCATAATTGGACTGAAGGCCCTCTCTACGGGAGGGAATACATACCTGGTACTGAAAAACCTAAGCAAAAGTCTATGGCAGGTGAGGTCATGAGCCTTATGGGTATAAAGCCTGTTCTTGTCTGACTAAATGTATATATTATTCCCACCAAGCTGTCCTGAAAGCACTACACTTAATGTTCATATTCACATATTAACGCTACTCTCACTTCTGGTTAGAGAAGCTTCTCTTTTCAGATGGTGAGGACCACTGGGATGACCCAAAAGGCAACATAGTGCTGAGAAGAAGGGATGGAGGAGTGCCCAGCACTGAAACACCTCTGTCACACCCTCCAAGGCTCAGGGACCATTGCAGAAGAGGGGCGGATAGAATGGAAGAACCAAAGGAAGGGTATGACTTCTTACAATGCAACTGCCCAGACAGAAATTGGCCTCGATATCCATGACCTTGCAGTGCCTAGCAATACCTTCGCAAGATCCTCAAAATAGAAGAAAAAGATGATGACATCAAATTAAAAGAGAGACTAATGGAGAGAGGGAGGGGATATGATGGAGATTGGAGTTCTAAAGTGGAATGGGGGAAGGGGAGGGAAATATCATGTGTTTTTTGTATGTAAGTATAGAAGTTGTCAATAAATAAATAAATAAATAAATAAATAAATAAATAAATAAATAAATATTCCAGGCTGGAGAGATGGCTTAGCAGTTAAGGCACCTGGCTGCCAAGCCTAAGAACGCCCCGTTTGATTCTCCAGGTCTTACATTTATCCAGACTCAAAAGTGATGCAAGGATGCAATGCCGCACTTGCCCACAAGGGGGCGCAAGCATCAGGCGTTCGTTCACAGCAGCTGAGAAGCCACTAACGCACTCATTCTGTCTCTCTGTCTGTCTCAAATTAAAAAAAAGGTAATAAATAAATATTCCCAGGGACTGGAGAGATGGGTTAGCCATTAAGGCATTTGCCTGCAAAGCAAAAGGATCCCAGTTCCACTCTCTAGGATCCACATAAGCCAGATGCACAAGGGGGAGCACGCACCTGGAGTTCATTTTCAGTAGCTGGAGGCCCAGGCATGCCCATTCTCTCTCTCTCTCTCTCTCTCTCTTAAATAAATAAATAAATAAATAAATAAATAAATAAATAAATAAAATATTTAAAAAATAGAGCTGGGCATGGTGGCACATGCCTTTAATCCCAACACTCAAGAGGCAGAGGTAGGAGGATCACCATGAGTTTGAGACCACCATGAGACTACATAGTGAATTCCAGGTCAGCCTGGGCTAGAGCAAGATCCTACCTCGAAAAACCAAAGTAAAAATAAAAATAAAAAAATGAATAAATATTCCTGGGTCTATGGAAATTGCTCAGGGGTTAAAGGCACTTGCTGGCAAACCCTGTCAGCCCAGGTTCAATCCCCAGTACCTATGCAAAACCAGATGACCCCAGTGGCGCAGGCATCTGGAGTTCATTTGCAGTGGCAGGAGGCCTTGTAGTGCCCATACACACATATAAAATAATAATATCACTTTCAGGCTATGTATATGAGATGCTTGTGTAACACAAATAAATTGTTTTGGGGCTTAGGTCCTACTCCCAAGATACCTCATTATAAATATACAATTATCCCAAACTATTCAAATTCCAAAATCCAAATTATTTCTGATCCACAAGTGTTTTAGATAAGAGATACTCAATCTACACTTAACTCTATAATGCTTTTTAGGAGGGCCTCAGGTAGCCCAGGCTGACCTTGAACTCAATATGTATATGAATCCCTGAGCCTCGCCCTTCCACATCCCAAGTGCTAGTTTTGCTTCTTGTTTTTACACAGTTTTCCTGCTCTTTTTGCCTTTTGTCTTTCCTTCTGCACTAAAAGAGGCTTTCCACATCCCCAAGTTTAGAAAAAAAATTACTCAGGTTTCATTTCTAGAAATTGCAGCATTGTCATTTTTGACCCATCTTGTTTCAGCCAGCCATATTTTAGAGTAAAGAATAGATGTGTAGGGCTGGAGAGATGGCTTAGTGGTTAAGGCGCCTGCCTCCTAAGCCCACGTTTAGCCAGATGCAAAGTAATGCAAGGGCGCAGTGATGCAAGGGCGCAATGCCGCACTTGACCACAAGGGGGCGCACGCACCTAGATTTCATTCGCAGCAGCTGAGACGCTGCTTGCACGCCATCTCTGTCTTCCTCTCCCTCTCTCACTCTGTCTCTCTCCAAAAAAAAAGAATAGATGTGTAATTTTAGCTGGGTGTGGTGGCACACACCTTTAATCCCAGCACTGGGAGGTAGAGGTAGGAGGAGGATCGCCCTGAGTTCAAGGCCACCCTGAGACTACATAGTGGATTCCAGGTCAGCCTGAGCTAGAGCTAGAAAAAAAAAAGATGCATTATTTCATTTTGTTTTCCAACTGGCTGTTTAGCAATCCTTATCATATACTGGATGAAATACCTTCCCCACTGGTTTGAAAAACCAATTTTTTGTTTATTTATTTATTTATTATTTGAGAGAGATGGAGAGAGAGAGAGAGTGGGCATGCCAGGGTCTCTAGCCACTGCAGACAAACTCCAGACACATGCATCTGCCTTACATGGGTCCTGGGCAATCGAACCAGGGTCCTTAGGCTTTGCAGGCAAATGCCTTAACTCCTAAGCCATTTCCCCAGCCCAAAATAAAAATATATATTTTTTCTTTTTTTATTGACAACTTCCATAATTGTAGACAATATCCCATGATACTTCCTTCCCTCCCCCACTTTCCCCTTTGAAAGTCCACTCTCTATCATATCCCCTCCCCCTGTCAATCAGTCTCTCTTTTCATTTTGATGTCATGATCTTTTCCTCCTGTTATGATGGTCTTGTGTAAGTAGTGTCAGGCACTGTGAGGTCATGGATATCCAGGTCATTTTGTGTCTGGAGGAGCACATTGTAAGGAGTCCTACCCTTCCTTTGGTTCTTACATTCTTTGCGCCCCCTCTTCCGCAATGACCCTGAGCCTTGGAAGGTGTACTTGAGATGTTTCAGTGCTGAGCACTCCTCTGTCCCTTCTTCTCAGCATCTTGGTGCCTTCTGAGTCATCTCAAGGTCACTGCCATCTGAAAAGAGAAGCTTCTCTAACCAAAAGTAAGAGTAGCATTACTATATAGGTGTGGACATTAAGAGAAGTGCTTACTGGGCAGTTTGGTGAGCATAGTATATACATTTAGCATGACACCAGCTCATGACTACCCCTGTCATAGGTTTTCAGTATCAGGCACGTATTCCCTCCCATGGAGCGGGTGGGCCTCCAGTCCAATTAGAGAGCCATTGGTTTCCCCCATAACAGATATGCCACTATTGCACCCGTTGGCTCATTTGGCCTGGCTGGCCAAATTTAAAGCTTGCAGTGTTCACTGTTGAGTATCTTCACTGGTGTTTTCTCTCTCCCATTGAACTGCATGCAGCGTAGCTTTTTACAACTTTCTTTCAGCTCAGCTCCAGCAGGATTTCTCAGTGACCTTGCTGCCCACGTATGTGGAGTCTTCAGCAATAGGGTCTTACCATTTATTCCTGGTGGGGAAACCAAGGGCCTCGGCAATGGCCTATAATGTTTTATCTGTCATTACCAAAATAAATTTTTTTTTTTTTTTTTGGTTTTTCGACTCACTCCCCAGGCTGACCTGGAAACAACTCAGGGTTGCCAAAATGGTGAAATCCTTTTTGCTGGGATTAAATTTTAATATTTTTTAAAAATTTAGGCAGAGCTGGGTGGGTGGTGCACACCTGAATCCCAGCACTCTGGCCATCCTGAGACTACATAGTGAGAGTTGCAGGCCATCCTGAGCTATAGTGTGCAGATCAACCTGAGCTAAAAAATCACACCTCAAAAAAAAAAAAAATTTAGTTTGAGACTAAATTTTTGTTTTTTGCTAAGTTTCCCAGGCAAGCCTTGATTTTGTGATTTTCCTGCCTCAGTCTCCTGATAGGTCTGATGACAGGACCTGTGACATTATCTGTCTTGATCATAGCAATAGCTGTACTACTGTATTCTGTAATAGCTCAGGGAAATGTGAATTTTGCTGCATGTGATTTTTTTTAATTTTTAAAAATTTTTATTTTTCTTTATTTATTTGAGAGCAAGAGAGAAATAGTCAGGTACAGAGAGAGAGAGAGAGAATGGGCATGCCGGGGCCTCCAGCCACTGCAAACAAACTCCAGATGCATGTGCCCCCTTGTGCATCTGGTTTATGTGGGTCCTAGGTTATCGAACCTGGGTCCTTTGGCTTTGTAGGCAAGTATCTTAACCACTAAGCCATCTCTCCAGCCCTGCATGTAAATTTTGACTCAAGATATTTAGCTAGTGAGAAGAGAAAATACTGGAATTCATGTAACATCCCAGCAGAAGGGGGTACTATTTTTTGTTTGTTTGTTTTGAGTTAGGGTCTCCTTGTAGCCCAGGCTACCCTGAAATTAACCATGTCATCTCAGGCTGGCCTCAAACTCACAGCAATCCTCCTACCTCAGCTTCCCAAGTGCTGGGATTAAAAGTGTGTGCTGGGCTGGAGAGATGGCTTAGGGGGTTATGGCGCCTGCCTCCTAACCCTAAGAACACTGGTTCCAATCTCCAGGTCCCACGTTTAGCCAGATGCAGTGACGCAAGGGCGCAATGCCGCACTTGGCCACAAGGGGGCGCACACATCTGGATATCGTTCGCAGCAGCTGAGACACTGCTGCCGCGCCCATCTCTGTCTTCCTCCCTCCCTCCCTCTCTCTCTCTGTCTCTCTCTGTGTCTCTGTCCAAAAAAAAAGATAAAATTTTAAAAAAGTTTAAAAAAAGTGTGTGCCACCATGCCCACTAAGGGGGGGGGTCTATTTGATGGGAGGAAGGGGCTAGCTAAAAGTGGGTAGAGGGCTGGAGAGATGGCTCAATGATTAAAGGTGCATCTGGAGTTCATTTGCTGGGGCAGGATGCCCTGGCATGCCCATTTTCTCTCTCTCTCTTTCTCTCTCTTTTTCTCTTGTCTTCTTGGAAATAAATAAAATATTAAAAAGCTGGGCGTGGTGGCGCACACCTTTAATCCCAACACTTGGGAGGCAGAGGTAGGAGGATCGCCATGAGCTCGAGGCTACCCTGAGACTACATAGTGAATTCCAGGGCAGCCTGGGCTAGAGGGAGTCCCTATACCTTGAAAAAAAAAACCAAAAATAAAATATTAAAAATTAAAATAAATAAATAAAAGAGTTCATGAAAGCCAGACTAGGCAGGAAAGGCTTTCTGGGGATGGAAGACTTGAGCCAGTGGGGGTGATCAGGTAAGTAGAACAGAGTCTGAGCTCACCTAGCTCTCTTGGGTGCTGGCAGGTGGGTATTTCTCCCACCCACTGACCTCTCTCTGCCCTTGCCTCCCGGCAGGAATATGCAACACTAGCACCAGTAACTTCAAGGAGGTCAGGACAAGCTATGGTGCAGATGAGGGCATCCTCTTTGTCTACCTGGACAGCTGACAGCAAGGGCCTGTGGAAGTGGGCCAGCTCCTTCTGCCATTACGGACTTCCCCTTAATCTATAAGCTTCAATAAATCCCTTCTTCCTCCCATAACCTGTGCCTGGTCTGGAAGTTCATCCCAGCAATGTGAAGCTGTCTACTATACCTAGGGAGATGTTAGTGTGAGACTTCCAGGACTTAGTCAGCTTTTGAGTTTTCTTTTCACTTTTTAATGTTTAGCATTTATTTGCAAAGAGGGAGTGAGGGAGAGAGGAGCAGAATGAATGCATATGAGCTCACAAGGGCCTCTTGCCAGTGTAAACAAACTGCAGAGGCATGTGCCACTTTATGCAGCTGGCTTTACATGGGTACTGGAAAATTGAACCCCAGGTAGCCAGGATTTGCAAGCAAGCACCATTAACTGCTGAGCCATCTCCCCAGTGCCTAGAGTTTTCTTCACATGAAGGCTTTAAAACATTTTAATTTTATTTATTTGTAAGCAGAGAAATATGGAGAGAAGAGAGATAGAGACAGAATGGACACATCAGGGTATCCAGCCACTGCAAATGTACTCCAAATGCATGTTCCACTTTGGGCATCTGGCTTTTTTTTTTTTCATGGGCTCTGGGGAATTGAACTTGGGTCATTAGGCTTTGCAGGCAAGTGCCTTAACTGCTGAGCCATCTCTCCAGCCCTATATAAAGATTTTAAAAAACAAACTTGAATAAATTAAAAGAGATGTTATTTTCCTGGGTGAGAAAATGAGATCTTGTAAAGTTTCCCAAAGGAATCCACAGGTTTAATACAGATTTTAGTCAAAACTCATTTAGTATTCTTTTAGATTTTGAGAAAAAAAATTCCAGCAATCATCTAGAACTCTAGTCAGAAGGGACAAAGAAACTCTTGTACCTTCTTTGTATCTCAGAATGTCTATAAAATGTGTGTATTCTTTTTTTTTTTTTTTGAGTGATCTTCCTACCTCTGCCTCCCGAGTGCTGGGATTAAACGTGTGCACCGCCGCACCCAGCTCAATTTTTAAAAATATTTTTATTTATTTATTTGAGAGAGAGAGAGCAAATGGGCATGCCACGGCCTGTAGCCACTGTAAACAGACTGCAGACACATGTGCCACCTTATGCATCTGGCATTTTAACCACTAAGACATCTCTCCAGTCCTCAAACTAATTTTTTTTTAAATCTAGGGATGTAGCTGGGTGGGGGGCTGAGTGCTTGCCTAGCATGCATAATCCTGAGTTAAGTGTATATGATGCTAGGGATCTAACCTGGAGATTCATGCATACACTCTAGCAACTGAACTCCTTTAGCCCTGCACCTAATACTTTTACACAATTCTATTAATTTTAAAACTTGCCGGGCATGGTGGCACATGCCTTTAATCTCAGCACTCGGGAGGCAGAGGTAGGAGGATAGCCATGAGTTCGAGGCCACCCTGAGACTACATAGTGAATTCCAGGTCAGCCTGGGCTAGAGTGAGACCCTAAGTCAAAAAAACAAAAATAAAAACAAAACAAACAAACAAAAAAATCTTGAGAGCTGGAGAGATGGCTTATCAGTTAAGGCGTTTGCCTACAAAACCTAAGGACCCAGGTTTGATTCCCCAGTACCCACATAAGCCAGCAGAAGGGGGTGTATGAGTCTGGAGTTTCTTTGCAGAGGCTAGAGGCTCTGGCGTGCCCATTCTGAATCTCTCTCCCCCCAGGCAAGCATTGTGGCACATACCTTTAATCCCAGCACCCAGGAGACAGAGGTAGGAGTTTGAGGCCAGCCAGACTACACAGTAAATTCTAGATCATCCTGAGCTAGAGTGAGACCCTATCTCAAAACAAACAAACAAACAAACAAACAAACAAACAAACAACAACCACCAAAGAATCCTGCTCTTTACTGGTCAGTAGTAATAATGATGGTTAACACTGACTACTTACTTTGTGGTACTGAGTATTGAACCCAAGGCCTTAGGCAAGCTGCACAAGTGCTCTACCACTAAGCTACATCTCTAGCCCTTTTTCTTTTACTTTCTT
Organism: Orientallactaga sibirica; assembly: GCA_036365145.1. NCBI lineage: Eukaryota > Metazoa > Chordata > Mammalia > Rodentia > Dipodidae > Orientallactaga > Orientallactaga sibirica. The sequence continues at coordinate 7,214,363 of JAEOAD010000042.1, read as the reverse complement.
TTTTTAAATTGTATTTTTATTTATATTTATTTATTACAGACAGAGGGAGAGAAAGAGAGAGAAAGAATGGGCACACCAGGGACTCTAGCCACTGCAAACGAACTCCAGATGCATGTGCCACCTTGTGCGTCTGGCTTACATGGGACCTGGAGAATTGAACCTGGGTCCTTTGGCTTGGCAGGCAAAGGCCTTAACTGCTAAGCCATCATTCCAGCCCTCTTTTACTTTCTTCTTTTGAGACAGAGTGTTGGTAAGTTACCTAGACTGGCCTTCAACTTCCCCTGTAGCCTTGTCTTGCCTTTAACCTGCAATCCTCCTGTCCCAGTATCCCAAGTAGCAGGATTTCAAGTCTGCACCACCAGGTGAGTCTAGGTGTACTTGTTTATTATTTCATTATCTGATGAGACATACAGTTAATCTCTTGATTTATGGGTCCCTTATTTTCAAGTTCACCTACTGGTTAAAATTTATCTGTGCTGGGTGTGGTGGTGGTTCAAGGCTTTAACCCCAGCACTCAGGAGGCAGAGATAGGAGGATTGCTGTGAGTTTGAGGCTACCCTGAGACTACATAGTGAATTCCAGGTCAGCCTGGGCTACAGTGAGACCCTACCTAAACAATAACAACAACAAAAATTATGTGTACCCTCAAAATCAATACGTGAGGTACTGTGAGGACACCGAGGCAGGCATGTGCATGTGTACGCACAGAGAGTCAGAGAGGTCAGCGTCCCTGATGCGCATGTGCTCAGCTGAGGCCTGACGAGATGACCTTCTCTCAGCCTCCTTGTACCACTATGGATGGATGTTTTCTTTCTAGTAGCCTTAGTGACTTAACTTTGTATTTTTGTGCTTTTTGTTGGTGAAAGAAGAGTCAACTCTTTGAAGAAACAGAATCACGGAGAATGTGGCCTCTGTCGTCTGCCCCTCCCCGCCCCCACCAAGCTACAAAAGGCAGAAGCCAGGTTCTGAAGATCAGCAGAGCTATCCAATGCAATCACTTTCTTTCTTTTTAAGATTTATTTTTATTTATTAGAGACAGAGAGGGAGAGAGATCGAGAGTTTGAGAATGGGCATGCCAGGGCCTCTAGCCACTGCAAACAAACTGCAGACGCATGCACCACCGTGTGCATCTGGCTTATGTGGGACCTGGAGAATCGAACTTGGATCCTTAGGCTTCACAGGCATGTGCCTTAATTGCTAAGCCATCTCTCCAGCCCATGAAATCACTTTCAAATGTGGCACCTAGTGAGGACCTACATTCAATGGAGAGGACCAAGGGATGGGTTAGCTCTTTCTTCACAGAACACATTTGAAATGATGCGTGCCAAGACAAAAACTGGAAGGCCAAAGTGTCCCTTCTGTGTTGTCTACTGCCATGAACTCACCAGCTTTGTCACTGTCCACAGTCTTCCACAGAAACAGCTGTGTGGTTCCCAGAGTTGTGCCCTCCATGGGCACAGTTCCAGAGATCCCAGCCCACCAAAAGGTGGCAACGTTACAACTGAATGGGCTACAGAATGGCCCCAGAGAGAGCAGGCATCATCTCGCAAGCCTTACATTCTTTTGACAGAGGAAGGTTGCCACAAAGACATGGTGTCCAGAAAGGAATCCTCTGGAATCCAGCAGTGTACTGAAAGCTTGGAGAAATGCTGATGGGCCTGCACATTCCAACACATACAAAATGTATGACCTCCTCTTGCAGGTTGTGTCAGTTCCCAACAGATGAATTTACCTTAGTCTAGCTTATTTTCCTCAAAGAATGTCCTCTTTGCCGGGCGTGGTGGCGCACGTCTTTAATCCCAGTACTCGGGAGGCAGAGGTAGGAGGATCGCTGAGAGTTCAAGGCCACCCTGAAACTACATAGTTAATTCCAGGTCAGCCTGGACCAGAGTGAGACCCTACCTTGCAAAACAAAACAAACAAACACAAAAAAAGAATGTCTTCTTTGGGCTGGAGAGATGGCTGAGCGGTTAAGGTGCCTGCCTCCTAAGCCTAAGAACGCCAGTTCCAATCTCCAGCGGTTCCAATCTCCAGGTCCCACGTTTAGCCAGATGCCAAGTGATGCAAGGGCGCAATGCCGCACTTGACTGCAAGGGGGCGCACACATCTGGATTTCGTTCGCAGCAGCTGAGAGGCTGCTGGTGCGCCCATCTCTATCTGTCTTACTCTCCCTATCTCTCCGTGTCTCTCTGTCTCTCTCCAAAAAAAAAAAAAAAGAATGTCCTCTTTGTCATAAACCTTTGTCCTGCCTTCAGTTTGGGGCACGATTTGCAGTTTTGTGTGTGTGTATATGTGTGTGTGTGTGTGTGTACTATAAGAGCAAACTGTGGGAATTAACTAGGAAAATAAAATATGGGAAAGAAGTATGAGATTTTATTTTATTTTTATTTTTTGGTTTTTCTAGGTAGAGTCTTGCTATAGTCCAGGCTGACGTGGAATTCATTATGTAGTCTCAGGGTGGCCTCGAACTCATGGCAATCCTCCTACCTCTGCCTCCCGAGTGCTGGGATTAAAGGCATGCACCACCATGACTGGATGAGAATATTTCTTATGAATATTACAAATAAGTTTTCTGAGATTATTTTTTTTTTTTTTTGAGGTAGGGTCTCACTCTAGCCCAGGCTGACCTGGAATTCACTATGTAGTCTTAGGCTGGCCTTGAACTCACAGCAATCCTCCTACATTTTCTGAAATTATTGCTCTGAGATGTTAAATTCCTTACTTGTAACTTGCCCTAAAGTTAATCTTACAACTATGTAATCTACTTGCTTAAATTAACGTGACTAGGTTTCCTGTACCTTGCTGTACCTTTGGCTTGAACAGCACAGATGACTAATATTGACAAGCACTGTTTAAAGATACTGACTGATCTTAAACTATGGTCTTTGCCCAATTCCTCAGTGACCTGGTTGGACTCTCGACTCAGAGCAAACATACAAGTGTAAGAAGTGCTGATCAAAGCCGGATGTGGTGGCGCACACCTTTAATCCCAGCATTTGGGAGGCAGAGGTAGGAGGATTACCATGAGTTTGAGCCACCCTGAGACTACATAGTGAATTCCTGGTCAGCCTGAGCTAAAGTGAGACCCTACCTCTAAACTGCAACCCCTCCGAAAAAAAAAAAGTGCTGACCATAGTGTTGAAGACAACAAAGTCAGTAACAATGGGTACACAGATCTGCTGAAGACAACAGGCTTAATGTGATTGCTCTTATGATCAGAATGTGTGTGTATTCTGGATCAGCAGAGTCCAGCAGGTCATACCCCTAAATCCCTCCCTCTCTCTCTCTCTTTTTTTTTTTTTTTGAAGTAGGGTTTCAGGCTTGCCCAGGCTGACCTGGAATTCACTATGTAGTCTCAGGGTGGCCTTGAACTCATGGTAATCCTCCTACCTCTGCCTCCCAAGTGCTGGGATTAAAGGCGTGCGCCACCACGCCCAGCTTCCTAAATCCCTCTCTTTAACAAATGTTTAAAGATTATACAGAAGTCAAAAGTCCCTTAGCCTTTGCACATATAATATACTATTTGTTCACATAGTACTCGTTTTGGCTATTCAATAAAAATGCCAATGAATGCCTGTAGGTAGAAGCCACAGCAGCAGTAACATCAGAGCAGTGGTGACAGCAGATGCAGTGGGATTGCTAAGGGCTTAAACTTCTCTCCTGTTTCTTTTTTCCTCAGGCTGCTGCTTGAGGCAGCTAGCCTCCTCCTGGGCTCTCCCACTTCTCAGACTCTGCTCCTAGAAACAGTTTCTCACTTCTGGATAGGAAAGTTCCAGAGGTTAGTCTTCTAAATCCAGGGCTGTGCCCTCCAAATATGGCATTAAAGAAATATATTATTTATTTATTGGGGAAGAGAGAGAGGGCCTTCAGAACCAGGGCCTTTTTGTGCATCTGGCTTTACGTGGTCAGCCACTGCAAAACACCTTAACTGCTAACTCCAGATGCATGCGCCCTCTTGTGCATCTAGCTTACGTGGGTCCTAGGGAATTGAACTGTGGTAGTTAGGCTTCACAGGCAAACACCTTAACCAGCTAAGACATTTCTACAGCCCCCATTCTTATTTTGAACAGGAGTCTCTTACTAATACTGGAGCTTGCTATTTCTCACAACCTTGAGCAATACCCTGGTCTCTGCTCCCATTTTCAGGACTGGGGTTATAGATGTATGTGGTCATACCAAGCACTTTACATGGATTCTGGAAATTCAAACTCAAGTGGTTTCAGGTTCCTTCAGGCCCTCAACCTTGTGCAGAGAGTACACTTAACTGCTGAGCCATCTCTCTAGCCCATGCCCAGTTTTTAAAGAGCCCATGTTTCCTGATTTACAAACCTATTTTAAACCCTATTAATTTTATTTCAGCCTCATTTACTATCTCTTGGTTTACAGGTACTGAATTCCCACGAGTTGAATGCATTTTCCTGTATGGTGAGCCATGTTGACTAGCTGTTATCTGAAACCCATATTCTAGTAACACTGTAGATTAGGGATCAGAGGGTATTTCCTTTGAAGAGCCAGGGAACAAATAGAGACTTTGTGAGCCATACACTTTCTATGGTAACTGCTTGACTCTGGCCTTTTATTCAAAAAACAGCCACAGACAATACTTAATGAAGCAGCATGACTATGTTCCAATAAAACTTTATTTAGCCAGACGTGGTGGCGCATGCCTTTAATTCCAGCACTCAGGAGGCAGAGGTAGGAGGATTACCATGATTTTGAGGCCATCTTGAGACTACATAGTGAGTTTCAGGTCAGCCTGGGCTAGAGTGAAACCCTACCTCAAGAAAAACCCAAAAAACTTTATTTAAAGCTAGGCGTGATGTTGCAAACCTTTAATCCCAGCATTCGGGAGGCAGAGGTAGGAGGAGTGCCATGAGTTCGAGGCCACCCTGAGACTACAGAGTGAATTCCAGGTCAGCCTGGGCTAGAGTGAGACCCTACCTCAAAAAAAACCAAACCAAACCAAACCAAACCAAACAAAAAAAACTCAAAAAACAACAAAAAATTCTGCCAGGTGTGGTGGCACATGCCTTTAATCCTAGCACCTGGGGAGCCTAGCTAGGAGGATTGCTGTGATGTCAAGCCAGCCTGAAATTACATAGGCGAAGTCCAGGTCAGCTTGGGCTACAGCGAGACCCTACCTCAAACTCCCCCACCCCCAAAAAAGAAAGTGTGATAGTTTGAATTGATGTCCCCCAGTAGATCCAGGAGTTTATTAAAGCTTGTAACTTTATTAGAGTCCCAGCAGCCTGGCTGGAGATGGTGTCACTGGGGGCTAGTGGTGATATTTCTTTCATCATGGACCTGTGAAAGGGGGCCAGCTTCTTCCGCCATTATGGAACTTCCCCTGAATCTGTAAGCCTCAATAAATCCCCTTCTTCCCATAAACTGTAACTGGTCTGAAGGTTCATCCCAGCAACGTGAAGTGACTATGATGGAAAGAAAAGAAATTGTGGTGGTTAATCTCTGGTTGTTAATTGGGCAGGATTTGTAGTCACCATGGAAACAAATCTCTTGGCATGTCTGAAGAATTTTTCCAGATTAGGTTAATTGAGGTGGGAAGACCCACTTTAATTGTGGGCCTCAAAATTCCGAGGGTTAGAGGTCCTGGAAAGCAAGCTGAACACCAGCATCCGTCATTCTCTACTTCCGGAGTCCAAAGTGACCAGCCACCTCCAGCTTCTTCCATGCCACGACGCACTGTAAGAGCACACTGTGAGCTCAACTTAAACCCTTGCTTACTTAAGTTGCTTCAGGTCAGGTATTTTTCCCACAGCAATGAGAAAGTAACTAATACAGGAAGTAAGTATACACAAAGCAAAAGGAGCTTTTGAAGAGAAGCTGGCCTGGCCCTCAGCAAACCCACTTCTTGCCAGTTAACCTCCCCACATCAGGAAACAGAGGATGAACTGCATCTGGAGCGGAGATTACTCCCAGAGCTCAGAGCTGGGCAGCTGATCCGGTCCTTACACACCCTCAGCAATATGATTTCCAAACCCAGGACCCCAAGACAGACTATACAACTGCCAATGAAGCTCTTTCTTTTTCTTCCCATGAGATCATCTTTCCAAACAGGCGTTGGTTTTGCCTTGGACATGGGGCGGCTAAGAGGGTCTTACACAGACTGGGATTCAGCAACAGAACTAGTTAACCTGCAAAGCCTATTTCGAATCAAAATCGAATCTCTTTCCACTTCGTCCCATTGTCACCCCTTGCAGACTCGGTTTCTGAGTCTGTTACAATGGGACGAAGTGTTCTTTGTGCTATTACAGAATTAGAACTTTGGCCCTTCCGGTGAAGTGCTGAGCCCAGATCTGACAGGTTGAGGGCGCACCAAAGAACATGAACTGTGGGCTGGAGATGTGACGGCTCTGCGGTTACAGGCGCTTGCTTGCCATGCCTGATGGTCCAGGTTCGATTCCCCAGTTACCCACGTAAAGGCAGATGCACAGAGTGGCTCATGCATCTGGAGTTCGTCTGCAGTGACCCTGGGGTGCCCATTCCCTCTCTCTCATGTGTTTGCAACAGGGACCCTGCATACACGTGATGAAGGAAGCAGGAGCCAGGCAGGAGTGAGCTGTCTAAAGGGTTTCACGAGGCGTTTCAAAACCCACGCGTTCGGACTCAGCACCTGGAAGCCATTCGAGTAAGACTGAGTTCACGGGGAACCGACCGGGCACCCCATCTTCAGGAACAGCCTAGCCCACACTGGTGGCCTAACCCAGGGAGCGCCCACTTCCGCTAGAGAATGGCCAAAAATAGCTCCTTCCGGCTGAGGGCAGGACCAGACCGGGGGCCGGCCCTGAGTGGGCGTGGCCAGGCTGCACCACGCCCCAATGACTCGCCGGCCACTCCCTGCTTCGTCCTGCCGTGACGTCACTTCCGGGGCGGTCGGGCGGGGCCGAGGCAGCACCGCTGCCCTGAGCTGTCTCGGCTCCGCCAGTGGCCACGTCCCCGCGTGGGGCTGGAGGTGCTTTCCGTGCCGTGCGAGGGCCGCCGCGGGCCTGCCGCGCGCGGGTAAGGGGCTCGTGCCGTCCTCCAGGAAGCTGCGGCTAGGGTCCCCGGCCGCGTTGGCATCGAGGGCGAGGTCGGAAGAGGGATGAATGGGGGCGCGAGGAGCACGAGAGGGACCTAGGGAAGGATGAATGGGGGATGCCGCGCGCCTGAGGATGAGGGATGGAGGCGAGGGGGAGGAGGGAGGGAGAAGGAATGGGCCGTAGCTCTGCTGGAGCGGGGATGTGAAGGGGTCGCGCCTGCAGAGCTTGTTCAGTTTGAGTGCACCCCGGGATATTCCCGTGTAGGCGGATCCTTCTGGAGGAAGACCCCGATCAGACTGTGCCCTAAAAGGGTTGAAGCTTTGGGTGACCCAGGCCTGTTCCCCAAACCGTCAGTGTCTGGGAGCCGGTTGTGAGTTTTATCAAATTTTCCCAGCTACCCGTTTATCTTATCAACCTCTGTGGTTGCCTTGCGTGTGCACTTAGCCGTTGAGTTGATGACTGGAGTATGCATTCTTATGGTTTGACACCGTGCTTAGAAGTCTAACTTTTTTTTTTTTTTTTTTTTTTTTTTTTTTTGAGGTAGGTTCTCACTCTAGTCCAGGCTGACCTGGAATTCACTATGTAGTCTCAGTGTGGCCTTGAACTCACTGCGATCCTCCTTCTGCCTCCCGAGTGCTGGGATTAAAGGCGTGCACCACCACGCCCTGCAGAAGTCTAACTTTAACAGTTTGCATTCATTTACACCCCCACCCATAGGAAGCAGCTCCGAAATTTTCAATGAAAATATTTAAAATACAAAATTCTATTTTGGACCTAGTAATGTCAGGGACCTACTTACTGGCATTGCCGGCAAAAAACGAGACCTTAGGCATTTAGCAATGATATCTGGCCCTCCAGAAACCTGGAAAGAATAGTGTATTTGAGATGATACCTAACGTTCCAGGTGCCTGTCTGCCACATGGGCACATCCTTTAGATCACAGGGCAATGTCTATGTATACACAAAGATTACAATTAAGTGTTCTCTGAGCTGCTTCTACCAAAGTTCAGGTAGGTGACGTGTCAGGATTGGTGGCTGCGGTTTGTCCAGTACTCGCTTTTCCAGTCTCTGCTCCTTGCTAAATATACCTATAGCTTCCTCAGCCTGGAGTATAAGTAAGGGTTAACAACATGATAGACTGTTGAAATAACATTTTCTTTTTTGTGTTAGAACTGGTCATGTTGGGGGAAAATAACCAATTTAGAGTCCAGTTTTCATGTCAAGGTGGGAACACAAAGAAATCAAAGACAAGACAGAGCAGTAGTCATCTCATAATTTTAGACCAGAGAAAGATAGGAAAATTGACACTCAGAAGCACACAGTCTGGGGTGCTTTTCTAGCTTAAGGGGGTGTCTGGCTGTACCTTCCTTCCAGATCCTGTGGAGCACTCTACCTGAAGAGGGGGAGCTTCCAGCTCCAGCCTAATCTCTTGTCTTTCCATCTAATCTCTGATTTGATACTTTTTAAATCCTTTTTTTATTTTTTTGTTTTTTTGAGGTAGGGTCTCTCTCTAGCCTAGGATGACCTGGAAATCACTGCGTAGTCTCCAGCTGGACTCAAACTCACAGGGATCCTCCTACTTTGGCCCCATGAGTGCTGGGATTAAAGGTGTGAGCCACCACACCCTGCCTTTCTTTGGTGTTTTTGAGAAGGTCTCACTGTGTAGCCCTGAACTTCCTGTGTAAACCAGGGTGGCCTCAAACTTATGGTGGTCCTTCTGTATCTGCCTCCCAAGTGCTGTGATCACAGATGCGCTATACCATGCCTGGTTCTTCTTCCAGATAATAAGGGCCGAACTTTGATTTAAGGGTCCGTGAAATCCTTGCAGTGAAACATTTTAAAGATTTTATTTTATTTTTTGGAGAGAGACACAGAGAGACAAAGAGAGAGGGAGAGGAAGGCAGAGAATGGCCACACCAGCAACCTCTCAGCTGCTGTGAACGAACTCCAGACGCGTGCACCCCCTTGTGTGCAAGTGCACCATTGTGCCCTTGCATCATTTTGCATCTGTGGGACCTGGAGATTGGAACTGATGTTCCTGGACTTAGCAGGCAGGCGCCTTAACCTCTAAGCCATCTCCAGCCCAAGATTTTATTATTTATTTATTTATTGGAGACAGAGAGAGGGGAACAGAGAAAGGGAGCAAGGAAACATTTTAAATCATATTAATGTTTTGCCCATTGTGAGTAATTGTGAAAAATTAGTGTGAATCCCTACATACATTTTTTTTTTTAGGTAGGACCCCACTCTAGCCCACACTGGCCTCAAACTCACAGTTATCCTCCTACCTTAGCCTCCCAAGTGCTGGGGTTAAAGGTGTGCCCCACCACTCCTGGCCCCTATTTACAATTTTTGTTGTTGTTTTGAGACAGGGCCTTGAAGTTTCAGTGATTCTCCTGCCTCTGCCTCCCCCTGCTCCCCGTTGTTGGGATTATAGGCGGGTGCCATCACATCAGTGATCTTGGCATTGAAGGTATTCTGCTGGAAAGTGGAGGCAGGACCATACCAGGGAGATGAAGTCATGGTACAATGAAGGCCTGTTCTTGACTCTGCATAGCTGCCAGTTCTGTGGGAGTGACTCCCATTCCTGCTGGCTAAGAGTAGTACACAGTAGAAGTGTTCTGGGAAACTTGTATAGTGTTTTTGTTTTCATTAACTGATTTGTTTATTGATATTGAATGCACACAATATAGATTTAAATCTAATGCTAACTGAACACTCAGAAGTGAGAAATGGGGCCTGGAGAGATGGCTTAGTGGTTAAGGCGCCTGCCGGCTAAGCCTAAGAACGTCAGATCCAATCTCCAGGTCCCACATTTAGCCAGATGCAAAGTGACTCAAGGGTGCAATACCGCACTTGCCCACAAGGGGCGCATGCATCTGACTTTTGTTCACAGTGGCTGAGAGGCTGCTGGCACGCCCATCTCTATCTGTCTTCCTCTCCTATCTCTCTGTGTCTCTTTGTGTCTCTCTCCAAAATAAAAAAATTTTTTTTTTAAAAAAGAAGTGAGAAATAGGACATGGTGGTGTATGCCTTTAATCCTAGCACTTGGGAGGCAGAGCTAGGAGGATCGCTTTGAGTTCAAGGCCACCCTGAGACTGCAGAGTAAATTCCAGGTCAGCCTGAGCTAGAGTGAAACCCTACCTCAAAAACCAAAAAAAAGTGAGATATGGCTACTGCATGGAGGAGCTTACTAAGTCAAATGATGTGCATGTTTCCTGTGGAAAAGATCAAGTCTTCTAGGATGACTGTTGAAAGAGGTAGCCTTCCAGTTCCCATGGCAGCCCTGGCTCTCATTTTGAACTGGAGTCTCTTGCTGATATCAGAGCTTGCTATTTTGTGCAAGCCCAGTTGATTCCCTGGTCTCTGCTTCCCTTTCCAGGATTGGGGTGAATAGCGTCTGTAGCCACTTCCAGCTGCTTACATGGGATCTGAAGATTCAGACTTAGGTGGTGTGGTAGTTTGAATATATGTCCCCCAATATATTCAGTGTTTTATTAGTTATAGTTTGCATCTGCAACCACCTTGCTAGAGGCAATGTCACTGAGGGCCAGTCTTAAAATGTGGTGATGGTTTGAGATTCCATTGTAAAGATATGCAAAGTGTGCCTATCAGGAGTTCCTGAAGTGTGCTGTGTGACTTTTTTGGCTGTAGTTTTGCTCTGTGTGCTGTGTGGCTGGTTGGTTTTTCTCTCTTGGTTGGCCCTGTGAAGACAGGCCAGCTTCTTCTGCCATTATGGAACTTCCCCTGGATCTGTAAGCTTCAATAAATAATATCCCTTCCTCCATAACTGTGCCTGGTCTGGAAGTTCATCTCAGCGAACCTGAAGCTGTCTGCTACAGGCGGTTTCAAGCCTTTATGCTTGTGCAGGAAGCACATGTAACTGCTGAGCCATCTCTCCAGTCCTAACCTGGAACTCTTGTTCCTGCTGCCTCCACCTCCCAAGTACTGGCTTTGAGCTGGACAGACAAAGGGAGTTGCTCCATAAACCTGCCAACTAGAATTTGGAACCCCAGAACCCACTAAAATATACAAAAGTGGCACATACATCTGTAATCCAAACTCACCTACCACAATGGGAGTCAGTGTCAGAAGAATCAAGCAACTTGTAGGCCAGCTAGTCTGGCCTTCCTAGTGGCAAAATGAGAGGGGTCCTGCCTCAAACAAGGTAGGAGAGGACCAATATCCCAAGGTTGTTCTCTGACCGGGGTTGTAGGCATGTGCCACCAAGTTCTCCATCTTTGGACTTCTGCCCAGTTGCTTCTTTAGAACAAGTTCCTGTGTAAGAATTGCTACATTAGGAGGTGTGACATTGAAATTTGATTGGGGTGGGGAGATGCTTGTTGGTTAAAGGTGCTTGCTTCTAAAAGCTTTGATTCAGGTTGTCCTTTTGCTATCTCAGTGAGCTATTGGGTGCTGCATTTTCTGGGGAGTCCCACACTTAATGTTATGTTCTTGCTAAGGAGCGTTGACTCTTTCAAATCCTAGATGTGTCTGTTACCTCAGAAGAACATCTACCTTTGTTCTACATGGGCTTTAACACATGCCATGGCCTGGGATTACCCCACCAAGCTGCTCCCACCTCTTGCAAAACCAGACTTCACCTGGCAAGCACACGATGCCAAGCCCACAGATCCCCAAGGAGGAAGATGGCCCAGCCTGCGAGCACACACTGAGCAGCTGTCTCTGGTGAGTGTCCCAAGCCCTGAATGGCGGGCCTGCTTATTTGAGGACTATACAGAAAGGGGACTTTGCTGGCTCAGCAGAGAGTCGTGGAAAAAAGACAGTCAAGTTCCTAGTTACCAAGGGTAGAAGGCAGTGTGTGTGTATGGCCCTTGGAAATCAGAGTTCATGTTTTCTGAGTGCACCAAGACAGTGGTAGAGGAGAGAAACCTCTTCAGCTTCCATAATGCAAATTCAAGTTTCTGCAAGAGGTTCTCTGTTCAGCTTCATGCCCTAACAATATCACATTTTCAGGGGCCCTCCATGCAGGGGACATGCAGGGTTTTTTTTTTTAGTTTCTTTTTTTGGTTTTTGGCACATGTTTTTATGTGTGTATTGTATGCACTTGTGTGTGTAGATGTGCATGCCTGTGCACACACATGTGGAGGCCAGAGAAGAATGTTGGATGTCCTCCTCTTTCTGCTTGTTTACTTAAGATGGAGTCTCTCATTCCAGAGCTGTTTTTTTTTTTTTTTTTTTTTTTTTTGGTGTTTGGTTCTTGGTTTTTCAAGGTAGGATCTCATGCTACTTCAGGCTGACCTGAAATTCACTCTGTAGTCTCGGGGTGGCCTTGAACTCATGGCAATTCTCCTACCTCTGCCTCCCGAGTGCTGGGATTAAAGGTGTGTGCCACCACACCCAGCCAACACCCACCTGTTTTATGTGGGTGCTGGAGAGTAAAACTGGGGCAATCTCACGTCCTCCTACTTAGGCAGCAAATGCCCATGACCACTGAGCAATCTCCCCAGTACCCAAAGAAGGACCTTTTTTGTTGTTTTGTTTTTGTTTTTGTTTTTTCCAGGTAGGGTCTCGCTCTAGGTCACGCTGACCTGGAATTCACTGTGTAGTCTCAGGGGGCTCCTCAAACTCATGGCAATCCTCCTACCTCTGCCCCCTGAGTGCTGAGATTAAAAGCATGTGCCACCACATCCGGCCAGAATAACCTTATTTATTTATTTAATTTTAATTTTATTATTATTATTATTATTATTATTATTATTTTTTTTGTTTGTTTTTTGTTTTTTTGAGGTAGGGTCTCACTCTAGCTCAGGCTGACCTGGAATTCACAATGTAGTCTCAGAATGGCTTTGAACTCATGGCAATCCTCCTACCTCTGCTCCCAAGTGCTGGGATTAAAGGTATGCGCCACCAGGCCCAGCTTTTTTTTTTTTTTTTTTTTTTTAATTATTAGCAAAATACAGAGAGAGAAAGAGGAAGAAAGCGAGAATGGGTGCACCAGGGCCTCTAGCCACTGCAAATGAACTCCAGATACATGTGCCACCTTCTGCATCTGGCTTATGTGGGTACTGGGGAATTGAGCCTCAAACCGGGGTCCTTAGGCTTCACAGGCAAGTGCTTAACCACTAAGGCATCTCTCCAGCCCTGAAGAACCTTTTTTTTAAAAAATTTTTTCGGGTTTTTTTGTTTGCTTGTTTTTTGTTTTTTGATTTTTTGAGGTAGAGTCTCAACTCTGGCCCAGGCTGACCTGGAATTAACTATGTAGTCTCAGGGTGGCCTTGAACTCATGGCAATCCTCCTACCTCTGCCTCCCGAGTGCTGGGATTAAAGGCATGCGCCACCACGCCTGGCATTTTTTTGGTTTTTTGAGGTAGGGTCTCACTCTGGCCCAGGCTGACCTAGAATTCACTATGTCGTCTCAGGGTGGTCTCGAACTCACAGTGATCCTCCTACCTCTGCCTCCCAAGTTCCAGAAGAACCTTATTTATTTATTTATTTTATTTTATTTTATTTATTTTTATTTTATTTTATTTTTTTGAGGTAGGGTCTCACTCTAGCTCAGGCTGACCTGGAATTCATTATGTAGTTTCAGAGTGGCCTTGAACTCACAGCGATCCTCCTACCTCTGCCTCCCGAGTGCTGGGATTAAAAGGCGTGCGTCACCACTCGGGAGGCAGAGGTAGGAGGATCGCTGTGGGTTTGAGGCCATCCTGAGACGATATAGTGAATTCTAGGTCAGACTGAGCTAGAGTGAGACCCTACCTCGAAAAACCAAAAAAAAAAATCTGGAATCTGAAATGTAGACTCAGTTCCTCCCTGACAACTGGAGAAGGAGCCCTGTGCTGGGCTGGAGCTGAGCTGTAATTGGGAAGTAGAGCCCATGGGCCGGGTCCCACTGGGCTGCCTGTTATGTGTAGAACACAGCCACACCCAGTGGTTACTGTCATCCAGTTGCAGGGCTAAGTAGCTGAGGTGCAGGCTGCATGGTCCACTTGTCATCTAGCCCTTTACAAAAAAGGCCCTTGTTGAGATCAGCAAAAGGTTTTAGAGCTTGGGGGTTCAGGGAACTGAGACCCTCCTTGTTCACTAGAAACCCCTGTCACATTACCCTACCTTAACCGCCATCCCCCCAGCAGACTTGCAGTCCAGGGCTAAGGCTCAGGGAACATCCTGGGCATAATGGTGGCATTTTATCTGTGTATTAGTGTGTGTGTGTGTGTGTGTGTGTGTGTGTGTGTGTGTGGTGTGTGTGTAGATGTGCATGCCCCATATGCACACATGCAGAGGCCATAGGAACCTGGAGCTCCCCGTTTTTTGGTTTGACTCTCTAGGCTGACTAGGGAGCCCCAGTAATTCACCTGTCTCCATCTTCACTTAGCTCTGGGGTTTCATGCATATGTGGCTATGTCCAGCTATCACGGGAACTTTTTTAAAAAAGATTTTGTATTTATTTATTTGAGAGAGAGAGAGATAATGGGCATACCAGGGCCTCTAGCCACTGCAAATGAACTCCAGATGTGTGTGCCCCCTTGTGCATCTGGCTTATGTGGGACCTGGAGAATCAAACTGGGGTCCTTAGGCTTTGGAAGCAGGTGCCTTAACTGCTAAGCCATCTCTCTAGCCCCATAGAAACTCTTTCCTCTGGGGAGGTGTGAATATACGTGTTCACCCCAAATAGGGCTGAGATGGCAGACCAAAATACAATTACACCAATACCATTTCAGTGAGCCAATGAGTTTATTAGGGTTCACTTAGAGAGCATATAGGAGAGAATACTTATATGAATGTGGGGTCCCCAAAGCAGCCACTTTGATGGAGAGTCTGTTGTCAGAATTACTCCTTGGATGCTCCTCCCTCAGCCTCAGGATGAGGGCTTATGTACAGAGCATCGGGACCTCAGATCAGCTGCACCACGAAGTCTCATTCTACCCTGAATGACAACTTCCCTGTGGCCGCTTCTAGACGCTCCTTGTCCCTGTCCAGGACTATGAGACCACAGAGCAGCACTTCAGTGGGGCTCACTATACTAGGATTACCCCCTCAGGTGCTCTTCCCTCAGTCTCAGGGTGAGGGCTTGCTTACAGACTACGCAGACTCCAGAGACACCACTTTATTGGAGTTCATTGTTCCTAGATCTTTCCCTCTGTATATACTCTATCTCTCCCCCCACTCAAGTCATGAGATCTTTTTTAAAAAATATTATTTATTTATTTATTTAAGAGACAGAAAGAGGCAGACAGAGAGAGAATGGGCACACCAGGGCATGCAGCCACTGCAAACGAACTCCAAACGCATGTGCCCCATTGTGCATCTGGCTTATGTGAGTCCTGGAGAATTGAACTGAGATCCTTTGGATTTGCAGGCAAACACCCTAACCACTAAGCCATCTCTCCAGGCTGAGTCATGAGATCTTGTGCATTATCGTAGACAGCTGGGGCAGGAGGTGCCTAAATCTCAGGTGGGGGGATCTGATGACCTTCCTCACACCTTCTCTGCTTTTTTGTTTTTGTTTTGGTTTTTCTACTTAGGGTCTCACTGCAGCTCAGGCTGACCTTGAATTCACTATGTAGTCTCAGGATGGTCTTGAACTCATGGTGATCCTCCTACCTATGCCTCCTGAGTGCTGGGATTAAAGGCATGCACTGCCATGCCCGGCTGGTCTTCTCTGCTTTTGATAGAGTCTGCGATAGTTTACACCTTTCAATAAGGAGGAAATTTGCCATACAACACCAGCTTTCTTTTTTTCTTTTTCTTTTTTTGTTTTTTGAGGTAGGGTCTCACTGTAG
Organism: Orientallactaga sibirica; assembly: GCA_036365145.1. Taxonomy (NCBI): domain Eukaryota; kingdom Metazoa; phylum Chordata; class Mammalia; order Rodentia; family Dipodidae; genus Orientallactaga; species Orientallactaga sibirica. Next base: position 7,198,579 of record JAEOAD010000042.1, on the reverse strand, counting down.
CCCAGGCTGACCTGGGATTCACTCTGTGTTCTCAGGGTGGCCTTGAATTCATGGCAGTCCTTCTACCTCTGCCTCCTGAGTGCTGGGAATATGTGTAAGTATAGGATGCTAAATTAGTAGAATAAAACAGTGAAAATTTAAAAAGAAAGAAAGAAAGAAAAAAGGCATGTGCCACCATACTCAGCTGTTTTTTCCTTTTTTCTGAGGTAGGGTTTTACTCTAGCCGAGGCTGACCTGAAACTCACTTTGTAGTCTGAGGCTGGCCTTGAACTCTTGGTGATCCTCCTTCCTCTGCCTCCCAAGTGCTGGGATTAAAGGTGTGTGCCACAAAACTGGCTCACAAAAACAGCTTTTTACACTAGTGCTGGGGATTGAACTCAGGTTTTCATGCTTGCACAGCCATCTCCTCAGCCCCTAGTGGTGGCATTTAAAATTTTTATTTATTTATTTATTTATTTATTTATTTTGTTTTTTTTTCTAGGTAGGGTCTTGCTCTAGCTCAGGCCGACCTGAAATTCACTATGTAGTCTCAGGGTGGCCTTGAACTCATGGTGATCCTCCTATCTCTGCCTCCTGAGTGGTGGGATTAAAGGTATGCACCACCACACCCAGCTAGTGGTGTCATTTTTTTTTTTTTTGGAGAGAGACACAGAGAGAGAGAGGGAGAAGGAGACAGATAGAGAATGGGCACGCCAGCAGTCTCTCAGCTGCTGTGAACGAAATCCAGATGCGTGCGCCCCCTTGTAGACAAGTGTGGCGTTGCACCCTTGTGTCACTTTGCATCTGGCTAAACGTGGGACCTGGAGACTGGAACCAGGTTTTAGGCTTAGCAGGCAGGTGCCTTAACCACTAAGCCATCTCTCCAACCCTCATTTTTTTATAGGTTTTTTTTTTTCAGAGCGAGAGAGAGAGAGAAAATGGGCATGCCAGAGCCTTTCAGCCGCTATGAATGAACTCCAGATGCATGCGCCCCCTTGTGGGCATGCATGGCATTGCATGCTTGCGTCACTGTTGTGTCTGGCTGTACATGGGATCTGGAGGATTTGAACTGGAGTTCTTAGGCTTCACAGGCAAGCGCCTTAACTGCTAAGCCATCTCTCCAGCCCTTGTGGTGGCATTTGTAAGGGCACCAGTAGATGTGAGTGGGCCAGAGAGAGCCATCTAAATGCCTGCATTTACTCTCGTCCAGCTGCCTGGTCTGCTCTTAGCTGAGTGTGAGTTCTTTGTGTTGAAACCTCAAGCTCAATTCTTCCCTGTCAAGGTCGAGCTTGTCTCCCCATCCCCCCACTCCCTTGTTTTTTTGTCAGAACAAAGAATGCTTTTTGCCCACTAGAAAACAAATGCAAATGTGCAGATTGTAAGACAGATCACTTTCCTAAACCTGCAAGAAATCAGGAGGCTTCTATGACTATTTTGGAGGGAAAGTGTGATTTAAAGCTACAAAGAATTACCTACTCTTTTTTGGGGGGGGTTCGAGGTAGGGTTTCACTCTAGTCCAGGCTGACCTGGAATTCACTATGTAGTCTCAGGGTGGCCTCGAACTCACAGCGATCCTCCTACCTCTGACTCCGGAGTGCTGGGATTAAAGGCGTGCGCCACCACACCCGGCTAGAGTTACCTACTCTTGGCAAAGGATGGAAGCCTCCTGGTGTGTCCCAGCCTCCCAGAAAGTGTGTGTTGTAGCTGTTTGCAGCCATGAGAACTTTGCGACAGTCCCCATCTGATAGGTTGCAGAAAGCCACCCTGGCCATCCCATTGTGTTATGTGGGGCTGCTTGAGTAGAGCTCCCCGCACATCTGGAAGAGGTTTTGGGGTGAGCGATGCTGAGAGACCATGCTAGGTGCTTGCCGGAATGACCTCGGTCACCTTCAGTGTAGCTCAGGAAGGCTCAGAGAAGGCGTGTCACTTGTCTGTTACTTGGAGCTGAATTTGACCCTGGTGTATGCTTTTGGCTATGGCCCACTCTCCTTGTTTCTCACTTTCTTGCATGGTCCCTGGTTCCTTGTCCTATGGCCTCTTCACAAAATGACAGGGGTGCTGAAGGAATGAGAAGAAAGCTGCTTGTGGAGGCACACAGGAAGTGGTCCCTTAGTCCCCAGTGACGAATGAATCTCTGACCCAGTTCCCCCAGCCCCACCTGCAGCTTGGTGCCTGGGGTCTCACTGCTGTGGGCTGTTAAGTGCTGATTTCCCCAGAACCATTTCCTTTTCACTACTGTTCTGTTCTCATTTTACTTAAAAAAAAAAAAAAAACAAGCCAGGTGTGGTAGCATGTGTTTGTAATCCCAGCTCTGGAGAAGTGGGGACAGTCGGATCCACTGGACTATTTGGCCACCCAGTCTAGCATACTTGGTAAGTTCCAGGCCAGTGAGAGACCCTGTTTCAAAAAAGGGTCAGCAGGAGCTGTAGAAATGGCTTAGCGGTTAAGCGCTTGCCTGTGAAGCCTAAGAACCCTGGTTTAAGGCTTGATTCCCCAAGACCCACGTAAGCCAGATGCACAGTGTTGCATGCATCTGGAGTTCGTTTGCAGTGGCTGGAGGCCCTGGCGCACCCATTCTCTCTCTGTCTATCTGCCTCTTTCTCTCTCTGCCTGTTGCTCAAACAAACAAACAAACAAACAAACAAACAAACAAAAAAGGGTCAGCAGCCCCTGAGGAATGATAACTGAGATTACATGTGCATGCACATATCACATACACACGCACAAAGGTCAAACAGACATGCTTGTAAAGATTCCTGGGCCTCCACATCTCGTCACCTCTGTGGGATGTCAGAGGTGGGAGGCAAGCATGAGGACAGTGTGGTCTCCCAGGTGGATAGCTGCTCATTCTGCAGCCATTCCTTCATTCATCATCAGTTCCGTGCAATCCCCTGGATGCCAGGGCTGAGAAGAGGAGAGAGGCAGCTCCCTGCCTTCAGCATAGCTACAGCGGGTAGAGGGAGACAGGTGAGAGACAGGGAGGGCGTAGGAAGTGCATGGGCAGAGGTGGGACAGGGCAGGAGAGGATTTGCCCAGGATGCCCCTGGGTGGGATCATTTTCAGGTGAGTGCAGGGTACCCAGCAAGATCAGTGCTGCCTGATGCATGATGAGACCGATGGGGGATCTGGGCCTGCCAGAAGGCCAGTGTGAGCAAAAGCTTCTCTGGACTCACTTCTGTCTCACCATTCTTCCTCTACCAGGGGCGCCTTGTTGTCATCAGCTGCTTCCTCACAGCTCATCTTGTCAGTTATGTGAAGCCTTGACCAGCTTTCAGAATAAGCCCTGAGTGTCACCTTTCCTGGCATACTCACGCCACCCCTGACTGAATTCAGTGTTCTTAGTCCTTGTGGCACCTTGTCCTCTGTCAGCCTTGCCTGGCCCCCTCAAAGTATCAATCCAGTGGGCCAGCTTACGGACTCTTCCTTCCTGCTTCCTAGCACTTCACACCCTTGGTCATGCTTATGCCAAGTGGCTTCATTTCTGGGTCTCCTACTGTACCATGGCCTCCCCACAGGGAGGAGTTGTGTATTTTTTAATCTCTTTTTTTTCCCCCAAATGTTCTGTTTGGCACATGACTAGACACTCAAAGTGGTGGCTTGAATGTGAACATTGTCCCCCATAGTTTCAGGGATTTTTTTTTTGGTTTTGTTTTGTTTTTTGTTTTGTTTTGCGAGGTAGGGTCTCACTCTGGCCCAGGCTGACCTGGAATTAACTATGTAGATTCAGGGTGGCCTCGAACTCTCAGCGATCCTCCTACCTCTGCCTCCCGAGTGCTGGGATTAAAGGCGTGCGCCACCACGCCCAGCTACAGGGATTTTTTTTTAAGTATTTGAGAGAGACAGAGGAAGAGGCAGAGAGAGAGAGAATGGCGCACCAGCAGCCTCTCAGCCACAGGGAATGAATTCTAAACGCCTTTGCCCCATTGTGGGCAAGTTTGACATTTCACCCTTGTGTCACTTTTTCCTCTGGCTAAATGGGGGACCTGGAGAATCGAACAGGTGTTCTTAGGCTTGGCAGGCAGGCGCCTTAGCCGCTAAGCCATCTCTCCAGCCCAGTTTCAGGGATTTTTTTGAGTAAGATTGAGCTTGCAGCCTGGCATTGGTGGTGCACGCCTTTAATCCCAGCACTCAGGAGGCAGAGGTAGGAGGATTGCAGTGAGTTCCAGGCCATCCTGAGACTACATAGTGAATTCCAGGTCAGCCTGGGCTGGACTAGAGCAAGACTTTACCTTGAAAAACCAAAAAAAAAAAAAAAAAAAAAAAGCCTGAGCTTGCAATTTGCATCTCCAGCAGGCAAGGCCCTGCTCAGGAGGAAGTGTTATTGGGAGGAGTATCTTGTAGTCCAGCCCTAGTAGGTGTAAAGAACAGTTTTTGAGGACTGGAGAGATGGCTTAGCAGTTAAAGCACATGCCTGCCAAGCCTAAGGACCCAGGTTCAGTTCCCCAGGACCCATGTAAGCCAGATGCACAAGGGGGCATGCATCTGGAGTTTGTTTGCAGTGGCTAGAGGCCCTGGCATGTCCATTCTCACTCACTATCTCTCTGTCCCTCTCTCTGTCTCTAATAAATAAATAAATAAAAATCTTAAAAAAAAAAAAAAAAACATGTTGGGAGCTCTGGCTATTCTTGTTTGCTGGCTGGAGGTGTCTCTGGATTCTGGTCTGGTGTTTGTCCAGCAACGTGAAAGTAACCGCACCACCTGGTAACTACTGAATAGGTGGATGGACGGACAGATGATGAATGGAGGGTGGGTTGATGGATGGATGGATTAGTGGGTGGGTGGGTGGATTGTTGGTTAGATGGAATGGTTGATGGATAGATAGATAGTGAGTAGATGGGTGGTTAGATGGAATAGTGGATGGATGAGTGTGTGAATTGATGGATAGATGGGATGAAGCTGGATGGTTCGATAGATGGTGAACGCATGAATGATGTCTCCTGTGTGAAGGGCTTGGTCAGCTGTCCAAGGCACACACGGCAGCACTAGGCCTGATTTGTGCCCTGCAGATCATGGAAGAAGTCAAGGAGGAAGACTTGTCTAGTCGTAGTGATGGAAGTGTGGCCGTCTCAGTGTGCCCAAGTCCCGGCTCTCTCCTGCCCTCGCCAACTCTGGCCTCTGGGGAGGGAGAACAGAACTTGCAGAAGTTGAGACTCACAGGGAAACGGGTCAAGTGCTTCAGTCAGTGAAGATAAACCCTGGGGCAGATTGTCCTCACGACCATGGCTGCAGCATGCTGTGCTCTTTTTGGTCACTGGACTCCAGTCTAAGTGCTGAGCTCCATCAGTACCATGGGCCCCGCAGAACCTATGTGGTGGATGCCGAATCCTGGGTCTCAAGCAAGGCTGTGCTGCTGGACAAATGCTTCTGACCAGTTTGCTTTCTTTACCCCAGATCCCTGGGCCAAGCAGAAGGGAACTGTTGATATCCTGAGGGGCCGGCCGCTGGGGGCCCCAGGGACTGGAAGTCCATCTTGCAAGATGTGGGCAGCGCTTGTGCTGGTCTGGATTTCCTCCTTGCCCTTGTCCGGAAGCCTGGGGGCATCTGATGAGTCACGTAAGTGAGAAAGTGAGAAGTGAGAAGCGAGAAGCACACCTGACTGCTAGACAGGTCTCTGTGGTGCCAGAGCAAATCCCCAGGTGCAAACAAAGGGCTGTCAGAGAGAACTTCTAGGGGAACAGCTAGTGGGAACCCCCAGGGGGCCCTACAGGGTTCTCTTGCTTGGCCCTGTGGAAATTGTTTTTTGTTTGTTCTTTTTTTTTTTTTTTTTTTTGGTTTTTCAAGGTAGGGTTCCACTGTAGCTCAGGCTGACCTGGAATTCACTCTGTGAATTCTCTCTCCAGCCCAGTTTCAGGGATTTTTGAGTAAGATTGAGCTTGCAGCCTGGCATTGGTGGTGCACGCCTTTAATCCCAGCACTCAGGAGGCAGAGGTAGGAGGATTGCAGTGAGTTCCAGGCCATCCTGAGACTACATAGTGAATTCCAGGTCAGCCTGGGCTGGACTAGAGCAAGACTTTACCTTGAAAAAAAAAAAAAAAAAAAAAAAAGCCTGAGCTTGCAATTTGCATCTCCAGCAGGCAAGGCCCTGCTCAGGAGGAAGTGTTATTGGGAGGAGTATCTTGTAGTCCAGCCCTAGTAGGTGTAAAGAACAGTTTTGAGGACTGGAGAGATGGCTTAGCAGTTAAAGCACATGCCTGCCAAGCCTAAGGACCCAGGTTCAGTTCCCAGGACCCATGTAAGCCAGATGCACAAGGGGGCATGCATCTGAGTTTGTTTGCAGTGGCTAGAGGCCCTGGCATGTCCATTCTCACTCACTATCTCTCTGTCCCTCTCTCTGTCTCTAATAAATAAATAAATAAAAATCTTAAAAAAAAAAAAAAAAAAAAAAACATGTTGGGAGCTCTGGCTATTCTTGTTTGCTGGCTGGAGGTGTCTCTGGATTCTGGTCTGGTGTTTGTCCAGCAACGTGAAAGTAACCGCACCACCTGGTAACTACTGAATAGGTGGATGGACGGACAGATGATGAATGGAGGGTGGGTTGACGGATGGATGGGTTAGTGGGTGGGTGGGTGGATTGTTGGTTAGATGGAATGGTTGATGGATAGATAGATAGTGAGTAGATGGGTGGTTAGATGGAATAGTGGATGGATGAGTGTGTGAATTGATGGATAGATGGGATGAAGCTGGATGGTTCGATAGATGGTGAACGCATGAATGATGTCTCCTGTGTGAAGGGCTTGGTCAGCTGTCCAAGGCACACACGGCAGCACTAGGCCTGATTTGTGCCCTGCAGACCATGGAAGAAGTCAAGGAGGAAGACTTGTCTAGTCGTAGTGATGGAAGTGTGGCCGTCTCAGTGTGCCCAAGTCCCGGCTCTCTCCTGCCCTCGCCAACTCTGGCCTCTGGGGAGGGAGAACAGAACTTGCAGAAGTTGAGACTCACAGGGAAACGGGTCAAGTGCTTCAGTCAGTGAAGATAAACCCTGGGGCAGATTGTCCTCACGACCATGGCTGCAGCATGCTGTGCTCTTTTTGGTCACTGGACTCCAGTCTAAGTGCTGAGCTCCATCAGTACCATGGGCCCCGCAGAACCTATGTGGTGGATGCCGAATCCTGGGTCTCAAGCAAGGCTGTGCTGCTGAACAAATGCCTCTGACCAGTTTGCTTTCTTTACCCCAGATCCCTGGGCCAAGCAGAAGGGAACTGTTGATAGCCTGAGGGGCCGGCCGCTGGGGGCCCCAGGGACTGGAAGTCCATCTCGCAAGATGTGGGCAGCGCTTGTGCTGGTCTGGATTTCCTCCTTGCCCTTGTCCGGAAGCCTGGGGGCATCTGATGAGTCACGTAAGTGAGAAAGTGAGAAGTGAGAAGCGAGAAGCACACCTGACTGCTAGACAGGTCTCTGTGGTGCCAGAGCAAATCCCCAGGTGCAAACAAAGGGCTGTCAGAGAGAACTTCTAGGGGAACAGCTAGTGGGAACCCCCAGGGGGCCCTACAGGGTTCTCTTGCTTGGCCCTGTGGAAATTGTTTTTGTTTGTTTTTTTTTTTTTTTTTTTTTTTTTTTGGTTTTTCAAGGTAGGGTTCCACTGTAGCTCAGGCTGACCTGGAATTCACTCTGTGAATTCTCAGGGTGGCCTTGAACTCATGGCAATCCTCCTACCTCTGCCTCTGAGGGCTGGGATTAAAGGCATGCGCCACCACGCCCAGCTCTTGCAGAGTATCTTGTCTTTGTAAATTTCATTTTTAAAAAATTTTTAAAAAATATTTTTATTTATTTATTTATTTATTTGACAGAGAAAGAGGGAGAGAGAGAATGGGTGCACCAGGGCCTTCAGCCACCACAAACCAACTCCAGATGCATGTGTACCCCCCTTGTGCATCTGGCTAACGTGGGTCCTAGAGAATCAAACCTGGGTCCTTTGGCTTTGCAGGCAAATGCCTTAACCACTAAGCCATCTCTCCAGCCCTAAATTTCATTTTTGTTGTCACAAAGTTTGTTCATTCCCACATCTATATTCAGTGCACTCCTAGTCCAGGCACTTCTCATGTCTCCAAGGACTCCTTTGGCAAAGCCCCTCCTGGAGCTTAGGGCTCTTAACGAAAATGACTGTCTATGCCACCACCTAACTCCTTTGTAAACCTGGGTGTGTTTGCAGTGGTTTGGGATCCGTGTTTTTTAAAAAATATTTTTATTTGATTATTTAGTTAGTTAGAGAAAGAGACAGAGAGAATAGGCACACCAGGGCCTCTAGCCACTGCAAACGAACTCCAGACACATACACCACCTTGTGCATCTGGCTTAGGTGGGTCCTGGGGAATTGAACCATGGATCCTTAGGCTCCGTAGGCAAGTGCCTTAACCGCTAAGCCATCTTCACCCTATCCTTTTTTTTGTTTGTTTGTTTATTTTTTATTTATTTATTTGAGAGTGACAGAGAAAGAGGCAGATAGATAGAAAAAATGGGTGTGCTAGGGCCTCCAGCCACTACAAACGAACTCCAGATGTATGCACCACCTTATGCATCTGGCTTACATGGGTCCTGGGGAATCGAGCCTCGAACCAGGGTCCTTAGGCTTCACAGGCAAGCGCTAACCATTAAGCCATCTCTCCAGGCCCCCCGTTTTGTTTTTAATGGCAAATCACATCCATAATGTAAGACTTTTGGTCAGATGCTTTGAGAATTGGATCTGGTAGCCAAGTTTAGGGCCTCCCTCCTCCATGGACTCCTTGGAGGTTCAAAGAGGGCAAAGGAGTTCTTAACTCAAGGTGTCAGGGGCTTTGCAGTGGTCTATAGTCAGCCTGGCGGGGAGAAGGCCCAGGCTGGGTATGGTAGCTCACACCTGTAATCCCAGCTCTTGGGAGGCTGAGGCAAGGGGATTTTTATGAGGTTCATGTCAGCCTAGGCTACATTTCCAAAGAAAAAAAGAGCAAGGCCTGAGCCCACATACACGTCCCTTCACTCCTAGAGCTCTGGCTGAAGAAGGCAGGTGGTGTCCAGAGCGAGCCTGGGGCTGGAAGCCAAGATGATTGCAAGTGATTGTTTCTCTTTCTCCCCTTTTTCTCCTGACTTTAAGGATACTTGGTCCCTAACACAGGTTGGAGTAAAGTAGTCAAGAAGAGCGTATCTGCAGGCTCCACTGCCAGGGTTGACACTACGACTTCTGAGAAAGCAGCCGTGGTACCACCTTCTCCTGTCACATTGACCGAAGGGACTTGGGCCGCCCGCCAAAACTCTACGGGAGTCTCAGCAGAGACGACAACAAATAGGACAAACACGAGCACTCTGACATCTGCAGAAGGGACCACAGACAATGTGACCTCCCCAGCTCCCACCACACCCATGTCCACCACTGCCCCTGGGCCTCCATCTCTCAGCACACCCCATACACAAGTGCCAAGTATGAGTGGTAGCATGCCACCCACAGCAACAGTGGTCCTGCCTACTCAGACTATTGCTGCCACCACCACAAACACAAGTGGTCCTTCAAGTACCCTGCATCCTGCCGAGACCACATACATGAACTCTACCGCAAGCCCTGTCTCGCCAGGTACCACCGTTCAGGTGACAACAGACCACCCCTCACACACCACCCTAGAGACCACCACTGCCCCCTCTGTGTCTTTGTTGTCCACAGAGATGACCACCGCTGCCACTCCCTCTGTGACTTCGGTGTCATCCACGGAGGTGACCACCGCCACTCCCTCTGTGACTTCCGTGTCCACAGTGGTGATTACCACCCAGGCACAAGGTGCAAAGCCAACTGCCCGCACGGTGCCAGCGCCTCCGGTCAGCCCCAGCCCCAAAGTAGAGACCACATCTCCCACGGCACAGCCAGGCCCTGCATCACCTACCTGGGGAACTGGTGGGCCAAGCATGCCCCAGACACCAGAGCAGGTGGAGACCAAAACCACATCTGGTACTGCTACCACTGGGCTGACAACTAGAAGCTCAGGGGACCCTAAGGTGCCAACCACAGACTCATGCCAGCTCAGCACCCAAGGCCAGTACCTGGTAGTCACCACTGAGCCCCTAACCCCGTCCTTGGTGAACAGAACTTTCCTTGTGGCGCTGCTCGTCCTCGGGGTGACCCTTTTCATCACAGTGCTGGTGGTGTTGGGCCTGCAGGCCTACGAGAACTACAAGAAGAAGGATTACACACAGGTGGACTATCTGATCAATGGCATGTATGCAGACTCGGAGATGTGAGGGAGGCCCCCACAGAAGGCCGGCCTCTTCTGTGACCTTCCATGTTGCCTCTGAGACCAAACCAAGTGCTTCCAGGTCTTTTTTGGTGCCACTTCAGAGAAATGCAGATGCTTAGGCACACTTAATTGCTACCAGATTAACTCCATGATCATGAAAGAGTTGCTGCTTTTCATATTTATTTTTGTAAACGATCAATCCTGTTCACAGGGATGCGGTGGGGGCCAGGTGGCAGGGCCCTGGGCCACTTGGCATTCAGCGTGTCGAATCTTGGCCAGAATTAAAGCAACGATCGCTCTCTGTCTAGCACATTTGGGTCAGTGTCTTCCGCCCACTGTCGCTCCCAGTGCAGCCTTTGAGATAGGGTTGCTTCTGTAAGCGTGTACTGTGACATGAGACATGATGGTCTGCTGTGTCCGAGCCATTTGCTTGGGCTTCCTCTGCTACTCAGGTGCTCTAAGGTGCTCGTTATTTTTGACAGTAGGCTCCTCAGCCTATCAGGTCCTGAGCCTCTTAGAGCCTCATTTGGGTGTGAAAGCACCAAACCCAGCACAGTGTGCCCAGCCAGCAGCTTGGCTGGGACCCACTCAGGCTGGAACCTTGGTGACCCAGCTCAGCTATGGAGGCGGAGGCTAGAGAGGCTGAGTGTCTGCCTCATCCCTGTCACCTTGGACGCAGCACCTACACCATGGGACGGTTCTAGAATCCAGGCCCCTATCATGAGCAACAGCCAGATGCAACATGTGCTTGTCACATGCCAGCCACCATCCTCATGTGACTGCATGTGACCCACTGAGCCCTCACCCCAGCAGACAAGCACTACCACCCCCCACTTAAGATGAGACCACTGAGGCAAAGAAGTAAGTGGCCCACCGAAGGCCAGAGGCAGACTAAGCTATAGTGAGAACTTGTGGGTTGCACTGTTTCTTACTGTGCTGGGTCCTTGTGTCATGTAGATAAACTCTCCCCCTGAGCCACACCCCACCCCTGACCCCTGGTTCTAGGGTCCAGCTCCTTCAGCTCCTCTGTTTACTAGCCTGAACTTGGCCTTTACCTTTTCTCTTTCTAACTGCCCAACATGGTCAGAGCATCCTGCTAGCCACAGGATAGTCCCACTCCATGGGCTTGCTTGCCCACTAGCAGGATTCAGTGGAAGCCCTTCCCTAGAGAGGCTCCCAGTGTGACATGCCCCTGCCCCATCCAATTAGAAATGCAGAGAAGGAAAGAGTGGCACCCAGAGGAGACATCCTGCCTACCTCCGGACTTCAGAGGAGGCCATGAGGCAGAGGCTATCTTAAGAGCCCCTGAGGCAGGAGTGACAACATGACCAGAATGCAGCACAGCACAGCTTGGCTCGCGGGAGGTGCGGTCACTATCTGATGAATGAGAGTGCCTGTGGAAGCTGCCAGAATGCCAGGGTAGAAGAGAGAGTCAGATTCCAGACCCCAGTGAGGAAAGCAAGGCACAGAAAGGCCAAAAGTTGCTGGTCCAAGGCCACTCCCCTGCGCCCCCCCCCCCCCAGGCAGTGGCAGGACGGGATTCATAGACGACCTCCCAGTCTTTGCTGTGCACAGAGGCAGAGGGGGTGGGGAGGGGAGAGGAGGCTCTGTCTCCAAGGTCAGGCAAGCACGCCCCGGGAGGGGGGGGACTATCAAGGTGCCCCGTGAATTTCACCTGGAGGTCCCTTGGCCACTGCAGAGGAAGTTCACGTGCACCCCCTGGTGGTTGAGCTTCTCCCAGCACCCCACCTTCTTGCTGTGCCCACCCATACAAGGCTCTCTAGCCTGCTCTGAACCCCAGGATCATCCCTGGTTGTCCCTACTGGAGCAGTTTCTCCCTCATGGGTGCTCCCAGGCCGGGGGCGGGGGTCCTGTTGCTAAATCGGGGGCCATGTCTTAGGAGGAATGATCTCATGTATATCTGTAAATGCTCTTCCCCAGAGTGGAGCTCAAGGAACCTGTTAACTCACTCACATGGTGACCCTGAACCCACAATCTCGGGATCATTTGGAGTAACCATGTCTGTACTCAGCCATCATCTTTATATCTACACTTCGCTTAAAAAGAGGGGGGAGTGCCCGTCATGGTGGTGCAGCCTTCAATCCCAGCACTTGGGAGGCAGAGGTAGGAGGATCGCCATGAGTTTGAGGCCACCCTGAGACGAATCCAGGTCAGCCTGGGCTAGAGTAAAACCCTACCTTGAAAAAGCAAAAAAAAAAAAAAAAAAAAAAAAAAAAAAAGGGGGGAGGGAGGTAGGCATTGGTGGCTCATGCCTATAATCCTAGCCTTCAGGAGGCTGAGGTTGGAGACTCACAGTGAGTTCAAGGCTAGCCTGGGCTGCAGAGTGAGTTCCAGGTCAGCCTGGGATACAGTGAGACCCTGCCTCAAAAAAAAAAAATAAATAAATAGGAGCTGGAGAGATGGCTTAGTGGTTAAGGTGCATGCCTACTAAGCCTAAAGACCTAGGTTTGATTCTTCATGTCCCATGTAAGCCAGATGCACATGGTGGCGCATACATCTGGAGTTCGTTTGCAGTGGCTGGAGGCCATGGTGCGCCCATTCTCACTTTCTCTCTCTCTCTCTCCCTCTCTCTGTTTTTTAATTTAATTTTATTTATAAATAAATAGGTATTTATTTATAAGTAAAATAAAATCATAAATAAATAAATAAAGGCAAAAAGAAAGGGGCGGGTGCTATCCAGCACAGTGAGCGCCAAGAGCTCGGTTTCTGCTTGGTGAGCTTACCCTAGCGGTCATGTCCCTTAATTATACCGGATCACATTCTTCCAGCTCCCCCACCCCACCCCCGGCTCATCCTCCACTTAGCAGCCAGGAGGATATTTTTAAAACAGAACTCAGATCATAGTAATGCTCAGATCCCTGGGCTGGCCTCCTACTGAGGTTGGGAGAAAGAAATCCAAACATTTGAGCTAAAATTGCACGTTGCCAGAGGGAGGTGGTGATGAAAAAAAGTCAAGGGAATGTGGGCTCTGGGCTTCATGACACAGGGCTGGCGAGAACTGGGAGGGGAAGAGAAAGTCAGGGAGGGCTGGTGGCTCATGATCCCGGGCATTGAAGCAGAAGGACATCGCTAGGGGTAGGGTCTAAACAATTATTTTATCAAATTGACATACTGAGGTTGGCTTTAAAAGGCTGAAGGACAAGGAGAAAGTGATGAAGCACAGACACAGTCAGAAGCTGATGATGCTGCCTTGCAAAGACTGCAGTGGCTTCTGGGGAAGGGACCTGTCCTCCCCACCCTTCTCTGTGTCTCTGTGTATTTACATGGCGAAAAGATAAAAAGGGAAGAGAATGGAAGGAAGAGCAGAGGTTGTCTTCGGTCTCATGAGTGACCTTTCTGGTTGATATAGGGAGGGTCCTTGGGAGGTTGCAGGGTCCCCAGGGCGAGGGTGCTGGTTTGGAACCGAGCACTGTTCATGGCCCAGAGAAAAGACAGACAACTTGAGGACATGTTCTGGAGACCAAGTTCACAGGACTTCTACTATTTTTTTGTTTTGTTTTGTTTTGTCTTTTTGACGAAGGGTCTCGCTCTAGCCCAAGCTGACCTGAATTCACTCGGTAGTTTCAGGGTGGCCTTGAACTCATGGGGATCCTCCTACCTCTGCCTCCCTAGTGCTGGGATTAAAGGTGTGCACCACTACGCCTGGCTGGACTTCTACTATTTTTTAAAATAGTTTTCATGTATGTATTTATTTGAGAGAGAGATATACAAAGAGGCAGATAGAATATGTACACCAGGGCCCCTAGCCACTACAAATGAACTCAGACACATGTGCCATTCTGTGCATCTGGCTTTCGTGGGGACTGGGGAATTGAACCTGGGCCCTTGGGCTTCTCAGGCAAGCACCTTAAACCACTAAGCCATCTCTCCAACCCGACTTCAACTATTTTTTTTTTTACTGTTTGCTTTTCTTTTTTTTATATAATTTATTTTTTATTGACAACTTCCATAATTGTAGACAATAAGCCATGGTAATTCCCTCCCTCCCCCCACTTTCCCCTTTGAAACTCCACTCTCCATCATATCCCTTCCCTCTCTCCATTAGTTTCTCTTTTAATTTGATGTCATCATCTTTTTCTTCTATTATGAGGGTCTTGCAAAGGTATTGCTAGGTACTGAGAGGTCATGGATATCGAGGCCAATTTCTTTCTTTCTTCTTTTTTTTTTTTTTTCCTGAGGTAGGGTCTCATGCTAGCTCAGGCTGACCTAGAATTCTCTATGTAGTCTCAGGGTGGCCTTGAACTCTTGGCGATCCTCCTACCTCTGCCTCCCAAGTGCTGGGATTAAAAGTGTGTGCCACCACACCTGGCCTCAAGGCCAATTCTGTCTGGACAGTTGCATTGTAAGGAGTTGTACCCTTCCTTTGGCTCTTCCATTCTATCCGCCCCCTCTTCTGCAATGGTCCCTGAGCCTTGGAAGGTGTGATAGAGATGTTTCAGTGCTGGACACTCCTCTGTCACTTCTTCTCAGCACTATGTTGCCTTTTGGGTCATCCCAGTGGTCATCACCATCTGAAAAGAGAAGCTTCTCTAACCAGAAGTGAGAGTAGCATTAATATATGAATATGAACATTAAGTGTAGTGCTTTCGGGACAGATTGGCCTCCACCTTTTCTTTACTCAATCTCTTCCCCTGACCTCACTTAGGCCTTTTCACCCCCATTAATCTGTTCTTCTACTTACATATATACAATACCATCCTATTAAGTCCCCCTCCCTCCCTTTCTATTCCCTTTATATACCCTTTCTAGCTCTTCTCTTCCACTATTCTAGCATTTTTTCTTTCCTCCTTCCTTCCTTTCCTGTCTTTCTTCTTTCCGTCCCTTCCTTCCTTTCTCCTCCTTTCATCATTCTTTTCTTCCTCCCACTCTCTTGCCAAGGTACATCCCCAGTAACATTCTTTTTTTTTTTTTTTTAAGATAGGGTCTCATTCTAGCTCAGGCTGACCTGGAATTCACTATGTAGCATTAGGGTGGCCTCAAACTCATGGTGATCCTCCTACCTCTGCTTCCCGAGTGCTGGGATTAAAGGCATGTGCCACCATGCCCAGATTGTTTTTGTTTCTATGCAATTTAGACTGTTTTTTTTTTTTTAAATTTAATTGTTTTATTTTTGGAGAGAGACACAGAGAGAGACAAACAGAGAGAGAGAGGGAGAAAGACAGAGATGGGCACGCCAGCAGTTTCTCAGCTGCTGTGAACAAAATCCAGATGCGTGCGCCCCCTTGTGGGCAAGTGTGGCATTGCGCCCTTGCGTCACTTTGTATCTGGCTAAACGTGGGACCTGGAGATTGGAACTGGGTTCTTAGGCTTAGCAGGCAGGCACCTTCACCGCTAAGCCATCTCTCCAGCCCTAGGCTGGTTTTGAACTTGCAATACTCATGCCTCAGCCTTCTGAGTTCTGGGATTATAGGCATATGCCCCACATCTGGCTTTTTTTTATACTGTGAAGGAGCATTGTAGGACGTGGGAGAATAGGTGCCCTTGGCTGAGCTCTAGGGTACAAAGACTAAAAGATTGCACTTTCTATCCTCAGTCACAGTGGGAATTTGATGGCAACAGTTGCAAGCAATCAAAAGTTATGGGGGGGGGATGGGTACCCATCAGGAACAGCAGAGCCACTTTGAAGGTAGTTGGCAAATGAATGGCAGCTCAGGGTCTGCCCGGCAGGAGCACGGTAATGGCAAAACGTTGTCAAAGGTCTAAATAGCCTCATTCAATAGTGTCATGAAAGTACTGAGCTTTTCAAAAGAATGTGCTAGAGCTATGTGTAACAGAATGAGTACTGCTCCAAGATGTTCTTGGGCAAAGGGAAAGCTGACAGTAGTACACTGTTGTACTGCGTGCTTTAGTCACTCATTGCTCGGTGACGAGGTCATCACGGAGTCATTATTGAAGATTCCACATTGGTCCTCTCTAGCACCTGGAATCTTTTTCTTTTCTTTTCTTTTCTTTTCTTTTCTTTTCTTTTCTTTTCTTTTCTTTTCTTTTCTTTTCTTCTTCTTCTTTTTTTTTTTTTTTTTTTTTTTTTGACTTCTCACTCTAGTCCAGGCTGACCTGGAATTCACTCTGTAGTCTCAGGGTGGCCTCGAACTCATGGTGATCCTCCTACCTCTACCTCCCAAGTTCTGGAATTAAAGACGTGCACCACCACACCTGGCTTTTTTTGTGTATTTTTTTGAGAGAAAGGGAGAGAATTGGTGCATAAGAGCTTCCAGCCACTGCAGTTGAACTACAGACACATATACCATCTTGTGTGAATGTGCAACTTTGCATGCTTCTGTCTCCTTGTGCATCTGCCTTACGTGGGATCTGGAGAGTCAAACATGGGGTCTTTAGACTTTGCAGACAAGCATCTTAACCACTAAGCTATCACTCCAGCCTTTTCTTTCTTCCTTCCTTCCTTCCTTCCTTCCTTCCTTCCTTCCTTCCTTCCTTCCTTCCTTCCTTTCTTTCTTTCTTTCTTTCTTTCTTTTTTTTTTTTTTTTTTTTTTTGAGGTAGGGTCTCACTTTGACCCAGGCTGACCTGGAACTCACTCTGTAGTTCCAGGCTGGCCTCAAACACACAGTGACACTCCTACCTCTGCTTCCCAAGTGCTGGATTACAGGTCTGTGCCACCATGTCTGACTTCAGGAAGTTCAGAAGTTCAAGGTCATCCATGGCTACATAGTAAATTCAAGGCCAGTCTTGGCTATGTGAGGTCTTTGCTTTGAAACAACAGCAGGGCTAGAGAGATGGCTCAGCAGTTTAATGCACTTGCCTGTGAAGCCCAACAACCCAGGTTCAATTCCCCAATACCCACGTAAAGCCAGATGCACAAGGAGATACATGCATCTGGAGTTTGTTTGCAGCTGCTAGAGGCCCTGGCACGCCCACACTCACTGTGTGTGTGTTTGTCTGTATCTCTGTGATTGCAAATAAATAAATAAAATATTAAACAACAGCCGGGTGTGGTAGCTCACACCTTTAATCCCTGCACTCGGGAGGCAGAGGTAGGAGGATCGCCATGAGTTCGAGACCACCCTGAGAATACAGAATGAATTCCAGGTCAGCCTCGGCTAGAGTGAGACCCTATCTCAAAAAACCAAAAAATAAAATAAATAAATAAATAAAAATATATTAAACAACAGCAACAACAAAACATTTCTCAGGGCTGGGGAGATGACTCAGCAGTCAAAGGCACATGCTTGCAAAACACAATTATACCCATGTAAAGCCAGAAAGACAAACTGGCACATGTCTGGAGTGCATTTGCAGTGGCTGGAGGCCTTGACACACCCATATTCTTTCTCTTCTCTCCCTCTCAAATAAATAAGTGAATATTTTTTTTAAAACCCACTTCTTGCCGGGTGTGGTGGCGCACGCCTTTAATCCCAGCACTCGGGAGGCAGAGGTAGGCGGATCGCTGAGAGTTCGAGGCCACCCTGAGACTACATAGTGAATTCCAGGTCAGCCTGAGCCAGAGTGAGACCCTACCTCAAAAAACCAAAAAAAAAAAAACAAAATCCAACTTCTTAGCCAGGCGTTGTAGTGCACTCCTTTAATCCCAGCACTTGGGAGGCAGAAGTAGGGGGATTGCCATGAGTTCGAGGCCACCCTGAGAATGCAGAGAATACAGGTCAGCCTGGGCTAAAGTGAGACCCTTACCTAGGGGGAAAAAAAAACAACACACTTCTTGGGGCTGAAGAGATAGCTCAGCAGTTAAGGCACTTGCCTGCAAAGCCTAATGGACCTGGTTTTGAGTCTCCAGCACCCACATAAAGCCATATGCACAAATTGACATGTGCATCTGGAGTTCATTTGTGGTGGATGGAGATCCTGGCATGCCTATTCTATCTGTCTTTTCTATCTCTCTCTGCTTACAAATAAATGAAATTTTTTCCTATAACAACTTTTTCTATAGCTAAGTTTTTTTTTTTTTTTTCAAGGTAGGGTCTCACTCTAGCTCAGGCTGACCTGGAATTTACCATTTAGTCTCAGGGTGGCCTTGAACTCATGGTGATCCTCCTACCTCTGCCTCCCGAGTGCTGGGATTAAAGGCGTGCGCCACCACGCCCGGCTAATATCTAAGTTTTGACATGCTATGTTTGTTTTATTTCAATATGTTTTCTAATTTTATTTGTGATTTCTTCTTCATCCCATTGTTTGTGTTGATTTCTACATATTTGTGAATTTTCCAATATCTGTTATTGATTTTCAGTTTTACGCTACTGTGACTAGAAAAGAGTGAATTCCAGGTCAGTCCAGCTGGGCATGGTGGTGCATGCCTTTAATCCCAGCACTTGGGAGGCAGAGGTAGAAGGATTGCTGTGAGTTCAAGGCCACCCTGAGACTAAATAGTGAATTCCAGGTCAGCCTGGGCTAGAATGAGACTCTACCTCGAAAAACCAAAAATAAATAAATTAATTAATTAAATTTAAAAGTAGGGATGGAGAGATGGCTTAGTGCTTACCTGTGAAGCCTAAAGACCCATGTTCTACTCTCCAGATCCCATGTTAGCCAGATACAAGAAGGTGAGGCAAGTGCAAGGTTGCACACGCCCACTAGGTGGCGAAAGTGTCTGGAGTTCAATTGCAGTGCCTGAGGCCCTGGTGTGCCAATTCTCTGTCTCTCTCTCTCCTCTCTCTCTCTCTTTCTCTCTCTCTCCTGCTCTATCTAAAAAAAGTACTTCTGGGCAACCTGGCATGCCCATTCTCTCTTTCTCTCCCCTCTTTCTCTTTCTTAAATAAATAAATAAAATATATTTAAATATTTTTGAAAAGATTTATTTCTTCCTATAGCTGCTTTTTCTGTGTGCTTTTAATTTTAGCTAGTTTTGCTTTTACTTTGGTTGTTGCTGTTGCTCTGAGACAGGGTTCCACTCTGTAGCCCAGACTAACCTAGAACTTTCAATTCTCCTGTCTCAGGCTTCTAAGTGCTGGGTTTATATGTGTTAGCCACTATACCCAGCTTCCTGTGTGTTTTTTTCTTTTTGGTTTTTCGGTTTTTGAGGTAGGGTCTCACTCTAGCCCAGGCTGACCTGGAATTCACTGTGTATTCTCAGGGTGGCCTCAAACTCATGGTAATCCTCCTACCTCTGCCTCCTGAGTGCTGTGATTAAAACACCATGTCTGGCTCCTGTGTATTTAAAAAAATTTTTTTAATTTTATTTATTTTGGAGAGAGACACAGAGAGAGACAGACAGAGAGGGAGAGGAGGACAGATAGAGATGGGTGCTCCAGCAGTCTCTCAGCTGCTGTGAATGAAATCCAGATGCATGCGCCCCCTTGTGGGCAAGTGTGGCATTGCGCCCTTGTGTCACTTTGCATCTGGCTAAACGTGGGACCTGGAGATTGGAACCGGGTTCTTAGGCTTAGGAGGCAGGTGCCTTAACCTCTAAGCCATCTCTCCAGCCCTCCTATGTATTTTTTTTTTTTTTTTTGGTTTTTGCGAGGTAGGGTCTCACCCTGGTCCAGGCTGACCTGGAATTAACTATGTAGTCTCAGGGTGGCCTCGAACTCTTGGCTATCCTCCTACCTCTGCCTCCCGAGTGCTGGGATTAAAGGCGTGTGCCACCACGCCCGGTTTCCTGTGTATTTTTTGAAAAAATATTTTATTTTTATTTATTTGACAGAGAAAGAGGGAGAGAGAGCGAGAGAGAATGGATGTGCCAGGGCCTCCAGCCACTGCAAACGAACTCCAGATGCGTGCGCCCTCTTGTGCATCTGGCTTACATGGGTCCCGGGTCCTTTCGCTTTGCAGGCAAACTCCTTAACTGCTAAGACATCCCTCTAGCCCTTCTGTGTAATTTTAAGTTATTTTCTTGGTGGTTAGCATGAGGATTATAATGGACACCTTAAGTTTATACCACCCTAGTGTGAATAGTCCCAGCTATGCTCAGGGGTACACACTCTGCTCGCATTCACCTATCTCTCCCAGTTTTTAAAAATATTTTATATTTATTTATTTATTTATTTATTTATTTATTTGAGAGAAGGAAAGAGGCTGAGAGAGAGAGAGAATGGGCGCACCAGGGCTTCCAGACACTGCAAACGAACTCCAGATGCATGCGCTACCTTGTGCATCTGGCTTATGTGGATCCTGGGGAATTGAACCAAGGTCCTTTGACTTTGCAGGCAAGTGCCTTAACTGCTAAACCATCTCTCCAGCCCTCTCCCTGTGTTTTGTTATTGCCCATCCTGCCTCTTTACTTGTAGGTTCAGTTTTTGGTCTATGCATTTTCCTTTTAAGTCATACAAGAAAAAGAGGAGCTTCAAGCCTCAAGTACTGTGATGCCGCCTCTGCAGTTACCTCAGCAGTGGTGTGCGTTTCACGCATTCCTGTGGTTTTGATTCTGTTTAATGTCCTTTCATTTCTGACCAAATAACTATGACTCCTTTAGCATTTCTTCTGGGGTTTGTCTACTGGTAATGAGCTCCCTCAGCTTCTTTTTTTCTTTTTTGCGATGAGATTATTATATATATATATATATATATATATATATATATATATATTTGTAAAGGATAATTTTTTTTTAATTTTTTTATTTGCAACTTCCATAATTGTAGACAATAACCTATGGTAATTCCTCCTCCTCCCACTTTCCCTTTGCAACTCCATTCTCCATCATACCCCTTCCCCTCTCAATCAGTCTCTCTTTTATTTTGATACCATCATCTTTTCCTCCTATTATGATGGTCTTCTGTAAGTAGAGTCAGGCACTATGAGGTCATGGATATTGAGGCCAATTTGTGTCTGGAAGACTGCATTGTAAGCAGTCCCTACCCTTCCTTTGGCTCTTACAGTCTTTCCTTCCACCTCTTCTGCAATGGACTCTGAGCCTTGGAAGGTGTGATAGAGATATTTCAGTGCTGAACACTCTTTTTTTTTTTTTTTGCGAGGTTTGTGATTTCTTCTTCATCCCATTGTTTGTGTTGATTTCTACATATTTGTGAATTTTCCAATATCTGTTATTGATTTTCAGTTTTACGCTACTGTGACTAGAAAAGAGTGAATTCCAGGTCAGTCCAGCTGGGCATGGTGGTGCATGCCTTTAATCCCAGCACTTGGGAGGCAGAGGTAGAAGGATTGCTGTGAGTTCAAGGCCACCCTGAGACTAAATAGTGAATTCCAGGTCAGCCTGGGCTAGAATGAGACTCTACCTCGAAAAACCAAAAATAAATAAATTAATTAATTAAATTTAAAAGTAGGGATGGAGAGATGGCTTAGTGCTTACCTGTGAAGCCTAAAGACCCATGTTCTACTCTCCAGATCCCATGTTAGCCAGATACAAGAAGGTGAGGCAAGTGCAAGGTTGCACACGCCCACTAGGTGGCGAAAGTGTCTGGAGTTCAATTGCAGTGCCTGAGGCCCTGGTGTGCCAATTCTCTGTCTCTCTCTCCTCTCTCTCTCTCTTTCTCTCTCTCTCCTGCTCTATCTAAAAAAAGTACTTCTGGGCAACCTGGCATGCCCATTCTCTCTTTCTCTCCCTCTTTCTCTTTCTTAAATAAATAAATAAAATATATTTAAATATTTTTGAAAAGATTTATTTCTTCCTATAGCTGCTTTTTCTGTGTGCTTTTAATTTTAGCTAGTTTTGCTTTTACTTTGGTTGTTGCTGTTGCTCTGAGACAGGGTTCCACTCTGTAGCCCAGACTAACCTAGAACTTTCAATTCTCCTGTCTCAGGCTTCTAAGTGCTGGGTTTATATGTGTTAGCCACTATACCCAGCTTCCTGTGTGTTTTTTTTCTTTTTTTGGTTTTTCGGTTTTTTGAGGTAGGGTCTCACTCTAGCCCAGGCTGACCTGGAATTCACTGTGTATTCTCAGGGTGGCCTCAAACTCATGGTAATCCTCCTACCTCTGCCTCCTGAGTGCTGTGATTAAAACACCATGTCTGGCTCCTGTGTATTTAAAAAAAATTTTTTTTTAATTTTATTTATTTTTGGAGAGAGACACAGAGAGAGACAGACAGAGAGGGAGAGGAGGACAGATAGAGATGGGTGCTCCAGCAGTCTCTCAGCTGCTGTGAATGAAATCCAGATGCATGCGCCCCCTTGTGGGCAAGTGTGGCATTGCGCCCTTGTGTCACTTTGCATCTGGCTAAACGTGGGACCTGGAGATTGGAACCGGGTTCTTAGGCTTAGGAGGCAGGTGCCTTAACCTCTAAGCCATCTCTCCAGCCCTCCTATGTATTTTTTTTTTTTTTTTTGGTTTTGCGAGGTAGGGTCTCACCCTGGTCCAGGCTGACCTGGAATTAACTATGTAGTCTCAGGGTGGCCTCGAACTCTTGGCTATCCTCCTACCTCTGCCTCCCGAGTGCTGGGATTAAAGGCGTGTGCCACCACGCCCGGTTTCCTGTGTATTTTTGAAAAATATTTTATTTTTATTTATTTGACAGAGAAAGAGGGAGAGAGCGAGAGAGAGAATGGATGTGCCAGGGCCTCCAGCCACTGCAAACGAACTCCAGATGCGTCGCCCTCTTGTGCATCTGGCTTACATGGGTCCCGGGTCCTTTCGCTTTGCAGGCAAACTCCTTAACTGCTAAGACATCCCTCTAGCCCTTCTGTGTAATTTTAAGTTATTTTCTTGGTGGTTAGCATGAGGATTATAATGGACACCTTAAGTTTATACCACCCTAGTGTGAATAGTCCCAGCTATGCTCAGGGGTACACACTCTGCTCGCATTCACCTATCTCTCCCAGTTTTTAAAAATATTTTATATTTATTTATTTATTTATTTATTTATTTATTTGAGAGAAGGAAAGAGGCTGAGAGAGAGAGAGAATGGGCGCACCAGGGCTTCCAGACACTGCAAACGAACTCCAGATGCATGCGCTACCTTGTGCATCTGGCTTATGTGGATCCTGGGGAATTGAACCAAGGTCCTTTGACTTTGCAGGCAAGTGCCTTAACTGCTAAACCATCTCTCCAGCCCTCTCCCTGTGTTTTGTTATTGCCCATCCTGCCTCTTTACTTGTAGGTTCAGTTTTTGGTCTATGCATTTTCCTTTTAAGTCATACAAGAAAAAGAGGAGCTTCAAGCCTCAAGTACTGTGATGCCGCCTCTGCAGTTACCTCAGCAGTGGTGTGCGTTTCACGCATTCCTGTGGTTTTGATTCTGTTTAATGTCCTTTCATTTCTGACCAAATAACTATGACTCCTTTAGCATTTCTTCTGGGGTTTGTCTACTGGTAATGAGCTCCCTCAGCTTCTTTTTTTCTTTTTTGCGATGAGATTATATATATATATATATATATATATATGTAAAGGATACATGTTTGTTTTTTAATTTTTTATTTGGCAACTTCCATAATTGTAGACAATAACCTATGGTAATTCCCTCCTCCTCCCACTTTCCCCTTTGCAACTCCATTCTCCATCATACCCCTTCCCCCTCTCAATCAGTCTCTCTTTTATTTTGATACCATCATCTTTTCCTCCTATTATGATGGTCTTCTGTAAGTAGAGTCAGGCACTATGAGGTCATGGATATTGAGGCCAATTTGTGTCTGGAAGACTGCATTGTAAGCAGTCCTACCCTTCCTTTGGCTCTTACAGTCTTTCTTCCACCTCTTCTGCAATGGACTCTGAGCCTTGGAAGGTGTGATAGAGATATTTCAGTGCTGAACACTCTTTTTTTTTTTTTTTTTTTTTGCGAGGTAGGGTCTCACTCTGGCCCAGGCTGACCTGGAATTAACTATGTAGTCTCAGGGTGGCCTCGAACTCTCGGCGATCCTCCTACCTCTGCCTCCCGAGTGCTGGGATTAAAGGCGTGCGCCACCACGCCCGGCTGAACACTCTTTTGTCCCTTCTTCTCAGCACTATGGTGCCTTTTGAGTCATCCTAGAGGTCACCATCATCTGAAAAGAGAAGCTTCTCTAACCAAAACAGAGAGTAGCATTAATATATGGGTATGGACATTAAGAGACGTGCTTACCAGGCAGTTTGGTGAGCATAGTATATACATTTAGCCAGACACCAGCAGACGTTACACCCCTAGGGCTCATGACTACCCCTGTTGTAGGTTTTCAGTATCAGGGATGTGTTCCCTCCCATGGAGTGGGCCTCCAGTCCAATCAGAGAACGGTAGCTTCCCCCTTAACAGATATGCCACTATTGCACCCGTTGGCTCAATTGGCTTGGCTGGCCAAATTTAAGTGTCCACTGTGATTTCTCTCTCTCTTCTATTGAACTGCATGCAGCATGGCTTTTTTTTTTTTTTTTTTTGTTTTTCGAGGTAGGGTCTCACTCTAGCTCAGGCCGACCTGGAATTCACTATGCAGTCTCAGGATGGCCTTGAACTCACGGCGATCCTCCTACCTCTGCCTCCCGAGTGCTGGGATTAAAAGCGTGCGCCACCACGCCTGGCACCTTTATTGCTTTTTTTGTTGTTGTTGTTTACATTTTTTCTTGTTTTTTTTTTTAAATATTTTATTTATTTATTTGAGAGAGAGAGGAAGAGGCAGAGAGAAAGAATTGGTGCACCAGGGCCTCCAGCCACTGCAAGTGACTCCAGATGCATGCTCCCCCTTGTGCATCTGGCTTATGTGGGTCCTGGGGAATTGAACCAGGTCCTTAGGCTTCACAAGCAAACACCATAACTGCTAAGCCATTTCCCCAGCCCCTTTTGTTTATTTTTGGAGGCAGGGTCTCATGTACCCCAGCTAGCCTCAAACTCATGGTGATCCTCCTGGTTCAGCCTTAGGAGTTCTGGGATCAGAGATGTCAGCCTCCACACCTTTGGTTTTGGTTTTATTTAAAGTTGTCTTCTAAAAAATTATTTAATTATTTGTTTATTTAAGAGAGAGAGGTGGGGTTGAGAAAGTGTACCAGGGCCTTTTGCCACTGCAAATGAACTCCATTTTGTGTATCTGGCTTTACATAGGTACTAGGGAACTGAACCCTGACCAGTAGGCTTTGCAAACAAGTGCCTTTAACCACTAAGCCATCTCTCCAACTCTATTCTTTGCCTTTGAGTCTCCCACAATTTGACCACAGTACTTCTCAGTGTAGAGCTCACAGTCTAGTCTAATTGGAGTTTGTTGAGCTTCTTAAATATTATAAATTCATCAGATTTGGGAAATTTTTAGCCATTTCTTCAGATGTTTTTCCTTGCCTCTTTTCTTTTCTCCTCTCCTCTGATGATCCTATAATGCATATGTTGGTATTATTCATGAAGTCCCTACATCATGACTTTTTTTTTTTTTTTTTTTGTTTTTCGAGGTAGGGTCTCACTCTAGTCCAGGCTGACCTGGAATTCACTATGTAGTCTCAGGGTGGCCTCAAACTCATGGCAATCCTCCTACCTCTGCCTCCTGAGTGCTGGGATTAAAGGCGTGTGCCACCACACCTGGCATCCCTATGTCTTTTAAGTTCTGTTTACTTTTCTGTGGTTTTATATATATTTTTGTTTTTGTTTTTGTTTTTTTGAAATAGGGTCTCATTCTAGCCCTGGCTGACCTGAATTCACTATGTAGTCTCAGGGTGGCCTTGAACTCATGGTGACCCTCCTAACTCTGCCTCCCAAGTGCTGGGATTAAAGGCGTGCACCACCATGCCCGCCTACTTTTTTTCCTCAAGATAGGGTATCATTCTAGCCCAGGCTGACCTGAAACTCAATCTATAGTCCCAGTGTAGCCTTGAACTCACTGTGATCTTCCTACTTCTGCCTCCTGAGTGCTGGGATTAAAGACATGTGCCACTATGCCCAGCTTTTCTGATGTTTTTAAAATAATATTTTATTTTTATTTATTTCTTTCAGAGAGAGAGAAAGAGGGAGAGAGAGAGAAAGAAATAATGGATGTGCCAGGGCCTCTAGCCACTACAAATGAACTCCAGACGCATGTGTCACCTTGTTCATCTGGCTTACTTAGGTCTTGGGGAATCAAACCTGGGTCCTTTTGGTTTGCAAGCAAATGCCTTAACTGCTAAACCATCAATCCAGCCCTTTGATTATTTTTTTTAAAATATTTTATTTAAGGCTGGAGAGATTACTTAGTGGTTAAGGCACTTACCTTCAAAGCCTAAGGACCCAGGTTTGATTCCCCAATACCCACAAAAGTCAGATGTACAAGGTGGCACATGCGTCTGGAGTTTGTTTGCAGTGACTGGAGGCCCTGGTGCACACATTCTCTCTCTCTCTTTATTTGCCTTTGTTTGTCTTTCAGATAAATAAATGTTTTATTTCTTTGTAAGGAGAGAGAGGAAAGAGAGACGAGAGAGAGAGAGAGAGAGAGAGAGAGAAATGGGCACACCAGGGTCTCCTACCACTGCAACCAAACCCCAGATGCTTGCACCACTCTGCATCTGACTATATGGGCACTGGGGAATTAAGCCCTGGGCTACCAGGTATTGCAAGCAAGAATCCTTAACTGCTGAGCCAGCTCTCCAACCCTCTTTCTTTCTCTCTCTGTTTCTTTTTTTCTCTCTCACTCTGGTTTCTCTTCAGATCAAATAAATCTTTCTCTCTTTCTTTCTTTTAAAATATTTTATTTTATTTATTTATTTTATAGAGAAAGAGGGAGAGAGAGAATGAGTGTGCCAGGGTCTCCAGCCACTGCAAATGAACTCCAGATGTGTGTGCCCCCTTGTGCATCTGGCTAATGTGGGTCCTGGGGAATCGAACCTGGGTCCCTTGGCTTTGCAGGCAAACACCTTAACCGCCAAGCCATCCCTCCAGCCCTCTTTCTTTCTTTTTTATTGACATACTTACAGACAATAAACCATGATAATTCCCTCCTCTCCCCCACTTTCCTCTTCACAAATCCACACTCCATCATATTCCCTCCCTTTCTCCATTAGTCTATTATTTTGATGTCATCATCTTTTCCTCCTATTATGAGGGTCTTGTGAAGGTAGTGCTAGGCACTGTGAGGTCATGGATATTGAGGCCAATTTCTGTCTGGATGATTGCATTGTAAGCAGTCTTACCCTTCCTTTGGCTCTTACATTCTTTCTACCACCTCTTCCATAATGGACCCTGAGCCCTGGAAGGTGTGATAGAGATGTCTCAGTGCTGAACACTCCTCCATCACATCTTCTCAGCACTATGGTGCCTTTTGGGTCATCCCAGTGGTCGCTGCCATCTGAAAAGAGAAGCTTCTCTAAGTGAGAATAGTGTTAATATATGGGTATGAACATTAAGTAAAGTGTTTAGAGGGCAGTTTGGTAAGCATAATATATGCATTTAGCCAGACAAGAGCAGGTGTTACACTCCTTAGGCTCATGACCTCCACAACCATAGGCTTTTGATGAGGTTTTCAGTACCAGGCATGTATTCCCTCCCATAGAGTGGGCCTGTAGTCTAATTAGAGAGCAGCTGGTTTCCCCCATAACAAACATGCCACAATTGTACCCATTGACTCATTTGGCCTGGCTGGCCAAACTGGCCCAACTTGAGGCTTGCAATGTCCACTGTTTTCATCACTGGTGGCTTCTGTCTCCCATAAGGCTGCATGCAGTGTAGCTTTTTCTAGCTTTCTGTCAACTGGTGTAGAGGGAGGAGGTTTTAGCTCAACTCCAGTTTGATTTCTCAGTGACCTTGCCACCCAAGCATGTGGAGTCTTCAGCAATAGGGTCTTATCATCTATTCCTGGTGGGAAACTAAGAGTCTTGGCAATAGCCTGTAATGTTTTGGGGGCATCAGGGACCTCCCTGCCAATAACTCACTGGAAGGTATCCCATCCCTGGCACTGAAATTTTTCTAGCAACAGTCTATGGCTTCTGGGTGTGCCATTATCCAAAGAAGTAGGTTATCATGTGTCTTATTCACAATATTCTTAATTTTAAAAAATGTATTTATTTATTTGCAAACAGAGAGAGAGAGAGATTGAGAGAGAGAGAGAATATGGGCATTCCAGGGCCTCTAGCCATTGCAAATGAACTCCAGATGTATATGCCCCTTGTACATCTGGCTTACATGGGTCCTGGGGAATTGAACCTGGGTCCTTTGGCTTCACAGGCAAACACCTTAACTGCTAAGCCATTTCTCCAGCCCAATGTTCTGAATTTTGATTAATCCACCCCCACCCTTCTTTTACTCAATCTCTTCCCCTGACCTCGCTTAGACCATTCCACCCACTGTAATCTGTTCATCTATTTATATAGATATACAATACCATCTCCTTAAGTCCTCCCCTCTCCTCCCTCCCTTATAACCCTTTTCTAGCTTACTGGCCTCTAATACCGGTTTTTACTCCAACTCACACACAAGTTTGAACATTTGAAACTAGGATCCACAGATGAGAGAGAACATGTGATGTTTGGCTTTCTGGGGCTGGGTTACCTCACTTAGTATAATCCTTTCCAGATCCATCCATTTCCCTGCAAATTTCATAATTTCATTTTTCTTGATTGCTGAATAGAATTCCATTGTATAAATGTACCACATCTTCATTATCCACTCTTCAGTTGAGGGACATCTAGGCTGGTTCCATTTCTACTGTGAGTAGAGTGGCAATAAACATGGCTGTGCAAGTATCTCTTTCTTTCTTTAATTAATTAATTTTTATGAGAGAGAGACAGAGAGAGAATTGGCATGCCAGGGCCTCTAGCCACTATGATTAAACTCCAGACACACGTGTGCCACCTTGTGAGCATGCGCCCCTTGTGCATCTGGCTTACGTGGGTCCTGGAGAATTGAACCTGGGTCCTTTGGCCTTGCAGGCAAGCACTGGAACCTCTAAGCCATCTCTCCAGTCCCCATTTTTCTTTCTTTATTTGAGAGAAAGAGAAATAGGCGGGGGAGGAGGTTGTGGGGAGGAAGAGGGAATGGACATACTAGTGCCTCCAGCCACTGCAAACAAACTCCAGGTGTGTGTGCCCCCTTGTGCATCTGGCTTACATGGGTCTTAGGGAATCGAACCTGAGTCTTTTGACTTTGTAGGCAAACACCTTAACCACTAAGCCATTTCTCTAGCCCAAGAGTTCCGACCTCTTAGCAGGAGAGAAATGGGAATTGTTTTCAGAGAATAGGAAGAAGAGAAAGGATTTAATTTTTTTTTTTTTTTGAGGTAGGGTCTCATTCTGGCCCAGGCTGACCTGGAATTAACTATGTAGTCTCAGGGTGGTCTTGAACTCATGGCCATCTTCCTACCTCTGCCTCCTGAGTGCTGGGATTAAAGGCGTGCGCCACCACGCCCGGCAAGCCATTTTGTGTCTGGAAGATTGAATTATAATCAGTCCTCCCTCCCTTTGGCTCTTGCATTCATTCCGCAATAGACCCTGAGCATTGGAGGGTGTGATAGAGGTGTCTCAGTGATGGACACTCCAATGTCACTTCTTGTCAGCACTATGGTGACTTTTTTTTTTTTTTCGAGGTAGGGTCTCACTCTGGCCCAGGCTGACCTGGAATTACCTATGTAGTCTCAGGGTGGCCTTGAACTCACGGCAATCCTCCTACCTCTGCCTCCCAAGTGCTGGGATTAAAGGTGTGCGCCACCACGCCCGG
The DNA here is from genome assembly GCA_036365145.1 of Orientallactaga sibirica. Lineage (NCBI taxonomy): Eukaryota > Metazoa > Chordata > Mammalia > Rodentia > Dipodidae > Orientallactaga > Orientallactaga sibirica. The sequence goes on along the minus strand of JAEOAD010000042.1, from coordinate 7,168,958 downwards.
TTTATGGTGACTTTTGAGTCACCCTAGTTGTTACTGCCATCTGAAAAGAGAAGCCTCTCTAACCAAAAGTGAAAGTAGCATTAATATATGGGTATGAACATTAAGAGAAGTGCTTACAGGGCAGTTTGGTGAGCATAATATATGCAGTTATCCAGACAACAGCAGGTGTTACTCCCCTAGGGCTCATGATCTCCCCAGCCATAGGCTTTAGACTAGGTTTTCCATATCAGGCATGTGTTCTCTTCTGTGCAGAAGGCCTCCAGTCCAATTAGAGAGCAGTTGGTTTTCCTCATATCAGACATGCCACTATTGCACTAGTGCGCACATTTGGTGTTTTTGGTTAATCTTAAGGTTTGCAGGGTCCACTGCTGTTTAATACCATTGATGACTTCTTTTTCCCAAAAGGCTGCTCTTTTTTTTCTTTTGGCTTTTTGAAGTAGGGTCTTGCTCTAGCCCAGGATGATATGGAATTCACTATGTAGTCTCAGGGTGGCCTCGAACTCATGGCGGTCCTCCTACCTCTGCCTCCCAAGTGCTGGGATTAAAGGCGTGTGCCACCATGCCCGGCTTATTTAGTATGATTTTGATTCAGACTATGTTGAATCTGTAAATTTGGAGGAAACTGTCTTCTTAATAATATTAAATCTTCCAACCCATAAAGTAGTTTTCTCCATTTTAGATATTCATTTCTCTTAGCAGTAGTTTATAGTCTTTTGTGTGTGCGTGCAGGTGTGTGCACATGCACATGGAAGCCAGAGGACATCTTTGGGTGTCGTTCTTCAGGAATGTTGCCCACCTTTTTTGAGAATGGCTGACCAGTGAGCCTTAAGTATCCACCTGCGGCTGGAGAGATGGCTTAGTGGTTAAGGCATTTGCCTGAGAAGCCTAAGGCCCCAGGTTCAATTCCCCAGAACCCATGTAAGTCAGATGAACATGCATCTAGAGTTTGTTAGCAGTGGCTAGAGAACCTAGTGTGCCCATTCTCTCTCTCTCTCTCTATCTATCTCTCTTAATTATCTATCTTAATTAAAAAAAAAAAAAAAAAATCCACTCGCCTCTGCCTTCTCAGTACTGAGATTACAAGTGTGCCCCACCTCACCTGGATTTTTTTTACATGGGCTCTGGGGATCAAACTCAGGTCCTCAGGAAGCAAGGGAATACAAGAGAGATTTCTAACGAGTGTTTATCACGTTTCCTGCACTCTGGTCCTTACCTGAGCTATCTCCCAACCTCTCATGTTTTATAGTTTTGGATACATAAATCTTTCACATCTATTCTCTTCTTTCTTTCTTTCTTTCTTTCTTTCTTTCTTTCTTTCTTTCTTTCTTTTTTTTAGTTGTTTTATTTCTTTGAGACAGGGTCTCATGTAAGCCAGGCTGGCTTCTAACTCACTATTGTAGATAAAATTGGCCTTGAACTCCTGATCCTCCTGCCTCCACCTCCCACATGCTGGATTACAAGTATGTGAAGTATCTGACACTATGCCTGACCTAAGGGTTTTTTCTCCCCATAAGGTCCCTCCCCACAAGGTAGGTAGGTCTCAGTCTAGCCCAGGCTAAGCTGTATCTCACTCTGTAGTCCCAGGCTGGCCTTGAACTCACAGTTATCATCCTGCCTCTGCCTCTTGAGTGCTGAGATTAAGGGCATGTGCCACCACATCTGGCCTGACCTAAGTATTTTTTTACACCTTTTACATTTCACTGAAAACTTTTTGTCGGTCTTTTGGATAGGAATGTGAATGTCTTTGTCAGGAAGGATTATCCCATTATCCTTTGCAGGGAACCAGTGTGGCCTCATCTTTGCTGGTTCTCTTTTGTCTTACTGTGTAGCCAAGGCTGTCCCAGAACTCAAGCTCCTCCTGCCTCCACCTTTTTGAGTGCTGGGACTGCAGACTTTGAGCCACCACACCCAGCTGCCCTATGCTTCTCTTTTATAGTACTAAATCCAGGTTTATCCAACACCAGGCAGAAGTCCAGGCCATGTAGCCCAGTAAGGTGGCATACAGTTGAAATCCTGGCATACAGGAAGACTGACACAGGTTGAAGGCTAGCCTTGGCTACATATGGAGTTCAAGACTAGTCTGGGTTACGTAGTGAGACCTTCTCTTAAAAAAAGAAAGAAAAAACAGAGAGGATGGGGGAGATGTTTCCATACATAAAATGCTTGTCTCACAAGCATTGAGTACTTGAGTTCAGACCCCAAGATCCTACATATATGTGGATGCAAATGCTGGACGCTGGTTAAGATGGCGGCATAGGAACCACGCCAAAACAGCCTAGGGGAGAAAAAGAAAAAAAAAAACAGAAAAATACACTCTTCTACTAAAAAGTGAGGTGTATAGTAAATTATCAACTTCCGCAGAGAAGTAGGAGAGATTCAGAGCGTCTAGAGCCCACAGACGCAGGCAGAAGCGGCTCCAGCAGCTGCAGCACCAGTTCCACATAGCCACAGCCCCCAGGCTCGGCCTGAGCTGCAGGGGGGAAAAAAAAACACCAGGTGAGGGGATTTTCCACTCACACCAGCCTCCTTGCAAACTCAAGAAACATGGGAGGAGGACGGCAGAGACCAATAGAGCAGCTTGTGAGGAAGAAGAGGGTCAGCAGAAGGACTTCAGCCTCCATCCATAGCCTCCCCTCCCCCACCGCCAGCACAATCACCAGCAAGCACCAAGAGACCTGGAGAAGGAAGCTCACCAAACAGCACCTGGCACAGGTAATCAGAGCAGCAACTCCCAGACCCAGCCAGCCTACTTGAGTCCATAGCAGAGGGACCCAGGCGGCCATGCAGCATAGCTGAGATCAAAGCCATCCCAAAAGGTAACTGGGATTACACCAGGTCAGCACCCACCAAAAAAGCCTGGTATTTAGGCTTGCATCAGAAGGGCTAATTGCACCATCCATGTCAAGGTAAATTATATGTTAAATTTGATGGATGGTCAGATTTGACATTCTTAAATAAGGTATATTTTGGGCTGCTCATTTATTGCTTCCTGATTTATAGTGCCTTTGTTTCCTCTTCTGTCATTCGTTGTGGAAGGGTCTCACTCTGTCACAAGCTGACCTTGGAATCCTCTACAGACCAGAAATCTTACCCTCCCAGTTGACAGGATTAAGGGTGTGGGAGAACACATCCTTAGGGACTGTGACTTTGTTAGAGGATCTGTTTGTCATAATACCTACTTTTGCATAAATACTCTGCTTGTTTTTAATTGGATGTGTACATTGTTTAGTTAAAATTTTAGAATTTGTCTGTATTTTTTTCCATTCAACATACTTGAATACTCTCATAGCAGGCAAACCCAACACCTAGGGTCACTTTTCTGGTTACTCTGAGAGTCTTAAGAGCCACACCTAGCACCTTAAGCTCCTACCCTGAAGATCTATAACATCAGATTGATTGATACACCTAATATTACTGCAGATAATTAGAAAACCCAAGTATTAAATTAATCCAAGATGCAAAAATCTCTACATTATAATAAAAGAAACACAAAAAAATCAAACAACACACAGGAAACCAATTTAATGAAATAAGGAGGTCAATACAAGACATTAATAAGGAAATAGAAATAATAACCAGTCAGAAATACTAGCAATGCCGGCAATCCCAGCACTCGGGAGGCAGAGGTAGGAGGATCGCCGAGAGTTCGAGGCCACCCTGAGACTACATAGATAATTCCAGGTCAGCCTGGACCAGAGTGAGACCCTACCTCGAAAAACCAAAAAAAAAAAAAAAAAAAAAAAAAAAGAAATACTAGCAATGAAGAACAGTCAGTGAAATAAAAAACTCTGTAGGAAAAAGCCAGGCATGGTGGCACATGCCTTTAATCCCAGCACTTGGGAGGCAGAGGTAGGAGGATAGCTGTGAGTTCGAGGCCAGCCTCAGACTACATTGTAAATATTGTAAATTCCAGGTCAGCCTGGGCTAGAGCAAGACCTACCTCAAAAAACTTAAAAAAAACAAAAAAACAAAAAAACAACTCTGTAGAAAATCTCTCCAGTAGAATGGATGAAGGAGAGAACAGAATATCTAAACTAGAAGACCATATGGCAGATCTAATACAGTCCAACAAAGAGAAAGACAAACTAATACGAAGGTATGAATGGGAATTTCAAGATATTTGGGGCACTATGAGAAGATCAAACATAAGAATTCAGGGTTTAGTAGAAGGAGAAGAACTTCACTCCAAAGACATAGTAGGTGTTTTCAACAAAATCATGCAAGAAAACTCCCCCCAAATTGTGAAAGAGATGCCAATGCAGATACAGGAAGCCTTTAGAACACCAAACAGACAAAACCTGGAAAGAACCTCTCCTCGCCATATTATAATTAAACTACCAAACATACAAACCAAAGAAAATATGTTGAAAGCAGTTAGAGAGAAAAATCAAGTCACCTACAAAGGCAAGCCCATCAGAATCACAGCAGATTACTCAACACAAACTTTAAAAGCCAGAAGGGCTTAGAGTGATGTATTCCAAGTTCTGAAAGATAACAACTGTCAACCAAGGTTACTTTATCCTGCAAAGCTATCCATTCAAATAGATGGAAAAATAAGGACATTCCACAACAAAAGCAGGCTAAAGGAATATTTGAAGACAAAACAAGCTCTACAGAAAATACTTGAAAGGATCCTCCATGCTGAAGAGAAAGAAAAGCACACATATAAGGAACCTGGGAAAAACAAACCATACTCCATACTAGTTAATACAAGAGAGTAAAGGTAAAACCAGAAGAACTACAAAATAAGAAAAATGGCAAAAATAAATACACACTTTCAATAATAAATCTTAATATCAATAGCCTGAATGTCCCAATCAAAAGACATAGGTTTGCAGACTGGGTTAAAAAGCAGGATCCTTCCATTTGTTGCCTCCAAGAAACTCACCTTTCTACAAAGGATGGACACTATCTTAGGGTAAAAGGTTGGAAAACAGTGTTTCAAGCAAATGGGCCTAGAAAACAAGCAAGGTTCGCTATCCTAATATCTGACAGGGTAGACTTCAGACCAACATTAGTTAGGAAAGATAAGGAAGGTCACTTTATATTGCTTAAAGGAATGCTCCAACAGGAGGACATTACAATCCTAAACATATATGCACCTAACACGGGGGCTCCCAATTTCATCAAACAAATGCTATTAGAACTAAGGTCACAGATAACACCAAACACACTTGTAGTGGGTGACTTCAACACTCCACTCTCATCAATTGACAAGTCATCCCAGCAAAAAATAAACAGAGATGCATCTGGATTAAATTAGGTCATAGAACAAATGGACCTAACAGATATATACATGACATTTCATCCAAATGCTGAAGAATACACATTTTTCTCAGCAGCACATGGAACATTCTCTAAAATAGACCATATATTAGGACACAAAGCAAATCTTAACAAATACAGGAAAATTGAAATAATTCCATGCATTCTATCTGATCACAATGGGATCAAACTACAAATCAATCACAAGAAAAGCTATAGAGCATACACAAAATCATGGGAACTAACCAATACACTACTAAATGATGAATGGGTCAATGAAGAAATCAAGAAAGAAATAAAAAAATTCATGGAGTCTGCGTGGGCTGCAAGGTCACTGAAAAATCAAGCTGGAACTGAGCTGAAAACCTCCTCCCTGTTGACCAGCTGACAGACAGCTAGAAAAAGCTACACTGCATGCTGCTCTGTGGGAGAGAGAAGTCATCAGTGGTGAAAACAGTGGACACTACAAGCCTTGAGTTTGGTCAGCCAGGCCAAATGACTGAATGGGTACAATACTGGCATGTCTGTTATGTGGGGAACCAACTGCTCTATAATTGGACTGGAGGCCTGCTCCGTGGGAGGGAATAAATGCCTGGTACTGAAAACCTAATCAAAAGCTTATGATGGGGGTGGGCATGAGCCCTAGAAGTGTAACACCCTCTCTTACCTGCTAAATGCATATATTATGTTCACCAAACTGCCCTCTAAACACGTTTCTTAATATCCATACCCATACATTAATGCTACTCTCACTTTTGGTTAGACAAGCTTCTCTTTTCAGATGGTGGTGACCACTGGGATGAACCAAAAGGTACCATAATGCTGAGAAGTGACAGAGGAATGCTCATGAAATATCTCTATCATATCTTCCAAGACTCAGGGTCCATTGCAGAAGAGGTAGCAGAAAGAATGTAAGAGCCAAAGGAAGGGTAGGATTGCTTACAATGCAATCGCTCAGACAGAAATTGGCTTGGATATACATGACCTCATAGTGCCTAGCACTACCTTCACAAGACTCTTAATAGGAGGAAAAGATGATGACTTCAAAATAAAAGAGAGATTAATGGAAAGAGGGAGGGAATATGGTGGAGAGTGGATTTGTGAAGGGGAAAGTGAGGAGGGAAGGGATTTATTATGGTTTATTGTCTATAATTATGGAAGTTTTTAATAAAAAAGTTAACAAAAGAAAAAAAATTCATGGAGTCAAATGATAATGAGAACACAACATACCAAAACCTTTGGGACACAATGAAGGCAGTCCTAAGAGGGAAATTTATAGCTTTAAGTGCCTATGTTAAGAAATTAGAAAGGTTGCAAGTAAACAAATTAATGCTTCACCTTAAGGCCTTTGAAAAAGAAGAACAGGGCAAACCGAAAATCAGTAGACAGGAAGAAATAATAAAGATTAGGGCAGAAATTAATGAAATAGAAACCCAAAAAACAATCCAAAGAATCAATGAAACAAAGAGTTGGTTCTTTGAAAGGATAAACAAGATTGATAAACCCTTAGTAAATTTGACCAAAAGAAAGAGAGAAGAGACACAAATTAATAAAATCAGAGATGAAAAAGGCACCATCACAACAGATACCAGAGAAATTTAAAAAATCATAGGGACATCTTATAAGAACATTCACTCCAGGGCTGGAGAGATGGCTTAGTGGTTAAGAGCTTGCCTGTTAAGCCTAAGGACCCCCATTCAAGACTCGATTCCCCAGTATCCACGTAAGCCAGATGCATGAGGTAGCACATGCATGTGGAGTTCATTTGCAGTGGCTGGAGGCCCTGGCCTGCCCATTCTGTCTCTCTCTCTCTCTGTCTCTCCCCTTCCCTGCCTTTTTCTGTAACTCTCTCACAAATAAATGAATAAAAGAAATTAGAAAAAAAAAACCCAAAGCTTTAATTAAAAAAAAAGAAGATTTACTCCACTAAGTTTGAAAATCTGAAAGAAATGGATGATTTCCTTGATTTATATGACCTACCTAAATTAAATCAAGATGAGATTAACCACTTAAATAGATCTATAACAAGTATGGAGATCCAAGCAGTTATAAAAAAAAATCTCTCAACTAAAAAAGTCCAGGCCCAGATGGATTCACTGTGGAATTTTACCAGACCTTCATGGAAGAACTAACACCAATGCTTCTTAAACTTTTCCATAAAATAGAAGAGGAAGGAATCCTACCAAACTCCTTCTATGAAGCCAGCATCACCCTGATGCCAAAACCAGACAAAGGTAAAACAAAAAAAGAAAATTACAGACCAATCTCCCTCATAGATGCAAAAATTCTCAACAAAATATTGGCAAACAGAATATAAGAACATATCAGAAAAGTCATTCACCCCGACCAAGTAGGCTTTATCCCAGAGATGCAGGGATGGTTCAACATATGCAAATTGATAAATGTAATACATTACATAAATAGACTGAAGGACAAAAATCACATGATCATCTCATTAGATGCAGAAAAAGCATTTGACAAAATCCAACATCCCTTCATGATAAAAGTCCTACAGAGTCTGGGAATAGAAGGAACATGTCTCAACATAATAAAGGCTATTTATGACAAACCTACAGCCAACATAATACTAAATGGAGAAAAACTTGAAGCTTTTCCACTAAAATCAGGCACAAGACAAGGGTGTCCACTGTCCCCACTTTTATTCAATATATTACTGGAAGTCTTAACCATAGCAATAAGGCAAGAGACACACATAAAAGGGATACAAATTGGAAAGGAAGAGATCAAGTTATCCTTATTCACAGAATATATGATTCTATACACAAAGGACCCTAAAGACTCTACCAGCAAACTGTTAGAGCTGATAAACACATATAGCCATGTAGCAGGATACAAAATAAACACACAGAAATCAGTAGCCTTCCTATATGCTAACAACAAACACACAGAGGATGAAAGCAGAGAATCACTTCCATTCACAATTGCATTAAAAAAAAGTACCTTGGAATAAACCTAACGAAGGAAGTGAAGGATCTCTACAAAGAAAACTTTAAAACACACATGTGACAAACTGCAGACGACACTAGGAAATGGAAAGACATCCCTTGTTCTTGGATTGGAAGAATCAATATTGTGAAAATGGCAATCTTACCAAAAGCAATCTACACACTTAATGCAATCCCCATCACAATTCCAATGGCATTATTTCAGAAATATCTGGATGGTATAGTACTAACATCTATAATCCCAGCACACCCAGGGCAAGAAGGGAGGCAGAGACCACAGAATTGTTCAGAAGCTCATGGGCCAGCTAGCCTGGAGAATGCAGCAGTGAATGCCATAAACTAGATGCCCGGCCTTGAACAAAGTAGAAGACAAGAACCAGTACCCAGAGTTATCCTCTGACCTCCACATGCATGCCACGGCAGAGGCATACCTACCCTCACCCACGCACACACCCACATACACATCACATACACACTGTTGTAGTTCCTTTTGCATGGCTGATGAGTTTGTTTTGGCTTAAAATCTCAAGGGGAAGCTTCATGATGGCAGGGAAAGCATGGCATGAGCAGAGGCTGGACATCACTTCTTGCCACAGCAGGTAGAAAACAGCAGGAGATTGAGCTGAAGTCCAGCAAAAGGGAGCCAGCTATAACATCCCTAATCCCACCCACAAGAACACACCTCCTCTAGCAAGGCTCCACCTCCCAAATTGCTATCAGCTGAAGACCCAAATACTCAAAACATGACTTCATGGGGGACATCTGATACCTAAACCACCACATTCCATACAGAAATATGAGAAAGGGCTGGAGAGATGGCTTAATGGTTAAGGCACTTGCCTGCAAAGCCAAAGGACCCAGGTTCAATTCCCCAGTACCCACATAAGCCAGATCCACAGGGGACACATGCGTCTGGAGTTCATTTGCAGTGGCTGGTGGCCCTAGTGTGCCCATTTTTTCTCTCTCTCTTTATCTGCCTCTTCCTCTGTCTCTTTCTCTCAAGTAAATGCATTAATTAAATATTTTTTTAATTTAATTTAATTTTAATTTAATTTTATTTTCAAGCAGAGAGAGAGAGGAGACAGACAGCAAGAGAATGGGCACACCAGGGCCACCAGCCACTGCAAATGAACTCCAGATGCATGTGCCCCCTTGTGCATCTGGCTTATGTGGGTACTGGGGAATCGAACATGGGTCCTTTGGCTTCGCAGTCAAGTGCCTTAACTGGTAAACCAACTCTCCAGCCTAAATTAAGTATTTTTTTAAAATATGAGATAGAGAGAAAGAGAGAGAGAGAGAGGAGATACCAAGGCCATGACTACCATGTTTGACTCATATTTGATGTTCTGATGGATAAATTATTTTTTAAATTTATTTTTATTTATTTATTAGAGACAGAGAGAGAGAGAGAGAAAGTGAGAGAGAATGGGTATTTCAGGGCCTCCAGCCACTGCAAATGAACTCCAGATGCATGCGCCACCATGTGCATCTGGCTCATATAGGACCCAGAGAATCAAACCTGGATCCTTAGGCAAGTGCCTTAACCGCTAAGTCATCTCTCTAGCCCCCTGATGGATAAATTCTTAAATCCCAAGACCAAAGACTCCAGTCTCTCAGAGGTTCCTTTTTGAATTCATACTCCCTCACCTTAACACCTTTCTTCTGGATTTCTTCTGTCTAACCATGGATGGCAATCCTCTTATTTCTCCTAACTCCAAAAGCATAGTCAGTGTATCTAGTTTTGAAAAACGCAGGAGTTTGCCGACAAGATGTCCTGACACATGGGCATCTGTGCCAGTATGTCTCCACTCTCCCCACACAGATGTTGGGTCACAGCTTGTAGATGCAGTTACAGCATGGAGTCATTTTCACCTTGACCCATTATCAGGTATTTTCTCATTGCTGGAACAAAATACAGACCAGAAGCAACTTACAGAAGCTTATTTTCAGCTTTAAGCTTTGAGGGGAAGATTCATGGTGGGGAAGGCATGGCAGGCTAGCTTGTCACATTGCAGTTATGAAACAGAGAGTGAACAGGAAGTGTGGCTGAACTATAAGTCTCAAGGCCCTTCCCCAGTGATTCACTTCCTCCAGCAAGGTTTCACCTCTTAAAAGTTCCACAACCAGGGCTGGAGAGATGGCTTAGCGGTTAAGGAACCTGCCGGCTAAGCCTAAGAACCCAGTTCCAATCTCCAGGTCCCACGTTTAGCCAGATGCAAAGTGACGCAAGGGCGCAATGCCACACTTGACCACAAGGAGGTGCACGCAACTGGACTTCATTCACAGTAGCTGAAAGACTGCTGGCGCGCCCATTTTCTATCTCCCTCTCCCTCTCTGTCTGTCTCTCTCCAAAAATAAAAATAATAGTAAAAAAAAAAAAAGTTCCACAACCAGCCAGGCATGGTGGCACACGTCTTTAATCCCAGCACTCAGGAGGCAGAGATAGGAGGATTGGCATGAGTTCAAGGCCACCCTGAGACTACAGAGTGAATTCCAGGTCAGCCTGGGCTGAAGTGAGACCTTACCTCAAAAAAAAAAGAAAAAAAAAAAGTTCCATAACCTTCCCAAACAGCATCAGCGGCTAGGGACCAAGTGTTCCAGCACATGAGCCTGTGGGAGACATTTTACATTCCAACCACAGTGTCCACCACCCTGGAGAGTGGGAAGAGCCTCTTGTATTAGTCAGGGTTCTCTAGAGGAACAGAATGGACAGAATGAATTGTATTAAAAGGGGATTTATTGGATTAGCTTACACAGTCCAGCAATAGCAGGTTGCAGGTCCGAGAGTGAAGAAACCCGGTAGCTGCTCAGTGCACGAGGCTGGAGGCCTCAGCAGTCCCAATCCGGCACTGAAGGCCTGGAGGCTTCCTGGAGAGACGCTGCTCTTTAGTCCACCCTGGTCTTCAGTCCACACTGGAGAGCAGCAACACCAAGCAGCAGGTACCAAGCAGAAAACACCAAGCAGCTAGTAGCACCGGCAGCCAGGTGGAGAGAGAGAGCCTTTCTTCCCAGAGCTCCTTTTTATCAACCAGCCCCCTCCTCCAAGAGGGGCCGCCCACTCTGGGCTGCCCACTCTGGGGGAAGGCTTACCCCTGGGGGAAGGATTTTTCCTTTAGTTAATCCTTCCTAGAGGCAGCCTCAGAAACACACTTATGAGGAATGTCTGTGGATTTCTAAACAAATCAAGTTGACACAAACTTAACCATCACACCTCTGTAATTCATGTTTGATGGAACATAGCATTGCTTGTTGCAGGTATGTAGAAACACAATGGAATTTTTCATATATTGATCTTGTATCTTGTAACCTGATTAAGGCTCACTTATTTATGGCCTAACTTACCCCACTGGATTGTCAGCAAAGACAATCTTGCCAGCTATAAATAAACCACTTAATGTCTTGCTTTTCTATCTAGATGCCTGTCACTTCTTTTTCTTGCCTAATTACTAGTCAGAACCTCCAAGACAATGTTGAATAGATATGAGAACCAACCAGTACAATGTTAGGTGTAGGATTTTTATTTTATTTATTTATTTATTATTATTATTATTATTATTATTATTATTATTATTATTTTTTGTTTTGTTTTGGTTTTTCGAGGTAGGATCTCACTCTGGCTCAGGCTGACCTGGAATTCACTATGTAGTCTCAGGGTGGCCTCGAACTCTCGGCGATCCTCCTACCTCTGCCTCTCGAGTGCTGGGATTAAAGGCGTGCGCCACCACGCCCGGCTATTTTGTTTTTTTTATTGACAACTTCTTTAATTGTAGACAATATACCATGGTACTTCCCTCCCTCCCCCCACTTTCCCCTTTGAAATTTCACTCTCCATCATATCCCCTCCCCCTCTCAATCAGTCTCTCTTTTCAGTTTGATGTCATCATCTTTTCCTCCTATTATGATGGTCTTATGTAGATAGTGTCAGGCACTGTGAGGTCATGGATATCCAGGCCATTTTGTGTCTGGAGGAGCATGTTGTAAGGAGAGGTGTAGGATTTTCAAAATTTTTATTTACTTATTTATTTGCAAGGAGAAAGAGAGACAGAAAGAGAGAAAGAGAGAGACAATGGGCTGCCAGGGCATCCTGCAGCTGCAAATAAACTTTTGGGCTGGGCACAGTGGTACACGCCTTTACTCCCAGCACTTGGGAGGCAGAGGTAGGAGGATTGCTGTGAGTTTGAGGCCACCCTGAGAATCCAGAGTGAATTCCAGGTCAGCCTGTACTAGAGTGAAATTCTACCTCGAAGCTCTCCCCCACCCAAAAAAAAACTTTGATGCATGAGCCACTCTGTGCATCCGCCTTTTTGTGGGTACTGGAGATTGGAGCCCAGACTGCAAGGCTTTGCAAGCAAGTGCCTTAACCACTGAGCCATCTCTGTAGCCCAAGCTGTAGGACTTTTGTACATGTCCATTAGGACATTAGGCAAGCTTTCTCCTATTCCTAGTTAATAGGGGTTTTCTTCTTCTTTTGCTTGTGTGTGTGTATGTGGTGTATGCATGTGTATGTGCCTCCATGTGCTCTCCTGTGGTAGAGAGTGGGGTGGCTTGTGCTTGCCTGCAGTGGCCACAGCAGAATATCAGGTGTCCTTCTCCATTGCTCTTTTGCCCATTCTCATTTTGAGCCCGTTCTCATTTAGGGTCTCTTATTGCTACTGGAGCTTGCTGTTCTTTTTTTTTCATGAACTTGGACAATTCCTTGGTTTCTGCTCCCTTTAAGACTGGGACTCCAGGTGTCAGTGACCGCACCCAGCTGTTTAGTGGCTTCTAGAGATTCAAACTTGGGCAGTTTCAGGCCCCTGTGTTTGTGCAGAACATTCACTTAACCACTGAGCCATCTCCCCAGTCCTATCAGGGTTTTCTTTTAGAAAGAGCGAGAGAGAGGCAGAGAGGATTGGCATGCCAGGGCCTCAGCCACTGCAATCGAACTCCAGATGCTTGCTCCACCTAGTGGGCATGTGCAACCTGTGCTTGCCTCACCTTTGTGCATCCGGCTCACATGGAATCAGGAGAGTCGAACATGGGTCCTTAGGCTTTGCAGGCAAGCACTTTAACCACAATACCATCTCTCCAGTCCCCTATCAGGTTTATATCAAGAATGGATTCTGGGGTTGGGAAGATCGCTCAGCAGTTTAAAAAATACTTGAAATTTTAAAAAATTAAAAAAAAAAAAACTTAAGAGGGCTGGAGAGATGGCTTAGCAGTTAAGGCGCCTACCTGCTAAGCCTAATAACCTGGTTCCAATCTCCAGGTCCCACGTTTAGCCAGATGCAGTGACACAAGGGTGCAATGCCGCACTTGACCACAAGGGGGTGCACACATCTGGATTTCGTTCACAGCAGCTGAGACTGCTGGCATGCCCATTCTCATCTCCTTCTCCCTCTCTGTCTGTCTCTCTCTGTGTCTCTCTCCAAAAATAAAAATAAAAAAATAATTTTTTTAAAAAATAAAAAAAATAAAAAATACTTGCAAAGCCTGTAGGCCCAGGTGTGATTCCCAATACCCACATAAAGCTAGATGCAAAAAAGGGTACATGCATTTGGAGTTTGCAGTGGCAAGAGGCCATGGCATGCCCATTCTCTTTCTCTCTCTCCTTGCAAATACTTCAAATATATATATATATAGTTTTTCGAGGTAGGGTCTCACTCTGGCTCAGGCTGACCTGGAATTCACTATGTAGTCTCAGGGTGGCCTTGAACTCTCGGCGATCCTCCTATCTCTGCCTCCCGAGTGCTGGGATTAAAGGTGTGCGCCACCATGCCCGGCTCAATAATATTTTTTAATATTTTATTTATTTATTTATTTATTTATTTATTTATTTATTTATTTATTTATTTGTGTGTGTGAGAGAGAGAGAGAAAGAGAGAGGAAGAGGCAGAGAGAATGGGCTCACCAGGGCCTCCAGCCGCTGCAAATGAACTCCAGACGCATGCGCCCCCTTCTGCATCTGGCTTACGTGGGTCCTGGGGAATTGAACCAGGGTCCTTAGGCTTCACAGGCAAACACCTTAACCACTAAGCCATTTCCCCAGCCCATTCAATAATATTTTTTAAACAAAGAATGGATTTTTGAATATTGTCTGGGTTAGTCTTTTAGGTATGTGACAAATACTTAAGGGAGAATTTATTTTGGCTCATGTTCTCTGAGGTTTCAGTCTGTGTTTCTTTTCTCATTAAGGAGATATGACATCTGAAAGAACTTCAGGCAGGAAGGATTTATTCTGGGTCTTCGTTCAGAGAACAAATACATCATTACAGGGAAGGCACAGCAGTGGGAGCAACTTGAGGCCGTGGCAGTGGGAATGGGAGAAAGCCAGTAATATCTCAGTGGTAGGCAGAACCAGGCAGGAAGTAGAGCTGGGCTATAATCCTCAAGGCCCACCCTACAGTGGCCCACTTCCAATCCAGGCTAACCTCACTTTCTTTTCTTTCTTTAAAAAAAATTTTTTTTTGATTTTTCGTTTTTTCAAGGTAAGGTGTCACTCTAGTCCAGGCTGACCTGAAATTCACTATGTAGTCTCAAAGATGGCTTCACACTCACAGCAAACCTCCTACCTCTGCCTCCTGAGTGCTGGGATTAAAGGTGTGCACCACCACGCCTGGCTAAAAAATTTTTTTATTTATTTATTTATTTATTTATTTATTTATTTATTTATTTATTTATGAGAGAGAAAGAGGCAGAGAGGGAGAGAATGGGCACACCAGGGCCTCCAGCCACTGCAAACAAACTCCAGATGCATGCGCCCCTTTGTGCATCTGGCTTACATGGGTCCTGGAGAGTCGAACTGGGATCCTTTGGCTTTGCAGGAAAATGCCTTAACCACTAAGCCATCTCTCTAGCCCTAACCTCACTTTCTAAAGTTTCTGCAACCTTCCAAAACAGCACCCCCAGTTGGGGAAGTATTCAAGCACATTAGCCTGTGGTGGACATTTTACATTCAAGTAATAACACAATTCATTATGGCAGGGAGGGCATATTAAATCAGAGTAGGGGACAGGGGAGATAGCTCAGTGGTTAAAGGTGCTTGCTTGCAAAGCCTGATGGCCTGAATTTGATCCCCAGAACCCATGTAAGCCAGTTGCACAAAGTTGGTCCATGTATCTGGGGTTGGTTTGCAGTGGCAGGAGGCCCTGGTACACCCATTCATTCTCTCTCTCTCTCCCCTTGCATATATGTGTGTGTGTGTATTGTTTGTTTGTTTTGTTTTGTTTTGTTTTGTTTTTGTTTTTCAAGGTAGGGTCTCATTCTAGCCCAGGCTGACCTGGAATTCACTATGTAGTCTCAGGGTGGCCTTGAACTCATGGTGATCCTCCTACCTCTGCCTCTAAAAATTTCAAAATCAAAAGAACGCCTGCATCGATGTTAATAAGAGGTATTGTTTTGTAGGGGTATTTCCTTCTGTGATGTCTCTGTTTAGCCATGGTACCAGGGCAGTCACTGGCTCAATGAATGAGTCTTCTGTTTTCCAGAAGATTTTATGCATAATGGTGGGGTTTTTTTCCTTTTATTCTCTAGATTCATCTGTGAAGCCACTTGGGCTTAGTTTTCTTTGTGGGAAAGTTAATTACACATTTAGCTTATCTAATAGACATATGGATATTTAAGTAGTTTTCTTTTTTTCTTCTTTTAAAATTTGTTTATTTAGGGCTGAAGAGATAGCTTAGCAGGTAAGGCACTTGCCTGCAAAGCTGAGGGACCTAGGTTCAATTCTCTAGGTCCCATGTAAACTGGTGGCACATGCATTTGGAGTTTGTTTGCAGTGGTTGGAGGCTCTTGCATGCCCATTTTCTCACTCTCTCTTTCTCTCCCTCTGTATCTAATAAATTTAAAAGGTTATTAATTTATATGAACAGATATGTATGTACTAGAATCTCTTGCCCCTAAAATCAGATGCCTGGGGCTGGAGAGATGGCTTAGTGGTTAAGGCACTTGCCTGCGAAGCCTAAGGACCCATGGTCGACTCCGCAGATCCCACCTAAGCCAGATGCACAAAGTGACGAGGTGGCGCATGGGTCTGTAGTTCGATTGCAGTGGCTGGAGGTCCTGGAGTATCAATTCATTCTCTCTCTTTCTCTCTCTCTCTGTGTGTCATTAAAATAAATAAATAAATAAATAAATAAATAAATAAATAAATAAATAAATAAAAGTTAAAAAAAAATCAGATGCCCAGCTTTATGTGAATGGCTGGGGAATTGAGCCTGGGGCTGGTAGGCTTTACAAGCAAGCACCTTTAACCATCTCCAAGGCCCTTTTTTAAATTTTTGAGACAGTTCTTTTTTTTTTTTTTTTTTTTTGAGGAAAGCCCAACAGACTGACCTTAAAAAAAAAAAAAAGCATATTTTTATTTATTTGACAGAGAGAAGGGGGCAGGGGAAGAGAATGGTGGCACCAGGGCATCCAGCCACTACAAACGAACTCCAGATGCATGCACCACCTTATGCATCTGGCTAATGTGGGTCCTGAGGAATTGAACCTGGGTCCTTTGGCTTTGCAGGCAAACGCTTTAACCACTAAGCCATCGCTCCAGCCCCAGATGACCTTTTTTTTTTTTTTTTTTTAAGGTGAGAAAGTGAGAGAAAGAGAGAACTGGCACGCTAGGGCCTCCAGCCACTGTAATCAAACTCCAGATGCATGAGTCACCTTGTGCTTCTGGCTTACATGGGACTTGGAGAGTCAAACATGGGTTCTTAGACTTTGCAGGCATGTACCTTAACTGCTAAGCCATCTTTCTGGCAAAGACAGAATTTTTTTAAAGCAAATCCTCTTTCTCCATTGCTCTTTTTGCCCATTCTCATTTTGAGCCCGTTCTCCATTTTAGGGTCTCTTATTGCTACTGGAGCTTGCTGTTCTTTTTTTCATGAATCCTGGACAATTCCTTGGTTTCTGCTCCCTTTAAGACTGGGACTCAGGTGTCAGTGACCAACCCAACTGTTTAGTGGCTTCTAGAGATTCAAACTTGGGCAGTTTCAGGCCCCTGTGTTTGTGTAGAAACATTCACTTAACCACTGAGCCATCTCCCAGTCCTATCAGGGTTTTCTTTTAGAAAGAGCGAGAGAGGCAGAGAGTTGGCATGCTGTTGGGCCTCAGCCACTGCAATCGAAACCAGATGCTTGCTCCACCTGGTGGGCATGTGCAACCTGTGCTTGCCTCACCTTTGTGCATCCGCTCACATGGAATCAGGAGAGTCGAACATGGGTCCTTAGGCTTTGCAGGCAAACCACAACCCTGGCCACCATCTCTCAGTCCCCTATCAGGTTTATATCAGAATGGATTCTGGGGTTGGGAAGATGCTCAGCAGTTTAAAAATACCCCAGGGTTTAAAAATTAAAAAAAAAAACTTAAAGGGCTGGAGAGATGACAGCAGTTAAGGCGCCTGCCTGCTGGCCTAATAACAAGGTTCCAATCTCCCAGGTCCACGTTTGTGAAGATGCAGTGACACAAGGGTGCAATGCCGCACTGACCCTGAAGGTGCACACATCTGGTTCGTTCACAACAGCTGAGAACTGCCCATGCCATTCTCATCTCCTTCTCTCTCTGTCTGTCTCTCTGTGTCTCTCTCAAAAATAAAAATAAAAAAGCCATTTTTTTAAAATAAAAAAATAAAAAATACTTGCAAAGCCAATACCCAGGGTGTGATTTCCCAATACATAAAAGCTAGATGCAAAAAAGGGTACATGCATTTTGGAGTTTGCAGTGGCAAGAGGCCATGGCATGCCCATTCTCTTCTCTCTCACTTGCAATATATATATATATATATATATATATATATATATATATATATAGTTTTTGTGAGGTCTCACTCTGGCTCAGGCTGACCTGGAATTCACTATGTAGTCTCAGGGTGCCTTGGAACTCTCGGCCGATCCTCCTATCTCTACCTCCCGAGTGCTGGATTAAAGGTGTGTTGCCCATGCCGCGGCTCAATAATATTTTTAATATTTTTATTTATTTATTTATTTATTTATTTATTTATTTATTTATTTATTTGTTTGTGTGTGAGAGAGAAAGAGAGAAGGAGAAGAGGCAGAGAGAATGGGGCTCCCTCAACCCAGCTGCAAATGAACTCAAACGATGTCGCCTTCTGCATCTGACTTAATACGGTCCTGGGGACCGAACCAGGTCCTTAGGCTTCACAGGCAAACACCTTAACCACTAAGCCATTTCCAGCAGCCCATTCAATAATATTTTTAAACAAAAAGAATGGATTTTTGAATATTGTCTGGGTTAGTCTTTTAGGTATGTGACAAATACTTAGGAGAATTTATTTTGGCTCATGTTCTCTGAGGTTTCAGTCTGTGTTTTCTTTTCTCATTAAGGAGATATGACATCTGAAAGAACTTCAGGCAGGAAGGATTTATTCTGGGTCTTCAGAGAACAAATACATCATTACAGGGAAGGCACAGCAGTGGGAGCAACTTGAGGCCGTGGCAGTGGGAGATGGGAGAAAAGCCAGTAATATCTCAGTGGTAGGCAGGACCAGGCAGGAAGTAGAGCTGGGCTATAATCCTCAAGGCCCACCCTACAGTGGCCCACTTCCAATCCAGGCTAACCTCACTTTCTTTTCTTTCTTTAAAAAAATTTTTTTTGATTTTAGTTTTTCAAGGTAAGGTGTCACTCTAGTCAGGCTGACCTGAAATTCACTATGTAGTCTCAAAGATGGCTTCACACTCACAGCAAACCTCCTACCTCTGCCTCCTGAGTGCTGGGATTAAAGGTGTGCACCACCACGCCTGGCTAAAAATATTTTTTATTTATTTATTTATTTATTTATTTATTTATTTATTTATTTATTTGAGAGAGAAAGAGGCAGAGAGGGAGAGAATGGGCACAGGGCCTCCAGCCACTGCAAACAAACTCAGATGCATCGCCCCTTTGTGCATCTGGCTTACATGGGTCCTGGAGAGTCGAACTGGGATCCTTTGGCTTTGCAGGAAAATGCCTTAACCACTAAGCCATCTCTCTAGCCCTAACCTCACTTTCTAAAGTTTCTGCAACCTTCCAAAACAGCACCCCAGTTGGGAAGTATTCAAGCACATTAGCCTGTGGTGGACATTTTACATTCAAGTAATAACACAATTCATTATGGCAGGGAGGGCATATTAAATCAGAGTAGGGGACAGGGGAGATAGCTCAGTGGTTAAAGGTGCTTGCTTGCAAAGCCTGATGGCCTGAATTTGATCCCCAGAACCCATGTAAG
The DNA here is from genome assembly GCA_036365145.1 of Orientallactaga sibirica. Classification (NCBI taxonomy): domain Eukaryota; kingdom Metazoa; phylum Chordata; class Mammalia; order Rodentia; family Dipodidae; genus Orientallactaga; species Orientallactaga sibirica. The sequence continues at coordinate 7,149,533 of JAEOAD010000042.1, read as the reverse complement.
CCAGTTGCACAAAGTTGGTCCATGTATCTGGGGTTGGTTTGCAGTGGCAGGAGGCCCTGGTACACCCATTCATTCTCTCTCTCTCTCCCCTTGCATATATGTGTGTGTGTTGTTTGTTTTGTTTTGTTTTTGTTTTTCAAGGTAGGGTCTCATTCTAGCCCAGGCTGACCTGGAATTCACTATGTAATCTCAGGGTGGCCTTGAACTCATGGTGATCCTCCTACCTCTGCCTCTAAAAATTTCAAAATCAAAAGAACGCCTGCATCGATGTTAATAAGAGGTATTGTTTTGTAGGGGTATTTCCTTCTGTGATGTCTCTGTTTAGCCATGGTACCAGGGCAGTCACTGGCTCAATGAATGAGTCTTCTGTTTTCCAGAAGATTTTATGCATAATGGTGGGGGTTTTTTCCTTTTATTCTCTAGATTCATCTGTGAAGCCACTTGGGCTTAGTTTTCTTTGTGGGAAAGTTAATTACACATTTAGCTTATCTAATAGACATATGGATATTTAAGTAGTTTTCTTTTTTTCTTCTTTTAAAATTTGTTTATTTAGGGCTGAAGAGATAGCTTAGCAGGTAAGGCACTTGACTGCAAAGCTGAGGGACCTAGGTTCAATTCTCTAGGTCCCATGTAAACTGGTGGCACATGCATTTGGAGTTTGTTTGCAGTGGTTGGAGGCTCTTGCATGCCCATTTTCTCACTCTCTCTTTCTCTCCCTCTGTATCTAATAAATTTAAAAGGTTATTAATTTATATGAACAGATATGTATGTACTAGAATCTCTTGCCCCTAAAATCAGATGCCTGGGGCTGGAGAGATGGCTTAGTGGTTAAGGCACTTGCCTGCAAAGCGTAAGGACCCATGGTCAACTCCGCAGATCCCACCTAAGCCAGATGCACAAGGTGACGAGGTGGCGCATGGGTCTGTAGTTCGATTGCAGTGGCTGGAGGTCCTGGAGTACCAATTCATTCTCTCTCTCTCTCTGTGTGTCATTAAAATAAATAAATAAATAAATAAATAAATAAATAAATAAATAAATAAATAAAAGTTAAAAAAAATCAGATGCCCAGCTTTATGTGAATGGCTGGGAAATTGAGCCTGGGGCTGGTAGGCTTTACAAGCAAGCACCTTTAACCATCTCCAAGGCCCTTTTTTAAATTTTTGAGACAGTTTTTTTTTTTTTTTTTTTTGAAAGCCCAACAGACTGACCTTTTAAAAAAAAAAAAAAACAGCATATTTTTATTTATTTGACAGAGAGAAGGGGGTGGGGAAAGAGAATGGTGGCACCAGGGCATCCAGCCACTACAAACGAACTCCAGATGCATGCACCACCTTATGCATCTGGCTAATGTGGGTCCTGAGAAATTGAACCTGGGTCCTTTGGCTTTGCAGGCAAAGCGCTTTAACCACTAAGCCATCGCTCCAGCCCCAGATGACCTTTTTTTTTTTTTTTTTTTAAGGGGAGAAAGTGAGAGAGAGAACTGGCACGCTAGGGCCTCCAGCCACTGTAATCAAACTCCAGATGCATGAGTCACCTTGTGCTTCTGGCTTACATGGGACTCGGAGAGTCAAACATGGGTTCTTAGACTTTGCAGGCATGTACCTTAACTGCTAAGCCATCTTTCTGGCAAAGACAGAATTTTTTTAAAGCAAATCCTCTTTTTAAAAATATTTATTTATTTGAACTGAGCGTGGTAGCGCACACCTTTAATCCCAGCACTCGGGAGGCAGAGGTAGGAGGATCACCGTGAGTTTGAGACCACCCTGAGATTACATAGTGAATTCCAGGTCAGCCTGAGCTAGAGTGAGACACTACCTCAAAAAGAAAAAATCAGCCGGGCATGGTGGCACACGTCTTTAATCCCAATACTTGGGAGGCAGAGGTAGGAGGATTGCCATGAGTTCGAGGCCACCCTGAGACTACATAGTGAATTCCAGGTCAGCCTGAGCTAGAGTGAGACCCTACCTTGAAAAACCAAAAAAAAAAAAAATTTATTTATTTGTTTGTTTGTTTATTCATTTATTTGAGACAGAAAGAGAAAGAGAGAGAGAGAATATGGGTGTACCAGGGCCTCCAGCTGCTGCAAATGAACTCCAGACACATGCACCACTTTGTGCGTCTGGCCTTACATGGGTACTGGGGAATAGAACCTAGGACAGGGGACTTTGCAAGAAGCTCCTTTAACTTTGAGCCATCTCCCCAGTTCCCATTCTTATTTTCTAATACATATATTTAGTGATTTAAATTTCTCCCTAAATACATTTCAGCTGCATCTCATGCATTGTAATGCTGTTGTATTTTATGCTTATTCAACTCAAAACACGTTTTACTTTACCTTCTGATGGTTTGCACCCATTCGTTATTCAGCTATACATTACTTAGCTTCGAATATTTAGAGAATTCCTAGAGCTATTTCTAGGTGTTTTTTTAAACTATTTTTAAATTTGTTATTTTTGGAGAGAAATCGTAGAGAGAGAAGAAGAGGGAGACAGATAGAGAATAGGCATGCCAGCAGTCTCTCAGCTTCTGTGAACGAAATCCAGATGTGTGCGCCCCCTTGGGCAAGTGCGGCATTGCACCCTTGCGTCACTGCATCTGGCTAAACGTGGGACCTGGAGATTGGAACTGGGTTCTTAGGCTTAGCAGGCAGGTGCCTTAACCACTAAGCCATCTCTCCAGCCCGTTTTTTTTTTTTTTTTTTGAGAGAGAGAGACAGAGAGGGAGAGGGAGAGGGAGACAGAGAACAGATGCTCCAGCAGCCTCTCAGCCACTGTGAACGAACTCCAGATGTGTGCGCCCCCTTGTGGGCAAGTTCAGCATTGCAACCTTGAGTCACTTTTGCATCTGGCTAAATGTGGGACCTGGAGATTGGAACCACGTTCTTAGGTTTAGCAGGCAGGCGCCTAATCCGCTAAGCCATCTCTCCAGCCCTATTGCTAGTTTTTATTTCCGATTTAACTCACAGTAATTAGAGAATGAATCCTCTTAAATTTGCTCAGACTTGTGCGATAGCTCAGAATATCTTCTCTGCTGGCAAATGTGTTTTTCTATGACAGCAATATGTTCTACAATCATAAGTTAAGTCAAGCTACTTGATAGTGTTTTTCATATTCTTTTATTTTTAATTTTATTTTTGAGAGAGTCAGAGAGAGAGAGAGACAGAGACAGAGAATGGGTGCACCAGCAGCCTCTCAGCCGCTGTGAATGAATTCCAGATGCATGCACCCCCTTGTGGGCAGTGCATTGTGCCCTTGCATCACTTTGCGTCTGGCTATACATGGGACCTGGAGAATCAAACAGGCATTCTTAGGCTTAGCAGGCAGATGCCTTAACCGCTAAGTCATCTCTCCAGCCCATGTGTTTTTCATATTCTTAATCCTTACTAATTTCATGTCTATTTATTTTATCGCTTATTGAAAAAGGTGGTTTTAAATCCTAAATTGTGAATTGTTCATTGCTTCTTTGTGGGAGAGTGCTGGGATTACAAGTGTGCACTTGTCATCCTACAGCCCACCAGACTTCCTTCACATATGCACTAGCCATCTAGAATCGCCACAGATACGTTTTTTAAAAAATATTTTTACTTATCTATTTTTGTATGTATGTGTGTGTGTGAGAGAGAGAGAGAGAGAGAGAGAGAGAGCACATCAGGGTCTCTTGCCACTGTAAATGAGTGTATTTGTGCCACTTTTTGAGTCTGACTCTACATGAATGCTGGGGAATTGAACCTGGGTCGCCAGGCTTTGCAAGCAAGCACCTTTAACCACTGAGCAATCTCCCCAGCCCCTCCACAGATACCTTGAGACAACTTATGCAAGAGGATTTCAGAGCCGGGTGTGGTGGCGCACGCCTTTAATTCCAGGCAGAGGTAGGAGGATCGCCATGAGTTCGAGGCCACCCTGAGATTAAAGAGTGAATTCCAGGACAGCCTGAGCTAGAGTGAGACCCTACCTCGAAAAAAACCAAAAAAAAAAAAAAAAAGGATTTCAGGGCTGGGGAAATGGGTTAGCAGTTAAGGTGTTTGCCTATGAAGCCTAAGGACCCTGGTTCAATTCCCCAGGACCCATGTAAGTCAAATGCACAAGGGAGCACATGCATCTGGAGTTCGTTTGCAGTGGCTAGAGACCCTGGCATGCCTATTCTCTCTTTCTTTCTATCTGCCTCATCCTCTCTCTCTCAAATAAATAAATAAAATATTTATTTATTTATTTATTTATTTAATTTATTTATTTATTGGTTTTTTTGAGGTAGGGTCTCACTGTAGCCCAGGCTGACCTGGAATTCACTCTGTAGTCTCAAGGTGGCCTCAAACTCATGGTGATCCTCCTACCTCTGCCTCCCGAGTGGTGGGATTAAAGGTGTGCACCACCACACCCGGCTTTCAAATAAATAAATAAAATATTTTTTAAAAAGGATTGCAGCTAAGGGGCTGGAGAGATAGCTTAGCAGTTAAGGCACTTGCCTGTAAAGCCTAAGGACCCCCAGTTCCATTCCCCAGTATCCATGTAAGCCAGATGCACAAGATGGTGCATGAATCTGGAGTTCGTTTGCAGTGGCTAAAGACCCTGGCACACCCGTTCTCTCCCTTCCTCCCTCCCTCCCTTTCTCTCTGTCTGCCTCTTTTTCTCTCAAATAAATAAATTAAATTAAATAATTTTAAGGGGCTGGAGAGGTGGCTCAGTGGTTAAGGTGTTTGCCTGCAAAGCCTAATGACCTGAGTTCAATTCCCCAGTACCCACGTAAGCCAGATGCACAAAAGGGACTCATGCATCTGGAGTTTGTTTGCAGTGGCTAGAGGCCATGCCACGCCCATTCTCTCTGTCTCTTTCTTTCTATGTCTCTCTCTGCTTGCAAATAAATAAATAAATAATTTTAACAAAATATTTATTTATTTATTTGCAAGCAGAGAGTGAGAAAGAGAGACAGACAGAGACAGAATGGGCTTGCCAGGGCCTCCAGCCACTGCAAATGAACTCCAGATACATGTGCCCCTTGTGCATCTGGCTTATTGAGGAAGAATCAACCTGTCCTTTTGGCTTCATAAATGCAAATGCCATTTCTCCAGCCCAAATAAATAATTTTTAAAAAATAAAATAATTTTTAAAAATTCAAACAAACAGGGCTGAAGGGATGGCTTGGCAGTTAAGGTGTTTGTCTGCAAAGCCAAAGGACCCAGGTTGGATTCCCCAGAACCCACATTAGCTAGATGCACAGAGGCGCATTCATCTGGAGTTCATTTGCAGTGGCTGGAGGCCTGGCGCGCCCATTCTCTCTCTCTCTTTCTCTCTCTTCCTCTTTCTCTGTCAAATAAAAAAACAAATAAAAAAATTTTAAAAATCAAACAATATAAAAGAACTTTTAAAAATGCAGCTAGAGACGGGCATGGTGGAGCTTTAATCCACACTTTAATCCCAAGCACTTGAGAGACAGAATTCCATCAGCCTGGAGGATCACAATGAGTTCCAAGCCATCCTTACCAGCACTTGATAGCGAATTCCAGGTCAGCCTGAGCTAGAGTAAGACCCTACCTCGAAAAAACAATCAAACAAACAAAAACTTGCAGTGGATAGCCCTGAATCCTGAAGGCACAGCCCTTCCAGGTCTGTTTGAAACAGTTTATACCAGATTTTTGCAGTCCTAAACCTGAATGAACCGTTTTCACACTGTATAGAAGGAAAGTACTCCCTCTAGTGGAGGGAATATTATGATTGGTCCAAAACACAAAACTGGGTGACTGTGATTATTGCTGGAGGTAAGGCTGTGATTGGCCAAACAGCTGTGACTGGTCCAAACACCCAGTCTTGGGCTATATAAAAACAAGCTGCTCAGGCTCACCCAGGGAGTTGCCTGGAATCCACTTTCCAATGTTACCTTCTCTGTTTTTTTTTTTTTTGGTGCTGAGGACCAAAACCAGGGCCTTACGCTTGCTAGGCAAGTGCTCATCCACTGAGCTAAATCCCAACCCCACCGTCTTTGGTTTTTGCAACATGAGGTCCAACATGGACTTTTCTCCAGTGGCCTTTCCTTGCGTGCCCACAGTAGTGCAGAATGAGCTGGAAACAGAAAGAGCAAACAAACGGCAGAGCAGCACCAAGCAGACAGAGCAGCAAAGGCAGCGTGGACAGCGTGACGACTGTACAAACACCCACCCGGGCAGTGGCACTGGCCTTTCTGGGGCTGTGGATTGTCACTAGTGCCCCATGCTCCAGCCCTTTGGTTTGACGGCTCTATAAGAACCCCACCTTTTGGCTCTGCCTGTGTGCACCTTACCGCTTCTGTGCACCTACACCATGCTTCCAAATTGCCCAGCAGCAACTTCCTGACAGCTGAACAGTGGCTTCAAAGGTAGTGCCAGCAGTAACGCTCTGTCCAAGGACCCTTTCCTGCTTTACTCAAACCGCTTCTTGGGCCTTACTGGGGTTGCTTACAGAACAGGGTGAGGATTGCTTACAGGGACCGTGGATGACTCAAAGGTGACTGCATCAGGAACAGCCCACCCCAGCATAGGTGCTGACTCCTGGAAGCTGTGGCCCTGGAGCTCACTGTGCAACGTGCAGGCAGCTTGGCTGGTAGGGCAGTTTCTTCTGGAGCAGTTGTGTTCCCTTTATATAACTTTAGGGAAGGTTCTTCTGCAACTTTTTCTCAGACTTGTCCCTGGGTTTCTGAGCTTCCTTCCCTTCCCCACCCCAGAGGGAATGTTTTGATTTAGAGAAATTGCTACACAGCACACCCATTTTTCTGACCCTGGATGCTGGACTTTCAAATATCCACACTTGCCATCAGCTCTCAGCTCCTGAGCTCCATGAAGATGTGGCAGGATGGAGGCCTTGGCATGGCTACTTGACAGCTGGCAGGGCAGCCAGCCCCCTCCCAGAAGCACCCACCGGCCTGAATCCACCCAGCAGCACCTGTGTGGTATGGCTGCCCTTCAGACTTCTGGGTATCCCTATCCACTCACCAGGATCTTCCCTCAAGGGTATGTGCACCTAAGTGATTCCTGCTGCACCCAATGGCCAGTTGCAGGATGGCCCTCCATGTGTCCCAGTTCTGAATGCTGTCCCAACACAGGCAGTTAACCCCAAGTCATGTTGTCAGCTGCTACTGACAATTGAAACAACAGCTGAACAGTTAGAGAATGACCAAGACAGGAAGAAGGGGCAGAAGCTGAGGTGAGCAGCAGAGCTGATGAAAGGCTAGAAGGAGAAGCTAGGGAGATGGCTAAGCAGCTAAAGGTTCTTGCTTGCAAAGCCTGCAGGCCCGATTCAATCCCCAGCACCCATGTAAAGCTGGATGCGAAGTGGCTCACGTGCCTGTGATCACAAAGCACCTATGACAATGAATGGCTGAGCCAGAAGAATGCAAAACTCATGGGCCAGCTAGTCTGGCATTCTGGTGGTTCATTTGCAGCATCAAGAAACTGTCTTAGACGGGATGTGGTGGCACATGTCTTTAATCCCAGCACTTGGGAGGCAGAGGTTAGGAGGACCACCGTGAGTTCAAGGCCACCCTGAGACTACATAGTTAATTCAGGTTAGTCTGGACTAGCATGAAACCCTATCTCAAAGAGAAAGAAGAAGAAGGAGGAGGAGGAGAACAAGAAGAGGGGCCAGAGGGATTGCTTAGTGGTTAAGATGTTTGCCTGCAAAGCCAAAGGATCCCACTTTGATTCTCCAGGATCCACATAAGCCAGATGCACAAGAAGCCGCATGCATCTGGAGTTCGTTTGCAGTGGCTCTCTCTCTCTCTCTCTCTGCCTCTTTCTCTCAAATAAATAAATTAAAATATAATTTTTAAAAAGAAAAGAAACTTTGTCTCAAAGAAGGTGGAACACAGACCCTTGAGTTATCTACACACACACTCACACACACACACACAGAGGCTAGAAGGAGTCAGAATGGAGAACATGCAGCCATGGTCACCAGATGACTTGCAGAGAGCTGTCAAATCTTTAGCATCAAGGGCCCCAGAGTTGTAACATTGGCAGCTGCCAAGGCCAATGGTCCTGACACCATGCCCTTTTTTTTTTTTTTTTTTTTTTTTTTTAGTGAGGTCTCACTCTCTGGCCCAAGCTGACCTGGAATTCACACTATCACTATATGTAGTCTCAGGAGGCCTCGAACTCCACAGTGATTCCTCTGCCTCCCAGTGCTGGGATTAAAGGCATACCACCATGCCCAACTAAAATTATTTTTCTTAGCCAAGCATTTTGGAGGCAGATGTAGGAGGATAACTGTAAATTCAGGGCCATCCTGAGACTAGAATGAATTCCAGTGAAACTCTATCTTGAAAAACAAAAACAAAAAATTTTTTTCTTAAAAATGCAGTTAAGGGCTGTAAGGATGGTTTAGCATTTAAGATGCTTGCCTGTGAAGCCTAAGGACCCAGGTTCAATTTTCCAGATCCCACAAAGCCAGATATACATGACAGTGCATGCATCTGGAATTTGTTTTACAAGTGGCTTGAGACCCTGGTGTACCATTATCTCTCTCTCCTTTGCTCTCTCCCTCTCTCTGTCTCAAATAAATGAAAAATAAGGGCTGGAGGAATGGCTTAGATGTTAAGGGTTGCCTGCAAGCAAAAGGACCCAAGTTCATTTCCCCAGGCCCATATAGCCAATTTTTAAGGTGGTGCATCATCTAGGATTCATTTGCAGGCTGGAAGCCTAGCACACCATTCTCTCTGTCTCATTCTACCTCTGCCTCCCAAGTTCTGGGATTAAAGGTGTCTGCTACCACCCGGCTTTCAAATAAATAAATAAAATATTTTAAAAAAAGGATTGCAGCTAAGGGGCTGGAGAAATAGCTTAGCATTAAGGCACTTGCCTGTAAAGCCTAAGAACCCCCAGTTCCATTCCCCAGTATCCATGTAAGCCAGATGCACAAGATGGTGCATGAATCTGGAGTTCGTTTGCAGTGGCTAAAGACCCTGGCACACCCGTTCTCTCCCTTCCTCCCTCCCTCCCTTTCTCTCTGTCTGCCTCTTTCTCTCTCTCAAATAAATAAATTAAATTAAATAATTTTAAGGGGCTGGAGAGGTGGCTCAGTGGTTAAGGTGTTTGCCTGCAAAGCCTAATGACCTGAGTTCAATTCCCCAGTACCCACATAAGCCAGATGCACAAAAGGGACTCATGCATCTGGAGTTTGTTTGCAGTGGCTAGAGGCCATGCCATGCCCATTCTCTCTGTCTCTTTCTTTCTATGTCTCTCTCTGCTTGCAAATATATAAATAAATAATTTTAACAAATATTTATTTATTTATTTGCAAGCAGAGAGTGAGAAAGAGACAGACAGAGACAGAATGGCTGTTAAGTCTTCAGTCACAGAATCTAACCCAGAGCAGGGGGCAACCCTTGTGCATCTGGCTTACGTGGGTCCTGGGAATCCAACCTGGGTCCTTTTGGCTTCATAGGCAAATGCCATTTCTCAGCCCAAATAAATAATTTTTAAAAAATAAAATAATTTTTAAAAATTCAAACAAACAGGGCTGAAGGGATGGCTTGGCAGTTAAGGTGTTTGTCTGCAAAGCCAAAGGACCCAGGTGGATTCCCCAGAACCCACATTAGCTAGATGCACAAGGGGCGATTCATCTGGAGTTCATTTGCAGTGTATGGAGGCCCTGGTGCACCCATTCTCTCTCTCTCTCTTTCTCTCTCTTCCTCTTTCTCTGTCAAATAAAAAAACAAATAAAAAATTTTAAAATCAAACAATATAAAAAGAACTTTTAAAAAATGCAGCTAGAGACGGGCATGGTGGAGCACACCTTTAATCCCAGCACTTGAGAGACAGAGATAGGAGGATCACAATGAGTTCCAAGCCATCCTGGCACTACATAGCGACTCCAGGTCAGCCTGAGCTAGAGTAAGACCCTACCTCGAAAAAAAAAAAAAACAATCAAACAAACAAAAACTTGCAGTGGATAGCCCTGAATCCTGAAGGCACAGCCCCTTCCAGGTCTGTTTGAGCAGTTTATACTTGGGGATTTTTGCAGTCCTAAACCTGAATGAACCGTTTTCACACTGTATAGAAGGAAGTACTCCCTCTAGTGGAGGAATATTATGATTGGTCCAAAACACAAAACTGGGTGACTGTGATTATTGCTGGAGGTAAGGCTGTGATTGGCCAAACAGCTGTGACTGGTCCAAACACCCAGTCTTGGGCTATATAAAGCAAGCTGCTCAGGCTCACCCAGGGAGTTGCCTGGAATCCACTTTCCAATGTTACCTTCTCTGTTTTTTTTTTTTTTGGTGCTGATGAATTAAACCCCAGGGCCTTGCGCTTGCTAGGCAAGTGCTCATCCACTGAGCTAAATCCCAACCCCACCGTCTCTGGTTTTGCAACATGAGGTCCAACATGGACTTTTCTCCAGTGGCCTTTCCTTGCGTACTTACAGTAGTGCAGAATGAGCTGGAAACAGAAAGAGCAAACAAGCGGCAGAGCAGCACCAAGCAGACAGAGCAGCAAAGGCAGCGTGGACAGCGTGACGACTGTACAAACACCCACCCGGGCAGTGGCACTGGCCTTTCGGGCTGTGGATTGTCACTAGTGCCCCATGCTCCAGCCCTTTGGTTTGGCGGCTCTATAAGAACCCCACCTTTGGCTCTGCCTGTGTGCACCTTACCGCCCTGCGCACCTACACTCCATGCTTCTCCAAATTGCCCAGCAGCAACTTCCTGACAGCTGAACAGTGGTTTGGGGGCCAGAAAAGCCAGCAGTAACGCCTGTCCAAGGACCCTTTCCCTGCTTTACTCAAACCGGCTTCTTGGGCCTTACCAAGCCATGTTTACAGAACAGGGTGAGGGATTGCTTACAGGGACCGTGGATGACTCAAGGTGACTGCATCAGGAACAGCCCACCCCAGCATAGGTGCCGACTCAGAAGCTGTGGCCCTGGAGCTCACTGTGCAACGTGCAGGCAGCTTGGCTGGTAGGGCAGTTTCTTCTGGAGCAGTTGTGTTCCCTTTTATAACTTTAGGGAAGGTTCTTCTGCAACTTTTTCTCAGACTTGTCCCTGGGTTTCCTGAGCTTCCTTCCTTCCCCACCACAGAAGGGAATGTTTCGATTTAGAGGAAATTGCTACACAGCACACCCATTTTTCTGACCCTGGATGCTGGACTTTCAAATATCCACACTTGCCATCAGCTCTCAGCTCCTGAGCTCCATGAAGATATGGCAGGATGGAGGCCTGGCATGGCTACTTGACAGCTGGCAGGGCAGCCAGCCCTCCCAGAAGCACCCACCGGCCTGAATCCACCCAGCAGCACCTGTGTGGTATGGCTGCCCTTCAGACTTCTGGGTATCCTATCCACTCACCAGGATCTTCCTCAAGGGTATGTGCACCTAAGTGATTCCTGCTGCACCCAATGGCCAGTTGCAGGATGGCCCTCCATGTGTCCCAGTTCCTGAATGCTGTCCCAACACAGGCAGTTAACCCCAAGTCATGTTGTCAGCTGCTACTGACAATTGAAACAGCAGCTGAACAGTTAGAGAATGACCAAGACAGGAAGAGGGCAGAAGCTGAGGTGAGAGCAGAGAGCTGATGAAAGGCTAGAAGGAGAAGCTAGGGAGATGGCTAAGCAGCTAAGGTTCTTGCCTGCCTCTCTTTCTTTCTATCTGCCTCATCCTCTCTCTCTCAAATAAATAAATAAAATATTTATTTATTTATTTATTTATTTTTATTTATTTATTTATTTATTTTTTGGTTTTGGTAGGGTCTCACTGTAGCCCAGGCTGACCTGGAATTCACTCTGTAGTCTCAAGGTGGCCTCAAACTCATGGTGATCCTCCTACCTCTGCCTCCCAAGTTCTGGGATTAAAGGTGTGCACCACCACACCCGGCTTTCAAATAAATAAATAAAATATTTTTAAAAAGGATTGCAGCTAAGGGCTGGAGAGATAGCTTAGCAGTTAAGGCACTTGCCTGTAAAGCCTAAGGACCCCCAGTTCCATTCCCAGTTCCATTCCCAGATATCCATGGCTAAAGCCAGATGCAAATAAATAAATTAAATTAAATAATTTTAAGGGGCTGGAGAGATGGTGTTTTGCCTGCATGAATCTGCACAAAACTCATGGACTCATGCATTGCAGTGGCTAAAGCCATGCCACACCATTCTCTCTGTCTTCCTCTTTCTATGTCTCTCTCTGCCTCTTTTTTCTCAAATAAATAAATAAATAAATTTTAACAAAATATTTATTTATTTATTTGCAAAGCAGAATGAGAAAGAGACACAGACAGAGACAGAATGGGCTTGCCATGCCCATTCTCTGTCTCTTTCCAGCCACTGCAAATGAACTAAATAATTTTAACATGTGCCCCTTGTGCATCTGGCTTGAACCAGATACATGGGTCCTGGGAATCCAACCTGGGTCCTTTTGGCTTCATAGGCAAATGCCATTTCTCCAGCCCAAATAAATAATTTTTAAAAAATAAAATAATTTTTAAAAATTCAAACAAACAGGGCTGAAGGGATGGCTTGGCAGTTAAGGTGTTTGTCTGCAAAGCCAAAGGACCCAGGTTGGATTCCCCAGAACCCACATTAGCTAGATGCACAAGGGGGCGCATTCATCTGGAGTTCATTTGCAGTGGCTGGAGGCCCTGGTGCGCCCATTCTCTCTCTCTCTTTCTCTCTCTTCCTCTTTCTCTGTCAAATAAAAAAACAAATAAAAAAATTTTAAAAATCAAACAATATAAAAAGAACTTTTAAAAAATGCAGCTAGAGACGGGCATGGTGGAGCACACCTTTAATCCCAGCACTTGAGAGACAGAGATAGGAGGATCACAATGAGTTCCAAGCCATCCTTACACTACATAGCGAATTCCAGGTCAGCCTGAGCTAGAGTAAGACCCTACCTCGAAAAAACAATCAAACAAACAAAAACTTGCAGTGGATAGCCCTGAATCCTGAAGGCACAGCCCCTTCCAGGTCTGTTTGAAACAGTTTATACCAGATTTTTGCAGTCCTAAACCTGAATGAACCGTTTTCACACTGTATAGAAGGAAGTACTCCCTCTAGTGGAGGGAATATTATGATTGGTCCAAAACACAAAACTGGGTGACTGTGATTATTGCTGGAGGTAAGGCTGTGATTGGCCAAACAGCTGTGACTGGTCCAAACACCCAGTCTTGGGCTATATAAAGCAAGCTGCTCAGGCTCACCCAGGGAGTTGCCTGGAATCCACTTTCCAATGTTACCTTCTCTGTTTTTTTTTTTTTGGTGCTGAGGACCAAACCCAGGGCCTTGCGCTTGCTAGGCAAGTGCTCATCCACTGAGCTAAATCCCCAACCCCACCGTCTTTGGTTTTGCAACATGAGGTCCAACATGGACTTTTCTCCAGTGGCCTTTCCTTGCGTACTTACAGTAGTGCAGAATGAGCTGGAAACAGAAAGAGCAAACAAACGGCAGAGCAGCACCAAGCAGACAGAGCAGCAAAGGCAGCGTGGACAGCGTGACGACTGTACAAACACCCACCCGGGCAGTGGCACTGGCCTTTCGGGGCTGTGGATTGTCACTAGTGCCCCATGCTCCAGCCCTTTGGTTTGACGGCTCTATAAGAACCCCACCTTTTGGCTCTGCCTGTGTGCACCTTACCGCTTCTGTGCACCTACACCATGCTTCCAAATTGCCCAGCAGCAACTTCCTGACAGCTGAACAGTGGCTTCAAAGGTAGTGCCAGCAGTAACGCTCTGTCCAAGGACCCTTTCCCTGCTTTACTCAAACCGGCTTCTTGGGCCTTACTGGGGTTGCTTACAGAACAGGGTGAGGGATTGCTTACAGGGACCGTGGATGACTCAAAGGTGACTGCATCAGGGAACAGCCCACCCCAGCATAGGTGCTGACTCCTGGAAGCTGTGGCCCTGGAGCTCACTGTGCAACGTGCAGGCAGCTTGGCTGGTAGGGCAGTTTCTTCTGGAGCAGTTGTGTTCCCTTTATATAACTTTAGGGAAGGTTCTTCTGCAACTTTTTTCTCAGACTTGTCCCTGGGTTTCCTGAGCTTCCTTCCTTCCCCACCCCAGAAGGGAATGTTTCGATTTAGAGGAAATTGCTACACAGCACACCCATTTTTCTGACCCTGGATGCTGGACTTTCAAATATCCACACTTGCCATCAGCTCTCAGCTCCTGAGCTCCATGAAGATATGGCAGGATGGAGGCCTTGGCATGGCTACTTGACAGCTGGCAGGGCAGCCAGCCCCTCCCCCAGAAGCACCCACCGGCCTGAATCCACCCAGCAGCACCTGTGTGGTATGGCTGCCCTTCAGACTTCTGGGTATCCTATCCACTCACCAGGATCTTCCCTCAAGGGTATGTGCACCTAAGTGATTCCTGCTGCACCCAATGGCCAGTTGCAGGATGGCCCTCCATGTGTCCCAGTTCCTGAATGCTGTCCCAACACAGGCAGTTAACCCCAAGTCATGTTGTCAGCTGCTACTGACAATTGAAACAGCAGCTGAACAGTTAGAGAATGACCAAGACAGGAAGAAGGGGAGCAGAAGCTGAGGTGAGAGCAGAGAGCTGATGAAAGGCTAGAAGGAGAAGCTAGGGAGATGGCTAAGCAGCTAAAGGTTCTTGCTTGCAAAGCCTGCAGGCCCCGATTCAATCCCCCAGCACCCATGTAAAGCTGGATGCGAAGTGGCTCACGTACCTGTGATCACAAAGCACCTATGACAATGAATGGCTGAGCCAGAAGAATGCAAAACTCATGGGCCAGCTAGTCTGGCATTCTGGTGGTTCATTTGCAGCATCAAGAAACTGTCTTAGACGGGATGTGGTGGCACATGTCTTTAATCCCAGCACTTGGGAGGCAGAGGTTAGGAGGACCACCGTGAGTTCAAGGCCACCCTGAGACTACATAGTGAATTCCAGGTTAGTCTGGACTAGCATGAAACCCTATCTCAAAAGAAAAAGAAGAAGAAGGAGGAGGAGGAGAACAAGAAGAGGGGCCAGAGGGATTGCTTAGTGGTTAAGATGTTTGCCTGCAAAGCCAAAGGATCCCACTTTGATTCTCCAGGATCCACATAAGCCAGATGCACAAGAAGCCGCATGCATCTGGAGTTCGTTTGCAGTGGCTCTCTCTCTCTCTCTCTCTCTCTGCCTCTTTCTCTCAAATAAATAAATTAAAAATAATTTTTTAAAAAAGAAAAGAAACTTTGTCTCAAAGAAGGTGGAACACAGACCCTTGAAGTTATCTACACACACACTCACACACACACACAGAGGCTAGAAGGAGTCAGAATGGAGAACATGCAGCCATGGTCACCAGATGACTTGCAGAGAGCTGTCAAATCTTTAGCATCAAGGGCCCCAGAGTTGTAACATTGGCAGCTGCCAAGGCCAATGGTCCTGACACCATGCCCTTTTTTTTTTTTTTTTTGGTTTTTCGAGGTAGGGTCTCACTCTCTAGCCCAAGCTGACCTGGAATTCACTATCACTATGTAGTCTCAGGGAGGCCTCGAACTCACAGTGATTCCTCTGCCTCCCGAGTGCTGGGATTAAAGGCATGCGCCACCATGCCCAGCTAAAATTATTTTTTCTTAGCCAAGCATTTTGGAGGCAGATGTAGGAGGATAACTGTAAATTCGAGGCCATCCTGAGACTAGAATGAATTCCAGTGAAACTCTATCTTGAAAAAACAAAACCAAAAAAAAATTTTTTTTCTTAAAAAATGCAGTTAAGGGCTGTAAGGATGGTTTAGCATTTAAGATGCTTGCCTGTGAAGCCTAAGGACCCAGGTTCAATTTTCCAGATCCCACACAAGCCAGATATAAATGACAGTGCATGCATCTGGAATTTGTTTACAGTGGCTTGAGACCCTGGTGTACCCATTATCTCTCTCTCCTTTGCTCTCTCCCTCTCTCTGTCTCAAATAAATGAAAAATAAGGGCTGGAGGAATGGCTTAGATGTTAAGGGACTTGCCTGCAAAGCCAAAGGACCCAAGTTCAATTCCCCAGGGCCCATGTAAGCCAGATGCACAAGGTGGTGCATGCATCTAGAGTTCATTTGCAGAGGCTGGAAGCCCTGGCACACCCATTCTCTCTGTCTCATTTTCTCTCTCTCTCTCTCAAATAAATAAATAAAAATAAAGAAGCCCCCTTTTAAAAATATTTTATGTTTTATTTATTTGAGAGAGAGAGAGAAACAGGCAGAGAGAGAGATAGAAAGAGAGAGAATAGGCACGCCAGGGCCTGCAGCCACTGCAAACGAACTCCAGATGCATGCGCCACCTTAGGCATCTGGCTTATATGGGTCCTGGGGAATCAAACCAAGGTCCTTTGGCTTTCAGGCAAGTGCCTGAACTGCTAAGCCATCTCTCCAGCCCAGAAGCCCCCTTTTTTAATAAAATAAAATAAAATATTTTTATTTTTTTATTTTATTTTTGGTTTTTCGAGGTAGGGTCTCACTCTAGCCCAGGCTGACCTGGAATTCACTCTGTATACTCAGGGTAGCCTTGAACTCACGGCGATCCTCCTACCTCTGCCTCCTGAGTGCTGGGATTAAAGGCGAGCGCCACCACACCCGGCTTAAAAATATTTTTTTTAATGCAGTCAAGGGGCTGTAGAGATGGCTTAGAAGTTAAGGTGCTTGCCTGTGAAGCCTAAGGACCCAGGTACGATTCTCCAGTAACCACGTAAGCCACATGCACAAGACAGCACATGCATCTGGAGTTTATTTGCAGCAGCTGAAGGGCCTGGTGTGCCCACTCTCTCTCTCTCTCTCTATTTACCTTTTTCTCTCTCAAATAAATAAAAATCAAATTAAATTTAAGAAAAAATTAAAGGGGCTGGAGGGCTGGAGAGATGGCTTAGCACTTGAGGCACTTGCCTGCAAAGCCTAAGGATGCAGGTTTGACTCCCTATAACTCACATAAGCCAGCCGTACAAGGTTACACATATGCACAAGGTGGCGCACACATCTGGAGTTCGATTGCAATGGCTAGAGGCCCTGGCATGCTAATTCTCTTTCTTTCTCATAAAAGAAAAGGAAAGAAGCGGGGTGGGGGGGGTGCTATAGAGATGGCACAGAAGTTAAGGCACTTGCCTGCAAAGAGTAAAGACTTGAGTTTGATTCCCCAGTATTCACATAAAACCAGATGTATGAAGTGGCACATACATCTGGTGTTCATTGCAGGGGCTGGAGGTCCTGGCTCACCCTTTCTCTCTGTCTCTCTTCTCTCTATCTCTCTCTGCTTGCAAACAAATAAATAAAAATATTTTTTAAAAAAATGCAATTAGAAAGCCGGGCATGGTGGCACACACCTTTAATCCCAGCACTCGGGAGGCAGAGGTAGGAGGATCGCCAAGAGTTCGAGGCCACCCTGAGACTACATAGTGAATTCCAGGTCATCCTGAGCCAGAGTGAGACCCTACCTCGAAAAACCAAAAAAAAAAAAAAAAAATGCAATTAGAGCCAGGTGTGGTGGCGCATGCCTTTAATCCCAGCACTCGGGAGGCAGAGGTAGGAGGATCGCCGTGAGTTCAAGGCCACCCTGAGACTACATAGTTAATTCCAGGTCAGCCTGGGCCAGAGTGAGACCCTACCTCGAAAAAACAAAACAAAACAAAAATAAATAAATAAATTTAAAAAAAAATGTAATTAGAGCCAGGCATGGTGGCGCATGCCTTTAATCCCAGCATTCAGGAGGTAGGAGGATCAGTGTGAGTTTGAGGCCACCCTGAGACTACAGAGTGAATTCCAGGTCAGTCTGAGCTAGAGTGACACCCTACCAAAAAAAAAAATTTTTTTAATGAGGTTAGGCTGCCAGATGTGGTGGCACACACCTTTAATCCCAGCATTTGGGAGGCAGAGGTAGGAGAATGGCAGAGAATTTGAGGCCACCCTGAGACTGAATTCCGTATCAGTCTGAGCTAGAGTAAGACCCTACTTTGAAAAACAAAACAAAACAACAACAACAAAAAAATGCAGTTAAGGGCTTGGAGAGATGGCTTAGTGGCTAAGGCAATTGCCTGCAAAGCCAAAGACCTCAGTTTGATTCCCCAGGACCCGCGTAAGCCAGATGCACAAGTCGGCACAGGCGTCTAGAGTTCGGTTGCAGTGGCTGGAGGCCCTGGTGCGCCCATTCTCTCTCTCTCTCTTTCCTCCCTGAGTCTTTCTCTCTCTCAAATAAATAAATAAAAATAATAAAATATTTTTTTAAATGCAGTTAGGTGTGGGGCAGGTAGGTCTGGACTCCCTGTTCCCTGGCAGCTCATGCGGGGCAGGTAGTACCTTGTGCTGTGGGATGAAGGAGAATACTGGGGAGAGCAGGATACATCAAAACATCAAGAAGAGAGAGCCAACTGTCTACCAGAAGACGGGGCCCCTCCACTTCATCCGCCAGGGCCCAGAAGTCATCACAGGGGAAACGGTGACGCGATCACTGCTCTCATGGCTAGCCTGAAAACCAGTTCTAGGGAAATGCCTACAGACACTGTGGTCACTCGAACCTCATCAAAACAGAGGTCCAGAAGTTACAGAGAAAGCAACACTAAATCAGATCTCTATCTTACCCACCAACATTCAGGGAACATTGCGGAACAGGGGGAGGAAAGATTGTAAGAGCTTCAGGGTGGGTGGGAGTAGCCTGAGACACCATGTTTCCCTCACCCCCGCAGAGACTGACTGAGGCTTTCTTGGTGCCCACAATGAACAAGCCTACCAAAGAAGACCCTCAGCAGAATTTGGGCTTGGGAGAGGGGTCTATGTATACAATCATTTTATTAAAAACAAAAATCAATAAATTTAAAAAATGCTTAATTTGTGCTGGAGTGATGGCTTGGTGGTTAAGGTGCCCGCCTGCCAAGCCTAAGAACGCGGGTTCCAATCTCCATGTTCCACATTTAGCCAGATGCAAAAGTGATGCAAGGGCGCAATGCTGCACTTGCCCACAAGGTGGCGCACACATCTGGAGTTCTTTCACAGTGGCTGCTGTGTGCCCCCATTCTCTCTCTCTGTGTGTCTCCCTCAAAAACTAAAAAAAAGTGGGGGGCTGGAGAGATGGTTTAGGGGTTAAGGCGCCTGCCTGCTAAGCCTAAGAACCCAGTTCCAATCTCCAGGTCACACATTTAGCCAGATGCAAAGTGACGCAAGGGCGCAATACCTCACTTGCCCACAAGGGGGCGCACGCATCTGGATTTCATTTGCAGCAGCTGAGAGGCTGCTGGCACGCCCATTCCCTATCTGTCTCCCTCTCCCTCTCTGTCTGTCTCTCTGTGTCTCTCTCCAAAAAATAAAAATTTAAAATTTAAAAATTTAAAAAAATACTTAAATCTTAAAAATGCAGCCAGGGGCTGGAGAGATGGCCTAGTGGTTAGTGTTTGCCTGCAAAACCAAAGAATCCCGGTTCAACTATCCAGGACCCATGTAAGCCAAAGGGACACATGCGTCTGGAGTTCGTTTGCAGTGGCTGGAGGCCCTGGCGTGCCATTCTCTCTCTCTCTCACTCACTCTCTGACTCATTCTCTCTCTCAAATAAATAAATAAAAGATATTTTTTAAAAATGTAGCTATAAGCAAATAAATCCCAATAAAGAGGTAGGAGGATTGCCGTGAGTTTTGAGACTTCAAAAGGTCAGCCTGGACCAGAGTGAGACTATAAAAAAAAAAAAAAAAAAAAAAAAAAAATGTAGCTATAACATAAAATAGTGAATGGCTCCTGGTCACTTCAACTTTAATGTGGTTAGAGGTTGACTCACTTCCCATGGACTCATTCTTAGAAGTCTCATCAGAATTCTCCACAAGGTCAGGAGGTTCACTGTCCATCACTCAATAGCTGTTGGAGCTTGTCCAGTCACACCCTTGGCAGACGCCTTGAACTAAAAATTCTTTGTTTTTTTTTTTTTTTTTTTTTTTTGAGGTAGGGTCTCACTCTGGCTCAGGCTGACCTGGACTTAACTATGTAGTCTCAGGGTGGCCTTGAACTCATGGTGATCTTCCTATCTCTGCCTCCTGAGTGCTGGGACTAAAGGCATGCACCACCATGCCCAGTTCTAAAAATTCTTTGTGTGTCTAATAGTTAGGCATGTGCATATGTGTGTAGGAACATGTTTGTGTGCATGCTTGTAGAAGGCAGAGGTTGGCCTTTTTTTATATCTTATTTTTATATCTATTTATTTATTTATATATTAGAGGGGGGGCAGAAAGAGAGAATAAGTGTGCCAGTTCCTCTAGCCATTATAAACTCCAGATGCATGCTCCATTTTGTGCATTTGTCTTACGTGGGTACTGGGTAATCGAACCTG
The DNA here is from genome assembly GCA_036365145.1 of Orientallactaga sibirica. Classification (NCBI taxonomy): domain Eukaryota; kingdom Metazoa; phylum Chordata; class Mammalia; order Rodentia; family Dipodidae; genus Orientallactaga; species Orientallactaga sibirica. The sequence continues at coordinate 7,129,304 of JAEOAD010000042.1, read as the reverse complement.
AGTCCTTGGGCTTCGCAGGCAAATGCCTTCACCGCTAAGCCATCTCTCCAGCCCTACAAATATATATATATTTGAAGACAAAGGTGGGGCTGGAGAGATGGCTTAGCGGTGAAGGCGTTTGCCTGCGAAGCCTAAGGATCAAGGTTTGCTTTCCTGGTACCCATGTAAGCCAGATGCACAAGGTGATACATGTGTCTGGAGTTTGCTTGCAGCGGCTAGAGGCCCTGGTGTGCCCATTCTCTCTCCATCTGCCTCTTTCTCTCTCTTTCTTTATCTCTCTCTCTCTCTCTCTCTCTCTCACACACACACACACAAAATAAATAAACAAAAAATTTTTTTAAAAAAAAGACAAAGGTGCCTGGGCATGGTGACACATGCCTTTAATCTCAGCACTCAGGAGGCAGAGGGAGGAGAATTACTGTGAGTTTGAGGCCAGCCTGAGACTACAGAGTGAGTGCCAGGTCAGCCTGGGCTACAATGAGATCCTTGAAACAACAACAACAAAAGACAAAGGCACTGGTTGGTCCAAGATGCATCTAGCACAGTGCCAGCCCCAGAAAGGCCGCCAGATGAACCTGCCAGCAGGAAGATTCACTTAGGCAGCGGAGATTTAGGAAATGAGCCTCCACCATCTTGGGTCACCATTTTTTTCCCAAGATTTTATTTTTATTTATTTATTAGAGACAGAGAGGGAAAGAGAGATAGGAAGAGTGAGAATGGGCATGCCAGGGCCTCTAGCCAGTGCGAACAAACTCCAGACATGTACTCCCCCTTGTGCATCTAGCCTACGGCGGACCTGGAGAATGGAACCAGGGTCCTTAGGCTTCATGGGCAAACGCCTTAACTGCTAAGCCATCTCTCCAGCCCTTGGGTCACCATTTTGAAACACTTCAGGATATAGCTGCCTATCAAGGACCTTTTTTTCTGTTTACCTAGCCAAGGAAACTATCTCCTGTGTTCTCTCACAAGGTAGATCAGTTCACATATTCACTTCTCCAGTCCCAGAAATATTACTTACCTTACTTCCTCTTCCTCCTATTCCTCCTCTTTCTTTTTGGTTTTTCAAGGCAGGGTATCTCTCTAGCCCAGGCTGACCTGGAATTCACTATGTTGTCTCAGGGTGGCCTCAAACTCAAGGCGATCCTCTTGCCTCCCAAGTGCTGGGACTAAAGGTGTGCACCAACACACCTGGCAAAAAAAAAATTATATATATATATTTATATATATAATTTATTTTCAAGCAGAGAGAGAAAGGGAAGGAGGGAGAATGGGCATGCTAGGGCTTCTAGCTGCTGCAAACAACTCCAGATGCATGGGTCACATTGTACTTCTGGCTTTACATGGGTACTGGGGAATTGAACCAGTGTTTTTAGGCTTTGTAGGCAAGCACCTTAACCACTGAGTAATCTCTTTAAGAAGAGATTAATGAAGCCGGGCGAGGTGGCGCACGCCTTTGATCCCAACACTCGGGAGGCAGAGGTAGGAGGATCACCATGAGTTCGAGGCCACCCTGAGACTACATAGTGAATCCCAGGTTAGCCTGAGCCAGAGTGAGACCCTACCTCGAAACCCCCTCCCAAAAAAAGAAGAGATTAAGGTGTTTTGTTTTATGAAACTACCTTGTTGGAATAGAAATGCTGCAGGATGTTGCTCTGGGGTCTTGGGTAGCTCAGAAGATGGCAGCCAAGGGAGGCAGAAAGTGATTCTCATTTAAATATTGTCATTTATTTATTTATTTATTTATTTATTTATTTATAGAAAGAGGCAGAGAGAGAGAATGGGCATGCCAAGGCCTCTAGCCACCACAAACTCCAGACATATGCGCTACCATGTGTATCTGGCTTATATGGGTACTGGAGAATTGACCTGAGTCTGGCTTTGCTGGCAAGTGCCTTAACCACAAAGCCATCTCTCCAGCCCCTTGTTTCAATTTTTCAATGACCATGTAACGGAATCAAAACAAGAAACAAAAATGTATGTGTTTACCTATAATTTCCCATTCCCAGTGCTTCTTCATTCCTTCTACCTGAAGGACTTCCTTTCATGTGATAGTTCACTAATCTCTTTTCCTGCCACTCTAACCTGCAGTTAATCCTATCGAATATTTTTGTTTTTAGACATTGTAGTTTTAATATCTTTTTTTTTGTTTGTTTTTCGAGGTAGGGTCTCATCACTCTGGCCCAGGCTGACCTGGAATTAACTTTGTAGTCTCAGGGTGGCCTCGAACTCACAGCAATCCTCCTATCTCTGCCTCCCAAGTGCTGGGATTAAAGGCGTGCACCACCACACCCGGCAAGTTTTAATATCTTGAAGTTTAACTAGAGTGTTTAAAACATAATTTCCACAACTCTACTTAACATTTAAAAATCTTTCATTTTCTTAGTATCTGTAATACCATTTTTATAATTATTTTAATGTCTTTTTTTAACTCATTCTCTCAATGATGACATTTCTGGCTCAATTTCAATTGGTGATTAAATTTTCTCTTCATTGTAGCTTGTAGTTTCTTGCTTCTTTAGCTGCCTTGCAACTTTTTTCTTTCCTTCCTTCCTTCTTTCCTTCCTTCCTCCCTCCCTCCCTCCCTCCCTCCCTCCCTCCCTTCCTTCCTTCCTTCCTTCCTTCCTTCCTTCCTTCCTTTCTTCTCTCTCTCTCTTTTGCTACCATGCATCATTTGTGCTTGTTTTAAAAATAATTTTACTTTGTTAGGTGCTATTCTTGTATTTACATAAATATTCTCTCCCCAACCCAGGTAGGGTCTCACTCTAGCTACAGGCTGGCCTTGAACTCACAGTGATCCTCCTACCTCAGCCTCCGGAGTGCTGGGGTTAAAGGTATGTGTCACCATGCCTGGCTTCATATATTCTGTTTTTAAATTTTTTTTATTACACAAAGTGGCCTGGATAACCATGACCTCGCAGTGCCTGACACTACCTACACGAGACCATCATAATAGGAGGAAAAGATGATGACATCAAAATGAAAAGAGAGACTGATTGAGAGGGGGAGGGGATATGATGGAAAGTAGAGTTTAAAAGGGGAAAGTGGGAGGAGGGAAGGAAGTACCATGGGATATTGTCTACAATTAAGGAGGTTGTCAATAAAAATAAATAAAAAATAAACAGTTCATACAGCAAAAAGAAAAAAAAATTATTGACAACTTCCATACTTACAGACAATAAACCATGACAATTCTCTCTCCCCCCCACTTTCCCCTTCACAACTCAGCTCTCCATCATCTCCCCTCCCTCTCTCCATTAGTCTCTCTTTCATTTTGATGTCATTGTCTTTTTCTCCTATTATGAGGGTCCTGTGAAGGAATTGCTAGGAACTGCGAGGTCGTGGATATTGAGGCCAAGTTCTGTCTGGACAGTTGCATTGTAAGGTGTCGTATCCTTCCTTTGGCTCTTACATTCTTTCTGCCACCTCTTCCGCAATGGGCCCTGAGCCTTGGAGGATGTGACAGAGATGTTTCAGTGCTGGACACTCCTCTATCACTTCTCAGCACTATGTTGTCTTCTTGGTCATCTCAGTGGTCATCACCATCTGAAAAGAGAAGCTTCTCTAACCAAAAGTGAGAGCAGTGTTAATAGATGAATATGAATATTAAGTGTAGTGCTCAAAAAACAAACAAAAGAAAAAAACTAGAGAATTCAGACACTATCTGGAGAAAGAAGAAAAAACAGTAAGTCAATAAAGACTAAAATTTTTTTTTAATTTTAATTTTTATTTATTTTTGAAGAGAGACACAGAGAGAGAGACAGACAGAGAGGGAGAGGGAGACAGATAGAGATGGGCGCGCCAGCAGTCTCTCAGCTGCGTGAACGAAATCCAGATGTGTGCACCCTTGTGGGAAAGTGCGGCATTGTGCCCTTGCGTCACTTTGCATCTGGCTAAACGTGGGACCTGGAGATTGGAACCAGGTTCTTGGGCTTAGCAGGCAGGCGCCTTAACCACTAAGCCATCTTTCCAGTCCTAAAAAAATTTTTTAAAGGGCTCAATAGGCTGGGTGTGGTGGCATCCACCAATTATCCCAGCACTGGGGAAACAGAGGTAGGAGGATGGCAGTGAGTTTGAGGCCACCCTGAGACTACATAGTGAATTCCAAGTCAGCTGGGCTAGAGCGAGACTCTACCTTGAAAAAGAAAAGAAGAAGCCGCGGGGGCGGGGTGGACACTAGATAGATGGATCAGTGGTTAAGTGGTTAAAGGGACTTCCTTACAAAGCCTGATGGCCCAAGTTCAATTCCCTAGTACTCTCATAGAGCGAGATACACAAAGTGGTGTATGTATCTGGAGTTCATGTTTGCAGTGACAGGAGGTCCTGGCATGCCTATTCTCTCTCATAAATAAATAAATAAATAGGAGATGGATTAGTAAAGTGTTTACCTGCACATCTTTCATTTTCTTAGTATATGTAATACCATTTTTATAATTATTTTAATGTCTTTTTTTAACTCATTCTCTCAATGATGACATTTCTGGCTCAATTTCAATTGGTGATTAAATTTCTCTTCATTGTAGCTTGTAGTTTCTTGCTTCTTTAGCTGCCTTGCAACTTTTTTCTTTCCTTCCTCCCTTCCTTCCTTCCTTCCTTCCTTCCTTCCTTCCTTCCTTCCTTCCTTTCTTCCTTCCTTCCTTCCTTCCTTCCTTCCTTCCTTCCTTCTCTCTCTCTCTTTTTGCTACCATGCATCATTTGTGCTTGTTTTAAAAATAATTTTACTTTGTTAGGTGCTATTCTTGTATTTACATAAATATTCTCTCCCCAACCCAGGTAGGGTCTCACTCTAGCTACAGGCTGGCCTTGAACTCACAGTGATCCTCCTACCTCAGCCTCCAGAGTGCTGGGGTTAAAGGTATGTGTCACCATGCCTGGCTTCATATATTCTGTTTTTAAATTTTTTTTATTACACAAAGTGGCCTGGATAACCATGACCTCGCAGTGCCTGACACTACCTACACGAGACCATCATAATAGGAGGAAAAGATGATGACATCAAAATGAAAAGAGAGACTGATTGAGAGGGGGAGGGGATATGATGGAAAGTAGAGTTTAAAAGGGGAAAGTGGGAGGAGGGAAGGAAGTACCATGGGATATTGTCTACAATTAAGGAGATTGTCAATAAAAATAAATAAAAAATAAACAGTTCATACAGCAAAAAGAAAAAAAAATTATTGACAACTTCCATACTTACAGACAATAAACCATGACAATTCTCTCTCCCCCCTTTCCCCCCTTCACAACTCAGCTCTCCATCATCTCCCTCCCTCTCTCCATTAGTCTCTCTTTCATTTTGATGTCATTGTCTTTTTCTCCTATTATGAGGGTCCTGTGAAGGAATTGCTAGGAACTGCGAGGTCGTGGATATTGAGGCCAAGTTCTGTCTGGACAGTTGCATTGTAAGGTGTCGTATCCTTCCTTTGGCTCTTACATTCTTTCTGCCACCTCTTCCGCAATGGGCCCTGAGCCTTGGAGGATGTGACAGAGATGTTTCAGTGCTGGACACTCCTCTATCACTTCTCAGCACTATGTTGTCTTCTTGGTCATCTCAGTGGTCATCACCATCTGAAAAGAGAAGCTTCTCTAACCAAAAGTGAGAGCAGTGTTAATAGATGAATATGAATATTAAGTGTAGTGCTCAAAAAACAAACAAAAGAAAAAAACTAGAGAATTCAGACACTATCTGGAGAAAGAAGAAAAAACAGTAAGTCAATAAAGACTAAAATTTTTTTTAATTTTAATTTTAATTTAATTTTGAAGAGAGACACAGAGAGAGAGACAGACAGAGAGGGAGACAGATAGAGATGGGCGCGCCAGCAGTCTCTCAGCTGCGTGAACGAAATCCAGATGCATGTGCACCCTTGTGGGAAAGTGCGGCATTGTGCCCTTGCGTCACTTTGCATCTGGCTAAATGTGGGACCTGGAGATTGGAACCAGGTTCTTGGGCTTAGCAGGCAGGCGCCTTAACCACTAAGCCATCTTTCCAGTCCTAAATTTTTTTTTTGAAGGGCTCAATAGGCTGGGTGTGGTGGCATCCACCAATTATCCCAGCACTGGGGAAACAGAGGTAGGAGGATGGCAGTGAGTTTGAGGCCACCCTGAGACTACATAGTGAATTCCAAGTCAGCTGGGCTAGAGCGAGACTCTACCTTGAAAAAGAAAAGAAGAAGAAGCGGGGCGGGGGACACTAGATAGATGGATCAGTGGTTAAGTGGTTAAAGGGACTTCCTTACAAAGCCTGATGGCCCAAGTTCAATTCCCTAGTACTCTCATAGAGCGAGATACACAAAGTGGTGTATGTATCTGGAGTTCATGTTTGCAGTGACAGGAGGTCCTGGCATGCCTATTCTCTCTCATAAATAAATAAATAAATAGGGGCTGGAGAGATGGATTAGTAAAGTGTTTACCTGCAAAGCCTAAGGACCCAGGTTCAATTCCCCAAAACCCATGTAAGCCAGATGCACAAGGTGATGCATGCATCTGGAGTTCCTTTGCAGTGGCTGGAGGCCCTGACATGCCTATTATCCCTCCCTCTACCTCTCTCAAATAAATAAATAAATAAATAAATAAAAATTTTAAAACTAGGTCTGGAGAAATAGCTTAGCAGTTTAAGGTGCTTGCCTGCAAAGACTATGGTTTAATTCCCCAGGGCACACGTAAACCAGATGCACAAAGTGGCACATGCATCTGGAGTTTGTTTGCAATGGCTGGAGGCCCTAGAGCACTCATTCTCTCTCTCTCTCTGCTTCTCTCTCTCTGTATTTCTCTGCTTACAAATAAATTTTTTTTAAATTTTACCCCCCCTTTTTAAATTTAATTTAATTTAATTTTTTTTTTTTTTTTTTTTTTTTTTTTGGTTTTTCGAGGTAGAGTCTCACTCTGGTCCAGGCTGACCTGGAATTAACTATGTAGTCTCAGGATGGCCTTGAACTCATGGCAATCCTCCTACCTCTGCCTCCCGAGTGCTGGGATTAAAGGCGTGCGCCACCACGCCCGGCTAATTTAATTTTTTTAGTTTTTCAAGGTAGGGTTTTACTCTAGCCCAGGCTGACCTGGAATTCACTGTGTAGTCTCAAGGTGGCCTCAAACTCACAGTGATCCTCCTACTTCTGCCTCTGGAGTGCTAGGATTAAAGGTGTTCACCACCATGCCCGGCTAACACCCCCCCCCTTTTTAAACATATACCACCACTTTTATAAAACCAAACCAAAATAAAAAAAATTAATAAAAGAAAAAAAGAAGGGGCTGGTGAGATGACTTAGCAGTTAAGGCGCTGAGCTACGAAGCCTAAGGACCCATGTTTGACTCTCCAGATCCCATGTAAGCCAGACGCACAAAGATGAGGCAAGCACAAGTTTGCACATGCCCACTAGGTGTCTGGAGTTTGATTGCAGTGGTTGAGGCCCTGGCATGCCAATTTTCTCTCCCTCTCTCTCTCTCTCTTTCTAAAAAATAAAATAAAATTTTAAAAATGTTTTTTAAAAAGAAAAAAAGAGGGGCTGGAGAGATGGCTTAGCACTTAAGGTGCTTGCCTGCAAAGCCAAAGGATCCCAGTTCAATTCTCCAAGACCCATGTAAACCAGATGCATAAGGGGGTGCATGCATCTGGAGTTTGTTTGCAGTGGCTGGAGGCCCTGGTGCATCTATTCTCTCTCTCTCCCTCTCTCTCAAATAAATAAAAAATATGTTTAAAAAAAAAGGGCTGGAGAGATGGCTTAGCGGTTAAGGTGCCTGTCTCCTAATCCTAAGGATGCTGGTTCCAATCTCCAGCGGTTCCAATCTCCAGGTCCCATGTTTAGCCAGATGCAATGTCGCAAGGGTGCAATACTGCACTTGACCACAAGGGGGCACACGCATCTAGATTTCATTTGCAGCGGCTGAGAGGCTGCTGGCACACCCATCTCTATCTGTCTTCTCCCTCTCTCTCTGTCTCTCTTTGTGTCTCTCCCTCAAAATAAAATAAAATAAAATAAAATAAAATAAAATAAAAAATAAAGAAAAAAAGAATAGCCTGTGCTGAGGAGATTGCTCAGTGGTTAAGGCACTTGCCTGCAAAGCCTAACATCCCAGGTTAGTTTCTCCAGTACCCACATAAAGCCAGAGGGACAAAGTGGCCCATGTGCCTGGAATGCGTTCCCTGGTATGCCCATTGTATCTCTATACTTGCAAATAAATTTTTAAAATCGTGCTGGAGAGATGGCTTAGTGGTTAAGTCTTTGCCTGCAAAGCCAAAAGACCTTGGTTCAATTCCCCAGGACCCACGTAAGCCAGATGCACAAGGCGGTGCATGTGTCTGGAGTATGTTTGCAGTGGCTGGAGGCCCTGGTGTGCCCATTCTCTCTCTGTGTCAGTCTGTCTCTCTCTCTCAAATAAATAAATAAATAAATAAATAAATATTTATTTATTTATTTGACAGAGAAAGAGGGATATATATATATATATATATATATATATATATATAATATTATATATTTGACAGAGAAAGAGGGATATATATAATATTATATATTATATAATATGATTTATAATACATATTATAATTTTTGTTGTTGTTATTTTTTTCTAGGTAGGGTTTCACTCTAGTCCAGGCTGACCTGGAAATCACCATGTAGTCTCAAGGTGGACTTGAACTCATGGTGATCCTCCCACCTCTGCCTCCTGAGTGCTGGGATTAAAGATTTGCGCCACCACACTTGGCCCAAAATATTTTCTAAGAAATTATAAAAAGAGCCATAGTAGGTGGAGACAGGAGAATTTCCCAGAAGGGCTTAGTGAGTGCAACAATTACCAACTATCAGCCAGGCATGGTGATGCACGCCTTTAATCCCAGCACTTGGGAGGCAGAGGTAGGAAGATTGCCATGAGTTCAAGTCCACCCTGAGACTACATAGTGAATTCCAGGTCAGCCTGGGCTAAAGTGAGACCTTATCTCAAAAAAAAAGAAAAAAAAAATTACCAACGATCAGTGAGAATGAGAGAGAGAAAGAAGAAAGAGACCTTGTGTCAAAATGAGGCAAAAGGCAAGGACTGGAAAGTTGTCCTCTGACCTTCACACACATGCTGTGGCATGCATATGCGCGCACACACACACACACACACACACACACACACAAGAAAGAACAGGCTTTCAACAAACAATGCTAGAACAATTGGCATCCACATACAATCACAAGAAGAGAGGGGAAGAGGAGGAGGAACAAAGAAAAAGAAACAAAATTCTTAGCTTATACTTTATATAAAAATTAGAAAAATGTAGGACCCAGATTTAAATATAAAACAAAACAATAAGATGCTTATTAAACATGAGAGGAAATGATCTTGGGGTAGGCAAGTGATTCTTAGTTATGGCACCAAATCCTGGTTCTCAAAAGAAAAACTTCATGAATGGGACGTTTCAGACTAAAAACGTTTGCTTTGCTGCTGTGTTGTAAGAGAGGCTAGGAAAAGCAGGATAAGCTCTCTTATCCAGGAGCACATTCTGGAACACTAGCCTCCAAGGGAAGACACAACCAATAAGCTGCAGTTAACTCTGCTCAATTTTCGCTCTTGGTACATAACAGCTAGCCATTCCTGTCTCCTGGCCCAGTGGCAAGCAGCTGAGAGGCAGGGAGAGGGGGAAAAAAAAAAAAAAAAGGTCTCCGTCCTCCGAATATTGGGATGCAGGCTCTTCCCAAAGAGTGCTGGTGTGATCACCGAGGTGTAGACAAAGAGAAAGGTGGCAGTGGTGGGTGCACCTCCTCCATTGTTGAAAGCCCCTCCCCCTGGCTAAAGTGAAGATCCTGGGGATTTAAAGGGCCGGTACTCCTTTTTTCTCCTTTTGATTTTTTTACCCTTTTTCCCCCTTAGAGGAGATAGGGGCAGAATTTAAATACTAGGACATTCAGAAAACAGTTTTATGTACAAGGGAAATTAGAAAGCTATTGTGTGTGCCCAGGAAAGAATGAAGGCTTTACGTACACCTGAGAAGACCTTAAATATACAAGATGGATCCTTGCATAGAGGTATCCTACTGAGGGAGAAATAGGAGAAAGGTAGTTTTTTTGACTACTTACTCAGTCAGGGACAAAGGCCCAAAGAGAGGGAACGAGGAAATGCCCCCTCACTTGTCCTGGCAAAGCTGGAACTCAGGGGCGGACCCAATCTCATCCAAGATGGCTGTGAACAACTCTTCAGTAACAACGACCCCTGCTTTTCCCCCAATCAAGCACACTGCAGTTGCTGGCTCGTTTGGGTCCTCCCCTTGAGTCTATGAACCCTCCTGTTGCCCACCTGAGTTTGACAATAAAGTTCATCCTAATGAACTATAAAGAAAAAAGGCCTGCTGGGGCTGGAGAGATGGTTTAGCAGTTAAAGTGCACGCCTGCGAAGCCTAAGGACCCAGGTCCCACATAAACCAGATGCACATGGTGGCGCATGCATCTGGAGTTCATTTGCAGCGGCTAGAGGCTCTGGTGTGCTCATTCTCTCTCTCTCTCTCTCTCTCTCTCTCTAATAAATAATAAATAAAAATTTTTTAAAAAAGATGTGTGCTTAAAAAAAAAAAAAAAAAAAAAAAAGGCCTGCTGCCATGTGGACAAGAGATCTTGGTTGTTCCTAAGCTCCGGTGCCTGGTCTGGTAAGTCTTTGCTTTTATGTATCACCCGCCTCTAAGTTCTGGCCCTTTTCCAATCTCCCTTTCACATCTTCTTTTTCTTTTTATTTTTTTCACTCTATCTCAGGCTGACCGGAACTGGAATTCACTTGTAGTCTCAGGTTGGCCTCAAACTCATGGCGATCCTCCTACCTCTGCCTTCTGAGAGCTGGGATAAATCTTTTGTTTTGTTTTGTTTTCCGAGGTAGGGTCTCACTCTGGCCAAGGCTGACCTGGAATTAACTATGTAGTCTCAGGGTGGCCTCGAACTCACTCATTAAAGGTGTGCGCCACCACGCCCGGCTGGATAAATCTTTTGATGTGGGTTCTTGGGTCCTGTTTCCATGCATGCAGGCACCAGGCTTGCACTCTCATGATCTGCTTTCTGCATGGACTCTCAGAGTCCTACCTTTCACGTAACCATTCCAGCCTTTCCCTGGATATCACTTTTCCTTAAATAAACCTCACAATTCATAATTCACTCTTCTCAGAGTCTATTTCCTCAATTCTTTGATAAATGGACAAGAATCTAAAAGTTAGGATTTACAGGCCAGGGGAAAAAGTCCTGTATCCCCAAATCCATAACAACAAAAGAGTCACAAGGCACATCAGGAAATAAGAAAGTTTCGCTCATTTCAAAGGAAAAAAATAAATCAATAGAAACTGATCCTTAAAAAGTATTTGAGGCCAGGTGTGGTGGCGCTCACCTTTAATCCCAGCACTCGGGAGGCAGAGTAGGAGGATTGCCGTGAATTTTTGAGGCCACCCTCAAACTACATAGTGAATTCCATCCAGGTCAGCATGGGCTAGAGTAAGACCCTACCTTGAAAAACCAAAAGAGTTAGAGGAGGTTCAGTGGAGGGAAATGTGCAAGGGGGACAAAGGAAGGTGTGTAGGAAGGAAATATGTAAATTGTTTTAGTTTTAAAGTTTATTTATTTGTGAGCAGAGAGAAAGAGTATGGGCATTCCAGGGCCACTAGTCACTGCAAAAGACGTTATGCGCCTCTTTGTTCATCTGGCTTTATGTGGGTACTAGGACATTGAATCCTGGCTGTCAGGCTTTGCAAGAACATGCCTTTAACTGCTGAACCATCTCCCCAGCTCAGATTATGTAATTTTAAAAATTTTATTTATTTTCTGGGCGTGGTGGTGCATGCCTTTAATCCCAGCACTCAGGAGGCAGAGGTAGGAGGATCGTGGAGAGTTCGAGGCCACCCTGAGACTACATAGTTAATACCAGGTCAGCCTGGACCAGAGTGAGACCCTACCTAGCAAAACCTCCCCCAAAAATTATTTATTTATTTGAGAGAGGGAAAAAGGCAAAGAGAGAGAGAGAGGGCATGCCAGGGCCTCTAGCTGTTGCAAAACTCCAGATGCATGCTCCACCATGTGCATCTGGCTTATGTGGGTACTGGGGAATAGAACCTGGGTCCTTTGGCTTTGCAGGCAAGCTCCTTAACTGCTAAGCCATCTCTCTAGCCCTAAAGAATTTTTTAGGGTTACACTCTAGCCCAGGCTGACCTGGAATTCACTATGTAGTCTCAGGCTGGCCTCGAGCTCACGGCAATCCTACTATTTCTGCCTTCCAAGTGCTGAGATTAAAGGAGTGTGCCACCACACCTGGCTAGATTATGTAACTTTTTAATAGTTTTTGCTTAATAAATGAGAGAGCTACATTTTATCTAACATGTCAGATTTATTAAAATGAAGATGTTTTAATCATATGTATGAATGTCACCCTACAAACATAGACGTGCACCACATAACTAAGTCTCAGTAATAATGAACCACATTTATGAGGATAATCCCATAAAACTGTCTTTCCTAATGACACCATAGCTGTCTTGGTTTGAGGAAGTACAGCCTGCTATTCTCTCTAATGGTGACATTTCTTGGTTTTGATTTTTTTTATTTTTTTGCTTTTTTGAGGTAGGGTTTCACTCTAGCCCAGGCTGACCTGGAACTTACTATGATGGAGCTGGAGAGATGGCTCAGTGGTTAAAGGTTGCAAAAGCTTGCAAACTCTGCCAGACTGGGGTTCAATACCCCAGCACCAGTACCTTGCTCCACGTACATATATATACAGACACTTGCAAATAAATATTTTTTTAAATGACAGTTTATTTTTTAGAACATTTTTAAAAACTTTTATTTATTTGAGAGAGAGAAAGAGGGAGAGAATGGGCATGCCAGGGCGTCCAGCCACTGCAAACAAACTCCAGATGCATGTGCCCCCTTGTGCATCTGGCTTATGTGGGTCCTGGAGAATTGAACCGGGGTCCTTTGGCTTTGCAGGCAAATGCCTTAACTGCTAAGCCATCTCTCAGCCCCCTAGAACATTTTTTTTTAATTTGAGAGAGACAGAGAAACAGAGAGAGAGGAAGAGGCAGAGAGAGAACAGGTGTGCCAGGGCCTCTCAGCCACTGTGAATGAACTCCAGATGTGTGCACTCCCTTGTGCGCATGTGTGACATTGCATGCTTGCATTACTTTTGCGTCTGGCTATACGTGGGACCTGGAGATTTGAACAAGCATTCTTGGGCTTTGCAGGCAGGTGCCTTAACTGCTAAGCCATCTCTCTAGCCCCAGTTTTTCTTTCTTTTTCTTTCTTTCTTTCCTTTTCCTTTCTTTCTTTCTTCCTTCCTCTTTCTTTCTTTCTTTCTTTCTTTCTTTCTTTCTTTCTTTCTTTCTTTCTTTCTTTCTTTCTTTCTTTGTGACAGACAGAGAGAGAATGGGCACACCAGGGCCTCCAGCCACTGCAAACAAACTCAAGATGCATACACCATTTTGTGCATGTGACTTACATGGGTCCTGGGGAATCGAGCCTAGAACCAGAGTCCTTAGGCTTCACAGGCAAGCACTTAACCACTAAGCCATCTCTCCAGCCCTCCAGTTTTAATTTTTTTTTAATATTTTATTTATTTATTTGTAAGCACAGAAAAAGAGACAAAGACAAAGAGAATGGGCATGCCAGGGCCTCTAGCCACTGCAAACAAACTCCAGACATACGTGGCACTTTGTGCATCTGGTTTTACATGGGTACTGGGGAATCAAACCCCAGTTGTTAGGCTTTGCATGCAAGTGCCTTAACCACTGAGCCATCTCCCCAGCCCAACAATTTCTTATAAATAAATATCCACCTATTCTTCGAGCTAGGCATTACACTACTTGTAAATATTTACCCAAAAGAAATGAAAACAGCTGGGCGTGGTGGCGCACACCTTTAATCCCAACACTCAGGAGGCAGAAATAGGAGGATCACTGAGAGTTCGAGGCCACCCTGACACTACATAGTTAATTCCAGGTCTGCCTGGGCCAGAGTGAGACCCTACCTTGAAAAACAAAAAAAAAAAAAAAAAGAAAGAAAGAAAGAAAGAAAGAAAGAAAGAAAGAAAAAACATTTGCCCATAAAAGACATGTGTATGAATGCTTGTAGTGGTTTTATTCATAATAACCCAGCAGACTGGAATCAACTCAATAACCGATCACAAGAGAATAAACACATTTCAGAATTTCCCCATTGGGCCCATACTGAGGAGCACTGCCTGGTCTACCCCTGGCACATCCCATCTGAATGGATCACTGAAGCACTGTGTTCCAATGCTATGACATTCTGGAATGGGAAGAACTCAACTGTAGCAGGGAAGGTCAAAGCTGTGGTTATGTCTAAAAGGGATAGGGAAGAGTCACAAGAGAAATTTCTAGGGACAATGACATAGTCTTGATAAAGTGCGGGTTACATGGCTATATCATTTTGGGAAGATTAAATTGCACACTTAAGGGCTGGAGAGATGGCTTAGTGGTTAAACGCTTGCCTGTGAAGCCTAAGGATCCTGGTTCAAGGCTTGATTCTCCAGGACCCACGTAAGCCAGATGCATAAGGGGGCACATGCATTTGGAGTTTGTTTGCAGTGGCTAGAGGCCCTGGCACTCCCATTCTCTCTCTCTCTCTCTCTCTCTCTACCTGCCTATTTCTGTATCTCTCTCTCTCTCTCAAATTAATAAATAAATAAAAATAAAATATAAAAGAAATTGCACACTTAAGATTTATAGCTCTTGAGTTGGAGAGATGGCTTAGTGGTTAAGGCATTTGCCTGCAAAGCCAAGGGATCCCACTTCAATTCTCTAGGACCCATGTAAGCCAGATGCACAAGGGGGCGCATGAGTCTGGAGTTTGTTTGCAGTGACTGGAGGCCCTGGTGCACCCATTCTCTCCCTCTCTCTCTCTGTCTCTTTCTCTCAAATAAATAAATAATCACAAAAAGAATCTAATAATATTTTTTTCTTAAAAAAAAAAAAGATTTACAAGCCGGGCGTGGTGGCGCACGCCTTTAATCCCAGCACTCGGGAGGCAGAGGTAGGAGGATCGCCGAGAGTTCGAGGCCACCCTGAGACTACATAGTTAATTCCACGTCAGCCTGGACCAGAGTGAGACCCTACCTCGAAAAACCAAAAAAAAAAAAAAAAAAAAAAAAAAAGATTTATGGCTTTCAGGCTGGGCATGTTGACACACACCTCTAATCCAAGCACCAAGGAAGCAGAGGTGGGAAGATTGCTATGAATTCGAGGCTACCCTGAGACTACATAGTGAATTCCAGGTCAGCCTGGACTAGAGCAAGACACTACCTGTGAGCCTCCTGCTGGCTCAAAATTTATTTATTTATATGGGGCTGGGGCAAGGGCTCAGCAATTAAAAGTATTTGCTGGCAGCTGGGCATGGTGGCACATGTCTTTAATCTCAGCACTCAGGAGGCGGTGAGTTTGAGGCCAGCCTGAGACTACATAGTGAATTCCAGGTCAGCCTGGGCTAGAGTGAGACTCTGCCTTGAAAAAACCAAAACAAAAAACAAAAAACAAAAAAAAAAGTACAATAATAATAATAGGCTACAAATGGTGGCACACACCTTTAATCCCAGCACTCAGCAGGCAGAGGTAGGAGGATCACCATAAGTTCAAGGCCACCCTGAGACTACATAGTGAATTCTAGGTCAGCCTGGGCCTGAAAGAGACCCTACCTCAAAAAATAAATAAATAAATAAAATAAAGAAAAAAAGATTGTACAGTACTTTGGGGGAGAACATACATGCATATGCGATAGGATTAGTCTCACTCAGGTATAAATTGTAGTGCTACTGGCTGTGACATCAATATTAATTGATCAACAATGTCTATTAAATTGTCTTTAAGCAAAAGCACATGGGAACAAGATTATGTATTGATGGGTGCATAAAAATGTTTCAGCAGGAGGCTTGCAGGAACCTAACCACATGTTTCCTGTAAGAGCAATGGCTCAGAATCCACTGCCTCTCCGAAACTGCCAAGGATAAAGAGTAACATGTATGTGGGAATTTCTCACACTGTTCTTGCAATTTTGCTTGCATGTTTGGAACTATACAAAAATAAAACATTATCCTTGGGCTGGAGAGATGGCTTAGCAGTTAAGTACTTGTATGTGAAGCCCAAGAACCCCAGTTGGAGGCTTGATTCCCCAAGTAAGCCAGATGCACAAGGTGGAGCATGCATCTGGAATTTGTTTGCAGTGGCTGGAGGCCCTGGTGTGCCCTTTCTCTTTCTGCCTACTTCTCTCTCTGTCTGTCACTGTCAAAAAAAAAAAAAAAAAATTCTTCTCCAAACTGCATCATGTTGCCCAGCTTCATCCTTGACATAAGATTCAGGGTCTTGAGCTGGGAATATGGCTCAGTGGTTAAAGGTATTTGCTGGCTCAGATTTAATTCCCCAGTACCCATGTAAAGCTAGATGCAAAAAGTGGTACATGGGCCGGGCGTGGTGGTGCACGCCTTTAATCCCAGCACTCAGGAGGCAGAGGTAGGAGGATCGCCAAGAGTTTGAGGCCACCCTGAGACTACATAGTTAATTCCAGGTCAGCCTGGACCAGAGTGAGACCCTACCTCGCAAAACAAAAAAAAAAAAAAAAAAAAAAAAAAAAAAAAAAAGTGGTACATGGGCTCTGACATGCCCATTCTCTCTCTTCTTGCAAATAAATAAAAATATTTTTTAAATGATCCAGAGTGGGCTGGAGAGATGTCTCAGCTATTAAGGCACTTGTATGTTAAGCCTAAGGACCCAGGTTTGATTCTCCAATGCTCATGTAGGACCAGATGCACCAAGTGGCACATGTGTCTGGAGTTTGTTCTTAGTGGCTAGAGGCCCTGGTGCACCATTCTCTCTCTCTTTCTCTTTCTCTCTGTCCTTGCAAATAAGCAAATAATATAAAAATGGGGCTGAATAGATGGCTTAGCAGTTATGGCACTTGCCTGTAAAGCTTAAGAACCCAGATTTAATTTCCCAGTACCCATGTAAGCCAGATGCACAAGGTGGCACATGCATCTGAAGTTGTTTGTAGTGGCTAAAGGCCCTGGTCCACCCATTCTCTCTTTCCCTCCCTCTCTTTCTTTCTCAAATAAATAAATTAAATATTTTTTAAAAAGATGCAGTGTCTTCAGCACAAGTGAGAAGGGAGGAGGGGCAAGGTTGGCACCTGCAATTCATGAGTAGGCTTGGGAGATTCTTCATGACCCTCCATTTATCCATCTGTTTTTTTTTTTTTTTTTTTTTTTGGTTTGCAAGGTAGGGTCTCACTCTGGTCCAGGCTGACCTGGAATTAACTATGTAGTCTCAGGGTGGCCTCAAACTCTCGGCGATCCTCCTACCTCTGCCTCCCGAGTGCTGGGATTAAAGGCGTGCGCCACCACGCCCAGCTTTATCCATCTGTTTTATCTGAACCTTTCTGAGCACATAATCCCACACCCTCTTGTCTGTCTGCACTCTCCTGCTGGGCCATCGTGTCTACTACCAAGGTTATTATTTGGTATCCAGTGTGTATAGTGAGAGAATTGTCCCTATGCTACCCTATGCTAGAAAATAGAGTCTTGTGGGCAGTGATGAGTGGTTTGGCTGGCTAGCTGAGGCCTGGGAGGAGAAAGTGTAGAAGTCTTGGAGCACAGAGGACAGGCAGGTAGATCATCATAACAGGAGTGGGTATGAAGGACAAAGATTGCTGGATTGTGTTTGAGCACCCACACAGAAGAGGCAAAAGCAAGAAGAGAGGCTGAGACGATGGCTTGGTGGCTAAAGGTGCTTGTTTATAAGCCTTGCCTGATTGTGTTCAATTCCCAAGTCCCCCCCCCCTCACACACACAAATAAATTAAACATTAAAACAAAAAGCAAAAAAAAAAAAAAGCCAGTGTGGTGGCCTCTCTTGTTTCTGTCAAGGATTCTGTCACAGTAGGGAGAAAATTAACACCGTGTCCTAAATGGAAGGAAACATACTTGAAAGTATCAGGCAACCCAAAAGATTCTTCGTGACGTATTTGAAACCTCAATGTATCTGAAATTATATTAAAAAAATAGTGAAATGAAGATCTGGTTTTTTTTTTTTTTTTTTTTTGGTCTGGTTGGTTCTTGTGTATATGTGCAAGTACACACACCCATGTGTGCCTGTGGAAGTTCAAGGACCACCTTGGGTATCATCCTCAGGCATGCCTTTGTGAGAAGATCTTATTGGCCTGGAATTCACCAAGTAGGCTGGACCGGCTGGTCACCAACCCTGTGGATCCTCCTGCCTCTGCTTCCCCAGCTCTGAGATTACAAACACATGCTAACACATCTAACTTTTAAAATGTGGTTCAGGTTTTGTTTTATTTTGTTTCTGTTTTTGTTTTTTAAGGTAGAGTCTCACTCTAGCCCAGGCTGACCTGGAATTCACTGTGTAGTCCCAGGGTGGCCTCAAACTCATGGCAATCCTTCTATCTCTACATCCTGAGTGCTGGGATTAATGGCGTGCGCCACCATGCCCAGCTAAGATTTTTATTTTTATTTATTTATTTATTAGAGAGAGAGAGAGAGGGAGAATGGGCGTGCCAGGGCCTCTAGTCACTGCAAACGAACTCCAGAAGCATGTGCCACCATGTGCAGCTGGGGAATCAAACCTGGGTCCTTAGGTTTCGCAGGCATGGACCTTAACCGCTAACCATCTCTTCAGCCCTTGGTTCTTGGTGTATCTGGTTTTATGTGGGTACTAGGGAATCAAGCCCAGGGTGGGCCAGCTTTGCAGGCAAGCGTCTTTATCCTCTGAGCCATCTCCTCAACCCATCCTCCCAGTCCTGTTGGAGTGTGAGTCTTTACTAGAGCTTGCTGATTTTCTCGAGCCCAGGCGATTCCCTGGTCTCTGCTCCCCTTTATGTGACTGGGCTTACAGGCATGCATGGCCATGCCTAGCTGTTGACATGGATTCTGGAGATTTATTTGAGAGAGAGAGAAAGAGGCAGATAAACAAAGAGAGAGAATAGGTTTGCCAGGGCCTCCAGCCACTGCAAACCAACTCCAGAAGCATGCACAACCTTGTGCATCTGGCTTACATGGGTACAGGGAATCAAACCTGGGTCCTTAGGCTTCATAGGAAAGTGCCTTAACTGCTAAGCCCAGGGTTCTAGAGATTTAAAGACTTGTGGTTTCAGGTCCCTTTAGGCCCTCATGCTTACATATGAAGCATACCTCTTCTGCGCCATCTCTCCAGCCTGCTGTTTGTTTGTGTTTTGTTATTTATTTATTTGACAGAGAAGGGGGGAGAGAATGGGTGCAAACGAACTCCAGATGCGTGTACCTCCTTGTGCATCTGGCTTACATGGGACCTGGGGAATTGAACCGAGGTCCTTTGGCATTGAAGGCAAGTGCCTTAACTGCTAAGCCATCCCTCCAGCCCTGTTTTTTGTTTTTTGAAGTAGGGCCTTGCTCTAGTCCAGGATGACCTGGAATTTACTATGTAGTCTCAAGTCAGCCTCCTGAGTACTGGGATTAAAGGAGTGCACCAACATGCCCAGCATGATTGGTTCTTTTAAGAAAGGGTTTCATGGGGCTGGAGAGATGGCTCAGAGGCAGAGGTTTGCTGAGAGTTCGAGGCCACCCTGAGACAAATAGTTAATTCCAGGATCCCAGTTCGAGACTCCAGGAAAAAAAAAAAAAAAAAAAAAAAAAAAAAAAAAAAAAAGAAAGGGTTTCATGGGGCTGGAGAGATGGCTCAGTGGTTAAGGCGTTTGCCTGCAAAGCCAAAGGATCCCGAGTTCGATTCTCCAGGACCCACATAAGCCAGGTGCACAAGGTGGCGCATGCATCTGGAGTTCGTTTGCAGTGGCTGAAGGCCCTTCCCTCCTTCACTCCCTCTCTCTCTCCCTCCCTCCTTCTCTCTGCCTCTTTCTCTCTCTCAAATAAATAAATAAAATATATATATATATATATATATATATATATATATAAAAGAAAGGGTTTCACACTAGAATTCAGGTTTGGCTGGAACTCACAGCAATTCTCCTGCTTCAGCCTCCTGAGTGCATAGGGCTCTACTTGTTTTTTGTTTCTTTTTTTAAAGAAATTTTATTATTTATTTGAGAGAGAAAGAGGCAGATAGAGAGAATGGGCACACCAGCACCTCTAGCTGCTGCAAAAGAACTCCAGATATGTGCGCCACCTCGTGCATCTGGCTTACGTGGGTTTTGGGGAATCGAACCTCGGTTCTTTGGCTTGTAGGCAAGTGCCTTAAACCCTTTCACCAGCTGTTGTCATCGTCTTCTTCTTCCTTCCTTTTTTTTTTTTTTTTTTTGGAGAGAGAGAGAGAGAGAGAGGGAGAGGAAGACAGATAGAAAATGGGCACACCAGCAGCCTCTCTTGGCTGCTGCGAATGAACTCTAGATGCGTGCGCCCCCTTGTGGGCAAATGCAGCATTGCGCCCTTGCACTTTGCATCTGGCTAAACGTGGGACCTGGAGATTGGAACTGACATTCTTAGGCTTAGCAGGCAGGCGCCTTAACTGCTAAGCCATCTCTCAGCCCATCTTCTTCTTCTTCTTCTTCTCCTCCTCCTCCTCCTCCTCCTCCTCCCTCCTCCTCCTCCTCCTCCTCCTCCTCCTCCTCCTCCTCCTTCTTCCTTTTTTTTTTTTTTTTTTTGGTTTTTCAAGGTAGGGTCTCACTCTGGCCCAGGCTGACCTGGAATTAACTATGTAGTCTCAGGGTAGCCTTGAACTCACGGCAATCACGGCGATCCTCCTACCTCTGCCTCCCGAGTGCTGGGATTAAAGGTGTGTGCCACCACTCCCGGCTCCATCTTCTTCTTTTTCCATGGGCGCAGCAGGGCCTCTAGCCGCTAGCAAAGGAACTCCACACAGATGTGCCACCTTGTGCATCTGGCTTTCCGTGGGTATTGGGGCAACTGAACCAGGATCCTTAGACTTCTCATAGACTTCTCAGCCCTCTGCTTGTTTTTTTTTTTTTTTTTTTTTTTTTTTAGTTTTTCAAGGTAGGGTCTCACTCTAGTCCAGGCTGACCTGGAATTCACTATGTAGTCTCAGTGTGGCCTTGAACTCATGGCGATCCTCCTACCTCTGCCTCCTGAGTGCTGGGATTAAAGGCATGCACCACCACGCCCGGCTCCTCTGCTTGTTTTTAAAGAAACAAGTTATTCTGATACTGTTGGCCTTTGCTGTGGTTTGAATGTGTCTCCCCAGAATTCAGGTATTGGGGGCTTAATCTGTCATTTTTGTTTTGTTTTTTTGTCTGTTTGTTTGTTTTTTTAGGTAGGGTCTCACTCTAGCCCAGGCTGACCTGGAATTCACTATGTAGTCTCAGGCTGGTCTCAAATTCACAACAATCCTCCTACCTTAGCCTCCTGAGTGCTGGGATTCAAGGTGTGCGCCACCACGCCCAGCTTCATGTTTTCATTGTCTTTGGAGGTGAGTGCTTTGGGAGGCAGCTGGGATTTGATGAGGTCATGAGAGCGGAGCCCCATGATGTCATGAGTATCTGGAGATTCAAGCCAGCACACTTTCTCTGTCTCATCATTTCCCAGACTCCAGAATCACTGGTGAGCCAAATAAGTTCCAACTGTTATTAAACACACAGCCTTGGAGATTTTGTTACAGCAACGGAAGATAAAGACAGTCCTCTGTGCTTACTTCTGTGTGTGTGTGTGTGTGTGTGTGTGTGTGTGTGTGTGTGTGTAAAAGAACAGTCTAGAGTATACCTGTGAGTTTTGGTAAATAGTAGAAGCATATATCATTTTTTAAAAGCCTGGGTTTAGTGGTAGGGGATGGTGTGATAGTTAATCTCTCTTGTAACTTTGATTAGATCTAGAATCACCTAGGAGACAAATCCTTGGGCATGTCTGTGAGGGAGTTTCTAGATTGAATTGAAGCGAGGAGACCCTAATTGTGGGTGGTACCATCCCATGGGCTGGGGTCATGAACGATATAAAGCTAGCTGAGCACCAGCCTTCATCACTCTCTACTTCTTGACTGTGGATTGAAAATGACCAGCTCTTTTATAGTCCTGCCTCCATGGCTGTATCCCCTCAAAGTGTAAATTGAAAAAAAAAAGTTTTTTAAAGTCCTCCTTTAAGCTGATTCTTGTCAGGTATTTTTGCCTCGGTGATGAGAAAGGTGGACTAATGAGGGGAGAGGATAAAAGAGAGTATGTGGGGGGAACTCCAAAGAGTGACACCCCTCAGCTACACAGGACTTAGCCTGGTGTCCATTTGATTACCCCAAGTGGACACCCCATGCAGACACCCCAGGGTCCCTGTGGACTTACAAGCTCCACACTTTGTAGGCATGGATGGAGTCGAAGCTTCACAGACTGAAGCTTGAGTAGCCTGTTCTAGAGGTGAGCGAGGATTTAGCAAGTCCTCCAAGCTCCTCGCAGCCTTCTAGCAATTCTGGAAGGTTAACATAACTCCTCCCCTTCTCTTTCTTCTCTCCTTCTGTGCCTACCTGGAATATGAATTGAGCCTCTACACAGTGCCCCAGGGGCTGTTCTAGAAGCTGGAGCGACAGCAGTGAACCAGATAGACAAGGCCCTTTTCCTAGAGATTCCTAAAGGCTAGAAAGAGAAGTGAGAGGTATCCCAAACAATAAAGTCACAGATGAAGGATGCTGGGATGGAGCGATGGCTTCGTGGTTAAGGTGCTTGCCTGCAAAGCCAAAGGACCCAGGTTCAATTCCTCAGAACCTACATAAGCCAGATACACAAGGTGGCACATATGTCTGGAGTTCATTTGCAGAGGCCAAAGGCCCTGGTCCACCCATTCCCTCTTTCTCTGCCTCTTTCTCTCTCTCAAATAAATAAATACATAAATTATTAAAGATGGTATATTTGCTGAGGAATAATATGCCAGATGTCATTATGGGAGAAGGAAAACAGAGGTTTTTAAAAAATATATTTCATTTATTTATTTATTTGAGAGAGAGAAGGAGAGAATGGGCACGCAGGTCCTCCAGCCACTGCAAACAAACTCCAGATGCATGCATGCACCCCCTTGTGCATCTTGCTTAGGTGGGTCCTAAGAATCAAACCAGGATCCTTTGGCTTTGCAACAAACACCTTAACAGCTAAACCACCTCTCCAGCCCTGGAAAACAGAGTTTTGCAATTGGGCAACTAGAAGAGTGTCTAAAGAAGGGGTTTGGCTTCTGAGTGTGACTGTGTAAATTATTATTTTTTCAGTGTTGGAGAGCCAACTATAGGTTTTGTGCAAACACCTGGCCACTGAGCCCCACCCCAACCTTATAAATGATCTCAAAACTATCAGTGAGATTATTTATGCAGGTTCTAGGGCTGGTACCTTTCTCAGCCGAGTCCTGCAACATTGACCCAAGATCACACAAGCGGAGCTTCAAACCCAGGTCAGGTTTGTGCCCAGCTTTGCTGGTGACGGCTGTTGATGGGGGGCTTAGGGTATATTACAGAGTTTTTGTTTGTTTGTTTGTTTGTTTTTGGTTTTTTGAGGTAGGGTCTCATTCTAGCTCAGGCTGACCTGGAATTCACTATGTAGTCTCAGGGTGGCCTCGAATTCATGGTGATCCTCCTACCTCTGCCTCCTGAGTGCTGGGGTTAAAGGCGTGAGACACCACGCCCGGCTCTTACAGAGGTGGGTTTTTTTTAGAGGTGGTTTCCTTATCTGTCAAAGAAGGGGAACAATGGAAGAGCAAGTGGAAGTCAAGGATGGTACTGGGGACAGGCATGTGACCAGGAAGCCAGCCTCTCAGAGGACCCCCAGAATGTCCAGGAATTCCCCTTATTTTTCCACCAGCTTCAAACATCTGTTCTCAGCCAAGGAGTCTTGTATTTGTGGCAGGGCTGGAGGTCTGAGGGGAGTCCAAATGCCAAGTCACTCTGCAATGAGATGAAGCCACCCTTAGCCTAGAATTCCAGGGACAACCCAACCTGTAGGCACACCCAGTGTGCATGGGATTCCAAGGAGCAAATCCTTAGTGGCCAGGGACTGAGTGAAACTGGCATCTGGAGAATGGAGGAGTGGAGGACAGTGCAGGATGGTGGCACCAGGCTGAGTGGCTAGAAGGCTCCCTGGGGATACCAAGGCCAGCCTGCTGGGGCCACCAGAACTATGTCGGCTCAGCCTGTGGCCTGGCAAGGGCACCACTTGCTTGGGGGACAGGCCAGGGTTGAGCTTTGGCTCCTGGTCAGCTTCAGAGTGCTTCCGGAACTGGCTGAGCCCCTTCCGCCAACTCAGTCTTTCTTTAGAGTTGTTAATCCCTCAAAGTCTGGCTAGGCTGGGTGGGTAGGGGCCCAGGCTCTATGGCTGGTTTCTGCTGTGGGGCATCCAGAGGCTTCACATTATAAGTGCCAAGGGTTCCTGTCATTTGTGTGTGTGGGGGGGGACGACCCAGCAGGTGCCTGGCCACCTATTTCCTGCCTGCCCCCTCTTGCCAGCTGGCTTCTCTCACTGGGGAGGTTCCATTTCTAGTCTCTCCCAGGAGGGCGGCTCCTAGCTGTGCCCACTGCCAGCCCAGCCCTATTCTTCCTAGATCAGCACATACACAAGGCTCCAAGCCCTTAGCATAGCATAGTTCCACCAAGGTTCTGAGTCCAGCTCAGTTTTGCCAAGAGCCCTGACCTCCCTGGGCTCCTCAGTTGCCACCAGCAGTAGGCAATACTGAGGACTGGGGAGGCTGAGAGGAGACTGTGCTATGCTCGTTCTTCTGCCAGGCTGGAGGCCCATCCTTCTCCCTTGCAAGGCAATGCCCACAATACTTGACTTGGCATTAGGCAGGGAATAAATGGAGATGCTGGTGTCTTAGGAGGCTGAGGGCCTACAGAGCTGGGGGTTGGGTGGGTCTGAAGGGTGGTGCACAACTGCGTTTGGGTGGGCTCTGGAAAGCTTAGGGCTAGGAAGGGCTGCCTGAGATGTGGTTGGATTTGGGAGTCTGAGCATCAAGATCTTGAAGGATGGGGCTGTGAAGATGGCTCAGTGGATAAAGCACTTGCTGCACAAGCATAAGTACCTGAATTTGGATCCCCAGAACCCACAGAAAGCCAGTTGCTGTAATTCCAGCATGCCTACAATGAGATGGGAGGTGGAGGCAGGAGAATGAATACTGCAGAAGCTCAAAGACCAGACCAGTTAGCTGGTGAAAATGTAGGGGTAGCAAGAGAGAGGCCTTGCTTCAAACAAGGTCAAAGGTGAGAACCAACACCCAAGGTTGTCCTCTGACCTCCATCCACCTTGCCCATGGCATATGTGTGCCTGCACACACGCTGGAGGGTCAATGTAGGGCTGCAGGTACCACTAGAGACAGGTAATGTTTCCCATGTGTTTCAGCCTCCTATGGCATTCTGCAGGCGGTGTAGTAGAGGTAACCTCAGTATTTTTGGAATGTATTTGTGAATAGGCCTATAAAAAAATCTTGGGGGAGGGCTGGAAAAATGGCTTAGTGGTTAAGGCACTTGCCTGCAATACCTAAGGACCCAGGTTCAATTCCTCAGAACCCACGTAAGCCAGATACACATGGTAGAGCATGTGTTGGGAGTTCATTTGCAGTGGCTAGAGGCCCTGGTGTGCCCATTCTCTCTCTTTCTCTAATAATTAAATAAATAAAATCTTTTGGTTGTTTTTAAAATATTTTTATTTGAGAGAAAGAGGCAGAGGAGAAAGAGACAGAGAAAGCCAGAGGATGGGCATGGGCACCCCAGGGCCTCCAGCCACTGCAAACAAACTCCAGACACATAGGCCACCTTGTGCATTTGGCTTACATGGGTCCTATGGAATAGAACCTGAGTCCTTAGGCTTTGCAGGCAGATGCCTTAACTGCTAAGCCATCTCTCCAGCCCCAACCTCCACTTCTTGCAGGTCCTTAATGTCACCTTTATTATTTATTTGAAATCTGCTCTCCTCCCCACCAATTAGTTGTCCTAGAAGTCACCCTACCAGCCGGGCGCGATGACACACGCCTTTAATCCCAGCATTTAGGAGGCAGAAGTAGGAGGATCACCATGAGTTCAAGGCCTGCCTGAGACTGCATAGTGAATTCCAGGTCAGCCTGGGCTAGAGTGAGACCCTACCTGGCAAAAACAAAACAAAACAAAACAAAACAAAAAGTCGCCAGGCTTGGTGGCGCACGCCTTTAATCCCAGCACTCGTGAAGCAGAGGTAGGAGGATCGCCGTAAATTCAAGGCCACCCTGAGACTACATAGTTAATTCCAGGTCAGCCTGGGCCAGAGTGAGACCTTACCTCGAAAAACAAAAAACAAACAAAAAAAAAAAAAAGAAAGAAAGAAAGAAAGAAAGAAAGAAAAGAAAAAGAAAAGAAAAGAAAAAAAAGAAAAAGTCACCCTACCAGTCTGTGCCTCAATTTCCCTACGGGTAAACTGGGAACCACAATACTCACCACCTCTCTGTGTGTGTAGGCGGAGGGGGAGGCAGGGTTGCTATCCTACAAAGCCCTGGGATCGAAGCCTGGTTAGGGATGAAGTGTTATTTTGTACCCCTTACGAGTGGAGGATCTACATGCTGGCACTGTGTGTACAACTGCCTAGGCTCCCCGAGTTGCTGAGCTTCCATCGGGTCAGTAGAGCCCGGGGAGGAGAGAGAGGCAAGGACGTAGCAGTCGGTGCTCAAGGGACAGCCGGGTGGCAGCGTCCTCCCCTCCTCCCGCGTGGTAACGCTCGGGCTGCCCACATGGTCCTGAAGGCTGTATCCCTCGCAGCGACACCCATTCCCACAACAAAGAAACTCGCCTTCCCGGGAGGCGCCGAGGGCTTGGAGCGTCCTCCCCGCCCCACAGCCCCCATCATCTCCCAAAGCCCAGCTCGGGAGCTGTCCCTGGTAGGTACAGGTGTGCGAGGGCGGGCGGGCGGGCGGACGGGCGGGCGGGCCCCGAGGGGTGCCGGCTGGGCGGGCGGCACAGAAGACCAGGGAGCTAGGTGGCGCCCGCGGGGCGCACGGCGATGCCGCCGCCTCCACCGCGATTTAAAGGGCAAGCTGGGCGGAGGGATCTCCGAGATCGCTCGCCGCGATCCCTCCGCCGTCCAGCGAAGCGACGGGCAACGACGCGTCTCGTTTTCTCCAAACTCGCTCTTGCGCCTCCGCCGCCGTCGGGAGTCGCGACGGGGTGTGTGTGTGTGTGTGTGTGTGTGTGTATGCGTATGCGTATGTGTGTGAGGCGGAGGGGAGGCGGGGAACTTAATTCTTTCTGGCGTCTCTCCGCCTCCTCCCGCAGAATCCCGTCGAAGTCACGGCGGCGACTGGAGCCGGGGTTGGAGAAAAAAAAAAACCAAGAAAAGAAAAGGAAAAAAAAAAAAGCACACGTTCAAAGCCGACGTGGTGTCCCTCCGCCTTCAGTCCGTGGACTCATTTTCGTGTCCTTCCACTGGGCCCGGGCGGTGTCCGGGTGGCTTCACCGAACGGGGGGGGGGGCGGCGACACGTCTGCGGTGCGGTAGCGAGGCTACGGGGCGATGAGGTGAGGACGCCAGGGGACCGGAGGCGGCACGGCACGGCGCGGCGCAGCGCGAGGACGCGACACGCGCGGCCCCGAAGCCGGCGGATGCCTGACGGACCCCGCGGCTGCGCGTGAGGCGGAGGTGAGGCCCGGTGTGTGTGTAGGGGGGGTGGAGGGGTGCAGGGATCGACGGGGTGAAGGTGAGCGAACGAAACGAGCCCGGGCCGGGGTTTGGGGACGGTCGCCCGGGACGCGGCAGCGGTGGTGGCCGGGTGGGGGCGGGGCGGGGGCCTCGGCTGGCGCGGACTTCTTTTCACCCCCCTCCTCCTCAGCGGAGGGAGCGGGTTGTGCTGCGTCTGCGCCGCCATCTTGGATTCTACTCTCCTTTTTTTTTTTTTTCTTCTCAGGAATTATTATTATTTTGTATGTGTGTGCGCGTTTGAGTGTACATGTGTGTGTGTGTGTGTGACTAATTTTCTAAGGGTGCGGGAAAGTGTAGTCCGGCAGCACGGGACTCCGGGTCGCAACATCCGGGCAAGTGACGCCTCTGATGTGCCGCCGACCTGGTGGTAGGCCGATCCGGCGCTGAGCCGAGGACAGCGAACGAGCGAGCGGAGGAGTGTGAAGGGACCGCAGCGGCCACCGTACGCGAGCCGGGGACCAGGGTCGGATCCCGGGGCGAGTGGTTCGCGGGACAGGGCTGAGGAGCGGGGCGGCCGGGCGCGCGCTCGCGGCCTGCAGTGGAGGCGGCGGCCGGAAGGGAGCGGTAGAGGCCGCGGCGGGCGGGCGAGCAGCGTCGGGGCCGGGCCGCGGCCGCACGAGGGGAACAGCCCCGTCGCTCGCGATTGGGGGACTCTGTTTTCCGTCTTCGCCAATGGGCAGCCGTGATCGGGCTCGCCCAATCTGCTCCCGCGGCCGCGCTGAACTTTTCGGTGGTTGTTTTTTTTTGTTTTGTTTTGTTTTGTTTTTGCCCGAATGTCCCTCGGAGCGCGTCTCCGTCCCTTCTCTTTTGTGCTGTCCGCAGGGTCACCCCACAAACGTGTTTCCCCCAAAGTGGGACACTCGATCCTTTTGGGAGGTCCAAGGTGGACACGCTTAGCCGGGCGCCCTGAAATCTCCCCTGTTTGGGGAGGGGCGGGGAAAGGGGGGTGGAAAGGAAGATCGTCCGGCCTGGTCCTGAAACTTAGGATCACTTGGGGGCGGGGAAATTTAAAGAAGGGGAGTGGAGATGTATTTTTTGATGAACTTAACTGATGAAGTTCACTCGGACCGAGAGCCCTCTAGAGCAGTGGGCCGATGAACTATTTGGATCGGTGGCGATTCTTTGCACCTAGACCTTTCGTAGACTTAAGCAGGTTTTTTTTGTTGTTGTTGGTAATGGCTTTTTAGTTTTATTTTTCACAGTTTCATATATGTATATAATGTGTTTTGATCCTGTTCACCCCACTACCCTTTCTTATATCCCTCCCATTGAACAGTTGTTTCTTCCCAACTAATCCCCTTCCTACTTGTGTGTGTGTGTGTGTGTGTGTCCGTCCCACTTAATTAGGGTTGCTTGCATGAACATGGGTAGGGGTTATTTACTGGAGTATGGGCAGATTACTAGTGGCCACACCAATGAAGAACATGACGCCTCCTAGACGTAAACAATTTTGACACAAAGTTCAGTTGAGCATGGCTGTATAGTCGGAAGACAGCTGAGTGGAATGTTAGAGGAAGCATTTTGCAGCTATAACTTTTCAAACCTTTCAGTCTTTTATTGAGAGCACATCTGTAATTTTTGGTAATTAGGAGTAAAAGCAGTTCATTTCAGGGGGGGAGGAGGAAGTCATTTTTGCGTAGAATAACTACAGACGATGTGTGCCTGGTGAAGTACAGGCATGAAGAGGGACTTGGTTAGACACTTTTACTGTGTAAGGAGGGTTTGGTCACTTGGTGCGCGTTGTGGTCCTGTCACTGTTGGAGTTCCCTGTAGTCCCAGGTTCAAGTCCACAAATGCTTTAATCTTGCAGGCAGGGAAACACCAGCAGATTTTTTTAATTTCTGAGACCCACAGTATTTTACATTGTACTCCCTTTCCCAAGCTCCAGTGCATGGTTTCCCTTGCCTGGTACCTTTTGACCACTGTCTTCAGGGTATTCCCATGCCCCTCTTTTGCCCCAGGATATACCCATCCTTGAGAAAAGGCCTCAACAGACGGTTTACTGCTCTTGGCACCTTCTCTTGAGCATACAGTACTCTTGGCTGATCCCCAGGGAGAGAGTACATGCTTTCTCTGTTCTCTGAGCAATCATTACATTGTATATCTGCTTGTGTGCTTGCCCTCCCCTGTGCTCTCTTGTGAACTTGTTGAGGCTTAGGCATTTTTTGTCTTATCCTCTCAGGAGCAGGCACTCTATCCCTTGATGAAACTGATACTTTGTATTGACAAATTTCCAACTCATCAAGTCTGTTTGTAGCTTTTCAAAATGTTTCAATTTAGTGTTATTTAAAAGCACGACTTTTTATTTATTTACTTATTTATTTATTTACTTATTAGAGACAGGGAGAGGGAAAGAGAAAGAAGGAGAGTGAGAATGGGTGTGCCAGGGCCTCTAGCCACTGCAAACAAACTCCAGACGCATGTGCCCCCTTGTGCATCTGGTTTATGTGGGACCTGGAGAATCGAACCGGGGTCCTTAGGCTTCATAGGCAAATGCCTTAACCACTAAACCATCTCTCCAGCCCCTAAAAGCACTACTTTAAAAATATTTATTTATTTATTTATTTATTTATTTATTTATTTATTTATTTGCAAGCAATGGGTGCACCAGGGCCTCCAGCTGCTGCAAACAAACTCCAGATGCACGCATCACTTTGTCGTTCTTGCTTTATGAGGGTACTGGGGAATGGAACCCAGGTTGTTAGGCTTTGTAGGCAAGCACCTTAACTGCTGAGCCATTTCTCCAGCCCCTAAAAGCATTTTTTTTAAAGCTTAGTTTGAGAGTGAAAGGCTGATTATATATACTTCAACAAGAGGTGGGTGGGCCTCCATTTCTTGCCCAGACTCTTTCAAAATCATTTCCAAGGACTCATTTTCTTTTCTCCTTGCTATCCCAAGTGCTATCTTGCCACCACAGTGTCACACTGGGCTGCGAACCCTCTGAACTCTTGGCACTTGTAGCAGATGTCACTAGGTTACACTTGGAAGGATGGTGGGTAGAACAGCATGCAGGTGATGAAGTGTGCCTGTGAGGGGATACATCCTGTGTGTTTGTCTTTGAATAAGAATTTTGTGGATGGGTGGGCATAGTTAGTTTTCAGTTCTCCCTTGGGTCATATAAACCTGGGTCCAATTCTGATTTTCCTCTTCCTGAGCACCAGCTTGTAGGTTTCTAGGGCCTGGATATGTGGCCGGGCTATGTGACAGACTTGTGTGTGATGTCTGAGCAGCTGTGTCTCAGGAGTGCCCATCCCATGGCTTGCAGACCAAGTATCTTCAGATACATACTATGCTAGTGTGATTTTGTGCTTTTGTTACCACATAAGAACTTTACTTTCTCTTCATTTACCGCAATCCTTGTCAGCCAGGACAGTGTCAACCCCAGAACACTGTAGACTTCTAAGACCAGAGAGCATGTGCCATCCCTCCACTGGGTCACATTATTGGTTACATGGCACGTATTAAGTAAGTATGGAGAGAGATACATCTGGCATGAGGTGGTTCTATCAGAGACTAGCTGTATATGTAAAATATAACTTAAGTTTTCTGCCTTTTTGTTCGTTTTTTGAGGTACAGTCCCACTCTAGCTCAGGCTGACCTGGAATTCACTATGTAGTCTCAGGATGGCCTCAAACTCTTGCCTCCCAAGTGCTGTGATTAAAGGCATATGCCACCATGCCTGGCCTGCTTTGTTTTTAATCATTTTATTTTTTAGGGGAAAACTTAGTTTTTACTGGCATGTCAGTGCAGAAAATGGAATTAGTTGCTGTAAGAAGCACAAACCAAAACTATTGAAGTCAAAATGAATGACTGGCTGATAATAAAGGCAAGCAGTGTGGGAAGGAACTTCTTTTCTTGGCTAGATTGTCAACATTGGAGTCTTAAAACATGCATTCTGTTCAAGACTCTTGAGTCTGAAGTGTGAATTAAAGCCCTCCAGGTTTGGTGGCTGAGTTCCATAGAATGTACTGTACAAAGAAGGATTCCTAGACAGCAAGTGGGGAGCTTTTAATAGAGGGACAGTGTAGCAGCTTCCTTTAAATTCTGCCACCTCTACACTCCTATCCCCTGCAGAAATCCTTACAAATAATTTTACTGTAGTTCTTGCTACAGTTCCTTTTTTCTTAGTAATTTGATTTTTTTGTTTTGGTTTTGTTTTTGGTTTTTTGAGGCAGGGTCTTGCTCTTTCTAGCCCAGGCTGACCTGGAATTCGCCATATAATCTCAGGGTGGCCTTGAACTCATGGTGATCCTCCTACCTCTCTGCCTCCCTTGTGCTGGGATTAAAGGCATGCACCACCATGCCTAGCTTTTTTCTTAATAAGTTGATGCTCCTAGTAGAATAGGCATATCAAGTGAGAGGAAAGGTATCAAATCATTATCTAACCTGTATTTATTTATCTAGTAGTATGATCTGAATTTCCTCTTGTCCTAGTCCAATTAAAATACTTTTCAATGTTGGGCATGGTGGTTGGTCCATGCCTGTAATTCCAACTCTAGAGGGTGAGGCAGGAGGATCTTCAATTGAAAGCCAGCCTAGGCTAGTAAGGTCCTGTCTCAAAAAACAAACACAGTTTTCAGTTACAAGCATATCATTTCAGAAGGCAGTGTTCCCAGATTTCAGTCATTCAGTCAGTCGTGCACCTTTATATATATTTTTTATTTAATTTAATTTAATTTAATTTTTTTTTTTTTTTTTTTTTTTTCGAGGTAGCGTCTCACTCTAGCTCAGGTTGACCTGGAATTCACTATGTAGTCTCAGGGTGGCCTCGAACTCACGGCGATCCTCCTACCTCTGCCTCCCGAGTGCTGGGATTAAAGGTGTGGGTCACCATGCCCAGCTCTAAAAAAAAACTTTTTTTGAGGGAGGGTGGTTCCTATTTTCTGTTGTTCTGGGGTCAATAGAGTGATGAAACCAGCAACCATTTGCTTCACAAAAGAAGAAAGAATGATGTCGGGCTGGAGGGATGGCTTAGTGGTTAAGGCGTTTGCCTGCAAAGCCAAAGGACCCAGGTTTGGCTCCCCAGGACCCACGTTAGCCAGATGCACAATGGGGCGCATGTGTCTAGAGTTCGTTTGCAGTGGCTGGAGGCCCTGGCGCACCCATTCTCTCTCTCTTTTTCCCTCTTTCTCTGTCAAATAAATAAATAAAAATTTAAAAAATGATGTCCACAGTGGGTGTCCTATATAACATTTTATTTGGCCATGTTCCTTCTGTGGTGCCAAAGGACAGTCAGTCTGGTTTGCATGTTCTGCCTCTGGCCTAAACCCTCAGTTGGTGCTAAGTGGTGTAGGTATAAGAAAACTTGGGTACCTTGTAACTCTAAGGGTTGTGTATGAAATTGTGATGTTGTATATAGATAAGAGTTGCAAGCTAGTTGTATGACCACTGATGTAAGATTAACCGTTCCAGTCTTTATTTTGTCATTTGGTTTAAGCCATTCCTAGGTCCCATTTTCAGGTTTTGTCATATGACCAAACATTAGTCTCTGAAGTGAATTCCAATCCTAAATTTTATTTCATTTTTCCCATAGTGTATTTTCTAACTTCTTTTTTTTCTTGGTTTTTCGAGGTAGGATCTCTCTAGCCCAGGCAGACTTGGAATGCTCTATGTAGTTTCAGGCTGGCTTTGAACTCATGGTAATCTTTCTACCTCTGTCTCCTGAGTTCTGGAATTAAAAGCATGCACTACCATGCCCAGCATTGATTCTTTAAAAAATAAAATAATAGCATGTATTTGCAAGCAGAAAGAGACTCTTGAAACTAACCAGGGTCTTGTGCCACTACACATGAACTCCAGACAGACACATGGTCCATTTTGAGCATCTGATTTTCCATGGATACTAGGGAATAGGACTGAGGCTTTGCAAGCAAACACCTTTAACTACTGAGCCATCTCTCCAGCTCAAAATCTTGATTCTTAAGCCCTGTGTGGCTCCTGTTTGCCAGTTGCATCTCTGTCCAGATGTCTTGGTTTCTGTATCCTTATAGCACACTAAAAAAGTTACAGTCATAGACCTAGGGAGCATTTACCAATGATGAGCCTCTAGGTATGGCTCTAGTAGTGAAGTAAACCCAGATTGCAGCTTAAATGAATGTTAGGTCAAGCCTTGTCACATAGTAGGAGTTTGATTGCAGGGAAGTAATTGATCCTAAGCTGTAGCCTTCTCATGTGTAGTCATGATAGCTAAGTATTGAGGCAGCTGAGCTACTGAGCCTTCAGTCTTACATGTTAGTGTGAAATAGTACAGTACCTGATCCCAGTGTCATGTGCCTGTATTTAATATCTGCCTTTAGAGGGGCAACACTGGGGTTGGCTGTCAGGCTTGACATGCAAGCAAGGGTCACTGGGCCTTCTAATCCACACCCTTTTGCCTTGTTCTTAGTTGTGTTTGTTTTGTTTGGGTTTGTTTGTTTTGATGCAGAGTCTGGCCTCAATTCACAGTGATTCTCCTACCTCAGCCTCTCTAGTGCTGAGACTAAAGGCATGTGCCACCATGTCCCACTTGCCTTGTTCTTTAGATTCATTTTTTTTTTTCGTTTTCCTTCAGCTTTGGTTCTCCCAATGACTAGTTCTGTCTGATTTTTCTAAAAGCAGAAGCTCTCGAGCACCCTCTAGTGTTCGTGGCCCAGCTGCGTTCCAGCACCATGAACAGTGCCTGGCGGCTTTCAGTGGACTCCTGATAAATATGTCTTGAAGTGAGTGGATTCCAGGCCTGGGAAATTCATTGTTTCATATAACAAGGGAAAGCATCTGCTACATTTTTTTAAAAAATGTTTTTATTGGGAGAGAGATTGAATTTGAGGGTGCAAAGAAACTCCATATGTGTGTACTACTTTACATCTGGCTTTATGTAGGTGCTTAGGAATTGAAAGGCCAACAGCCTTTGCAAGCAAGCAGCTTTAACCTCTGAGCCATCTTCTAGCCCACATCTGTTACTTTTTTTTTTTTTTTTTTTGGTGTTTCAAGGTAGGGTCTTAGGCTAGCTCAGGCTGACCTGGAATTCACTGTAGTCTCAGGGTGGCCTTGAACACATGATGATCCTCCTGCCTCCCAAGTGCTGGGATTAAAGGCATGCACCACCATGCCTGGCTTATTACATCTTAATTATCTGTGACGAGTATTTTTGTTTTCAAGGAAATACTTATGTTACATAGTGGGGAGAAGTGTATATTAACAGAAAACGCACCTATTCTTCATAATGTGGAGCTCCCCCCACTGAGAAACAGAGGTGGGGCATGTTCTTTCATCCAACAAGTAGGTAGAATCTGGGGCTAGAGAAGCTATAGGAACCTTATCTCTGTCCTTTAAGAAAAAAAAAATAGGTCTCGCTCAGGGGCCTACAATGTTTAGACAAACCAGTTGCCTCTGGAAATAATTTGTTTGGCAGATGGAAATAGATGATAGTAGGAGAGTTTTTACTTCCCAAAAGATGATCCTGTTTTATATTTACACATTTATTATTTCTAACTAAAATACATCATTCTCTAACATCCTGTGTGTTCCTCGACCAGAATTTAGTTTCCAATCATACATGATTGTCTCTCTTCCTACACTGTACTCATGACTCTGCTGTCCTAGGGGCTTTAAATGTGGGGCAAGTGTATTTAAATTTTTGCTTGGTGGTCCCGGCATTGGGACCTCTCCCACCCTGACAGGAGCTTTTGTTCATAAGATTTTGCTTGTGTCAGAAGTGTTTTTGGGTTTTTTTGTTTGTTTGTTTGTTTGGTTTTGGTTTTTCGAGGCAGGGTCTCACTCTGGTCCAGGCTGACCTGGAATTAACTATGTAGTCTCAGGGTGGCCTTGAACTCTCGGCGATCCTCCTACCTCTGCCTCCCGAGTGCTGGGATTAAAGGCATGCGCCACCACGCCCGGCCTGTTTTTGGTTTTTTGAGGTAGGGTCTCACTCTAGCCCAGGCTGACCTGGAATTCACTATGTAGTCTCAGGGTGGCTTTGAACTCACAGGGATCCTCCTACTCCTGCTTCCTGAGTGTTGGGATTAAAGGCATGTGCCACTGTGTGTGGTCTGTTACTTTTTATATGATGTTGAGAGTATTCATTCTTTTTTTTTTTTTTTAAAGTATGAGAGAGAAAGAGGCAGGTAAAGAGAAAGAGCATGCCAGGACCTTCAGACACTGAAATAAATTCCATCTGCATGCACACCTTGAGCATCTGGCTTATGTGGGTCCTGGGGAATCGAACCTGGATCCTTTGGCTTTACAGGCAAATGCTTTAACCATTACACCTCCCTCCAGCCCAGAGTGTTCGTTCTTTCAGCCTAGTCCTGACTAGGCTGAAATTTTTCCTAATTCTCCAAGACTTCTCCTTCTCAGTACAATAGGGCGGCATGTGTATGTGTTAAAAGGGCTGTAGTGTAAAAACATGGTGTGATGCCCAGGAAACAGTTGGCACAGTTGTTGGGTCACAGGGAAACAGTGGTGCCCAAAACACCGTTTTGGAGATGATCTCTGCTGTACCAGGACAGCAGCTTTCAGGTAAAGGTTCACATCTCAAGCCAGCAGTTAGTTGTGTATTGGACCCTGAGCCAAGTGCTTAACCACACATAGTCCCCACTCACCATGGATAATGTTCTGTTTTGCAAGGCCTGGCTGGCTCTCTGGTGCTCTCTGGTGCTGACATCTCCTACCTTGTTCCCTTCCATTTAATTACTCATGCTAATGCTCAGAATAATTTTGTTTTGTATTATTGGACACAGTATCTTGTTAAAAGTAAATTGCTAAGCCAGGTAACTATCTCCCTGAGCCTCCTGGGTGTTTTCTTGTTTTTTTTTTGGGGGGGGTTGTGAGGTAGGGTCTCACTCTGGTCCAGGCTGACTTGGAATTAACTATGTAGTCTCAGGGTGGCCTTGAACTCACAGCGATCCTCCTACCTCTGCCTCCAGAGTGCTGGGATTAAAGGCGTGCGCCACCATGCCCGGCTGTTTGTTTTGTTTTGAAGATAGCATCTCACTGTGTAGCCTTAAATTTGAGATCCCCCTGCCTCAGCCTAAGTAGCTAGAATTACAGGTATGTGCCACTGTACAGAGGTTAAATTTGTTTAATTTAAGGCTTTTGCAATGAATTAACATGTTAATGTATTAAGTGGAAAGTTCTGTTAATGTAATCTTCTCACTGCTTCTATTTCTTTTATTTTATTATTTATTTATTTATTTGAGAGAGAGATACAGAAATAGGCAGGTAGAGAAAGAGAGAGAGAGAGAATGGGTGTGCCAGGGCTTCCAGCCACTGCAAATGAACTCCAGATGCATGCACCCCCTTGTGCATCTGGCTTACATGGGTCCTGGAGAATCAAGCCTCGAACCGGGGTCCTTAGGCTTCATAGGCAAGTGTTTAACCGCTAAGCCATCTCTCCAGCCCCCTGCCTCTATTTCTTTACTGAGTTCTAGCATCTTACAGCAGATTCACCTGGATAGTGAGTGCTTTTCTCCCAAATTTGTGAAGTCCAAATGTTCTCCTCTCCCTGCAAGCTTATTTGTTTTATGTTCCATGAACTCAAGTCAGTTGTGCAGTCTTCTGTACTGAAAATTTTACCTCCACTGGAGATTTCTGACCTAACTTGTTCCTCACCACCTGAATCTACTTGTTTTGTTTGTTTTTTGTTTTTGTTTTTGAGGCAGGGTCTGCTGTAGCTCAGGCTAACCTGAAATTCACTATGTAGTCTCAGGGTGGCCTCGGGCTCATGGTGATCCTCCTACCTCTTGATTCCCTAGTTCTGGGATTAAAGGCACGTGCCACCGCACCCAGCTTTAGAATAATGTTTTTTAAAAAATATATTTTGGGAGCCAGGCGTGGTGGCATGCGCCTTTAATGCCAGCACTCGGGAGGCAGAGATAGGAGGATCTCCGTGAGTTCAAGGCCACCCTGAGAATACAGAGTGAACTCCAGGTCAGCCTGAACTAGAGTGAGACCCTACCTCGAAAAACCAAAATATATATATATTTTTTTGGGGGGGGGCGCTGGAGAGATGGCTTAGCGGTTAAGGCGCCTGCCTCCTAAGCTTAAGAATGCTGGTTCCAATCTCCAGGTCCCACATTTAGCCAGATGCAAAGTGACGCAAGGGTGCAATGTCGCACTTCACCACAAGGGGGCGCACGCACCTGGATTTCATTCGCAGCAGCTGAGAGGCTGCTGGCGCGCCCATCTCTGTCTTCCTCTCCCTTTCTCTCTGTCTCTCTCTGTGTCTCTCTCATATATATTAAGATTCCACTTAACCCGTAACCCACCGCCATGGCCGAGGAAGGCATTGCTGCTGGAAGCGTAATGGACGTGAACACTGCTCTGCAAGAGGTGCTGAAGACCGCCCTCATCCACGATGGCCTAGCAGGTGGAATTCGTGAAGCTGCCAAAGCCTTAGACAAGTGTCAAGCCCATCTTTGTGTTCTTGCATCCAACTGTGATGAGCCAATGTATGTCAAGTTGGTGGAGGCCCTTTGTGCTTGAGCACCAAATCAACCTAATTAAGGTTGATGACAACAAGAAATTCGGGGAATGGGTAGGCCTCTGCAAAATTGACCGAGAGGGGAAACCCCACAAAGTGGTTGGCTGCAGCTGTGTACTTGTTAAGGACTACGGCAAGGAATCTCAGGCCAAGGATGTCATCAAAGAGTACCTTCAAGTGCAAGAAATAAAAATATGGCTTAGCCGGGCGTGGTGGCACACGCCTTTAATCCCAGCACTCGGGAGGCAGAGGTAAGAGGATCGCCATGAGTTCGATGCCACTCTGAGACTACATAGTGAATTCCAGGTCAGCCTGGGCCAGAGTGAAACTCTACCTCAAAAAAAACAGACAAAAAAAAATAAATAAAAGGCTCATTTTCTAAAAAAGTGTGTGTGTGTGTGTGTGTGTGTGTGTGTAGTTTATTTATTTATTCAAAAGAGAGAAAGAGGCAGAGAGAAAGAGAATGGGCAAGCCAGGGCCTCCAGCCACTGCATATGAAATCCAGATGCAAGTGCCCTCTTGTGCATCTGGCTTACATGGGTCCTGGAGAATCAAACCAGGATCCTTTGGCTTTGCAGGCAAACACCTTAACTGCTAAGCCATTTCTCCAGCCCCTAGAATTTTTAAAAATATTTATTTATTTGAGAGAGAGAGAAAGAGGCAGACAGACAACAGGCACACCAGGGCCTCTAGCCACTGCAGACAAACTCCAGATTCGTGCATCACCTTGTGCATCTGGCTTACTTGGATAGTAGGGAATCGAACTTGGATCCTTAGGCTTTGCTGGCAAGTGCCTTAACTGCTAAGCCATCTCTCCAGCCCTAAAATAATATTTATTTGCATATATCTGTATGTGTGGGCATGCCAGAGTCTCTTGCTGCTACAGATGAATGCCATGTATTTGTGCCACTCTTTGGATCTGGCTTTATGTGGAAGCTGTGGAATCAAATCAAAACATTCCTCGACCTTGTATCTATCTTAAACACTAAAGATTTTCTTTTCCTGGGCTGGAGGGATGGCTTAGTGGTTAAG
Organism: Orientallactaga sibirica; assembly: GCA_036365145.1. Taxonomy (NCBI): domain Eukaryota; kingdom Metazoa; phylum Chordata; class Mammalia; order Rodentia; family Dipodidae; genus Orientallactaga; species Orientallactaga sibirica. The sequence goes on along the minus strand of JAEOAD010000042.1, from coordinate 7,090,240 downwards.
GCATTTACTTGCAAAGCCAAAGGACCTCAGTTCAATCCCCTAGTACCCACATTAGCCAGATGCACAAGGGGGTGCATGTGTCTGGAGTTCATTTGCAGTGGCTGGGGGCCCTGGAGTGCCCATTCTCTCTCTCTCTTCCCCTCTTTCTCTGTCTAATAAATTAAAAATTAAAAAAAAAAATTTTCTCTTCCTCCTCACTGCTATTGTTGCATTTGATTCCTTACCTGACCCCTCTGCTGCTGATCTCATAGTCTTTTTACTATAGGAGTCTTATGTAGAGCACAGTTGAGCAAAATTTCCAACCTTTCGTCTGTATAACCAAGAAAAAAGTACTTACACAGTGTGCAAAAGAATGCATATTGCCAGGCATGGTGGCACACACCTTTAATCTCAGCACTAGTTCCAGGTTAGACTGGGACAGAGGGAGACTTTACCCCCCCCTCCCCATATACACACACAGCATGTGGAGAGCACCAAGTAATGGGGCTGTGTTCTTTGTTGCTTTTTAAAAAATATATATTTTATTTATTTATTTGAGAGAGAGAGGAGAGAATGGGCACGCCAGAGCCTCCAGCCACTGCAAACGAACTCCAGATGCGTGCACCCCCTTGTGCATCTGGCTTACGTGGGTCCTGGAGAATTGAGCCAGGATCCTTTGGCTTTGCAGGTAAATACCTTAACCATTAAGCCATCTCTCCAACCCTTTAAAAAATATTTTTATTTATTTATTTGCAAGAAGAGGAGGGGGAAAAAAAAAGAAGAGGAGGGGGAGAAGGAGGGAGAATGGGCACACCACGGCCTCCCGCCACTGCAAATGAACTCCAGGCACATTCTTTGTGCATCTGGCTTTATGTGGGCACTGGGAATTGAATCCAGGCTGTCAGGCTTTTCAAGCAAGCATCTTAACCACTGAGCTATCTCTTCAGTCCCTTTGTTGTTTCAAAAAGTGGAGTTACAGGTTGTTTTTTAAGTTATTTTATTTATTGATTTATGAGAGAAAAAATGGGCATGCTAGGGCCTCTAGCCGCTGTAAATGAACTCCAGATGCATGCACTTTGTGCATCTGGCTTTATGTGGGCACTGGGGAATCAGGCCCCAGTCCTTAGGCTTTGCAGGCAAGTGCCTTGACTGCTGAGCCATCTTTCCAGCCCCAGTTTTTTTTGGGGGGTGGGTTCCGAGGTAGGGTCTTGCTCTAGTTCAGACTGATCTGGAATTAGTCTCAGGGTAGCCTCAAACTCATGGTGGTCCTCCTACCTCTGCCTCCCAAGTGCTTTAAAGGTGTGTGCCACTATGCCTGGCTTAGCCCCAGATTTTTTTAAAAATATATTTTATTTATTTATTTATTTGAGAGACAGAAAGAGGCAAAGAGAGAGAGAGAGAGAGAGAGAGTGGGTACATCAGGGCCTCCAGCCACTACAAATGAACTTCAGATGCATGCGCCCCCTGTGCATCTGGCTTACATGGGTCCTGGAGAATTGAACCGGGATTCTTTGGCTTATGCAGGCAAATGCCTTAATCACTAAGCCATCTCTTCAGTCCCTACCCCAGAGTCTTTTTTTTTTTTTTTTTTTTTTTTTTGAGGTAGCCAAGACACCCAGATCTTTATCTTTTTCCTTTTCTTTTTATTGGTTTCTCCTCTTCTTTTTGTTTTGTTTTGTTTTGTTTTTTGAGATAGGGTTTCACTCTAGCCCAGGCTGACCTGGAACTCACTATGTTGTCTCAAGATGGCCTCAAACTCATGGCGATCCTCCTACCTCCGCCTCCCAGGTGCTGGGATTAAAGGCGTGCACCACCACGCCTGGCTTCTTACCCCAGATTATTTTAAGGTCTGTTTTGTCAGACACACATCAAATTGAGTTCTCTTGTAACCTGCATCTTGTGTCAGCAAGTGAAGTGCAGTTTGGTTTCCAGTCACAAACATCTGGGAAACCCACACCTTTTTAGGTTGCAGTAAAGCAAACCCAGTATTTAGTTTTTTATCACAGGTAGAACTCCAATCCCTTTTCATTCTCTTGAAAAGAAAATGTGTTGCTGACCTGGAATTAACTATATAGTCTCAGGCTGGCCTCAAAATCACAGTAATCTCCCTGCCTCTGCCTCCTGAGTGCTGGGATTAAAGGCATGCACCACCACACCTAGCTTAAATTTGTTCTCTCTTTTTTTTTTTTTTTTTTTTTTTTTTTGAGGCAAGCCCAACAGACTGGCCTTTTTTTTTTATTTTTTATTTTTTATTTATTTATTTGCAAGCAGAGAGAGAGAGAGAAGAGGCAGACAGGAGAGAATGGGCATGCCAGGGCCTCTAGCCACTGCAAACGAACTCCAGATGCATGTGCCCCTTGTGCATCTGGCTTACGTGGGTCCTGGAGAATCTAACCGATACCTAGCTGCAATAGAAATCATGAAACTCAAGCATATTTTGATCTGAATAAAATTGATCTGGTGAAAGAAAGTCAGGCTAAAGAACAATATGAACAAATTCTTGCATTTGTACAAGGTAAGTAAGAAGCCATTTCTAATATATTATAGATCTCTTTCAGAGACTGATTGAATCCTGAAACAAGACTTTTTTGGATTCTCAAGGTAGGATTTCACTGTAGCCCAGGCTGACCAGGAATTCACAATATAGTCACAGGGTGGACTTGAACTCACAGCAGTCCTCTTGCCTCTGCCTCCCAAGTGCTGGGATTAAAGGCGTGAACCACCACGCCTGGCTCTGAAACAAGACTTTTGTTTTTACTTTTTTTTGGAGAAAAAGAGGCAGAGAGAGTGGACACACCAGGGCCTGTAGCCACTGCAAAAGAAACTTCAGATACACCCGCTACTTTGTGCATGTTTGGGCTTATGTGGGTATGGGGGTATCAAATCTGGGTAATAACAGGCAAGCACCTTAACTGCTAAGTCATTTCTCCAGCCCTACTTATTATTTTTAAACATTTTATTTATTTATTTGCAAACAGAAAGACTGGGCATGCCAGGACCTCCAGCCACTGCAAATGAATTCCAGATGGATCCACCACTTTGTGCATTTGGCTTATGTGGGTACTGGGGAACCAAACCCAGGTCATTAGGTTTTGTAGACAAGCACCTTAACTGCTGAACCATTTCTCCAGCCCTTGTTTTTTTTTTTTTTTTTTTTTTTTTGGTTTTACGAGGTAAGGTCTCACTCTAGCTCAGGCTGACCTGGAATTCACTATGTAGTCTTAGGGTGGCCTTGAACTCATGGTGATCCTCCTACCTCTGCCTGCCGAGTTCTGGGATTAAAAGTGTGTATCACCATGCCTGGCTTTTGTTTTTTTATTTTTATTTTTGGCTTTTTAGGGGGTGTGGGAGGTTTTTCAAGGTTAAGATCTTGCCTTAACCCAGGCTAACCTGGAGTTCACTATGTAGTCTCAGGGTACCCTCAAACTCATGGCAATCCTCATAACTCTGCCTCCTGAGTGCTAGGATTAAAGGCCACCATGCATCACCTTCTTTTTTTTTTTTTTTTTTTTTTTTTGAGGTAGGGTCTCACTCTGGCCCAGGCTGACCTGGAATTAACTATGTAGTCTCAGGGTGGCCTCGAACTCTCAGCAATCCTCCTACCTCTGCCTTCCCAAGTGCTGGGATTAAAGGCGTGTGCCACCACGCCCAGCTATGCACCACCTTCTTTTTGGTTTTCTGAATAAGTAATTTATAACCTAGCCTGGTCTTTAACTCACTGGGATCCTCCTACCTCCTCCTTCCCAATGCTGGGATTGAAGGTATAAACTCCCACACCCAGCTTTTTGTTTGTTTGTTTTTTTGAGACATGGTCTCAAATGTAGCCCAGTCTGGCCTTGAACTCTAAGCAATCTTCCTGCCTTAGCCTCCCAAGTGCTGAGATTATATACATGTGCCATTGTCCCTGGACTTGTAAAACCAGATCTTGTAAGCCTTTTATATAGTTTGAGGTTGGCCTTGAACCCACAGCATACCTCCTGCTGCATCTGTCTCCCCAGTGCTGGGATTAAAATTGTGCACTACCATGCCTAACTTAGCCTATTTTTTTTTTTTTACCTGCAACTTGTAAGCATCCTGGTAGAACTACTAAAATGCATGCTTATGTATTTGATATACTAAAATGTATTTTTCTGGCTGAAAGAACTCAAGTTATATTCTGGAATTTTTTAAAAATATTTTATTTTTTCAATTTATTTGAGAGAAAGAAGCAGAGAGAGTGAGAGTGAGCATGGGTGTGCCAGGGCTTCCAACCACTGCAACAAACTCCAGATGCATGTGCTATCTTGTGCATCTGGCTTACATGGATCCTGGGGAAATTGAACCGAGGTCCTTTGGCTTTGCAGGCAAGCACCTTAACCACTAAGCCATCTCTCCAGCCCTATTCTGGAAATTTATATCAGATCAAATTTATAAAATACTTGGCCCTGAGAGTGTAGCTCAGTGTTTAGAGTACTTGGTAGCATGTAAAGTGAGTGCCCCAAGTTCATGCGCAATACTGTCTCCCCAAAAGAAAAATATTCTCAGTAACAGAATAAATTTAAAAAATTTTAAAAACTTTCTAATATCCATTTCTCCAGAAGTGTGTTTTTCAAGTTTAGAAAATTCAAAGTGTTATTGTTGGCATTTGATTTTCCTTGTTTCCTTTTTAAAAAATATTTTATTTTATTTATTTATTAGAGACAGAGAGAGGGAAAGGGGGGAGAGAGTGAGAATGGGTGTACCAGGGCCTCCAGCTACTACAAACGAACTCCAGACGCATGCACCCCCTTATGCATCTGGCTTACGTGGGACCTGGAGAATCGAACCCGGATCCTTAGGCTTCACAGGCAAATGCCTTAACCTCTAAGCCATTTCTCCAGCCCTAGCTTTGTTTCTCTTAGAAAGGTTGACTTCTGAGCCAGGTGTGATGGCATATGCCTTTTTTTTTTTTTTTTGGTTTTGCAAGGTAGGCAGAAGTAGGAGTGGCCTCGAACTCTCGTTGCCTCTGCCTCCCGAGTGCTGGGATTAAAGGCATAGGCCACCAGCCCGCTGCCTTTAATCTGAGACTCGGGAGGCAGAGGTAGTGAATGAGACTACAGGAATTCAGGTCAGGCTGGGCTAGAGTGAGATCCTACCTCAAAGAAAGAAGAAAGATTGACTTCCTTTCCCAGTTCTATCATCATGAAAAGGACTAAGTCATTTTAATTAAAAACTAATTGTAGCCAGGCATGGTGGTGCATGCCTTTATTCCCAGCTCTTGGGAGGCAGAGGTAGGAGGATCACTCTGAGTTCAAGACCACCCTCAAACTACATAATGAATTCCAAGTCATCCTGGACTAGAGTGAGACGCTACCTCAAAAAACAAAACAAAAACAAAAACAATTATGTTTAGTCCATTTTTTGACTAGTCTGTTGACACAAAGAGCAAATGTTATATATGGCAGCAGTCTTTAATTAGTAAAGAGTCTATAATTTTATCCTGTCATTTATTGGGAGGTTAATTACATGTTAGAAATTTTTTGACTAGTATTCATTTCCAGGAGTGTTAGCATTTTATTCCTTTAAACAATTTTTATCATTTTGCCTCATTAAATATACCTATACTATAGTTTTTTAAAAATTTTTTATTTATTTATTTATTTATTAGGGAGGAAGGAGAAAGAGAGAAAAATGGCTGAGCCAGGGTTGCTAGCCCCTGCAAATGAACTCCAGAGCATGTACCACCTTGTGCATCTGGCTTTATGTGGGTACTTGGGAGTCCACCTCGGGTTGTTAGGCATCACAGGCAAGCAAGCACCTTAAAAGAATTCATTGAGTTAAAACAAAGGTAGTGTATTTTTTTTTCTAAATAGAATTACTACTTTCTATTTGTTGAGGGTGTATGTGTGGGGATGTTTAGACTTCCTTTTGAGACAAGATATCACTCTAGCCATGGCTGACCTGGAACTCATTCTTTTGCCCAGGTCGGTGTTGAACTCATAGCAATCCTCCTGCCTCAGCCTCCCAAGAGCTGGGACTAAAGGCGTGCGCTGCCACACCCGACATGCTTTGTAAATTTTGATCTTTCTGAAATTTGTCATGTAGGAACAGTGGCAGCTCCAATTATTCCAATTTCTGCTCAACTTAAATACAATATTGAAGTTGTGTCTATGATAAGTGTAAAAATGGCATACAGTTAGATTGAACCTACATTTTCGCAGAGGTTAAAGCATTCCAAAATGTCTAATTTATACATTCAGGATGTTTTAAAATAACTTGCTATGCTAGGCTTTCCTTCATCACAACTATCACAGAATTTATCTGAAATAACATTTTTTTTTTTTTTTCATGATTCTATCTTTCAGTAGCTCTACAATAAAGGACTTTCCCAGTAAAAAAAAAAATAAAAAAAAAATAAAATAAAAAAAAATTCTTTTTTTTCTTTTTTGGTTTTTCGAGGTTTTTCAGCAATCCTCCTACCTCTGCCTCCCGAGTGCTGGGATTAAAGGCATGTGCCACCATGCCTGGCTAAATTTTCATTTTTATTTACTTACTAGAGACAGGGAGAGGGAGAATGGGCACACCAGGGCTGTAGCCACTGCAAACGAACTCCAGATGCATGTGCCACCATGTGCATCTGGCTTACGTGGGACTTGTAGACTTGAACCTGGGTCCTTAAGCTTCACAGGCATACGCCTTAACTGCTAAGCCATCTCTCCAGCCCTGTTCTTTTTTTAATGAGTGAAATGATTTTTTGTTTGTTTCATTTTTCGAGGTAGGATCTCTCTCTAGCCCAGGCTGAGCTGAAATTCACTGTGTAGTCTCAGGGTGGCCTCGAACATATGGTGATCCTCCTACCTCTGCCTTCCAAGTGCTGGGATCAAAGGTGTGTGCCACCACGCCCAACTCTGATTATTTTTTTTCTTTTGTGTGAGTGATAAGAAGATGGAGAGACTTTTTAAAAAACTTTTTTGTTTATTTTATTTTTATTTATTTATTTGAGAGTAACAGACAGAGAAAGAGGCAGAGAGAGAGACAATGGACGCACTAGGGCCTCCTGCCACTGCAAATGAACTCCAGATGCATGTGCCCCCTTGTGCATCTGGCTTACATGGGTATTGTGGAATCGAGCCTTGAACCAGGGTCCTTAGGCTTCAACAGGCAAGTGCTTAACCACTAAGCCATCTCTCCAGCCTGAAGATGGGGACTTTTTGCCTTAGTTTCTTGGGAAAAGGAATCACTGTCTTTTTTTTTTTTTTTTTGGTCAAGGTAGGGTCTCTCTCTAGCTCAGGCTGACCTGGAATTCACTATGTAGTTTCAGGGTGGCCTTGAACTCATGGTGATCCTCCTACCTCTGCCTCCTGAGTGCTGAGATTAAAGGCATGTGCCACCAGTCCCAGCCAGTGTCTTTATTAGCAATTTCTGCTGATTGAGTCTGTGGGCCTTTACATTTTTGAAAAGTGTTAGTGAAGTTCAATGATTATGTTTGGTAACATTACCAGAAAGTACAGGATGAAGCTAGGGTGGGTTCCAGATCGTTTGACTGCAGAGTCATCTTCTTACCACCTTGCTGGCTCCTCTGAGGAGTCTACCACCTGGCAAACTCAGTCATAACCTTGAAAGTCCTGACCAAGAACCACTCTTGGGATGCTTCACTTGTGCTTTGCCCAGTAGGAATTGACTGCCAGGAGCTGTGCAGGCTGTACTTACAGGCCTGTGGCAGCAGGTGGCACCTGTCTCTAGAAAGGTGAGGTGCTAACAGTATCAAAGGAAGCATCCTTGACTTTATTACTTACTACTGGGTAAGCATGTGGGTCAGAGAAAGTGAGAATTAGGGAAGGAGGTGTTTTGTTCGTTTGTGTGATCTTTGTTTTTGTGGAGTGTTTTTTTTTTTTTTTTTTTTTTTTTTTGGTTTTCAAGGCAGAGTCTCACTGTAGTCCAGGCTGACCTGGAATTCACTGTGTAGTCTCAGGGTGGCCTCGAACTCTCAGTGATCCTCCTACCTCTGCCTCCCGAGTGCTGGGATTAAAGGCGTGTGTCACCACACCCGGCCAGTGTGGAGTTTCTTTACAACCACATCAATTGAAGCCTTCATTTTACAAACACCTGCCAGAGGCATGAAGCACACATAGAGTGCTGTGATGCAGCACACTGACTCACTGACTATGGGTGTGTAAGCAACTGCTGAGGTGGTCTTTTCCGTACTAAGGTTTTGGGAGAGGTGGATAGTTCAGGTCCAGTTGTAGGTTATCAGCCAAATATTAAATATTGCAGCTGTCTGATTGTAAATTAGCCAGTAGTGGGTGTTTTGCTGTTTAAAATGTTTTCTAAAAAAAAAAAAAAAAATTCTGTAAAAGCCAAAGGAAGAGTAGGACTCCTTACAGTATGCTCTTCCAGACACAAAATGGCCTGGATATTCATGACTTCACAGTGCCTGACACTACCTACACAAGATTATCATAATAGAAAGAAAAGATCATGACATCAAACTGAAAAGAGAGACTTATTGAGAGGGGAAGGGGATATGATGGAGAGTGAAGTTTCAAAGGGGAAAGTGGGAGGGGGGAGGGAAGTACCATGGATATTGTCTACAATTAAAGAAGTTGTCAATAAAAAAAATTTTGGTCTACATAGGCTGTATGAAAAAAGTCATAGTATTCCTTAAGGAATCATGGTTATCTGGCTTAGTGCACAGAGTGCATTAGTGGTTAAGTGTTTGGTTGAGAGGCCAGTTTAATTTTCAAAATCCATACAACTCTATGTCTCATACCTGTGGCCAAAAAGTGTAAAATGTTTTATTTAGCCCGGCATCGTGGCACACACCTTTAATCCCAGCAGAGGTAGTAGGATCACTGTGAGTTTAGGTCAGCCAGGGCTAGAGTGAGACCCTACCTTGATAAAACCAAAATAAAATAAAATGTTTTATTTCAATACCCTGTTTTTACGCTGGTCTTTTGTGGTAATTGTAAGGATTTCTACTTTGGTTTACTTTTCATGGTCTCTAGTAGTAGTTTCCCATAGCTGCAGCAGCAAATTACTACACTCTTGGTGACATAGAGGTAATTTTGTGTTCCCTTGAGCATAGACTTACCCTCAAGATGTGATAGGGCTGTGCTTGCTGGGGGAGGAGCCATCCTTTGCCTGTCCTGCTACTGCTGGCTGCAGCCTTCTTCCTCTGTAGCAGCATTGCTCAGTCTTTGCCTCTGCTCTCTGTTCTGTAGTGGTGGTAACCCTCTGCTTCTTTCAGCGCATGTGTGATAGCATTAACGGCCCATCTGGGTGTTCCAGGATTAATCTCCTTCATTATAAGAACCTTAATAGCATCTTCAAAGACCCTTCTTATTATAAGGTAACATTCACAAGTTCCAGAGGTTAGGACTTGATAAATGTGAGGGCTAATTTTCAACCTCTTCAGGATAGTTCAGCCAACCTGTTGTGATTGGTGGATTTCAAATAGTCATCCTGAAATGCTGGGTGAGAGTTAGGCATTGTGGAAATATTCTTGGCTTCAGGCCTAATTTCCTTGGTGTGATCCAGGTGAGGGTGTGACCAGTTAAGGGTGCATGGGAAAGTTGTTGAATTGACCAGAACAAAATGCATTTGAGGTAAAAGGAGTGTGGAGCCATGTCATTAGGAGGAAAAAAAAAAGCATCTGAACTTGATTGTACAAAAGCTAGAGAAGAAAGCCGGGCATGGTGGGGCACACCTTTAATCCCAGCACTCAGGAGGCAGAGGTAGGAGGATCGCCGTGAGTTTAAGGCCACCCTGAGACTACATAGTTAATTCCAGGTCAGCCTGGACCAGGGTGAGATCCTATCTCAAAAAACCAAAAAAAGAAAAAAAAAAAACTAGAAAAGAAAAGCTAGAATGGTGCCCTAAAGTAACATGAATATTTCTCATTACTTTACAAGCAAGGAGAGAGACCTGTGCTTTGCTACCTTGCTGATACCTGATACTGCTTAACATTTGAGTGAGCATGAGGGCTGCTGTCTCAGTGACAGCTCTGTTGCAGGTAGAGAAATAATTGTGAACTTACAGAACCAGTTTCCAAAGCTTTCCTCCTTTCATACTGCTAGCAGTCATGGAGGTACTCTAGCTTCTCAGGGAGATTTATTTCTGCTGATGGTGTTTATAAGAGCAAGAGTGAGCATGAATTTATGGTAGTTCTCTAGCAAATTGGCAACTGAGCACTTGTCCTGTCACACTGCATTGTAGTCAGGATGAAATGTTGATCACAAATGCCTCTGATAACTTGGTGGGCCTTAGAGCCTTGGACATGTTCTGACTGCAGATGGACTTGGAATAATAGCCACTGATAAAGACTGATTTGAGAAGTCTTTTATAATTTAAGATTTGGGGTTAATAATCAGTTCGGCTTATCTGTAGATTTTGGGTTTGAAGCAGAAAAAGAGGGTATGATAGGAATGAATCTGTAGTTTGCACAACCTTGTATGACATTCCAGTGATATAAAAAGTACCTCAACTAGGTTCCAATGCAGTGGGGAAACCAAGTGTTATCAATTGGTGGCACAAAGGGGTACATATGACTATAATAAGCATTAAGAGGAGAAATATGAAGGGGTTAAAACTAAGAACAAAGACACAGAAGAGTTTGGGGAAGTGGGGCCTGGCAGAATTGAGTGGGCTGTAGCCTCCACAGGGCAGAGATCCCCTTGGTGGGAAGTGCCTGGCCTGTCTTACTTTCCTTGTTATGCATGTCTGTAGTATTTTTCACAACAAAAGTAATGCATGCTCATTTTTGTTTTGTTTTTTTTTTTAAGGTAAGGCTTACCTGGAATTCACTATGTAGTTTCAAGGTGGCCTTGAACTCACAGCAATCCTTTGTCTCCCAAGTGCTGGGATTAAAAGCGTGCACCACTTACACCAGTTTACATGTTCATTTTGAAAAGTTGATTATGTCCCAGGTGAAGATGCTTTATAACCTTAATTTCCACAGATAATACTGATGATACTTTGTTATAGAGAATTGTTTTCCTATCAAATGGTAGGTAAATCGCTTAAAAAATGCTTTATTTGCTTTTTTGTTGTTTTTGATTTTTGAGGTAGGGTCTCACACTAGCCCAGGCTGAATTTGCCTTAACTGCTAAGCCATCTCTCCAGCTCTATTTCCTTTTTTGAATAATGGTTTCTAGAAGTTCTCCAACAAGATACAGCTTGCTTCTTTTTTTTTTTTTTTTTTTTTTTTCTCACTCTGGCTCAGGGTGGCCTCAAACTCTGCGATCCTCCTACCTCTGCCTCCTGAGTGCTGGGATTAAAGGCATGTGCCACCACGCCCAGCACAGCTTGCTTTTTGAAAAGGTGTGTTGTGGGCTAGACAGATGGCTTAGCAGTTCAGCACTTGCTTGTGAAGCCTGAGAACCCTGGTTCGAGGCTTGATTCCCCAATACCCACATAAGCCTGATGCACAAAGGGGCGCGTGCATCTGGAGTTCATTTGCAGTGGCTGGAGGCTCTGGTGTGCCCATTCTCTCTCTCTCTCTGCCTATCTGTCACTCTCAAATAAATAAATAAACAAAAATGATACTGCCTTTTAAAAAAAGTGTGTTGTTTCCTGTTTCAACCACTTGGGGATCATTTCTCTGCTCCTGCATAATTTCTCTAAGGTAAACTCCACATACAAGTTCAGTGTGTTAAACTTGTTAAAGAATTTTTGGTAATTGCACAAGATTTCTGTTAAAAATCTGATAGTAATTCATAATCACTGTTTTCATTTTTCTGACATAATTTATTTTAAATAAGCAAAAATTTCTGCCTTTGAAAAGGATTGGGGGCTGGAGAGATGGCTTAGCGGTTAAACGCTTGCCTGTGAAACCTAAGGACCCCGGTTCGAGGCTTGATTCTCCAGAACCCACGTAAGCCAGATGAACAAGGGGGCGCACGCATCTGGAGTTCGTTTGCAGTGGCTGGAGGCCATGGCGTGCCCATTCTCTCTCTCTCTCTACCTGCCTATTTCTGTATCTCTCTCTCTCTGTCTCTCACTCACTCAAATAAATAAATAAATAAAATATTTTTTTAAAAAAATGATTGGAAAGCCAGGCGTGGTGGCGCACACCTTTAATCCCAGCACTCGGGAGGCAGAGGTAGGAGGATCGCCACGAGTTCGAGGCCACCCTGAGACTACATAGTGAATTCCAGGTCAGCCTGGGCTAGAGTGAAACTCTACCTCGAGGGAAAAAAAAAAAAAAAAATTGGAACAGCAGACACTGTTAACTCAAAATCTTACCAAATAGAGTGAGAAACCCTACCTTGCAAAACCAAAAAAAAAAATAAAAATAAAATAAATACTGTCAAACATTTTCTACCTTGGCTGAGGGTCCCAGCACTGCTGGGTATAAAGCAATCATCTCTGAACTAAGCACATTTCCTGAGATGACTGCTTTCTTCTGAAACTTGTAAAACCATCAAGGCCTTTATGTATCTCTGAATAGAAATAAATAGATTGTCTGCTTTGGTAGCACACACCTTTCGTCCCAGCACTCAGAAGGCTGAAATAGTAAAAGGATTGCTACAAGTTTGAGGCTAGCCTGGAATACAGTTAGTTTCAGTTAAACCTGGCTAAAGTGAGACCCTGCTTCAAAAAAACAAACAAAAAAACCAAAAAGATATAATCATTTAGAGGAAAATATTTATTTATTTGTTTGAGAGAGGGAGATAGGAAGAGAGAGGAAAAGGCTGATAAAGAAAGATAGTAGGCATGGCAGGTCCTCCAGCCATTGCAAATGAATTCCAGACTCATGCGCCATCTTGTGCATCAGGATTACGTGGGTACTAGGGAATCGAACCTGGGTTCTTTGGCTTCGTAGGCAAGCACTTTAACCCCTAAACCATCTCTCCAGTTTGAAAATATTTTTTGAGCCATCCTGCACTCAAAGATAGCTATTAGTGTTCAGATGGGGAATGGACCTGGTCACAGTGAATGGGCTACTTTTTACCAAAGTAGTAGTGTGGTATGATTAGGAGCTTCCTCTTGGAGGGGATAGTTATTAGGTTTTGTTTGTTTGTTTTTAAAGACAAGATCTCACTATGTAGCCCAGATTGGAGATTGGCTTGGCATGGATCATTTTCCTGTGTTAAGCCTCCAGACTGCTGTGATTAGAGTACCATGCCCAGTTTTCCCCTCAATTACCTAAATATTTTATTTTCTAATTTATTTTATCTTATTTTATTTATTTATTTTATTTTATTTTATTTATTTTTTGGTTTTTTTGAGGTAGGGTCTCACTCTAGCTCAGGCTGAGCTGGAATTCACTATGTAGTCTCAGGGTGGCCTTGAACTCATAGCAATCCTCCTACCTCTGCCTCGCAAGTGCTAGGATTAAAGGTGTGCGCCGCCACACCCGGCTTAATTTATTTTTTTAAATTTATTTGAGAGAGAGAGAAAAAAAACGAGGCAGATAGAGAATTGGTGGACCAGGGCCTTCAGCCACTGCAAACTCCAGATGCATGCACCAACTTGTGCATCTAGCTTACATGGGTCCTGAGAAATCGAACCTGGGTCCTTTGGCTTTGTTAGGTAAATACCTCAACCGCTAAGTCATCTCTCCAACCCAAATATTTTATTTTCTAAAAGCATTTCTCATTTTAGCAGTTTTCAAATGTGCTGTACATTGAGCCTAAGTCCCACCCCACACCTGTTATTTGGTACTATAAAGTGAAGTGCATGTGTGTGTATGTCCCACTATTGATGGTAGTGTTACTGAACCTCTGCTGCTGGTCTCTGAATATAATCACTGTTGTGGCATGTGCCATCTTGTGCATCTGGCTGTACTTGGGTACTAGAGAAGTGAATCTGGCTCCTTTGGCTTTGCAGACAAGCCCTTTAATCGTGAAGTCATCTCTCCTGCCCAGTTTAAAAAAAAATTTTTTTTTTTTTGGTTTTTCGAGGTAGGGTCTCACTCTAGCTCAGGCTGACCTGGAATTCACCTTGTAGTCTCAGGGTGGCCTTGAACTCATGGTAATCCTTCTGCCTCTGCCTCCCAAGTGCTGGGATTAAAGGTGTGTGCCACCATGCCCGGCTTAGTTTTTAGAAATTTTAACACAAACCCAAAAGCTCTCAGAAGTTATACTGTTCTCAGATTAATCTATCATCATCCCCTGCCCCATGAGTTTAATTTACATATATCTTTTCTGGTATGTGAAACTTGACTGTTTTTTGGTTTTTCGAGGTAGGGTTTCACTCTGGTCCAGGCTGACCTGGAATTCACTATGTAGTCTCAGGGTGGCCTCCAACTCTCGGCGATCCTCCTACCTCTGCCTCCCGAGTGCTGGGATTAAAGGCATGCACCACCACACCTGGCAAACTTGACTGTTTTGCTAATCCTCTTTACTGTGCCATCTTACCTGTCTTCCTCAGTGCCTGTTGTTAGACACTGTACTTCTCTTATTTATTCATTTATCTAGTTAGTTAGTTTTGGTTTTTTCAAGGTAGGGTTTCACTCTAGCCCAGGCTGACCTGGAATTCACTCTGTAGTCCCAGGCTGAACTGAAGGCAATCTTTCTACCTCTGCCTCCTAAATGCTGGGATTAAAGGCATGCGCCACCATGCCTGGTTCCAGGCACTCACTTCTGACCAGTGCTCCATCACCAGTGGTTTGTCCTACCTAGGAGTCTAGACTCATGCAAAAGAGACACTTGCCTTCTGGCCCTCTGCATCCTCTACCCAGGATGACCCCTCCTTGAAGTGCTATCCCTGGTTTATTCTTGTCTCCTCCTACCTCACTTCTTCTCCTGTGCTCCTTTGTCTTCAACTTGACTCTGTTAGCAGGTCCCTTCAGTTCTTGGGCATATTTCACCCACATACTCCAGCCACATGGCCTCTGGGTGTGAGTGTGGTGCTTAACTTTCCTTGTGCCTAGTACAGCTTTGACTGCCAACCACTTCCCCTCTCCCTCAGCTCTCTTAGAAAGTAGCCATCATCATACCTCCTTGACCAGAAACACTTCTTCCACTTAAGCTGCTTTTATTCTCTTTAGCTGACATTAGACTGTTAACTTTCTTGCATAGAATACCTGTATCCTGTATAAGCTCAGGTAAGGGCAAAACCTTGTTTTCCTTTAACAAATCATTGGTACCCCAGCTGTGTGTGAGGTAGAATAGACATTTCACAATGTCAGAGTAGAGAAAGATGTAGAGTTATTCTTCTGCCACTTACTTAGTGGCTAACCTTACTGAAATTTTTTCCTTCCAATTTTGGGATAAAATTGAGGTAACTTAGGGCTGGAGAGATGGCATAGCAGTTAAGGCGTTTGCCTGCAAAAGCCAAAGGATCCCAGTTCGATTCCCCAGGACCCACATAAGCCAGGTACACAAGGGGGCGCATACATCTGGAGTTCGTTTGCAGTGGCTGGAGGCTCTAGCGTCCATTCTCTCTCTCTCTCTCTCTCTCTCTCTCTCTCGCTCTCTCTCGCTCTCTCCCCCTCCCTCTTTCTCTCTCAAATAAATAAAATACATTTTTAAAAATTGAGGTAACTTTTCCCTCTAAATATAACCATCAGTAACTAATTAGTTCAGCCAAGCTGTGACCATGGGGGCATCTCCATTTGTGCCCACTGTGTTCCCTGGCAAAGACTTATCGTGCCCTTGCTTGTAGGGAGTGTAGTGTCTGTGTTCTTTGGACTTTGTATCAACTGCCCTCAGCTTTTCTTCAGTCTGCATCAGTGTGGGTACTGCTAGGCTAGTTTTTGTAATTTGTTGGGAAAACCATGCCAGCAAGAGTAGACCCACTCTCTTCCGTACTCATTTTAAGCTAAAAACTCATGTTGCCCCCAAAATTGACAAATTTATTATAACTGCTTTTATAGAATTTTTATTTGCAAACTTAAATAAGGTCTCTCATTCGCTCCCTCTGTCTGTCTCTCTCTCTCTGTCTGTCTGTCTCTGTAGAGGCCAGAGGACAACCTTGGGTGTCATTCCTTCAACCCTACCTACCCTAAGCATTTTCATATTGATTTTGGGGATTGAACTTAGGTCCTCATGTTTGAGAAACATGTACTTTGCCAACTGAACTCTCATCTCCCCAGCCCCTTAAGTGTAAGTGCCTTACCTCTATTACTAGATGTCACATGGAGAGAATGGCCATATCAGCTAAGGCACACTATGTACACACATTCATGCTGGTGAGCTAGTGAGCCCAGAGAGTGCAGGAGTGCCTGGTACACAAAGGGACCTTCTAGTCAAACAGCAGTTATCATCTGACCACATGAAAATGAGACCCAAAACAGAATTGTTACTATCTGAATCATTAACCCACGTATAGTTGAAATGTGAGTGGATCTCAATCTGTGTTCTACTACAGGACTATATTGCTGAAATAAGTTGTTGAACTTTTTCTAAAACTCAGGGAAAACATTAGTTGGTAGATATTATTTCCTCTAGGTTAAATTTCTATTCCATGATTTTTTGTTTTTTGGGTTTTGTTTGTTTGTTTTTTTCGAGGTAGGGTCTCATTCTAGCCCAGGCTGACCTGGAATTCACTATGTAGTATCAGGGTGGCCTCGAACTCACAGTGATCCTACTACCTCTGCTTCCCAAGTGCACCTGGTCCATGATTTTTAAAATTTTTATTTATTTATTTATTTGCCAGCAGAGAGAGAGAGAGAAGAGAGGCAGACAGAGAATTGGCACACCAGGGCCTCTAACCACTGCAAACAAACTCCAGGTGCATGTGCCCTTTGTGCATCTGGCTTACGTGGGTCCTGGAGAATCGAACCAGGATCCATTGGCTTCTCAGGCAAATGCCTTAACCTCTAAGCCATTTCTCCAGCCCATGATTTTTTTAAAAGATTTTTATATTTACTTATTTACTAGAGTCAGAGAGGGAAAGAGAGAGAGGGAGAGTGAGAATGTGTGCGCCACTGCAAACGAACTCCAGATGCGCGTGCCCCCTTGCGCATCTGGCTTACATGGGAGTTGGAGAATCGAACCAGGATCCTTAGGCAAACGCCTTAACCGCTAAGCCATCTCTCCAGCCCGTGGTCCAGGTTTTTTTGTTTTTTGGGTGTTTTTTTTTTTTTTTTTTTTTTGAGGTAGGGTTTCACCCTAGCTCAGGCTGACCTGGAATTCACTATGTAGTCTCGGGTGGCCTCGAACTTACAGTAATCCTCCTACCTCTGCTTCCCAAGTGCTGGGATTAAAGGTGTGCACCAGCATGCCCGGCTCCTAGTCCATGATTTTTATTAAATTTTCAGCATCTGTTCTTTGCCCCAAAGATGATAAAATGAAAGAATAGTAGTTGAGAGCAGCACTTAGCATGCTGAAGCCTGTGCTCACTACCTAGAGGTCTCAATACAGTACCAATTGCTAGGCTCATCATTGGATTTTCTGAGTGGGACTCTTGACTGGACTTAAGGATTCTGTGTAGTGAATAGCTTCCTATTTCTTGTCTCTGTCAATTCTATCTAAAGTCAAGTCTCTTTGCTGTTCTGTATTTGTTAACGCCTTTTGTCTTATCACCGTGAAAAATTAAGACCCCCTAAGAGCCTATGGACTGCAGTCATTATCTGTAAATGGTGTGTCATGCAGAGCATTCTGAGGATGAGTTCCCAAAGAGCCAAACATGTATTACTTTCTTCTTTATGTCACTTTCCTTTGGAGGTACAGAACTAAAGTAGACCCTAAGGCAGAAGTAGACAATGAGTATAGTGCAATGAGTATAGTATAGTGGTAGGAATGTCACTGCCTTGTCTGTGCCTGAACTCTTAGCATCATGGGCATCTTAAGAAAGGTTGTTGTTTTTTGTTTGTTTGTTTCATTTTTTGTTTTTGAGTTAGGCTCTAACTGTAGCCCAGGCTGACCTGGAATTCATCTCAAGCTGCCTTGAACACTCAGCAATCCTCCCACCTCTGCCTCCCAAGTGCTGGGATTAAAGGCATGCCCCACCACACCCAGCAAGAAAAAGTTTAAGAGGTCAGGCAGTCACTTGAATTTACAGTTTCAAAGAAATACAGAATGCCGGGCGTGGTGGCGCACGCCTTTAATCCCAGCACTTGGGAGGCAGAGGTAGGAGGATCACCATGAGTTCGAGGCCACCCTGAGACTACATAGTTAATTCCAGGTCAGCCTGGACCAGAGTGAGACCCTACCTTGCAAAACCAAAAAAAAAAAAAAAAAAAAAAGAAATACAGAAATACAATTTCTGTGATGTGGTTTAGATCACAGCCTTATTTACTCTTTCTCAACAGTTGAGTGCCCGCAATCTACCATGTCTTATGACAGATGATAAGACTGGAGACAGGAAAACTGGTTTCTTGACCTCAGGAACTCAGTGATTACTTACACTATAGTGACATGAAGGCTTTCTCACCTATGTTTTAGAGTAAGTGTGCAGATGGTTTATGGTAGTAAAATTCAGGAAAGACTTTGTTGAGGACCTAACACTTAACCTGGGTGTTTACTGGAGTTTGCTAGACAGGAGAACAGTAAGTGGGGCCTGATGCTAACCCTCCAGATGCTTCAGAAGTGTGCTGTTTGGAAGTTATATGCCTGGTCTCCTAAGTCTATCCATACAAGGTATTTGATCATTAAATGTCTTACACAAATTTGACAAAATCTAAGATTTGAATACTCTAGCTTATATCTGATGTTGATTTACTTGCCCTTTCTTGTAGTTTAAGCACCAAGAAGAATGTCAATAAAGTTAAGCACGCATTGAATTCAAATAGAAAAGGGATCAGGAGAAAAACTTACTAGAGGGCAGTTACAAAACTACCTTCAACATCAGTGAGTTTTTGTTTTTTTTTTTTTTTTTAATCTCTTGGCCTACCTAAGGCTGTTAGTCACATTCCTGTGTGATGTCCCTGTGAATCCGCACACAGCATTCCAGGGGCACATACAAGCTAATGCTTTGTGTTTGTAGAATATCGTTAAAGGTATGCATTTATCATGAGATTGGAGTGTAGTGTAGTTCCATGTTTTGAATGTGTGCTTAGAATGTGTGAAGCCTGTTGTAATCAGCTCCATATTACTGGGATGAACATCCAAATCATGGGAGGAAGGCATTTATTTGAAACTTACAGATCCAGGGGAAGTTCCATAATGGCCGAAAAAGCTAGCCCCTTTCACAGATCCAAGCAGAGAGAATACTACCACCAGCCAGCACCACAAGAAAGCACAAAACCAACCAGCAAGCACAAAACTCTGCCACAAACATCAGGGAACAGGCAACCAGCAGTGGGGACCCAGGCTCTCAGACTTTAGGCTGAAAATTTAGGCTGGAAATTAGATCTGTCATTGGAGCAGGACCCCAGGATCTGTTCCCAGTGACATGACTTCCAACCAGCCACATTTAATAAAATGCCTGAATCTATTGGACAGACATTCAAACTACCACACCATCACACCCCTACAAGTTTATTGTGTTAGTGAAAAGTAAGGGGAATTGTCCCTTGTCTTATGTAGTTCAGAGATCTTTGGGTAAAAGTTTTGTGTTCATTTTTGTTCTGATTGTGTGGCATTGGGCATATGCTCATCCCTCCATTTCATCTATACATTGAAGGAGTTGTGCTCATGATCTTAAATCTTAAATTCTCTTTAGTTCCAAAGTTCTGTATTTTTTTTTTTTTTTTTTTTTTTGCAGAGGGGGCAAGTTTCAAGGTAGGGTCTCACTCTAGCCCAGGCAGACCTGGAATTCACTATGTAGTCTCAGGGTGGCCTTGAACTCATGGCGATCTACCTACCTTTGCCTCCCTAGTGCTGGGATTAAACCAATCAGATATTCTCTCTCTCTCTCTCTCTCTCTTTTTTGGCTTTTCAAGGTAGGGTCTTACCACTCTGGCCCAGGCTGACATGGAATTAACTTTGTAGTCTCAGGGTGGTCTTGAACTCACAGTGATCCTCCTACCTCTGCCTCCCAAGTGCTGGGGTTAAAGGCGTGCGCCACCATGCCCAGCATAATCAGATATTCTTAACCTGGGTTCCTACAGCCCAAGGGGCCACAGAGGTATCCTGGTACCAGAGGGGCATTCAACATTGTGCAAGGCTGAAATGGCTTGTTGGGGTATGACTATGCCTGGCTAAAGTTCTGGTTTTTTTGTTGTTGTTGTTTTGTTTTGTTTTTTTGGTTTTGCAAGGTAGGGTCTCACTCTGGCCCAGGCTGACCTGGAATTAACTATGTGGTCTCAGGGTGGCCTTGAACTCTTGGCGATCCTCCTACCTCTGCCTCCCGAGTGCTGGGATTAAAGGCGTGTACCACCACGCCCGGCAAGTTCTGTATTTTTGCACATTCCTACCTTGGGGCCTTTTCAGTGTGACTTAGACTAAAGTGTAATTCTTTTTTTTTTTTTTTTTTTCAAGATAGGGTCTTGCTATAGCTCAGGCTAACCTGGAATTCACTATGTAGCCCCAGGGTGGTCTTGAACTCACGGTGATCCTCCTACCTTTGCCTCCCCAGTGCTGGAATTAAAAGTGTGCACCACTACGCCCAGCATTAAAGTGTAATTCTTTAATGGTGTGATATCACAGGCATCATTTTTCCTCCTTCCATTAGCAGCAGTAATCCATTATAGCCTTACTACAAAGGTCTTACTGGGTTATATCCTCCACTACCCAAGCCACTCAGTTCTTATTAACATTCACATATCTATAGACCGGCGTGGTGGCGCACGCCTTTAATCCCAGCACTTAGCAGAGGCAGAGATAGGAGGATTGCTGTGAGTTCAAGGCCACCCTGAACCTACATAGTAAGTTTCAGGTCAGCCTGGGCCAGAGTGAGACCCTACCTAAAAAAAATTTACATACCTTTACATTATTAAATACACAGTAATCCTTTAATTTTGTAACCATTGTGAAGGCACAATAAGTAGATATTTCCAGATGAATATCACTTGATATTTGGATATTGGATTCTTAATACCTTGAACAGTGACTTCAAACTAACAGCAGAAAGATAGGATATCTTGGACTGGGAACGTGGCTCAGAGTATAAAGCCTTGCTGTGTAAGCGTGAGTTCTGAGTTCAGATCTCTATATCTCACGTAAAGCCAGATGATGTAGCTTGAGCATCTATAATCCCAGTGTGCCGGTTGTCCTCTGACCTTCATACATGTGGTATGACATGTGCACATCCACCCACACACACTGCATCAAACAAAACCGGGCATGGTGGCACATACTTTTTAATTCCAGCACTTGGGAGGCAGAGGGGTAGGAAGATCTCTGAGTTTGAGGCCAGCCTGGGACTACAGAGTGAGTTCCAAGTTAACCTGGACTAGAGTAAGACCCTACCTCAAAAAAAAAAAAATGTGCAGGGATGGTGAGATGGTTCAGTGGTTAAGGCATTTGCCTGCAAAGTCTAATGACCTGGGTTTGATTCCCCACATGAAGCTAGATGCACAAAGTGGCACATACATCTGGAGTTCGTTTGCAGTGACAAGAGGCCCTAGCATGCACATTTTCTCCCTCTCTCTTTCCCTCTCCCTCCCTCCCTGTCTCCTTCTATCTCTGATTGCACATAAATAAAATATTGAAAAAGATATGCAGTCCATCACATTCCTTATTCTTTTTTTAATATTTTATTTATTTAAGAGAGGGAGGAGGAAGAGGCAGAGAGAATGAGCGTGTCAGGGCCTCCAGCCACTGCAAATGAACTTCAGACGCATGCACCCCTTGTGTGTCTGGCTTACTTGGGACCTGGGGAATCGAACCGGGGTCCTTAGGCTTTGCAGGCAAACACCTTAACTGCTAAGCCATCTCTCCAGCCCTTTTTAAAAAATATATATATTGGGCTGGAGAGATGGCTTAGTGGCTAAAGCGCCTGCCTGCTAAGCCTAAGAACGCTGGTTCCAATGTCCAGCGGTTCCAATCTCCAGGTCCCACGTTTAGCCAGATGCAAAGTGAGGCAAGGGCGCAATGCTGCACTTGCCCACAAGGGGGCGCACACATTTGGATTTCGTTCACAGCAACTGAGAGACTGCTGGCGCGCCCATCTCTGTCTCCCTCTCTGTCTCTCTCTCCAAAAATAAATTTAAAAATAAAATAATAAAAATTAAAAAATATATATATTTAAGAAAGAGAGGAAGATATTCCTTATTCTTGTTCTGCTGCTACATTTGTTTGTCGGTTTCTTACACTATAAGTAAAGACTATCCCATACTGTGGAGGACAAGACTTCACCAAGGTGCCTGTTTCTAAGTTCTCCTTAGGACAAAAGAGATGTTTTGTTTTGTTTTTAATTTAATTTTATTTATTTGAGAGAGCACGAGAGAGAAAGAAGGCAGACAGAGAGAGAGGGAGAGAGAGAGTGTGTGCATGCACACGCCAGGACCTCCTGCCACTACAGATGAACTTCTTCTTTTTTTTTTTTTTTTTTTTTTTCAGGTAGGGTTTCACTCTAGTCCAGGCTGACCTGGAATTCACTGTGTAGTCTCAGGGTCACCTTGAACTCATGGTGGTCCTTCTACCTCTGCCTCATGAGTGCTGGGATTAAAGGCAGGCATGCACTACCATGCCCAGCTATTTTTTCTTTTTGTGCAAACGAACTTCAGACGCATGCGCTACCTTGTGCATCTTGTTTACATAGGTCCTGGGGAATTGAACTGAGGCCCTTAACCGCTAAGCCATCTCTCCAACCCCAGTAGGTGGTTTTTGTAGTTTGCTAATGACTCAAAGTTATGAGTTACCAAAGCATTCTGAAGCAACATGAGCTAAAGCTGGACTAGGTATCAGCATAAAGGCCAGGATGATTCTTAGTGACTGGTAACTGAAAGTGAATTATTTATTGAACCAGTCACTCTCTCAAATATAAGGAAAGGATGTGAGGGTGATCTGGCTGCGACATCTGTCACCCCATTGATCACCAGGGTTGATTCAACTGATCTGGCTGGCGAGGCAGGTGTCCCCTTCCTCCCTCATCTCTCCATGTGCGTCCCTCCTGCTCATTCGAAGAAGACAACCTTCCCCAAATAGAGGAGGACCGGTCTTCGGTCAAGGGTATACGAGTAGCTGTTCTCCCCTGCTAGAACCTCCAAACAAGCTCTCAAATATAAGGAAAAAACCAGTCAGAATAATGCCCTGCCTTCTGTAGTTTACACTATAATTAGAGTCTGGGACACTGTAGTCCTGAGCATGACATGGTATGGTTGAAGTTAAAGACAAGATGAGTCCATAAAAGTGGGGTGGCATCAATTCCTAAGTTAACTTTAGTTATATGTATCTTACAGTCTGTTTAGCACAGTCTTTTATGTATTTACCTCCCTGTTCTCTTTCTGCTAGGAGAGAACATTGAAGTCACTTTCGGAGCGATTTGAAGAACGTGACTAAATGCACCTGGGTCAGGCTGTCTACGGGCATGAAGTGGTTGGGAGAGTCCAAGAACATGGTGGTGAATGGCAGGAGAAATGGAGGCAAGTTGTCTAATGACCATCAGCAGACACAATCAAAATTACAGCACACGGGCAAGGACACCCTGAAGACTGGCAAAAGCACTGTGGAAAGGAGGTCAAGCAGATGTACGTACCTGTGTAATCTACCATGGTTTTGGTTGCACTATGGCAATAATTCTTTCTAGTCTTAATGTGTGCTGTTTTCTTTTGTCAGTTCTTTTTTTTTTTTTTTTTTTTTTTTTTTTTAAGGTAGGGTCTTGCTCTAGCCTAGGCTGACCTGGAATTCACTATGTAGTCTCAGGGTGGACCTTGAACTCACAGTGATCTTCCTACCACTTCCTCCAGAGTGCTGGGATTAAAGGCATATGCCACCACGCGCAGCTTTCAGTTATTTCATTATTATTATTATTTATTTATTTATTTATTTGAGAGAGAGAATAGGTGTGCCAGGGCTTCTAGTGAATGGAAAAGAACTCCAGACACATGGCACCACCTGGTACATCTGTGTTTACATGGGTGCTGGGGAAACAAACCTGGGTCCTTTGGCTTTGCCAGCAAGTGCCTTAACCATTAAGCCATCTCTTCAGCCCTCTTGTTCAGTTCTGTACTTTCTCATACTTAAAGACATATCTTTTTTTTTAATTTTCTTTTTTTCTTCTTTTGGTTTTTTGAGGTAGGGTTTCACTCTAGTCCAGGCTGACCTGGAATTCACTATGTAGTCTCAGGGTGGTTTCGAACTCACAGCGATCCTCTTACCTCTGCCTCCCAAGTGCTGGGATTAAAGGCGTTTGCCACCATGCCTGGCCCAAGACATATATTTTCATTCTAAAAGTTTTATCAGTTTTTCTTTCATTTTGCTTTTCAAGGTATGGTCTCCCTCTATTCCAGGCTAGCCTGGGACTCACAGTAATCTTCCTACCTCTGCCTCCCGAGTGCTGGGATTAAAAGTGTATGCAACCATGCCTGGCTTAGTTTATTTTTTATTTTGATTTATTTATTTGAGAGAAACATGCAGGGCAGGGGCGAGAATCGGTGTGTCAGGGCCTCCAGCCATTGCAAACAAATTCCAGATGCATGTGCCACCTCGTACATCTGGCTTATGTGGGTACTGGGGAATTGAACCAGAATCCTTTGGCTTTGCAGGCAGATGCCTTAACCACTAAGCCATCTCTCCAGCCAACCCTCCCCCACCAACTTAGTTTTTATTTTTATTTTTTCCTTCTTTTTTTTGAGACAAGGCCCGCTATGTTGCCCAGGCTAAACTCAAATTCTTAGGCTCGAGTAATCCTCCCTGAGCTTCCTGAGTAGCTGGGTCTCAGCCATGGCAAGTTTTATTCTTATCATAGAAAATATAAAGTTTAATGTCTGGGGCTGGAGAGATGGCTTAGCAGTTAAGGCACTTGCTTGCAAAGCCTAAGAACCCAGGTTTGCTTCTCCAGGTCCCATGTAACCCAGATGCACATGGTGGTGCATGCATCTGGAGTTCATTTGCAGTGGTTAGAGGCCCTGGCATGCCCATTCTCTCTCACTTTGTCTCTCTCCGTTTCTGTCTCTAATAAATAAAATAAATTTTAAAAAAAGTTTGGGCTGGAGAGATGACTTGGTGGTTAAGGCACCTGTCTGCCAAACCTAAGAATGCTGGTTCCAATCTCCAGGTCCCATGTTTAGCCAGACGCAAAAAGTGATGCAAGGGTGCAATGCCCCACTTGCCCACAAGGGGGCACATGCATCTGGAGTTTCTTCACAGTGGCTGAGAGGCCTCTGGCGTGCCCATTCTCTCTATCTCTCTAGTTCTATCTCTCTCAAATAAAAAAAATTAATGTCTTACAAAATCCTAATTATACTTTTTTAAAAATTTTTTTTATTTTGGTTTTCCTAGGTATGGTTTCACTCTAGTCCAGGCTAACCTGGAATTCACTATGTATTCTCAGGACAGCCTTGAACTCACGGTGATCCTTCTACCTCTGCTTCCCAAGTGCTGGGATTAAAGGTGTGCACCACCACGCCTGGCTTAATTATACTTTTTAATATAACTTTATGTTTTATAGAAGATTGATCTGTTCTATAAGAATTTTTTTTAATGCTACTGTTGAATTTCTTGTAAGTATAAGTAAATAGTACTTCTTTGATAACTTCCACAAATGGTTAATGGAGTAATATGAATAAAATAGTCACCTAGTTTACAATAGAGAAGTAGAACTAGCCACTTTAAGTAGCTTCACAAATGGTAACCAGTTTCTTTATACAAGGTAAACTGCTTGTCCTGACAGGGAAGCCCTGCTGATAAGAAGCTGCTTCATTACCTCTGTACTTTAGGTGTTTTGAGACTGGAGAAATTATATGTTTGGCCCCTGTTTTACAGCTCCTGGCAGTAGTGAAATGCTTGATGGTAACCCTGAGTAGGCACTCCTATGAATATGCTTATGTTGGGGAGAATAACTTTCTCAGTTTCCCTGACATTAACCCTATCCAATATTAACCACCCTCAATTTGTACTGGAATTGGCCTGAGATTTTCTATAGTTAAAAAAGATTGTTCCAGTTTTGAATTATTTTCTCCTCCTTCCCCTTTAGGAGTTTATGCTGTTTATTGGCTTAGACTGCCTTTACCCTTTCCATACCAGATGAGGTCACTGATTCTCTAGAAAACTAGGCACATTTCCTGATTGGGATAAGAATAGGAGGGGGAGGGGCTGGAGAGATGGCTCAGTGATTAAGGTGCTTGCTAGCAAAGCCTAAAGACCCAGGTTTCCCAGTACCCACATAAAACTAGATGCCCAAAGTGGCACATGCATCTGGAGTTTGTTTGTGGTGGCTAGAGGCCTTGGTGTGCCCATTCTCTCTCTCTCTCTCTCTCTCTCTCTGCCTCTTTCTTTCTCTCTCAAATAAAATATTTAAAAAAAAAAAAAAAAAAAGGATAGGAGAGAGTCCAAAACTGAATGTTCTATCCTTTGCATGGACACCACATCACCTTGAGGCTGCTGACACGTTTCTCAAACCTGTTTCGCGCCAAAGCATTTCATGGAAACCTGAAGGTTTAAGAAATGGACCACCATGGTGGTATTGGTTGTAATCAGTAAATTAGACCTTTCTGAAGCTTTTAGACAAATTGCTGTTGGCCTTTTTTTTATTTGTTTGTTTTTTGATTTAGGGTCTCACACTAGCCCAAGCTGACCTGCAATTCACTATATGGTCTCAGGGTGGCCTTGAACTCTTGGTGATCCTCCTACCTCTGCCTCTGGGATTAAAGGCCATGCCCGGCTTGACCTCCTTTTGTGAATCATAGTGACACAGGCTTTAATTTGAACTGAGTTGTTGGTAATGCATATGAGGTGAGATGATAGCAAGAATGGCACAAGAAGAGCAAGTGATGGAGAGAAAGAAGAGAGCACAAAGCAGTGCTCCATGTGAACTAAAATACAACCACTTTACCTAACAGGAGGGCCCCAAATACATAAAGCAAAAGCTGACAAAATTGAAGGGGGAAATAGACAAATGGTGGGTAAGTTGGATACTTCAGCACCCCACTCCTATTAATAGACCAAAAGCTAGGCTGAAGATTGGCAAAGGAAGAGTGGATTTAAATGCCCCTATAAATATACATTATTCTCAAGTATGATGGTACATTTTTCAGGACAGACCATATGTTAGGCAATATAACAAACTTAGTAAACTAAAAGTAAAATACAAATTTCTCTGACTACCGTAAAGTAAAAATTAGAAATCAGTAATCAGGAGATTTGCTAAATCTGCTAATACATTGAATTTAAACACTATAACATAGCATAATAGTTTAAACAAACAATAACCAGTGGATCAAAGAAGAAATCAAAAGGAGAACCAGGGAATACTTTGATATGAATAAAAATGATCATTTGAGCACTTTGGAAATATTAACTTCAATAAAAGTTATGTATTTTATCTACTCATTAAAGTACAGGTTCTGGTACTGGGCAAGAATGCTAGAAGTAGCTTGTGCCAGAGAAGTATAAACTTGAAAATAATAAAAATGTTTATTTTTAAAAAATGAACATTTGACCAGCACTCAGGAGGCAGAGGTAGGAGAATCTCCACGAGTTCGAGGCCACCCTGAGACTACATAGTGAATTCCAGGTCAGCCTGAGCTAGAGTGAAACCCTACCTCAAAAAACAAACAAGCAAGCCGGGCGTGGTGGCGCATGCCTTTAATCCCAGCACTCGGGAGGCAGAGGTGGGAGGATCGCTGAGAGTTCGAGGCCACCCTGAGACTACATAGTGAATTCCAGGTCAGCCTGGACTAGAGTGAGACCCTACCTCGAAAAACCAAAAAAAAAAAAAAACAAACAAACAAACAACAACAACAAAAATGAACATTTTAAAATGAACTAATGTTAGTTGGGTTTTTAGCTCAGTTGGTAGAGGTTTGCCTAGCATGCATAGAGCCCTATATTCCAACTCCAGCAGTGCACAAAACTGAGTGGGTGGTGCTGTCCCAGCACTAAGGAGGTATAGGCAAGAGGATCAGATGTTGAAAGCCATACTTGTCTATGTAGTGAGTTAGAGGCCACTTAGGCTACCTTAGACCCTGTCTCAAAGAGAAAAAAAAATCAGGCTGGAGAGATGGGTAAGCAGTTAAGGTACTTGTCTGCAAAGCCTAATGACCCATTTTTGACCCCCCCAGTTCCCACGTAAAGCCAAATACACAAAGTGGTGCATGCGTCTAGGGTTTGTTTGCAGAACCACTTGGGAGGCCGCTGAGGTAGGAGGATCGCTGTGAGTTCGAGGCCAGCCTGAGTTATAGTGAAACCCTACCTTGAGAAACCAGGAAAAACAAAAAAAACTGAAGATGTACTCGGTGTAGAGTACCCACCTATTCATGCACAGAGTTCTGGATTCAGTCCCCAGCACTATAAAAACAAAAGTCTCGGGCTGGAGAGATGGCTTAGTGGTTAAGGCGCTTGCCTGCAAAGCCAAAGACCTTGATTCGATTCCCTAGGACCCACGTAAGCCAGATGCACAAGGTGGTGCATGTGTCTGGATTTCGTTTGCAGTGCCTGGAGGCCCTGCTGTACACATTTTCTCTCTGTCTGCCTCTTTCTCTCTCTTGCTCTCTCAAGTAAATAAATAATTTTTTTTTAAATCTCAATTACAGTGGCTTCCAATAAAAAATTAAAATATAGCTGGGCCTAATGGTGCATGCCTATAATCTCAGCACTTGGGAGGCAGAGGTAGGAGGATTGCTGTGAGTTTGAGGACACCCTGAGACTACATAGTGAATTCCAGGTCAGCCTGGGCTAGAGTCAGACCCCACCTTGAAAAAACTAAAATGTTACAAAAATGTAAGACGTCTCTTAAACACTGCAAAACTTTTTTTGGTTTTTCGAAGTAGGGTTTCACTCTAGCCCAGGCTGACCTGGAACTCACCATGTAGTCTCAGGGTGGCCTCGAATTCATGGTGATCCTCCTATCTCTGCCTCCCCAGTGCTAGGATTAAAGGCATGCACCACCACACCCGGCTTACAAGACCTTTTGAAAAAACCTTGGTAGGTGGACATTGTATGATCATTAATTATAAAACAATATTATTTGTAATAGTATTAATAATAGCCAGAAAGTTGACACAGCTCATATGTCCACCAGCGGAAGCATGGATATTTAAAATAAAGAAGCCAGGCATGGTGGCATATGCCTTTAATCCCAGCACTCAGGAGGCAGAGGTAGGAGGATCACCATGAGTTCGAGGCCACCCTGAGACTACATAGTGAATTCCAGGTCAGCCTGGACTAGAATGAAACCCTACCTTGAAAAACCAAAAAGAGAGAGAGAGGGAGGGAGGGAGGGAGGGAGGAAGGAAGGAAGGAAGGAAAGAAGGAAGGAAGGAAGGAAGGGAGGGAAGGAGGGAGGGAGGGAGGAAGGGAGGAAGGAAGGGAGGGAGGAAACTTCTAATTGGAAGAAGATAGTCACAAAATGTCACATACTGTATTATTTCATCAATCAGAACAGGTAAATCCAAAGAGACAAAGTCTAGGTAAGTTATTGCCAAGGTATGTGCAGAAGGGAGAACAGGTATAAAGTGCTTATGGGTTGAGTTTCTTTCTGGGGTGATGGTGGAACAAGTCTGTGAATCATTGAATGGGTAAATTGTGTTGGAGGGGAGTTATATTTCATTGAAGCTGTTAAGAAAATGTAGAAACTTCAGGGCTGAGAATGTAACTCCTGAGCTCATGCCTTGTATGTGTGAGGCCCTGGGTTTGACCCAAGCAGCAATTTGGATAGCCTTTCACATGCCTACATGAAAATAATTTGATTAAAAGAAACCATATACCTGCTCTTGGCAAGGACTTGCATATATTTACTTTGTTTCATGAAAGAGTAGATGAAAATTAAACTTGTCATTCTGACTCTCATTCTTCTATGTCTTAATTTTTTTTTATGAGAGAGAATTGGTACACCAGGGCCTCTAGCCACTACAATTGAACTCCAGACTCGTGCACCACCTTGTGCACATGTGCAACCTTACACATGCATCACTTTGTGTGACTTGCTTATGTGGGATCTGGGGAGTTGAACATGGGTCCTTAGGCTGTAAATGAGGTATAAATCAAACTTAATCAGCATTGATGAGACTTGAATCTTATAAATGTAACCTGCTTTATGTTGCTTCTCCACAGTTAAACTCAATCATTTCATATATATATATATTTTTTTTTGTTTGTTTGTTTGTTTGTTCTGTTTTGTTTTGTTTTTTGTTTTTCGAGGTAGGGTCTTGCTCTAGCTTAGGCTGACCTGGAATTCACTATGTAGTCTCAGGGTGGCCCTTGAATTCACAGTGATCTTCCTACCTCTGCCTCCCAAGTGCTGGGATTAAAGGCGTGTGCCACCACGCCCAGCCAGTTATATATTTTAGTCCCCATTTTATTCATTCATTCAGAATTATTTCAGATAGAAGTAAGATGGAAATAAACCTCATTCCACTTCTTTCCCCACTTCTGCTAGCTAGCTCTCTAATCAAAAAGACAAGTGTTTTAAGCCTCAGTTTTGTGCAAAGTGGGAATGATTACTCGGCTGTCCAAAAGCAGGAACCAGAACTTACAAATCCTTTTGGTACTTGAGATCCACATTGTTGTTGTACTTGCTGGTGAAAACTATCTGTACTCCTCTTGTTTCCTTTTTGCCCCAGCCCTCTCTGAAATGGTCCTGCATAGTGACTCTCAGCTATTCCTGGGAGGGGAGAATAAACCAAAGATTCTACATAGACCCTGTCACTAGGAAGCCTGGTGTTGTCAGCTCCCCAAATGCTTTCAGTAACTGGGTTAGCTGCTTTTGCCTTCTGTCACCTATGCAAAGGATACTGACTTCCTATTACTGAATATGATCAAAGTATGTTGAGTTATATATTCCTAGTTTGAATGGGCAATGACTCTGAGGATTTTTTTTTCTTTTTTTTTTTTTTTTTTTTTTTTTTTTGCTTTTTTAAAAAAGATTTTATTTTTGTTTATTTGAGAGAGAAAGAGGGAGGTGGGGGTGGGGCGGGGAGGGGAAAATGGGTACGCCAGGGCCTGTGACCACTGCAAATGAATCCAGACGTATGCACCACCTTGTACATCTGGTTTACATGGGTCCTGGGGAATTGAACCTGGGTCTTTTGGCTTTGCAGTCAAGCACCTTAAACCACTAAGCCATCTCTCCAGCCTTTTTTATTTATTTATTTATTTTCGAGGTAGGGTCTCACTTGAGCCCAGGCTGACCTGGAATTCACTGTGTAGTCTCAGGCTGGCCTTGAACTCATGGCGATCCTCCTATCTCTGCCTCCCAAGTGCTGGGGTTAAAGGCGTGCACCACCACGCCCAGCATTTTTTTTTTTAAGTAAGGTCTCACTCTATCCCAGGGTGGCCTTGAAATCAGGGTAATCCTACCTCTGCCTCCTGAGTGTTGGGATTAAATGTATGTGCCACCATGCCCGGCCTGACTCAGGAGTTTTAGGGAGATGCGAGTCGTTTTCCGTCTCAGTTCCTTTTCCTCTTCTTTTCACAGGTAATGGTAGCTCAGGATTTGAAGGACAGAGTCGCTATGTACCATCTTCTGGAATGTCCGCGAAGGAACTCTGTGAGAATGACGACTTAGCAACCAGTTTGGTTCTTGATCCCTATTTAGGTTTTCAGACACACAAAATGAATACTAGGTAATTTTAAGTCTTTTTTCTGAGTACAAAAGATAATGATGTCAAATTTAAGAAAATAGATGGCTAATCTTGCATATATTTAAATTTTTAACTGACATAAAAGTGAAATTTTTGGCTACACAAGGATTTTTTATGAACCGAACAAATTTTTTAAGAAGTGAACAAAATCTTGAAAATATATAATTGTTTTTCCAGCATATGGTATATTGCACCAGTTCTTTTTCATAATTTTATTATGGCATTTTGTCCTTTTAAATAATGGCCACTGAACAGAAGAATTTTGACTTCATGTTTAATCCTTGCAGTTCTTCCAATTATTTTAAGAGATTTTTTTTTTTTTTTTTTGGTTTTGCAAGGTAGGGTCTCACTCTGGTCCAGGCTGACCTGGAATTAACTATGTAGTCTCAGGGTGGCCTCGAACTCTCGGCGATCCTCCTACCTCTGCCTCCTGAGTGCTGGGATTAAAGGCGTGCGCCACCACGCCCGGTTTAAGAGAATGTTTTTAAGGAAATGTCTATATTCAGTATTATTTTTTTATATGTGTGTTTAGTGTAAAATAATATATATGTCAAACACTGTTCTATCAGCTTTGAAGTCTCTGTCTTAACATCTGGATCTTGTTGCTTATAGAATAGTTGTTTTGAGATAGGAGCTCATGTAAGCCCATGCTGACCTCAAACTACTGATCTTCCTGCTTCAGCCTCCTGAGTGCTGTGGTTACTGTCGTGTGACACCACACCCAGCTCTTGTCCTTTAACATTTGCTGTCTCTAGCACCTTTACTCTTAATTCTCTTAAGTACAATCTCTTTCTCAGAAAAGACCTTTAGGTCATCTTATAAGTGTACTGCCACTAAACATGTCAGAACTGTGCACTTCTTTTCTCTTTGTTTCTGTGGCAAAGTGTTGGGGTCTGGTGGAAAAACATGTCAGCAGGGAACTGGAGTAGAGAGCCATTCTGGGCCTGTTCCTCCCAACTCTATCATACCCACACTGGCTTTTTTTTTTTTTTTTTAATTATTTGAGAGAGGCACACAGATAGAGATAGAGAGAGAATAGTGCACCAGCAGGCTCATGCACCCCTTGTGGGCAAGTGTGGTATTGCACCCTTGCGACACTTTTTGCGTCTGGCTAAACGTGGGACCTGGAGATTGGAACCAGTGTTCTTAGGCTTGGCAGGCAGGCGCCTTAACCGCCAAGCCATCTCTCTAGCCCCGTGCCCCCCCCCGTTTTTTTAAGTGTTTCTCTTTATTTAAGAGAGAGAAAGAGAGAGAGAAATAAGTAGGTAGAGAGAGAGGGAGAATGGATGCACCAGAACCTCTAGCCACTGCAATCAACTCCAGACACTTGTGCCCCATTGTGCACATGTGAAACCTTGCATCACTTTGTGTGCCTGGCTTACGTGGAACTTGGAAAGTCAAACATGAGTCCTTAGGTTGTGCAGGCAAGTGCCTTAACCACTAAGCCATCTCTCCAGCCATAAAATAGTTTTTTAATTAAAAAAAAAAAGGTAGCCAAAGGAATAGTACAACTCCTTACAATGCAACTGTCCAGACAGAAATTGGCCTCGCTATCCATGACCTTGTAGTGCCTAGCAATTCCTTTGCAAGACCCTCATAATAGAAGAAAATGATGATGACATCAAATTAAAAGAGAGACCAATGGAGAGAGGGAGAGGATATGACAGAGAATGGAGTTCTAAAGGGGAATGGGGGGAGGGGAGGGAAATATGGTTTTTTTATATGTAAGTATAGAAGTTGTCAATAAAAAAAAGATTTAAAAGCCGGGCATGGTGGTGCACGCCTTTAATCCCAGCACTCGGGAGGCAGAGGTAGGAG
Source organism: Orientallactaga sibirica (assembly GCA_036365145.1). Classification (NCBI taxonomy): domain Eukaryota; kingdom Metazoa; phylum Chordata; class Mammalia; order Rodentia; family Dipodidae; genus Orientallactaga; species Orientallactaga sibirica. The sequence goes on along the minus strand of JAEOAD010000042.1, from coordinate 7,056,972 downwards.
GATCGCCGAGAGTTCGAGGCCACCCTGAGACTACATAGTTAATTCCAGGTCAGCCTGGACCAGAGTGAGACCCTACCTCGAAAAAAAAAAAAAAGATTTAAAAAAATAAGGCATCCAGGTGTGGTGGCGCATGCCTTTAATCCCAGCACTTGGGAGGCAGAGGTAGGAGGATCGTCAGGATTTCAATGCCACCCTGAGACAGCATAGTGAATTCCAGGTCAGCCTGAGCTAGAGTGAGACCCTGCCTCGAAAAACCAAAAAAATAAAAATAAAAAGGCTGTCAAGACTGTATTTGGAATAGTTAAGCCCTACCCACCTGGTCTGTGAGTTTCATTATTATGGGATAAGTGGATAATAACAACCTAACAATAGCATTCAGAGGCTCATTCAAAACCATATGATCGTTAAATGGGACATAAAATGGTCTAAATGTACAACTCATTGACAGAGTACTGCCTTCCACTCCACGCCACAAATTAATAGGCTAATCATGGCACTTGAGAATCCAAGGCAGGAGGAACCAGAGCTATATAACAAGACTCTGTCTTGAACCATAAAAAAAGGTGAGCATGGTGATATACGCCTTTAATCCCAGCACACTTGGAAAGCAGAGGTAGAAGGATCACCATGAGTTCAAGGCCATCCTGAGACTACATAATAAATTCTAGGTCAGCCTGGGCTAGAGTGAGACCCTACCTCGAAAAACAAAAAGAAAATAAAAAGGAGCTGTCCATGATGCTGTACACCTTTAATTCTAGTACTCGGGAGGCAGAGGTAGGAGGATCACTGTGAGTTCAAGGCCAGCCTGGGACTACATAGTGAATTCTTGGGCTAGAGCAAACCCTTGATTTAAAAAAAAAAAAAAAAAAAAAAAAAAAAAAAAAAAAAAAAAAGGAGGATGTGAGATGAAGTTCAGGATCACCACACAGTTATTAAAATTTTACTATATCTGAGAAGGTAAAAATGTATCATCTTACCACAGAAACTGGAGCATCTTAATTCAAAGCTGATTAAACAACTTGTATCTCAGAAGAAAACATTTGTTGTTTATCTATGCATCATCATTTAATTACACTCATTCAGTTCCTAAAATTGCCTGTGGTGGTATAGCTAGGACTCCTGCTGCAACTCTTGAGGCTGGTGTGTTGGTGTAGATGATATTTCCTTCCTCACACCAGAGATTTCCAGAGCACAGGGTTCAGTAACTCCCTCCCTGCAAATGTAATTTAAATTCAATTTTATTTATTTGAGACAGAAAGAGGTAGATAGAGAGAAAAAGACTGGGTACACCAGGGCCTTCAGCCACTATAAACAAACTCCAGATGCATGTGCCACCTTATGCATTGGGCTTATGTGGGTCATGGAGAATTGTACTTGGGTCCTTTGGCTTCAAAGGCAAATGCCCATAACCGCTAAGCCATCTCTCTAGCGCTACTTCTTTTCTTCTTTCTCCTTCCTCCCATCTTCTTCTTTCTCCTCCCTTCTCCCTTCTTTCTGCTCCCTTTCTCCTTTAATTTTTTTGTTTTGATTTTTCTCCCCAGCCCCTCCCCCCTTTTTGTTTGTTTTGTTTTTGTTTTTGAGGTAGGGTCTTAACTCGAGCCCAGGTTGTCCTGGAATTCACTGTCGTCTCAGGCTAGCCTCGAACTCACAGTGATCCTTCTAACTCTGTCTCCCAAGTACTGAGATTAAAGGTCTGCACCACCATAGACCTCTTCTTTCTTCTTCCTTGCTTCCTTCTTCCTCCTTCTCCTCCTTTTTCTTTCTTCCTCCTCTCCTTCCTCTTCCTTCTTTCCTTCTCCTTCTTCATTCTCTACATTCTCCCTCTTCCCTCCTCCTCCCTCTTTTCTTCCCTCCCTTCTCCTTCTCCTCCTTCCTCCTCCTCCTTTTCCCTTCCTCCTCCTCATCCTTCCTTCCTCCGTCTTTCTCTGTCTCCTCCCCTTTTCTCTCCTCCTTCCTTCTGTCCCCTCCTTCTTCAAGGCAGGGTCTCACTCTAGCCCAAGCTGATTGGAACTCATTCTGTATCCCCGAGTTGGTCTCAAACTCTGCAATTCTCCTCTCTCAACCTCCCCAGTGCTAGGACTGAGGATGGTCACCACCACACTCCATCATTTAAAAAAATTTTTTAATTTATTGATTTGTAAAAAGAGAGGGGGAATGACTGAGAATGGATTGCCAGGGCCTCTTGCCACTATAAACTAACTCCAGATCAATGTGCCACTTTGCACCTGGCTTTTATGTACTAGGTACTAGGGAATTGAACCCAGGCTATCAGGCTTTCCAAACAGGTGCCTTTAACTGCTGAGCCATCTCCAGCTCACACCTAGCTTTTATGTGAGTTCTGGGGATCTGAATTCAGGTCCTGAGTCTTATGGAACAAGCACTTTAGCATCTGAGCGATGAACCCAGGAGCTCAAACATGCTTGAAAAGTGCTCCACAATCTTAGCCCTAGTGTTTGGTTTTTAAAAAATATTTCTTCCTAGCCAGGCATGGTGGCACACACCTTTAATCCCAGCATTTGGGAAGCAGAGGTAGGAGGACTGCCGAGCATTTGAGGCCACCCTGAGATGACATAATGATTTCCAGATCAGTGTGGTCTAGAGTGAGACCCTACCTTGAAAAAAAGCAAAATAAAAAACAAAAAATATTTCTTCCCAGTTTTTATGGTTTTTAAATATTTTAATTTATTTATTTATGTGTGAGAGAGGGAGAGAATGGCCACGCCAGGGCCTCTACCCCCTGCAAATAAAATCCAAATGCATGTGCTACCATGTGCATCTGGCTTATGTGGGTTCTGGGGAGTTGAACCTGGGTTCTTAGGCTTTGCAGGCAAGCACTTTAACTGCTGATCCATCTCTCCAGCCCATTAGTCCTAGTTTTTTTTTGGGGGGGGGGTTTGCAAGGTAGGGTCTCACTCTGGTCCAGACTGACCTGGAATTAACTATGTAGTCTCAGGGTGGCCTTGAACTCTTGGTGATCCTCCTACCTCTTCCTCCCGAGTGCTGGGATTAAAGGCGTGCGCCACCACGCCTGGCTTTTTTTTTTTTTTTTTTTTTTTTTTTAATATCCTTTGCCTTTCTTCTACTTCTAGTGTGCCTTTAACAAAGAAAATAACTTAAATGCACTGGTTATTCAATGAATTGAGTTTCCAAAACTGGCTCTACTTTGTGTGCTTATGTTTTGGTATTTACCAAGTAAGTGTAGCATGAGTACTTAATGTAAGTAAAATACTAACTTAAGGCACTTGCCTGCAAAGCCAAAGGATCCAGGCTTGATTCCCCAGGACCCACATAAGCCAGATACACAAGATGGCACATGCGTCTGGCATTCGTTTGCAGTGGCTGCAGGCCCTGGCTTCCTTCCCTCCCTCTTTCTTTCAAAATAAATAGATAAAATATTTTTAAAAAATACTTTTTTGAGGGCTGGAGAGATGGCTTAGTGGTTAAGGTGTGTGCCTGCGAAGCCTAAGGACTTAGGTTCGATTCTCCAGGTCCTACATAAGCCAGATACACAAGGTGGCATATGTATCTGGAGTTCATTTGCAGTGGCCAAAAGCCCTGGCACATCCATTTTCTCTCTGTCTCTCCCCTCCTCTCTGACTCAGATAAAAAATAAATAATAAAGTAAAAATAAATACTTTTTTGAGGGCTGGAAGGATGGCTTAGCGGTTCAGACGCATGCCTGTGAATCCTAAGGACCCAGGTTTGATTCTCCAAGTCCCACATAAACCAGATGTGCATGGTGGTGTATGCGTCTAGAGTTCGTTTGCAGCGGCTAGAGGCCCTGGCGTATCCACTCTCTCTCTATCTCTCTCTCCACTCTATCTCTAATAAAATAAATAAATAAATAAATAAATAAATAAATAAATAAATAAATAAATAAAATTAATACTTTTTTGAGAAGATTTCAGATTTAATTGACTTAATTATGAAACATAAAATTTTTTAACAAGAGAATGGAGTCAGATAACTTGTGTTTTTTTTGAAAAGAGAGTTATAGCAGGGATTTTTCAAGATGGGTGGATGGCTTCAGAATTTCCCTTTGTATAGGTTCATGACCCGGAGATCTTACAGTATGCTATGTTGTGGCGAGACACAAGGTGACCTAGGCTAACATAATGGTGTTACAGAGCAAGAATCATCCCAGGGAACTTCTGAAATTTTCTGAAGGTTTCTAATGTGAATGTCAAGTTCATAGTCCTTACTCATCCTTCCATCATCACAACTGTTGAGTGTTTATTCTACTTCTATGCATTTGTTTATTTATATTTACTCTTGGATACAACTCATAAATAACTTTAAATATACCCTGCTAAAGTGTGGTACTTGACTAGAATGAATGATGTATAAGGAACTTTTCTAAACTTTTTAACTTAATCAGTGGTAAGATTATAATATAGAGAAGATGATAAAGATAATTTTAGCAATCTGATGTTATCTGTAGCTTCATAAAGTTCTAAAATGAATGTTGTAAATCTGTTTAGAAATTACAAATTGCAGAAATATTTTTTATTGTTGTTTGTTTTTGCATTTGTATAGCGCCTTTCCTTCGAGGAGCTCAAGGCATTTTTCAAAATCTGACAGTTTTTCTCACAACAACCCTGTGAGGTAAGTAGAGCACATTACAAACAATAAAATACCAGCTAACTTGCTCCAGCCTGAATAATGTGTGTTAACTTTAATTAAGTCATGTGAAATGTCAATGTAAATATAACATGAGTTCTTAATTCTTCAACACTTAACAAACCTTTAAAGTACTCTGGTCTTAGTTACTTGGGTTTTATTTCTTATTTTTGTCTTTGTTTTGTTTGGTTGTTTTTTAAGCTGCTTGTACTCCATAACAAGGAAATTTTAAAGAAACATAAATTGTGAAAAGATCAGTAATCATTCTCTGGATTAGCTGAGGATTCAGCCACAGGTGTGTTTGGGTCTCTTATGTATTTTAAGGTCAGGAAGGAGTCCTCTTCCACAGTGCCTTTGCACCTCTTCCTCTGCAGTCCATACAGTTAGTCCACAGTGGTGTATCCACATTATTATTTCAGAATGCTCTCATTTTATATCTTAAATATTTGAGCATTTTCTCTCTCTTCTCACATCTCCTCCTGTCAACTCTTGGTTTGTTCATGCTAATGGAAGGGCCCAGTTGTACAACCTTTCTTCATTACCACAGTGGTGTCTTGTATTTGAAGTTGGGTCTCCCTTCTGGCCCAGGCTATCCTGGAACTAACTCTAAGGCCTTGAACTCAAGGCAGTCATCCCAACTCAGCCTCCCAAGTGCTGGGATCAAAGGTGTGCATCACCACCCTGGCATCCTGGACTCATTTTTTACTTCTTATACCAACCAGTGATCAGAGGTATAGGAAGAGAAAAATAAGTTTGGTTTATTTTTGGTATAGCAGATTTTGTTTGAAAACAGGGAGGGGAAGATATGTCTCCCTGGCTACCTCTTCATATTAAATTTAAAAATTCATATTTAGCCGGGTGTGGTGGTGCACACCTTTAATGCCAGCACTTGGGAGGCAGTGGTAGGAGGATCACAGTGAGTTCGAGGCCATCCTGAGACTACATAGTGAATTCCAGGTCAGCCTGAGCTACAGTGAGACCCTACCTCAAAAAACAAAAGAAACCAAAAAATCCATGCTTACATCCTTTCTTTCCACTTTGAATCATCATTATTAAAGTCAGCGCTGTTTGTTGGTGTCTCGGAAGGTGTTCCTACTGGCAAACACCAATCAAATTCAAGTCTGTCCATAATGCGACACAAGAGGGCTCTCCTGGGCCAGGTAATAGAATAAAGAACTAGCAAGGACTTCCTGGGCCAACCCAGCATGTAAGTACTTGGCCAACTGCTTAGGTTTGGGGCCTGATTTTCCACATTTGTGGACAAGAGGATTATTCTAGATAATCTAGCCTCAAGTGGCATAGTGTAAGGATGGCCTTATGAAGTTTGTGTGGAAGATTTAACACAATTAAGATTGAAGAAAAAAAAAGAAGATATTTTTCTTTTATTTATTTGAGAGAGAGTGTGTAAATGGGAATGCTAGGACCTCTAGCCACTGTAAACCTTGTGCATCTGGCTTAAGTGGGTCCTGGGGAATCAAACCAGGGTCCTTTGGCTTTGCAGGCAAACGCCTTAACTGCTAAGCCATCTGTCTGAAAATTATTATTTTTATTTTATTTTATTTTATTTTATTTTATTTTATTTTATTTTATTTTATTTTATTTTATTTTATTTTATTTTCTGGTTTTTCAAGGTAGGGTCTCACTCTGGACCAGGCTGACCTGGAATTAGCTATGTAGTCTCAGGGTGGCCTCGAACTCATGGCAATCCTCCTACCTCTGCCTCCCATGTGCTGGGATTAAAGGCGTGCGCCACCATGCCCGGCTTTGAAAATTATTTTTATAAGATCTTTAGCTTTTGCTTTGACTCTGATATCTGTTAACAGTTTTAAGTTTGTTTGTTTGTTTTTTTTTCAAGATAGGGTCTCTCTGTAGCCTAGGCCAACCTGGAATTCACTTAGGCTGGCTTCAGACTCACAGTAATAGTCCTACCTCTGCCTCCTGAGTGCTGGGATTAAAGGAGTATGCTACCATGCTCAGCCAATTTTATGTTTTTTTGTTTTGTTTTTGTTTTGTTTTGTTTTTGTTTTTTTGGTTTTTCGAGGTAGGCTCTCACTCTAGCTCAGGCTGACCTGGAATTCACTATGTAGTCTCAGGGTGGCCTTGAACTCACAGTGATCCTCCTACCTCTGCCTCCCAAGTGCTGGGATTAAAGGCGTGTGCCACCACGCCTGGCTAATTTTATGTTTTTGAATAATTTTTCTCTCACACACTTTTTTTGTTTTGTTTTGTTTTTTGAGGTAAAGTCTCACTCTAGCCCAGGCTGACCTGGAATAAACTCTGTATTCTCAGAGTGACCTCAAACTCATGGCAATCCTCCTACCTCTGCCTCCAGAGTGCTGGGGTTAAAGGCATGTGCCACCATGCCCAGCTTCACACAGTATTTTTTAAAAAATATTTATTTATTTTCAAGGAGAGAGAAAAGGAGGGAATAACCATGCCAGGGTGCTTCTAGCCACTGCAAATGAACTCCAGATGCATGTGCTACTTTACACATCTGGCTTTACATGGGCACTGGGGAATTGAACCGCCATCATTAAGCTTTGCAGGCAATTGCCCTAACCACTGAACAATCTCTCCAGCCCTCTCTCACATTATTGGTTAAAACAAGATTTGACTTTGACTGTCAGCCAGGTGATTTTATCTGCAAGACTATTGAAAACCACATTTCTTCTGCCTTTCTGTACCAGTTTCTCTCTCCCTTTCTTCACAATCATTTTACTCCTGTAGCAGCCAGCTGTGATGGGAAGTTTTAACACTTTTGGAACAAATAAATTCCATCTGAAGTAGAGATTCTTGCTAGTATGTAGCAAGGGATAATTTCATGGGTATCATTTGTGTTTGAAGTGGTACAAGTCAGAAATTAAACAGGTCAGCTCAGGATAGATGGGAAGCAGTATATTACTGAGTAGTAATTTTGTGTTGGTTTTAGCATATAAGTTATTTGGCATCATAAAAAATAAAACCAAAGGGCTGGGCATGGTGGCACACGCCTTTAATCCCAGCACTCAGGAGGCAGAGGTAGGAGAATTACCATGAGTTCAAGGCCACCCTAAGACTACATAGTGAATTCCAGGTCAGCCTGGACTAGAGTGAAACCTTACCTCGAAAAACCAAAAAATTAATAAATAAATAAGCAAACCAAAGGTATCTAAAAGATAGCTTGCAATAGGAATGAATGTTTTAGAAGACAAAGGATATTCATAAAGTCTATTAAAAAATTAGGCTGGGCGTGGTGACACACGCCTTTAATCCCAGCACTCGGGAGGCAGAGGTAGGAGGATCACCGTGAGTTCAAGGCCACCCTGAGACTACATAGTTAATTCCAGGTCAGCCTGGGCCAGAGTGAGACCCTACCTCGAAAAACAAACAAAAAAAAAAAAATCTACCTCCTGGGCTAGAGAGATTGCTCAGTGGTTAAAGGTGCTTGCTAGCAAAGCCTGACAACCTAGGTTTCAATTCCCCAGTATCCAACTAAAGCCAGGTGCAAAAATTGGTGCACGTATCTGGAGTTTGTTTGCTATAGCAAGAGGTCTTGGTGTACCCATTTCCTCTCATTCTCTTTGAAAATCAATAAAAATATAAAAATAGATCTATTTCCAGGGTTTTAGGAGATGGCTCACTGGTTAAGGGTACTGGATTACAAAGTCTGTCAGCCCAGGTTCATTTATTTCCCTAGCCACACATAAAACTAGATGGCCATTTGTTTGCAGCAGCATGAAATCCTGCCATGCACGCGCGTGTGCACACACATACACACACACACACACACGCACACACAAATGAATAACCATTTGTTGAAGCCCACCTCTATTTCAGGGCTATAGCTTATTTTAAGTGCTTTTTGGTTAGTTTAACTTTGACATACTCTATATATTGAGTCTTTTTTGTGATGCTAAGGATCGAACCCAGGACCTTGCACATTAGGTATGCATTCTACCAGTGAGCTACATCCCCAGCACATCCGTACATACCTTTTGTTGCTGTTGTTTTTTCTTTTTGGGTTGTCCAGGAAGGGTCTCACTACTCTGTAGTCCCAGGTTGGCCTCGAACCCCTACCTCTGCCTCCCAAATACTGGAACTAAAGGTATGCACCACTACATATAGCTCACATTATATTGTTTTTAAATAGTGTTGACGTTAGTTGCTTTTGTGTTGAACATAAAAAGATTGATTGGCTTTGTCATTTGTAGTTTTGCCATTGAACTTGATAATTTATTGGACCTACTCAGAATAATCTATAGCTTTTCTGATTATTGTGCAAAACAGGCTTTCTTTTTCCCATTTCATATTTGTATTGCTTAAAATGTTAGCCTTAGCTAATAGCCATCTTGGTTTTTGGCATAAATGTTCTCTTGTGGGGGGTTTTGTTTTGTACTCTCTGTGTGTGTACTTGTACATGTGTGTGTGTATGCGTGCAAGCACTGAGATTTAACCTAGGGCCTTGGTGTATACTGACATGTGCTCAACTGTTGACCTGTGTCCCCAGGCTAATCTCTTCTTCCTGTGCAAATAACCCTGTAATATAGACTTGTAGTAAGAATGGTTTAGGTTGGCTTCTTGAGAAATCTTACCTTGACAAAATCAATTTGTGATGGCTGTAAATAAATACATTTCGGTGCCTTCCCTATTCTGCAGACCTTTAGGTTAGCTTAGTAGTGGTTCTCTGACCATATTCTGGCAACCTAAAGACACTCTGAATTGTTTGAAGGACTTACTATATTCATTCATCTGTCTGTAAAGACATGTATACTAATTGACTGAAGTTAAAATGAAGGCACCACCCATTCTCCATATATCTCTGGGGTGTGTTTGAACTCGTTAGTTCTGCTTCACAGTGGTGAGAATTCAGCATTATTAAAACTAGTCTGGGGTTGGTAAAATGGCTTAGCAGTTAAGGTGCTTGCTTTTGAAGCCTAAGGACCCAGGTTCAACTCCCCAGCACCCATCTAAGTCCTATGCACATGGTGGAGGATGTGTCTGGAGTTTGTTTGCAGTGACTAAAGGCCCTTGTACTCACACACACACTCTCTCTATGTATCTCATAAATAAATAATAATAAATATTTAAAAAAAAAATAGCTGGGGGCTGGAGAGATGGCTTAGCAGTTAAGGCGTTTGCCTGCAAAGCCAGAGGATCCCGGTTCGATTCTCCAGGACCCACGTAAGCCAGATGTACAAGGGGGCGCATGCATCTGGAGTTTGTTTGCAGTGGCTGGAGGCCCTGGCGTGCCCATTTTCTTTCTTCCTCCCTCCCTCCCTCCCCCTCCCTCCCTCCCTCCCTCCCTCCCTCCCTTCCTCCCTTCCTTCCTTCCTCTCTCTCTCTCAAATAAATAAATAAATAAATAATATATTTTTAAAAAAAAATAGCCAGGTGCATGGTGGTACACACTTTAATCCCAGCACTTGAGAGGCAGAGGTAGAAAGATCACAGTGAGTTCAAGGCCACCCAGAGACTACATAGTGAGTTTCAGTTCAGCCTGAGCTAGAGTGAAACCCTACCTCAAAAAAATTTTTAAGAATGAAGCTGGGTGTGGTGGCATACACCTTTAATCCCAGCACTTGGGAGGCAGAAGTAGGAGGATCACCATGCGTTTGAGGCCACCTGAGATTACATAGTGAATTCCAGGTCAGCCTGAGCTAAGAGTGAGACCAGACCCTACCTCGAAAAACAAATAAAAAAACAAATAAATAAATAAATAGGCTGAAGGGATGGCTTAGGAGTTAAGATGCTTGCCTGCAAAGCAAGGACCCAGGTTTAGTTCCCCAGTATCCACATAAGCCAGATGCATAAGGTGGAGAAACGCGTCTAAAGTTCATTTACAGGGCTGGAGTCTGGGTATACTCATTCTCTCTTTAAAGAAAAAGAGTAATATATTTAAAAAAAAAATAGCCAGGTGCATGGTGGTACACACTTTAATCCCAGCACTTGAGAGGCAGAGGTAGAAAGATCACGTGAGTTCAAGGCCACCCAGAGACTACATAGTGAGTTTCAGGTCAGCCTGAGCTACAGTGAAACCCTACCTCAAAAAAATTTTTAAGAATGAAGCTGGGTGTGGTGGCATACACCTTTAATCCCAGCACTTGGGAGGCAGAAGAGGAGGATCACCATGCGTTTGAGGCCACCTGAGATTACATAGTGAATTCTAGGTCAGCCTGAGCTAAGAGTGAGACCCTACCTCGAAAAACAAATAAAAAAACAAATAAATAAATAAATAGGCTGAAGGGATGGCTTAGGAGTTAAGATGCTTGCCTGCAAAGCAAGGACCCAGGTTTAGTTCCCCAGTATCCACATAAGCCAGATGCATAAGGTGGAGTAAACGTCTAAAGTTCATTTACAGGGGCTGGAGTCTGGGTATACTCATTCTCTCTTTAAAGAAAAAGAAAAAAATTAAAAAATAAAATAAAGGGCTGGAGAGATGGCTTAGCAATTAAAACACGTGCCTGCTAAGCCTAAGGATCCAGGTTCAATTCCCCAGTACCCACGTAAAGCCAGATGCTCAAGGTAGCACATCTGCAGTTTGTTTGCAGTAGCAGGAGGTTCTGGTGTGCCCATTCCCTCCCTCTATCTGCCTCTTTCTCTTGCTTAAATAAATAAGATTTAAAAAATAAAATAAAACTAGTCTGGGGCTGGAGAGATGGCTCTCTGGTTAAGGCACTTGTATGTAAAGCCTAACAATCTCAGTTCAGTTCCCCAGTACTGACATAGATCCTGGTGAAATAGCACATGAGTCTGGAGTTTCTTTGCAGCGGCTAGAGGCCCTAATGCACCCATTCTCCAACCCCCTACATACCTTTAATCCCAGCACTCAGGAGGCTGAGGTACGAGGATGGCTGTGAGTTCTAGGCCAGCCTGAGACTACATAGTGAATTCCAGGTCAGCCAGGCACGGTAGCACACACCTTTAATCCCAGCACTTGGGAGGTAGAGGTAGGAGGATTGCCATGAGTTTGAGGCCGCCCTGAAAAATTCAGGTCAGCCTGGGCTACAGCAAAACTCTACCTAGAAAGGAAAGGAAAGGAAAGGAAAAAGGAAGGAAGGAAAAAAGGAAGGAAGGAAAGAAGGAAGGAAGGAAGGAAGGAAACCTAGTTGGTAGCTGCTATCATGCATTAGTGCATCTGAAGTCCTCCAAAACCCCTGTCCAATATTACTTGTATTCTAGACCTCATCTATACCCTCCTTCTGATTCTAGTCGTTTCCATTACTGTTGCCTGCCACCTGACCCTGGATCCAGCTACAAGATCCCTTATGCTTAGTTTTCTACTCATTCTGCCTTCCCTTTTATTATTTCCTACTTATAATACTGTGTTTTTCCTCTTTGAAAGGTAAATTTTATCACTTTACTCATTGACTATACCACTGTCAACTCCAAAACCCTTGCCTAACAAATCTTTTATATGTGTATTTCTGCAATACAAAAGATCTAACCCAGGACCCATAAATGCTAGGCAAGTGGTCTACCACTGAACTAGCTATACCCCCAGTCCCACTAACAAATCTTCCACCTTAGTTATAATTTCCATACTTTTTGGAGGGTAGGAGAGGTTTTTTTTGTTTGGTTTGTTTGTTGGTTGGTTGGTTGGTTGTTTTTCCAAGGCAAGGGTCTCACTCTAGCCCAGGCTGACCTGGAACGTGCTCTGTAGTCCCAGGATGGCCTCAAACTCATGGTGATCCTCCTCCTTCAGCTGGGACTGAAGGCATGCACCACCATGTCTGGCTTAATTTCCATACCTCAGGTGCTGTAGAAGTGGAGTTTTTAACATATTAACATGCGTTTGCATGCTGCCTCCTCACCTAACTGTTTGATTCAAGTATATATTTTTATTTTTATTTATTTATTTGAGAGAGAGACAAGAATGGGTGCCAGGGCCTCCAGTTGGTGCAAACGAACTCCAGATGCATGTGCCATCTTGTGCATCTGGCTTACGTGGGTCCTGGAGAATCAAACGTGGGTTCCTTGGCTTTGCAAGCAGGTACCTTAACCTCCAAACCATTCCTCCAGCCCCATGTATATATCATTTTATTTTATTTATTTGATTTTATTTATTTGAGAGAGAATGGGCAGACCAGGGCCTCTAGCCACTGCAAAAATATTCTAGACACCTGCGCCACTTTGTGCATCTGGCTTTACATGGGTATTGGGGAATTGAACCTGGGTCCTTTGGCTTTGCAAGCAAGAACCTTAAACACTAAGCAGTCTCTCCAGCCCTGATTCATGTATATATCTTTTATTCCCAGTTAAAACTTTCCATTTAAGAACAAATATCAGGTCTTCCCTCTTGCATTTCTTACCATCCTTTCATGTCTATTGCATAATAGAACAGTTAAAAGATAATACTTGGAGACTGGAGAGATGGCTGAGCGGTTAAAGTGCTTGCCTGCAAAGCCAAAGGACCTTGGTTTGATTCCCTAGGACCCACAGAAGCCAGATGCCCAAGGTGGCACATGCATCTGGAGTTTGTTTGCAATGGCTGGAAGCCGTGGTGTGCCCATTCTCTCTGTCAACACCTCTCCCACCTGTTTCTCTTTCAAATTAATAAAAAAAAATTCCTTGGGCCTGTAAAGATGGTTCAGCCGATAAAAGCACTTGATTCACAAGCATAAGGACCTGAGTTCAGTTCTGAACACCAATGTAAAAACCCAGTCAGGGACATGCATATCTGTAATCCCATTACTGAGGAGGGCAAAAACAAGGTACTCACTGGGGCTTGCTGGTCAGTCTGACTGAAAAACAGTAGCTACAGGTTCAATGAGACACTTTGAGACTTCATCTCAGGGAACTAAAACAAAAGAAAAAAATTTCTTTGTGAAACTCTGTAACTTAAAATTTACTGATATTTCACTTAATGGAAGCAAAGAATGATAATACATACCTGTAATCCCAGCGCTTGGGAGTTGGAGATAAGACAATCAGGAGATGAAGGACATACTCAGCTACATAGGGAGTTGGAGATCTGCATGTGTTCTACATGAGGCCCTATCTCAAAAAAAACAACAAAGGGCTAAAGAGATGGCTTAGTGGTTAAGACACATGCCTGTGAAGCCTAAGGACCCAGGTTCAATTCTCCAGGTCCCATGTAAGCCAGGTGCACATGGTGACACATGCATCTGGAGTTCATTTGCAGTGGCTACAGGCCCTGGTGTGCCCATTCTCACTTTCTCTCTTTCTCCCTCTGTCTATCTCTAATAAATAAATAAAAATAAATCTTTTTAAAAAGTTAAGGGCTGGAGAGATGGCTTAGCAGTTAAGGCACATGCCTGCAAAGCCTAAGGACCCCGGTTCGATTCTTCAGGTCCCATGTAAGCCAGATGCACAAGGGGGCGCACAGGTCCAGAGATTGTTTGCAGTGGCTAGAGGCCCTGGTACACCCATTCTCACTCTCACTCTCTCTCTTTCCCTCTCTCTGTCTCTAATAAATAAATAAAAATAAAATCTTTAAAAAAAAATAAAAAGTTAATACATTTGTGGTAATTCTGTCTTTAGAAAAGGAAACTTGCTGGAGTTTGTGCTACATCTTATCTAAGTTTTATATTTTCAGAGTCATAAGATGTACAGTTCAAAATATCTAGTGCATTGTTCAAGTACTTTCACCTAAGCTGTTTGTTTTTATGCATTTTATTTAAATAGCAATCCTTAATTCCTTCTATTATGGGGGTGTTTAAGATAAAACTTAAATTGGAGGGCTGGGAGATGGCTTAGCGGTTAAGGCACCTGCCTGCAAAGCCAAAAGACCACAGTTCAATTCCCCAGGACCCATGTAAGCCAGATGCACAAGGTGGCACATGCATTTGGAATTCATTAGCAACAGCTGGAGGCCCTGGCATGCCCATTCTCTCTCTCTCTCTCTCTCTCTCTCTCAATAAATAAATAAACAAAAATATTTTTTTAAAAAAAACTTAAATTGGAGACAATTACTTAAGGGAAATTGACATGCAAAGAAATTTTGATGGGCAAGGTGGCACACACCTTTAATCCCAGCTCTTGGGAGGGGATTGCTGTGAGGGCAAGGCCACCCTGAGACTACATAGTGAATTCCAGGTCAGCCTGGGCTAGAATGAGACCCTACCTTGAAAAACCAAAAAAAAACTTTTTTTAAAATTAAAAATATACATTTAGAGGCCAGGTATGGTGGTGCACGCCTTTAATCCCAGCACTCGGGAGGCAGAGGTAGGAGGATCAAGGAGGGTCACCATGAGTTTGAGGCCAGCCTGAGAATACATAGTGAGTTTCAGGTCAGCCTGGACTAGAATAAAACTCTACCTCCAAAAACCAAAAAAACACATTTAGGGCCTGGAGAGATGGCTTAGCAGTTAAGTGCTTGCCTCTGAAGCCTAAGGACCCTGGTTTGAGGCTCAACTCCCCAGTACCCACATAAGCCAGATGCACAAGGCATATGCATCTGGAGTTCTTTTGCAGTGGCTGGAGGCCCTAATGCACCCATTCTCTATCTAGCTGCCTCTTTCTCTCTGTGTCTGTCGCTCTCAAATAAATAAATAAAAATAAACAAAAAAATTAAAAATACACATTTACTGAGAACACAGCTTTAGAACGAAGGACTCACAGAATATTCCTGAAACATAATTGTATCACATGTTAACACATATCTTATTGGGTGTATTTTACAACAGAAACATTTTAAAATTCTTTCACAGTAGTATTCACCAGTACAATAGTCTCATTGTCAGAATTAAACTTTTTAGGAGCTGGAGAGATGGCTGAGTGGTTAAGGTGCTTGCCTACAAAACCTTAGGACCCAGTTTTGATTCCCCAGTACCCATGTAAGCCAGATGCACAAGGTGGTACATGCATCTGAAGTTTGTTTGCACTGGCTAGAGGCTCTGGTGCATCCATGTGTCTCTCTCTCAGATAATTTTTTGTTTGTTTTTGTTTTTCAAAGTAGGGTCTCACTCTGGTCCAGGCTGACCTGGAATTCCTGTGTAGTCTCAGGGTGGCCTTGAACTCACAGTGATCCTCCTACCTCTGCCTCCCAAGTGCTGGGATTAAAAGCATGCACCACCACACCCACCTCTAAAAATTTTTTTTAAGAATTACACTTTTTACATTCTCTGTTCTCAGAATACAGTTGTGTAGCATCAGTTTGGTGGGTTTATGTTATGGAACTGGGGACATGGCTCAGTGGTTAAAGGCAATTAATTGCTTGCAAAGCCTGCCAGCTGGGTTCAATTCCCCCACCACCCACTTAAAGCCATATGGGCATTTATTTGTAGCAGCAAGTGACCCTGGCATGTGCACACACACAAGTAATTTTTTTTAAAGATGTATTGGAGGACTTGTTAGAATACTTCCTATCATTCTTTCTCATGGACTTGCTCTTGTAGATCTTCCAAAGCAGATGACTAGTATAGGTCTGAGCAGACAGCTTTTGTTTGAGTCACCTACTCACCTCACAGTTAATGAGATATCAGTTTAAGTGAAAATACTGCTTGAAGAAAAAGAGGTATTTTCAAGTGATCACTGTAGTAATTAAAGAGTATTTTCCAGAGTTGGCCATGGTGGTGCATACCTTAATCCCAGCACTCACTTGGGAGCCTGAGGTAGGAGGAGCGCCGTAATTTCAAGGCCATCCTGAGACTATATAGTGAATTTCAGGTCAGCCTGGGCAAGAGCAAGACCCTATCTTGAAAAAAAAATTCTTAAAAGTAGATCAGTGGCCTATAAATAGTGATATAACTAAATTTACTATTTTGATTTCTTTCAGATTTCGGCCTATTAAAGGAAGGCAAGAAGAACTAAAGGAAGTAATTGAACGTTTTAAGAAAGATGAGCACTTGGAGAAAGCCTTCAAATGTTTGACTTCAGGGGAATGGGCAAGACATTATTTTCTCAATAAGAACAAAATGCAGGAGAAATTATTCAAGGAACATGTAAGTTTCTTAAGTAGATTGATGGTGATAGCCTGTTCAGATAGGAGTATAGATTAGGATCTGGACATGGTGGCTCACAACTGGAATTCTAGCATTTGGGAGGCTATGAGACTGTTTTCAAAAAGAAAAACCAAGAAAAAAATTGAATAGTAAACTTAAGTCTGAATATTAGTGGACCCTTTGTTGTTGTTGCTGCTGCTGCTATTGCTGTTGTTTACAGTGCTGGGGATTGAGCCCAGGGCCTTACACGTGCTAGGCAAGTGCTCTACTACTGAGCGACGTCCCCAGCCCTTAGGTTGGTTCTTCATAAAAATAGTGTGTAAGATAAATAAATAAATAAAAATTTAAAAAATAGTGTGTAAAGATCTTGTAATACTTGAGATCATTTGGATGTCTTCTAGGAAGTTCATTGTGAACTTTTAAGAGCAACATTAAACAAGTCACTCAGCACTCATATATGAAGTTTCACACTAACGCTGAAGTGTGTCACTGAGTTATCTTACATTTTTTTAACATTGTTACAGGTGGTGTATGTTTATATTTTTGAGAATGGCTAGCAGGATACAGTTTAGTCATTATCATCTTTTTCCTGCTTTAGGTATTTATTTACTTGCGGATGTTTGCGACTGACAGTGGATTTGAAATATTGCCTTGTAATAGATACTCTTCAGAACAAAATGGAGCCAAAATAGTTGCAACAAAAGAGTGGTAATTATTATACTAGTCTAACTCATGAAGTAATGTTATTTAAAAATCTCTTAAATTAGGGCTGGAGAGATGGCTTAGCGGTTAAGGCATTTGCCTGTGAAGCCTAAGGACCCCGGTTCGATTCTCCAGGTCCCACGTAAGCCAGATGCACAAGGTGGCGCATGTGTCTGGAGTTCGTTTGCAGTGGCTAGAGACCCTGGCGCGCCCATTCTCACCCTCTCTCTCTCTCTCCCCCCATCTCTAATAAATAAATAAAAATAAAATCTTTTTTTAAAATCTCTTAAATTACCCTTGAAGTGCTTAAAAGTTCATGGTAACGATTAAGCCATTTAAGCCAGGCATGGTGGCGCATGCCTTTAATCCCAGCATTTGGTAGACAGAGGTAGGACAATCACTGTGAGTTCAAGACCTCCCTGAGACTGCATAGTGAATTCCAGGTCAGCCTGGGCTAGAGTGAGACCTTACCTCGAAAAACCAAAAAAATTAAGCCATTGGGGCTAGAGATATGGCTCAGTGGGTTGAGTGCTTTCCACAGTAGCATGCTGGGAAGGAAGGTATATTAGGATCCTCAGGACTTGCTAGCTAAGGTTTAAAAATAATGGACTATGGGCTTGAGAGATGGCTCTAGAAGTTAAAGGTGCTTGCTTACACAGTATGACAGCCTGGATTTGATTCCTTAGTACTCACATAAAGCCAGATGCACAAAGTGGCGGATGCATGTGGAGTTCATTTTTAATGACAGGATGCCCTGGCACTCCATTCCCTGTCTCATTCTCTCTGCTTGAAAATAAATATATTAAAATAATAATAATGGACTAATTTGGAGGGGAAAATGGCAAGACAGGATAGCATTGAGTTTGTGTCATGGCTTTTACTTGCTGCTCTTGTATAGTACAACTAAAAAAAGAATGAGGGCTGGAGAGATGGCTTAGCGGTTAAGGCGCCCGCCTGCTAAGCCTAAGAACCCGGTTCCAATCTCCAGGTCCCACGTTTAGCCAGATGCAAAGTGACGCAAGGGCGCAATGCCGCACTTGCCCACAAGGGGGCGCACACATCTGGATTTCGTTCACAGCAGCTGAGAGACTGCTGGCGCGCCCATCTCTATCTGTCTCCCTCTCTCTCTCTGTCTCTCTCTCTCTCTGTCTCTCAAAAATAAATAAAATAATTAAAAAAAATTTTTAAAAAAGAATGAAAAGATGTGGAAAAAGTCAAGTTTGAGAGGAAAGGTTTGTGGGCAAGTTTAAAGTTTTGGATCTGTATTTGGAAAGAGATTAAACAAAATAAAGAGAAACCACTCTTCATGGGACAACAGAAAAGATGCCCTGAGGGCAAGCTCCCACCCATTAAAGGTGTTTACTTGTGGGAATGCAGATTTTCTTTTGAAATCTAAAAGCAGCAGAAGGGATTCCCTGCTCAAAAATACCTGCCTAGGAAAGTGTTGGCTCAACAAAAAAGGCACACTGGCTCCACTACTGCCTTGGTCTCAAAAAGAAAGCATCCAGGGCTTAGCAGTTAAGGCATTTGCCTGTGAAGCCTGAAGACCCCAGTTCGATTCTCCAGGTCCCACGTAAGCCAGATGCACAAGGGGGTGCACGCATCTGGAGTTCATTTGCAGTGCCTAGAGGCCCTGGTGCGCCCATTCTCACTCTCTCTCCCTCTGTCTCTTTCCCTCTCTCTGTCTCAAATAAATAAATAAAAATTTAAAAAAGAAAGAAAGCATCCAACACAAACCTCTGGCCTCCACACCCACATGTGACATGTGCATCTACACACCTGCAAACACATAAGTACATCATATACATACATACACATTTTTTTTAAAAAAGGAATGAAGCCATCCTTTTCCCTGAAGGAGCCTGTGAAGTGCCATTGTATTGACCTGCTGACTGAAGGTGAAAGGGGATGGTAAAGTTAGGAGTCCAAGTGACCTGGTACTATCTCATCCAGAATTCATGTTTTCCCTGTGTTGAGTCCAAATGTCTGCTCAGTGATGAGACTGCTGTTAGGTTGGAGGGCCCTTGTTGATAATCTGGCCTCCAGTCTTTTACTGGCCTGGATAAGAGGTAGGGAGTGAAGTCTTAACCATTCAGTGTGGGTTACTGGTAAAAACATCTACCTGTTTAAAAATATAGACACACACCAACTTAAATAAAATAGTAGAGTTTCAGCTGGGCTCCCAGCACTCGGGAGACAGAGGTAGGAGGATCATCATGAGTTCGAGGCCACCCTGAGAATACAGAGTGAACTCCAGGTCAGCCTGAACTAGAGTGAGACTCTACCTCAAAAAAAAAAAAACCAAAAAAAAAAAAAAAAAAAGTAGAGTTGGGGCTGGAGAGATGGTTTTAGCGGCTAAGGCATTTGCCTGCAAAGCCAAAGGATCCTGGTTCGATTCTCCAGGACCCACATAAGCCAGATGCATAAGGGGATGCATGCATCTGGAGTTCATTTGCAGTGGCTGGAAGCCCTGGCATACCCATTCTCTCTCTCTCTTTCTTTCTCTGCCTTTTTCTCTCTCAAATAAATAAAATATTTAAAAAATAGTAGAGTTGAACCTTGGCTAGTATGCTTAAAAGCCACATATGAAAGAGAATGTATGACTCAATCTTTAATAATACCTGTTCGTTACCTTATGTCTCAGGAAAAACATGTAATTCCTCTCATAATTCTTAAATAATTCCTCCAGCAAAAATCTGGAGGGTCAGATTACCTGAAAATGGAATTTGTAAAAGAGCATTATTCCCAAGCAAGTGTCTGGGCTGAGGGTGTCCATGAATGTACTCTGCCTCAGGGTAGGATTGGGCTGCTGGTTGGATCTCCTGGCTCACAGTACCTTGCAGCGCAGTAGACACCAACCTCATAGAGTCCTTGAGATGTCCATCTCAAGAAGTAATGTGTGATGTACAGACCAGATTTCAGGTTACATTTTACTTCTCATTAATAGTTCTCATATTAGCTGTCATGGTAGCACACACCTTTATTCCTAGCACTCAGGAGATGGAGGTTGGAGGATTGCCATGAGTTTGAGGCCAGCTTGGGAGTACAGAGTGAGTTCCAGGTCAGCTTGGGTTAGAGTGAGACCCTGCCCCCCCCAAAAAAAAAGTTACAAAGAAGAAGGAAACCGTGCTGGGTGCAGTGGCTCACACCTTTAATCCCTGCATCCAAGAGCATGAAGTAGGAGGACTCTGAGTTCAAGGCCATCCTGGTGCTACAGAGTAAGTTTTCAGTCTGAGCTATAATGAGACTCTACCTTTAAAAAAAGACAAGAAAGAAAATGAAGCTTTTAGCTTGGATGTGTGCTCCACTCCCACTGAGTGGTGGACTCTAGCTGTGGCACCACAATTCCGGGTCCTCACCCTTGAAAGCTGCTGGTCCCTGTCTGCAAATCTAATGCAGTGTAGCAAGTTGAGCACTGGGTGTAGGTTGTTGAGTGTATTATGGTGGCATAGTTAATGTCCTGGAGGAGCTTCTATTCTCCCAGGGCTACAGTAGATAGCATGGAACCAGGCTGTGGAGTTCCAGAGAGGAAAAGAAGTGGGACCCAAGACTCAGCAAAATATGTACAGTCAGGGCTGCTCAATTTCTGGTATTTTTTAGGCAG
Organism: Orientallactaga sibirica; assembly: GCA_036365145.1. Lineage (NCBI taxonomy): Eukaryota > Metazoa > Chordata > Mammalia > Rodentia > Dipodidae > Orientallactaga > Orientallactaga sibirica. The sequence continues at coordinate 7,036,164 of JAEOAD010000042.1, read as the reverse complement.
GCTTATTTTATGAAAAGAGCCTTACTTATAATTACTAGTAATTTTTATCACATATTTTAAATAGGAAACGAAATGACAAAATAGAATTACTGGTGGGTTGTATTGCCGAACTTTCAGAAATTGAGGAGAACATGCTGCTTAGACATGGAGAAAACGACTTCAGCGTCATGTATTCCACGAGGAAGAACTGTGCTCAGCTCTGGCTCGGTCCTGCCGCATTCATAAACCATGGTAAGCCGCACTCTGAGGCATCCCACACTGGAGTTAAGACAGTCTTGCCAACAGTTAGCTTGGCTGTGTCAAACTCCATGGAACCTCTATCTTCCTTAAAGGGGAGTTTGAAATAGTATTTCTTTTTCACACTTTTTAAAGTAAATAGTCCCAAATTGACCTAAACTTGTGTCAAATATCAAATATTGTTTGGAAAGCATTTTCAGAGTTGTGTAACTGTTCATGTTTCAGATCATATCAGCAGTTAACTGACTTTCTCTTTTGGACATTTTTCAGATTGCAGACCTAACTGTAAGGTAAGCATAAAATTATACACATATCTCAAGTATTTTGTTTCTGCCTCAGGTACGAGACTCTTAAAAGAGTTACTTTTATTTCAGTTTGTGTCAACTGGTCGAGACACAGCATGTGTGAAGGCATTAAGAGATATTGAGCCAGGAGAAGAAATTTCTTGTTATTATGGAGATGGGTTTTTTGGAGAAAATAATGAGTTCTGCGAGTGTTACACCTGTGAAAGGTAAAGTATTAAGTGTAATTGTCAGCTTTGGTGTTCGTCTAAATGATCATTAACTCAAGTAATCTCAATAGCTTTCATGTTTGGTAGCACAGTACCCAGTGCAGTGTGTAAAACAAAATCAACTGATGTGCACTTATCTTTTTTACTTATTTATTTGCAAGAGAGAGAATATGAATGGGTGTGCCAGGACCTCTAGCCACTGTAGTTGAACTCTAGATACATGCACCACTTTGCACCTTTTTTTTTTTAAAATATTTTTTAATGACAACTTCTTTAATTGTAGACAACATCCCATGGTACTTCTCTCCCTCCCCCCACTTTACCCTTTGAAACTTCTCTCTCCATCATATCCCCTCCCCCTCTCAATCAGTCTCTCTTTTCATTTTGATGTCATGATCTTTTCCTCCTATTATGATGGTCTTGTGTAGGTAGTGTCAGGCACTGCAAGATCATGGATATCCAGGCCATTTTGTGTCTGGAGGAGCACATTGTAAGGAGTCCTACCCTTCCTTTGGCTTTTACATCCTTTCCTCCACCTCTTCCATAATGGACCCTGAGCCTTGGAAGGTGTGTTAGAGATATTTCAGTGATGAGCACTCCTCTGTCTCTTCATCTCAGCACCATGGTGTCTTCTGAGTTATCCCAAGGTCACCGCCATCTGAAAAGAGAAGCTTCTCTAACAGAAATGAGAGTAGTATTAATATATGTGTGTGGACATTAAGAGAAGAGCTTACTGGACAGTTTGGTGAGCATAGTATATACATTTAGCCAGACACTAGCAGACGTTACACCCCTAGGGCTCATGACTACTCCTGTTGTAAGTTTTCAGTATCAGGAATGTATTCCCTCCCATGGAGTGGGCCTCCAGTCCAATTAGAGAGCAGTTGGTTTCCCCCATAACAGACATACCACTATTGCACCCGTTGGTTCATTTGGCCTGGCTGGCCAAATTTGAGGCTTGCAGTGTCCACTGTTGAGTATCTTCACTGGTGATTTCTCTCTCTCCCATTGAACTGCATGCAGCATAGCTCTTTCCAACTTTCTGTCAGCTGGTCCACATGGAGGTGACTTTCAGCTCAGCTCCAGCAGCATTTCTCAGTGACCTTGCAGCCCAAGTATGTAGAGTCTTTGGCAGTAGGGTCTTGCCATCTATTCCTGGTGGGAAACCAAGGGCCTCGGCAATGGCCTATAATGTTTTAGGGGTATCTGTGACCTACCTGGTATCCCCTCCCTGGCACTGAAAATTTTCTATTAACAATCTATTGCTTCTGAGTGTTCCATTGTCCAGAAAAGTAGGTTTCCATATTGCATCTGGTTTTACACAGAGACTGGGGAGTAAAACAGGTTGCTAGGCATTGCAGGCAAGTGCCTTAACCACTGAACTATCTCCCCAGCTCCACTTATCTATTTAAAATCTTACTGTTAACAGCTGTTACTAGTGGGTTGGAATACAGAAGTGCTCAGGAGAAAACAAGTAGTATTACACACGTGTCTATATGCAGCAGCGGAGAAGTGCCACTCTTAAAATAGCAGGTGAAGTGCCCCATGTACAGACAATGTGATAGCACTGAAATTATGTGTATATCAATCTTTGTGATCTTTGCTTTGGTAACATATTCTTTCCCTCCCCTAACTCATTGAGGAACCTCTTTTTGTGACCCATCAAGATTCTGGGTCCTATTTTAGGAAGGATGTAGCTTAGTAATAGAAAGCTAACCCTCTTGGTTCCATCTTTAGCATGGGTTGAGGGGCACTGTAGGTCCATATTCAAATTCTAACTCTACTTTGGCAGGACTGCCGTCTTACACCACTCCTTATGGTAGCTTGTGGAAAAAACTTCATGGAGGCCTTGTCACAAGCTAGTGCATGCTGCATAGACCACATAACCACATAGCACACCTAGCACTGTACTGGGAACTTACTCATCCTGCCTTGACTCCCCTGTATGAAAGAATAGTAATTAATGTCAGCCTGATTTCAGAATCTTCCTTTTTCCACTACCTATAGCTTTTGCAAATATGAACACATTATTGGTTAATGCAACCTGGGGGAGAGAGAAAAGAACATCCCCCCTCCCCCGCTCAAATTTCCCTTCCAGGAACCTACAGCTGAAGTGAAAGAGGGTAGAGCCATGGGGAGCTATCTGAGCCAGGAGCTAGTTTTTTCTCAGCTGTGTGTATTCCTTGCCACAAAGGGGATGCCCCCCAAAATTTAGATTGACTGATGATTGATCAATCAATTGATTGATTGATAGAGATAGATGTAGTGCTCCTGAATTTTAGCCAGAGGTGGAGTTGTAGAAAGTTTATCTTTTTCTACAATAAAAAGTGGTTTAAAGCCAGGCGTGGTGGCGCACGCCTTTAATCCCAGCACTCGGGAGGCAGAGGTAGGAGGATCGCCGAGAGTTCGAGGCCACCCTGAGACTACATAGTTAATTCCAGGTCAGCCTGGGCCAGAGTGAGACCCTACCTTGAAAAACCAAAAAAAAAAAAGTGGTTTAAGTGGCTGGAGATGGCTTTGCAGTTAAGGTGCTTGCCAGTGAAGCCTACAGACTCATGCTCAACTCTTCAGATCCCACGTAAGCCAGATGCACAAGGTGACGCAAGCACATAAGGTCGCACATGCTCACATACATATGGGTATGGAGTTTGATTACAGTGGCTGGAGGTCCAGGTGTGCCAATTCTTTTCCCTTCCTCCGCCCCATTTTTTAAAAAATGGCCAGTCTATTGATTGGGCTTGCTCAAAAAAAAAAAGTGATTCAAAATGCCAGGCATGGTGGTGTATGCCTGTAATCCCACTTGAGAGACTGATCTTGAGTTCAAAACCAGCCTTGACAGAATGGAATCCTGTCTCAAAAAGATTCAGATGTTGGTTAAATCTTAACATTCAAGAAAAAGGACCCTTTAAGATGTACATGATGTCACACACTTGTAATCCTAGCACTCAAGAGACTGGTACCGGCTATTTGCAAGTTTGAGGCTAAATTACATAGTGAGACCCTGTCTCAAAAAAAAAAAAAAAAAAAAAAAAAAAGAAAGAAAGAAAATAAACCAGGTATGTTGGTGCAAGCCTTTAATCCCAACACTTGGGAGGCAGAGGTAGGAGGATTGCCATGAGTTCAAGGCTACCCTGAGACTACATAGTGAATTCCAGGTCAGCCTGGGCTAGAGTGAAACCCTACCTCGAAAAACAAAACAAAAAAAAAAAAAAAAAGAAAATAGAAAAACAGATTTATAGATCTGAGCATAATGGCACATGTTTGTAACCTTAGCACTTAGGAACTAGAAGCAGAAAGATCATGAATTCAAAGCTGGACAGCATATCTCAAGACCAAATAAATAAGAAAGAAATAGGGTCTTGGTGTGTTGCTCAAGCTAAGCCAGACTTTTGGGCTAAAGCAATTCTCCTGGCTCAGCTTCCTGAGTAGGAGGACTACAGGCATGCACACTTGTACCCAGCCATGTCTATGGCTCAGAATTAGAAGTGCCTGCAGAACCTTTCCTAATGAAGCTGCACTCTATGGAATATTGGACATTGCCACTGTTGCACTGTTTGAGCTGCTTGACTTAAAAGTTGTCTATATACTTTTTTTTTTTAACTCTCAGGAAATGCCTTTATTGAAATGGGAGGCTGAGACTAGTCATAGGAACTATTGAGTTATCATCAGATAGTAACTGAACAGATACTTTAGTTAGGCTGTGTTGTGCAGAGCAGTGCAGTGAGAGGCAGGGCCCATAAAGTAGGGAGATCTAAAGAGGCGAAGCACTGTTTCTGAGGGAGTGGGAGAATAGACACCAAGGTTGGGGAGTCTGCAGGACACTTGAAGCTTATGTCTTAAGGTATAGCACCTACATAGTAGTGATTCCAATAGGTTCCTATATCAGTCATACACACTTAGCTAGAAAATTTTTGAAGGCTAACATCTGATAACAGCCAAGAAAATAAGACCTAAATAAAAGTAACTATGATTTTAGCCAAAACAACATAAATTACTCCTTTTTTTTAAGATTTTATTTTTATTTATTTACTTATTAGAGACAGAGAAAGGGGGGAGAGAGAGAGAGAAAGACAGAGAGAGAGAAGGAGAGAATGGGCACGCCAGGGCCTGCAGCCACTGCATATGAACGCCAGATGCATGTGCCCCCTTGTGCATCTGGCTTATGTGGGTACTGGAGAATTGAGCCTTGAACCAGGGTCCTTAGGCTTCACAGGCAAGCGCTTAACCACTAAGCCATCTCTCCAGCCCCAATTACTCCTTTTTAAATATTTATATATGGGCTGGAGAGATGGCTTAGTGGTTAAGACTTTTGCCTGCGAAGCCTAAGGGTTCCGGTTCGATTCTCCAGGACCCACGTAAGACAGATGCACATGGTAGCACATGCATCTGGAGTTCGTTTGCAGTGGCTAGAGTCCCTGGTGTGCCAATTCTCTCTCTATCTACCTCTTCTCTCTCTCTCTCTCTCTCTCTCTCTCTCTCTCTGCTTACAAATAAATAAATAAAAATTAAAAAATATATTTATTTATTTATTTATTTACTTAGGTATTTGGGAGATGTATGAGTACACCAGGTTCTCTTGCCACTGCATGAACTTCAGAAATGTGCGCCACTTTATTTATTTGAGAGAGGGAAAGAGGCAGAGAGAGAGAGAGAGAATGGGTGCTGCAGGGCTTCCAAGCTACTGCAAATGAATTCCAGATGCATGCGCCACATTGTGCATCTGGCTTACGTGGGTACTGGGGAATCAAACCAAGGTCCTTTGGCTTTGCAAGCAAACGCCTTAACCACTAAGCCATCTCTCCAGCCCATTGTGCACCACTTTGTACATCTAGCTTTTCATGGGTACTAGGGACTCAAACCCCAGCTGGTTAGCTTTGCAAGCAAGCACCTTTAACCACTGAGCTATTATCTCTCCAGCTTCTAAATTAATCTGTTCATAACATAAATTGTTTGGGCCTTACTGTGTTTTTGCAGTTGGGTAAAATTATTTTAAAGCTTATAAAATAGTATGTTTGGGGATAACTAAGGGGAAAATCTAAAGTACATTAGAGGTAGACATGTGTGGTTGCTCATGCTTTTATAATTCAAGCATTTAGGGAAGGTAAGGCAGGAAGAGTACCAAGAATCCAAGGCTAGGCTAGGGAGATGGCTCAGTGGATAAAGCACTTGCCACATAAACATGAGGACCATAGTTCAGATGTCTAGTCCCCATGTAAATGATGTGAATGTGGCAACCCACTTTTTTTTTTGTCCTAAGCACTTTAAAAAAAACTTTATTTTATTTATTTATTTGCACAAAGTGAGAGAGAGAGAGGAAAGAGAGAAAATGGGTACACCAGGACCTCCAGCCATTGCACACAAACTCCAGACACATGCACCACTTTGTGCTTCTGGCTTTACATGGATAATTGGGAATTGAACCCAGACCACCAAGGTTTGTAAGCAAGCACCTTTAAGCACTTAGCATCTTAGCATCTTTTCAGCCCTCCTAGGCCCATTTATTTATTTATTTTATTTATTTATAATTTTTTTTTATTGACAACTTCCATAGTATAATATATCCCATGGTAATTCCCTCCCTCCACCCACTTTCTCCTTTGAAACTCCACTCTCCATTATATCCCCTCCCAATCAGTCTCTATTTTATTTTGATGTCATCATCTTTTCCTCCTATTATAATGGTCTTGTGTAGGTAGTGTCAGGCACTGTGAGGTCATGGCTATTCAGGCCATTTTGTGTATGGAGGAGCACGTTGTAAGGAGTCCTGCCCTTCCTTTGGCTCTTACATTCTTTCCTCCACCTCTCCCGCAATGGACCCTGAGCCTTGGAAGGTGTGTTAGAGATATTTCAGTGATGAGCACTCCTCTGTCCCTTCTTCTCAGCACCATGGTGCCTTCTGAGTTACAAGGTTACAGTCATCTGAAAAGAAAGCTTCTCTAAATGAAAGTGAGAGTAGCATTAATATATGGGTATGAACATTAAGAGAAGTGCTTACTGGGCAGTTTGGTGAGTGAGCATAGTATATAAATTTAGCCAGACACCAGCAGACCACCCATAGGGCTAATGACTACTCCTGTTGTAGGTTTTCAGGATCAGTGATGTGTTCCCTCCCATGGAGCTGGCCTCCAGTCCAATTAGAGAGCGGTTGGTTTCCCTCATAACAGGCATGCCACTATTGTACCAATTAGCTCCTTTGGCCTGGCTGGCCAAATTTAAGGCTTGCAGTGTCCACTGTTGAGTATCTCCACTGGAGTTTTCTCTCTCTCCCAGCATAGCTTTTTCCAACTTTCTGTCAGCTGGTCTATGTGGGGGAGGCTTTCAGCTCAGCTCCAGTAGGATTTCTCAGTGACCTTGCAGTCCAAGTATGTGGAATCTTCAGCAGTAGGGTCTTACCATTTATTCCTGGTGAGAAACCAAGGACCTTGGCAGTGGCCTGTAATGTTTTGGGGGGATCAGGGACCTCCCTGGCTAACAACTCACTGGAAGGTATCCCCTCCCTGACATTGAAAATTTTCTAGTAACAATCTATGGCTTCTGAGTGTTCCATTGTTCAGAAAAGTAGGTTCCGTATGACTTATGTATATCCTCTTAGATTTTGATTAGCCCTCTCTCCACCTTTCCTTTACTCATTCCTCTTCCTTAGGCCTTTTCACCCCCATTAATCTATTCTTCTACTTACATATATACAATACCATCCTATTAAGTTCCCTCCTTCCCTTTCTGTTCCCTTTATATCCCCTTTCTAGCTTACTGGCTTCTGCTCCTGAGTTTTATTCCTACTCACATAGAAGTCCAATCATTTGTACCTAGGATCCACATATGAGAGAGAACATGTGACGTTGGGCTTTCTGGGCCTGGGTTACCTCACTAAGTATAATCCTTTCCAGATCCATCCATTTTCTTGCAAATTTTCTAACTTCATTTTTCTTTACCACTGAGTAGAACTCCATTGTGTAAATGTGCCACATCTTCATTATCCACTCTATCAGTTGAGGGGCAGCCCACTTCTAATCCCAGTGCTTAGGAGGCAAATTCAAACCCTCAGAGCAAGCTGCCTAGGTAGATGGATGAGTCAGTGAGCTCTGTGTTGAAGTGAGAGACCCTGATTCAGTAATTAAAGTGGAGGGCAATTTAAGGACATTAAACATCAACCACTAGCCTCCACATACATCTAACCTCATGAGCATGTGTACACATGCATAAAAGGTCAGAAACAAGGAAAGTAAGACAAAATTAGGTACTCATTTGTACTCACCCAGTTTGGAAAATGGAAGCACGATATATATATTGGTGGTGAGGATGTGGAGAAACAAGTGCCCAATAATGCTAGAAGGTCCATGAATTGTTCTAACACTTAAGAAAAGTCATGTAGAGCTGGGCGTGGTGGCACACGCCTTTAATCCCAGCACTTGGGAGGCAGAGGTAGGAGGATCGCCTTGAGTTCAAGGCCACCCTGAGACTACATAGTTAATTCCAGATCAGCCTGGGCCAGAGTGAGACCCTACCTCGAAAAACCAAAAAAAAAAAAAAAAAGTCATGTAGCCATATTTATTCAAAATAACCCTTTCCCTGCTGTCCCTGTGGGGGTGGGGAGAACTATCCTATAAAAAGACCAGTTAAGAGCCAGGTGTGATGGTGCACACCTTTAATCCCAGCACTTGGGAGGCAGAGGTAAGAGGATCACTGTGAGTCGGAGGTCAGCCTGAGACTACATAGTGAATTCCAGGTCAGCCTGGGATAGAACAAGACCCTACCTCAAAAAACAACAAAAATAAAATCATATAAGCTGGACATGGTGGTGCACGCCTCTAATCCCAGTACTCGGGAGGCAGAGGTAGGAGGATCGCTGTGAGTTCAAGCCCAGCCTAGGACTACAAAGTGAGTTACTGGTCAACCTGAACTAAAGTGAGGTCCTACCTTTAAAAAAAAAAAAAAAGGTTAAGTTAGTAAAGATTTGTTACAGAGCAGTGTGATAACAGTGTTTGCAATGGCAAACAAATAAAAGGTTTGTTTATTGGTCATCAGTGAGAAGTGATTGAATAAATTCATGGGATATTCTATTAAAATATGTGTTGCAGTGCATATGTTCAGTCAGAATTAATGATGTAGGGTTGGAGAGATGGCTTAGAAAGGTTAAGGTGCTTGCCTATGAAGCCAAAGGACCCAGGTTCGATTCCCCAGTACCCATGTAGGCCAGATGCACAAGGTGGTGCATGGGTCATGAGTTTGCCATGGCTAGAGTCCCAGGCACACCTGTTCTCTATCTGCCTCTCTTTCAAATAAATATTTTTAAAAGGAATTAATGAGAGCTGGGTATGGTGGTGCACGCCTTTAATCCCAGCACTTGGGAGGCAGAGGTAGGAGGATTGCTGTGAGTTCAAGGCCACCCTGAGACTACGTAGTGAATTCCAAGTGAGCCTGGGCTAGAGTGAGACCCTACCTTGAAAAACAAAAAAAAAAAAAAAAAAAAAAGTCATGATTTAAGGAAACTAGGTGCTGCTGAGTAAAATGTTTAATATTGTCATATTTTTGCTTGCTTGAAAAAAAAATAAGATAAATTGAATTAGTTACATAATTTATCTATACATAACTGTCCAGTAGTCTCACTGTCAGTTAATAATAGAGCTAGTCATTATAAGCATATAGTTTTAAGTTAATTTTACTAGGTGCATGCTGGATTTCTGTGAAAACCCTGGAGTTGGCTCTCCAGAGGTGATGAGCCTCATCCTTTGATCTCGTGTAGCCAAGTACCCTCAGCACCTGAGTTTGTTGTAAGTAATTGGACTCTGTTTGTGTGACCTGTGCTTTTTCTCTTTCAGACGGGGAACTGGTGCTTTTAAATCCAGAGTAGGACTGCCTGCGCCTGCTCCTGTTATCAATAGCAAATATGGACTCAGAGAAACAGATAAACGCTTAAATAGGCTTAAAAAGTTAGGTGACAGCAGCAAAAATTCAGACAGTCAGTCTGTCAGCTCTAACACTGATGCAGACACCACTCAGGAAAAAAACAATGCAAGTAAGTAAGGGAGATTTGATATTAGATACTTTTTTTTTAAAGTTTTCCACACAATTTGCTTTCTCAAGCATGCTTCATTAGCTTTGAACTTCTAAATATTGAAACTGGGACTCATGAGCTTCAGCAGCCCTGCGAGGTTCTAGAAGTGGTTTGAGTCCACTGCACAGTTTGTGTCCACTCTGAATTCAGGGCCGTCTTTGACAGTTGTACTTGAATACTTGGTAACTGGATGTCGGAGTCTTCATCTTGTGCTCCAGGATCATCGAGTTTGAGGAAAACATTTTCAAGTGGTCAGTAGTGCTGTAGTGGTGTCATTGGGCCTGCAAGAAGACAAGAACTGGGTAGAATTGGACAGGATACTGTGTCCATGTCCAGCCAGTCTATAGGAACAAAGGATGGATGTGGGAGTTCATAGTTGGCCTCAAGGCTTTCACCTTTTACCTAGCTTAACATTTTTTGAAGTGAACTGACTCAATTCAGCAATTCACTAGGCTCAGAGTTGTGCTGGAGGAGCATTTGGATATGGGTGTGTTGTGGCATGTGTTACTAACCACTACAGAAAGTAGCGAGCCAGACGGAGAGGAGAAAGAAACAAGCTTTGAGAGACCATGGGAAACTGGAAAAAGAGCATGAAGAATAAACAGAGAAAAGGAAGAGAAGAAACCCTTCATAGGCAAAAGACAGCACACCATGTTGTGGAACTCTAGTACCACTGTTGTTCATCTGGGTAACACCAGTTCTCTGGGTGCCATGACAGCGGCGGGTTCTTCTGTTGATTGTCTCTGCCAGAGACATGTATGAGAAAGGTTTGACAGAGTCTGGCTATGCAGGCAATTCTAATGTCTAGTAAACATCCTGAGTACTCAGGAGTCCTGAAAGGATCCCTGCAGTGCTGGTTGTTTTACTAGGCTCTTCTCCCTGCCTTCAGATGCTTTCAGCCCACCTGTGGGTGCTCCCTTCCCTACTGAAAATCCTGAAGAAAGGGGAAGGTGTCTCCATGATGGTGAATGTCACTGTGTGGATGTCTGAATCTTGCTTCTGGGAGCCAGAGGCCAGGTGTGACCTCTAGTATAAAAGCAATAGTGTAGCTAATGTCCAAAGTGTACAAAAAGGAGGCATTAGTTGATCATTCACTGTTGACTGTTGATTCTAATAATAAATGCAGTGTAATGAACATTTGCTTTCTGAGTCTGGTTCCTTGGTGAAACTGGAGACTTGTAAAGCCCATTTCATAAATATATATGTGAAAATACAAATGTGTGCTGCCATCCCTATGTGGAGACAGCCACAAAGCTGCTCACAGGGAATGGCTCTGTGTACAAAAGTGTTTTGTGGTTTTGTGCATTAAATTTATTACTAGTGTATAGATCCTGAACTCAGTATACCACTTAGTTTAATAGATCAAAATACAATTTTTTTTTCTGATATTGGCATGTAGTAATATGTAGCCATCTATTACCCAATATTTATTTAAAAGCCTGTTTTCTTAGAGAAGAACTAAGATTCATGAGATTCAGGCCCCCTAGTTCCAAAACAAGAGCACAAATCATTATGCAGAGCAGACAAGATGCCATGTTCTCAGGGGAGCAGGAATGAATTGTCCCTTTGATCTGTAATCTCAGCATTTTAAAAGAGAAACACTGCACTCACCAGTGTCTACTTATAGGAAGTCCTTTATTCAAAATACCTTTCTGTGTCCAGATTGTAAGCCAAAGGCTGGTATAACTGACCTTGAGGTCACAGCAGAGTTAGTAGGCCCAGGGCTCAGAAAGAACCACGTCTTTGGTGTCTTTGGGGGGCTGTCCCATCTGGCTGTAATGGCACAGTACCAAGCTGTCTTGCCTTATGATTTTGATGGCACCTTGGAGAGTAGCCATGTGGCAGGTCCTCTACCTGCCCTCTCTGCATCCATCATGCATTAAATCATGTTAACATAAGGAGTACTATTCAATTTTTTTGGTGATTTTTTTTTTTTTTTTTTTGTGTGTTTTGTTTTTTTAAGATCGAGTCTCATTACATAGTCCAAGCTGGCCCCAAACTCAAGATCCTCCTACCTCAACCTGTGCTGGGATTACAAGAGTTGCCACCAAACCTGAATTTTTATATGTATTCTTTTAGGCTTTATTTATTTTGGTGTTTGTGTCTCAATCATACCCTTTAAAAAGAAACTGAGGGTGAAGAAAGGCAAGAGTGCCTGACAGCTTCTCCCAGGGGAGGCAGGTGTGCATGGTGTATATGGTGTGTCTGGTTTTTCTCTGCCTGGCTACCCTTTTATTCTGTACTTCATTTGGGAGTTAGAAGCCAATAGTGGCCCTGCTTTGAATGACATGTACAAAGAAACATTTCTGCTTCTACACAAGTCTTTTGTTAGGGGATGTCTTAAGAGCTCCAACTTACCCTTCTGCTCAAGCATCCAGAAGTGGAGATAAGAAATCCACTTTCAAAATCAAGGCCACAAGTGGGAATTATACTGCCATTGTGGAGGATGCTCGGTTTCAGGCCTCAGTGCCTCATTGGCTGGGCTGATTCCTGTACTTAGTGATAGGAGAAATGAGACTCGAATTCAAGCAGCACATAAAAACACAGCCAGGATCATACCTATGTCACAAGCCAGCACAGGATCCAGCAGAGGTGGCCAGTAGAATAATTGTATGTTGACTGAGGGGCCTTTTTGCCCAGACATGAAGGCCAGGCAGCCCCCATTTCACTGCCACCTCTGAATTAATCTGCAACTTCTTTCTATCAAGCCTGCCAGCTGCTTCCATATCCTTCCTAGCACTCTGTGCTAGGTGACCTTTGCAAGTGTGTCACGTCAGGTGAATACTGCTCATGCCTACCTACTAAATTAGATATAGGTCTTCTGAGAATACTAGCGGTTTTCAGGATTCTCTAGGTTGGAGATTGAAACTGCATGTGGCTGTTATGTTAATCTTAGTTCCTATACATGGTATGCCTGTCAGCACAACCAGAATGCTCAGGGAGACTCTGCTGTCTTTTTGCAGTGCTTAGATCTGGCTGTACATCTAGTGTCACACTATCTTGCAATTTCAATGGCACCTTGAAGTGATCACCTTAGCCATATGATGGGTCTTCATGAATTGGGACTGATGCCATAGTTTAGGCAGCATAACCAAGTAGTCAGTGAGCTCAGGATCTAGAGCTACAGACCTAGGTTCCAGTCCCATTTCTGCCATCCAGCAGATGGATGGTCTTGGACTCACTAGCCCATGATAGGTGTGACAGTACTTCCAGGTCATCCTGATGGGACCTTTATGCACAGCACTGACCAGGTGGCAGTCACTAAGAATGTGCACCCCCCACACACACCTAGGATTACTACCCACATTAATGCATTTGGGATTTGTCCATCGCCACATAAGATAAACAGTGTCAGAAGCAAGGGTAGCCATAAGTGCATCCTTCCTCCACTAACACCAGGGTCCTTAAGTTTCTACACTTTTAAGAGATTTGCTGATGGTTTATCATTTTGGCTACTGTCTTCCTCTAGTCTTATTGTCACTGAATCCTCAACCCAAGTACAAGGATGCTCTAGTACTTTTGTACAGTGAAGAGCCTCTGGCACTCTAGGGGAATCTTAGTCACATTTCTCTGCCTGGCTTTTAATCTTTAAGTAAGCTTACCTTTTCATTGGGCTTTGGGTGTGTTAATGCTTTTCAACCAAACCAAGACCACATTGTCAATTAGACAAACCCATAAGTGAATAAGAAGCAACACAGCATCAAATGCAGTCCACTTTGTGTTTGGTTTAGAGCACCAACAAGAAATGCTGTAGGGGGGTTAGCACTGCTATCAGCAGTGAGTGAGTCAGGAAGGAAAGATGGGTTGGGAGAACCCAGCCTCAAATTCACTTTAAACGTATCCACTGGATTAAAATAGGGCCTGAGTAGGGAAGAGTTTGAGGTGCTGTGAGAATACAACTACAAGTGAAAGTCATAAAAAGGCTCCCTAAGGACTAGATTGACAAGATGAAGCATGTTCACAACAGGGACTTTGATGCACTTGGACACAAGAGGAGCAGTTGAGAATTAAAACTCAGTGCTAACTGTAGACATGACCCTAGCTTAAGATTTGAGGTTTTATTCTCAAGGTGTCAGGTTACTGAAAGTGGTATAGGATAATAAGACCTTCATTCTGGCTGCATGGAGGATGGTGGAGTGAGAGCAAGAGGACACTAGAAACATGCTAGCATGGTCCAGGCTGGAGATGGTAGCAGGGAAGAGAAGAAGATGGACTCCAGTGACATTGCAGGGCTGGACTCCAGATGAGGCAATTAGAGAAGAAGGTCAAGGAGAGCCAGCATCCTGCTTGAGCATTAGGCAGGTCATTGCTGTTACTGACAAGATGGCAAACTCCATGGAGAAGCTGCCAGAGCTCCAGTGAAGAGTTTAATGTAGGCCCCTTAGCTCCTGGTTTATGAGCAGCTTCAGCTGGCACTTGCTAATCCAGATCTGAAATTCAGGAGAGAATTGGGCTAGAGAGAGGTTACAGAACTGCTAGGATATGAGTGATGATAGCCACAGGCAAGTGGGTATCTGTCCAGGCTCAGGATGGCAGAGGGAATGAGGAATGACAGTCCCCAGGGACAGCTGGAGGAGTGCCAGCAATGAAGAAAAACAACATATGCTTTGTAGCACTCATAAAATGGTCAGCATCCCATTCAGAGAAATGGAGTAAGTGTCCCACTGGAAGGGCTGGATCCACATTGCAGAGGGGTGCTGATAAGCACGCATATGCAGCCATGGTGTGTGCAAAGGCTAAAAGCCACTAAGCTTGGACCTAGGTCAGGCATGAGATGAGCTAAGGATCCCCAGCCACATTGAGAAAGCCAAGCCAAAGGGAGATGCAGTCCCTTAGGTTCTGCCAAGAAACATCCAGAATATCAGTGTTCACATGGACTTCATATGTACCCAGCCCACCTTGAAGGCAAGCCCTGGATAACATTCTCTTTGCTGAAGTTTTCTCTAAGTATCCTATTTTTAAAACAATCTCTAGTAAGCAGTTCTGTTTCATTCCAGTTCGTAAGTTACTCACCTTTAAATGAAATGCTATCTAGATGTCAGTACAACAAATGTTCTAGAAATAAGTCACCTCTTTGGCAGCAGCCCACACATAGATAGCTGTATTCTTGGTTCACTCAGTGGATCTCATCACAGAATTCTGCCAGTTTGGGTAGCCTGCAGCTACTAAGGAACCTCTTGAGTACAGAGCTTTCTACTTTTGGTGATCATTTGGGGATGCTTATTATGTGTTTTCGCCCCTCTCAAAAATGCCTCCCTTTCCCACACAGTAAGAAGGAATGGAGTTCCCAGACAACCCTTGCCATATTGAAAGGACTGAAGTCCTCGTGGCAGCCAGGGTTCTGGACTGACTCACCTCTCTGGTTTTGTCCCCAGCTTCTGTGAGGGTGCTGATAATTTGGTCATCACAGCTTCACTGATGACTGATTTTAATAAAGGAAGGGGTTTTAAAGTGTGTGTGCCCATGCACACTCTCACAAACCAAAGCTTTTATGTAGAGGCTTTTATGTAAAGTCTGGAGATTTGAACTCAGTTACTCAGCTTTGCATGGCATGTGCTTTATCTACTGAGTGATCTTCCCAGCCCTAAAGGAGATTATTGACTGGGGAATGAAGGAACTAAGTAATTGAAACATTGACCCATGTAAAATCTTAGCGTGTAGAAAAAAATAAGCAAAGTCTGTGGCAGGCAGTCACACTGGAGCAGCATAAGCTTGAATCACATTGCCCGAGAAACCACTTAACAGGTGGCATTTCTGTTAAAAAAAAAAATTTTATATATATATTCCTGTCCTGGAGGAAAGAGGTTGAAGCCTCTGTTGTCCTGAATTGGCTTGTTGGCAAATGAGTATTGAGAACGACAGCATATGACTCTTAGGATCTATTTTTCTTTGAAACCATTGTGATGGAATGTGTCTCTTAGAGACCAGTAAGAAGCATGTCTCTATTCTGTATTACTGGCCAAATCACAAACTTAGTTTTAGTAAATAAGTAATGAGCTTTAGAAGTACATTTAAAATGATGGGTGTAAGAATTTTATTAAGGAGCTGGGTATGGTATGCCTATAATCCAAGCACTTGGGAGGCAGGGACAAGAAGATCTCCACAAGTTCCAGGCCACCCAGGACTACATAGTGAGACCCTGTTTCCATTTCAAAACACCAAAAAAAAATTTTTTTAACATTTAAAAACTTCATGAAAGATAAAACTATGATTTTCATTATCTTTCCTTTAAATCTTTTATGTGAGAAAGTGGAGAAAAATGCTTAGACTGGACCAGCATCCTGACCTGAAGTCAAGAAGCTTACAGTGAAGCAAAACCAGTCCCTGCCATGCTGAGGGCTCTCGAGCTCTGACTGGAGGGAAGCATAGAAAAGGCTTCGCTGGCAAGGTCATGCCTAGAGGCTGGCTTCCATGCCTGTGGGATGTCAACAGTTTGTAGCGGATAGTCTGGTTTGGGGCCTTGTTTTGCTGAACACTTTATACTGTGTTACCAAGCTGTTTTCATCTTTTTGTTTTTTTTAACCTTACAGCTTCTAACCGGAAATCTTCAGTTGGTGTAAAAAAGAATAGCAAGAGCAGAACATTGACCAGGCAATCCATGTCAAGAATCCCCACCTCTTCCAACTCTACCTCACCTAAGCTAGCTCACATGAACAATACCAGGGTACCAAAGAAACTAAGAAAGCCGGCCAAGCCTTTACTTTCAAAGATCAAACTGAGGAATCATTGCCGGCGGCTGGAGCAGAAGCATTCATCAAGGAAACTGGAAATGGGAAACTTAGTGCTGAAGGAGCCCAAAGTTGTCCTGTATAAAAACTTGCCCCTGAAGAAAGAGAAGGAGCAGGAGGGGCCAGCCCAAGCCTCAGTGGCAAGTGGGTGCTTGACGAGACATGCGGCCAGAGAACACAGGCAGAACCCTGGGAGAGGTGCTCACACACAGGGTGAGGGAGAAGGCTCAAGCTCGCCCTGCACCTACACAACTCGGCGTTCCATGAGGACAAGGACGGGTCTGAGGGAGCCTGTTGACATCAAGCTGGAACCAAATCCACTGGAGGGCTATAAAAACGGTGTTTTGGAACCTTGCCCAGACAGTGGTGAGCAGCCGGCTTCTAAGATGCTAGACGAGCCAGCTCCTGAGACCACACTCAAAGAGGAAGCAAAGTGTCCTAAGATTGACCCTGGCATGTCCAAGAAGAAGGCACGACAAGGAAAATCCATGAAACCATTCTCAAAGATGGAGGACTCCAGTCCAGTGCATGACTCCACTGGGAAAGATAGTGTGGGGCCAGATTTGCCAGGGCTCCATCCTGACCAGGGTGAGCACAGCAGCATGGCTGGAGGGCCCATGAGTTATGCAGACAGTACTCCCTCGCCTGTCGGCTGCTCTGTTGTTACATCAGATGGGTTCAAAACTAGAGACAACTTTAGAACTGCAAAGAGTAAAAAGAAGCGACGGATCACAAGGTACGATGCGCAGCTCATCCTAGAAAACAGCTCTGGGATTCCCAAATTGACACTGCGAAGGCGCCATGACAGCAGCAGCAAGACAAACGACCAAGAAAATGATGGTGTGAACTCTTCCAAAATAAGCATCAAGTTAAGTAAAGACCATGAAAATGATAATAATCTCTATGTAGCCAAGCTCAATAATGGATTTAACTCAGGATCTGGGAGTAGCTCCACAAAATTAAAAATCCAGCTCAAACGGGATGAGGAAAGCAGGGGGTCATATGCCGAGGGGCTGCATGAGAATGGGGTATGCTGTAGCGATCCCCTCTCCCTCTTGGAGTCTCAGATGGAAGTGGATGACTACAGTCAGTATGAGGAAGAGAGTACAGACAACTCCTCTTCTTCAGAGGGAGAGGAGGAGGAGGACTATGACGAGGACTTTGAAGATGACTTCATTCCTCTTCCTCCAGCCAAGCGCCTGAGGCTAATAGTTGGCAAAGACTCCATAGATATTGACATTTCTTCAAGGAGAAGAGAAGATCAGTCTTTAAGGCTTAATGCATAAGCTCTTGGTCTTGGTGTGACCTGGGATAACTACTTTACAGAAATAAAGATTCCAGTCAATTATTCCTCAACTGAACCTTTTTAGTGGCAGCACTTGTACTGGCTCTTATCTTCAGCATAATACTGTAGAAAGTGTACAGTGGACTGATTCTTCTTAAGTCTGATTTGTGCAGATTTTTATCGTACTTTTTAAATAGCCTTCTTATGTGCAATTCTGAGTTAGAGGCAAAGCCCTGTTGTAAAGTAAAGGTTCCAGCAAAACTGTACAGGGATAGCAACTTTCACACAGGACGTTGAAACAATAATGTGGCTACACAATTTTTTTTTAACTTTGAGAGCATCAGCTGCTCTTTAATAGATGACTAAACAATAATTTAAACAGAATCATAGTAGCAGCATATTAAGGGTTTTTGAGTATATGCTAATATCACCAGCAATGACCTTTGGCTTTTTGGCTTATCTGCTAGATGTCTCCCCTTGGAGTTTTGTCGGGTCTCACACTGTTTGCTGGCCCAGGTGTGCTGTCCGTGGCCTTCGTTAACATAGCAAACCATTGGGTGGGAGTCAGATTGGTTTCCTTTTTAAAAAAAATTTAAAATGCAATTACATGTGTGACAGCTCACTTTTCAGTACATTATATGTACGAGGTTGGCAGTGTGCAAGATGAGTTTGAAAGGAGCGTATTTATTGCTTGTCATGTAAATTACAGACCTTGTATTTAACACTTTTCAATCCTTTTAGATAAAATTGTTCTTTGCAAGAATGATTGGTGCTTATTTTTTCAAAACTTTGCTGTGAACAGTGTGATGACAACAAGCAGCATTCATCTGATGAACTTCAGCTATCATAACACGGTTCCTCGAGGTTTCTGTTGCACTTGTAAGATGCTACAAGGAATATTAAAAATTATTCACTTAACTTATAATAGTTTATGAAATAAAAACATGAGTCACAGCTTTTGTTCTGTGGTGACCTATAAAAATGTCTGTCTTTGAAATTTAATGTAAAGAGCTGAAAACAATGTATATGTTGTAAATACTTGTGTGTTGTGAGAAATTTTGTCATAAGAAATTAAAAGAACTTACCAGGAAGGTTTTTAAGTTTAGAAATATTCATGCCAATAAAATAGGAAATTATAAATATATAGTTTTAAGCACTGCATCAGTGGGAGTTCTTGGCTTATGTTAGTTTATTATGAAATTATCAAAGATCTTTTGATTATATTATCAGTCAAACAAAAAGGAGTTAGATTTAATTTGTTTTTTGAAGCACTTTGAGAAGAGAAATTTTAAGTAATTTAATTTGCAAATTTTTGATTACTACTTTATGTTCAATGCCAGGCTTGTTTGTTTTTCTTGGTTATTTTACAAGTCAAAAAATTGGGGACTATTAATGTGTAGCAGGTGTTTGACACCAGTGGGTCTCTTTATTTACTGGGAAATGTGTACGTGCTCTTTCAGATATTCAGTGTTCCTAAACAAAATCAGGCTAGGGGATTCATAGAGTGTCTGTAGAATAGTAGCTTGTGTTTTAAGATGTCAAAAGGAATCTGCAGGTAATGAAAGGTGCAGGAGAGAAAACCTCAATGCTTACCTGCTGCTGTTGACACCAACCAATGTCCACCTTCAGGGGACACTATTTAAGTCCTTGAAACTCTTGCCAATAGATTCCAAATAGAAATTAATAAGATGGATGAGAGTTTGTAAGATTCCGCTCATCTTCACTGCTCTTGTTCTCTGGGAACACCTTCTGTGGTCCCGTGTAGTCTCGTCCCTGACCGGATGCAGTCTGATCCTCAGGTATCTAATTGGGAGGCAGGAGGTAGACTCCTTTCACACACACCCTTCTGCTATGGGCCTAGAAGGAGGGCAGCCCCACATGTCTCAGGAGCTCCTGTCTTGAGGGACCCGGAGCACTTCACAGGTGCATCCAGTCCTCACTGGGTTCCTGCGCAGAAGTGTGAGCCCTATGCCACCTCCAGGAAGAGGATGGTGGACCCTGGAGCCTGCCCAGGGCAGTGGGTCACCACTGCTCGTTGCCACCTTCGCTAGGGCTGTTTGGAGAGGTTCCGAGACAAATCCTCACCGTTTCTTTTAATACCAACAATAGCCATTTCAGGAATTTCATTCACTCTTTAAGGAAAAAGTAACAACACATTTCCCATTTTCTCCACTTAGAAGCTTAATTTTAGTAGCTTATTTATGATGTTTGTTTTAATTCTGTTCTGGCCTGTCTTCCCATGGGTCTCAGAGCAGTGACCTCGCGAGCGAGGGGTCTCTGCCTCTCAGGAGTCGTATGCACAAGCACTCAGCAGCTGCTGATGCCTTCTAGGGAAGCCTATTTCCGTTTCTCAAGGCAGGGGCCTGGGACTGCTCTCATCTGCTGGAGAGCTTTGCTGTGGGCGCTGAGCCCACGCTTTTGACCAGTCTGGAAGAGGTTACATTCAATAAAACTTTCAGCTTGAGCTTATGCAATGATTGGTAAAGTTTTTGGCAATTGTAAGAATTAGAAAATGATCCTAGAAATATATGTAAAGTATTCAATTTTCAATCATTTTTCAAATTACTGTTTTAAATTGTTTTGCTGAGTTGTAATACTTTTGAGATACAATGTATTCCTTGTACTGAAAGAATGAAAAGGACTTTTTCAGCATTTGAGGTAAGTTCTTTAACGTTTCATTAAAAACATTTTTTACAAATATTTTGTACATGCACTTGCAGTATTGAGGTTAATCATTTTAATAAATTCGGAAATTAAAACAATTTGGTCATTGTTCACTGTATCTGAGAAGAAAAGATCAAAACAGTAATGTCCTACACCTAGCACTCATCCAAGTTTGTGAACAGCACAACTACGACCTTGGCTATGGCCCTGAGTGCTCAATCTGCCTCACTCCCTGGAGCAGAGGGCAGCCTAGCCCTCCTCTCCATAGGGAGGGAGGTTACTTTCAGACAACTTGGCCTCACCCTAGAGCTCAAGAAAGCCTTGCCCTCCTTGGGAGGCTGAGGTAGGGGGATCACTGTGAGTTTGAGGCCAGTTGGAGCTGCAGAGTAAGTTCCAGGTCAGCCTGAGCTACAGTGAGACCCAACCTCAAAAAAAAAAAAAAAAAGGCGGGGCATTGTGGCGCATGCTTTTAACCCCAGCACTCTGGGAGGCAGAGGTGGAAGATTGCATAATTTCGAGGCCACCCTGAGACTACACAGTGAATTCCAGGTCAGCCTGGGCTAGAGCAAGACCTACCTCAAAAAAACAAACACACAAAAAAAGATTTGCCCTCAGAACAGGACAAAAATGACATTGATGATATTCTGTAAACCTAATTAATGTTTCTTGAGTCCTGATAACTCATCCAGAACCGTCCCCCCCGCCACTTTTTTCTCCCATTTACTGTTGCAATCCTACTTGAAAGGAAATGGGACTTGGGGTAAGGGTCAAACTGAATTCACCCAGCCCAGCAACACTGAGTGAGCAGCTGGAGCTCCAAACCATTCCTGATCTAGCTCCATCCTGGGTCAGAAGTCCCTGTGTCCCTGGTTCTGTCACCAACTAAGGTTGATGGCTGCATTAGTTGCTTTTCTTTTTTTTTTTTTTTTTTTTTTTTTTTTTTTTTTTGCGAGGTAGGGTCTCACTGTGATCCAGGCTGACCTGGAATTAACTATGTAGTCTCAGGGTGGCCTCGAACTCTTGGCGATCCTCCTACCTCTGCCTCCCAAGTGCTGGGATTAAAGGCGTGCGCCACCACGCCCGGCTCTAGTTGCTTTTCTTGCTAGGATAGAGGAAGGGTTTGTTTGAGTGCACAGTTTGAAATATAGTCCATCATAGGAATGGCATGGTGGCATAAGTGTGAGGCCAGGTCACATTGTGTGCATTTGGAAAGCAGAAAAAGATGAATGCTGGTGCTCAGCTGATTTTTCTTTTTTCATGTTTAATTTATTCGCAAGGAAAGAGAATGGACACCCCAGGGCCTCCAGCCCCTGCAAACAAATTCCAGATGCATGTGCCACTGTGCATCTGGCTTTACGTGGACACTGGGGAATCAAACCCAGGTCGTTAAGTCTTTGCAGGCAAGCTCCTTAACCACTGAGCCATCTCGCCAGTCCCTCACTTTTTCTGTTTTATTCAGTCTGGGACCTCAGCTTATGGGATGGTGCTGCCCACATTGAGGTTGGGTCTTCCCTCCTCAGTTAATCCTCTAGAAATGCCCTCACAAAGGCCAGAGGTGTGTTTCCATGGTGATTCCGAATGCAGTTAAGCCGACAACATGAACCATCCCAAGAACAAATCGCATCCACTCCCAAGGACAGTCTGGGTGGGTGATGCTGGCCAGGCTAAGTGAAGCACTGACCCTGATCCACTAAAATACCCACCCACGCTGGAGGCCCTGGCTGGAGAAAAGCACAGGCATGGCATGCCTGTTAAGTACCCTGCTCTGAGGCAGCCGCTCAGGGTTTCTCACCCCTCCCAATAGCCAGCGGAAGCTAGTTTGCATCAGGCTGCCTGGAAATCTTGTGACTTGTTTCTCTTGTGCCAACTTTCTGTTGCCAACATGCACTCTGCTGCGTAGGCTGCCACAAAACCCAGTATCTCTCTGAGGGACAAGCCAGCCTTGGGCACTTTTGTGGCCCCAGGGAGATAGCAAGCCAGCCCCTAGCATGAATGAGAAGGTGAGAAGGGCTCCAGCTTCCTCCTCCCTCCCCAGTGTGGCTCACTCTGGGTGTTGCTTAGGTTAGCCAATGGTAACCTAGAGGGCAGAACTGCAGCGTTGGTAGAAGGGCTAGTGTATGAATGGCCAATATTAGGAAAGGAGACTGCCAACACCCACCCCACTTCCTGCCTCTTCATCACTTGTGTCCTCCCAGAGCATCATTTACAC
The DNA here is from genome assembly GCA_036365145.1 of Orientallactaga sibirica. NCBI lineage: Eukaryota > Metazoa > Chordata > Mammalia > Rodentia > Dipodidae > Orientallactaga > Orientallactaga sibirica. Next base: position 7,013,475 of record JAEOAD010000042.1, on the reverse strand, counting down.
ATGTCCAAGCTGCCAATCTGAGGGCAGAAGACAGACTACAGGTTAAGATGGCTTTGGTAGTGACCAAAAGAGACAGTCACTCTGTCCTATATCGTCCTTATAAGATCCACAGGTTTCCCTGCTAAGCCTGGTAGACAGTCTTCCCTTTGGGGACACCCCCACCCTGTCAGGTTTACTCTGCTGAGAAGAAACAGAGCTGTACTGGTCTCTAAGCAGGTGCCCTAGGGGATTGGACCCAGTCAGAGACCTGGGCAGGCCTAGTTAGTGGAGAAAGGCAGAGGACAGAAGGCCCAGAGCTCCCATGCAAGAAATGCATCAAGGCCACCAGTCCTCAGTGACCTGGTATAGCACAGCCAAGGGGGAAGCCAGGCTGGTTAGAAAGAGTGGAGAAATCTGGCTGTGGAGGAGGAAAGGGGATAACAGCTGGTGACAAGGTGGCTTGCTTTCTTTCTCTTTCCTTATTTGTTTATAATTTATTTTGATATTTTTTGAGGCAGGGTCTCACTGTATCTGCAAGGTTGACCTGGAACTTACTGTACTGCCAGACTGGCCTTGAACTTATGGCACCCCTCCTACCTCAGCCTCCCACTTCCCAGGTGCTGGGACTTGTGCCTCCACCCCCAGGTTGGTGACTAACTTTATCAAAGGACAAACAATTTAAACTGAGAGATAGGAAGCTTCTGCAGCAGGGTCATATGTTCCTAAGAAAAGAGTCATCCACACTTAGGGGTGGGGGAGACAATGGAGATGTTAGAAGTGAAGAACTAACTGTCTTTCTGGCTTGCAGAAAAAGGCGTCTTCACCTTTCCAGGGTGGCACAGACCAGTGACTTCCCATAAGACTACTGAGAGGGAACAAGGTTTAAAGGTGTGGGGGAGGGCCAGGCCAACATGAGGCCAGGTCATCTGAGGGTGAGGCAAGAATCAAGGCGTAAAGAATAAGAAAGGAGCCGGGTGTGGTGGCGCACGCCTTTAATCCCAGCACTCGGGAGGCAGAGGTAGGAGGATCGCCATGAATTTGAGGCCACCCTGAGACTACATAGTTAATTCCAGACTGGACCAGAGTGAAACCCTACCTCAAAAAAAAAAAAAAAAAAAAAAAAAAAATATATATATATATATATATATATATATATATATGAATGAAAGGGAGCTGGGGGTGGCACACTCCTGTACTCCCAGCACTGGGGTGGCAGAGGAAGGATCACTGTGTGTTCAAGGCCATCCAGAGACTACACGGTGAATTCCAGGTCAGCCTAGGCTAGAGGAAGGCCTGACCTTGGAAATAAAAAAAAGTTGGGGGGAGCGGGGACTGACTATAGGCTCCTAGTACAATCTATTAGAGAAATGTTTAGCCTGGTGTGGTGGCGCATGCCTTTAATACTGACGCTTGGGAAGCAGAGGTAGGAGGATCTCCATGAGTTCAAGGCTGCCCTGAGACTTCATAGTGAATTCCAGGTCAGCCTGGGTTAGAGTGAACCCCAAAAATGGAAGGAGGGAGGGATGGAAGAAAAGAAGGGAGGGAGGGAAGGGAAAAAAAGAAATGTTTAGGGCTATAGAGATGGCTTAGCAGTTAAGGCACTTGCCTGCAGAGCCTAAAGACCCAGGTTCTATTCCCCAGTACCCACATAGAGCCAGATGCACAAGGTAGCACATGTATCTGGAGTTCATTTGCAGTGGCTGTGGGCCCTGGAGCACCCATTCTCTCTTAGGCATCTGCAAGAGCTCTGTCTCCCGTAAGCACCCATCTGCAGTGATGTGAGCCTCAGACCAGACCGGGCCATGGGAGATAGCAAGGCTGGGGGCATAGGACTCAGGTTGGCAAGAGACCTTTTGGGGCTAGGGAGATGGCTCAATAAATAGAGCACTTGCTACACAATCATGAAGACGAGTTTGGATCTCCAATAAACTCTGGGTGTGGCATTTGTAATCCCAGCACTGGAGAGGCAGAAAGAGAAGCCGGCCGGCTGGCTGGCTGGCTGGCTAGCTGGATAGAAATCAATGAACTATAAGTGCAGTGCATGATCCTGTTCGTATGCACAAAGGGGCATATGCCTCTGGCATTTGTTTGTAGCTGTAGAAAGGTGCCTTACACTTGCTCATACTTCACTCTTTCCCTCTCTCTCAAGTAAATCAATCAAAAAAATTTTTTAAACAATTTTATTTGCAAGCAGAGAGAGGCACAGAGAGAGAATGGGCATATCAGGGCATAGTGTCACTGCAAACAAACTCCAGATGCATGTACCACTTTGTGCATCCAGCTTTACTTGAGTAAAAACAATTGAACCCAGGTTGTTGGGCTTTGTAGGCAAGCACCTTAACCTCTGAGCCATCTCTCCAGCCCCTCAATAAAATTTTTTTTGAGGCAACCCCAACAGACTGGACTCTTTTTTTTTTTAATGCAACAGAGTGTGTGTGAGAGAGAATTGGCACAACAGGACCTTCAGCCACTGCAATCGGACTCCAGACACTTTAACCACAGTGTGCCCCCTTGTGCACATGTGCGATCTTGCATGCTTGCAAGATCACTGTGCATCTGGTTTACATGGGACCTGGAGAGTAGAATGAGTCATCCAGCCCCAATAAAATATTTTTTAAAAATTAGATAGACAGCCAGGCATGGTGGCGCACGCCTTTAATCCCAGCACTAGGGAGGCAGAGGTAGGAGGATCGCCATGAATTCAAGGCTACCCTGAGACTACATAGTGAATTCTAGGTCAGCTTGGGCAAGAGCAAGACCCTACCTCGAAAAAAATAAAATAAAATAATAAAAAATAAATAAAATTAGATAGACAAAAAAATAAAAGACAAAAATGATGGCCAGGTGTGGTGACACACGCCTTTAATCCCAGCACTGGGGAGGCAGAGGTAGGAAGATCACTGTGAGTTCAAGGCCACCCTGAGACTTAATTCCAGGTCAGCCTGAGCTAGAGTGAGACCCTACTTTGAAAAAAAAAATTAGTTGGAGCCTGGTGTGATGGTTCATGCTTTTTACTCCCAGCACTTGGAAGGCTGAGGAAGAGTCACTGTGAGTTCAAGATCACCCTGAGACTATATATAGTGATTTCTAGGTCACTCTGGGCTAGAGCAAGGCCCTACCTCAAAAAAAAAAAAAAAAAAAAAAAAAAAGAAGAAGAAGAAGAAGAAGAAAAAGAAGTCGGGCGTGGTGGCGCACACCTTTAATCCTAGCACTCGGGAGGCAGAGGTAGGAGGATTGCTGTGACTTCGAGGCCACCCTGAGACTACATAGTGAATTCCAGGTCAGCCTGAGCTAAAGTGAGACCCTACCTCGAAAAATCAAAAAAAAAAAAAAAAAAAAAAAAAAGATGGAAAGCAGCTGAGGAAGACTTTAACCACTGGTCTCCACATGTACATGTATGTGTGTGTGCTGAATCTATTACATGCAAACATGCATACACACACACATACATGCAACAATAAAAACGGCTGAATGGCCGGAGGTAGTGGCACATGTCTTTAATCCCAGCACTCGGGAGGCAGAGGTAGGAGGATCGCCATGAGTTTGAGGCCACCCTGAGACTACATAGTGAATTCTAGGTCAGCCTGAGCTAGACTGAGACCCTGCCTTGAAAAACCAAAACATAAATAAATAAATAAATAAATGTAGAGAGGCACTTGCCTCAAGGCGCTTTCTTGTCAAGACCCAAGGGACCACTGGGCAAGCAACTGGGAAGGGCAGAGAGAGGGCAGGTCAGGTAATGTCAGGGGCTATGGAGAGGCTGCATTTTCTTTTAATTTTATTTGTTTACTTATTTGAGAGGCAGGATGGGGGGCAGAAGTAGAGATTGAGAACAGGCATGCCAGGGCCTCTAGCCACTGCAAACAATGCATGCACCACTTTGTGCATCTGGCTTATGTGGATACTGGAGAATTGAACCTGGTTCCCTAGGCCTTGCAGGTAAGTGCCTTAACTGCTAAGCCATCTCTCCAGCCCCAAGAAGCTGACTTTTTTTCTTTCTTTCTTTCTTTCTTTCTTTCTTTCTTTCTTTCTTTCTTTTTTTTTTTTTTTGATGATGACAAGATTCCAGTATCAGGGCGATTAGGAGCAGGACATTGGTCAGTGGCAAACAGATGGCTTTCGCTGAGGGCCTCCCAGGCACTTGAAGTTAGGGCCAGGTGAGGGCAAGAACCTTGGGCACTGAACCAGCAGCTACATAAACTGAGTCTGTGGAGACACTACACGAGATGTTCTACCGAGACAGTGGGTCACCCGCCCGAGGCCACAAAGCAAGTGGTCAGTACTAGAGCCAAACAACCCAAGTCCCAGCTCTTGTGAGCCACACCTAGAAAGAGAGAGAGAGAGAGAGCCTTGTCCTCTCTCCGGACAATTCTGGAAGGTCTCCTAAGAATCCCCTCGGACAACAAATGAAAATCACTGCCATCCACTGACTTCCACGTGGAGAATGTGGCCAGGGCCAGCATGTCCAAAGGTCAAGGTGTAGATAAGCAGGGTGACCCACACCCACTAGTCAAACATACTTGGAGCCTGAAAAGTGGGGGAGCTGTGCAGGCTGAGGCCAGCGCAGCCCTGGAAAGGTGGGAGGACTCCTTTTATATCTTGTGAGCCCCTGGAACACCAGCAGCCCAGGGATGGCATAGAGATTCAGTGGGCATGTGCAAAGTCCTGGAGATAAGGAGGGTTAGGGTGTCCAGAAGAGAAGGTCAGCAGGTGGAGTCCAGCATGCCTCTCTCAAGACACCAGGTAGAACTGGGGAGGGGGAAGGGTTGATCAGGCTTCCTCGAAGCGTGTACCATTCCCACAGTTCCTAACTCAGCCAGGCCTTTGCCTGCAGTGTGTGATTGCAACAGAATGTGGACCATGGAGACACATACTTGTAGCCCCCAGCACTTGGGAGGTGAAACGGGAAGATCAGGAGTTTAAGTTCATCCTAGGCTGCATAGTGAGTTTGAGTCCAGCCTGGGCTACATGAGACTGTCTCAGAAAAAAAAAATGTGCTGGCACCAGGTGTGGAGGCGCACGCCTTTAATCCCAGCACTCGGGAGGCAGAGGTAGGAGGATGGCTGTGAGTTCAAGGCCACCCTGTGACTACATAGTGAATTCCAGGTCAGCCTGGACTAGAGTGAGACGCTACCTTGAAAAACCAAAGGAAAAAAAAAAAAAAAGGCTGGGGCTGGAGAGATGGCTTAACTGTTAAGGCTCATGCCTGCGAAGCCTAAGGTCCCCCTGGTTTGATTCTCCAAGTCCCATGTAAGCCAGATGCGCATGGTGGCGCATGCATCCTTTAATCCCAGCATTCGGGATGCAGAGGAAGGAGGATCGCCATGAGTTAGAGGCCACCCTGAAACTACGTAGTGAATTCCAGGTCAGCCTGAGCTAAAGCAAGAACCTACCTCGAAAAACCAAAACAAAAAATCCAGGCATGGTGGCGAACGTCTTTAATCCCAGCACTTGGGAGGCAGAGGTAGAGGATCACCATGAATTTGAGGCCACCCTGAAACTAGGTCGTGAATTCCAGGTCAGCCTGAGCTAGAGCAAGAACCTACCTCGGAAAAAAAAAGGGGGGGGAGGGGAGGCGCTGGAGAGATGGCTTAGTAGTTACGGCGCTTGCCTGCAAAGCCTAAGGACCAAGGTTTAATTCTCCAGAACCCACATGGTGGCACATGTGTTTGGAGTTCGTTTACAGTGGCTGGAGGTCCTGGGGCACCCATTCTCTCTTTTTCTCTCTAATAAATAAACAAATACAGTAGAAAAATGTGTGCAGTTCTGTGCTTGGCACAGGGTGAGAGGTAACAGCAGCTTTTGTTATTTCCTCTGACCTAATTCCAAAGTCTATGCCTTTTCTCTGGCTTCATCTTATTGGCCCCAGCCCCTGTCCACTCTCCCCAGAAGCCATTCCAGGTGACCAAACCAAAATGGGCCAGGGCATTGACTTGCTGAGATCGATGGTTAAGTGGAAGACAGAGGTTGACCAGGATTGCATCCAGGCAGTACCTACCCTGCCCTGCCTGGCAGCCAGAGGCCCCCACCCACCCACCCTATGCCAACGTGGCAGACAGTGCCAGGCAGGCAGCCAGGCTGGCAGCTACTGTTGACATGTGACAACTGTGTTTGCTTACCTGGGGCCACTTACTAGCAAGGTTAATGTTCAACTCACTTTGGCCCTTGGAGCTGCAGCAGGGACTTTCATCCCCTAACAGTGACAGCAACATGAATTCGCTCTTGTCATAGCTCAAAGCTCACAGGAGTTTCTCACAGGCCTTTGGGGATACGGTAGTTGGTAGGACTAGGTTTCTTATCACTATTCCTAAAAGATGCAGCCGGGCGTGGTGGCACACGCCTTTAATCCCAGCACTCAGGAAGCAGAGGTAGGAGGATTGCTGCGAGTTCGAGGCCAGCCTGAGACTACATAGTGAATTCCAGATCAGCCTGAGCCAGAGTGAGACCCTACCTTGAAAATCCAAAAAAAAAAAAACCAAAAAAACCCTTTTAAGCCAGGAATGGTGGCTCACGACTTTAATCCCCGCACACAGGAGGCAGAAGTAGGAGAATCATTGTGAGTTCCAGGCCAGCCTGAGAATACAGAGTGAATTCCAGATCAGCCTGAGCCAGAGTGAGACCCTACCTCGAAAAACAAAACAAAACAAAACAAAACAAACAAACAAACACACACACACACAAAAGAGACCCTGAGCTCCAAAATGGGATATCACCCTGTGTCGCTCAGCCAGGCTCCTTTCCCATAGGGTTACTGCAGGCCAGAGGACCAAAGGTTTCTAGGAGGCCCTGGTGGCTTGTGGCTTAAAGTGTGATGTAGGCAGAGGAAGTGTGGAATATGGCCCTGGGTCCACCCAGTCATGGAGGACTCTGCACCTGTGTCTCCCTTGTCTGTAGCCCTCTCTGGGTCACCCACTCACTCCACCTAGCAGTGCCCTCTCCCCCACCAGTTCTCTCAAACCTACTGGAATCCCAGGATTCCTTCCACCTGGACCCTGGCCCTGATCTCCTAAGCCATATGGAGTCCTTTGGGCCTGGCCAGGGCTGGGCCTAGGCAGGTACAAGGTTGGCAGGTTGAGGAAGAAAGCCCTCAGCTACCCCTGTAGAGAGCTGCGAGGTGCCGCGCCTTAAAGATGGCGCTGGCTTCCGCCTTCCCGATGGCGAGTGCTCTCCTGGATAAACAAGTCCTTATTTGGCTTGGGCCGTGATCTAGGCTTGCTTCCGCATATGTGGACCTATCTGCATTCACCACGTGGCTTACCAGGGTTGGCTGTTCAAAGGCTTCTTAAGCTTTGGGCGGGCTTGTCCCGGGGGCAGTGAGTCAGGGAGTGAGTCTGTGGGGCAGTGAGTGAGTGAGTGAGTGAGTGAGTGAGTCAGGCAGTCAGTGAGTGAGTGAGTGAGTGAGTGAGTCAGTCAGTCAGTCAGTCAGTCAGTCAGAAGATTGTTCAAGGTTCCTGAATAAACTGCTGAAAGAAGAGTCCGAGCGTTGCGTCTTCCTTGCTGGTCGAGGCGGACGCGACAAATGGTGGCCCGTACGGGGAACTCAGAACTTGCAGGGCAGCTAGCTGGTAAGTTCCAGATAAGTGGACAAAAAGGGTAAAGGCAAGTTCTCCGGTAGAGAGACGATAAGGTCCCATAGCAAAATGGGCAATACATCTTCCAGTATTAGGGTTAAAAGGCGCCACAATAAGGTTTCCTTAGAGGAAACGCAGTGAGAAGATTTCTTAAGAATGATAGCCGGCCAATTAATGTATATTTGTTCGTGTGTCTTATTAGTGTATAAAAGTTGGTTAACCTCATGTGGTGTATTTGTGTTGTAGTGTGTCTAGTCATATTACATAGGGCAAACGAGAATGATTCAGAAGCAGTTAAAAAAAAATTTTAGAGGAGGTGAGAGAAGAGCACTCGAGTAAAACATCTAAAAGAAAAAGTAAGGTTCCTGAATAAACTGCTGAAAGAAGAGTCCGAAGAGGGACTCAGAACTTTCTGCAGTCAGGGCAGTGCACTGGTAAGTTCCCAGGTAAGGTGGGAATCCGCGACAAAAGCGGGGAAAGTTCCCAGGTAAGGTGGGAATCCGCGACAAAAGCGGGGAATTTTGCTCCTCTCGGTAGAAAAAGAGGGAGCAGGAAGAGTTTGCAGTGTAGCGAACCAAAAGTAAAAGTTTTAAAAGAATTTTTTGCAAATTTAGCCATGGGCGCTTCTTACTCGCACCCAATTTTTTTGGCTCTGAATGAGCTGCTTCGTTCAAAAAACTTAAAGATAAAGGGGCGTACCCTGGAGAGGTTCCTGGAGGAATGTGATGCCATAGCCCCTTGGTTTGCGCACTCTGGAAGTCTTACAATCCCTTCATGGGAAAAATTGGGCGAAGATCTTGATTTTGCAGCAGACCAAGGCACGCTTAAGGGTGGGGTAAGATCGATCTGGAGATTAGTGAGGAACTGCCTCGAGGACTAACAATGCAGTGAGGCAGTGGAAAATGGACAGGCGGCCTTAGAGATGCTATAGGAAGAAAGGTCGGAACAGGCAAACAGTGAAAAAGAGGCAAAAACAAAGAACAACTTATATCCAACACTTGAGAAAAAGGGAGAAAAAGAGAGAGGGGGGAATCCTGGGGAAAAAAGCCAGGTGTGGTGGCTCAGGCCATCCCAGCACATGGGAGGCAGAGCAGGACTGCCACAAGTTCAAAGCCAGCCTGGTCTACATAGTGAGTTCCAGGGCAGCCAGGACTACACAGTGTGACCCTGTCACTTAAATATATATATATATATATATATATATATATATATATATATATATATATATATATTTATATATATATTTTCTTTTTGCTTTTTGCCAATGCCATCCTCCATCCTTTGCAGTGTGAATGTTGTTAAAAGACCTTGGATTATGGGGACGTATGAACATCATTGGAATTGATAAAAACTATGGGGACCTTTAAATTTGCATGAATGCATTACATTTTACATCATATACGGTGTTTTACTGATTCTGTCCCCATAAACTTCAAGTGTTCCTAGGTTCCCAGCTGATGGCAATTTGGGAATTAACACCTCCTGGAGGCAGAGTATGGCAATTTGGGAATTAATACCTCCTGGAGGCAGAGTATTGTTGGGGGCAGGCTTATGGGTATAATAACCAGTTTCCCCTTGCCAGTGTTTTGACCAATGCTAGCCTTGCAGCCGCCGTGGCTCAGTTAACTCAAAATATATAAATTATACTAGGGCTGCAAATTTATCCAGATTTTTGTCTAGTTTTCTATTACAGAATTGGTCGCTTGAATTTGAAGATACCTTAAGAGAACTGAGACTGGCAGTAGTTAATGTGAATTCTGCCCGCATGGACCTCTCCTTTGCCTCTGGATTGTCATCTTGGCTGATCTCCGCTATGAATCATCTGAAGGAATGGGCGGGTTTGGGTGCTCTTTAGCAGGCCTTCTGTTACTGGTCTCTCTGGTTTGCTTGTGGTGTCTGTGTAAAATCAGGGTCACGCAATGACGGGATGCAACTATGATCATTCAAGCCTTTACTGCCATAGAGGCTGCACAGTCCCCCTAAGTCTGGCTGGCTACAACTAAAAGTTAATCTTCTTCCTGCTCAGGTTGCGAGGCTAAGCACTGCACTCTGGGTTAGCCCTAAAACTCCAGAGAAGAGCATGTTTGATTGCATGCGGGTTGATGCCCCAGATCCCGCCTCTGAGAAAAAGGCATCAGGGTTGCAAAAATACGCATCATCAGAGATCAGACCTCTACTCTTACCTGTGGCTTGTTTTAAAACATAAAAGGGGGAACTGTAGAGAGCTGCAAGGTGCCGCGCCTTAAAGATGGCGCTGGCTTCCGCCTTCCGCCTTCCCGATGGCGAGTGCTCTCCTGGATAAACAAGTCCTTATTTGGCTTGGGCCGTGATCTAGGCTTGCTTCCGCATATGTGGACCTATCTGCATTCACCACGTGGCTTACCAGGGTTGGCTGTTCAAAGGCTTCTTAAGCTTTGGGCGGGCTTGTCCCGGGGGCAGAGAGTCAGTCAGTGAGTCTGTGGGGCAGTGAGTGAGTGAGTGAGTGAGTGGTGAGTGAGTGAGTCAGTCAGTCAGTCAGTCAGTCAGTCAGGCAGGCAATCAGTGAGTGAGTGAGTGAGTGAGTGAGTGAGTGAGTCAGTCAGTCAGTCAGTCAGTCAGAAGATTGTTCAAGGTTCCTGAATAAACTGCTGAAAGAAGAGTCCGAGCGTTGCGTCTTCCTTGCTGGTCGACCAGCAGATTTCAGCAGAAGAGAGGCAAGAAGCAGTGAGCAGTTTGCTCTTCACTGGATCCTTAATGCGTCCTGAGATCTGGTTTGAGGGAGCCAGCAGTCTCTTAACTTCACCCTGCCACTGCCTCAGCCCTTGTACAAAGCAGCACAGCAAGGTGGGTGGTGTGAAACACACTGCCTTCCCTGGCTCAACCCTTGGCACATGGTGCACCCTTCCTAGGAGTTCCCACAGCCTCAAAGGCTAAGCCCCAAAAGTGCTGAACTGGAAACCCAGCCTCATCCAGCTACAGGGGGACTTCTGAGCCTCTGTATAGCCAAGAAACACATAGAGGGAAACCAAGACCCAGGAGGAGTGGAGTCAGGCAGGACGGAGCTGCCCTCTGTCCTCAGCCCAAATCCCTTCACTGAGCAGGAAGCAGAGAGTGTGGCTTTGCATGAGGGCAAAGCTACAAGCAGGATCCCAGACACTGGGTTACAGTCCTCAGGTATCCAGCCTCCAGGTCAGATAACCAAGGTGCTGTAGAGGTGGCAGAATGTGATGGGCCACATGGCTTCAAAAGGCTTCTATGTGCAGGGCCATTTGGAGCCTATTACACATGCTGACCCTGGACTTGGCCTCAGGACCTGCAGAGGACTGGATTGTCTCTTCCCTTAGTGTCTGAGTCATTGGACAGTCACAATTGCCTTCATTCAGAAAGCACTTGCTAAGTGGAAGTGGGGGCTAGAGAGATGATGACTCAGTGGTTAAGGCGCTTGCCTGCAAAGCCTAAGGACCCAAGTTCAATTCCCCAGTACCCACATAAACCAGATGCACATCAGGAGCTAACAATGTTGTCCTCAAAAGAACATTCCTTCCTTTTCTATCTCCTGCACAAGGAGCTCCAGTACGTCCCTGCTGCTACTACCACTCCCACTGCCAAGGAGATAAAAAAGGGGACGATGAAGGCCAGGCATGGTGGCGTACACCTTTAATCCCAGCACTCGGGATCGCTGTGAGTTTGAGGCCAGCCTGAGACTACATGGTGAATTCCAGGACGGCCTGGGCCTTAAAAAAAACAAACAACAACAACAACAACAAAAAAAAAAAAGAGGGCGGGGAGGGGGACATAGTCTTCCATCCTGGCTCCTCTTATCTTCATGCTTCCTGGAGTCCATGTCCCCTTTTTGTGGAAAAGTCATGCCCTCATTCTGGGTTGAGGTGGTTTGCCTCAGGGAACTCTCTCCCCACAGGGGTAGCTGGGTTGTTAGGACTGAGCCAGCTACCGCTACAGGAAAGACCTTCCATCTGTATTTGCAACCAGCCTGGGCAGAGTGAACCAGGCCTAGGTAATGACACTTGAGACCCAGGATGAGGCCACAGGCTAACCTGGTCACTAACTTGCTGTGTGATCTAGGCCAGACGTTTCCCTGCTCCCAGCTTCTGTCAACAGTGGGCTATGACCACTTGAGGAGTACACAGGGCTGGCAAGGTCTGAGTGAGGTGAAGAGGTGGATAGGCTGGGGCTGCAGCAGCCCCTGCTCCACTGGGCAGCCCTGGGCTGGTTCCCAGGCTTCTTGGAACATTGACTCCCCTAGTGTTGTAAACCCTAAATCCCAGCAGGGAGGGACAGGGGAATTAAAGGTCTCTCACTTCTGGATTTAATTTTATGCCACTCTACTTAGCAGCTATATGATTTGGGGTAAATGACATTATTTCTTTGAGCTTCGCTTTCATTTTCTTTCTCTTTTTAAAAATATTTTTAAACTTTATTTATTTACTTAGTTGAGAGAAAGAGGCAGACAGAGAGAGAGAGAGAGAGAGAATGGGTGCACCAGGACCTCCAGCCACTGCAAATGGACTGCAGATGCATGCGCCTCCTTGTGCATCTGGCTTATGTGGGACCTGGAGAATCTAACTGCGATCCTTTGGCTTTGCAGACAAACGCCTTAACCACTAAGCCATCTCTCTAGCCCTCATTTTATTTCTTTTTAAATTTATTTATTTATTTATTTATTTATTTATTTGAGGGGGGAGGGAGAGAGCGAGCGCAAGAGAGAGAGGTAGAGGCAGAAAGAGAGAATGGCCACACCAGGGCCTCTAGCTACTACAAATGAACTCCAGATTCATGAGCCACCTTGTGCATCTGCCTTACATGAGTCCTGGGGAATCAAACCTGGGTTCTTAGACTTCTCAGGCAAGTGCCTTAACTGCTAAGACATCTCTCCAGCATCTCCTTTTTTTGAGGTAGGGTCTCTCTCTAGCCCAGGCTGACCTTTAATTGACTATGTAGTCTCAGGGTGGCCTTGAACTCAGCAATCCTCCTACTTCTGCCTCCAGAGTGCTGGGATTAAAGGCATGTGCCATCATGCCTGGAACTTTAATTTTAATTTTTTTTTTTTGAGGTAGGGTCTCACTCTAGCCCGGGCTGACCTTGAATTCACTATGTAGTCTCAGGGTGGCCTCAAACTCACAGCAATCCTTCTACTGTTGCATTCCAAGCACTGGCATTAAAGGCATGCCCCACCACACCCGGTTTAGCACTTTCATTTTCTTTCTTTTTTTTTAATTTACTTATTTGTGAGTGCATGTGTGTGGGTGCACCATGGTTTCTTGCTGCTCCAAACAAATGCCTACCCAGCTTTATGTAGGTGGCTAGGGAATTGAACCCAGGCCAAGAAGCTTTGCAAGCAAGCAAGCACCTTTACCTTGTTTTGTTTGTTTGTTTGTTTTGTTTTGTTTTGTTTTGTTTTGTTTTGTGAGGTAGGGTCTCACTCTGGTCCAGGCTGACCTGGAATTAACTATGTAGTCTCAGGGTGGCCTCGAACTCTAGGCGATCCTCCTACCTCTGCCTCCCAAGTGCTGGGATTAAAGGCATGCGCCACCACACCTGGCTGCACCTTTACCTTTGAACCAGCTCCCCAGCCAGGCTTTTATTTATTTGTTTGTTTATTTATTATTTATTTATTTATTTGTTTATTTGTTTTGACAGTCTCACTGTGTAGTGCCTAGACTGTCATGAACTCACTATGTAGAACAGGCTGGCCTTGAGCTCATGGTGATTTGCCTGCCTCAACCTCCAAAGAATTCTGAAATTATATGTGTGAGCCACCACACCCAGTTTTGGGCCTCACTTTCTTCAGTTGCTAAATAGGAATGACAATAATAACTCACTGGCCTTAGTATTTTCCTCATGTTGTCTTGATTTTTCACCACTGACACAGCAGGTTGCAAGTGACATTAAGCCATTGAGTAAAAAAAAATCATGACTGGACACTGTATTTAAAACAGAAAAACAAGGGTTCAAAATTTGGCTCTGTCTGGATGTGGTACGCACACCTTTAATCCCAGCACTTGGAGGCAGAGGTAGGAGGATCAATGTGAGTACAAGGCCAGCCTGAGACTACAGAGTGAATTCCAGGTTAGCACGGGCTAGAGAGAGAGACCCTACCTGGGGTGTGGGGGAAGATGACAAAAATCACTTGGCTCTGGGCTGCAGAGATGGCTCAGCAATTAAGGGCATTTGCTTACAAAGCCTCATGGCCTGGGTCCAATTCCCCAGTACCCACCATGTAAAGCCAGATGCACAGAGTGGCACATGCATCTGGAGTTCATTTGCAATGGCTGGAGGTCCTGGCGTGCCCACACTCCCTCTCTTTCTCCTTGCAAATAATAAATAAGAATATATATATCAGGCTGGGGAGATGGCTCAGGGGTTAAAGGTGCTCATTTCTAAATCCTGATAACCCGGGTTTGAATCCCCAGTACCTGCATAAGGCCAGATGCATAAAGTGGTGCATAGCAGGAGGCCCTCATGTGCCCATACTCTCTCTCTAGCAAATTCAATAAATAAAAATATTAAAGAAAATAAAAGGTAAAATAATAATCATAATAGTAAATACCCTGTTTCCATGAGGTTTTGTTTGTTTGTTTGTTTTGTTTTGTTTTGTTTTGTTTTTTTGTGGTAGGGTCTTGCTCTAGCCCAGGCTGACCTAGAATTCACTCTAGTCTCAGGCTGGCCTTGAACTCACAGTGATCCTCCAACCTCTGCCTCCTGAGTGCTGCAATTAAAGCTGTATGCTACCATGTCCAACCAGAGCCAGGTTTTGAAACCTTGATTTTCTGTTCTAAATATAGTGTCTTGGACTGGGAAGATGGCCCAGCAGTTAAAGGCACTTGCTTGCAAAGCCTGATGGTCCAGGTTCAATTTCCCAATACCCAACGTAGAGCCAGACACACAAAGTAGTACATATGTCTGGATTCATATGCAGTGGCAGGAAGCTCTGGTGCATTCATATATATTCTCTATCTCTCCCTCTAATAAGTAAATAAAAGTATTTAAAAATAAATACAGGGCTGGAGAGATGGCTTAGCTGTTAAGGCGGTTGCCTGCAAAGCCAAAGGATTCAGGTTTGATTCCCCAGTATCCACATAAACCAGATGCGAGGTGGTACATGTGTCTGGAGTTTGCAGTGGATGAAGGCCCTGGCACACCCATTCTCTATCTGCCTCTCTTTCCCTCTCTCAAATACATAAATAAATAATAAAGTAAAATTAAAAAAAAATAGGGCTGGAGAGATGGCTTAGCTGTTAAGGTGCTTGCCTGGAAAGCCAAAGGATTCAGGTTCGATTCCCCAGGACCCATGTAAGTCAGATGCACAAGGTGGTGCATGCATCTAGAGTTCATTTGCAGGGGCTGAAGGCCCTGGCCCATTCATTCTCAATCTCACTTTCTGCCTCTCTCTCTCTCTCTTAAATAAACAAAAGAAATTTTTAAAAATTAATATAAATAAATACAGTGTCCCTAACTACTTTTCATTAATACTTTCCTGTGCCTGTCAGTGTTTTTGTCACTGAGGTAGATGCCTGAGACAAACAACTGAACAGAAGGATTTATTTTGGCTCATGGTTTCCAAGGTCTCAGTCCATCATGATGGGCCAGGTATGGCAGAGCAGAACAGCTCATATCATGGTGATCAGGTAACGAAGTAAATACCTGCATTGGCTGGCTTTCTTCTTTTCTCTCTTTTGTTGGTACATCTGGGTCCTGGCATACTGGATAGATGGTGTTGCCCATATTCAAGGCAGGTCCTCCTCCCTTAGTTAACCCTTTCTGAAAACATACACCCCTTGAGAGGTACATCAGTGATGTCCTGGGAGGATCTCCGTCCAATCAAGTGGACAAGCGAGATTTTCCATCACCTTAACTACATTCTGTCACTTCAAAGCTCAACCAGAAAAACAGGATGTTTTGCAGAAAGGGATTAAGTACCGGGAATTTGGGCCTGATGAAATGAAGGGGGAAGGCCAAGGAAACCATGCTGGGCCACCTGAAGACAGGAAGCAAGGAGCTACAGCACTCTGCTCACTGAGGGGATGAGCCACAGGAAGGACCCTGAAGTCACTGGCCAAGTATCCTATCTGCTCTTCCCTTCCCCCGCCCCCCACACACTGCCTGCCTCCAGCCTTCCAGACTTGAGATAAGTACCAGTGATTGACAAGCTCTAATCAGAACACTACTGCAGGGTGTGCTGGGAAAGGTTCTCAGGCTTCCCAGCGTCTGCAGCACCGTGGGACATAAAACTGAGTTGCCCACAGGCCCTCTCACATTCAGGGGTCTGTAGTGTTCAGGATCATCTTGGCACCTGGGCATCATAGGGTCAACACCTAATTCGTCATAGGGTGTTGCTTCCGCACCCTCCTACCCTCCCTGCGCGAGGTCCTGGGTGAGTGACCAATTCTGTGCCTGCCTCCTTATGTGAAAAGAGAGGGATGACAACACGCTGACTCACAGGGCAAGGGTGAGGGTTGTGTGTATAATGTGCATAGAAAGCTCAGCACAGGGCCCGGTGCCCGTTGGGTACTCAGCACACACGCGCCGCTCTGACCATCACATGACAGCATTTCTCTGGGTAGGAGTATTGACTGCTTTGTTTGTCTGCCCCACATTTGATGCCCTTTGTGCTGTGTGGAATTCTCCACTGCGACAGCTTGGTGGAGGTGGGGGGACCTGTGTGAGTCAGACTTTCATTGCTGTGACAAAATACCTGAGAGGAACAGTGTAAGGGAGGCAAGATTTCTTTTGGCTCATGCTTTCAGAGATCTTAGCTCGGTTCAGCTGGCTCCCTTGCTGCTCTCACCTAATGGTGGCCAGGAAGCAGAGAGAGAGAAAGAAAGGCGTCAAGGCAAGATACAGCCTCCAAGCCAGGCATGGTAGCGCATACCTTTAATCCCAACACTCAGGAGGCAGAGGTAGAAGGATCGTCATGAGTTCGAGGCCACCCTGTGACTACATAGTGAATTCCAGGTCAGCCTGGGCTAGAGTGAGACCCTACCTTGAAAAAAAACAGAAAACAATAAATGTTGGTGAAGTTGTGGGAAGATTGGAACTCTGATCCAGGCTGACCTGGAATTCACTCTGTAGTCTCAGGGTGGCCTCCAACTCACGGTGATCCTCCTACCTCTGCCTCCTGAGTGCTGGGATTAAAGGCGTGACTACCACACCCAGCTGACAGTTTTCTTTCTTTTCTTTTTCTTTTAATATTAATTTAATTAATTTATTTATTTGAGAGAGAGAGGAAGAAGCAGATAAAGAGAATGGGCGCGCCAGGGCCTCCAGCCACTGCAAACGAACTCCAGATGCATGGGGCTCCTTGTGCATCTGGCTTACATGGGTCCTGGGGAATTGAACTGGGGTCCTTAGGCTTCACAGGCAAATGCCTCAACTGCAGCCCAACAGTTTTCTTTCTAAAAAAATATTATTTATTTGCTTTTTTTGTGTGTATATGGGCATGCCAGGGCCTCTTGCCATTGCAAATTCCAGATGCATGTGCCACTTTTTGTGTCTAGATTTTTTAAATGTTTTAATTAATTTATGTTTTATTTATTTGAAAAAGAAAAAGGGTTTTCAAGGTACGATCTTGCTCTAGCCCAGGCTGACCTTGAATTCACTATATAGTCTCAGGTGGTCTTGAACTCATGGTGATCCTCCCAAGTGCTGGGATTAAAGAAGTGCACCACCACACCTGGCTATAAAAAAATACTTTTAAAAACACAAAATTCTTCCTTTTTTTTTTTTTTTCCCCGGAGGCCTGCTCCTACCCTGTAGTTCAGGCTGGCCTGGAATTCACTCTGTGGAATTGGTAGCATTCTTTTACTAAGCTTACTTCTTTTCTTTTCTTTTTTAAGATTAAAAAAAATTCTTATTTATTTATTTGCTAGTAGAAAGAGAGATAGAAGAGAGGCAGACAGAGAGAGAATGGGCATGCCAGGCCCTCCAGCCACTGCAAATGAAGTCCAGATGTATGTGCCCCTCGTGCATCTGGCTTACGTGAGTCCTGGAGAATTGAACTGGGATCCTTTGGCTTTGCAAGCAAACGCCTTAACCGCTAAGCCATTTCTCCAGCTTCTAAGCTTACTTCTTTTAAGACTGCACCCAGGGACTGGAGAGGTGGCTTGGCGGTTGAGGCATTTACCTGCAGGCTGGGAGATCCCAGTTCTGTTTTCTAGGACCCACATGGGCCAGATGCACTGGGGGGGGCACATGTGTCTGGAGTTCCTGGCGTGCCCGGTCTCTCACTCTCTCTGTCTGCCTTTCTCTCTTGAATAAATAAATAAATAAATAAATAAAATATATATAAAAGACTGCACCCAGCACTAGGCAAACACTCTACCACTGAGCTACATGCCTAGATCTTCCCACTTTCCACCCCTCTTAGTTTGAGACAGGGACTCACTAAATTGCTCAGGCTGGCCTTGAACAAATGATCCTACCATCTCAGCCTCCTGTGAAGCTGTGTATAGGCATGTGCCACCATGTTGAGTTTGAGACAGGGACTCACTAAATTGCTCAGGCTGGCCTTGAACAAATGATCCTACCATCTCAGCCTCCTGTGAAGCTGTGTATAGGCATGTGCCACCATGCTTGACATAAAGTTTAACTCTCTTTTTTAATATGAAATTCACTTTTAAAAAAATTTTTGTTTATTTTTATTTATTTATTTGAGAACAACAGACACAGAGAGAAAGAGGCAGAGAGAGAGAGAGAGAGAGAGAGAGAGAGAATGGGTGCACCAGGACCTCCAGCCACTGCAAACAAACTCCAGATACATGTGCCTCTGGTTTACGTGGGTCCTGGGGAATATGGGTCCTGGGGAATGGAGCCTCAAACGGGGGTCCTTAGGCTTCACAGGCAAGTGCTTAACTGTTAAGCCATCTCTCAAGCCCCTCTCTCTCTCTTTTAAGGCCCAGGCTGACCTGGAGATCTGGAACTCACTCTATAGCCTAGGCTAGCTTGAACTCACGGCAATACTCCTACCTCAGCCTCCCAAGTACTGGGATTAAGGGCGTGTGCCATCATGCCCAGCTAGTTTGGCTCTTAAATATCCTCAAAGGCCATGTGTTAAAAGCTGGGTCCCCAGCCTATGGTACTGTTGAGAGATGGTGGAACATTTTGGAGGTGAGTTGTAGTGGAAGGAAGTTAGTTCATTGGAGTTGTGACCCTGAAGGAATGATGGGTCTTTCACTGCCCCTTCCTAGCTCTTTTTTGTCTTCTGGCTACCTTGATATGAACCACCATCCTCCACTGCACAGTCCTGCCATGACAGAGCGCCAGAGCAGTGTTCTCAGACAACCATGGACAGAAACCTGTGCAACTATAGCTAGAGTTCTGGAGCTTGTGCCTCCTGTCACCGCAAAGGCCAGTGAGCAGAGACAAGAACTGAAACTTCAACCTGTGCTTTGTTCAGACAGCTGGCAATCTGAAAAGACAGCAGTTTAAACTGGGCATCGTGGCACACGCCTTTAATCCCAGCACTTGGGAAGCAGAGGTAGGAGGATCACCAAGAGTTTGAGGCCACCCTGAGACTATATCGTTAATTCCAGGTCAGCCTGGGCTAGAGTGAGACCCTATGTTGAAAAACCAAAATAAATAAAACAAACAAACAAACAAACAAACAAATACCAGCAGCTTCACATCTGAAAAGACAAAAAAGGCTGTGGAGATGGCTCAAGTGGGTAAAGAGCTTGCTGGGCCAGCATTGGGCCCTGAGTGTAGATCCCCAAAGCCACAGAAAGGCAGACTCCTACAGTAAAATGGGCGGTGTAGTAAAGAGACTCCCTAGAAGCTCACAGGCCAGCTAGCCTGGCACACAGCGATGAACAAGACAGAGTATCAAACAAGGTGAAGGTGAGGGCCAAAGTTTGTTCTCTGACTTCCATGTGTACTGTGGCATGCATGCACCTGTACTCACACACATGCATGCACACACAGGCACCCATCTTATTTCTAGCCTGCAGGCTTTATAGGGAGAAGGGGAGTGGGATGGGAGCAAAGGTGGTCAGTCAGTCATCTTGGAGCTCAGTCTGCTCAGGCAATGAGGCATACCTGGGAGTCTTGTACTGTCTGTACCTCTCTCGTTATGAGCCCTTGCACTCTCCCCTCATTCTGTGGATGACCTCAGGTACTTCTTGAAACACTGGGTTTAGTTAATGTCTGCTGGTATCAATGTGTACTCCTTCAGGACATCCAGGCGGGGGTTGTTAGCTCCGAACAAACAAATCATTTAACAGTGTGCTCCTTTTAAGCTATTAATAACATGTATGTTCAGATTCTTATCAACAATATGGAGAGCAAATGTACCTTTTTTTTTTTTTTTTTTCCTGGTTTTTCGAGGTAGGGTCTCACTCTAGCTCAGTCTGACCTGGAATTCACTATGTAGTCTCAGGGTGGCCTCAAACTCACAGGGATCCTCCTCCCTCTGCCTCCCAAGTGCTGGGATTAAAAGCATGTGCCACCACGCCCGGCTTGTACCTTTTAAATATAGAATATAAAACTGTCCCTGTCCATTACTCCTATGTCCATAAGTGAAAATAACCATTACCTCCTTGTAAAATTTTGGTTTTTCTGGTCCAGGCTGACCTGGAATTAACAAGGGTGGCCTCGAACTCTTGGCGATCCTCCTACCTCTGCCTCCCGAGTGCTGGGAAAGAAGGATAGATTTCTTTGAACTCTTTTTTTAAAATATTTTATTTTTATTTATTTATTTGATATATATATAGAGAGAATGGGTGCACCAGGGCCTCCAGCCACTGCAAACAAACTCCATACTCGTGTGCCCCTTGTGCATCTGGCTAATGTGGGTCCTGGGGAATCTAACCTGGGTTCTTTGGCTTTGCAGACAAATGCCTTAACCGCTAAACCATCCCTCCAGCCCTCTTTTTTGTTTTTTGTTTGTTTTCAAGGTAGGGTCTCACTCTAGCTCAGGCTAATCTGGAACTCACTCTGTAGTCCCAGGCTAGCCTTGAACTCATAGTGATCCTCCTACCTCTGCCTTCCAAGTGCTGGGATTAAAGGCGTGTACCACTATGCCCTGATGATAGATTTATTTTGGCTCATGGACTCCAAGGGTTCAGTCCACCATGGCAGGGAGAGCATGGGAAAGCAGGACAGCTCACATCATCACAGTCAGCAAGCAGAGAAAAGGGGATATGGGAGAGGGGACAGGTTGAGATATGCCCCTAAGGACATGTGCCCCTCCTCCATGACTTCCTTCTCTTCCTTTTAATTGTTCTTTTCTTTTTCTTTTATTTTTTTAAACAATTTTCTTGTTCATTCCTGTGTACTTAGCAGAAACCCTGAATTGTACATATCCTTAGAAATATAAGGATTTTTAAAAATAAATTTTATTTATTTATTTGCAAGCAGAGAGGGAGGGAAGAGAGACAGAGTGAGAATGGGCATACCAGGGCCTCCAGCCACTGCAAATGAACTCCAGGCGCATGTGTCCCTTGTGCATATGGCTTATGTGGGACCTGGGGAATTGAACTTGGGTCCTTTGGCTTCCCAGGCAAATGCCTTAACCACTAAACCATCTCTCCAGTCCCAATGTTCTTTTCTTTTTAAATATTTTTATTTATTTGATTCAGAGAGACAGAGAACAAAGAGGCATGCAGAGAGAGAAAGAGAGAGAGACAGAATATGAATATGGGTGCACCAGGGCCTCCTGCCACTGTAAACAAATTCCAGATGCATGTACTACTTTGTGTATCTGGCTTCCTATGGATACTGGGAAATTGAATGCCAGGCCATCAGGCTTTGTAAGCAAATACCTTTAACTGCTAGGTCATCTCTCCAGCACCTAATTTTTAAAATAATTTTGTTATTTTGAAAGAAGAGAGACAGCCGGGCGTGGTGGCACACGCCTTTAATCCCAGCGCTCGGGAGGCAGAGGTAGGAGGATCGCTGAGAGTTCAAGGCCACCCTGAGACTACATAGTTAATTCCAGGTCAGCCTGGACCAGAGTGAGTGAGACCCTACCTTGCAAAAAGCCAAAAAGAAAAAAAAAAGAAAAGAAAGTAGAGAGACATGCAAAGAGAAAAAGAGAGAGATTGAGAGAGAGAGAAAAGATGCATCAGGGCCTAGTGTCACTGCAAATAAACTCCAGACACGTGCCCCCTTGTGCATTTGGCTTTATGTGGGTGCTGAGAAATCGAACCAAGGTTTTCAAGCTTCGCAAGCAAGTCCCTTTAACCACTGGGCCATCTCTCCAGCCCCTAATTTTTCTTTCTTTCTTCCTTCCTTTCTTCCTTTCTCTTTTCTCTTTCTCTCTTTCTCTTTCTCTCTTCTCTTCCTTCCTTCTTTCTCTCTCTTTCCTTTCTTTCTTCCTTCCTTCCTTCCTTCCTTTCCTCCCTCCCCCTTCCTCCTTCCCTTTCTTCTTTCCTTCCTTCTTCCTTTATTTTTGGAGGTAGGGTTTTCTTCTAATCCAGGCTGACCTGGAATTGACTATGAAGTCTCAAGGTGGCCTCCAACTCACAGCAATCCACCTACTTCTTCCTCCCAAGTGCTAGGTGTGTGCCACCCTGCCTGGCCTAATTTTTCTCCTTCCTTCCTTCTTCCCTCCTTCCTCCCCTTCCTTCCTTCCTTCCTTCCTTCCTTCCTTCCTTCTTTCCTTTCTTTTTTCTTTCTTTCTTTCTTTCTTTCTTTCTTTCTTTTTTCTTTCTTTGTTTGTTGTTGTTGTTGTTTTTGAGGTAAGGTTTCACTCTAGCCCAGGCTGACCTGGAATTCACTATGTCGTCTTAGGGAGGCCTTGAATTCATGGTGATCCTCCTACCTTTGCCTCCTGAGTCCTGGGATTAAAGGCATGTGCCACCAAACCCTGCTAATTTTTTTTTCTTTCTTTCTTTTTTTTTTTTTTTTTGTTTTGCAAGGTAGGGTCTCACTCTGGTCCAGGCTGACCTGGAATTAACTATGTAGTCACCATGCCCGGCAAATTTTTATTTTTTTTAAAAAAAATATTTTATCTGTGATGGAGAGTGGAGTCTCAAAGGGGAAAGTGGGGGGGGGGAGAGGGAGGGAAGTACCATGGGATATTGTCTACAATTAAGGAAGTTGTCAATAAAAAATTTTAAAAATTTGCCGGGCGTGGTGGCGCACGCCTTTAATCCCAGCACTTGGGAGGCAGAGGTAGGAGGATCGCCGTGAGTTCGAGGCCACCCTGAGACTACATAGTTAATTCCAGGTCAGCCTGGGCCAGAGTGAGACCCTACCTCAAAAAATCAAAAAAAAATTTTTTTTTAAATAAAAAAAATTTTAAAAATTAAAAAAAAATTTTATCTGAGAGTGAAACCCTACCTTGAAAAGCCAAAACATTATATATTATATATATAGACAGAGAACAAAGAGGCATGCAGAGAGAGAAAGAGAGAGAGACAGAATATGAATATGGGTGCACCAGGGCCTCCTGCCACTGTAAACAAATTCCAGATGCATGTACTACTTTCTGTATCTGGCTTCCTATGGATACTGGGAAATTGAATGCCAGGCCATCAGGCTTTGTAAGCAAATACCTTTAACTGCTAGGTCATCTCTCCAGCACCTAATTTTTAAAATAATTTTGTTATTTTGAAAGAAGAGAGACAGCCGAGCGTGGTGGCGCACGCCTTTAATCCCAGCGCTCGGGAGGCAGAGGTAGGAGGATCGCTGAGAGTTCAAGGCCACCCTGAGACTACATAGTTAATTCCAGGTCAGCCTGGACCAGAGTGAGTGAGACCCTACCTTGCAAAAAAAAAAAAAAAAAAAAAAAAAAAGAACATGCAAAGAAAAAGAGAGAGATTGAGAGAGAGAGAAAAGATGCATCAGGGCCTAGTGTCACTGCAAATAAACTCGACACGTGCCCCCTTGTGCATTTGGCTTTATGTGGGTGCTGAGAAATCGAACCAAGGTTTTCAAGCTTTGCAAGCAAGTCCCTTTAACCACTGGGCCATCTCTCCAGCCCCTAATTTTTCTTTCTTTCTTCCTTCCTTTCTTCCTTTCTTTTCTCTTTCTCTCTTTTCTCTTTCTCTCTCTCTCTTCCTTCCTTTCTCTCTCTCTTCCTTTCTTTCTTCCTTCCTTCCTTCCTTCCTTTCCTCCCTCCCTCCCTTCCTCCTTCCCTTTCTTCTTTCCTTCCTTCTTCCTTTATTTTTGGAGGTAGGGTTTTCTTCTAATCCAGGCTGACCTGGAATTGACTATGAAGTCTCAAGGTGGCCTCCAACTCACAGCAATCCACCTACTTCTTCCTCCCAAGTGCTAGGTGTGTGCCACCCTGCCTGGCCTAATTTTTCTCCTTCCTTCCTTCTTCTCTTCCTCCCTTCCTTCCTTCCTTCCTTCCTTCCTTTCTTTCCTTCTTTCTTTCTTTCTTTCTTTCTTTCTTTCTTTCTTTCTTTCTTTCTCTGTTTTTTTTTTGTTGTTGTTGTTGTTTTGAGGTAAGGTTTCACTCTAGCCCAGGCTGACCTGGAATTCACTATGTCGTCTTAGGGAGGCCTTGAATTCATGGTGATCCTCCTACCTTTGCCTCCTGAGTCCTGGGATTAAAGGCATGTGCCACCAAACCCTGCTAATTTTTCTTTCTTTCTTTTTTTTTTTTTTGGTTTTGCAAGGTAGGGTCTCACTCTGGTCCAGGCTGACCTGGAATTAACTATGTAGTCACCATACCCGGCTAATTTTTCTTTTTTTAAAAAAAATATTTTATCTGTGATGGAGAGTGGAGTCTCAAAGGGGAAAGTGGGGGGGGGGGAGGGAGGGAAGTACCATGGGATATTGTCTACAATTAAGGAAGTTGTCAATAAAAAATTTTAAAAATTTGCCGGGCGTGGTGGCGCACACCTTTAATCCCAGCACTTGGGAGGCAGAGGTAGGAGGATCGCCGTGAGTTCGAGGCCACCCTGAGACTACATAGTTAATTCCAGGTCAGCCTGGGCCAGAGTGAGACCCTACCTCAAAAAATCAAAAAAAAAATTTTTTTTAAATAAAAAAATTTTTAAAAATTAAAAAAAAAATTTATCTGAGAGTGAAACCCTACCTTGAAAAGCCAAAAACATTATATATTATATATATATATAATATTAAATTTAAAAATATATATATACATATCAGCACTTGGGAGGCAGAGGTAGGACTGCTGTGAGTTCGAGGCCACCCTGAGACTTCATAGTCAATTCCAGTTCAGCCTGGACTAGAGCAAGACCCTACCTCAAAAAACAACAAAAATTTTTAAACTTTATATATTGGAGATAGAATGGGCACACCAGAGCCTCTTTCCTCTGCAAAAACTCCAGACACATGTGCCACCTTGTGCATCTGGTTTAAGTGGGTACTGGGGAATCAAGCCTGGGTCCTTTGGCTTTGTAGGCAAGCGCCTTAACTGCTAAGCCAGCTCTCCAGCTCTAACTTTTCTGTCTTATTTATTATTTATTTATTTATTTATTTATTTATTTATTTATTTATTTATTTATCAGAGACAGAGAGAGAGAAAGAATGGACACACCAGGGCCTCTAGCCACTGCAAATGAACTCCAGATGCCTGTGCCACTTTGTGCATCTGGCTTACGTGGGACCTGGAGAATCAAACCGGGATCCTTAGGTTTCACAGATAAGCGCCTTAACCACTAAGCCATCTCTCTAGCCCTGCCTTTTTAAAAAAATATTTTGTTTTTTCTTTATTTGAGATGGAGAGAGAAAGAGAGAGAGAGAGAATAGGCATGCCAGGGCCTCTAGCCACTTCAAACTCCAGATGTGTGTGCCTCCTTGTGCATCTGGCTTACATGGGTCCTGGGGAATTGAGCCTGGTCCTTTGGCTCTGCAGGCAAGCACCTTAACCGCTAAGCCACCTCTCCAGCCCAACTTTTCTGCTTTTTAACTCAGACACTTGGTCCCATGATAAAATGCTGACTATCACAGTGTGATAGCAACAGGAAGAAGGGCAGTGTGAAGACCCTACCTGGTTGCAGGCAGGTCATGAATTTAAAGCAGAACTAGTTGAACCAGTTGTAGCATGTTTTTCAAGAACACTGGGCATTTCCAGCATTTCCGGGGCAGTTGAGGAGGCAGGGGGAAGAGGAGGCAGTCCACTCATCTAGGGTTGAGGATTGCCAGGTTCTTGCCCCAGAGGAGGGAGTGATGTGTTAGTGAGGGTGGGCCAAGTGCTGTAACAAGCAGTTCCCGGTCTCAGTGAACATCACAGACCTCTGCTTTCCCTGCACCCCCCCCCCCCGACCCAGGTAGGATCTGGGATTAAAGGTGCATGCCACCACACCCCGTAGACCTCCAGCTTGCTCTTTGTTCACACAAAATCCCTGCAGGTGTTCCTGGCCAGGTACTCTAAGTCCCAGAGCTCTCTCCCTCCCCGCATCTGGCCATGCTCAGACCAAGTGTGGGATTCTGGGACCACTTCCTGATCTGGTAATTGAAGATACCTCTGGGCTGAGAAGAGGGACATGCCACTCCCTCTAACCCTATCTCAGCACATCGCCCTAGGCCCCTCCCTTCTCTTCCATTAGAACCCTCTCTCTGGGCCTCTCCAGCTCTCGCACTTCCCTACTCCCTGCTGGCTAGTGGTTGGGATTCAGCACTCTCACTTGCCCATAGCCTAGGTTCAATTCCCACTCAGGGAATCATCTGTTAGATTTTGGAGTCAAGACAGAGGCGCCCAGACAAGCCGTTTCTTGAGTTTAAGGTTTTATTGTAATGGGGGAGAGAAAGAGGAGGGAAGGAAGAGAGAAACAAAGAGGTTGAGAGGGAGAGAAGAGAGAAACTTCCCTTTGAGGCAGGGCCCTTGGGCGATGTGCTGAGGTAGGGGCTTGGCAGGGAGAGGTTGCCTTTCCCACCTCTTTGCACAGAGGTATCCTCTCCACCATGGGGGTGTCAGAATCCCAGATCTAGTGTTAGCATGGCCAGATTCCCGGGAGGAGGGAGAAAGCCCTGGGACTCTTACAGGCATTTCTAGTCCATGTGGTGGCACAGGTGTCCAGGCTCCCTCCTCAGGACCCTGATGATCCTCATTTTGTAGCCTGGGAAGGAAAAGAATACGGGGGAGCATCCCAGCCCTTGGCCCTAAAGGGAGACTTCTCTCTAATTCGCTTCTCTCCATGCTTTTGTTCATTCAGGCAGTGGGCAGCTGGCCTTCTGTGTGATGAGCCCGGGGTTCTTAGTGTTAGAACCCGAATGGCTCCATTTTTGCACTCTGACTGCCATTTTATTGTAACTCTCTTGTTTCCCACGAGCGACCCAACCACCCCCTTCCCCATTGTCACTTTCCTGGAATGACCCCAAAATACCACCGTCTGTGCACTTATCACTTCCCTGAAATGGCCCATATCCTGAGGCAAGGTGAACCACCCTGTAACCAAAGAATTCCAATGATCCCACTGCCCCATAAGTAAATCTTCCCTAGTCTGTAAAAGAAGTGGCTTCTGACCTGCCTGGTCAGAGCTCTTCTCAGGCTTTCCCCGACTAAAGCCTGTCTCAGCTGTTGAGTGGAGTCTTCTCTCTGGTTTTTCTTTCTTTCTTTCTTTCTTTCTTTCTTTCTTTCTTTCTTTCTTTCTTTTTTAAGATTTTATTTTTATTTATTTATTAGAGACACAGAGAGAGGGTGAGAGAGAAAAGAAAAGAAAAGTAAAGTAAAAAAAAAGAGGGCCTGGAGAGATGGCTTAGCGGTTAGGGTGCATGCCTGTGAAGTCTAAGGACTCAGGTTCGATTCTCCAGGTCCCATGTAAGCCAGATGCACATGATAGCACATGCCTCTGGAGTTTGTTTGCAGTGGCTAGAGGCCCTGGCGTGCCCATTCTCACTCTCTCTCCCCCTCTCTCTTTCTCTAATAAAGAAATATGTAAATGAATAAAAAAGAAAGACAGAAAGGAAAAGTAAAGAAAAGAAATTCTCCTTCCTAGTCAGTCAGGCTGGGTTCTGGTCCTGCTAGGGAAAGCACAGCAGCACCCTCCCTAGCTGACTACCTGCCAGAAAACAGGCTATCTTGCCCCACCCCTACTGGTCCTTGGGATCAAACTAAAGGTCTTTTTTTGTTTGTTTGTTCTTTTTTTTTTTTTATACAAGTATTTTTATTTATTTATTAGAGTCAGAGAGAGGGAAAGAGAGAGGAGAATGAGAATGGGCATGCCAGGGCCTGTAGCCACTGCAAATGAACTCCAGATTCGTGAGCCTCCCCCCGCACCCCCCTGTGCATCTGGCTCATGTGGGATGTGGAGAATTGAACCAGGATCCTTAGGCTTCGCAGGCATGTGCCTTAACCACTAAGCCGTCTCTCCAGCCCTCATTTTTGCTTTTTCAAGGTAAGGTTTCTCTCTAGCTCAGGCTGACCCAGAATTCACTATGTTATCTCAGGCTGGCCTTGAACTCATGGTAATCATACTTCTGCCTCCCAAGTACTGAGAGAAAGAGAGGAAGATTAGATAGATAGATAGATAGATAGATAGATAGATAGATAGTAGATAGATAGATAGATGGAGAGAGAGAGAATTGGCACACCAGGGCCTCTAGCTACTGTAAATGAATTCCAGACGCATGAGTCACCTTGTGCATCTGGCTTTATGTGGGTTTGAACCTAGATCCTTTGGCTTTGCCTTCAAGCTCCTTAACCACTAAAGGCATTTCTCCAGGCCCCCTTTTTTAGTTTTTTGAAACAGTGTCTCATGTAGCCCAGGCTGACCTCCAACTTGCTAGATACTTAGGATGGATTTGAATGCCTGATCCTCCTTGCCTCCACCTCCCAAGTGCTGGGTTTACAGGTGGACACTACTAGCCCCTCCTCATTTAACTTTAAAAAAACATTTAGGGGCTGTGAAAATGGCTTAGTGGTTAAAGCATTTGCCTGTGAAGCCTAAGGACCCCAGTTTGATTCCCCAGGTCCCATGTAAGCCAGATGCACAAGAGGGCACACGTGTCTGGAGTTCATTTGCAGTGGCTGGAGGCCCTGGTGCACCCATTCTCTCTTTCTCTCTGCCTTTTCCTCTCCCTCAAATAAATAAATAAAACATTTTAAAAATACTTTATAAAAAAATTTAGTATTAAGCCGGGCGTGGTGGCGCACGCCTTTAATCCCAGCACTCGGGAGGCAGAGGTAGGAGGATCGCCGAGAGTTCGAGGCCACCCTGAGACTACATAGTTAATTCCAGGTCAGCCTGGACCAGAGTGAGACCCTACCTCCAAAAACCAAAAAAAAAAAAAAAAAAAATTTAGTATTTATTTATTTACTTGAGAGAGAATAGGCATGCCAGGGCCTCTAGCCACTGCAAACGAACGCCAGTCACATGTGCCACCACGTGGGTTCTGGGGAGTCAAACCTATGTCCTTAGGCTTCACAGGAAGTGCGTTAACTGCTAAGCCCTCTCTCCAGCCCCTCATTTAATGTTTTGAGCACTTACAATGGGCATACACTGTGGGAAGAAGAGGGACCAAGGGGTAAATAGATGTGGGCAGCAAGGAAACAACAGAGGGGTCTCACTACATGAACCCAAGGTCTTGGAGAGAAGGTTGGCAGGGGTCCTTGGTCCACTAAAGACCTTAGTCTGGCCGCTGAGGATGGAAATAGACAAGCAAGGACTTGCCGTAAGAAGGGTATCACAAGCTGCTTGCCACCCAGACCCTCCTCTTCTCCCCCGCATTGTACAAACTCCTAACAAACAGCAAAGGCACTTTAGTCAATGCTTGCCATTAGTCCCTCCCACAACCTGAGCTTTAGAGGATAACTTGCAGCCTGTTACCAAAGCCAAGGTATTTGACAGACAGGGAGGGCCCCTTCTCAGTTTAAGCCACGTCCACAGTCTGCCTAGTCTGGCCGGCCTAGCGAGCTAGGCTCCTGTCCACACTTCCTGGGGACAGAATCCGGTTAGACTGGATTCCTTCTCCCTGGGCAATCAGTGGCATTGGAATTCGACCCAGTCAGAGAAACTGGGGTTGGGGGGGGGGTGGAAGGGTCAGCCAGTACTCAGCTGGTCTTCTCACCATCCCTCTCCCCACTTATCCATGGCCCTCTGCGTGCTCTGTTGTCCAACAAGCTTGAGGACTGGCCAAGGTCACATAGCGTGGTCGTTCACAGGCCATTTCTGGTGGTTTCTACCCAACAGAGTGGGGACCCTGCTTGCTTGTGGGCACCTTGGAGGGGTTGGGGACAGATCATTCCTTAC
Source organism: Orientallactaga sibirica (assembly GCA_036365145.1). Classification (NCBI taxonomy): domain Eukaryota; kingdom Metazoa; phylum Chordata; class Mammalia; order Rodentia; family Dipodidae; genus Orientallactaga; species Orientallactaga sibirica. The sequence goes on along the minus strand of JAEOAD010000042.1, from coordinate 6,983,825 downwards.
AAGACTGCTGACATCCAAACCAGAGATGACAAGTGCCCTTGGAGAGAGAGAAGTACCCAGGATGGACCATGGTATCCTGAGAGAGGAGAGGTACTGACTCCTGCCTGGGCCTCAGCTTACCTATCAGTACTGGGTGGGAGGTGAGTCTCCTGCAGAAGGCCACCAGGCAAAAGTCCAGCCCATAGGGCCCAGTGCTGACCGAGGAGAGGGAGAGTTCAGTAGGGTGTAGTACCTGTACCCAGGTTTCTCAACTCCAAGGTGTCTGGAATGATTGTGTGAGGTCACATGCCATAGCACATGTGTGAGGATCAGATGGTAACCTTGTTCAGTTAGGAACAAAGCAGACAATGGAAGGAGAGGAACCCCTGGACCGGTTCAGAGAAATGACATTTCATTTCTAGTTGAGCTAGATGGCTTGGGTCACCTCGGGGGGAAAAAAGAGACAATTGTAAAATGTCAATCAGAGTTCAAAAATGGAGAATTTTGGTTCTAATCCCTTCCACCTTGTTTGAGGCAGAGTCTCTCTCTCTCTCTTTTTTTTTTTTTTTTTTTTTGTTTTTGTTTTTGTTTTTCAAGGTAGGGTCTCACTCTAGCTCAGGCTGACCTGGAATTAACTATGTAGTCTCAGGGTGGCCTCAAACTCTTGGTGATCCGCCTACCTCTGCCTCCTGAGTGTTGGGATTAAAGGTGTGCTCCACCACGCCTCGCCTTGCATGGGGTTTTTACATATATGTTAAAAGCATTTGTCCATTTGCTGGGGCTTAGTGGCACACACCTGTGAATCCTAGTTGGGAGGTAGAGGCAGGAGGATCGTGAGTTCCAGGCTAGTCTTGGTTACATATTGAATTCAAGGTCAGCCTGGGCTACATCGGGAGACGGTAGCCTTCCTTACAGGAATGAAGATACTCTAAAGATACATTCCTTTTGGCTATTAGACTATTGAAACAATGGACCTCAAGAAATTGGAATTTCTCCCAAAATCTCATGCTGGGAGAAAAAAAAGGCTAGGATCCTGGTACTACCAGGAGGGGAAGCTTGTCTCCTGAAAAGAGCTTTCTCACAGTGTTGACAGCTTCTCAGACCTCCTCGCGGGGAGGGAGATTGGAGCTGAGAAGATGTGGAGGTTGGGATCACACCTTGACCAGGAATGTTTAGTTATGAAGACCTCTTCCCTGCTATTTAAACCTTAACCTTGGGTTAGGACCCCTCCCCCAAGATGGATTTGGGATTGTCATTGTACCTTCCCTTAAGTGGCCATATTGAATACACTCTCTCCCCCTCTTTCTCTCTAATAAATAAATAAATAAATAAATAAATAAATAAATAAATAAATGAAAATTTTTTTTTTTAAGTTAAAAAAATAATTTAAGTTCTGGGTCAGTCCAGCAGATGTACCTGTAATGTGTTACTTTAGCGCTTTCCCCTGAAGGGCTTGATCTGTAGATGGCCAGGTGGCCCTGGGAGTAAGAGGGAAACCTAACACACAAATCTCATTGTTGGACAGAGACAAGACACAGATCTCTCTGGTGTTTATGCTGCCCCGGGAAAATCCCTAATGGCTCTTTCTTAGCTTCCCTGCCTTGTAGAGCCAGGAGGCTGCAGGCACAGGGACTCTCAGGATCTTGGCCCCAGCATAATGAGTGAATGCCAAGTTGCTGTGAATAGATGGGGACTTCTTAGAAGAATTTTTTTATCTCTCTATGCTTCTGTGGCACTACTAACAGAAAAACAGTCTCAAGATTTATGTTTAAATTTAGATGTGTTCAATATTGAATTTGTAAGAAAATTTCTAATAATGCTTGAATCTGGGCCTGGAGAGATGGCCTAGTGGTTAAGTGCTTGCCTATGAAGCCTAAGGACCCCAGTTCAAGGCCCTATTCCCCAGGGCCCATGTAAGCCAGATGCACAAGGTGGCACATGCATCTGGAGTTTGCTTTCATTGGCTGGAGGCCCTGCCATGCCCATTCTCTATCTATCTGCCTCTTTCTCTGTCTGTCTGTTGCTCTCAAATAAATAAATAATAAACAAAAAAATTTTTAAAAATAATGCTGGAATCTGCTTTCATATTTTTAAAAAATGTGTTTCAGGAAAGTTATAAGAAACAAAGTTCAGGGCTGGGAAAGTGGCTTAGCGGTTAAGGCATTTGCCTGTGAAGCCTAAGGACCCCTGCTTGATTCCCCAGGACCCACATAAGCCAGATGCACAAGGGGGCACATGCATCTGGAGGTCATTTGCAGTGGGTAGGGGCTCTGGCATGCCCATTCTCTCTTTCTCTCTGCCTCTTCTTCTCTCCCTCAATCTCAAATAAATAAATAAATAAAATATTAAAGAAAAAGAAACAAAGGTCCAAAATCAATAAATAATAAAATGTATATGTTTATTCTTGGTAAATAGTATAAGTCAAATCTGGTCTACTCTTTTTTTTTTAATTATTGTTTTTTATTGACTTTTATACTTACATACAAAAAAACCCCACCTGATGTTTCCCTCCCCTCCCCCCATTCCACTTTAGAACTCCAGTCTCCATCATATCCCCTCCCTCTCTCCATTAGTCTCTCTGTTAATTTGATGACATCATCTTTTTCTTCTATTTTGAGGGTCTTGCGAAGGTAAGGTCTACTCTTTCATTAAAAAGTAATTTCAAAAGGCCTTTTGAGAAAAAGAAGAACTTAAATGGTCGTATTAAAAGTCTTATGGGCCGGGCGTGGTGGCGCACGCCTTTAATCCCAGCGCTTGGGAGGCAGAGGTAGGAGGATCCCCGAGAGTTCGAGGCCACCCTGAGACTACATAGTTAATTCCAGGTCAGCCTGGACCAGAGTGAGACCCTACCTCGAAAAAAACAAAACAAAACAAAAAAAACAAAACAAAACAAAAAAAAGAAGTCTTATGGTAAGGACAATAAAAGTTTTTGTTGGTAGTTATGAAATGAACTGACTAAAAAAGATAAACTGGAGAAAAAAACTTTAAATGTTGGATGTTAAAGATTGTTACAGAGTGATCACATAGATAGTAAGGTGAAAGAATGACTATTAGCCTAGGGCTTACATCAGACTAACAAAGTATGGCTCTGGCTGGTAGCAGATTGCTATGGCATTCAGGTGTAAACTTAACTTTAATTTTTTTTTTTTTTTTTGAGGTAGGGTCTCACTCTATCTCAGGCTGACTTGGAATTCACTATGTAGTTTCAGGGTGGCCTTGAACTCATGGTGATCCTCCTGCCTCTACCTCCCCAGTGCTGGGATTAAAGGAGTGTGCCACCATACCCAGCTTTTAACTTTCATTTATTGATGTTAATCTGGTCATGATAATGGTCATGAAAGACTGAATTTAGAGTACCCAGCCAAATTAGTTAGGTGCCTCTATTTATCAACCTTTTAACTAAATTGTTTTGTTTTTGTTTATTTTATTTAAGAGAGGGAGAGGCAGAGAGAGAGAGAGAGAGAGAGAGGCAGAGAGACAGAGAATGGGCATACCAGGGCCTCTTTGTTTTTGTTTATTTATTTGAGAGGAGAGAGAGAGAGAGAGAGAATGGGCATGCCAGGGCCTCCAGCCATTGCAAGTGAACTCCAGATGCATGCACCTTTTTGTGCATCTGGCTTACATGGGTCCTGGAGAATTGAACCGAGATCCTTTGGCTTTTCAGGCATAAGCCTTAACGCTAAGCCATCTCTCCAGCCCTTTTAACTAAATTTTAAGGTTAAAATTGACTCAATATTTAATTCTCTCCTAAGGTATTATATCTAAAACCCTGAAGATTTGAGTAGTCATAGATTGTGTCATAAAATGTTAAGCATGTTTTGTGTATGATTTATGTATGATTTGGAGAAAATTGAAAATTTCTTTTAAACGTGCTTGTTTGCAAAGCCAGATGCACATAGTGGAGTATGCATTTGGAGATTGCAGTGGCAAATGGCCCTGGCATGCCCGTTCCCTCTCTTTCCATGAGACTTGTCTCCTTTTTTCATTAGATCATGGCAGTTTAGTCCAGTTCCTCTATTCTTTGGGTATATTAGATATAGCTGAATTAATTTCAGAAACTGACTTATAGATTGGATGGATGGACATCCTATTTAGCTTTTAAAAGTGTGGAATCTCCTCATTTAAAAGTATATATATTGAGCCAGGCGTGGTGGCGCACGCCTTTAATCCCAGCACTCGGGAGGCAGAGGTAGGAGGATCGCTGAGAGTTGGAGGCCACCCTGAGACTACATAGTTAATTCCAGGTCAGCCTGGACCAGAGTGAGACCCTACCTTGCAAAAACCAAAAAAAAAAAAAAAAAAAAAAAAAATATATAGGGCTGGAGAGATGGCTTAGCGCTTAAGGTGCTTGCCTGCAAAGCCAAAGGTTCGACTCCCCAGGACCCACATAAACCAGATGCACAAGGGGGCGCATGCATCTGGAGTTAGTTTGCAGTGGCTGGAGGCCCTGGCATGCTCATTCTCTCTCTCTCTCTCTCTCTACCTGCCTATTTCTGTATCTCTCTCTCTCTCAAATAAAATAAATAAAAATAAAATATTAAATAAATATAATATTAATATTTATATATTTATATATTTATATAAAGGTATCCTGATTATGATGAACTTTAAAAATTGTAAAATTTTAGCCAGGCGTGGTGGCTCACACCTTTAATCCCAACACTCGGGAGGCAGAGGTAGGAGGATCACCTTGAGTTCAAGGCCACCCTGAGACTACATAGTGAATTCCAGGTCAGCCTGAGCTTGAGTGAGACCCTACCTCAAAAAACCAAAAAAAAAAAAAAAAATTGTAAAATTTTTCATATTTTCATATTTAAGCCAAAAATCTTACTACATAATATAGATTTCTTGTTTATTTAAAATTCTGTCAGCAGATTTTTTTTTTTTTTTTTTTTTTTTTTTTGTTTTTGCAAGGTAGGGTCTCACTCTGGTCCAGGCTGACCTGGAATTAACTATGTAGTCTCAGGGTGGCCTCGAACTCTCGGCGATCCTCCTACCTCTGCCTCCTGAGTGCTGGGATTAAAGGCGTCCGCCACCACTCCCGGCTAGCAGATTTATTTTTATTTTTAAAAAATATTTTATTTTTGGGCTGGAGAAATGGCTTAGCGGTTAAGGCATTTGCCTGCGAATCCAAAGGATCCCGATTCTATTCTCCAGGACCCACGTAAGCCAGATGCATAAGGGGCACATGCATCTGGAGTTCGTTTGCAGTGGCTGGAGGCCCTGGCATGCCCGTTCTCTCTCTGTCAGTCTCTCTTCTATCTCTCTCTCTGCTTGCAAATAAATAAATAAATAATTTAAAAAATATTTTATTTTTATTTATTTATGACAGGGAAAGAGGCAGAGAGAATGAGTATGCGAGAGAGAGAGAATGGGGAATTGAACTGAGGTCCTTAGGCTTTGCAGGTAAGCATCTCAATCACTAAGCCATTTCTCCAGTACCAGATCTTTTGTTCATAGTTTACTCTCTGTAGTCTCATGTGCCCTAAATATGTAAACTCTACTTTTTGTTAATATCAGGCTTTTCCAGATATCAAAATATTATAATTTGGCTTATACAAAGTACATGATATTTTAGCTATCAATAAGCATACATCACCATGCCTGGCTAAACCTCTGTAATGTTAAGATGGTTCTTGTCCTGTTCATGATGGTCTTGCTGGGTGATCATCACTGAGGTTATTAGATTATCTTTATAAAAGGTGACTTATTATAATCTTGTTCTTAGAAAAACTGAGGAAGCTCCCCATGTCTTAGGGAAATCCACTGTATACAAACAATGTTAATATAGTTTGTCTAAGCTTCATATAACATATAAATATTTCTTTAGTTAAGCCTTAAGATTGTTCAATGGTAAAAGGTACTTTTTAAAATCACTTATGTCTGTCATATTATCTCTACTATGTGTTAACATTGGGCTTCCTTAACTCAACAATTACCAAGTTTTATTTTATTCTTAAGCTATGTATAATCAGTCTCAGTCAAGGTTTCACTTAATTACTTGTCTCATTTCTGGTATCTTAAGTTCTTTGTGTATAAAGACATTGATATTTGGGCTGGAGAAATGGCTTAGTGGTTAAGGCATTTGCCTGCGATGCCAAAGGACCCAGGTTCAATTACCCAGGACCCACGTAAACCAGATGCGCAAGGTGGCACATGCGTCTAAAGTTTGTTTGCAGTGGCTGGAGGCCCTGGCGTGCCCATTCTCTCTCTGTCTGTCTCCTATTTCTCTCTCTGCTTTCAAATAAATGAATTAATTAATTTAAAAAAAGATATTGATACTTAAGACATGTTTCCTGCCCTAGAAAAATAATCTTAAATTGCTGTTCTGCTTCCAGTTTGGGGGGTTATTGGTACTTACATTGATATACAGACTAGCCAAAGTTGTTTTCAAACACAGATGCCAAGTTTTTATACTGTCTTGTCTTTTTCCTGGCATACAATTTCTAGATTAAATCAATTGGCTTAAAGTTATTGCTAAAATAATTGGTAAAATATTGCTTTCAGGGCTACTCAAAGGTTCTGCCAGTACTTAGAATTGACAGATACTTAAAAGATAGAATGTGTATGCTTTCTATGTTCCAGATATAGCTTCCATTGTTACCTGACAACTAAACTTAAATATTAATCAGAATGATTTTAAGCTATTGTGTCATTCTCTAACCAGATCTGCTTTGCTAACCAGATATATTCTGCACCTTTTTAACTAATCTGTTTTGCTTATCAGATAGGTACAGTCTCTCTGAGTGATTAATAACCATATGTAGAAGCCAAAATAATTGGAAACATTGGAGTTAAAAGGATAACTGATATTTTGGTTTCTGCTCCCAGGTCAGAAGGCCACAGGAGATGATGGGACACTTGCTAACTTCTAGCCTCTGGTAAGTTGCCTGTCTTCTTGATCAGAGAGGACATGGAGACCCAGAGATGGATTCCAAGCCAGTGTATCTGTAACAGGAGAGTCACGCTGGAAGAAACTCAGTCCTTCAGGCTTCCCAAAAGAGGGAGGACCACTTGGTCAGCATGGCCTTGGCTTATCCTAGCAGATGACAATGCTGAGAGTCATAGAATTCCTCACAGGTCCCTAAAAGTCTCTCCTACAGTGCCATTATTGACCTCCAAAATATACAGTTAATTCCAGCAGCCTACATGGTCTTAATCACCCAACAAGAAAAATATAACTATAAAATATAACTACAATATAATCCATAATTCAGACCAATAGGATCCCCTGTCAGATGCTGACTTACAATAATAGTAACTCTAACATTAACTCATGCCTTCTGCGTCTGCCTGTCCCTGATCAACTTCACCTACCCTGACCCCAGCTCCTCCCACTTGCCTTAGCCAGAATCAGAGCTATTCCTTGGGCCCCCTCCTTCCTTAGCCCTTACCCTACCTCATCCAGGGATAAGTACACTGCCACCCCACGGGACACTCTCAAACTTAAACTCTCCCGTGTTCCTACTCTTCCCCTGATCCCAAAACACTGATGCCCCTCAGCCTCCTCTCTCTTGCCCCAAGCCCTCTATCCATTGCCTCTGAGTGCTCCTTCTCCCCTTGCACCTGGCATTTTGATGGAATGCACTCACTATGGATCTCACCACTCTGCCACCTCTAGCCACCATGGAACTGCCTCATCACCTGCCCTGAAGGGAGACCCATCGACCGCATTATCCAGCTTCTCCAAGAACTCATCTAAGAACTCATTGTCCCTACGGTCAGCACAAAGAAATTAACTTTCATCTCGTATCATTAACAAAAGGCTAGAATGTTAGGTCAGACAGGCTCCCAACAATGGCGTCACCAAGGACAGCAGGAGGTGACAGAGACAAGGAAGTGGATTATCCACATTCTTCAAGAAACTGCCCAGCCATTATCCCTTCCTTGCCTGCAATGCCCCTTATTTTGTAAATCACCTGGTCACTGTTCTGGTGTCACACCCTGGCTATCTTAGATCTCCCCTAAAGGAACCTTTCTTACTCAGCTCTTTCCCTTCCTCACTTTCCCTCACTGAAAATACCCTATAAAGCCCATTACCTGAGAAACTCAGATTGGCTGTGCTCCTCTCTTGTGAGTCAGTCCTGGCAGCTTGTGCTTTCCCTGAATATCTTTGCCTCAGAGTGGTTTGTGTGGTTGTGGTCACTGCCAAACCTTACAATTACAACCATTGAGATTGGGCCAGCTGACCTGCACTGGGGCAACAGGAAGAATGTAGACTCTTTTGAAGGGGTCTGAGTGCTCAAGGAGTGTCCTGTTCTTCAAAGTCTGCTTTATCCCCTGCCCCATTAACAAATTGGCACCCTACCTGGTATTGTGGAGTATAAGAAATGCAGGAAAGAGAGGGTCACTGAGTTTGCAACATGGTCTTGTGTTTTGGAAATGGCCATGGACAGTGTGAAACAGGTTTGCTGGATGCCTGCATGGAGTCCCAATGGAGCCAAGAAAAATGGACCATGGGTTGTAGTGGAGACCCAGTGGAGATGCTAGGACCACAAGATGGCTGCTAAGAAAAGCTGCCTGCCCCAGATGAAGTTTTCTAGGACTGTAAGTAGCCTAGCTGGAGGGGCAGAATTGGAACTCAGAGACTTGCTGCTGGTCAGAATTCCTGAACGTGGAGACTTGTCACTGACTAGAATTGTTGGACTCGAAACTACAGGGTATAATGTTTGCCCTGGTTGTTTTAAATCTTGTATTGGTTGAATATTTCTTTGCTATGCCCAATGCCATCTTTTGCAGTATGAATGTTTATTCTGTGCAATTATGGTTTTTGGGAGGATTTTTTGGTATTATGGCTCAGTTAAAAGACCGCCACCATCATGGGTCGTATGCACGCTCCCTGGAAGGGTCTGTCCTAGTTGGCTCTGCCCTACCGCCACAGTGTGCCCACATGGCTGCAGCTGACATCGGACGACATGAAGGAGCAGATTTACAAATGGGCCAAGAAGGGCCTGACTCCCTCGCAGATCAGTGTGATCCTGAGGGACTCACATGGCATTGCACAAGTGTGCAATAAAATCTTGCGAATCTTGAAGTCCAAAGGACTGGCTCCTGATCTTCCTGAGGACCTTTACCATCTGATCAGGAAAGCTGTTGCTGTCCGCAAGCATCTTGAGAGGAACAGAAAGGATAAGAATGCTAAGTTCTGGCTGATTCTGATAGAGAGCCGAATCCACCAATTGACTTATTATCATAAGACCAAGCAGGTACTTCCTTCCAATTGGAAATATGAGTCATCCACAGCCTCTCCCCTAGTGGCATGAATTTATCTTGTGTACTCCAGCAATAAAATCTCTTGAACTATTAAATAAATAAATAATAATAAAATAAAAAGTTGGACTGAATGCATTGTATTTTATATCATGTATGGATATCAGTTTATGGGGGCCAGGGGCGGAATGTGGTGGTTTGATTCAGGTGTCCCCCATGAACTTACATCATCTGAATGCTAGGTTCCCAGCTGATGGAGATTTGGGAATTAACACCCCCTGGAGGCAGTGTATTGTTGGGGATGGGCTTATGGGTAATATAGCCAGTGTCCCCTTGCCAGTGTTTGGCACATGTTCCTATTGCTGTTGTCCACCTGATGTTGGCCAGGGGGATATGTCCACCCTTTGCTCATGTCATCTTTTCCCCCTGCCATCTTGGAGCTGCCCCTCGATTCTGTAAGCCAAAATAAACCTTTTTTTTTTTAAAAGCTGCTCTTGGTTGGGTGATTTCTACCAGCAATGCGAACCTTATCGCAACAGTGGTGCATGCCTTTAATCCCAGCTCTTGGGAGGCAGAGAGGTAGGAGGATCATCATGAGTTCAAAGCTATCCTGAGACTACACATTGAATTCCAGGTCAGCTTGGGCTAGGGTAAGACCCTACTTTGAAAAACCACACACACACACAAATTATTTTGATTTGTTCAAGGTAAGCTATGTCCCAATTTTGGTAATTGTTCATTCTTTTTTTTGTTTTGTTTTTGGAGATAGGGGCTCACTCTGGCCCAGGCTGACCTGGAATTCACTATGTAGTCTCAGGGTGGCTTCGAACTCACAGCAATCCTCCTACCTCTGCCTCCCTAGTGCTGGGATTAAAGGCCACCACGCCCGGCTTGTTCATCCCGTATTGGAAGGTACCAGGAGCCTTAGAGAATGGAGAAGGTTGGGAGCATCTGTATGGATAGAGCTCCTATGGGCTTTGCTCTCTCATTTGTACTGGGGGTGAATTGCTTACTACATGGCCTCCCTTAAGAGCAGATGACAGCTGCTCTTTGCCAGCCTTGGGGAATCCAGCTGACAATAAGGTAGTCAGACATAACTAGATCTTTATGGAGATCCAGATCTACCACAAGCCTTTCCTGCTGGTTTCAGGGACTCTCACCAACAACCCTATATCATAGGAACAATTATCTCCACATTTGGCTCAGAGTGGTGGATGCTTTATTCAATGTCACATGACCTTCAAGGACAGATTTGTCAGCATAATGCTATGCAAATTGGGGATGAGACCTGCAGGCATCCTGTCACCTGTGTTCATTGGATCCTCTGAACCTGGGCCCCAGCTGCGGGTACTGAGGTGATTTCAGGTTTTGTAATGGAAGGCCAAGACAGCTTCTTGGATCTAAGACTATTGTAATGGGGAAGAGGAAGAAACCAGGGGAAGGAGGGAGAGAGACAGAGAGAGAGAGAAACCAGATAAAAAGAGGAGAAAAGATGGGGTTGCAAGCATCTGAGAAGCAGGAGATTCAGAAAGGGAGAAAGTGTGAGCCAGGGAGTAGATTTTACGGGGAGGAGAGAGACTGCTATGTGATGGTTGGGCCCTGGGTAGTGAGTGGAGGTTTGGGTTGTGGGGAGGTGACTTATTCTCCTCTTAGCCCAGATATACTCAATTACTATACCTGGAGGCAGTCATTGAGTCTCGGGGTTAACATGGCCAGGTGGTAGGGAACTTTGGGAGGGGGATGGGTAGACAGCTCTGAGACTCTAACAGCAGTATGGCAAAAGAACACTGAGTAAGAGCGCACTGGGGCTCAGAAGCCATTCATGGCCAAGTGGATACTCTGTGAAGGGCTTTGCTCTATTGCTCTGCTGGCTGGGGCAGTAACCCAATCCCCCAGCATAGAAGATTCCAGCCCATTGACTTCTCTACTCTCTCATCAATATTTGAAGGCTCAGAACTCGAGCGGTGCCTGATCCTGGGGAACTTGGTGGGGTGGGGTGGGCTGTTCTTGGCCCAGTCAAGCCTCTAGAGAACTCTCAAGGGAACCCCTAGTGCCAAAACTTCCAGGGCTAATAGTGCTTTGGGTACAGGACAGAAAAATAAGTTTCCTGGTCTTGGTGGGGCCTCCAGGACCTGCTGGCCTTGGGCAGACGGTTTCACCCCTTGATGAGAGGCCTCTGTGGCCTGGGAGGTGAGGTGTTCAGTAGACTACCTCACTGCTTTTGGAAAAACTGCTTCTTGGTAAAGGGTTCAAAGCTGCTCCTACAGGCAGACATTTTCCTTTCCTTTAATTTAATTTTTTTTTCCAGTGAGGTATGGTGGCACACACCTCTAATCTCAACACTTGGGAGGCAGAGGTAGGAAGATTGCCATGAGTTTGAGGCCACCCTGAGACTACATAGTGAATTCCAGGTCAGCCTGATCTACAGTGAAACCTACCTTGAAATCCCACTCCCCACCAAAAAAAGTTTTTTTTTTTTTCTTTCTTTCTTTTTTTTTTTTTTCTGTGCTGGGTCTAGAAACCAGAAACCTTAGACATGCTCAGCAAACAATAACTCTGAGGCACACCCTAGCCATTACAAAGCCTTTGCTAAGAATAGGCCTTACACATGGAGGTGCTGGCAGGGCTGGGGTCTTTGGGTGAGCCCTTCTGTGCTCTGAAGGGCCCTTGTCTCCCCAGGGACCCTAGGAACTTTTCTGCCTGGCCCTCATTCCAGAACACAGTGAGCAGTCAAAGAATGTGAGACCAACAGGGATTCTGTCTCCCTCCCTCCTTCCCAAAGCCCACACTCATGTAATGTCTTTCTTCAGAGTTCAGCATCAATTGTCAGGCATCACTCGCTGAGCCTTGTGAACATTCCTCCTGTCCCAGAAGAAAAGGTTTGTAATTGGAATAAACTCTTCTCAGGACCAGTGCCTGTCAGAGAAAATTTCTCCCCAAGCTTTGGTTAGTGTGCATGGATAGTAACATGTTGGTAACTAGACTATATACAATGCACTATATACACTATATACAATACACTTATTTTCTTACACAACACTGTTTTCCTTGGCTGTGAATTACGAGTATATGCATTATTCATCTTGAACCTGGCCACCTGGAGAGAGGCTACACCATGCAACACACTGCAAGCAACAATATGGCTGCTTCCTGTATGCTACATGCTCTTGGCAGATGTCCTTTCAAACAATCCTCTGAACCACCCATGTGCCTGATACTGTAGTCCCCAATTCACAGCTAAGGAAACCAAGACTCTGCTAAGGGCATCTGTCACTACAGTGAGATGCTGGGACCTCACTAAGATCTATAAACACTGGGGTCCTTCCTGCTTTCCTGGAGGCTTCAGTCTGGCGGGAAGGCAGAGAACCAGGCGTGAGGAGAACGAGATCGTGCAGGTGGGTAGTTTGGCAGTCTAGATTAGAGCAGGAGCCAGGAAGATGCACTTTCCTGTATCTCTGCTGCTATAAGGCCTATGGCGAACACATGGAAGATACTCCAGAAATGGGTGTGAAACTGAACCCTTCTTTGTTCCTTCAGACTGACTTCAACTTGCTCAGGTTTAACTTCTGTCAAATATACCAGCACGTGAGCCCAGTCTCTCCAGGTGCTAGAGATTCAGCTTATCCACTTTTATCCATTAATGATATGGCAATTTGATGTGTGGGGCATTTAAAATATATTTTAGACAGGGTGGGGAGAAGGGGCACTCCAGAGCCTCTTGCTGCTGCAAAGGAACTCCAGATGCATGTACCACTTTGTGCATCTGCCTTTATGTGAGTACTGGGGAACTGAACCCTGGCCAGCAGGCTTTGCAAGTATGTGCCTTGAACTCCTGTGATTCCCCCTACCTCTGCTTCCCAAGTGCCCAGCTTAGCTTTTGGAATTTTTTTTTTTGAGGTAGGGTCTTGATCTCTAGCCCAGACTGACCTGGAATTCACTATGTAGTCTCAGGGTGGCCTTGAACTCATGGTGATCCTCCTACCTCTGCCTCCCAAGTGCTGGGATTAAAGGCATGCACCATCATGCCGGCTGATTTTTGTTTTTTATTTTTATTGGTAAGTCTGGTTGTTCCCTTGTGATTGCTGTGTGTGTGTGTGCGCATGCGCTCGTGCATTGTGTGTGGGGGGGGAGGAGAGACTGAGACTCCAGGGCCTCTTATCACTGCAAACAAATGCCATATGAGTGTGTCACTTTATTTTATTTTATTTTGGCTTTTTTTGAGGTAAGGTCTCAAGTCTAGCCCAGACTAACCTGGAATTCACTCTGTATTCTTAGGGTAGCCTTGAACTCATGACAATCCTCCTACCTCTGCCTCCTGAGTGCTGGGATTAAAGTCATGTGCCACCATGCCCTGCTAAATAAAGATTTTTTGCTTGTTTATTTATTTATTTATTTGGTTTTCAAAATAGGGTTTCACTTTAGCCCAGGCTGACCTGGAGTTCACTCTGTATTCTCAGAGTGGCCTCGAACTCACAGCAATACTCCTACCTCTGCCTCCTAAATGCTGGGATTAAAGACATGTGCCACCACACCTGGTTTAAACATTATTTGTGATGGGCTGGAGAGATAGCTTAGTGATTAAGGTGATTGCCTGTGAAGTCTAAGGACTCAGGTTCGATTTCCCCAGTACCCAGGTAAACCAGATGCACAAGGGGGTGCATGTATCTGGAGTTCATTTGCAATGGCCGAATGCCCTGGTGTACCCATTCTCTCTTTCTCAAAATAGATAAATAAAGTTTTAAAAAATAAAAAATTCTTTGTGAGTTGGGCGTGGTGGCACATGCCTATTAATCCCAGCACTCAGGAGGCAGAGGTAGAAGATTTCAGCCAGTTCAAGATCACCCCAAGACTACATATTGAATTCCAGGTCAGCCTGGGCTAGAGTGATAGAGTGAGACCCTACCTGGAAAAACAAAACAAAACAAAATTATTTGCATGATTGTAGGTGTGTGGGGAGGCACCAGGGCCTCTTGCAGCTGCAAACAAACACCAAACACTTGTACTATGTTTTGCATTTGGCTTAAGTGGGTGTGTCATGGGACACATTTCCCCTGGGCAGACAAGGACACACATCTTCACCCCAAATAGGGCTCAGTTGGCCCCAAAGTATGATTACACAATACCAGTTCGATGAACCAATGAGTTTATTGGGGGGGGGTCACTTCAGAGCATAAAGAGGGGCCACTTACAGGAATGTGGACTCCCCAAAATAGCCACTTTGATGGAGATTCCTGTGTCAGAAGTACTCCTTGGATGCTCCTCCCTCAGCCCCAGGATGAGGGCTTACTTACAGAGCATCTGGAGCCCAGAGCAGCTGCACCACGACAAAGTCTCATTCCACCCTGAATGACAACTTCCCTACGGGTGCTTCTAGAAGCTCCTTGTCTCTGTCCAGGAGTATGAGACCACTGGGCAGCACTTTAGTGGGGCTCACAATACTGGGGTTACCCCCGTGGATGCTCCTCCCTCAGCCTGGGGGTGAGTGCTTACTTACAGAGCATGGAGACTCCAAAGAGACCTTAGGTGGAGCTCATTGTTCCTAAATCTTTTCCTCTCTATATATGCACTCTCTTTCTCCCTGAGGTTACATGAGATCTTGTGCATTACTATATACAGCTGACAAGGAGGCACCTAAACTTCAGGTAGGGGGTCTGATGACTCTCCCCACACCTCTGGTGAGTTGGCCCAGCTGCTTTTGATAAAGCAGGCAATAGTTGTTGACACCTTTCAAGGTGGAGGAAATTTGCCATACAATAGGGTGGCTTAGGAATTGAACCTAGGCTAGCTGACTTTGCAAACAAGCAAGCAAGCAAACATCTTTAACAGCTGAGCCATTTCCCCAGTCTTCTAAAGCCATTTTTTTGTTTTTTCAAAGTAGGGTCTTGCTCTAGTCCAGGCTAACCTGGAATTCATTATGTAGTCTCAGGGTGGCCTTGAACTCACGGCGATCCTCCTACCTCTGCCTCTCGAATGCTGGGATTAAAGGCATGTGCCACAATGCCCGGCTTTCTCTATAGCCATTTTATATCTGGAGTACTAATGGGTGGATTGTACACTGATTTTCCTTAAATTAGCTCAAAGGACTTAAGTTTCCAAGGGGGCAAACAATGCTGGGCCAGGCTTACATCATGCTCAGTGTCTGTGCTGCATCCTCCTAACCCTGAGTCCTGGAGCCCTACTACCTCCCCCACACTCCAATTTCATTCAAAGCTTTGAGTCTCAGGAACTTTTACTGAGGTGACCTCTTACTGCCACAGGAAGCTGTGCTCCCATTAAGGCTCTTGTGGATTTTCATGAGCTAAACAGGCGGATGCCAGGGAGAAAGTTACTTCAAATTACACAGATGTCACATTTTGCTTCTAGTGCAGCTTCCTCTCTCTGGCCACATTTCCAACACTGACTGGTGTGAGGACAAGGGCCTGTCACCTGAGCAGGCCACTGACAAGACTTCACCTCCTGCTGGTGCTTTTAGACAAAGTCCTTGGCTCCCTTATCTAAATGCCTTCCTGAACAGAGATCTTGATAACATTGGCCTCCCAGTCATCCAGCACAACTCCCACTTGGTCCAAGCCAGATCTCCCCCCCTCCCCATTTCTCTTAGGTTCAACTTCCAAGTTTATCTCCACCAAAGGCTCTTGCCAAAAGTCCTCTTCGCAACCTTTTGTTCAGTAAGATAATTTTTTTGGAGTACGTTCTGACAAGTACATACTCTGAAAATCTTTTGCGTCCCACAGGCTGTGACATTCAGTAAAGCCATTTCCTGTGCACACTGCTTTGGATTTTCTAGGTCTCCTTTTAGTTCACGTCCCAAACACGAAGCTGTAGGTTTATATTATCTGTACCCCACCTTGAGAGAGAGACATGAGGGAGTATGTGGGCAGGACTGCAGCAGGGGCCCTCTGCACTCCTCTTTGCCCAGGGGGCAAAGGTACATTAGTCATGGTCACGTGGCTATGTCCTGCAAAGTGTGTTTGTGTGTGTGTTGGGGGGGGGAGGTGACAGCGTCCACAAAGCCAGCAGCTCCAGTGGCAAGCACTTTTGGCCAGTGATTCGGGCAGCTGTGGCTGCCCCTTGGCAGAGATGTCCTGAGACTCTGTGTCAGCGCCCTCAGCACCACGGACAGGGAAACTGAGGCGGCCAAGGGTGCAGACTCCCAGGGCAGGTCTAGCAGGCTGCGTCCAAGCTGTTTGTATGGCCTTGAACCAGTCACTTCTCTCCCTCTTTTGGATCTTGATTTCTCAACCAGGGAATAGTCAAGACTCCGGACCTAGGTTAGACGGGACCTGGATGCCCGTCCTAGAACGCTGGGCCATGTTATAAAAACACACTTTGGGGCCCCAGAAGGAGCTGCCTTGCCCTAACGTCACGCGGGAAAGAGTAGCCAAGTCTCCAGACACATCAATTTCCTGCCCGCCTCTGCCAGCCAGGTCCCCCCAGCGGCCTTTGAAGCCGTGGATCTCGGAGAAAGGGTCGAGGAAAAAAAATTCATTCCCAAAACCCACTCCAGGGTGGTCCAGGGTTCAGGAGCCCTCTTCTTCTCTCTCCTGGGCGTGGTCCAGTCCGGATACGCGCTGCCCTACGAGAGTCCTCCCTTCCCCTCCCCCGCAACCTAGCTCCGCTTACCGGGTAGCCCTCGACCCCGAGGATCGACGCTCCGCCCCACTCTCGCGCTGGACCCGCCCCTCTCCGCCGGAGCCCAGGGGGCCGCTCAGCGCCTGGGGCGGGGGGGGGGAAAGGCTGCGCCCCAACCAATAGGAAGGCAGCATGGCGAGGGCAGCGGCGGTTGTGATGAGCCACGACGTCCAATCAGCAGTGAGCGCGGGGGCGGGCTGTGACGCGGGGCGCTCCTCGTGCGGCGCTGTAAAGGAGCGAGCGCCGCGGCCGGCTTCAGAGCAGACGCCCGCCGTTCGCCATTCGCTCACCGCCCGCCCGCTGCCTTCGCCCCCAGCCGCCGCCGCCGCCGCCGCCGCCGCCGCCGCCCTACGCGCGCCCCCTTCCCGGTTAACCGCCGCCCCGGCCCGTCGAACGAAGCCGGGTGGTACGATCCTCATCGCCTCCGATCTTTCCGTGAGGCGGGCGTCCGGCCGGATCCTGAGCCTCGCCCTCTCGCGCTGCGGCCGCGCGCGCCTCCTCGGTCGCCTGTCCGGCATGAAAACCAAGTTCTGCACCGGGGGCGAGGCGGAGCCTTCGCCGCTCGGGTTGTTGCTAAGCTGCGGTGGCGGGAGCGCGGCCCCGGCGCCAGGCGTGGGGCAGCAGCGCGACGCAGCCACGGAGCTGGACGCGAAACATCTGGGCGGACTGCAGCCGCCGCCGCCACCGCCTCCCCTGCCGCTGCCTCCGCTGCCTCCGCCGCCGCCGCCGCTCCTGACGCCGGCCGACGAGCAGCCCGAGCCCCGGACGCGGCGCAGGGCCTACCTGTGGTGCAAGGAGTTCCTGCCCGGAGCCTGGCGGGGCCTTCGCGAGGACCAGTTCCACATCAGTGTCATCAGGTCGGTGGCCGCGCCGCGCGCGGGCTAGAGGAGTGGGAGGACACACGGGCGGCTCCCGAGTAACGGGTCCCGCGAATGCCCGAGGCAAGGTTTTTTGGGAAAATGTCGCTTTCAGGATAAAACCGGGTTCTCTTCCGGGAGAACAATACCGTGCAGTCACGGAGAGTACATTTTTTTGTACCGAAGCTCAAAAAAAAAAAAAAAAGTGTCTAGAAGCCGGGCGTGGTGGCTCATGCCTGTAAGTCACCCTCCTCCCCCAGCATTTAGGAAGCTGAAGTAGGAGGATCGCTGTAAGTTCGGGGCCAGCCTGGGCTACAGAGTGAATTTCAGGGTCAGCCTGGGCTACAGTGTGACCCTGCCTTAAACAAAATGTGCCTAGAAAGCCTCTTTTCCGATTAGGTCCTTCAATGAAGGAGGGATATTGTGGCTGTGTTTTAAGAGGGAGGGGGTTGCACTAGGCAACTTTTCCATGAGTTCTTGTAGTCTGTGATTTTATTTTTTCCCTCGTTTGGTAGAGAGTCGTTTGGTAGAGGTTGATGGAAGGGAAGGCTCACCGTGGGGGCTTTTGATTCTTCATGTAGCTGTTGCTGGCCAGCGTAGGCAGGGGCGGCTCCAAAATTAAGAGTGAGGAACAAAAGATTCCTGCGGGCCCTTATTTATTTTAAAAACATTTTAAAATTTTATTTTTTTATTTGCAACCAGAGAGAGATGGAGATAGAAGAGAGACAGAGAGGCACACCAGAGCCTCTAGCCACTGCAAACAAACTCCAGATGCATGTGCCCCTGTGCAGCTGGCTTTCGTGCATCTTGGGGAATCGAACCTGGATCCTTTGGCTTCGCAGGCAAATGCCTTAACCGCTAAGCCATTTCTCCAGCCCATATTTAAAAAATATTTTTATTGGGCCGAAGAGATTGCTTAGTGCTTAAGGCTTGCATGTGAAGCCTAAGGACCCAGGTTCGATTCCCCAAGACACACATAAGCTGGATGCACATGGTGACATATGCTTCTGGAGTTTGCAGTGGCTAGAGGTCCTGGCACACCCATTCTCTCTCTCTCTGTCTCTTTCTCTCTCAAATAAATAAATAAATAAAATATTTTTAAAAAATTTATGTGTGTGTATGTGTACTATGTATGTACATGTGGGTGTGCCAGGGCTGCTGCAGACAAAGCATGCTCGCGTTTGTAAATTTGGGTTCTGGGGAATGAAACCCTGAAAGGTATGGTTTGCAAACAAGCACCTTTAATCACCTCCTCAGCCTTTTTTATTTATTTATTTATTTATTTATTTATTTATTTATTTATTTATTTTTGGTTTTTCGAGATAGGGTCTCACTCTAGCTAAGGCTGACCTGGAATTAACTATGTAGTCTCAGAGTGGCCTCTAACTCAGGGCTATCCACCTACCTCTGCCTCCTGAGTGTTGGGATTAAAGGCATGTGCCACCAGGCCTGGCTTCCTCAGGCTTTAAAAAATTTTTTTAATTTATTACATATTTGTAAGGAGAGAGAGGGAGAGAATGAAAGAATGGCCATGCCAGGGCCTCTTTGCCACTGCAAATAAACTCCAGATGCATGTGCCAGTTTGTGCACCTGGCTTTACTTGGATATTGGGCATTTGAACCTGGGCCTTCAGGCTTCACAAGCAAGCACCTTTGTAGTCACTGAGCCATCTCTCCAGCCTTTATTTAAAAAAAAAAAAAATTTTTTTTTTTCATGATAGAGTCTTGCTCTAGCCCAGGCTGATTTCTCTTATATGTAAGAGAACGTAGATTATAAATGCAATTGTGTAGTCACACTTAAAAGGAAATAGAGAATTTCAAAGCATGCATAATGGTGCTTGCTTATAATCTGAGCCTCAAAAGGCTAAGGCAGTAGGATTGCAGCAAGTTAGAAATCATCCTAGCCCAGCAATTCAGTATGCAGCCTCAGAGTAGCCTCCAACTCATCCACCTACCTCTGCCTCCCACGTGCTGGGATTAAAGGTGTGCACCACCACGCCAGGCTCCAGCCTTTATTTATTTTATTTTATTTTTTTAAAATACTTTATTTATTTGAGAGGAAGAGGCAGATAGAGAGAATGGGCACACCAGGGCCTCTAGCCACTGCAAATGAACTCCTGATGCATGTGCTCCCTTGTGCATCTGGCTTGTGGGGGTCTTTTCCCCAGCCTTCCAGCCTTTATTTTTACACTGGTATCTTTTTTTTTTTTATTTTTAGCCTTTATTTTTAAAAAGATGGTCTCATGTAGCCCAGGCTGTTTGCAACTATGTAGACAGGGCTGGCCTTGAAGCCCTTATCTTCCTGCCTCCACCTCCTAACTGCTGGGGTCACAGGTTTGCACCACTACCTCTGACTTTCTTCCCCCACCTTTTTCTTTCTTTCTTTTGCTGATGCTTACCCTTAAATTAATTAATTGATTAATTAATTTATTTATTGTTTTTTCGAGGTAGGGTCTTGCTCTAGCCCAGGCTGACCTGGAATTCACATGTAGTCTCAGGCCGGCCTTGAAGTCAAGGTGATCTCCTACCTCTGGTGTTAATCTTAAATTAAAATTACAAAAACAAATATTGGTACATATTCTGACTTAACAGAAAAATGTAGCTGTCTTTTTGACTTTAGTTAAATGCTAAGCATTTACTATTGAATGTAGACCTTTGAAAACCTGTTTGTTCTTTTTTGCTAGTTTTCCTTTTGCTTTTTTTTTTCTGGTTTTTTGAGGTAGAGTCTCTCTAGTCCATGTTAACCTGGAATTCACTATGTAGTCTCAGGCTGGTCTGGAATTTACAGCTGTCCTCCTCCCTCTGTTTTGTGAGTGCTTGGATTGAAGGCATAGTGCCACCATGTCTGGGCTAGTTTTCTTTTAATTGGTTGACTAGGTTGAGTGCAAAGTGTCTAGAAACTGGCCTGCCACCAATTCTCAGATCCAATTTTAGTCATTTGATGCTTTTTCTGTGCCCAGTCTCTCACCAGAATCACAAATGCAGCAAAATTATAAACTTCACTTCCTCTTTGTATTACAGTCCCCTTTCTGTCACAGTTAGTTTTATAAGCAGACATTTTAAAAGGCAGTTGGTAGGAAGCAGAAAAAGGACTACCAAGGATGTCTAGGTAATTCTTGAATTTACTTTGTGTGTGTGTTTTTGAGGTAGTTTCTCATTCTAGCCCAGGTTGATATGGAACTTGCTTTGTAGTCCCAGGCTGGTCTCAAACTCACAATGATCCTCCTCCTACTGTGCCTCCTGAGTGCTGGAATCAAAGGCATGTGCCACTGTACCTGGCTTGAATTGACTTTTTAAAATATTTATTTTATTTTATTTATTTATTTATTTATTTATTTATTTATTTATTTATTTATTTATTTTCGAGGTAGGGTCTTACTCTGGCCCAGGCTGACCTGGAATTAACTATGCAATCTCAGGGTGGCCTTGAACTCACGGTGGTCCTCCTACCTCTGCCTCCCGAGTGCTGGGATTAAAGGCGTGCACCACCACGCCCGGCTTTATATTTATTTTTAAGCAATGAGAGAGAGAGACCGAGAATGGACATGCCAGGGCCTCCAGCCGCCGCAGACCAATTCCAGATACATGTGCCATTTTGTGCATCTTGTTCCACTTGGGTACTGTGAAATCAAAGTGGGTCATTAGGCTTTTGCAGGCAGGTGCCTTAACTGCTGAGCCATCTCTCCATCCTGAATTTGCTTTTTTTTTTTTTGTTATTCGAGGTAGGGTTTTGCTCTAGCCCAGGCTAACCTAGAATTCACTATGCAGTCTCAAGCAGGCCTCAAACTTGCAGCCATCCTCCTACCTCTGGGTTTAAAGATGTGCACCACCAGAATTAACAATATCCTTTTTTTTTTTTTTTTTTGAGGTAGGGTCTCACTTTGGCCCAGGTTGACCTGGAATTAACTATGTAGTCTCAAGATGCCCTCGAACTCATGGCAGTCCTCCTACCTCTGCCTCCCAAGTGATGGGATTAAAGGGAATTAAAGGTGTGCGCCACCATGCCCAGCTCTGAACTTATTTTTTAGAAATAATTTTATTTATTTGCAAGGAGAGGGACAGAGAGAGAAAGAGAATGGGTGCTCCAGGGACTCTAGCCACTGCAAACGAACTCCAAATGCATGCACCACTTTGCATCTGGCTTTATGTGGGTACTGGGGAATTGAACCTGGGTCCTTAGGCATTGAAGGCAAGCGCCTTAACTGCTCAGCCATCTCTCTGGCCCTGAATTTACTTTTTTCTTGGGGGGGGGGTTGCGGTTTCGAGGTAGAGTCTCACTTTAGCTCAGGCTCACCTGGAATTCACTGTGTCATCTCAGGGTGGTCTTGAACTCACAGTGGTCCTTCTACCTCTGCCTCCCAAGTACTGGGATTAAAGGCATGTGTCACCATGCCCAGCTCTGAATTTATTTATTTATTTATTTTTAAATATTTTATTTATTTATTTGAGAGAGAAAGATACAGAAATAGGCAGGTAGAGAGAGAGAGAGAGAGAGAGAGAGAGAGGAGAGAGAGAGAAAATGGGTGCACCAGGGCCTCCAGCCACTGCAAACGAACTCCAGATGCATGCACCCCCTTGTGCATCTGGCTTACGTGGGTCCTGAAGAATCAAGCCTTGAACCGGGGTCCTTAGGCTTCATAGGCAAGCGTTTAACCGCTAAGCCATCTCTCCAGCCCATGAATTTACTTTTTTAAAAACATTATTTATTTATATGCACCTGTGTGTGTGTATGTATGCCAGAGTCTCTTGGTGCTGCACAGTAATACCTGTCCAACTTCATGTGGGTGGCTGGGAACCTCTGATCCATCTTTTTTTTTTTTTTTTTTTTTTATTTGCAAGTGAAGAGAGAGAGAATGGGGCACACTAGGGCCTCTAGCCACTATAAATGAATTCCAGATGCATGTGTTCCCTTGTGCATCTGGCTTACATGGGTCCTGGGGAATTGAACCTGGGTCCTTTGGCTTCACAGGTGAGCAACTTAACCACTAAGCCATCTTTATAGTTCCCATTTTTAAGTTTCTTAGTGGACCTTAAGAAGAAGAAAAAAAAGCTTGACCCCAAACTTAAATCTGGATAGGCCTGAGTGCCCTAAACTCTAAGACTGGAGTGGTAGAGATCATTCTAGACCATATGCTTTTATCATTGTGTAAAAATGGAAAAACTAGGAAAAGTAAAGCTGGTCTGGTAGAGCATGCTTGTAATCCCAGAACTCGGAAGACTGGGAGGCCGGATCAGAATCAGGAGTCCAAGCCCAGTCTGCCTGCCCTACATGAGATCCTGTCTCATCAAACCAAAACCAACAAAAATTCTAGAGAAGTGACTTGCATGAGGTCAGTGGCCTAAACTGACACCTCTAGCCAGTCACTCTCCTCTCCTGGAACTTGACTAGGCCCCTTTATCCCTCTGTAGGGCCTTTTTGTGATTCTCTCCAGGAATGTCATCAGTAAAATCAATCTGACTAAACCAGTCTTTGCAAAAGCATAGAAGTAGTATTGTTTGTTTCTTTCTTTCTAACATTTTCTTCCTTTTTTAAATTTATTTATTAGAGACAGAGAGAGGGAAAGAGAGGGAGCGTGAGAATGAGCGTACCAGGGCCTCTAGCTACTGCAGATGAACTCCATACACATGTGCCCCTTTGTGCATCTGGCTTACGTGGGACCTGGAGAATCAAACTGGGGTTCTTAGGCTTCGCAGGCATGTGCCTTAACTACTAAACCATCTCTCCAGCCCCATTTTCTTCCTTTTTATTGACAGCTTCCATACTTACAATAAATCATGATAATTCCTCCCCCCGCTTTCCCCTTCACAATTTCACAAACTATTATTTCTTTTCTTCAGGAATTAGTAGTCTTGGCTTTCCTTTTGAATTGGAAGGTCTTTAAAAATAATATAGCATGTTGCTTATTGCCTGACAGTCCAATGCTCTGGAATAGAGTTTGGTTATAGAATGTTTTGAACGAGGAGAAAGATGGTTTAGGACACAAGGAAGTGGATGATACCTAGCTTTAAAACAAAGTTAGAGGCAGTGGGTGAAGCTTTTTGTTGGGTCCAGGTCATCTTCAGTGTTGTATCCCACCTTAATTCAATCCATTTAGCCTGTTCCAGACTTAATGCTGGCTCTTCCCATGCTGGAATGTTTTTCCTGCTTTGTGTCTATTTGGAACAGCAGCCTGGCTCAAACTCCTGGATCATTTCTAACTGTGCTATCCCAGAGTCCTTCTGTACTGTGGTTGCCACAGTCCCCCCACCCAGGCCTATGACTGGCCTGCCCTTGCTTAGATACTGTCCAAGGAGGTGCTGAGGGGTGCTGAGCATCATTCATGTGTTCCCTCCTCTAGCCCATTCAGTATCCTGTTGCCAGTTATTTCTCAGAAATCATTCATTACTCCTGTGGATTTCCTGTAGCTAGGAAATAAAAGCCAAACTTATTTGCAGGGTCTAAACTTGAGTTCCAGCATACCTTTTGAGAAGGGTTATTTTTTGTTGTTTCTGCTTTGCAGTTTCCCCTTCCCCCACACTGCAGTGGCTAAGGTGGAGCTCCTTCCCAGCATTTCTAAGGGAGCTTTGTGTTTCAGTTCCCAGGCCTTTCTTTGCTCCTTCCCTCTGCTTGGCAGCCTTTCCCTAATGACTGCTTCTAAAATTCCTCCTCAAGGTCTAACTCAAGAGATAACCAAACAAGTGGATTTTTTTCCCCCATCATCTTGGTTTTCTCCCCAGGAATTCATACCTATAGGCCTTGACATTAGAACACTTAACATGCTTGTGTATGTGGGCTTATTAATTCCACTCATATTAGATGGAGGACGTTTCACGTTCTTTTTTTGTTTGTTCATTTGTTTGGAGATAGTGTCTCACGTGTCTAGGATGATTTCTAACTTGCTGCAATCATCCTGCCTTAGCCTTTTGAGGCTCAGATTATAGGTAAGCACCACTGTGCATGCTTCGAAATTCTTTATCCCCCCCCCGCCGAGATCGGGTCTTGTTCTAGCCTAGGCTGACCTGGAATTCATTATGTAGTCTCAGGGTGGCCTCGAACTCATGGCGATCTTCCTACCTCTGCCTCCCGAGTGCTGGGATTCAAGGTGTGTGCCACTGTGCCCTCTTTATTTCCTTTTAAGTGTGACAACACAGTTGCATTTATAATCTAAGTTCTCATACCTATAAGAGAAATAACTTTTGTTTTTTTTTTTTTTTTTGAGGTAGGGTCTCACTTCTAGCCCAGGCTGACCTGGAATTCACTATGTAGTCTCAGGGTGGCCTCGAACCCTCAAACTCAGAGTGATTCTCCTACCTCTGCCTCCCAAGTGCTGGGATTAAAGGCCTGTGCCACTACACCTGGCTTGGGTTTTTTTTTTTTTTTTAAATTTATTTTCTTTATTTTAGAAAGAGAGATAGAGGCAGATAGAGAGAAAATGGGCATACCAGGGCCTTCAGCCGCTGCGGACTCCATACGCATTTGCTACCATGTGCATCTGGCTTATGTGGGTACTGGGGAATTGAACCTGGGTCCTTTGGTTTTGCAGAAAGTGCCTTAACCACTAAGACATCTCTTCAGCCCTCATTTTGGTGGTTTTTTTTTTTTTTAAAATCTGGTATATAAGAACAAACTTGGTTTATTTTTCAAGATAAAGTTTCAGCTATACTATTTTACTCTTTACTGTGAAAATTAGTTTTTTGGGGGGCTGGGCGTGGTGCGCATGCCTTTAATTCCAGCACTTGGGAGGCAGAGGTAGGAGGAGCTCTGAGAGTTTGCAGCCACCCTAAGACTACCTAGTGAACTCCAGGTCAGTCGGGACTAGAATGGGACCCTACCTCGAAACCTCCCCCCCCAAAGGAAAGTTTTTTTTGGGGGGTGGCTGGCTTCTTATCTTTTTTTGAGACAGGTTCTCCAACTTTGTAGTCAGGCTGGTCTCCTCTGCCTCAGCCTCAGCCTCAGAGTGCTGGGATTTAAGATGTGAGCCAATATGCCTGACTTCTTTTTTTCTCTATTCTTTCAGTGGTGGGGATCAAGCACAAGGCCTGGAGCATGCTGACTAAGCATGTATTCCATCACTGAGCTCTGGATCTTGCCTTTAGTATATCTAAAAAGTCATCCCCAAGCCGGGCGTGGTGGCGCACGCCTTTAATCCCAGCACTCGGGAGGCAGAGGTAGGAGGATCACCATGAGTTCAAGGCCACCCTGAGACTACATAGTGAATTCCAGGTCAGCCTGAGCTAGAGTGAGACCCTACCTCGAAAAACCAAAAAAAAAAAAAAAAAAAAAAAAAGTCATCCCCACAGCCAACATCATCTGGAGTTTGTCTCACATTATTGTGCAGCAGTTTTATTACTTGGCACTTTGCATTTAGACTTGGGGTGCAGTTTAGGTTTTTTTTTTTTTTTTTTTTTGAGAGACACAAAAGAAAGAAAGAAAGGGAGAGGAAGACAGATAGAGATGGGAGCGCCAGCAGCCTCTCAGCTGCTGCGAACGAAATCCAGATGTGTGTGCCCCCTTGTGGTCAAGTGCGGCATTCCGCCCTTGTGTCACTTTGCATCTGGTTAAACGTAGGACCTGGAGATTGGAACTGCTGGAGATTGAAACAAGTGTTCTTTAGGCTTAGGAGGCAGGTGCCATAACCGCTAAGCCATCTCTCCAGCCCTAGGTTAATTTTTATAAAGGGTGTCCAGATTAATCTTTTTTTTTTTTTTTTTTTTTTTTTTTGAGGTAGGGTCTTACTCTAGCCCAGGCTGACCTGGAATTCACTATGTAGTCTCAGGCTGACCACAAACAAATCGGGTGGCTTCAGATAACGCGAATGAGTGTTTTGAGGAATGCAGGTTATGTGCTGAGGAAAAAAAAGTGAACCATAACTGATGATGTAAGGGAAAGAAAAAAAAAGAAGCAGAATGGGAATATGCTTAAAACAAGAATCCAAAAAGGGCTGGGGTATAGTTCATTGGTAGAGCACTTGGCCAAGCATGCTTGTGGTCTTAGTTTTAATCCCAATACCAAAAATAACAATGAAAATCATGCCATACACACATACCCCAGGCATGGTGGCATATTCCTGTAATCAATCCCAGCACTTGGGAGGTGGAGGCAGGAGAATCAAGTTCAAGATAATACTCAGCTACATAGGGAGTTTTAGGACAGCATGGGGTAAATGAGACTCTTTCTCTAGTGTCAGGATTCAGGACTTTGACACCATGCCTGACTAAGACTTTTTTGGGGGTTGGGGTGGGGTTTCAAGGTAGGGTCTCACTCTAGCCCAGGCTGACCTGGAATTCACTCTGTAGTCTCAGGATGGTCTTGAACTCACAGCGATCCTCCTACCTCTGCCTCCCCAGTGCTGGGGTTAAAGGTGTGTGCCATCACATCTGACCTGGTTGGGACTAAAAAAGTTCAGGGCTGGAGAGATGGCCGAGTGTAAGGGTACCTGGTTGCAAAACCTAATGACCTGAGTTTGGTTCCCCAGGTACCCACAAAAAGCCAGATGCAGAGTGGCACATGCATCTGGAGTTCATTTGCATGGTTGGAGGCTCTAGTGTTTCAGTTCTTTCTCTCTTTATCCTTGCAAATAAGTAATTTTTTTTAAAGTCCAGTAACCCCTTGGTATACATATGTAGTCTTTGAATACAGTGTAATTAATTGTTCAGATTGAATCAGATGTCTAGGATCAAAGGGCAGAGATAATCAGATTTTGCACATAGGCAGCAGCTAGACTTGAGAATGTATCCATCCTTTCCTGATGGGTCTGACTCCATTTTAAGAAAGTCTTTCAGTGTTAGTTACATTACTATTTTCTTTTTCACAGTATGACTATCTTGATTTGGTAGGTTGAATTAATTGATTTTTGTAATGTTGAATCTGTGTCCTTCAGTTTTAGGTCTGTCTGTTGGTGAGTTTATGCCTCTAGACTGTGACTTCACCAGTGCATCTTAGTTTTTATTGCTCTTCTATGAGAAAGAATGGCCTGAGGGGACTGGAATGGTATATTTCCCTTCTCCCAGGTAGGGGTTAGGCTGTGGCAAAATAGTGTTTACTTAGAACAGTCAGTCTGCACTAAGGACAGAACGCAGTAATGTAGTTTAAAATTGTCTGTTGGAATTATGAAGGCATCTCCCCAGTCTCTTTTTTGCCCCAGGGCAGCCCTTATTTTTAGCTTTCTACAATGATACTTGCAACTTTTTTCTCTTTTTCTTTTCTTTTTTCCTTTTCTTTTTCTTTTTTCTTTTTGGGTAGGGTCTCTAGCTCAGGCCGACCTGGATCTCTCACTCTAGTCCCAGGCTGGCCTTGAACATCTGCTTCCTGAGTGGTGAGATCAAAGGCTTGAGCCACATGCCCAGCTGTGTTTGATGGGAGTTCATAGACCTCTTAGAGGTAAATATTGCAGAAGAGTAGAGACTATGATTAGTCTCCATAATGGTTTTAGGTTTTTTTTTTTCCACCCCCAAGGTAGGGTCTCACTCTAGTCCAGGCTGACCTGGAATTAGCTATGTAGTCTCAGGGTGGCCTCAAACTCACAGCGATCCTCCTACCTCTGCCTCCCAAGTGCTGGGATTAAAGGTGTGTGCCCAGCCCTTAGGTGTTTTTATCTTGGGGGGAGGTGTTACACTTTTTTTTTTTTTGCATGTGTATATGAGTGTTCATTAGCATGGGCACTTGCTTGCTTGTGAGTGTGTGTGTGTGTGCGCGTGCATGCACCAGAGGACAATCTTAGTTGTTAATATTCAGTGAGAGAGACTGGCCCACAGCTCATCAATTAGATGGACTGGATAGTGAGTTCTTGGGATGCTCATGTCTCTTTCTCCCCAGTGCTGGTATTATAGGTGCACAACACCATACCCAGCATTTATATGGATACTGCATATGGGACTCAAATCCTCATGCTTTTGTAAAGCAAGCCCTTGACTAGCTGAGCTATCCCCCAGTGTCTCTTTTTTCTTTTGTTGATTTTTTTTTCCAAGGTAGGGTTTTGCTGTAGCCCAGGCTGCCCTGGAATTTGCTATGTAGTCTCAAGGTGACCTTGAACTCTTGGCAATTCTCCTACTTCTGCCTCCCAAGTGCTGGGATTAAAGGTGTGCGCCATCACACCCAGCCTTTTGTTGATTTTTTTGAGAGAGAGAGAGAAAAAGAGAGAGAAAGAGAGAGAACAGGTGTGCCAGCAGCCTCTCAGCTGCTGTGAACAAATTCCAGATGCGTGTTCCCCCTTCTGGGCAAGTTGGGCATTGCGCTCTTACATCACTTTTTTGTGTCTGGCTAAACGTGGGACCTGGAGATTGGAACTGGCGTTCTTAGGCTTGGCAGGCAGGCACCTTAACTGCCAAGCCATCTCTCCAGCCCTTTTGTTAATTTTTAAAAACATTTTTATTCATTTATTAGAGAGAGGGAGAGAATGGGCGTGACAGGGCCTACAGCCATTGCAAATAAACTCCAGATGCATGCACCACCTTGTACATCTGGCTTATGTGGGTTCTGGGGAATTGAACCTGGGTCCTTAGGCTTCACAGGTAAGTGCTTTAACCACTAAGCCATCTCTCCAGTCCTCCCTTTTTTTTTTTTTCATCCTTTCTCTCTCCCTTTCCTTCAGCCCTCCCTTTCCTTCCCTTCACTATTGAGACAAGGGCTTGTATGTAGCCCAGGCTGGCCTCAAACTTGTGATCCTCCTGCCTTAGCATTCCAAATGCTGGTATTACAGGTGTATGACAGCATGGCCCACCTTCCCTGAAGTTTCAAGCTGTGAGTTGTCCATACAGAACCCTAGTGATTTGCCAGCTGGCTAGTTTTTTTGTTCTGCACTGGTTCCTGTGCAACTTCCTGTACCGCCTCTGCTGGCAAGTCCAGTTTTGAGGAAGCAGACTGACCTTACTTCATTGATGAATTTAGGAAGAGCATTTTGCTTGTTGAGGTTGAGTAGCTCCTTCTAGAAACCAGAAGTTTGAGTGATACATTATTTTTAAGTTTTTTTTGTTTGTTTGTTTGTTTTGTTTTTCGAGGTAGGGTCTCACTCTAGCTCAGGCTGACCTGGAATTCACTATGTAGTCTCAGGGTGGCCTCGAACTCTCGGCGATCCTCCTACCTCTGCCTCCCGAGTGCTGGGATTAAAGGCGTGCGCCACCACGCCCGGCTTAAGTTTTTTTAAAACTTCTTTTTTGTTGTTGTTGTTTGTTTTCCGAGGCAGAGTCTCATTCTAGCTGATCTGGAATTCACTATGTAGTCTCAGGGTGGCCTTGAACTCACAATGATCCTCCTACCTCTGCTTCCTGAGTGCTGGGACTAAAGGCATATGCTACCATTTTTTAAAAATTATTTTTATTTGAGCCGGGCGTGGTGGCGCACGCCTTTAATCCCAGCACTCAGGAGGCAGAGGTAGGAGGATCGCTGTGAGTTCGAGGCCACCCTGAGACTACATAGTGAATTCCAGGTCAGCCTGAGCTAAAGTGAGACCCTACCTTGAAAAAAAAAAAAAAAAAAAAAAAAGGGCTGGAGAGATGGCTTAGAGGTTAAGGCGCCTGCCTGCAAAGCCTAAGAACGCCAGTTCGAATCTCCAGGTCCCACATTTAGCCAGATGCAAAAGTGACACAATGCTGTGCATACCCACAAAGGGAGCATGTGTCTGGAGTTCTTTCACAGCAACTGAGAGGCCGCTGGCACACCCATTCTCTCTCTCTCTCTTTCTCTGTCTTTCTCTCTCTGTCTTTCTCTCTCTCTCTCCCTGTCTCTTTCAAGTTAAAAAGTAAATAAATAAAATTTAAAAAAAAATTATTTTTGAGACAGAGAGAGGGAAGGAGTGGGCGCTGCCAGGACCTCTAGCCACTGAAAACAAACTCCAGATGCATGTGCCACTTTGTGTATCTAGCTTATGTGGGATCTGGAGAATCAAACTTGGGTCCTTAGGCTTCACAGGCAAGTGTCTTAACCACTAAACCATCCCTCCAGCCCCTATTTTTAAAAAAATATTTTTATTTTTAAGCCGGGCTTGGCGCAGGCTTTTAATCCCAGGCAAGTGTCTTAACCACTAAACCATCCCTCCAGCCCCTATTTTTAAAAAAATATTTTTATTTTTACAATTTACAAGCAGAGAGATAATGAGAGAGAGAAAGTAAGAGGAGAGTGAGAGTGTGTATGGGCATGCCAGGGCCTCTAGCCACTGCAAATGAACTCCAGATGCATGCATCACTTTGTGTATCTGGCTTTATGTGGGTACTGGGGAATCAAACCCAGGTCGTTAGGATTTGCAGGTAAGTTCCTTAAATGCTGAACCATCTCTCCAGCCCTTTAATCTTAAAAAATTTTAGGGGTGGGACAGGGTCCTATGTACCTGATTTCCCATGGAGCTATACCCCTAGCCTGATTAGTATTTCAATACCACTGATTGTGGGATAACATGTGTTTTTATAAACTTTCTTTTTTGCCCCTCTTCCCTATCTGTGTCTTGCTTTTAGCCTTGTCTCTTGACTTGTCCAGTCTCTTCTCTGGTGCCACTATTTGTCGTGTTTTTTCTCTAGTGGAGCCTTGTCATCTAGCCTAGTTTCTGTTCAGAATCGCACCATCCTGAAGGCCACCTTTTAAGCTTTGTATTATGAGACTATAATCTTCCTGTCTTTTTTTTTTTTTTTTATCATTAGTGCCTGACCTAATCTTTATTATTCCTTGCCACTTATGTTTTCATTTGGACAGTTGATGCTTTTTAAAGACTTTGAAGTGCACCATTATCTGAAAATTCTCCAATGCTTTTAAATTTATTTTTATTTTTAAAAATTATTTTATTTATTTTTGGAGAGAGACACAGAGAGAGACAGACAGAGAGGGAGGAGACAGAGAATGGGCGCGCCAGCAGTCTCAGCTGCTGAGAACGAAATCCAGATGTGTGCGCCCCCTTGTGGGCAAGTGCGGCATTGCACCCTTGCATCACTTTGCATCTGGCTAAACGTGGGACCTGGAGATTGGAACCAGCGTTCTTAGGCTTAGGAGGCAGGCGCCTTAACCACTAAGCCATCTCTCCAGCCCTAATCTTCCTGTCTTTCACAACATGTTTATTTATATACCTTAGTGTATTCAGTCCTTCTTGTGTTGAGCTGGGTTCTGGCATTGGCCTGGAGGGTACACACTGTAATAAAGGGGAGCACTCTTGAACCCTTAAAAATGTAAGAGTAAGCAGAGGCAGGCTCCTTTCAAAGTGATAAGGATAATTGCTTAAAGTTGTTATTTTAGCCACAGGTTTTGGGCTGCCGTAGTAGAGATGATGGAGGAGGCTGTTGCAGTAAGAGAGGGAGGACTTACATGTGAGGATGTTTGAAAGGAGAGAATTTGGGAGATGAGAGGAGGGAGATTTTGAGCCTAGGTGAGTGGGAACAGGGAACTGCTATCAGCTCAAGTATGTGAATCAGGAGGATTCTATGATTCTAAGCAAAGGTGGGCAAAGATTAAGAGTTGGAAGTCAGAGCTGGAGAGTTGGCTTAGTGGTTAAGGTATTTGCCTGCAAAGCCAAAGAACTCGGTTTGATTCCCCAGGACCCATGTAAGCCACATGCACAAGGTGCATCTGGAGTTCGTTTGCAATGGCTGGAGGCCCTGGCATGCCCATTTTCTCTCTCTGTCTCTCTCTCTCTCTCTCTCTCTGTCTCTCTCGTGCTCTCATAAATAAGTAAATAAATTAAGTAAGTAAATAAAATAAAAAATATTTTTAAAAAGAGTTGGAAGTCACTCTAGAGAATAGATTGGTATTACAGTTTTGGGACAGGACGTAAATAAAATCTGCAGAGAGGAATGGTTTGGTTCTTTGGTCTTTTTTTTTTTTTTTTTCGAGGTAGGTTCTCACTCCTGCCCAGTCTCAGGGTGCCTCTGCCTCCCAAATTCTGGGATTGTGGCCCGGCTTAAGGAAGGCATGGGTTTCAATAGAAGTGATTCTGCTCCAACCTTCAACATTTGGTTATTTACTTAATATGCTTTTGATTGTCCTTTGATGATGGTACAACTGGCATCTACAGGGTAAAGGACAAGGATGCTGCTAGCATCCTACCTTGCACAGGACATCCTCCAGTGCTCAGAGTGAGGTCCCCAGACTTCCCTCCTCCTATTGGCTCTCAGTGGCTAACCTTTGCTTTGTAACTGGTGCTGGGGAGGAACAGCTGGAGGCAGCAATTAGATACTGCTGCTTTTGTTTGTGAAAAGAAAGGGGCCTTAGTGGCATTGAGTAACTTGTTGAAGATCACGGGACTACTGTACAATGGGCAATTCCTGGCCTATTCATTTTTATTTATTTATTATTTATTTGATGGGTAGGGGGGAAGAGAGAGAATGGGTGTGCCAGGGCCTCCGGCTACTGTAAACAGACTCTAGATGCATGTGCTTCCTTGTGCATCTGGCTAACGTGGGTCCTGGGGAATCGAACCTGAGTCCTTTGGCTTTGCAGGCAAAAGCCTTAACCGCTAAGCCGTCCCTCCAGCCCAGCCAATTCATTTTTTTTAATTTTATTTTTTTAATATTTTTATTTATTTATTAGAGACAGAGAGAGGGAGAGTGAGAATGGGCACGCCAGGGCCTCTAGCCACTGCAAATGAACTCCAGACACTTGTGTCCCCCTTGTGCATCTGGCTTGCATGGGACCTGGAGAACAGAACCGGGGTCCTTAGGCTTCACAGTCATGTGCCTTAACCACTAAGCCATCTCTCCTGCCCTCTCAGCCTATTCATTTTTTTAAAACTTTTTATTTTTTATTTTCTATTTTTTTGGAGAGAGACGGGAGGCGGTGGGAGGAAGACAGAGATGGGGGCGCCAGCAGTGTCTCCGCTGCTGGGAACAAAATCCAGATGTGTGCGCCCCCTTGTGGTCAAGTGGGGCATTGCGCCCTTGCGTCACTTTTGCATCTGGTTAAACGTGGGACCTGGAGATTGGAACCGCTGGAGATTGGAACCAGTGTTCTTAGGCTTAGGAGGCAGGCGCCTTAACCCCTAAGCCATCTCTCCAGCCCATCAGCCTATTCTTTTTTTTTTTTTTTTTTTTTTTTTTTTGAGGTAGGGTCTCACTCTATTCCAGGCTGACCTGGAATTCACTCTGTATTCTCAGGGTGGCCTCGAACTCATGGTGATCCTCCTACCTCTGCCTCCTGAGTGCTGGGATTAAAGGCGTGAGCCACCACGCCCGGCAGCCTATTCATTTTTAACTGCATCTCCAGCTCTGCTCAGAGCCTGGGATTCCCCCTGTGGATGCTATCATGTGAGTACACTGCTGTTGTGTGTGTGTGTGTGTGTGTGTTTTTTTTTTTTTTTTTTTGAGGTAGGGTCTCACTGTAGCCCAGGCTGGCCTTGAACTCTTGATGATCCTCCTACCTCTGCCTCCCAAGTGCTGGGATTAAAGGTGTGCACCACCATACCCAGCTGTTTTTGATTGTTTGTTTTTATTTTATTTTTTAAAGATTTGAGAGAGAGAAAGAGGCAGGAGGAGAATGGGTATGCCAGACCTTCTAGCCACTGTAAACTTAACTCCAGACTGATGCACCACCTTTTGCATCTGGCTTATATGGGTACTTGGAAATCAAACCTTGGTCCTTAGACTTCGCAGGCAAATGCCTTAACAGCTAAGCCCATATCTCCATCCCTGTTTTGTTTTTGAGGCAGTCTCACTAACGTTGAATTCACTGCAATCCTCCTACCTCAGCTTCCTTAACTCCAGTAACTGTTTTGATATTATCTGTTTTCCGTGTGGTTACCCCTGTGGTTTAAACTTGCTTTATCTGCTTATATATAACAAGATGTAACACTGGTTATGTTTTGGGTTTGTTCCCTGTGTAGTCATTTGACTTTGGGTGATGCTGTTAAACTCTTAAACTACTGCTGTGTTTTGGTGATCAAGTCCTCTGTGTGCAGGTCTGGGCACCATTGGACTTATGGGTACTTTGAAGAGGTTTCAATGGCTTTTCTGATTCTGAGTAAAGTACTATTGCTTAGAGATTAGGTAACATCCTGTTGTAATTTAGTAGATGAAGATTTTCCTTCCTTCCTCCCTCCCTCTATTTGTTCTTGGGACTCAAACTTAGGATTTTCTGGGTAAATACTCTACCACTAAGCTATGTTCTCCAGTCCCAGTAGTTGAAAAATCTTTGTGTCAAATGTTCCTCAGACAGCTAGCTCCTGCCCAAGCAGTGAGTAGACTTCACCTATGTTTGATTGATCTTTCAAATAGTTAAAATAGGTGTGGACTGGGGAGATGGCTCCATGCGTAAGGTGTTTGCTGTGCTAGCATAAGTACCTGAGTTTAGGTCCCCAGAACTCACGTAAAAGCCAGATATTGTGGCACATACATGTTCCTGCATGTACACGCGTGTGTGCACACACACACACCAAAAAGTAAGTAGATGTATAGAATGGCATATTTAAATACCTTGTGTAATCTGCTAGGCTGTTGCAGCAGCACTACCATTTTGGGTTTTTCTTGCTCTGAATGCTGTGTGACAGGGCTGGAAAGATGGCTCAGCAATTAAAGGCCCTTGCTTGCAAAGCCTGATGACCTGGGTTCAGTTTCCTAGTTACCCATGTGTGGTGGTTTGAATCAAGTGTCCCCCATAAACTTACATGTTCTGAATGCTTGCTCCCCAGCTGGTAGCAGTTTGGGGGGTGGAGCCTTGCTGGAGAAAGGTGTGTTACGGAGGTGGACCTGGGGGTTTATTAGTCCCTAGCTTGCCAGTGTTAGTCTCCTGCTGCTCTGTACACCTGCTATGGCAGAGGTGATGTCCAGCCTTTGCTCATGCCATGCTTATTATCCCCTGCCATCATGAAGCTTCCTGTCAAGACTGTTAGCCAGAATGAATTCTTTCCTCCCATCAGCTGCTTCTGGTCTGGTTCTTTGTGCCAACAACAAGAAGATAATTGCAACATCATGTAAAACCAGATGCACAAAGTGGCCCATGTATCTTTAGTTCATTTGCAGTGGCAGGAGGTCCTGGTGCTATTGTTCTCTTCCTCCCTCCCCTCAAATAAAAAACAAATATTAGCCGGGCATGGTGGCACACGCCTTTAATCCCAGCACTCAGGAAGGAGAGCTAGTATGATCACCGTGAGTTCGAGACCACCCTGAAACTATAGAGTGAATTCCAGGTCAGCCTGGGCTAGAGTACTACCCTGCCTTGAAAGAAAAAAAGAAATATTTAAAAAATAGTACTGTATAACAAATTAACCTCTTTAGACCTGCCAAGTTTTTTTTTCAGCTTCTTTTTATATTTATTTATTTGTTTATTTGAAAGAGAGAGAGATGGAGAGTGAGAATGGGTATGCCAGGGCCTCTTAGCCAGTGCAAACGAACTCTAGACATAGTCGCCCCCTTGTGTATCTGGCTTACATGGAACCTGGAGAAACGAACTTGGGTCCTTAGGCTTTGAAGGCGTGTGTGCCTTAACCGCTAAGCCATCTCTCCAGCTCTTTTTTTTTAAATTTAATTAAAAAAATTTTTTTATTTGCTTATTTTTTTTATTTGAAAGTGACAGAGAGAGAAAGAGGCAGATAGAGAATAGACATGCCAGTGCCTCCAGCCACTGCAAACAAGCTCCAGATGCATGTGCCACCTTGTGCATCTGACTTACATGGATCCTGGGGAATCGAGCCTTGAACCGGGGTCCTTAGGCTTCACAGGCAAGCGCTTAACTGCTAAGCCGTCTCTTCAGGCCAAATTTAATTTTTTTTTTTTTTTTTTGGTTCTTCGAGGTAGGTGTCTCACTCTAGCTCAGGCTGACCTGGAATTCACTATGTATTCTCAGGGTGACCTCGAACTCACGGCAGTCCTCCTACCTCTGCCTCCCAAGTGCTGGGATTAAAGGCGTGCACCACCACGCCCGGCTCAAATTTAATTTTTTTTAAATTGGCAACTTCCATAATTGTAGACAATATCCCATGGCAATTCCCTCCCTACCCCCCACTTTCCCCTTTGAAACTCCACTCTCCATCATATCCCCTCCCCCTTTCAATCAGTCTCTTTTATTTTGATGTCATGATCTTTTCTTCCTATTATGATGGGCTTATGTAGGAAGTGTCAGGCACTGTGAGGTCATGGATATCCAGGCCATTAGACTGGCCAAGTGTACACATACATGGAAAAATAAAAACTGTTGAATGGCCGGGTATGGTGGTGGACGCCTTTAATCCCAGCACTTGGGAGGGAGAAGTAGGAGGATTGCCATGAGTTCAAGGCCACCCTGAGAATACATAGTGAATTCCAGGTCAGCCTGGGCTAGAGCAGGGCCCTACCTCAAAAATCAAAATAAATAAATAAAGTGCTTGCTTGAGCAGGGTGTGGTGGCACACGCCTTTAATCCCAGCACTAGGGAGGCAAAGGTGGGAGGATCACCATGAGTTTGAGGCCACCCTGAGACTACATAGTGAACTCCAGGTTAGCCTGGGCCACAGCAAGACCCTACCTTGAAAAACCAAAAAACGTGTTTGCCATGAACAGACAAACAGAATGGGTGGAAAGGCTGGGGTGGTTGTCAGTGCTTTCCTCCTCAGCCACAGGCCTTGACACCGATGATGCGATGGAATGAGTGAGGATGACAGAGATAAGACCCCTCGAAGGGGCGTGGGAGGGACTAGTGACCTACCGAGAGAGAGGGAAAGGGGAAAACCAGCACCTCCACTATCCACTCCTTCCACACTGGTCTTGCTGGAAGTGATGACACACATATATATATATATATATTTTTTTTTTTTTTGAGGCAGGGTCTCACTCTAGCACGGGCTGACCTGGAATTCACTCTATATTCTCAGGGTGGTCTCAAACTCACAGCGATCCTCCTACCAATGCCTCCCAAGTGCTGGGATTAAAGGCATGTGCCACCACACCTGGCTTTTCTCTGGCTTATTTTAATTAAAAAAATTTTAAATATAGGGCTGGAGATATGGATTAGTGGTTAAGATGCTTGCCTGGACCCCAATTCAATTCTCTAGGTCCCATGTAAGCTAAATGCACAAGGGGGCGTATGTGTCTGGAGTTCATTTGCAGTGGCTAGAGGCCCTGGCATGCCCATTCTCACTCTTTCCCTCTCTCTGTCTCTAATGAATCAATAAAAATAAAATCTTTTAAAAAATTTAAATATAAACTGGGCGCAGTGGTACATGCCTTTATCCCAACACTCGAGAGACAGAGGTAGGAGGATTACCGTGAGTTTGAGGCCACCTTGAGACTACATAGTGAATTCCAGGTCAGACTGGGCTGAGTGAGACCCTTCTTTGAAAAACAAACCAAAAAATTTTCGGGGTGGGGGTTGGCTGGAGAGATGGCTTAGTTGGTTAAGTCACTTGCCTGCAAAGCCTTAGGACCCATGTTCGACTCTCCAGATCCCATGTAAGCCAGATGCACAAAGGTGAGGCATGCACAAGGTCAAACATGCCCACTAGGTGGTGCAAGTCTCTGGAGTGCAATTTCAGTGGCTGAGGCCCTGGCATGCCAATTTCTTTCTCTCTCTCTCTCTTTCTCTCAGATTACAAGATTGTACCACCATGCTCAGCTTTATAACAGGTTTATTTATTTATTATTTATTTTTATTTATTTATTTTTTTTTTTGGGGGGGGGGTTTCGAGGTAGGGTTTCACTCTGGTCCAGGCTGACCTGGAATTAACTATGTAGTCTCAGGGTGGCCTCGAACTCTCGGCGATCCTCCTACCTCTGCCTC
Organism: Orientallactaga sibirica; assembly: GCA_036365145.1. Classification (NCBI taxonomy): domain Eukaryota; kingdom Metazoa; phylum Chordata; class Mammalia; order Rodentia; family Dipodidae; genus Orientallactaga; species Orientallactaga sibirica. The sequence goes on along the minus strand of JAEOAD010000042.1, from coordinate 6,945,510 downwards.
CCGAGTGCTGGGATTAAAGGCGTGCACCACCACACCCGGCTCTTATTATTTATTTTTTATTGACAAGTTCCATGATTATAGACAATAAACCATGATAATTCCCCTCCCCACTTTCCCCTTTGCAATTCCACTCTCCATCATACCTCTTTTCCCTCTCAGTTTATTTATCTCTTATTTTGATGTTATGATCTTTTCCTCCTATTATGATGGTCTTGTGTAAGCAGTGTCAGGCACTCAGGTCATGGATATTGAGGCCATTTTGTGCATTGTAGGGAGTCCTACCCTTCTTTTGGCTCTTACATTCCGCCACCTCTTTCTCAATGGACCTTGAGCCTTGGAAGGTGTGATAGAGATGTTTCAGTGCTGAGCCCACTCCTCTGTCACTTCTTCTCAGCATCATGGTGCCTTCTGAGTCATCCCAATGTCACCACCATCTGAAAAGAGAAGCTTCTCTATCCAAAAGTAAGAGTAGTATTAATATATGGATATGAACATTAAGAGAAGTGCTTACTGGGCAGTTTAGTAAGTATAGTATATACATTTAGGCAGATACCAGCAGATGTTATACCCCTAAGGCTCACGACTTCTGTCATAGGTTTTCTGTAGCAAGCATGTATTCTCTCCTGTGGAATGGGCTTCCAGTCCAATTAAGAGAGTGGTTGGTTTCCCCATAACAGACATGCCACTGTTGAATGCATTGGCTCATTTGGCCTAGCTGGCCAAATTTAAGGCTTGCAGTGTCCACTGTTGTTTATCTCCACTGGTGATTTCTCTCTCCCACGGAACTGCATGCAACATAGCTTTTGCCTGCTCTCTGTAAGCTGGTCTAAATGGAGGACATTTTCAGTTCAGCTACTGTAGGATTTCTCAGTGACCTTGCAGCCCAAGTATGTGGAGTCTTCAGCAAGAGACTCTTACCATTTATTCCTGGTGGGAAACCAAGAGCCTTGGCAATGGCCTGTCTTATTTTGGGGAGGCATCAGGGACCTCTTTGGCCAACAGCTCACTGGAAGGTATTACATCCCTGGCACTGAAAGTTTTCTAGTCAGTCTATGGCCACTGGGTATGCCATGGTTCAAAAAAGTAGGTTTCCATATGACTTATTCATACCTTCTTAGATATTGCTTAGCCTTCCCCATACCTTTCCTTTACTCGGTCTCTTGCCCTGACCTCGCTTAGGCTTTTCCACCCCCAGTAATCTGTTCTTCTACTTAACATATATACAATACCATCCTCTTAATATTTTTTTAAATATATTTTTTTTATTGACAACTTCTATACTTATCAATTTCTTTTATTTTTTCATTTTTTGGTTTTTCGGGGTAGGGTCTCGCACTAGCTCAGGCTGACCTGGAATTTACTATGTAGTCTCAGGGTGGCCTCAAACTCACAGTGATCCTCCTACCTCTGCTTCCCAAGTGCTGGGATTAAAGGTGTGCACCACCTTTAATGTCCAGTTTACAACATTTGTTAAAAATTTATATTTATTTATTTATTTATTTATTTATTTATTAATATTTTATTTTAATTTATTTATTTGACAGAGAAAGAGGGAGGGAGGGGAGAGAGAGAGAGAAAGCATGAGCACACCAAAGCCTCCAACCACTGCAAACGAACTCCAGATGCATGTGTTTCCTTGTGCATCTGGCTAACGTGGATCCTGGGGAATCAAACCAGGGTCTTTGGCTTTGCAGGCAAACACCTTAACCACTAAGTCATCCCTCCAGCTCTTATTTATTTTTTTGAGAGAGAGAGAAAGAATGAGCACGCCAGGGCATCCAGCCATTGCAAATGAACTCTCCAGATGCATGTGCCATATTGTGCATCTGGCTTTACATGGGTACTAGGGAATTGAACCTGGGTTTGTTAGGCTTTTCAGGCAAACATTTTAACCATCGAGCCATCCCCAGCCCCAACAGGTTTTTTTTTTGTTGTTGTTAGTTTTTATTATTTATTTATTTATTTTTTATTGTGTGTATATGTGGGTAGGTCAAAGGACAATATCTGGGTATCAGTTACTTTCTCCTTATTTGAGGCAGAGTCTGTCTTTCACTGTTCTGTTCACCAGGCTAGTTGGTCTGCAAACTTCTGGGAAGTTCTCCTATCTCCTCCCATCTCATCTTAGGTATGCTTGGATTATTGAAGCCCATAACAGCTTCTGACTTATTTTCAAGGTAGGGTCTTGTGCTAGCTCAGGCTAACATGGAATTCACTATGTAATCTCAGACTGGCCTGGAATTCACTGTGATCTTACCTCTGCCTCTCTAGTGCTGGGACTAAATGTGTTTGCTACCATGCCCAGCTATAGCTTTCTGACTTTTATGTAGTTCTACAGATTTGATCATAGGTACTCATGGCAAGTACTTTATCCACTAAACCATCTCACCAGCTGTAAGACAACTTTTTTTTTTTTTTTTTTTTTGAGGTTGGGTTGCACAGGCTGAACTGAAATTCACTATGTAGTCCCAGGCTGACCTCGAACTCATCCTGCAACAGTTTTTAAACTTTGAAATATTTCATACTGTTTATTGTATATTATAGACTTAAGCTGGTTGTTGCTGCAAACAAACTCGACTATGTGCCACTTTGGGAGTCTGGCTTTACATGAGTACTGGAGAATTGAACGAGGCCTGGCTGGCATTCTAAGCAAACACCTTTAACTGCTGATCCATTTCTATAGCCCTAATTGTAACTTTAAAAAAAAAAATTGAGAGAGAGAGAGAATGGGTGTGCCAGGGCCTCTCAGCATCTGTGAACGAACTCCAGATGTGTGCACCCCCTTGTGAGCATGTGCAACATTGCGCATTTGTGTCACTTTTGCATCTGGCTAGACATGGGACCTGAAGATTTGAACAGTCGTTCTTAGGCTTCACGGGCAGGTGCCTTAACTGCTAAGCCATCTCTCCAGCCCTAATTGTAACATTTTAAAAAATTGAAGTTTGATTTTTGGACCTAGTGGCTGGACCTGATTCTTTGGAACCCACCCACCACAGTGGGGCATCTGCCTTAGGATTCAGGTAACATCACCTCAGTTGATGCCACCACACCTGTCTCTGTTAGTGTCGTTTGCTTCAGAAAATAGCTTTAACCAAAAGATCTTATCAAACAATGCATAAATATTTGCATACAGAGATATAATTATCTATAGAAGTAAAAATATGAGAAAACATGTTCCTTACTACTGGAGAATTGGTAAGCCACACTAAAATGGAATGCTATGCAGTCATTAATAATTGCGTTTGTCATGCCTGTAATCGATAGCACTCAGGAGGTTGAAATAGGGTCATCATGAGTTCAAGGCCTACCTCAGCCAGAGTGAGTGCTAGGTGAACCTGGGCTGGAGTGAAATCTTGCCTTAAAAAAAAAAAAAAAAAAACCAATACAGTTGGGGATGGATTAAAAGTGCTTGCTTGCAAAACCTGCTGCCAGGGTTTGATTCCTAGTACTTACATAAAGCCACATGCACAAGGTGGCACATACATCTGGAGTTTACAGCAGCAAAAGGCCCTGGCTTACTTTCTTTCTCTCTCTCTCTCTCTCCATAAATAAATATATTTTAAAAAATTATGTTTGGAAAACTGAATAGATAAAAAAGCTTTTAAGTGGAAAAAGGAACACTGTAAAACAAATTCAATATGGTCCCAGTTCCTGCCCACCCCCACCCCCCACCCCCAGGTAGGGTTTCACTGTAGCTCAGGCTGACCTGGAATTCACTATGTAGTCTCAGAGTGGCCTTGAACTCATGGTGATCCTCCTACCTGTGCCTCCCGAGTGCTGGGATTTGTCATGGATTATTGTTACTTTGATACTTTGCTTGGGTATCTTGTGCCTCCTATATTTAATTTTTTTTTGGGGGGGGGATGGAAGCAGGCAGAGGGTGAGCTGCTGCAAACTCATTTATTCAAGCAAGTGTAGGGGGTTTTAAGGGGTTTGGCTGGCCAGTCGTTGTATGGGGTGGTCCCCTTCTTGTGACCAATGACAGCCTGTCTCTGGGCGGGTCATCTCGTAGCAGGTTTCTTGCGAGCATGGGACTGTAGCTGTTGTCACAGCAGGTTCCTACATTTAATTTTATAAGATATTTAAAAATATGGTTTCACATTTCTTTCAATTCCTTTAGAGCATTCTGCAGTTTTACATCTGCAGATGTTTTTGATAAAATTGTAGATAAAGTGGACAGTTGTATTTTAACAACCATTTCTGTGATCTTTCTTCACAGCAGTTCTAGTCATGTTATTTGAGTCATTGATCACTGATTTTTTTTTGCTGGTTGGTTTGTTACAGTTTAGGTCATTGGTATAATGACCTTGCTTCATTATTTTGACTGTCACTAAATAATAATCAACCACTTACTCTCTAGCAAGTTGTGCAACAAAGATTGCAGGTAACGCAATATACAAGGATATCCGGGTTGTGAGCTTGTTTCTGGCCAAAGTAGCTTTCTTTCCTTCTGTAGAAATATCGGGACAAACTTTGAATCAAGTCACACAGTTTAGAACAGTAGTTCATCTGTTTGCTCTGGCATTTATTTGACTGAACCTTTGAGAATATGTGACAAGAAGAAAAACGAAGGCTTTTAGCACTGATGCAGTGCCTGTCCTGTTGCTGGGTAGCTAGAGGCCTGTTTTGGCTGTGATTGAACATGGGGTGTGGGGTTCTAGTAAGTTCCTCAGTGGAAGTGCTACCCTATGGTTAGCAGAAAGGGGAAGGCTACTTGGTTCCTTGTCTCCTTGCTCATTTGAGTGTGGTACCTCTGTTTTTATTTATTTGCAAGGAGAAAGGGGAGGGAGAAAGAATGGACATACCAGGCAGGGCTTGTTGCAGCAAGTGAACTCCAGATGTTTGTACCACTTTGTGTATCTGGCTTTATGTGGGGAAGCTGTCAGGCTTTGTAAGCAGGTGCCTTAACTGCTGAGCCATCTCTCCAGCCCCTCTTTTTTTTTTTTTTTTTTTTTTTTCTTTTAAACGAAAGTGACAACTTACTTGCCTTCTGGGAAACTAGGTCTCAACTCTTGCTGTCACTTCTCGATATTTACGATTTTTTTGTATGTTTGTTTATTTTTTGTTTTTGTTTTTAAATATTTTTATTTATTTATTAGAGAGAGAGACAGACAGAAATAGGCAGGTAGAAAGAGAGAGAATAGGTGCGCCAGGGCCTCCAGCCACTGCAAACAAACTCCAGATGTGTGTGCCCCCCGTGCATCTGACTTACGTGGGTCCTGGAGAATCAAGCCTCTAAGCCATCTCTCCAGGCCTTGGTTTTGTTTTTTTGAGGCAGTTCCTCACAGTAGCCCAGTCTGGCTTCATACAGTAATTCTCCTACTTCAGCCTTCCAAGTGCTAGGATTGTAAACATGAGCCATTAAGCCGGGCTTAGACACTTAATGATTGCTTTTATTAATATTACTAATAATTGTTCTTCTAATTTTTTTTTCTTTGAGGTAGGGTCTCACTGTAGTCCAGGCTGACCTGGACTACACTTGTAGTCCCCAGGCGGTCTCAAATTTACCTGTTTCCCGATCAAGTGCAGTCTCATGTGATCACAACTGGCTAATAAAAATTGCTTTTTAAAAAAATATATTTTAGCCGGGTGTGGTGGCGCATGCCTTTAATCCCAGCACTTGGGAGGCAGAGGTAGGAGGATCACCGTGAGTTCGAGGCCACCCTGAGACTACTAGTTAATTCCAGGTCAGCCTGGGCCAGAGTGAGACCCTACCTTGAAAAGAAAAAACAACAAAAAAATATTTTATTAGCTGGGTGTGGTGGCACACACCTTTAATCACAGCAACTCAGGAGGCAGAGGTAGGAGGATCGCTGTGAGTTTGAGGCCAGCCTGAGACTACATAGTGAATTCCATGCTAGCCTGGACTAGAGTGAGATCCTACCTCAAAAAAATAAAAAACAAACAAAATTTATTTATTTATTTTAGAAAGTTAAAGAAGCAGAGGGAGAGAGAATTGGTGCACCAGGGCCTCTAGCCACTAAATGAACTCTAGATGCTTGTGCCACCTTGTGCATTTAGGTTATGGGGGTAATGGGGAATCGAACCTGGGTCCTTAGGCTTTGCAGGCAAGTGCCTTAACAGCTAAGCCATCCCTCCTTCCCTTCTTCCCTCCCCTCTCTCTTTACTCCTCTCCCTCACCTTTCCCCTCTTCTCCCCCCTCCTTCTCCTAATTTTTTCCCCCTGAGGTGATATGATTTAAACCTGGAGGAAATTTTGTAGTAGTATATTGTTTTTTTAACAATTGTTTAAGGAAATAAAAACAGGTTGTGGTGGTGTATGCCTATAATCCCAGTACTCAAGAGACTGAAGCAGGAGGATCTTGAGTTCAAGATCAGGCTGGATTACATACAGAAACTGCATGAAAACAAAACCAAACAAAATCAAAGCAACATCAAAGGCTAAGATACAGAGACTCTGAAGTTCGCTGCACTTGAAATTTCTTATCTGTAGTTATATTCTCTGTTTACCCTAAGAACTAACTGACCTGTACTCCTGATCATCTGTAACCCAGGCAGATGATTTGTCCCAAGGCTAGTTCCCATTCAAAGTATCTTGTAACTTCATTTTGACTTCAGTAGTCAGCTAGATCTGACCATAGGGTATGGAGGTCTCCCTGTTTGGAAAGTCTCCAAACCAGTTAATGTTAACAGGTGTTTTGAAAAGGCTATTTGTCAAAAATGGTTGAGGTATTTTACTAAGACTGTATGCATAAGAAAGGAGGATAGGTTTTGGAACCACATGTCAAGTAGAAAGCCTTGGAAAAAAAGATTTAACATTGTCCCAGGGTTTTATCTTGATATCTAGGGGAATGTAATGGGAACCTTAAATTCTAGAAAGATAAGAATTTATAGGGATGCATATGAGTATTCCCACTCTTTTTTTATATTTTATTATTTATTTGTTTGAGAGAGAAAATGTGAACAGGGGTGCCAGGGCCTCTAGCCATTGCAAACAAACTCCAGATTCATGCACTACCATGTGTATCAGACTTACGTTGGTTCTGGGCAATTGAACCTGGGTCCTTAGGCTTCACAGGCAAGCAAGTGCCTTAAGCCACTTTTCTAGCCCTGCATAGTCCCGTTCTTAAAAAAAAAATTTTTTTTTTTTAAATTTCTTGGGTGCTGGAGAGATTTCTTAGTGGTTAAGGCACTTGCCTGCAAAGCCAAAGGACCCAGGTTCAATTCTCCAGTACCCACATAAAGCAAGATGCACAGGGTGGCACATGCATCTGGAGTGACTAGAGGCCCTGGCACACACATTCTGTCTCTGCCTGCCTTTCTCTCTCTGGCAAAAAAATAAAAATAAAAAATTAAATTATTTTTGTTTGTAGTGTATGAATGCATGAGTGCATGCAAACCGCAGACTTTTTTTTTTTTTTTTTTTTTTTTTTTTTTTTTTGGTTTTTCAAGGTGGAGTTTCTAGCTCAGGCTGACATGGAATTCACTCTGTATTCTCAGGGTGGCCTAGAACTCACAGCAATCCTCCCACCTCTGCCTCTTGATTGCTGGGATTAAAGGCTTGTGTCACAACACCTGGCTTTGTATCACTTTTTGCAGCTGGGTTATGAGGGTGGCCTTTTTTTTTTTTGCCTCTGCAAATGAACTCCATACACATGGTCACTTTTTGTGTATGGCTTTATGTGGGTACTGGGGACTTGAACCAGGGCCTGTTAAGTTTTGCAAGCAAGAGCCTTTAACTGCTGAGCCATCTGTTCAGCCCTTCCCATTCTTAGTGCTGAGGAGGTGCCTCTTAGGTCCTCATCATTCTCTAGGTAGACAAGAACAACTTTAAAAACAATATCCTCAACTTTGTGCTGGTAAAACTAGATTGGTAATGACGGCTTTTATTTTTATTTTTAAATATATTATCTATTTATTTGAAGAGAGAAAAGAGGGAGGAAGAGAGAGAGAATTGGCATTCCAGGGCCTCCAGCCACTGCAAACGAATTCCAGATGCATGCACCCCCTTGTGCATCTGGCTTACGTGGGTCCTGGAGAATCAAACCGGGGTCCTTTGGCTTTGCCAGCAAATGCCTTATCTGGTAAACCATTTCACTATCACCAATGTCTGCTTTTAAATGTGATTTGAGGAATTAATTTGAAAGCTAGTATTTACCTTTCATGTTTCCAGTATTCTGAGTGAATACATCAAGATTTAGGATGAGAACAATTCTAGTCACCCTAACTCCTCATCTGTATTTACGCAAGAATAGTGATGAGTTCTCCTTATTATTCTTCGATCTGACAGGGGCGGCCTCAGCAACATGCTGTTCCAGTGCTCCTTACCTGACAACATAGCCAGCATTGGCGACGAGCCTCGGACAGTACTCCTGAGGCTGTATGGAGCGATTTTAAAGATGGTGAGTTCAGGGGCCACCTGGGGGAGGGAGGCCATTGATGTTTTAAATTCTCTTAACATCCTGAAAAAAGGTTCTAAATACTTTTGTGTATCTAAATACATTGTGTCTTAAGATATTTAAATCTATTGCTTTTAATTGGGCTGCATGTATGGATTATTGTTTACATTTTTAAATGTAATATTTATTAGTAAATAAGGACACCAGAGAAATTGTAATGTTGGTTTAATAGCTAGTGTTTGATGATTTTTTATTTTTCTACACTTGAACTTTTCTGCTTAGACTTAGATTATAAAATTGTGATGGAGAAGGTATTAGTTTTTGATAGAATAGTCAGCAAGATTTTATCCTGTAAGTATGTATAGTTATTAATGTGCCAATTAAAATTCTGAGTTTTAGAGAATAGTGTCAGTTAACAAAGTATGGCCTCAGTGAAGTTGTATTTACCTACTTCTCTGAGAATTTTTAAAACTTTGAGTTTGTTAGATCTATAATCTTTTCAGATTTTATTTTGTTTTATTCTTTGAAATAGAGTTTCATTCTTAGGCTCAGGCTGGCCAGAACTCAATTATGTAGTTCAGACTGGCCTTGAATTAATGATCTTCTTGCCTCTGCCTCTGGAATGCTGGTTTTATAGGAATGTGCCATCATAACCAACACCAAGTTGCACTTTGAAAGCATAGTTTCTGAAATAATTGGTGTCTTTTGGGCACATTTACTGAATCAGTCCGAACATTTTTTTTTCCTTTGAAGATCATTTATATTGTGATGAGTCCCATTTTTATAGTAGTTTAGAAGTATTACTTTACAAGCAGCTAAGTACAGTAGAAGTGTTTGGAAGTAAAACTTGTTTAAACAGAATTCTATGTCCCTTTTTTTTTTTTTTGTTTTTCGAGGTAGGGTCTCACTCTAGTCCCAGGCTGACCTGGAATTCACTATGTAGTCTCAGGGTGGCCTTGAACTCATGGTGATCCTCCTATCTCTGCCTCCCGAGTGCTGGGATTAAAGGCATGCTCCACCACGCCCGGCTATGTCCCTATTTTTAAGGGGAAAAAAAATTAAGTAATTCAGAAAAATAAATATAAAAATATTTAAAGCTACTTAAGGTGGAATTCATTATTATTAAACTAATAGAATGGAGTATTTTTTTTTTTAATTTTTAAAGAAATATTTGCATTTCTCAAATTGGTACAATCTAATTAAGATCTGTAGTCTTATTTATTTATTTATTTTCTGTTTATTAGAAACAGAAAGAGGGAGAAAAGGAGGGGGAGAGAGAAAGAATGGGTACACCAGGGCCTCTAGCCATTGCAAACAAACTCCAGACTCATGTGCCACCTTGTGCATCTGGCTTATGTGGGACCTAGAGAATCAAACCTGGGTCCTTAGTCTTCACAGGCAAGTGCCTTAACCACTAAGCCATCTTTCCAGTCCTGGAGTATGTTTTATAGCCCATTATAGACACTCTACAATTAGTAACTTTTTTTTTTTTTTTTTTGAGGTAGGGTCTCGCTCTAGCCCAAGCTGGCCTGGAATTCACTGTGTAGTAGTCTCCGGGTGGCCTTGATCTCAGTGTGATCCTCCTACCTTGGCTTCTTAAGTGCTGAGACTAAAAGCATGCTCTATCATGCCTGGCCTTAGTTAGTTACTTTTTATTAGGTAGATGTAAACTAGCTTCCATCCTGAAGCCACCATCCCACAATGAGATGGAGACACTATGCTTACACACATCTAGATAGAGAAGACCATTCAGTTTTTTCAGTGTATAAGGAGCAGGTCTAATCTCACATTTGCTATGTTAGACAGAAAAGTATATTTTGTTATAAAAAGGCAATTTTGTGCTTCATAGGCAGAAATCTATATTTTCAGTGTAAATACCTATTGTTTTAGTTTTTAATTCAAGTACAGTTTTTCTTTTTTTTTTTCTCTTCTTTTTTTGTTTTTTCCGAAGCAGGGTCTTACTCTAGCTCAGGCTAACCTGGACTTCACTATGTAATCTCAGGGTGGTCTTGAACTCTTGGCAATCCTCCTATCTCTGCCTCCCAAGTGCTGGGATTAAAGCCATGCACCACCACACCTGGCTTTTTTTTTTTTTTTTTTTTTTTTTTTAAAAGTAGGATCTCATTCTAGCCTAGGCTGTTCTGGAGCTCACAGTGATCCTCCTACCTCAGCCTTCCAAGTGTTGGATTATAGGTGTGCATCAGCACTCCTGGCTTCAAGTACAGTCTTTTTCTCCCCTCCTCCCCTCCCCCGCCCCAGGTAGGCTCTTGCTCTGGCCCAGGCTGATCTAGAATTCATTATGTAGTTTCAGCCTCCAACTCATAGTGATCCTCCTACCTCAGCCTCCTGAGTGCTGAGATTAAAGATGTGCCACCACTATGCCTGGCTCAAATACAGTTTTTTGGTTGATATTTAGTAAAACAGATTCAATATTTTTGGTTCTCTGCAGATTCTGGTGAGGACACTGCCGACTAGGAGTTTCAAATACTAATGATGATTGTAGGCTGTTGGCCTTTGAGGAGATGAACCAAATTTGTGGGTTCTGAAGATGGGAGAAAAATAGAGAGAAGGCTGGAGGACCACACAATGTGTGAGCCAGGAACAGTGAAAGCTGAGCTTCCACAACTATGAGTTTAATTTCAACTCAGTTTTAAATTTTCTATTATTTTTACCTCCTGGAGCCTGGACTGCTGTCTTATAGTCAACTTTTTGGCATGAATCTGGCCTATCATGGAAGAAGCTGTTTATCTACAGTGAGGGCTTTGTTCTTGCCTTAACAAAAATTAAAAATAATAGTAAAGGGACTGGGGAGATGGCTCAGTGGTTAAAGATGCTTATTTGCAGAGCCTGCCAGCCCTTGCCTCCTTAGCACCCATGTAAAGTCTGATACAAAAATTAGTATATGTGTTTGATGGTCCTTTTTTGTAGCAAGAGACCCTGGTGTGCACATACACAGGCAAATAATTTTTTTTTTGTTTTGTTTTTTCGAGGTAGGGTCTTGCTCTAGTCCAGCAAATAATTTTTTTAATTCCTTAAAAATAAAATTGATAGCTATCAAAATTTACATTAAAAGCTATAGTTAAAATATATAGACTTGTCCAGTAGTAAATCCCATGAATTATGGACTAAAGACAAATAATATATTATGACTAAATTTTCTGCTTTGCACCTTTTCCCTTTATCTCATGAAAGCATTTATATACCCTATACATGTGCATGTGTTTGTTCAGATATGACTGGTGTCTCAGTCAGTGGTGTAAATGCCGTGATGACCTTGAAGTGGGTTATCATGTTAATTGAAGACTGCTACCCATAATGATAGGCCTGTGTATTTTCTTGTTTTTTTTCTATTTTGCTTAATTGTATGATAGACTGGTTTAATTTAGTGTGTTCCTTTTTTTCCTTTTCCCCCTCCTTGTTTTAAGCTTTTGAACTTTTTGCCTCTGTGAGAATCAGATATTAAATGGAAATATTTGTCATGTTCTTTGATCAGTAATGGATTGAAAAGTGCTTTGGTTTAAAATGACTACATGATTCTCAGTTTTCTCATTTCTTCCTCTTGGTGTTGTGAGATGTCTAATTTCCTTTATTTCCATAGTGGCAGTGAAACGACTGCTCTTTGGTGCAGTTCTCTAAGGGTTAAGTACCAGAAAGCCAAGGTAACACCTTCTGACTTGGGTTCAAACCCACAGTTTGTGTCTCCCAAACATCTGTCTCTTCCCTGCCCCTGATTTTCTATAAGCAAACTTCCTAACTGTGACCTGGAGGTTTTGTTAGTTTTAGGGAGTTATATAAAAGTCCTGTGTTTGACAAGGGTGAAAATTTGAACACAACACACACACACACACACACACATGCACAACTGTACATTATTGTAGGAAGTTGTTAAACATAAAAACACTGGGTTGAACCGGGTGTGGTGGTGCACACCTTTAATCCCACTGGGGAGGCAGAGGTAGGAGGATCCTGTGAGTCAGAGGCCACCCTGAGAATACATAATAAATTTCAGGTCAGCCTGGACTAGAGAGTGAGACCCTACTTGGAAAAACAAAACAATTGGCTTGACTTTAACCTATTAGTGTGATGGAGTGTCTTTGGCATAGCCTTGCCTTCATTTTCATGGGGAAGAGGCTATTTATATTAGTTAGATGGATGATGAAAACCAAACTTTACTGTAAAATTACTGTGAACTAGAGTAGGATCATTTAATACAAATTTGGAAAGTAGGGACTGAGGGTTAGGCATTTTACTCAGAGGTATAGCAAGTGCATAGTCCCAAGTTCAGTTCCCAGCACCAAAAAAAAAAAAAAAAAAAAGAAAGAAAAAGTTTTGAAAAGTAAATAGTTTAGCTTTTACCATTATAGAAGGTGATGCAATTGCTAGAAGAGAGCTGGGAACTGTCAGACTTGCTATCAATGTAATTTAATTTCCTTTCTGGTACTGGGAAGGAACTCTGCAAAATCTGGTAGCAGCCTTTTCAGAGAAGCAAGTTTGATTACAAATAACCAGTTTGCTTATTTGTCATGAATTTGTGGAAGACAAAAATGTCAGTACATACTGTTCATTCAGTGTAGCCTGTGCCAGTTGGCAGTAGTCTCAGAGGAGTGCCTTGTCCATTTCTCTGTCAGAACAGTGACTGTTAAGCCAGATCCTCTGTGCCTGAATGGAGAGATTGGCCTCACCACTATGGACGGCCTCTAGGGCCTGAGTGACTATATCACACATCAAAGATCTCTTGAGAATTGTCTGGAAAACTGTTATTTTTTTTGTTTTGTTTTTGTTTTTGAGTAACAGAAGGGTAAAATTACTGCTTGTTTGAGTACTAACCATAATACAATTAATTAAACACACCAAGGCACAACGCAGATATGCATTAATGTTTTAAAAGACTGAAATTTAGGACACTGTCCTCTTTGAACCCCAAAACAAAATGTCCTCTTACTTTCTCTTATTTACAGTTTAATTTAAAATCGGACCACAGTAAAATAAGGAATAGCCTGTAAGTACTTAATATTAAACTATTGGCTACTGAAAGATAAGTTTCTTAAAAATACTTCTGTGAGGAACTAAGGGTTTTTTTTTTTTTTTTTTTTTTAATGCAGTGACTCCACCACTAAGGCTCCTTTTTGGAGGGCCAGGCCCTGGAACTGAGGACTGTCAATTGCCCTCTTTATCCTCATTGCATTAAGGTCATTATAAGTTCAAGTTACCTGGTTAGCTCTCCTTTACAAAAAATCTCCCTGTATTTTGAGTATAATTATGTCTATTCTGAGGTAGTTAGAACTTTCATAAGTACTCCTCCTACCCCATAATGTCGTACCTGTTTGGCCTAACATAGTAATTCCTAGTTTAATGGTCTCTAAACATAGTTGCCAAATTATTACCCATAGCCCTTCCATACCTGCTTTGGTGCCTTCTTTTTGTAACTAAATAAATCAGACTTACACGTCTAATTTTGACATATTCAAAGTGTCCATGTCTTGCTGGTCTTAATGTTTGGGATTTATAGTATGAAGTCAATATGGATTTCTGATCCCTGGAAAGCCTCTGGGAAGGAGATACCTTGTGTTGGGGGAATGAAGGGCATTGGGGGTAATGTACCACTTTAGTTGTATGTGCATGTGTTCTCTGCTGCAGGCTTGTCCATGCGATCGTGCCTGGAGCACTCTGGTTTCCAGGTGACAGACACGATTCACGGTATAGTATGAGACCTCTGAAGTTGGAGCATTCTCTACAGCTTTAATTTCTTTCTTTTAGTTCTGGATTCAAGAAATGCTTTTTTAAAAGAAAACTGTAATGCTTGTTAAGTAGCACCAGCTATGTGCTATACTTAAAGAGGTACAGTGACTAAGATTTTAGAATGTTATATATTAAATAAATCAATTTTTGTTTTTGCTTTTATTGTCCAAGGCAAATCAGATCTCCCTGCCTTCTGTTCCCTCAGTAGAAAATATCAAACATTTAGTAACTTAAAATTGATGGGCCTCAACTTGATAATTTAATTGAAGTGCTGAAGTTCTTCTTCATATGACTGTAAGCATATCGTGTGTTGTGTGTGTGTGTGTGTGTGTGTGTGTGTGTGTGTGTGTTGGTCGGATTTAGAAATAAACTTTCTTCTTTATCCTTAGTGTACTTTCATATGTCTTAGCTGGGTACCCAGCTCTTTTTATGAAGCTTAACAGTGCTGATCTGACCTGGGAGTATGCAAAGCTGGAAAGGTAAAGCACACTTCCTGGAAAAGTATTACTTGCAAGTCAACCCTTGGGTGGGTGTTCATGTAGAAGGTATTTTAGCCTTGGAAGCTCAGAATTCTTGGGTGAACAGGTTGTTTTGATCAGACCTGAATCTTGAAGGTTTTAAAATGAGCCTTTATTACCTAGGGTTTTTTTTTTTTTTTTTTTTTAATTGTTTTTTCGAGGTAGGGTCTCACTCTAGCTCAGGCTGACCTGGAATTAACTATGTAGTCTCAGGGTGGCCTTGAACTTTCGGTGATCCTCCTACCTCTGCCTCCCGAGTGCTGGGATTAAAGGCGTGTGCCACCACGCCCGGCTTTATTACCTAGGTTTTATCTTGCCAGCTACTGGCTGTATTGCCTAGAGCCTTCTAAGAGGTTCTAGTGTCATATCCATGTCCATCAAGTCATCTGGTTTTAAAATCATTAATGTCCAGAAAGATCAAGTTGCTTGAGAATGTTCCTTGGGATGATGGAAGACACTGTAGAGACTACAATAAAATACTAGAAAGTACTTGTTTAAATTCAAGTGACTCTTAAGCTTATAAATTAATCATATGTTGCCTTTTTTTTTTTTTTTTTTTTTTTTTTTTTGAGACAAGGTTTCATATATCCTAGGCTGGCCTCCAACTTGCTAGGAAGCCAAAGATGACCTTGAACTTCTAGTGCACTGTTGGGGATAGAACCCAGAGCCTCCTACATGCTAGGCAAGCAGTCTACCAACTGAGGTACATCTCTGTCCCCTCTAAAGATTTTAAATGTTTTGAACAGCTACCTGCCACTTACTAATTTATTTGTATCCACATGCCCACCCATGCAGAGTCCAGGGATAGCTAACATGTTGCTGTTTCATCTTACAGAGGACCTTCCCTCCAGTAGTTGGGTCAAAGTGACTGCCCTTATTATTAGAGGAATCTTAAGAACTGGTCAAAATAAAATCTTACAAAATCGGTTTATTCTGTATAATGGAGTAAATTGAGATGAATTTAAAGGAATAAACCTGTGATATTGTTAAACTTTAGGTAAAAGATTTTAAGTCTAAAATTAGGGATGGCTTAGGTGGTAAAAGTGCTTGCTTGCAAAGCCTGCTAGCCCATGTTTGATTCCCCAGTACCTACATGAAGCCAGACAGACAATGTGGTGCATGTGCTTGGAGTTTGTTTGCAGTGGCAAGAGGTCCTAGTACTTGTCTCTCTCTCTGACTGTCTTATTTTTCTGTTTCTCAGATAAATAAATATAATAAATAAAATTCAAAAATATAAAATTATATGTAACACCAAGTAGTATCTCCTCATCCTATGCCTTACTATATCTTAAATTCATTTTCAGGGCCCTGGAATAGAATCTTTTGACAGACTTTATAACAGGAATATTTACTACTTTTACAGTCTGATATTAAATACAAAAATAAAACACAAAGTCTTAAAATACGATTTTTGTCAGAGAAGTAACATGTAAGACCTCACATCTTGGGGCTGGAGAGATGGCTTAGCATTTAAAGGTGCTTGCTTGTAAAGCCCGCCATCCTGGGTTTGATTTTCCAGCACCCATATAAAGCTAGATGCACAAAGTAGCACATGTCTGGATTTTGTACACAGTGACAGGAAGTCCTAGTGTGCCCATACACATGCATTCATTCATTCTCTCCCTCCCTCCCTCCCCCCTTCTCTCTCTCTCTCTCTCTCTCTCTCTGTCACACATACACACACACATACACTGCCCAAAGTAGGAAGGAATTTAAAAAGATGGGACAAATTTAGTGTCAGCATAATTTTGTGTGTAACTTATAACATAAAATTTATCTTTGTAAATGATACAGTTCAGTGGTTTTTAGTATATTCAGAGTTGGATGTCTTATATATATATTTAGACACTCTGATTTCTTAGGTCTTGAAATTTCAATGTTTATTTAAAACAAAATAAACTATTATAAGGAATTTCAGATAAATACAGAACAGACAGAAGTTATGAACCCAGAGTGATCATTATCGATTTTTCCTCATGGCTAGTCTTTTGCTTTTTCCTCATCTACTTTCCTAAGGTTATTTTAAAGCAAATTCTATTTTATATTTTATTTTTATTTTTTGGTTTTTCGAGGTTGGGTCTCACTCTAGCCCAGGCTGACCTAGAATTCACTCTGTGTACTCAGGGTAGCCTTGAACTCACGGCAATCCTCCTACCTCTGCCTCCCGAGTGCTGGGATTAAAGGCGTGCGCCACCACTCCCGGCTAAAGCAAATTCTAGACATTAAGTTCTTTCTTCCAGCCTGGGGAGATGACTTTGTGGGTAAAATGCTTTCTGTCCAAGCGTAAGTAACTTGAGTTCCAATCCTAGAACTTACTTAAAGCATTCTAATCCCAGCCCCCCTCAAGGAGATGGGATGCCAGACAAGAGAATCCTGGAAGCTTGTGGGCCAGCCAGCCAGTCTGGTATATGCAGCATTAAACAGTAAAGAGACCCTACCTTAAACAAGGTAGAAGACAAGGACCAACACTCAGGGTTGTCCTGACTTCCAATACGTGTCATCATGCATTCTTACACATGATCACACAGATAATCATAAATACTTGAATCTATATGTGATCTTTTAAAATAAAAATTCCTGTAATTATAAGCATATAAAATGAAATTAGGACTGAGAATGGAGCTCAGTGGTAAGACAGTTGCTTAGCATGTGCAAGGCCTTAGACTTGATTCCCCCAGCATCACACACACATTTTTATTAACCATAATTGATCCCAGCATTTGGGAGGCAGAGGCAGGAGGATCAGAAGTTCCTGGTCATCCTTAATCATATAGTTTGAGGAAGCCTGAGCTACATGGGACCCTATCTCAAAAATACTAAAAGTAGGGAGTTAGGGAAGTGGCTTAGCAGTAGAGTAAACTCTTGTTGCACAAGCATGAGGACCTGAGTGCAATAACCAGTCTCAAATTTCTAATTGTAAAGTGTTAGTTTTTGTAGCTTATAAAAGAATTGTAGGGGGCTGGAGAAATGGCTTAGTGGTTCAGGCGTTTGCCTGCAAAGCCAAAGGATCCCGGTTCGATTCTCCAGGACCCACATAAGCCAGATGCACAAGGGGCACATGCATCTGAAGTTTGTTTGCAGTGGCTAGAGGCCCTGGCATGCCCATTCTCTCTCTGCCTCTCTTCTCTCTCTCTCTCTCTGCTTGCAAATAAATAAATAAAAAAAAATTAAAAAAAATTAAAAAAAATAATTGTATTAATTTGTAAGCTAGTTGAAGGAAATTGTAAAAGCATGCTGAATACTTGTACAATGTTTAATACTCATGTCAAGTAAAATTGTGCTACTATAGTAAAATTTCACTGATTCCAAGAACAGGGTTTGCTTCCTGTTTTCCTGAACAAACTTCTGTCCTAGGACCCTGTCTCACACTGAGCTGGAGTCTGCTTGACTTACCTCAGAAGAGTCTGCTCTCCCTGTTCATGACTTCATGACCATGCCTTTCTGGTGTGAGATTTCCTGTTGTTGTTGTTGTTGTTGTTGTTGTTGTTGTTTTCTCCTTGTTTTGAGGCCCTAGGGAACCAAGACATTCTGTACTGAGGAAACAGAACACAGGGTTGGAGACTGCAGAAGTCCATATTGCCTTGGCGATGGTGCTCTTATGGCATATATGTTCATTCGGGGTAGGGTGGGGTAGGTGGATGTGGGGAAATTATTAATGAAGAGTTTATGTCCGCTTCTAATGCTTGCTAATATGTTAAAAGGGAACTGGAACTAAGCCAGTTTGTCATTTTGAGTAAAGTGACTTGCTTTGGAGAGCACCATTAAACAGGGAAAAGGACTTCTGTTAGCTGAATAACCTATTACCTGTATCTCCCTATCAAGATACAGTTAGAGCAATAACAGCAAAGGAATAACCAGTCATTTAGAGTTGTGTGCAGGTCAAATCCCGTTACAACAAATTGCACTAGGTTATCCAAATTCTTTTATCTTAAAGCTTTTTCTACAAAATATTAATACATAACCGATCAGGTTATAGAACTTTTCTTCTGGAAGAGAAAGGTACAAAGACTTCTAAAGGTCAATTTTAGCCCTATTCAGTGTCCTAGTTAACATGGCTGCCAGCTTCTCCATTCTCACAGCATGGATAGGAGTTTGCATGGCCAGTCTGCACTGTGGTACTAGGCGACAACTTGGGCTTGTTTGTATGTGCTCCACAACCCAGGGCCCTCCTTTATTCTCTGCAGCTAATGTGCATAGCAAGTGTCAGAATTTGTTTGGTAATTTGGGAAAACATTAACAATAAAAGGTGGAGCCCCTATTTATTAGGAATCCATAGGCCATTTGGGAAGGAAGACTGATGAGTATCTAAGAGATGCCGGAGTGTTTAGAGGAAGGGAAAGGTTAAAGCCTTCACACCACCTAGTCACTCTTGGGTTCATACCATCAGCGAGGTATTTTTGTATCTTGATTTTATATCTTTCATTGTAGCGGGATTTAACCTGTTAGGTTTTCATCAGAAATAAATGCAGAGTACTCAAATGAAATGATCACATACCCCATTTGTACTGTGTGTACTATTTTAGAAGTACTGACCTGTAAGCTGCAGATATTATTGAATATGTGTATTTTCAGATAGCTTTATTAACATGGTTGCTTATTTTGTTTACTTTTCTATAAAAATAAGACATGCATTATGATGTCTGGAGTGTTATTTTGGTGTATGGCAGTGAATGGTGCTGTGAATCACACTGTGTTGTGACTGCTGCTAGACTAGCTGGTGTTGCTTAACGTGGCATTTTTTTTCCTGTCCACACTTTCCACCCTCGGTACAGGTATTTTTGATAAAGCTGTGGAATGGAAAGGTATGTTTTTAATGGGATGTTCAAGAATCTGTTACCTTAAAATTCTTTAAAGGAGGTTTCCTTGAAGGGATTCCTCTTAGGTCTGGCTCAAGCAGACTTAGTTTAATTGTAACAATAATGTATTTTTGGAGGCATTAGTGGAGTATAAAAGTTTGACACAACCCTTAATTTTCTGATTTTACTTTTCCCTTTATTAAAGACGTTTGAGGGTTTTTTATAAAACATTTGGGGTGGGGGTGGCTTGGAAATACGTGAGCTGTGCTATGAAGAATGCAGTGTGTTCTGATACCAGTTGATGGTTTAGTTTGTTTGTTACTGTCAGAATCCTGGTTACCAAGAATGTGCAATTTCATTGAGGAAAGTGATGTAAAAGTAGCTCTTGACTATACTAGATAATTTTAGGGACTCTATGTTAAGTCTGCATAGTCCTCTTTTTGCTGGAGAAACAGTTCAGATTGAGCTGTGACCGACCAAGTAGAAGGGCTAGACTGGGCGAGTGACCATACCAAGTTTCCTGCCTGCACAGTGCTTTCCTCTGTCCACAGTCTCTGCTGACCAGATGTCAAGACAATGTCTTGCAGGTTGGCTTGAGAGGACCACATAGCTAATTTGGTGAGAGCTGTGGCCCATGCTTGCTTTAGAAGGCCCAACTGGAAGAGAGTGCTCTAGTGACTTTCCTCTAACAATGAAATTGTGAAAGGTACATGGGGCCAGCTGTGTGATACACAGCTGTTTGGTCTCAGCAGCATATCCCTTTTCTCGTAAAGAGATGAAGCACTTTCTAAGGCATTGGCACCAGTCAGTGCTGGAGACTAGACTACTGGTGCCTTTAGACTTCGCTGGTCACACGGCGGGCAAGAAGCCCTTGTCAAAGATCTGTGATGTTGTGTGAACCCTGACTTCTGGTGGTTGCAAAGTTAGTGTCTGCTCTGTGTGCTTCATCTCACTGGAAGTGTTTGCTTTTTCTCATTCATAGAGGTCCTGTAATAAAGAGGGATCCGAACAAGCTCAGAAAGAAAATGAATTTCAAGTAAGTAATTCAGTCTGTTCTGCATCTGCATGAGATGTAAACTGGTGGTGGCCAGCCTCACTGTACTGCGGCTTGGCAGGGCATCTTCTCTGTCCTTGGAAACCCCTTATCTTTCTCAGAGGAAGGGCTCTGGGCAAATCTGAACCAGATCACTGAGACTGAGTCAGCAAAAGGATAGGAAGGATGGTGTCTTTTTGGTGGCAATTTCTGAGCAGTGTCTGAAGAGCTAAGAGATAGAGGCTTAGGTAACATCTGTTACTCTGTGCTGTGGAGACATCTGGCTGCTGCAGCTGCTGCAACAGCATCTCTCACCCACTCCTGGCCATTCCCACTATGTCAACAGGAAGTGGGTCACTGCCTGGTTTTGGTGGCTGCTTTTCCCCTGAGAAAGCAGCACTGTTGATCTTATGCATGATAGCCAGGTTGGAAAGGCTTCCTTGCAAACTCATGCTGAGCTAAAGTAACCCATACTGAGACACTTACATGGGCTTCAGTTATGGAATGTGAAGCCAAGTCAGATGCAGAAACATGCTTGGGAGTACAGACTCATGTATGTGCATGTGCACAATATAAGACAGCCAGCGTGACGTTGCCAGCTGGCCGCCCAGGTGAGCTTTCCCTTGCTGTTTCCTCTCCTTATGCTGCAGCTACAGTAACAGTACAGCAGCAATAGCAGCAGCAGGTTCTCTGGTTCCAGACATGTCCTAACCTACATGCTGCACATAATTGTAGCTATTACCTTTTCATTACTGGGGCAATCCATTACCCCCAAGTCGCTACCACCACCACCAAAAGCAGATTATGGGAGAAAAAGATTTATTTCTGTTTATAGTTTCAAGGGAAACTTCATTATGGTGGGCAAAGCATGGCAGAACAGACAGTCTGGGTGTTACATTTTATTGTAGCAGCAACTAGCTCTGAACACCCAGTGGATTAATAAACCTCAAGGTCTGCCCTCACCCAGCAACACATTTCCTCCAGCAAGCTTCACCTCCCAAAGGCTCCACAACCTTCCCAAGTTTCCACCAGCTGGGGACCAAGTATATGGGGGACATTTTGTAATATTATTGTTTACTCCTCCCCTTAGATAGCCAGTCACATCTGCACTTCACTTTACTCTCCTTGACCTGCTCCACATGGTGTCATGTATCTATCTGCCTCCTGCCACTGCAAACAAACCCTAAATACATGCACGTGGGGACCTGGAGAATCGAACATGGGTCCTTAGTCATCCCAAGCAATTCCATAAGGGTTTTGTGCATATCCTTTTTGTGCCTTTCTTTAAAAATTGCTGGTTGTCATCTCTTTAGCCCCCTGATATTTAATTTATTTTTAATGGATAAATTACTATTGTGTGAGTTCTCGGCCACCCTGAGACTACATGCATGCATGGACATGCCAAGGTTTCTTGCCACTGGAAATGAATGCCAGGCATATACATTATTTCTATGTGAATGTTAGGGAATCAAACCCTGCCTGGCAGGATTTGCAAGCAAATACCTTTAAACATTGAGCCATCTTCCCAACCCCCTAGCCCCTGTAATTCTGACCTCCTTGTCCCTCTCACAACTTTGCCATCAAATCCTCCTGTCATTCCTTCCCTTGGGTGTGCTGTCTCTCCAGGAATTGTGTCCCCTCTGCCAATGCTGGCTTCAACAGTCCATCTCTGCTGACCTCAGCACGCTTTGGCTCTTCCACTCCAGACACTGGCCTTCTCCTTCTTCTCCTCCCTCCTTAATATCCTGCCC
This sequence comes from Orientallactaga sibirica, assembly GCA_036365145.1. Lineage (NCBI taxonomy): Eukaryota > Metazoa > Chordata > Mammalia > Rodentia > Dipodidae > Orientallactaga > Orientallactaga sibirica. The sequence goes on along the minus strand of JAEOAD010000042.1, from coordinate 6,923,317 downwards.
AATTGAGGACTCGGCTCTATTGCCAGGAGTCTTTCCTTCCACACATTCTCAGCTGTCTTCTACTTGTCTCATGTGTGCTCACCTGTAAGTGCTGAACTGCTGAACCTGGTGAGAGTCACAGAGCTGGGAGTGAGTACACTTTCCCGTTAAGGCCTTGGTGTTACTCCTTGGTGCTCATTGCCTGGCAGCCAGCTAAGTTTTGGTTTGGCTTCTGATGTTGAAGACTGTTTCAAGCCTTTTGTTTTCTCTTTCAGCCTCCTCTGTCACCCTAGACAGAAGCTAATTCTTTGATGGCTGTTCATTTCTTGTTTGGCATTTGTTCACTTTAAATTCTGCACCTGTGCTGTCTTTTCTACAGTGCCCTGTGAAGACATCTTTTTCTTGTGCAAACTTGCCACCTTCTCTTTATTCTTTGGGTCTGACTTCTTAGCTTGTCATTGTCCCCTTCCTTCTCCAGGTGACAGGCTGTTGAGTGCTGGTGGTGCCCTCTCCACCCCATCCCTGCTTTTGCTCCTAACATTTTTTTTCCATTAAAAAAATTCTTTTATTGCCTAATTCTGTTCTTTCTTTCTTAAGATTTTTTAAACTTTTTTGTGTCATGGCACTTGTCTGTAGTCAAAGCACTTGGGAAACTGAAGCAATAAGACAGTAAGTTCAAGGCCAACTTGGACTGTATAGTGAGACCCTCTCTTAAAACTGCCTCCCTCCAAACTTCTTTTTAATTTTTTTTTTAAGTTATTTATTTGAGAGATAGAGGGAGGGGGGCGAGTCAGGGTCTCCAGCCACTGCAAACGAACTCCAGATGCATGCGCCCCCTTGTGCATCTGGCTTACGTGAGTTCTGGAGAATTAAACCAGGATCCTTTGGCTTCTCAGGCAAATGCCTTAATAGCTAAGCCATTTCTCTGGCCCCCAACTTTTCTTTTTTATTTTTTTGTGCTAAGGATTGGCCTGAGGGGCCTCTGAGCTATTTACTTCCAGCCCCTGGGAAAATTTTTTGTGACAGAATCTATTGGTCTCTAGTTAGGAGTGGGGGTACATACCTGCCATCCCAGCCCTTGCAGGTAGAAGCAAGAAAATCATGAATTCAAGGCCAGCCTAGGTTCTATAATAACTTCATCTCAAAAATCTTCAGCCTGGTGGTACAGGCCTGTCATACCAGCTACTTGCAAGGCTAAGGCAGGCGGACCATTCATTTAAGTCCCACTTGGCCTACAGAGTGAACTCAAGGCCAGTCTGAGGAACTTAGTGATTTATTTTATTTTATTTTATTTAAAAAGAATTCTTGGTTTTATTTATTTATTTATTTATTTATTCATTTATTCATTTATTCATTTATTTATTTATTTATTTATTTATTTATTTATTTATTTGACAAAGGGAGAGAGAGAGAGAATGGGTGCCCCAGGGCCTCCAGCCCCGAAAACGAACTCCAGATGCATGCACCAACATGTGCATCTGGCTTATGTGGATCCTGGGGAATCAAACCTGGGTCCTTTGGCTTCTCTGGCAAACACCTTAACTGCTAAGCCTTCCCTCTAGACTGTGATTTTTTTTAAATCCTTTTTATATTGTATTATTTGAGAGAGAGAGAAAGAGAGGCAGAGAATGGCCACGCCAGGTCTCTAGCCAACTGCGGACAAACTCCAGATGCATATGTCACCTTGTATCTGGCTTACTTGGGTACTGGGGAACCAAACCTGGGTCCTTAGGCTTTACAGGTAAGCACCTTAACTGCTAAGCCATCTCTCCATCCCAAAACATTTTTTAGAATATATTTTTATTTATTCGAGAGAAAGAAAGAGGCAGAGAGAGAAAGAGAGAGAGAGAGAGAGGGCAAGCAAGCGAGCATGTCAGGGCCTCCAGCCACTGCAAACGAACTCCAGATGCATGTGCCCCCTTATGCATCTGGCTTATGTTGGTCCTGGAGAGTCGAACCGGGATCCTCTGGTTTGGCAGGCAAATGCCTTAACCGTTAAGCCATCTCTCCAGCTTCGTTTTTTTAAGTCAAAAGAACCAGTCATGGTGGTGCACACCTTTAATTCCAACACTCGGGAGGCAGAGGAAAGGAGGATCTCTGTGAGTTCAAGGCCAGCCTGGGCTAGAGTGAAACCGTACCTCAAAAACAAACAAACAGGCCGGGCGTGGTGGCGCACGCCTTTAATCCCAGCACTTGGGAGGCAGAGGTAGGAGGATCGCCGAGAGTTCGAGGCCACCCTGAGACTACATAGTTAATTCCAGGTCAGCCTGGACCAGAGTGAGACCCTACCTCACAAAACCAAAAAAAACCCAAAAACAAAAACAAAAAAAAAAAACAAACAAACAGAGCTGGGCGTGGTGGCAGAAATAGGAGGATCACGGTGAATTCGAGGCCACCCTGAGACTACATAGTTAATTCCAGGTCAGCCTGGACCAGAGACCCTACCTCGAGAAAAACAAAACAAAAAAAACAGAAAAAAGTCAAAAGTCACATAACTCAATGGTAAACAAAGCACTAAATTCAGTCACAAGTACTTGGGGGAGGAAGGGTTGGGGAGATGGCTCAGTGGTTAAAGCCATTTGCTTGGGGTTCAAATATCCAGTATGCCACATAGAGCCAGATGTACAAAGTGGCACATGCATCTGGAGTTAATTTGCAATGGCAAGAGGCCCTGACACACCCATACTCCTTCCTGCTCTCTTTCTACCTTTGAATTCTTACTTTTCAATCTCCCTTTTCTCATTTTCCCCCTTATTCTCTTCTTCCTCCCCCCCCCACGCCCCTTCCTAGGAATTTAGGATTAGTTAGGCCCCACTAACCACATTGAAATCATAATGTAGTTATTTTGTTTGTGGTGCTGGGGATAGAACCTAGGGCCTCATGCACGCTAGGGAAGCTCTCTGTTACTGAGCTATACCCCAGCCCCTCAGTCTCTTGTTTGAGAAAAAAATTTGATCTTTTGAGTCAGGATCTCAAACTCGGCATCTCACTGAGGATGACTTTGAACTCCTGATCCTCCAGTCTCCACATCTTAAGTATTGGGATTAGAGGTATGTACACCATGCACTGTTTATGCAGTGCTGGGCATTGAATCCAGGGCCTTGTACATGCTAGACAGGCATTTTACCAATTGCGCTACATACCCAGTTCCTGTATTCAACTTTATATTTCAAAAAATTTCAAGGTCGGGGCTGGAGAGATGGTTTAGCGGTTAAGCGCTTGCCTTTGAAGCCTAAGGCTTAATTCTCCAGGACACATGTAAGCCAGATACACAAGGTGGTGCATGCATCTGGAGTTCGTTTGCAGTGGCTGGAGGCCCTGGCGCACACATTCTCTGTTTGTTGCTAATAAATAAAAATAAAACAAAATTATTATTATTTTTTAATTTCAAAGTTGGGGGGCTGGAGAGATGGCTTGGTGGTTAAGGCATTTACCTGCAAAGCCAAAGAATCCCACTTCAATTCTCCAGGTCCCACATAAGCCAGATACACAAGGGGCACATGCATCTGGAGTTCGTTTGCAGTGGCTGGAACCCTGGCATGCCCATTCTCTCCCTCCATCTCTCTGCCTATCTCTCTTTCTTAAATAAATAAATAAATAAATAAATAAATAAATAAATAAATAAATAAATAATATATTTTTAACAAAGGGCTGGAGAGATGGCTTAGCAATTAAGGCACCAATGGCAAGAGGCCCTGACACACCCATACTCCTTCCTGCTCTCTTTCTACCTTTGAATTCTTACTTTTCAATCTCCCTTTTCTCATTTTCCCCCTTATTCTCTTCTTCCTCCCTCCCCCGCCCCTTCCTAGGAATTTAGGATTAGTTAGGCTAACCACATTGAAATCATAATGTAGTTATTTTGTTTGTGGTGCTGGGGATAGAACCTAGGGCCTCATGCACGCTAGGGAAGCTCTCTGTTACTGAGCTATACCCCAGCCCCTCAGTCTCTTGTTTGAGAAAAAAAATTGATCTTTTGAGTCAGGATCTCAAACTCGGCATCTCACTGAGGATGACTTTGAACTCCTGATCCTCCAGTCTCCACATCTTAAGTATTGGGATTAGAGGTATGTACACCATGCACTGTTTATGCAGTGCTGGGCATTGAATCCAGGGCCTTGTACATGCTAGACAGGCATTTTACCAATTGCGCTACATACCCAGTTCCTGTATTCAACTTTATATTTCAAAAAATTTCAAGGTCGGGGTCGGGGCTGGAGAGATGGTTTAGCGGTTAAGCGCTTGCCTTTGAAGCCTAAGGCTTAATTCTCCAGGACACATGTAAGCCAGATGCACAAGGTGGTGCATGCATCTGGAGTTCGTTTGCAGTGGCTGGAGGCCCTGGCGCACACATTCTCTCTCTGTTTGTTGCTAATAAATAAAAATAAAACAAAATTATTATTATTTTTTAATTTCAAAGTTGGGGGGCTGGAGAGATGGCTTGGTGGTTAAGGCATTTACCTGCAAAGCCAAAGAATCCCACTTCAATTCTCCAGGTCCCACATAAGCCAGATACACAAGGGGCACATGCATCTGGAGTTCGTTTGCAGTGGCTGGAACCCTGGCATGCCCATTCTCTCCCTCCATCTCTCTGCCTATCTCTCTTTCTTAAATAAATAAATAAATAAATAATATATTTTTAACAAAGGGCTGGAGAGATGGCTTAGCAATTAAGGCACCTGCCTGCGAAGCCTAAGAACTCTTGTTCAAATCTCCAGGACCCATGTATAGCCAGACGCAAAAGTGACTCAAGTGCGCAATGTTGCACAAGGGGGCACATGCATCTGGAGTTCATTCACAGTGGCTGAAAAGGCCTTGGCATGCCCATTCCCTCTGCCTCTTCCTCTCTCTCTCCTCTCTCAAATAAAGAAAATAAAAAATAAAATAAAATTTCAAGGTTGGAGCTGGGCGTGGTGGTGCACGCCTTTAATCCCAGCACTCGGGGAGGCAGAGGTAGGAGGATCGCTGTGAGCTTGAGGCCACCCTGAGACTACATAGTGAATTCCAGGTCAGCCTGGACTAGAGTGAGACCCTACCTGGGAAAACCAAAAAGAAAAAAGAAAAAAAAAAAAACTCAAGGATGGGTGTGGTGGCGCATGCCTTTAATCCCAGCACTCAGGAGGCAGAGGTACGAGGATCACCATGAGTTCAAGGCCACCCTGAGACTACATAGTGAATTCCAGGTCAGCTTGGGCTAGAGTGAGACCCTACTTCAAAAAAAAAAAAAAAAAATTCAAGCTAGTACAGAGCCAGATGTGACACATGTCTAATCCCAGCACTTGGCAGTTGGAGGCACAAGGGTAAGGAGTTCAAGGTCATTCTCAACTACATAGCATATTCAAGGCCAGACTGGGCTACATGAGACCCTATCTCAACTGCCACCTCCTGAAATATGAGTAGCACAGAGAGACCCCATGTGCCCTTACCTAGCTCCATTAATCCTATCCTTCCTCATAATAATGGGGCAGTGGCCAAGTGTGGTGGTACATGCCTTTAATCCCAGTGCTTGGGAAGCAGAGGTAGAAGGATTGCTGTGAGTTCGAGGCCACCCTGACACTACAAAGTGAATTCCAGATCAGCCTGAGCTAGAGTGAGACCTTACCTCGAAAAACCAATAAATAAATAATAAATAAATAAATGGGCAGCTATAAGAACTAGAGCATTATCTTTGGTATGGCAATAACTCCACTGCAGATAAATCAACTGCTGGCTTTCTGTGAATTTCAAGAGATTTTCCACTAACTTTGTTCTCTGTGAATTGGTGAATGTCTCTAGTCTCCAAGCTTTGGTTTTTCTGGTGTTATGATTGTAATGAGGTTATGTATTTTTTTGCTAGCATCCAACAGAAAATCTGTGATGTTTTCTCAAGGTTCTTAGTGCCAGTATTCTTATTCCTGGACTTCTATTTTGAAGAAGTGAAACTTTATAGATAAAAATGAAGTAGCTGGATATGGCGATGCATACTTTTTTTTGTTTTGCTTTTTGTTTTTCCAGGCAGGGTCTCACTCTAGCTCACTCTAACCTGGAACTCACTCTGTAGCTCAGGCTGACCTCAAACTCACAGCAGTTCTCCAACCCTTTTCATCAGTTTTTTTAAAAAAAATATTTATTTAGTTAGTTGAGAGAAAGAGAACGGGAGAGAGAAGAAGAGGGAGATAGAAAATGGCATGTCAGGGCCCACAGGCACTGCAAACGAACTGCAGACACATGCATTACCTTATACATCTGGCTTATGTGGGTACTAGGGATTCAAACTTGGGTTCTTAGGCTTTGCAGGCAAGTGCCTTAGCCCCCCTTTATTCAATTTTTTTTAAAGTTATTTTATTTATTTATTAGAGAATGGGCATGCCAGGGCCTCTAGCCACTGCAAACAAACTCCAGATGCATGCGCCAACTTGTGCATCTGGCTTACTTGGTTACTGGGGAATCGAACCTAGGTTCTTAGGTTTATTTTCACTCTTTGAGCTTCTTAGTCCTGGGTCAGTTCGGTGTTGTCTCCTTAGAAATGACATCCCCTCCTACTGTTGCGGTACCTTATGTCCCTCCATGACTGTGTCTCTTCCTGTAGCTGTCTGTGCTCATTTTCTTTCTCTTCCCTAAAATGTAAGTTTCATGCAGACAAGGCCTGAAGGGGCTTGTTCTTTGTTTCCCTGATGCTTAGCACAATGTCAGGTACATGCTAGGCATCCAGCAAGTTTTGGGTGAATGAAAGAATGAATGAATTTTTATTTCTGAAGCCAAAATAAATAGTTGAGGTCTTGATCTCATCTGAAAAAATAGATTAGCCTGTGGCTGACTCTGCTGACTGGCCTCAAGTAAAGACCAGGAAGAGGGAGAGTACAGTTGGGGTTGTTCTCCCTAACCTGCCTGACTTTTTTGTGCTTGGCCTTGGCATACTTATTGGTTTTTGTGTTTTTCAAACCATCCCCTGCCCTTCCTGCAGTGAATAAATACTAAGGAAATTATTTCAGAAGCATGTTTTTGTGTTTTTTTTGTTTGTTTGTTTGTTTGTTTGTTTGTTTGTTCAGTGTTCAGAACAAAATAGGGAAATGCTTAAGTTTCTGTCTGTTTTATCACACTATTCTTGGGTGCAGGTTGACTTAACTTTGTAGAAGAATCAAGACAGTGTCAATCCAGGCTCCAATGACAATAATGCTACACATAAAATCAACTCCAGTAATGAATTCTAAATGGACAAGTGGTCCATGCTGAACTTGCTGATGTAATATACCAGGATTTAAATTTCCATTTAAAGCCAGGTGTACTGGTGCATACCTATATCCTAGAACTCGGGAGGCTGATGCAGGGGATTGTGAGTTCAAGGCCAGCCTGGACTCTGTCTCAAAATCCAGACAAACTGGGTGTGGTGGTGTACGCTTTTAATCCCAGCACTCGGGAGGCAGAGGTAGATCTACCTCAAAAAATCGAACCCCCACCCCCCAAAAAAATCCAGACAAACAACTCTACATGTAAATCATGGGGATGTAGCTCAGTAGACTGCTTGCCTAGCATGCATGAAGCACTGAGTTTGGTTCCCAGCAACTTGTGAACCTGACATGGTGGTGCACTAAAGCATTTGGGATTACAAGAATATAATACCTATAGAAACAAGAGGATGAGAAGTTTAAGATTATCCTTAGGTACGTATTTATGTTGAGGCCAGCCTGGACTACATGATACTCTGTCTCAAAAAAAAGAAAAAGAAAAGGAAATTTCAAAATTTCATGCCTTTTGTTCTGTTTTGTTTTGTTTTGTTTTGTTTTGTTTTTTTTTTTGGTAGGGTCTCACTCTAGCCCAAACTGACCTGGAATTCACTATGTAGTCTCAGGGTAGCCTCGAACTCAGTGATCCTCCTGCCTCCCAAGTGCTGGCACCCGCCTTTAACCTGAGCACTTGAAAGACAGAAGTAGGAGGATCACTGTGAGTTTGAGGCCTGCCTGGGCTAGAGTGAGACCCTACCTTGAAAAACCAAAAGAACAAACTAAAAGAGGAATAGTAGGATTGGATATGTATGTGTTCTGTACAGTTCTGACTCTCATTCTTTGTTATCTTAGTCACTCTAGATCTAGTGTGGAAGGTTGAGAAACAAATTTTAGTCCTAACAAAATTAAGGATACTAGCTGGGTGTGGTGGCACATGCCTTTAATCCCAGCACTCGGGAAGCAGAGGTAGGCGGAGTGCCTTGAGTTCAAGGCCACCCTGAGACTACATAGTGAATTCCAGGTCAGCCTGAGCTAGAGTGAGACCCTACCTGGAAAAAAAAAAATTAAGTATACTGCATCGAAGAGATTACTCAGCTATTAAAGGTGCTTACTTGCAATGCCTGCTGCCTTGGGTTCAATTCCCGATACCCACATAAGGCCAGATACACATGTGTCTTGGAGTTTGTTTGTAATGATAGGAGGCCCTGGCTCATTCTGTGTTTGTGAATACAAATAGATACAAAAAAAGTAGGCCTAGGCATGGTTGCATATGCCTTTAATCCCAATACTTGGGAGGCCGAGGTAGGAGGATCATTGTGAGGTAGAGGCCAACCTGAGACTACATAGTGAATTCCAGATTTGCCCTGGCTAGAGTGAAACCCTACTTCGAAAAAACAAACAAACTAATTTAATTTAATTTAATTTTAAAAAATTCAGAATACTTGAGACGAAAGAAATCAGGAAATGATTAGACAATAAGAATTTTGTGGGAGATTGCACAGGTGGCAAGAACTGGCAAAGAGCCGTAACTGGAGATTGCCTGGTCTGAGGCCAGCACCTCTTATGCATGACAGTCAGGCTTTGCTAGCTATTGCAGTTTACACTGTACACTAGGACGTGAGCTGCTCGTGGGTCACAGGGAACAGTGCTGTGGCAGAGGATGCTTTTGTTGGTCTTGATGTCAGACTGGGCTGCAGTGACTACCCTTCCTGGGCAGGGGTGCTCTAAGTGTCAGATGAGTGATGGAAATGGAATACAGTTCACCAGCTAAACAGATACTAGGTATTGTCAAAAAAGAAAACTCTGATATCCAAACCTTTCTAAAATTCACTAACCTGACCAAATCAATGTAATACCTGTATTGTCAAGTATACACAACTACAAATTAATAAATAAAGATTGAAACCCAAAGCAATGATTAGACCAGAATTATGGGGATTTTACAAGATGATAGGCTATAATTGTGGGGGATTGATTACAATCTAACACATTTATCCCCACAAAATGGGAAAGTGACTGGATTACCTTTTACTTTTATGGGGTAGCTTTTTTCTTTTTGATTTTTCTTCAAGTCTTCCAACTAACTTTACAATTCTGTCATTGCCTAATGAGCTTGTCCTCTTCATTGCTCAGGTCATTTTATGTAATGTGAATACTGGAGGCAGTGTTCCTCTGGACTCATGTTTCCTCACAGAACACCTCTTAACAAGAGGTCAGTTAGAATCCCCTAAAAGTCTTTTCAGAACACACCTGGTGGTGCTTCTCAAACACATGGATTTAGAAACCTGAGGCTAAGTCCTAGGAAAGAGTCAAGGGCTTGCTTCTTCCCACTGCTTCACTCTAGCAGATGAAAACTCTCATTAGTCTCAATTTGCTGTTTAAGGAAAAAGACTAAAGAGTGAATTTGGGAGAGAAGGATGGACTTTGAAGGCAGCACATTAATTATAAGGACTTGAGAACACAGAAGCTTCTTAGAGATGTCAGAAGACAAGCACTGAAACTGAAAACCCAGAACCCACAGGCCAGTTTAGCAGGCAAGAAGGCCTTTGGAGCATTCAAGTTCTCTAGGTATTCAACTGAGAGAGGCAAGTCATCCTTACTAAAATGCATGGTGGTATGGTCTTTGAGAGCCCAAGGGTGAGACCTATTGATTGGCATAGGTTACAAAATAAATAGAAGCAATGGAAGCAGTGGCCCTGGAATTGAGTCATTTTGTAACTTTGGTAAAGTGACTTGCTTTTGAGAGCAAGCAGCACCATTAGACGTGGAAAAGGACTTCAGTTATCTGGAAAGCCTGGGACCTGCATCTTCCTGAGAAGGAATCGGCATGTTATCTAGCAGGTCAAATCACCTTACTTCAACTTTCAGTATAATATCCAAATTCTGTGTGTGTGTGGGGGGGGTGGTTGTTGGTGGTGGTGTTTTTTTTTTTTTTTTTTTTTTTTTTTTTTGGTTTTTCAAGGTAGACTCTCACTCTGGCCCAGGCTGACCTGGAATTCACTATGTAGTCTCAGGATGGCCTTGAACTCACGGTGATCCTCCTACCTCTGCCTCCCCAGTGCTGGGATTAAAGGTGTGTGCTACCACGCCCGGCTTGTCTTTTTTTTTTTTTTTTTTTTTTTTTTTTTGTTTTTCGAGGTAGAGTCTTACTCTAGCTCAGGACTGGCTTGTCTTTTTTAAAATTATGAATTAGGAGACTTATTTTTTTGGGGGGGGAGCAAAGCAAAAAAGTCCAAACCAAAAGAAATTCTCTCCTTCTCAAGCATGGCTGGGAAGGGGAAGGGAGACTTAAGGAGATCCCCCTTACATAGGGAAAAGGGGAAGGAATGATAAAGGAACTTACAAAAGGGTCAAAGTAGCCAAGAGGGCTAACAGCCAAAAAGGGCTCTTATTTACAGTAAAGTGTTTACTACAGAGTTTCAGTATGTTTAAGGGTAAGAATTTGTTGTTGCTGTTAACTTTTCTTGGAGGAAACCAATGGCCTAAATTGAATTTTAAGTGTCTTCATGTAATAGAATGTGTGAACCTGGATCCTGCACATCTCAAGCAGTGTGACTTTAGTTTCATTGTTCCTGTTTACAAAGGGGTGATGCTCCTGAGAAAGTGCACCTGAGCCTCAGTACAGGGATACCATCATTAACACCTGGTTTGTTGCCATCTGTTCTAGGGTGCCGAAGCCATGGTTCTGGAGAGCGTTATGTTTGCCATTCTCGCAGAAAGGTCACTTGGGCCAAAACTCTATGGCATCTTTCCCCAAGGCCGACTCGAACAATTCATCCCGGTAAGGCTTATACATAAACAGTAGTTGGGCAGAAAATGGGCTCCTTGCCTTTTCCTCATGACAAAAAGCTGAAATGCTATGTTTTGAAATCTTAAATATGACCTCTTGATAATAAAGTGGGTCAGAAATAAAAACTTAAAAATATGTGTATTAAAAAAAAAAGTGGGAGCCGGGCGTGGTGGCGCACGCCTTTAATCCCAGCACTCAGAGAGTTCGAGGCCACCCTGAGACTACATAGTTAATTCCAGGTTAGCCTGGATCAGAGTGAGACCCTACCTTGCAAAACCCAAAAAAAAAAAAAAAAAAAAAAAGGAGCTGGTTGTGGTGGCACATGCCTTTTTTTTTTTTTTTTTTTTTTTTTTCGAGGTAGGGTCTCACTCTGGCCCAGGCTGACCTGGAATTCACTATGTAGTCTCAGGGTGGCCTCGAACTCTCGGCGATCCTCCTACCTCTGCCTCCCGAGTGGGCACATGCCTTTTAAATCCCAGAACTCGGGAAGCAGAGGTAGGAAGATTGCCATGAGTTCAAGGCCATCCTGAGGATACAGAGTGAATTCCAGGTCAGCCTGAGCTAGAATGAGACCTTACCTCAAAAAAAAAAAAAAAAAAAAAAAAAGAAAGAAAAGAAAAGAAAAGAAAGAAAAGCTGGGCATGGTGGCGCACAGCTTTAGTCCCAGTACTCTGGAGGCAGAGGTAAGAGGATTGCCATGAGTTTGAGGCCACCTGAGACTACATAGTGAATTCCAGGTCAGCCTGGGCTAGAGTGAAGACCCTACCTTGAAACCCTCCGCCAAAAAAAAAAGTATTAGAACCTTTTCTTTTCAACAAAGAAGTGACCCAAATTAAACAAGTATGTAGCTGGGCTTGGTGATCCAGACATGTAATACCTTTACTTGAAAGGTGAAGGCAAGAAGATCAGGAATTCAAGACCAGCCTTGGCTACATAGCAAGTTTGAAGCCAGCCTGGGTTACAGGAGACCTGTTTCATAACAAACACAGACATACATACAGAGGAGGGCAGAGAGACTCACCATTCCATGTCCCACAACCTTTTACTTTATTCTCAGTTTTTGGGGGCTTCTTTGTGAAATGGAACACCTAGGCTCCAGCAACCCCCATCACCTTGCTGGCTGCAACCTATGGTCCTTTTTGTTTTTGCCTTTCCACTGTTGAGGACCTAGCCTGTGCCGTTCTTCTGCTTCCATATGCCTGTCCAATTGTTCTGGGGTTAATTCCTCCGTTTCCAAGAATTCAGGGTTATTTTCCCTACCTGTATCGAGCCTCCCTTCCTCCCTTCTTCCTTCCTCCCTCCCTTCTCTCTCTTTTCTCCCTTCCTTCTTCCTTTACTTTCCCCTCCCCTTCCCTTTCCTTCCTTTCCCTTTTCTTTCTTGACAGGATAGGTAAACCAGGCTGGCCTGAAACTCTTGGAATCCTCAGATACCCAATTGGGTGCACATTGAGTGTAGCCAGCTGAGCCAGGTGGTGTCCTTGTGCTGGGCCTTATCCACTGCTGTACAGGACAGCCCTGCCTACACAGACCCTCTTGTAGGCAAGGGACAATGAGCGAGGTCAGGAAAAGAGCCACCTGTAACCCTAGTCCTTATGAAGCTTATTTATACTCAGCAAGATGGGAATCTTATCTAATCTCCAAACATGATTGAAGAGGATTGCAGGCCAAGGTTCAGCCTGGCCAGCCAAACAAGCCGATCACCCTTCAACACACATGGATACATAGAACTTCTGCAGCTCAAAGTGTTGTGTAGGGCAGGTATGTATAGGAGGTGAAAGCTATCAGATCTGCACATGGACCCTGAGAAGTGCTTTCCTGGCAACATTAAACATGCCCTGAAGACCTTGGTAATTGGCTTTGAATCAAGTGTTAAAGATAGATTTTGAGTGGGATTTTTCTAACTCCTGCCAGCGTCTGCTACTTCACATCTTCAGCAATCTTTCTTGAGTCCTGTAGGGGTGCAGCCCATATGCAAAGTCTTTGTGGACCATGACTTCCCTGAGCACCCTGTGGAAAAGCTGCCAGGATGAGTATGGCCTTTGGCTACACTGGAAGTAGTTATGAGTGTCTTCGGTGATTATCTTCTTACTAAACATGGCCCTCTGAAACTAGCTCCGTGTCTGGACAGGTGCTGAGAACACAGTGGTTTCCCTGACAGGAACTGAGCTGGGTGTCCAGCTGACAGGCAGCACTTGAAGCAGCTAACAATGGGATGCTGGTTTTGAGTGATCAAGCATACACACCAACTATAGCTTTAGGGTGTGCAATCACAGAGTACAGGAAAGGAATTTAGAATTCATTAAAAGTAGGACTTCTTGCCAGGCATGGTAGTTCACACCCTAAATCCCAGCACTTGGGAGGCAGAGGTAGGAGGACTGCCATAAGTTCAAAGCCACCCTGAGACTACATAGTGAATTCTAGGTTAGCCTGGGCTAGAGTGAAACCCTACCTCAAAAAACAAAACAAAACAAAAAAATGGGCTGGAGAGATGGCTTAGCGGTTAAGGCGTCTGCGTACTAAGCCTAGGAATGCCAGTTCCAATCTCCAGTGGTTCCAATCTCCAGGTCCCACATTTAGCCAGATGCAAAGTGATGCAAGGGCACAATGCCGCACTTGACCACAAGGGGGCGCACACATCTGGATTTCATTCGCAGCAGCTGAGAGACTGCTGGAGTGCCCATCTCTGTCTTCCTCTCCCTCTCTCTCTGTGTCTCTCTTAAAAAAAAAAAAAAAAGTAGGACTCCTCAATGAAAAAGATAAGATAGACCCTTGGCCTGCTCCTCGTGGTAAAAGTGTTGTGGCCAATGTTAGGTCTGTGGGGATCCCATGTGCATTGGATGACACTTAAAATGCCTGCCAGTTCCTTGTTCTTCTAGTAGTGTAGTTTCACATGTATTTGAATGGGCAAATGACAGTTCTTGATTTCGTTTCTATTCCAGAGCCGACGATTAGAAACTGAAGAACTAAGTTCACCAGATATTTCTGCAGAAATAGCTGAGAAAATGGCCACATTTCATGGTATGAAAATGCCATTCAATAAGGAACCAAAATGGCTTTTTGGAACAATGGAAAAGTAAGTGGTCAAATCACTTGGTCCTCATCTCTTTTACACTAGTGGCTCTGGCAGTAGCAGAAGCAGATGCTTGTCTTCCAGGATAGTCAGAGGTCCCCTTTGGTTCACTGGTGTGCAGGCTGTCAATTGTGATGTGTATCTTATGAATAAGTCTTTATTTTTTATTTTAATTTTTTATTTTTGGTTTCTTGAAGAGGGTCTCACTTTAGCCCAGAATTCATTATGTAGTCTCAGGGTGACCTCGAACTCACGGCAATCTACTTACCTCTGCCTCCTGAGTGCTGCGATTAAAGGCATGTGCCACCACGCCTGGCATAAATAAGTCTTTCTTACATGAAGCAATCAATTCCTCGACCAAGAAAGACTTGTTTGCAAAAATCTGTCAGGTGATTGGGTAGAAAGCCAGCTTCCAAAAGCACTGTGGGTCCAGCTGTCCTGTTCCCTCCTTCCCAGAGACCATAGGGATCCCATGGGACTAAGACTTGTCGGAGTTGTGTGCTTCACTGAGGCCTGAGAATTTACCTCTTCCTCCCACAGATACCTGAATCAAGTACTGAGAATTAAATTTACTGGGGAGGCCAGAGTTCAGCAGCTACACAAGTTTCTCAGTTATAACCTGCCCCTGGAGCTTGAGAAACTGAGGTGAGTACCTTCTGTCCTCTAATGTAGTTCAGATGTTCTCAACAAGCACTGATGCATAGGATGAGTTGAACCCAGGAGTTTCGTCATGTGCTGTGCTGCTATTCACCGCTTATCAGTCCAAGAAGGCTTTGTGGAGGAAATGGACTTTTAGAGGAGTGATTTCTTTTTTTTTATTATTATTTATTATTTATTTTTATTTTTTAATTTATTTATTTGCAAGCAGAAAGAGAGAGAAGGGGGGCAGACAGAGAGAGAATGGGCACACCAGGGCCTCTAGCCATTGCAAATGAACTCCAGATGCATGTGCCCCTCAGGTATCTGGCTTACATGGGTCCTAGAGAATCAAACCGGGATCCTTTGGCTTTGCAGGCAAATGCCTTAACCACTAAGCCATTTCTCCAGCCCTCTTTTTTTTTTTTTTTTTTTTTTTTTTTTTAATTCTAGGGCACGAGATTTGGGGGCTGAGAGTGGCAGGCCAGGGAGGAAAAATAAACCTAAGTTGCACATTGGGGGTCCATGAAAAACTCAAGACTGATTTTAAAAAATATTTATTTATATATTTATTTGCAAAGAGAGAGAGAGAGAATGAATGGGTGTGCCATGGCCTCTAGCTGTTGCAATGGAACTCCAGAAGCATGTGCCACTTTGTGCATCTGGCTTTATGTGGGTACCGGGAAATCGAACCTGGGTCGTTAGGCTTTGCAGGCAAGTGCCTCAACCGCTAAGCCATCTCTCCAGCCCTCTATGCTGACTTCTGAACGGGGCTACCATTCTGTCTTCAGGATGAGGTTAGTTGCGTGCATACCCAGACTAGTATTGACATTGGTAGGATCACAGATGTTGGTTTCTGTTGTACTGGGGAGAATGCCTGAGCCTGAGGAAATGGGCACCAAGACCTTTAAGGAGCTACTATTGTATGAGGATAGAAAGCAAGTGAACACTTACAGCATGTCTGGTTATGATGTGCTATGAAGGAAAGCATAAAGGATCATCTGCTTTGGGTCTTCGGTCAGGCATGTGAGGAGAGATTGGACAAGCCAGGGCCAGTGTGGGGAGAGGCCCTGATGCAGGAGAGGGCAGTGTGAGCTGAGTCCTGAAGTGGTGCATCAGGGAAGAACTTTGGTACAGAGAGGCTGTGTGGTTTCTGGCATGAGCTAGTGGAGTTAACCACCACATGATGTTATGGCTTTCAGGCCATGCACCAGAAAAGGGGCATGTGGGACCATGTGTTGCATTGGAGCACTGGCACTGTGCAGGCCGCACAGAGAAAGTGGAGTTCTTTGCATCTTACTTAAAGGTTTGATAAGTAATGGTGAGGCCTTGCTTTTCCAGGTCATTGCTGGCATCTACTCCATCTCCAGTTGTATTTTGTCATAATGACTGTCAAGAAGGTAAGAATTAGTGCAGGGTGCTAGAAATGGGCCTTGTGCATATACTTAGATTACTTACTGACATGTGAGGCATGTCAGATGGATGTCAGGAGAATACTAAATATACGTTAGAAAATGCAGTTAGCCACTGAAGTGTAATTATGAAGAGAATGAGATTGAACTTTATCCACACCAACAGAAAAATCTGGGATATACTGTGACAAAAGCAAATTTGGCGGGGGGGATTTTTTTTTTTTTTTTTTTTTTTTTTTGAGGTAGTATCTCATTGTAGTCCAGGCTGACCGGGAATTCATTACAGTCTTAGGCTAGCCTCAAACTCATAGCACTCCTCCTACGTCTGTGTCCCAAGTGCTGGGATTAGAGGCATGCACCACCATGCCCAGTAGGGGAACACACACTTTTTGTTTGTTTGTTTGTTTGTTTGTTTGTTTGTTTGTTTGTTTGTTTGTTTTGGTTTTTCCAGGTAGAGTCTCACTCTAGTCCAGGCTGACCTGGAATTCAGTATGTAGTCACAGGGTGGCCTTGAACTCATAGTGATCCTCCTACCTCTACCTCCAGAGTGCTGGGATTAACTAAAGGCATGCGCCACCATGCCCGGCTCCACATTTGTTTTTTGAGGTAGGGTCTCCCTCTAGCCCAGGCTGACCTGGAGTTCATTCTGTAGTCTCAGGGTGGCCTCAAACTCACAGAGATTCTCCTACCTCTGCCTCCCAAGTGCTGGGATTAAAGGCATGTGCAACACTGCCCTGCTAGACATACCTGTTTGTGTTGGTCATGACTTCATTAACCTGCAAAAGCATGAAAAGACTATGATCACTTTCTAGTCCTATGAGCTCCTCTGCTCCGAGTGGCTCATTCGAGCTTATCAGAATGCCTTCTCCTTCAATATCAACACACACACATAAGTAACTTTACACTTTTACTCTAGAAAAACTGTAGTCATGTACATTTACTGCACAGAATTTTAGTTGGGGTGCTTTCCCTGTCTGATTTCATCAAAGGGTGCCACCTAGTCTTGCAGATCCTGGTACCACTGCCAACACTACCTGGAATGCTTTGCTATCTTTTTTTTTTTTTTTTTTTTTTTTTGAGGTAGGGTCTCACTCTAGCTCAGGATGACCTGGAATTTACTCTATAGTCTCAGGGTGGCCTTGAAATCACAGCGATCCTCCTAGTTCTGCCTCCTGAGTGCTGGGATTAAAGGCGTGCACCACCACGCCCAGCTTGCTTTGTTATCTTGATCCTACTTCTGCAGGTATCTACTGCCCCTCTTTAGGACCCCTTTGCTATGCTTAGCAGGTTGGTTCTGTTTTGTTTTCAAGACAGTGTCTTGGTGCCTAAGCTAACCCAACTCTCCTGGGTTCTTGCAATTTTCCTGCCTCAGCATTTATTTGGTTCCAGAATAGTTTCTCATGAAAACCTCTCATGAAGCCATTAGTTTGAGCCAGCATACCTTTTGCCAATAGCTGACCATTGCTGGCTGATTAGTGGGGTAGAGTACAGAAGTTTCAGCATTATAGAGTGGGGAACCTGGGCCTACAGAACCAGGTTGTCAGCTGACCCTGCCGAGATTGAGCCCTGCAGGAAGCATTTGTAGCATCACTGACTGTGGTCTCCTTAGGAACAAACATCAGACAGGTATAAAAGCAGTCAGGGCATGACAGTAGTTGAATTTGGCCCTGGCCTCCTCACCATGGAGAACACTTTGACAAAGTTCTCAGCTGAGGTGCTTTAGCCATTCTCTGCTAGCCACCCAGTCAAATGGCTGTGGGGATATGACAGGTAGTGTTTGCCAACCAGGCTCCAGCATACACTGTGCATTTGGGAAGTACTCTTACTCTAGACAGAGCTGAAAACAGATGGGGCTGAAGCCATTCAGGATTTTCCATTCAGGTCCAGAACCATTCTTAGCTCTGCTATCTTAGTATGGGGGCCTTCTGCTTGACAGCCAAACTTTCTTGCAGGAAATATCTTACTGCTGGAAGGCCGAGAGAATTCTGAAAAACAGAGGCTGATGCTCATTGACTTTGAATACAGCAGTTACAATTACAGGTAAATGTTAACTTTCAGTATTGATTTCATTATTGTGATAATGTATTTGAAACAATTAATAGGCTAAAACTACCAGTATGGGCAAGGTTTGTCCAGGCAGCAGGCAGGCGGAGCAGCCAGGTATTCATGTGTGGTTTGTCTCTTCCCCTGGGCTGCTGAGATTGTGTTCCTGTCATAAATACTGGCTGCAGAAGACACATTGTACATGACTCTTCAGTCAGCTGTGCTTCTTGGCTGTAGTTAATGTGGACCCTTGTCTGTCCAGGAAACCTGACTAGGAACTGGAGCAACTCATTCAGGGCTCATTCAACCTTTTTCCTTTTCGTTCCTTCTGAGCCTGCAGGTGCTGCTGCATGTCTCATACTCTCCCTGCACTGTCTTCTCTTTTTCAGGGGATTTGACATTGGGAATCATTTCTGTGAATGGATGTATGATTACTCCTATGAAAAGTACCCTTTTTTCCAAGCAAACATTCAGAAGTATCCCACGCGGAAGCAACAGGTAGAAGATTACTTTTTTTTAAGACTTAAGAGTAGATTTGACAAATTAGTTTTATATGTGAGCCAATTTATGCAATTAAATTGTTCATTTTTAAAGATGCCTTTTTTGTTTTTTGTGGGATGGGGGACCAAATTCAGAGCTCCTGTTTTCCAGGTGAGTGTTCTTACCTTGAGTCACAGTCTCAGCCCCAAGATGGCTGTGTTTCAATGTGGCATGGGACCAGACATTGTGTACACTTTTAATTCCAGCGCTTGGGAGGCAGATTTAGGAGGATCACTATGAGTTCAAAGCTACCCTGAGACTAGTGAATTCCAAGTCAGCTTGGGCTAGAGTGAGACCCTGCATCAAAGAAAAAAACAAACTAACTAAATGTGGCATGGTTAGGACAATTTTTTGCTTGTGTTAAAAAATGTTATGTTGGGCTGGAGAGATGGCTTAGTGGTTAAGGTGTTTGCCTCCGACCCCGGTTCAATTCTCCAGTGCCCACATAAGCCAGATACACAAGGGGGCACATGCATCTGGAGCCTCTGTTTGCCTCTCTCTTTCTCAAAATAAATTTTTAAAAAAGTTATTTTGGGCCAGGTTTAATAGCTTATGCCTTAATCCCAGAATTCATGCCAAGGCAGGAGGATTGCCATGAGTTCAAAGCCAGCCTGGTTGACAGAGTGAATACTAGGTCAGCCTGAGCTAGAGATTCTGCTTCGAACCCCTCCCCCTCCCTCCAGAAATGTTTGACTAGTTATGGTGACACATGCTACACCATTCTTCAGGATAAAATAAAAAAGGAAGCCTGGTGTGGTGGTGCACACCTTTAATCCCAGCACTTAGAAGATAGAGGTAGGAGGATTGCTGTGAGTTTGAGGCCATCCTGAGATGGCATAGTGAATTCAGTTCAGCCTGGACTAGAGTGAAACCCTACCTTGAAAAACCAAAAAATAAAATAAAAAAGGATTAGCAGCTCAGTGGCAGTACTTGATTGACATGTGAGAGTTCTTTGTTTAATTCCTGGTGTTGTAGTCCACTTCAAGCTGCTGGGATGAACCTTCAAACCAGACACAGTTTAAGGGAGGAAGTGATTTATTTGAAACTTACAGATCCAGGGGAAGTTCCATAATGGCAGAAGAAGCTGGCCCCCTTTCACAAATCTACAGAGAGAAAAGAAACTACCACCAGCAACACCAAAAGCAAGCACATACCTGGAACCCCAGGAAAAGTTCAAGCCCTTTTCATACCTTTACACTGGAATTCAGATCTGTCCATAGTGACACTTCTTTCAGCAAGGCAGTTGGAAATCAAAGTAACAGCTTTAATAAAACATTTGAGGGGCTGGAGGGATGGCTTAGTGGTTAAGGAGTTTGCCTGCAAAGCCAAAGGACCCCCAGGTTCGATTCCCCAGGTCCCACAAGAGCCAGATGCACAAGGTGGCGTATGCATCTGGAGTTTGTTTACAGTGATTAGAGGCCCTGGCGTACCTATTCTCAGTTTCTCTCTGTCTCTCCCTTTCTCTCTGTCTCTAATAAATAAATAAAAATAAGTCTTAAAAAAAGATGTTTTACTGTGTTAAATGTGGGTGCAGACTCTGGACAGCTGAGCTCACCCTACATTAAAGTACCTGTGCCATGGACACCTGGTTCAGTCAGAGGTACCCAGCCTCTTGCAGCTCTCTTCTAGTGTTCCCAGAAGCCCTGGCTTCTGTGTGGAGGATTGCTGGCTTCCTTCATTTCCTGTTATGGTGGGAACTGATCTTGGGCCTATGCTTTAGTCGTTGGAGGAAATACCTTTGCTATGAACAGTTCCCTTTCCTATCCTGGATCTCAGGTTATGTGGAAAATCATTCCCTGTGGAATTTGTTTGTTTTGAGATAGGGTTTCACTCTCGTCCAGACCTACCTGGAATTCATTCAGGGTGGCCTCATTTCATTTCCCACCACCCAAACCCTTGGTGGTGGCTCTGGGCAATGGTCCTGAAGCTGGGCAGGGCAGGGCAGGGAGTGAGGAGGCTAAGACCACTTGAGTGTGTGCAGGCATCAGTCCTGACTCTCCTCTGCTGCAAGACATGTGGACAGGTTTATGTAAGCTCCTGCTGAGATCCCTCCTCAAGAAGGCCCCCTGAACCCTACAAAGCCAGGAGGAGGCTTCAGAGAGTGGCCCCTACTCCAAGGCTGGCCCTTCAAATGGGAACTTGCTAAGGAATCAGAAAATGTCAGTACTGTCTTGTGGCCACATTTCATGGCTGTTGAGGATGAACTTGAACATTTCTAAAGCAAGGCAGGCAGTCTTCTGTGAAGAGGGAGGAGGAGATGAAGATGGTAAGACTGTCTAGCTTGGAGAGGACAGAGAGTACAGGTGTTGGAACTGTTGCCTTGCAGAAGAGAAATTAGACCCTTCCAGTAGGCTGTACCAAAGGTCAGAGCCATCAGACTAGAGACTGCATTTATCAGAAGCTTATTTTTTTAATTTATTTTTTTGAGAGTGACAGACAGAGAGAGAGAGAATGGGCACACCAGGGCCTTAAGCTGCTTCAAATGAACTCCAGAAGCATGCCCCACCATGTGCATCTGGCTTATGTGGGTCCTGGGGAATTGAACCCGAGTCCTTTGGCTTTGCAAGTGAGTGCCTTAACCACTAAGCCATTCCTCTCTGATTATTTATTTGAGAGAGAAAGAAAGACGCAGACAGAGTGGGCACACCAGGGCCTCTAGTCATTGCAAATGAACTCCAGATGCTTGAGCCACCTTGTACATATGGCTTACATAGGTACCGGGGAATCAAACCTAGGTCCTTAGGCTTCACAGCCTTGTGTCTTAACTGCTGAGTCATTTCTCCAGCCCAGAGCTGATTCTTTTTAATTTTTAGAGAGACTGGGATGGGGAAGGAGGGTGCCAAGTTCTCAGCCACTGAAATCAAACTCCAGATGTTTGTGCTATGTAGTGGGCATATGCAACCCTTTGCTTGCCTCACCTTTGTGTGTCTGGCTTACATGGGATCTGGAGAGTCGAACATGGGTCCTTAGGCCTTGCAGGCAAGTGCCTTAACCACTAAGCCATCTTTCCAGCCCCAGAAATTGATTTTTTTTTTTTTTCCAGAGTAGGGTCTCATTTTTGCTGACTTGGAATTCACTATGTAGTCTCAGGGTGGCCTCGAATTCATAGCAATCCTCCTACCTCTGCCTTCCAAGTGCTGGGATTAAAGGTGTGTGCCACCACGCCCAGCTCAAGCTGATTCCTAAGTGAAAAGCAGAATTCATGGCTGTTGAAATTGCATAGCAATGTGTATAGTTAAGGAAGTTGCTTTTCGGAAATGTTGTAAAGATATGGGGTGTATGTAACTCAGTGATAGAGAGTCTGACTAGCTTAGGTGCAAAGACCTGGGCTTCTCAGCACAACAGGGAAGAGAAGAAATACACCATGTGAGTGTGGGGCTTTATGAGATGACGCTCTGCATCTGTTGAGATGATTCCTGTCTTTCTTTAATCTGTTATGGTATTCTACACATTTGTCCTTCATCCTGACACAGTTCTCTCTTTTTTAAGCTCCATTTTATTTCCAGTTACTTGACTACATTCCAAAATGACTTTGAAAGCCTTAGCAGTGAAGAACAATCTGTTATTGAAGAAGAAATGCTGATTGAAGTCAATAGGTAAGCTTTTTTCTTTTGGATTTGTCAGAGCAACTTGCTTTTTTTTTTTTTTTTTTTTTTTTCCGAGGTAGGGTCTCACTCTGGTCCAGGCTGACCTGGAATTAACTGTAGTCTCAGGGTGACCTCTGCCTCCCAAGTGCACCACCACGCCCAGCTACTTTCTTCTTTATAAGCTGTATATAGGCTGTTTCCTTACAATGAGTATTTTAGGGGAGGGTTTGGAGATGATGTAAGGCCCCCAATCATTTCCCCCTTTTATGTGAAGATGGGTTTCTTCTGGGATGAGAGTAGGATTTGAGATGGCTCTTGCTACCTCTGACCTCCAGGCTTTCAGGAGCTGTTGTTCACTGGTAGCTACTGTGCATTCACATTTGTAGCAAAGCATGGCTATCGTGATCTCCTGTGTCTTGTGAATGTCAGTCATGTATGCCGTGGCCAGGCAGCTGGGTGTGGTCATACCAGCAAGTCACCTGTCACTGGCCAGAGGCGGAAGGAGGCCAGACATTCCCACCACTCCCAATCTCTATGGCATATAGTCCCACAGAAGGTCCAGAGCAGCCTCAGAAGAGACCTAGCTGCAGTGGCCGTTGCCTTGAAATGACTGCCTCAACCCTCTGACCCCACACTGCTCATGTGGCTTCTCACTTTTGTGTTGCAGGTTTGCTCTTGCCTCCCATTTCTTCTGGGGACTTTGGTCCATTGTACAGGCCAAGATTTCATCCATTGAATTTGGCTACATGGTATGTTTCAAGGGTGATTCTCTTCTGTGGTCAAGGAGAAAATGCTCTGGTGTATGTAAGTGATTAGTAGAAGCTGGCTACTATTCTAGGTTACCTTCTCCCCAGTCTCTGAATGTGGTAGCTGGTGGCACCAGGGCAGGGTGGCTCACGAAGCCTGCTCACTAGTGTTGCAGTTACCTTACTGCAAGCCCACAGGCACTCCCTGCAACCTTCAGCCCAGTGCAAGCTGGACACGCAGTGTAGCTGGGGCAGAGGGAAATGTGGACCATGGTAGTATACCTCTGACTACAGTCCCTGCTGATGAGGAAGGTACCTCCCCATGCTATGAAGGGTTTTTAGTCCCTTGTGCTTCACTCCAACCTGTGATACACAACTTGAAGTTGGAAGCTGGGACCTCTGTTTCTTGCAAGAATGGTTTCTTGTAACCAAGAGGGCATAATCATAACAGTGAGAACATTGGTGTCTTTGATATATATACCATTTTCAGCCCCTTAGATAAAGGGATGGGTCTTGACAAAACACAAAAGCTTGTGGTCTTGAAACAGGCCTACACTAGAGTTTGCTAACACTGAAACACCATTTAGGCAAAGAAATAACATAAAACTTGGGTTTTTTAAGCCAGGCATGTACACCTTTAATCCTAGCATTCGAGTAGCAGATGTAGGAGGATCGCTGAGTTTGAGGCCACCCTGAGAGTACATAGTGAATTCCAGGTCAGCCTGAGCTAGAGTGAGACCCTACCTCAAAAAACAAAAGGGACTGGAGAGATGGCTTAGCAGTTACGCCTTCAAAACCAAAGGATCCCGGTTCGACTCTCCAGGACCCACCTAAACCAGATGCACAAGGAGGCACATGCATCTGGAGTTTGTTTGCAGTGGCCGGAGGCCCTGGCATGCCCATTCTCTCTCTGTGTGTCTGTCTCTCTCAAATAAATAAATAGAATATATATTTTTTTAATTTGGGTTTTTAAACAATTTAAAAAAATTTTTTTTAAGTTTTTGTTTATTTATTTATTTGAGGCAGATAGAGAGACAGAGAGAAAGAGTGGGCATGCCAGGGCTTCCAGCCACTGCAAATGAACTCCAGATGCATGTGCCACTTTCTATATCTGGCTTATGTGGGTCCTGGGGAATCGTGCCTCAAACCAGGGTCCTTAGGCTTCACAGGCAAGTGCTTAACCACTAAGCCATATCTCCAGCCCAACATTTTTAAATTTTTATTTATGAGAGGGAGGGAGGGAATGGGCACACCAGAGTCTCTAGCCACTGCGAATGAACTCCAGGTGCATGTGTCACCATGTGCATCTGGCTTACATGGGTTCTAGGGAATTGAACCTGGGTCCTTAAGCTTCACAAACAAGTGCCTTTACCACTAAGCTAGAAATGTGATTGTTTTTATTTTTTTTGTAATATATATATATATTTTTTTTGGTTTTTCGAGGTAGGGTCTCACTCTGGTCCAGGCTGACCTGGAATTCACTATGTAGTCTCAGGCCTCGAACTCATGGCGATCCTCCTACCTCTGCCTCCTGAGTGCTGGGATTAAAGGCGTGCGCCACCACGCCCGGCTTTTTGTAATATTTTTTAAGTGAGAGACTTGGCACTCTAGGGCCACCCACCAGCCATTGCAATCGAACTCCAGATGTATGCATTATATTTTGTGACCTTGTGCACTTGCGTCACCTTGGGCATCTGGCTTACATGGGGAGAATTGGACATGGGTCCTCAGGCTTTACAGGCAAGGGCCTTAACCACTAAGCCATCTCTCCAGCCCCAAAATTTGGGTTTTTAATGCAGATTTGGTCAAATGATCTTGACAGACAGAGCAGACCTCAGAACATCTCTGTTACCAGAGAAAAAGAAGGGCATTTTGCTCTGGCAAAATTGTTGTTGCATAGGCACTACTCCGCACTCAGGAGGCTGAGGCAAGGAATCTCTAGCTCAGGCCAGCCTGGGCTACATAATGAGACACTGTTTCTGTCTCCCAGGAATATGCCCAAGCCAGGTTTGATGCCTATTTTGACCAGAAGAGGAAGCTTGGGGTGTGAGTGGGAAGACTGTGCCCTTTACCACTGGACTGCGGGAAGCAGCTGCGTGGGCCCTCTGTGCTGCTGTGACCATTGCCCCTGGGCGGAAGGCCTTGGACGTCTCACTACTGAGCACCGGTGTATGATACTACAGACTGTATTAAAGTGGAGTAACATTTCTTTCATACTTTGTTTACGCTCTCACTAGGACTCTGAAAACGTGATTGGGAAGCAGAAATATAGTGCAATAGTGCAATATCTCAGAACCTTCTAATCTGGAGGAGGCCTATGTGAAGGGCAACAGCGACAGAACAGTGTTGCTACAGGTAGTCCAGTTAAAGCTGCAGCATGTCATGACCAAGCCCTTTGTAGGTGACGATGTGTTGTAGCTGGTCCTTGCAAATGAGCAGACATACTGTGAAGTGGCTCCACAGCTGTGCCAAGTTGTGGAGTCTGAAGGAACAGCCTGGCCTGTCTCACAAGCCGGTGGGCCAGACTGCAGCTCCTGCAGAAGCAGGGTGCACATGAGCTGTGGGGAGTGTGTCTGCAGATGGTGGACATGGCCTTCCTATGCCTGTGATATATATAACTGTATGGACTAGCATCACTGTAGCTAACTGGGTGTGCTTTTATAGCTCCAGCTTCTGGCTGTGGGGGAGCCTCCTGGGAGTAGGCTGTAGCCCCGTTCCCTCAGCCGTTCTTGCCTTCCCTCTGCCTGGCCTGGGGTTCTGCCTCTCACTGCCCTGGCCCTTGGCTATGTGAGGGGCCTCCATTCCCAGCCTCACTCCTTTCATCCCTGATGTCACTGTAGAGACAGCAGCTGTATGTGGGGTGTGGGTCAGATGGAGCAGAGCTGTGAATCCATGTATATTGAATGTCCAATGGGATAAATCTTAAGACTTTTTTTTACTCTGAACTTTGAATTGTTTTGTGCATATATTTCTGCTACCAGAGACTGTATTATACCAATAAATAAATTACAATCCAATCTTGGACTGTTAGCCCTGGATGTGTCCTAACCCCCTTTGGGGCTGCTGCTCTTCCTCCTCCTCGTGACCCTTTATTCTCTGGGTCACCACATGGCTGGTATCCTGCTGGCCTCCCTGGCCCCAGGTAGCAGAGGTCCTTAGGGTCTGCCCCCAGCCCTCACAGATGCAGGAGGGGGCACTTCGTCATTCACTGTCTGGCCTTTGCAGCCTAGTAGGACCCTATAACTGATGCTGCTATCCTGTGTTAGGGCTCCTCGCTTAGCACCCAGAATGAAGGTGGCTGTTTGTTCCTGCTGGGTGGCCTCATGCTGGCCCTGCTCAAACTCAGATCCCCAGGACTGACTCCTTCCTTGTCACACCTCCTTTTGCTTTCCTAACCCTTTCTATCTGTGACCCAACTTACCCTGCAGTCCCACACTCTCCCTGCCCACTGCTTCATAGTCTTTATGGTGCTTCCTATGACTGAACTTCATGTCTATGCCATTGTACCCTGTTCCCATGGCACCTGGACTAGCCAGCCACCATGTGTACCTACTGGTGTCTTGTTGGGATGCCCCCAGGAAAGGGCTCAGGGAGTCCAGGTTCTTCCCCAGCCTTCCAAGTTCCCTGATCAACCATCTGTCCCCTTTCCAGGCACCAGTGTCATGTTTGTCTGAGCAGAGTCTGCCAGGCATTTGAAAAAGGCTCAAAGCCTTTGCATCCCCACCCTGCATCCAGCGGTCCTCAGCAGGATGGTCCAAGACCTAAGGGACAGGCTCCTCCTAGCAGCTGGGCAAGGCAACCTTTGCTGGCTGGGCCCTGGGCAGCTCTGGCTTCAAAGCTGCCTTTATTGCTGGGCCTTCAGCTTGGCTCAACAATTCGGCCTCAAAGATACACTGGCTGTGCCTCCCAGCCCTCTGGAAGCCAGACCAGAGAGAACGCAACAGCACTATCAACTAAGCCAGGCATGGAGGACATTGACCTCAGGGCCTCAAAGGCAGGCAGGGAGACAGGGCCTAGAGTCAGCTGGACATCCTGAGGAAGGCATTTGGTTAATCCAAGACTGCTCCACTCTGCAGCACCTCACACTCTGGAGAATCGCACCAGGTATAAAACACTGATGCCATCACTGGCAGCAGCCACCCTCCCCAAGTAGTCAGAACCAGTTTGCACACCTCCAAGAATAAGTTCACTCCCCCACCTGGCTAACTAGAATGTGCTGTCAGCATCGTTCCTTGACCTTTGTATGTCTTCACCCAAAGCTGGGTCCTCATCCTGACTTCCCCAGGCCTAGGACCTAGACCAGTGTCTCCCATCACTACCCCCTGCCTCAGGAAAGTAAGGGGCCAGAGAAATGGCTTAGCAGTTAAGGCACTTGCCTGCAAAGCCTAAGGACCCAGGTTCAATTCCCCAGATCCCACGTAAGCCAGATGCACGAGGTGGCGCATGTGTTTGGCATTCATTTACAGCAGCTGAAGGCCCTGGAGCGCCTATTCTCTGTATCTGCCCCCTCTCTCTCTCTCAAATAAATAAAATATTAAAAGAGACCAGTAGGGCTGGAGAGATGGCTTAGCGGTTAAGGTGCCTGCCTCCTACGCCCAAAAGAACACCGGTTCCAATCTCCAAGTCCCACGTTTAGCCAGATGCAAAGTGACTCAAGGGCGCAATGCCACGCTTGACCACAAGGGGGCGCACACATCTGGATTTCGTTCTCAGCAGCTGAGAGGTTGCTGGCGTGCCCATCTCCATCTGTCTTCCTCTCCCTATCCCTCTCCAAAAAAAAAAATAAAAAAAAAAAAAAAAGAGGCCAGTAGATGTGTCACCTAGAACCCAGAGCCCTTGTTGCCAGCTGTGATGTTAGCCCAGTGTGATGTCCCAGAGAGGACCAAAACAAAGTTCCTGGACCTGCCATCTTTATTCCTTTTTGCTGCTTTGACCTGCAGTGAGCACTACTCATCCATTGTGAAAGTGAAGGGACTGAGCTTGTAGCCAGTGCCCAAGTAGAACTTGTTCTGGAACTCCACCCTGCAGGTGAGAAAAAGGGGCTGGTGAGGGAATTCCCTCACCCCCAGCCCAGGCCGAGGTTGCTGGTACTCACCAGTGCAGCCGCAGAGCATGCAGGAAGGCCGAGAGTCCCTCCATCACTAGCAGGATGGCCACAGTCATCACAGCAAAGGCAGCAAAGATGGGGACCAGCACCACAGCTGCCACCCCCACCTCGCGGCCCATGCTTAGACCTACACGCATCACCATGGCCCACAGGACCTCGGACAGTTCTGTGAGAGGGGTGGGAGGAGGGCAAAGATGAGGGTGCCTGTCAGCCTGAACCTTCCCTGTCTATGGGGTGAGGCACCTCCTTAGAAACCACATTTTACTGGACGGCATACTGAAGCCCAGGGAGAAAGGTTACTCACGAGCGTGGGCCAGGCTCAGGGCCCAGAGGCGCAGGTAGGAGGCTGTGTTGGAGATGCAGCCCAGGCAGAACTCGATGGTGTGGATGGCCTGGTGCATGAAGACCTCTGAGGGGACAAACTGCACAATAGATGGCCGTGAGGCACAAGCTAGGCCAATAGTCCCCCACTCCCAAAGAAGCCGAACCCACCTCTTCCTCCTCATCTCCAGGAGCCCCTGCCTTCTCCTCATCCAGGTTCCAGCCATTCTCAGAGATGGAGGCATCAGGGGAGTCCAGAAGCCTGTCCTTATCCTCATCCTGGGAGCAGGCAGCAACAGCAGTCACTCCCCTGCTCCACCCTGTGGCCCCCACAGCAGTCCTTATACCCACCCGATGGCTCAGCCTGTAGGGATGCGAGGGTTGCCTCCCATGTAGTCCTATCACTCCTCAGCCTCTACCTGTATGGCCATCTGAGGGTGGCGGCGGCGGTGGCAGCGGTGCTGGCGAAGCAGGTACAAAGGTGTGCCCAGTAGCAGGACAGGCACCATGGTCAAGGCCAGGACCACGAGCGTGTATTGTGCCACTTTCTGTAGGTGAGGAGGGAAGAGTCATGCAGTCAGGTGCTCAGTTTGGGGCAGCCCCAATCCACCTCCAGGGAAGCTCACTTAACTCACAAGGTCTCCTGCAAGGGATCTCCGGCTTCCAGCATCTACTCTCGAGATCCCTCCCAGCTTTTAGTCATCACCCCTGACCACCTGATCCACAGGGCTGTGGGCCCACATCTCCCATTTCTCAGACAGTCCTGTGGTTCTGAGTGACCCAGTGAACATGGGAACCCCAGGACAGGCTGTGAGCCACTCTTGTGCCAACCCACCTGCCCAGGGAAAAGTGGTAGGTTGGTAGAGCTGTGGGCGAAGAGGAACATGTTGATGAAGTGGATTAGGATGCTGGGCGCCGAGGCAGCGCTGGACACTGACACCCGCAGCCACTTATAGACGACTAGGAAGACAAGGTAGCCGAAGAGGCCCAACAGAAAGATGAGCTCGGGCAGGGTTTCCAGCAGCAGGCGATGTGCCTGGCCAAAGTGCCTGTTGGGAGTGGGCAGAGAGGTCATGGGATGCCCTGGTCATACACGGCCACCCATACCCATTAGCAGCCCTAAGCTCACATGTGGTTGAAGATGCTGAGGAACACCCCAAAGGCCATGTGGGTGACCCCTAGGATGACAGACATTTTCATCTTGAAGGAGTTGAGGAAGCTCAGGTGGTTGGTGGCCAGGCTCCAGACCTGGGATGGAAGGAGAAGTGGGGACTGAGGGGTACCATGGTCACTCCTACTAGGAAGCCCTTCTGACAAAGTCATCATCCTGTCGCTTCCTTGGGAACCTGCCTGCTGCATCCTATTACTACAAGAGACTGAGCAGGACTAGAGAGATGGCTTAGCGGTTAAGGCGCTTGCCTGAGAAGCCTAAGGACCCATGTTCGACTCTCCAGGTCCCACATAAGCCAGACGCACAAAGGTAAGGCAAGCATGAGATCGCACGTGCCCACTAGGTGGCACAAGCATCTGGAGTTTGATTTCAGTGGCTGAGGCCCTGGCGTGCCAACTGTCTCTCTTTAAAATAAAATAAGCCAGGTATGGTGGCACAAGGTTGTGCATGCTCACAAGATGGTGTACACGTCTGAAGTTTGATTGCAGTGGCTAGAGGCCCTGCCACACCAATTCTCTCTCTC
This sequence comes from Orientallactaga sibirica, assembly GCA_036365145.1. Lineage (NCBI taxonomy): Eukaryota > Metazoa > Chordata > Mammalia > Rodentia > Dipodidae > Orientallactaga > Orientallactaga sibirica. Next base: position 6,893,190 of record JAEOAD010000042.1, on the reverse strand, counting down.
ATTAAATAAAATAAAGAGATGGGACTTTTAAAACGAACAAGTTGCTAGGCATGGTGGCACATGCCTTTAATTCCAGCACCCTGAGACTATATAGTGAATTCTGGGTCAGCCTGAGTTAAAGCAAGACCCTACCTCAAAAAAAACACCACAAAAACAGCCGAGCATGGTGGTGCACGACTTTAAACCCAGCACTCGGGAGGCAGAGGTAGGAGGATCACTGTGAGTTTGAGACCACCCTGAGACTACATAGTGAATTCCAGGTCAGCCTGGGTTAGAGTGAGACCCTACCTTGAAACCCCCCCCCCAAAAAAAAAGAAAGGAAAAAATAGCATCCCAACACGCGTGAAATGGCTTTCTGTCTGCTCCATGTGATAATCTTATGAATATGAATTAGCATTATCTCATCATACATTGAAGGAAACGGAGGCCCAGGCCACATGCCTGCATCATCCAGTTGGACCTCATCTGATGTCACTCACCTGACTTGTGAGCACAACTGCTCAGTCTCTTTTTAATTTTTTAATTTTATTATATATATATATTTTCTTTTCTTTTTCACAGTAGGGTCTCACTCTAGCTCAGGCTTACCTGGAATTCACTATGTAGTCCCAGGGTGGCTTCAAACTCACAGTGATCCTCCTGCCTCTGCCTCCTGAGTGCTGGGTTTAAAGTCGTGCACCACCATGCTCGGCTGTTTTTGTGGTGTTTTTTTTGAGGTAGGGTCTTGCTTTAACTCAGGCTGACCCAGAATTCACTATATAGTCTCAGGGTGCTGGAATTAAAGGCATGTGCCACCATGCCTAGCAACTTGTTCGTTTTAAAAGTCCCATCTCTTTATTTTATTTAATGAGAGAGAGAATTGGTGTGGCAGGGCCTCTAGCCACTGCAATCAAACTTCAGACGTGTACACCATCTTGTGAGCATGCACAACCTTGTGCGCACACATCACTTTGTGCATCTGGTTTATGTGGGTTCTGGGGAGCCGAACCTGGGTCCTTAGGCTTCGCAAGCAAGCGCCTTAACCACTAAGCCATCTCTCCAGCCCTGGTAATTTTTTTTTTTTTTTTTGAGCTGGTCTTATGTAACCTAGACTGGCCCTGAACTTGATATGTAGTGGATGACCTTGCATTCCTAATGTTCCTGCTTCCACCTCCAACTGCTGGGATTATAGGCATGTGCCATCATACACAGGCAGGCTGCTATTCTGTGTTTCCCTGGGAGACAAGGACACACCCAGCACAGGATCCACATCCAGACAGTGCTAACATTTACCAAAGGGGATAGTAAGCAGATGAGCTGTGGGACCCAGCCAGCCCCACCACCAACTCCACTGCTCATGTGCACCAGGGTAGCTCCACTCACCGGGTCAATGCCAAAGGGGTAGGGTCCCAGGAAGACACCAGGGATGTTGGGGTCCAGGGTGAGCACAGGATGCTCAGACAGGTACTTGTCACTGCAGGGACAGTGGGAGATATTCAGGGCAATGCAGTGTGCATAGGGCTTGGGATGGGGCAGAGACGTAGACCTCACCTCCAGCCTGACTGGTTGGCCATGGCGGCCACGCTCCAGCCTGAGGGGAAGATGGTGGTGGCACGACTGAAGCACTCGTTGTAGATGAAGCCGGTGTAGACGGAGAATAGACCCATGAGTAGAAGAAGATAGCGGCCCCCAAAGAAGGTTTGCCAGATCTGGAGAGATGGCACGGTGAGGGGCTGCCCAGTCCCACTGCCCCATCCCTACCAGGCACCTGGCAGTCCACAACACCTCGTTCTGCACAGCCTTCACAGCTGGCTGGTTCTCCATAAGCACCATGCCCAGGGCAAAGAGGAACATGAGCAGTCCGTGGCCCACGTCACCAAACATCACAGCAAACAGGAAGGGGAATGTGATGATGGTGTAGGGAGCTGCAGGCAGAGGAGGTGCGGTTAGCCAGGGTCCCATGGGGAACCAGATACCTGCTTCCTTGTCAGGGTTGTCATAGAGGCCCCTATCCCAAGCTTCTGAGACTCCAGGACCTGTCCAGAGAGTGGTCATGAAGCAAGGACCACTTGCTAGTATTCTGGAACCCACCATCAATAAGCTGTGCAACCTTGAACTCTCTACCTAACCTTTCTGAGCCTGTTTGCCCATCTATAAAATGGAGACATCAATATCCCCTCATAGGGTTATTATAGATAAGTGTCCACAGGCAGGGTCAAGGCTAGGGATATAAGGTTAGCTGTTATAGCTATTGTATTTAAATATTTTATTTTGTTTATTTATTTGACAGAGAGAAAGAGGGGAGAGAGAGGAAGAGAGAATAGGCACACCAGGGCCTCCAGCCACTGCAAATGAACTCCAGATGCATGTGCCACCTTGTGCATCTGGCTAACATGGGTCCTGGGGAATCGAACCTGGGTCTTTTGGCTTTGCAGGCAAATGCCTTAACCGCTAAGCTATCCCTCAAGCCCCAGCTATCATATTTAAAATAGCTGTGGCTTATGCCTTTAATCCCAGCACTTGGGAGGCAAAAGTAGGAGGATCTCTGGGAGTTCAAAGCCAACCTGGGACTACAGAATGAGTTCCAAGTCAGCCTGGGCTAGAGTGAGACCCTGTCTCAAAAAAAAAAAAGGGGGGGGGCTAGAGAGATGGCTTAGTGGTTAAGGCACATGCCTGTGAAGCCTAAAGACCTAGGTTCGATTCTCCAGATCCCATGTAAGCTAGATGCACAAGGGGGTGCACGCATCTGGAGTTCATTTACAGTGGCTAGAGGCCCTGGCACACCCATTCTAACTCTCCCTCTCTCTCTTTCCCTCTCTCTGTCTCTAATAAATAAATAAATAAACAAATAAATAAATAAAATAAATGAATTATTTAAAAAAAAAAAAAAAGTCGGGCATGGTGGCGCATGCCTTTAATCCCAGCACTTGGGAGGCAGAGGTACGATCACAGTGAGTTCAAGGCCACCTCGAGACTACACAGTGAATTCCAGGTCAGTGTGGACTAGAGTGAAACCCTACCTCGAAAACCAAACAAAGCCGGGTGTGGTAGCGCACGCCTTTAATCCCAGCACTTGGGAGGCAGAGGTAGGAGGATTGCTGTGAGTTCGAGGCCACCCTAAGACTACATAGTTACTTCCAGGTCAGCCTGGACCAGAGTGAGACCCTACCTCGAAAAACCAAAAAAGAAAGAAAGAAAGAAAGAGAGAGAGAGGAGAAAGAGAGAGAAAGGAAGGAAGGAAGGAAGGAAGGAAGGAAGGAAGGAAGGAAGGAAGGAAGGAAAGAAGGAAAGAAGGAAAGAAGGAAGGGGGAAAGGGAGGGAAAGAAAGAAAGAAAGAAAGAAAGAAAGAAAGAAAGAAAGAAAGAAAGAAAAGAAAAAGAAGGAAGGAAAGAAGGAAAGAAGGAAAGAAAGAAAGACAAAACAAAAAACAACAAAGGGCTGGAAGGATGGCTTAGCGGTTAAGGTGCTTGCCTGCAAAGATAAAGGACCCAGGTTCGATTCACCATGACACACGTAAGCCAGATGGCACATGCTTCTGGAGTTCATTTGCGGTGGCTGAAGGCCCTAGAACACCTATTCTCTCTATCTGCCTCTTGCTCTTTCTCTCTCTCTCCCAAATAAATAAAATAAATCAGTTTTTTTAAAAACATTAGAGCTAGAGAGATGGCTGAGCAGTTAAGGTGCTTGCCTCCAAAAATAAGGTTAAAATAAATAAATAAATGAAAAATAAACTTAAAAATGGGGATGTTGTCGGGCGTGGTGGCGCACACCTTTAATCCCAGCACTCGGGAGGCAGAGGTAGGAGGATCGCTGTGAGTTCAAGGCCACCTGAGACTACATAGTTAATTCCAGGTCAGCCTGGGCCAGAGTGAGACCCTACCTCGAAAAACCAAAAAAAAAAAAAAAAAAAAAAGGGGGGGGGGAATGTTGCTATGTAGTACAGATTGGTCATGAAGTGATCCTTCTTGCCTCATTCTGAGTAGCTGGGTCTGCAGGCACAGATCACACCTGGCTTTTACTGTTCTGCTTAAGAAGAGCTTTAGGGGGTGGGAAGATGACTCAGTGGTTTACAGGGGCTTCTTGACAAAGCCTGTATGTTTGTGTTTAATTCCCAAACTACCTAAGTAAGTCAGATGCAAAAAAGTGGCCCAAGCATCTGGTGTTAATTTGTAGCAGTAAGAAAGCCTGGCATGCACATACACACATAAATAAATAATAAAAAGAATAGCTTTAGCTGGGCATGGTGGCACATGCCTTTCATCCCAGCACTTGGGAAGCAGAGGTAGGAGGATCGCTGTGAGTTTGAGGCCACCTTGAGACTACATGGTTAATTCCAGGTCAGCCAGGGCCAGAGTGAGACCCTACCTAGAAAAACCAAAAAAAAAAAAAAAAAAAAAAAAAAAAAAAAAAGAAAAAGAAAAAGAAGAAGAAGCTGAGGCGGAGCCAGGATGTGGTGACCCATACCTTTAATCCCAGCATGAGGGAGGCAAAGGTAGGAGGATCACCATGAGTTGGAGGCCAGCCAGAAACAAGAGTGAGTTCCAGGTCAGCCTGGGCTAGAGTTAAACTTTACCTTGAAAAAAACAAAAGCAGCAGCTGAGACAGGAGGATTGCAGTAAATTCAAGGTCAATCTGGGTTATAGTGTGAGATTGTCTCATAGGATAAAGAAAAGACAAGAGGCCGGGCATGGTGGCTCACACCTTTAATCCCAGCACTCGGGAGGCAGAAGTAGGAGGATCATCGTGAGTTTGAGGCTGCCCTGAGACTACATAGTGAATTCCAGGTCAGCCTAACCTAGAGTGAGACTTACCTCAAAAACCAAACCAAAACAAAAAAACAGAAAGAAAGGAGGGAGGGAAGGAAGGAAGAAGGGAGCTGGAGAGATGGCTTAGCAGTTAAGGCACTTGCCTGCAAAGGCTGAGGACCAAGGTTCAGTTCCCCAGGACCCACGTAAGCCAGATACACAAGGTGGCATCTGGAGTTCGTTTGCAGTGGCTAGAGACCCTGGTGCACCCATTTTCTCTCCCTCTCTCTCATAAATAAAAAACAAGTTAAAAAATAAAGAAAGAAGAAAGTTCCCTGAGCCAGCTGGCTAGCTAAACAGGTAAGCCCTGAGCTTAGGTGAGAGACCCTGTCTCAACAATAAGGTGGAGAAGTGACAGAAGACAGCCATCAATCAACCTCTGGCCTCCACACACATGCATACCACATACACATGCCCTCAATTCAAAAAGTGGTGGGGGGCTGGAGAGATGGCTTAGTGGTTAAGGCACTTGCCTGCAAAGCCAAAAGACCTCAGTTCAATTCCCCAGGACCCATGTTAGCCAGATGCTCAAGGGGGCACATGCATCTGGAGTCCATTTGCAGTGGCTAGAAGCCCTGGCGCACTCATATTCTCTCTTTCTCTCTCTCACTCTGCTTTCCTCTTTTAAATAAATAAATAAAAATATTTTTAAAAGTTGGTGCCAGGTGTGGTGGCACACGCCTTTAACCCCAGCACTTGGGAGGCAGAGGTAGGAGGATCATTGTGAGTTCGAGGCCACCCTGAGACTACATAGTGAATTCCAGGCCAGCCTGGGCTAGAGTGAGACCCTACCTCAGAAAATCAAAGAAAAAACAAAGTTGAGTGTGGTGGCACATGTTTTTAATCCCAGCACTCAGAAGGCAGAGGTAGGAGGATCGCCATAAATTCGAGGCTACCCTGAGACTACATAGTAAATTCCAGGTCAGCCTGGGCTAGAAGCAAACCCTACCTTGAAAAAGCAAAAAAAAAAAAAAAAAAAAAACCCAGTGCTGGGATCATAGGCATGCACCACCACACCATCAGGCTGTGTTTGTCATTAAGCCACTGTCTCCCTGCAGCACTCTGTTGCAGCAGCTCTGGTAAACAGCCCTTCCTTGGAGCCCACTGTTTTGAGAGTTGGCAGCATGACACCCGCCATGGGCACTTGGGTGACATGGCCCATTCTACCTGAACTGTTTTGTGTCAGTATGGAGAAACTGGGGGAAGGTAAAACTGAGTAGGGCCCCAGATCAAACCCCAAGATATTGACCCTGAGATATTACAGCCCCAAAACCAAATGGCCTGGGTCTACACAGCTTCAGATTTCACCCTCATATCCTGCCTGCTCTACCAGGCGAAGCAGAGCCCCACTCTGTAACCCCCATCCCCGCCCCAGACAGGCATCATTACAGTCACAGCCATGCTATAGGCCATGCCCCCATACAGTGGCACTAAACAGCTCTCCCTGCCTGCTTCTCCCAGGAGTACCTTACTCAGTGGACCCCTACATCAGACTGTCCACTTGAGAGGCTGAAGAGATGGCTCAGCAGTTAAGGTGTTTGTTTGCAAAGCTGCCTAAGGACGCAGGTTTGATTCCCCAGGACCCATGTAAGCCAGATGCACAAGGTGGCACATGCATCTGGAGAGAGAGAGAGAAAGAGGCAGAGGGAGGACGAGAGAGAATGGGCACGCCAGGGCCTCCAGCCACTGGTCTCACTGTCCAGGCTGACCTGGAATTCACTATGTAGTCTCAGGGTGGCCTTGAACTCACAGCGATCCTCCTACCTCTGCCTCTGCTTCCCCAGTGCTGGGATTAAAGATGTGTGCCACCAGGCCCAGCATTACCTCTTTTTCTCTCAAATAAATAAATAACATGTATTTTGAAAATAAAAAAATAAAAATAAAAAAGAATGTCCATTTTGAGTGGAAATTTCAGCTTATTTAGCTAAGGCTAGCCTCAAACTTGCTGTGTAACAAGGGATGTCCTTGAACTCCTGATTCTCCTGCCTCCACCTCCCAAGTGCTGGGATTGCAGGTGTGCACCACCATGCTTGGTTTATGTGGTACTGAGGATGAAACCCAGGGTTTTGTGCATGCTAGGCAAGTATGCTACCAGCCCTATTAATTCTATCTTCTTTAAAAACACAGCATGGGGCTGGAAAAATGGCTCAGCGGTTAAGGCACTTGCCTGCAAAGCCAAAGGACCCACATAAGCCAGATACACAAGGTGGCGCATGTGTTGGAGTTCATTTGCAATGGCTGGAGGCCCTGGTGTGCCCATTCTCTATATGTGTCTCTTTCTCTCTGCTTCTTTCTCTCAAATAAGTAAATAAAATAAATTAAATTAAAAAAAAAACAGCATGGGGGTGGGGAGATGGTTCAACAGTTAAAGGTGCTTGCTTGCAAAGCCTGCTGGGCTGGGTTCAATTCCCCAGCTTCCCACATAAAGACAGATGGGCATTTGTTTGCATTGGCAAAAGATCTTGGTGCACCCATCCATACACACACACACACATATATATGCAAATAAATAAATTAAACCAAAAACACACCATGTTCAAACAAACCAGCAGCAGACTGGCCTACAGGCAACACCTGATAGCCCCTGACCTCCCTGAGGCTTGTAATAGTATTCCCATTTTACAAATGAGCAAAAACGAGGCCCAGAGCAACTAAGACACTGAATCAAATAAAGTGAGCTGGCCTTCAAATAGAGCCATTTCCACTGCCAAATCTCTGTTCCCTCACTGCAGTAGCCAGAGCTGGCTCCCCATGGATTTAGCAGCAGGAGTGCACTGGGGATAAACTTGATGATCCACGTGGGACTAGAGCACCCAAGCCTCCCAGGAGAAAAAGAGAGGGAGTGTGCCTCTGTTGTAAGAGGGAGTGGGGTCAGGGTGGGGACATGTCCCAGTCCCCTCACATCCCAGCCTCACAACCCCATGGGCAGGGGAGCTTCCCCAAGACCCAAGTAGAATTTGGGAGGATGAGGGCATGGTGGCTCTCACCAGGATTGACTTCTTGGTAGCGGCCCACACCGTAGGCGTCCACGATTCCTTGGAAACTGGCTGTGAAGCGGTTGGTGCGGATAAGGGTCGGGGGCATGTCCCGGCAGGGAATGCGGTGGGCCACAGCGCTCACACCTGCCTCGCTCTAGGGTACAAGGACAGAGAGACAGGGGCTTTCTGGGACCCTGGGCTCCCCAGACAGGATTGGCAGAGATACAGAGTGCCACAGGCACTCTCTGGGTGGGCAGACGGGTGAAGTGGCATGGGAGATGTTTGGGCAGCCCCACCCTACCTTTAGAGAGGGACACTTGGAAAAGAGAAGTGGGCGCTTTCTCATCAGGTGCTGCAGGAAAGGGAGCCTGGGCCCCACCCAAGCACCAGTCTCACACCACAGGGTGGATGCTATAGTGCCCCCTTGGGGTAACATCATTGCACTGCTGGTAAGGGGCCTGAGAGTCCCAACAGACTCAGGTCACATGGCTAGTGCCTATGCGCCTGACTTTGTATTTTCCTTATGCAGCCTGCAGGGGTTCTGGGGAGTCAGAGGATGGAGGATTAGCAGGGCCAGGGCCACCGTGGAGGAGGTAGACTGGAGGAGAGCAACCCACACAAGGTGCAGGGAACATGAGATGTGACTGTAAGGAAGAAGGTGGCGCCCTCCTGGCAGGAGGGAAGGCAGGAAGAGAGTAAGCCCGCAGCAGTTCCCTTGTGCTCATGCTCACCGAGCTGTCCTGTAGTGCCTGCTGCAGAGTGGGCAGGTCACACGCGGCACACCAGCCCTCCGCGATGAGGCACTTGTGCGTGGTGCTCACGCTGCACTGGTTGAGAGCCAGGTACACGGCCTTCATCTTGCGGATCTGCACCTGCCCTGACGGCAGTAGCTGCTGCACCCGGCCCAGCACCTGGCTCAGGAACCGTTCGGTCTCCTCCAGGACCTGGGGCCAGAGGAGGTGATCAGATGGAGCAGTGAGGGGGAGGAGAGGTCAGGTCAAGTGGGCACCCACCTCCTGAAGCTCCTGGCTCTGCTGCTGTAGCTGCTGCAGTACCCCATGCCGGGCCTGCTCTTGCTCCAGGTATGGGAAGATGTGGCAGTGGAAGCTGGAGGAATGAAGGGCAGGGTGTGAGGGTCAGCCTGCAGGGAGCCACCTAGTGGAGCTGGGGTGGGAAAGGCTTAGCAGAAGTGATAGTAGATAGGAGAGATGGCTTGGGGGTTAAGGTGCTTGCCTGTGAACCCTAAGGACCCAGGTTCGAGTACCCACGTAAGCCAGATGCCCAAGGTGGCACATGTGTGTGGAGTTTGTTTGCAGTGGCTGGAGGCCCTGCCAGCATCCATTCTGTGTCTATCTGCCTCTCTCTCTCTCTTTTAAATAAATATATAAATAAAATATTTAGAAGTGATAGCAGTGGCCTGGAGTACACAAGGCCAGAAAAGCCCTGTGCATGCATCAGGAGGTTGCCTGACCAAGGGTGAGGCCTGGTGACCCATGGAAGGCACGGCCAGCAGGGTGGCTATATGCACGTGGCTCACCAGTCTGTGATCTTGCGGATCTTCTGTCCGATCTGCTCTCCCCAGTAGGAGATGACAAAGGTCATCCAGGTTGCAGGCTCACCCTGTGGAAGGCAGTTCTGTTGACCCTGGAGCCCTGCCTCCTGCCAGGCTAACCCCCAGCCTGGCCCCCACCAGCTCACCGTCACCGGGTCCTCCAGCTGTGACTCCATCTCCCTGAAGCTGGCAATGAGAAAACCGCGACAGGCTCTCCACAGCAGGCGCTCTAAGGCCGCAGCCTTGTGGGGTTCCACAGCACCTGCCACAAAGCTACAGGCCAGGGCTTGGAGAGGGGTTCTATAGCCTCCCACCTGGCCCACCTCAGCTAGTCAGGCTACCCTACTGGAAAAGTCAGGACATCTCCACTCCCAGCAAGTCCCCACAGGCAGAAGGTCAGGACTACAGAAAGTTCCAGGTTTCAGGAAGGAGGCAGAAGGCAAAGGGCTTAGGTAACAGAGCTGGAGCTAGCTTTTTCCTTCCTCTGGTCAGGGCCCTGGGGCTGACAGAAAAGGCAAGAAGTCAGGGCCCACCACTTACTTGACCTTCAGGTCCATATGTGACCCCCCAGCGGCTGAGATCAGGGGTGTTCTCTCAGAGGAGGGACCTTCTGTGTAGGCAGCAGCTGCCATCTGGGTATGCAGTGACACTGTGAGTCACTGTGAGGCCTGCCATACCCACCCCTCACCTGTCCCTGCCGGGGCTGGAGCTGACCGGAGGACCATGGCTCTGGCCCAGCACAGCTGAGTGCAGCCGCAGCTGGTGCAGCTGGGCCCGTAGTGCCTGCTGGTTGCCCCGCACATCCCGCAGCTCCTGGGCCAGGCGGTCAGTCTCCTCCTGGATGCGTAGCAGGTCACGGGGTGGTGGCGCTGGCAGCTTCCCCTCAGGCGGAGACAGTACCAGGCCGGCCCGCCGCACCTCCTCCTGTAGGAAGGCTGGGCACGAAGAAGAGGATGGAGGGAGACCATGTAGGATCATACCAGCCAAAGTCCACTGTCAGCCTAAGGTGGGGAGTCCTGCATGCACCCCAAACTCCCATCAACTATCTGCAAACTAATCCCAGGCCAGACCTCTATCCCAAAAGCTCTGTTCCTCCTTTCTCTTGGCTATCACTAGCCTAGGGTCCCACAAGGTCTGCTGTCGGGCCAGGACAGATGAAAGGAGTACAGTGGACCATCGTAAGCTGTGAGGCAGACCCACAAGGTACAACAGAAACCCACTCTATCTAGCACAGGAGGAGGCAGGGCTGGATGTCAGGCCTTAAGTTCCTTGGTTAAGCAGGCTATATAGGGGCCAGGACAGTGTCCCTTCAGCCTAGGCCAAAGAAGAAGCTGTTTCTGTGTGTGTGTGGGGGGGGGGGACGAGGACGAGCCCAGCCCTAGGCCTTGGCCTCTGCCCACCCTAGTCTACCCAGAGGAGAAAGCTTGGTCCACGACTTCTGAGTTGAGGAGGAGCCTCCTAAGCCAGCTCTGCCTTGGGTCCCATCCCAAGAACACCCTGCAGATTCCAATGGGTCTGCCTGGGCCTTGGCTACACCATTACCCTTCTCCGCCCTCCATCTCCAAGCTTTCACAGCAAGCTTGCCCAAGAAGCCAGCCTGGGATATAGGCCTGGGCCTACTCACTGAAGGTCTTTTCCAGCTCCTCACAGCGCCGAACATCCACCACAAAACGTCTCTGGAAGGCGCTTACAGATGCATTGAGCTGTGGTGGTCACACAGCAGGGTTAGTCTCAGGGAGACAGCAGGGAGGTCCCTGCCCTGGCACCCAGGCCCGCCTCTCATCAGGCCTGAGGTGTTTCCTCCAATAAAAGGTGCTGAGTGCCCCATGAATGTATAGATTCTGTAGATGTGTGGCTGCTCCAGCCCGAGCCCAAGCCTGAGAAGGTGAGTGCAGGAGTAGGACTGGCTTCCCACGGGCTTGCTAACATCTGAGTAACTATGCCTGCCCAAGGCCCAGGGAATAACACAGGGCCCATCCAGGTCTGAGTTACCAGTGTAGAGCAGAAGGCCTCCCACTGTATCCCACCCCACTCACATCTCTGAATTCCACAAGGCCCAGCTCGCCCAGCTGGCTCACACACGAGTAGGCAGCTGCCGTGGGCAGGAAGAGCTGGACCAGGGCCACCTCCTCACTCCGGAACATGGAGCCCATGTTTCTGTGGGGTAGGTGACAGAGTTAAGCCACAGACTCCTGTACACTTCTGCTACCACCCACCACAGATGGGGAAACTGAGACCCAGGAAGGCATGATGGGGTGCTGAAGTTCCCAGAAGTAAGCATGTGATAGTGTATGGAGCCACCTCTTCTGACTCCCACAACCCCACCTCAGCCTCACCCTCAGTGAGGCCCCTTTGCCCCTGCTCTGCCCTAGAGGTTTTTGCCACTGTTCTGTAGCTTTTTCTGGTCTTCACCTTAGACTTGGCTTAACCCTGGAACCCCAGGAAAAGGCAGTCTCCAATGCTGGCGGCTGTGACAAATGGCACCTAGGGCAGCTGGAGCTGTCAGACCTGCCTCCCTACAGATGCTAAAGGGTGGGGTGGAATCTCCTTGGGGCCAAAAGGCCAATATTGAGAGGTTTGGCTAGGGTTGCTCCTGGGTGCCTGGCTGTGGACCATTGCATGCTGGGGACAGCCTTTCAGATGTCGAAACCAAAGAAAGTAAAACTGGGAAACTGAAACAGACAGGAAGGCCCCTTGGCCTTGCTCCAACACTAGTAGGAGCAGATACTTTCAAGCTTCCAAGGTGGCCTCCAACAGGCCCTGCCAAGGTCCAGCCCCCCTGCTCCTTGCCTGTTCTGGTCTTGGGCCTAGGGCCCCAGGGGTCCCCCTCCCACTGGGTGGGACAGTTGCCTCTACTCACAAATTGCTGGGAGGTGACTAGCAAGAGTGAGGGCACACAAGACAGGGGAGCTTTTAGTGCCTGCTGTCTGGGACAGCCTCACTCTACTTCCTCCCCAGGGCCTAGTTTGCTTAACTCTGAAGAGGAAACCACAGCTACTAGCAGCCTGGGAAAGGAGAGAGCTCAGAGGGCAGTGCAGGGATGCAGAAGGGCTCGCACCTTGCACAGGTATGCTCCATTACAGCCACAGGGCGGACAGCCAGGGACCATGGCTTTCTCTGTGTCTTGCCCAGAGAATTATGACTGGCTGTGTGCCATTGAGCAATCCCTTGCCCTCTCTGGGCCTACACTTCCTTTTTGGGCCAACTGGACTTGGCTACTTCTGGTACACAAGATGTGAGGGGGGCGGGGAAGACCCATACATAATCCCCTTGACCCACCCCAACCCACACCAATTCTTAACAGCAATGCTGGGGGAGGGGGTGCCAGAACTCTGTCTTATAGGTGGGTCAACTGAAGCCACTTGAGGTGAAGTCAAAGCTAACATGACCAACTGTGACCAAACATCCAGGGCTGCAGCCTTAAAAGTCCCAGCTCAGGCTGGGCATGGTGGCACACGCCTTTAATCCCAGCACTTGAGAGGCAGAGGTAGGAGGATCGCTGAGAGTTCGAGACCAACCTGAGCCTACATAGTGAATTCCCGGTCAGCCTGAGCTAGAGTGACACCCTACCTCGAAAAATAAAAATAAATAAATAAAAAAGTCCCAGCTCAGACGACAGCTGCTGTGTGACCAGGCTGCCGGCTGTGGCCAACCCACCCTCCCTACCCTTGCCTGTACTCCAACGGGAGGATTGGGGTGGGGAGACTACAGCCATATTACAAGGTAAATGGGGGTGCCTCCATCCACCCTGCAGCCAGTCTTCAGCAAAAGTGACTCTCAGCACTGTGATCTGTAAAGTTCTCACATCTGCAGCCACCAAGGCTAGATAGGGGTGGACTGGACCCACACACATCTCTTAAGCTCTGGCCTTCCCCAGGTCCTTGAAGTTCTAGCTCAACCCCCCACACCAACCTCCGAGCCCTCCCTGCAGCCTCCAGCCTCATCTCCCAGTCAGAGGATGGGCTATGGAGTCGGCTTCTAAGCCCTGCCACTTCCTAGTTGGGTGGCCTCAGTTTCCTGGTCTGTAGAATGGGTCTCTCCATGCGGGGAATACGCAACTGGGGCAGGCTCAGAGTTGGGCAAGCCTGGTGAGGCGGGCTCAGAAGTTGCCCGAAGCTAACACCCCATCCTTCTTGGTCCTCCTAGGACCGGGCACTTGCGCCCCGCAGCGCGGCCTGACACGGGCGGGAAGCCTCCGAGCTACCTCCAGGCCGAAGTTGGATGGGACGCCAGGACTCCTCCTCGGGGTAGGGGAAGTAGGTGGCGAGCAGAGCTGGGGGGCCGCGGGCCCGGCGGAGCACTCACCCGGATGGGCACGCCGTTCAGATCCCCGCTGCAAGCTCCAAGCCCGCGCCGCCGCCCGCACAGCTCCCTCCAGCCCCGGGCGGGCGGGGGACGGGGGCCGGGGGCCGCACACGCCCCGCCCAGCTCCGGTCCAGGCCCCGCCCCGCCCCTCCCCGGCCCCAGTCCCAACTTGGCTGAGTCCCTTGCACGGGCTGCAGGGAGACGGTTCGGAGCTGGTTGAAGACTGCGGAGATAACTGACCGCGGGGCTGTAGCCTAGGGGATTAGGCCTCCTTCCTCGGTCCCCAGGTTGCTGGCGCTGTGGCTGATGGAACCCTAACAACCTTGGGTTACTGGGCCCAGAGTCCCAAGACCTAGCCCCGCGCCCCTCCCCCTGCGCTCGCACTTCCTGCTACCAACCACGTTCGGCTGGGGCTGAGCTCCAGGCCAGTGTCCCGGTGAGGCCAGGGCTTGCGTCTCTCGGTGCCACCCTTTCGTAGCGGCCGGACATTTGAGGATGAGGCTGTGCTCTGGACCTGCTCAAAGACTTGCACCGGGCAGACAGAGATGCACCCCGAGGCACCTGCGCTGGGGGAGTTGGCGACTTTGGCCCTCATGACACTCTTCTGGTCCCAGTACCTGAAAACTGAGACTCAGGACCTTTCAGACCTGTACTTTGGACAGGCTGGGCTGTACCCCCGAAGGGGTCAAGAGGGACGAGGGGCCCCTCAGTTATGATGATCCTTGAACCCCAGTGGGATGAAAACTCAGGGCCACAGCTTCGTACCTCTGATCCAATCTGGAGCAGGAGGGACCCATGACGCAAAACACGGGACCTAGATCTGTGCTCTCGCACTGCAGGGGCAAATGGGACCATGTCAAGGCCACAAAACTGTTATGCTACAGAGATGGAAATGTACCCTGGACTATCAGAATCAAGTAAAAGGCCGGACAGGGCCCAGCCCTGCCTAATCCAAGCATCTTTCTGTACAATGTGGGCACTGTGCCAGTTACTGACTGGTACACCTGGGACACATTAAACCAAAGACGTCTAGGACATTCCAGCCCGCCTCTTGCGTCTGTCTTTTTGGAAAAAGGTCTGGTCTTGAGGGGACCATCAGTGGACAGAATCTGCAAACCTGTACTGGGCTCCAGCCTTCCCTTTTGGTTCCTGTTTCTACAGTTAGTTCCACAAACTTAGGACCCCCAAATCTTGGGCAGCACTGGGGACCAAACAGCGCCTGTGTGATTTATCAGAGCACAAAGGCTGAGCTGGAAATGGGCCAAAGGTCTCAGTGGACCTGAGAAAGGGGTTCCCTAAGGATGGGATGAGCTCCTTTGCTACTAGCTCTGTCTCACGTGTCTAACATACAGTGTGTGTGTGGGGGGCACTTCCCACAATTACTGTCCACAAAACATCCTCCTCTTTCTTTCTTGGGAGATGGTTTGGTCCTCCTTGACTAAACGTGGGAATTGTCCTTGGGCCTGGAGAGGAAATCTAGGGTCTGGCCTTTCCTTATCTCTGCCCCCCTAAGGGAGTCCTTCCACTCTGGAGAAGGGCCTTCCAAGAGAATTAAGATTTCTGGGAAGATTGCCCTTTTGCAGAAATTCTGATGTCAGAACTAGACAGACTAGATTAGCTTCCCATCCACAGAGCTCACATACACCCCCACCACCACCACCACCTAAACGGAGCATGCCTTTAATCCCAGCACTTGGGAGGCAGAGGTAGAAGGATCACCTTGAGACTACATAGTGAATTCCTGGTCAACCTGGGCTAAAGTGAAACCCTCCCTCATAAAATAAACCAAAACAACCCTGACCTTAAGTGTTGAGGTAAGCTTCTCAAATCCCTTCTTGCCTCCTTGGGCAAGATCCATGGTTTCTTTCCTTTAAGCATCCCTTTCTCTCTCTCTCTCTTTTTTTTTTTGAGGTAGGTTTTCACTCTAGCTCAGGCCTGGAAATCACTCTGTAGTCTCAGCGTGGCCTCAAACTCATGGCAATCCTCCTCCCTCTGCCTCCCAAATGCTGGGATTAAAGGCGTGCGCCTTTAAGCATCCCTTTCTCATAAAGCTCTCCCTCCTAAAGCTCTAAGCTATAAGAAAATCTTTCTGAACCTTATCCTCTGGTCTGTGGGTCTCGTTTATCAAATTCGTAAGACTACTCAGAGACTCCCCCAAATTATTGGTGTGTTGGCATGTGTTGATACATTGGCAGAGGAAACCCAATTCCCAATACAATACAGTTGGTGTATTGTAATGTCATGTCAGCATAGAACCCCAATTGGCTTATTATATTGGTACACTGACAAAGTCCCCGAGATCTGAGCCAATGGTTGGCTATTGTGCTACAACCTGAGCAAACCACTTTATCTGCTAGGACTTTTCAAGCTCAAATGACTCAAATCCCTTCACAGTGAGCACTGCAAAGTCCAAGGGGCTGCCCTTGGCATTCATGAGCACTAGGCTTTCATGTAGCATGAGAAGGGGTCACTTGGCTTGGCTGGGTTTGCAAATTAGGAGGTTATGAAGTCACACAACAGCCTGAGTGGGGAACTTGAGGGGAAAATAGGATGTGGTGAGGCCAGCTCAGGGGCAGCAGGGCCTGTGTCATCCCCTTGTGACTGTCATCCTGGAGCATGTTTCCCCTTCCCTGAAGGATGCCCGAGCCTGAGACTCTTGATGGCCAGGCCTGGGGATGGGCAAGGCAAAAGGGTCTTAGGAGACAGTGGGCCCAGGCCCCAGACCTAAGACACCCCAAAACCATGGGGACGGCAAGCCAAGGTGACCTCCTGAGTTTCTAGGCCCTGAGAAGATGCTCAGCAAGATGTGTGGTGACCATAAGGTCTGATGGGTCAGTGAACCAGAAGGGAGAGAGCTGGGCTGGCTCTCCTGGGTGGTGGAGGGTGCATGGGCTGCTAGAACCCACTGAGGACATGGGGCCAGGGGACTAGGCCTGCCCTGGATGCTGGACGCATGACAGGAGGCAGCTGTGGAGTCAGAGCTCTTTTATGGGGCAGCAGGGCTGCAGGGTCAGAGCCACACGGACAGGCAGACAGGCACAGGTGCAGGCGGGCGGGTGTCACCGGTACAGGTAGTCAGCCTGGATGTTGGCGGCAATCTCAGCCTCCCACTTGTCCCCGTTGTTGAGCAGCTTCTCCTTGTTGTACAGCAGCTCCTCGTGTGTCTCGGTGGAGAACTCAAAGTTGGGGCCCTGCAGGTGAGGGCAGAGGTCAGGGCCCTCCCAAGGGCTTCTGCGGCAGCCCCCCTGCCTCATACCCCGACCACTCACCTCTACAATGGCATCCACTGGGCAGGCCTCCTGGCAGAAGCCGCAGTAGATGCATTTGGTCATGTCGATGTCATAGCGGGTAGTCCGGCGGCTGCCATCAGCTCTCGGCTCAGCCTCAATGGTGATAGCCTGGGGAGAGCAGCCACCAGTCACTGCCACACTGCCAGCCATCTCCCAGCCCTGGGTCTTCTTGGGGACCTTTCCAGCCTAAGGAGTCCTCAGCCTCTGCCAGGTTGCCACCAGCTGACTGTCCTCTGGCTCATGTTTATCTCTGTCCCAGAAGGCCATTTCCATGAGGAAAGGGCTGTTGCTAACCTGCTTGGCTACCTGCAGACCCAAGGGGTCCCACAGGACAGTAGGTGCCCAATGACTATCACATTGAACAACCTTCTGACTTAAGTCTAGTCATCCCCATTTTGGAGGGAGAAAATTGAGGCTCAGAAACATTGAGGGACTTCCCAAAAATGACACAGCAATGAGGGACATAGCCCAGGTACACCCTTAACTATCAATTCCTGGAGGACAGCTGTGTGTCGGCCAGGAGAAATTGTAGGTTGGGGTCTCCAAGGCCAAGAAGACCTTAAAGACCCTTATCCTGCCCCACCTCCATGACACACTCACTACACACAGTGAGACCTGCAGCCTTAACTTTCTTGCCTAGGAAAGTGGAGACCCTACCCACTAGGGCTTGCTGTGAAGGTTAAAGGGATGACATGAGAAGGAGTCTGGTACAGTGCCTGGCCACTGCCTGGCAGCCATGCCCATCACCACTGCTGCTATTTGGGGCTCTCCCTTGGGCTTGCTGAGGGGCTGCTCTGAGCTACAATGGTAGTGAATCGTACAGATCTTAAGGCTTTCTGCCTGCCGGAGCTACTGCTGGGCACACCAGAGCCATTTTCATCTTCCTGTTTCTTCACCAAGAGGCCTGATTGCAGACACTCTGTGCAAGACCCACCAACACAACCAAAAGCCAGGGCCTTGAGAAGCAGCACTGGGGATGGGGCCCTCGAATGTACAGCCTCAGGCCCAGCCCAAGACAGGCACAAGAGCAGGGTTTCTGAAACCACTGCATGTCCAAAGAAGCAAATTCCCTCAGGCCACTGCACAGCTCCTGGGCACAAGTGTCACACAACCAAATGACCCCTAGAGAAGCTAGCTCTGGCGGATGCCCTGACTCACAACACTCAGGTACCAAGGCCTCATCAGCTCCCCTCACAGGGTCAAGGAGGGAAGGGGTTATTCCGGGGCACGCCATATCAAGATAAGAGTCAGTTTGAGTCTAGAGCTGCCCAGCTCCTTACCCCAGGGGTAGAGGGGTAGCCAGGACAGCTGGGCTCACCTGAGCAGGACAGACGGCCTCACAGAGCTTACAGGCAATGCAGCGCTCCTCTCCTGATGGGTAGCGGCGCAGCGCGTGCTCCCCACGGAAGCGTGGGCTCAGTGGGCCCTTCTCGAATGGGTAGTTGATAGTGGCTGGCTCCCGGAACAAGTAGCTCAGGGTCATACCCAGGCCTGTGGGCAACAAAGGGCTGGTGAGGGGCTGCCCTCCTCTCTAAGCACATATGTGCTACCCCCACCTCCCTGCCTTGTACCCCTTGGACCCACCTCGGACGAGCTCTGTCCACAGCAGGGTCCGGGCTGCTTGGTCAGTCACTGACTTCATGTCCACCTTCTCTTTTGGCATGTTCATATACTCTGCAGGAGGTCATGGCAGAAGTTAAGGAATCCAGGCCCAGGAGATGAGCCTGGGCCCTCATGCCTAGGTGCATCAGGCAAGCAAGGCCCCAGAGGAAGACTTTAAAGAGCATGGAGGAGCAAGGGCGTGGGTCCCTTCCCTCACGGGGATCCTGGTCAGGAGGGACAGGACCCACGGCTCACACCAGGCAGCTCCCTTCCCACTGCCCCCGTGGTGTCCTTGAGCACAATCCCTCTTGACCACCACCCTCATTTTCAGAGTGGAGGACAGCTGATGAAGCTGCTTCCCTGGCCTTCGGCAGGAAAGCCTAGGCAGGAGGCCACTGCATACTCACTGTAGGTTGCTGCCACCACGCTGTTATGGAGGCTCCGGCCACTGGCATGTCCTGTAAGGAGAAGGTGACACTCTGCTGCTGTGACTTCACAAGAGGTTGAGCTCTCCCACCCCCAGGAAAAGCTCCCAGGTCCTACCTGTACGTGCAGCCTGGGCCAGGGCCCTTAGCAGCATGGATGCAGTGAGGCAGTGCATCTGGGGATGAACATGAGAGAAGGTATAGGGTCTGGCCGCCTTGGATCCTACAGCACCCCCATGCCTCCAGCCTGAGCCCATTCAGCTGGGCTGAGACACAGTTTCTTGGGATTCCAAATTGTTTCCATGTATGGCACCTCCTTTTTTTTTTTTCTTTTCTTTCTTTTTCTTTTTCTTTTTTTTTTTTTTTTTTTTTTTTTTGGTTTTTCGAGGTAGGGTCTCACTCTGGCCCAGGCTGACCTGGAATTAACTATGCAGTCTCAGGGTGGCCTTGAACTCATGGCGATCCTCCTACCTCTGCCTCCCGAGTGCTGGGATTAAAGGCGTGTGCCACCATGCCCAGCTTCTTTTTTGGTTTTTGAGGCAGGGTCTCACTGCAGCCCAGACTGACTTGGAATTCACTGTGTAGTCTCAGGGTGGCCTTGAACTCATGGTGATCCTCCTACCTCTGCCTCCCAAATGCTGAGTGGGATTAAAGGCGTGCACCACCATGCCCAGCTCAAGAAGTATTAAAAAAAAAAAAAAAAAAAAAGCTGGGCGTGGTGGCACACGCCTTTAATCCCAGCACTCGGGAGGCAGAGATGGGAAGATCGCCGTGAGTTCGAGGCCACCCTGAGAATACAGAGTGAACTCCAGGTCAGCCTGAACTAGAGTGAGACCCTACCTTGAAAAAAAAAAAAAAAAAAAAAAAAAGATTGTACCTTTTTTTTTTTTTAAAAAAGGTATTTTTATTTATTTATTTGAGAGAGAGGCAAATAGAGAGAGAATGGGTACACTAGGGCCTCTAGCCACTGCAAACAAACTCCAGACATATGTGCCACCTTGTGCATCTGGCTTACATGGGTATTCGAACCTAGGTCCTTAGGTTTCTCAGGCAGATGTCTTAACCACCAAGCCATCTCTCCAGCCCCTCTATTATCGCTTCTGCCAAGCCTCCTCCACCCCAGCTAGTGCCATTTGGCTTACGTTGGTCCTGGGAAATTGAACCTGGGTCCTTTGGCTTTGTAGGTAAGTGCCTTAACTGCTAAGTCATCCCTCCAGCCCTGTAATCTTTTTCTTTTTTTTTTTTTTAAATCTCTGTGTGTATGTGTGTGTGTGTATCGGATTTTTTTGCTGCTGTAAAGGAATGCCAGACATGTGTGCCACTTTTTGTGTCTGGCTTTGTGTGGGTTCTGGGGAATTGACCCTGGGTCAACAGGCTTTGTAAGCAAGTGCCTTTAACTACTGAGCCTTCTCCCCAGCCTCTACTGTACTCCCTAAGAAGCCTATTAAAGGGCTGGGCAGATGGCTCAGCCAGTCAAGTGCTTGCTGAGCAAACAGAGTTCAATCCCCAGAAACCAGGTGTTAAAAAGAGACAGACAGACAGCTTAGTGGTTAAGGCACTTGCCTGCAAAACCTAAGGACTCATGTTTGACTCTCCAGATGTGTCTGGAGTTTTATTGCAGTGGCTGGAAGCCCTGGTGTGCCCATTCTGTCTCTCTTTCTCTTCCCTCTCTCTAACATTACATTTTTTTTTTTTTTTTTTTTGAGGTAGGGTCTCACTCCGGCCCAGGATGACCTGGAATTAACTATGTAGTCTCAGGGTGGCCTCGAACTCATGGCGATCCTCCTACCTCTGCCTCCCGAGTGCTGGGATTAAAGGCGTGCGCCACCACACCCGGCATAAAATTTTTTTTAAAGGGCTGAAGGTTTAGCAATTAAGGCGCTTGCCTGCAAAGCCAAAGAACCCACGTTTGATTCCCCAGTACCCATGTAAAGCCAGATACACAAGGTGGCACATGCATCTGGAGTTCATTTGCAGTTACTAGAGGCCCTGGCATGCCCATTCTCTCTCTCTCCCTCAAGTAAATAAATAAATATTTTTTTAAAGCCAGGTACAGTGTTCAGGCTTACAATCATAGCACTTGAGAGCAGAGACAGATCCCTGGGACTCACTGTCACCCAGTGTAGCTTACTTGAAGAGCTCCAGGCCAATGAAAGACCCTGACTCAAAAAAGGCTGAGGGGGCTGGAGAGATGGCTTAGCGGTTTTGTCATTTGCCTGCAAAGCCAAAGGATCCTGGTTTGACTCTCCAGGACCCACATAGGCCAGATGCACAAGGGGGCGCGAGCATCTAGAGTTCGTTTGCAGTGGTTGGAGGCCCTGGAGCGCCCATTCTCTCTCTCTTTTCTCGCTCTCAAATAAGTAAATAAATAAATAAATAAATAAAAATATTTAAAATGTTTAAAAAAAAAAAAAAAAGGCTGAGGCTGGAGTGATGGCTCAGTTAGTGTAACACATGTGAGGACCTGTGTCTGGACCCCAAGCACCCACATAAATACTGGGTGGGTGTTGTAACCTGCCTGCACTTCCAGTACTTAGGAGATAGAGACAGGTTATCTAAATTAGTTGAATCAACAAGCCTTGACTTCCAAGTGAGCAATCTTGTCACAATATGTAAGATGGAGAGCCGGGCATGGTGGCGCACACCTTTAATTCCAGCACTTGGGAGGTAGAGGTAGGAGGATCGCCATGTGTTTGAGGCCACCCCAAGACTAGAGTGAATTCCAGGTCTGGCTGGGCTAGAGAGAGACCCTACCTCGAAACACACACACACACACACACACACACACACACACACACATATACGCAAAAAAGCCCAAGTGTCATCTGACCTCCACACACACACAAACATAGCTGCACATGAATGCACAAAGAAGCCTAGTAAATCCGTCCTTCCCCTCTCTCACTCACTAATTCTCAGCAAAACAACCATCTCTGATCACAACCAGCACTCAGAGCTAACTCTGAGCCAGGAGTCACAAGCATGTCATCTTGTCATGTTACGTTACTGGCCCAAAGCCATACTGTCTGTGGGTATGGGGCTAGGACGGGAACCCTGTCTAGTTTAATCCTCAGGGTCAAATTCCTCTGCCCACTTTAACGACTTCTTGGAACTCCCCCACTACACGGTGACCTTGGGCAAGTGATGTCACCTGGCCTCAGGCTTCTCACCTGCAAAATCGAGGAAAGGTCCCTAAAAATTAAGGGGCTTCGTACACACAAGGAGTTAGCCTAGAGCCCGGTACTTTGCCAGAGCCCCAAAGAGCCCCTCCCATGACCTGTGACCTCTAGTGGACCCACTCTTGACCCATGACTCCAGTTCCAGGCATACAACCCAGTACCTCCTACGACCTTCCCCGTGACCTCTGACCCTAGAGACGTGAACAGCACATGCGCCCGAGGGTGCCGGCTCGGCGGTCAGCCCGCCGCACGCAGAAGGACGGAGACCGCGGGTCCCGAGCCGGCAGAGATGGACCCTGGGCGCAGAGCTCACGGGACCAGCGGCCGATACCACATCGCCCCGATGTGGCACTGCCCAGATCCAATCCTGACAGCCGCGACCAGGACACCCACCTTGAGGGGCTGCGGCTCCTTTCCCTTGCCGAGCGGATCGGCCAGCCGGCAGGCGGAGCCTAGCTCTGGGACATTGTCATTGGGCCGGCTGGTTCCGCTTTTCCCGGAGTGACTCTCCCTGCTGTGATCTAATTGGTCAGTGGGCTACCGAAAGAGGCGGGCCCAGGTACCATCTTTCTTCTGATTGGCTGTCTGAAGCAGGCGCTTGACGGTTTGTAGGGAGCCGCCATATTGGTTCGAAGAGGCCAATTCGAGCCGCTGGAGGCGGGACATCCGGAGCGTGTTGCAGGAAGCGGCTCCGGGTCGTAGTGGGCGGGACAGCTGCGACCGGCACATTTTTCTTAAGATGTCATTGCATTCAGCAACCGCTTAGTGATGGACTTTTCTTTTTTCTTTCTTTCTTTTTTTTTTTTTTTTTTTTTTTGGTTTTTGCAAGGTAGGGTCTCACTCTGGTCCAGGCTGACCTGGAATTAACTATGTAGTCTCAGGGTGGCCTCGAACTCTCGGCGATCCTCCTACCTCTGCCTCCCGAGTGCTGGGATTAAAGGCGTGCGCCACCACGCCCGGCTCTTTTTCTTTCTTTCTTTCTTTTTTTTTTTTTTTTTTTTTTTTTTTTGAGGCAGGGTCTCACTCTGGCCCAGGCTGACCTGGAATTAACTATGTAGTCTCGGGGTGGCCTTGAACTCACGACGATCCTCCTACCTCTGCCTCCCGAGTGCTGGGATTAAAGGCGTGCGCCACCATGCCCGGCTTGGACTTTTTAAATATATGTTTTTGCGGGCATGGCGGCGCACGCCTTTAATCCCATCTTAATTTCAGGTCAGCCTGGGCCAAAGAGAGACCCTACCTCGAATATATATATATATTTTTAAATTTATTTTTAAGCAGAGAGACACACACAGAGAGGATAGAGAGAGAATGGGCGCACCAGGGCCTCTAGCCGCTGCAAACGAACTCCAGACGCATGCGCCAAAACTTGTACATTTGGCTTACATGGGTACTGGGGAATCGAACACGGGTTCTTCGGTGTTGTAGGAAAGCTCCTTAAGCGCTGAGCCATTTTTGAAGAGACTTTTATCATCACGGTTTGCACCTGGATTTCTGTGGCTGAGAACCTCGTGTGGTTGGGACTTAAGGCACTGAGACACCCTGAGGCAGTTTTGGCTGGAGAGGTGGCCTGGGAGGGCCTCCCGGAGGAGGTGGTGTCTAGCTGGCAGTGGGGAAGTCAGACAGGTTAGGAAGGACATATCCAGCATGGGTGCACAGGTCACTCAGACAAGGAGCCGCTGAGTGCAGGGCTGACCCCTCATTGTTTCAGATGTGGGACCCACTGGCCATAGAGGGGTCTCAGACAGAGGAGTAGCATGGTCTAAGCTTCATTTGGGAGGGTCGGTGGGTGAGCTCAAAAGGGGGGGTCACTTCTGGGGAGAAGGTATTGGACGATGGCCTAGTGCAGTCCCCACTCTGGCATTGTAATTTGCTATGGATGGGAGGGAGCTTCCTGGGGCTTGCAGAGCCACCAGGACTTGGACAAAGATGGGGCTGAGGAGAGGAGAAGGAGTTTCACATCCGGCTCTCGCTAGTTTGGTTTTGGAGGCTGAGTAAATGGGAGCCCTGTTCTAAGTAACTCGGGGTTCTGACCAGACTGGTCATGTCTGTGGCCCCTGTCCAAATAAGGAGTCCCTTTGGGAGTGGGACATGCAGAAGGCTCTTTGTGCAGACCTAAGGGGAAGGCCACCAATGCGGGAGTACTTTGTACCCCTTGGTGTGGGAGGGAAGAGAAAGGCGGCCCCCACCACACCCCAAGAAAAGACATGACACCTGGAACTTGGGGTCAGCATTCCCTAGTTTAATCCTTCCAGTAATCATAGGCGTCCGCTGTTAATCATCTCCACTGTGTAGATCAGATGGTAAACTGAGGCTCAGAGGATACAGTTTTGGCCTGCTCACAGAGCACAGAGGTAGGTTCTGGGTGCTTCTCTCCTGCACCCTCCACAAGAAGGTAAATGGCCCAGAAAGTGCCCCCTTCTCCCAGGACACAGTGGCTGGCATGGGGAAGGGTACAAGGTCATTGCACCCTTTCCCACACTCCCACTCTTAGCCTATTCTACGTGGGGGCAGCTGAAGGCCTGAAAAGGGAAACCCCATCCTAGAGGGGAGCACTGCTCTGTGCTGGGCTGTGGACCCCATGCCATGGGCTCAGAGCAGTGTGCAGCTGCACTCCTCCATGGCCATCAGCAGTACCCTGAGGTTGCGTGATGTGTAGGGTGGGTAGCGGAAGTCATTGATCTTCTCCATCCTGGGGCTGCGCAGCAGGCAGGCGCGCTGGTGGGAGAAGGTGTCGAAGGAGAACTTGCCGTGGTACTTACCCATCCCACTGGTACCTGTACAGGAGCACAGAACATAGCAGTCAGGCCACCAGCGGCCAGATGAAGGGATGTCGGGCAGACTGATCCTGACAGGTGGGCTGAGCCTCAGTTTCCCCTTCTGTCCAGCAGGCTAGAGCCCTGAGCCCACACCAGCTCAGTAGCTGTTAGAGATACCAAGTGCTGGTGCAGGACAGGCAGAGAGTAGTCAAGGATACATGTTCTGCCCAGGGTTGAATCTTAGCTGTGCCCTGAATAGGTGTGTGAAGAGTTAATGGCCTTCCCTGAAAGTTAAAGGGCATTAAAGAGTTAATGACCATCCCTAAAGCTCAGGGCAATAAAAGAAACAACAGAGGCATTAGGCATCATTAAGTTTGACACCTTCCCTGATTGATGTACTCTCCTTAGCCTAGATGGCCTTGAAGGACCAGAGGCCATCTGAGTGTCCTCACTTAGACAATCCTGGCTGAAGAAGCCTATTCTGAACAAGGACACAAACAGCTACAATTTTCTTATCAGCTGCACCAGGTTCAGCCTGCTTTTTCCTTAGGATTCTCCTTATAAACTTACACCCTAGCCTGGCTCAGTGCTTCAGCCTTCACCCATGGGAAAGCTGAGGCCCCTCGCTGTTCCTCTCAATAAAACAGCCTGTCTTTAGAGATCAAAGTCCGGTGTTCTCTTTTGCTTTTCTCTTACACTTTCCTTACAGTGTGTCACCTGGGCAAATCGCTGTGCCTGTCTCCTCCTCTGTAACAATGGCATCTGCCTTCGAGGGTTGTGATGGGAGCTAAGTGAGTACTCAGAGCCATTGAATTTTCAGTGTATAGGAAGGGAGAGAGACCCAGGCCAGAGGGCACAATCTGGGTGTAGTTGGGGAGTAATGAAGGTGGGCATCTTAGAGTGAGGACAGAGGGGTATAGGTTAATCAGATGTAAAACATGGGTTGGGGCAACAGGGACTCAGGCCTGGGGACAACTCAGGGCCTTGGAGTTTGTTGACATGTTAGAGGTGAGCTCAGTGGCTGGAGCAGCAGACAAAATGCAAGGGGACGAGGGAGTTAGAGTAGGCAGGCCTTGAATCCAGGGTTCTGGGTGATGAGGTGGGTGAGGGCTGGGACTGGAGAGAGGCTGCTGTGGGAGGAGAGGCATCTGGCAGTGATGAAAAACAGCCAAGGTCAAAGAGACAAGGGCAGGGGTCCAGTCCTAGATTCCCCGGCTTGGGCTGTGCCTGCCTTGGCCATGCCACACTGTGCCTGAAGGGGCCTCAGCCTGCTGTGCTCACTGGCAGCCTGGTCAGGTCTTGCTGTTACTCAGCTGCTGGAGCTGATGGAGGCATCCTGCCACCTGCTCTGGCCCAACCTTTGCTGAGCAAGTATGCTCAGAGGGGGTAGTGGCTATTCCTGTCACTCAGTCTGCCTGGCTTGCTGGGACCAGCTGTGTTGGGGGCTGGTTGGGCATCTCCATGTCCCCTGATTCCTGGCAGTAGAGGTGCCTGGGTTGGGACTGCGGGGACCCAGGAAGGGTGAAGGAGCCATGTGGGGTGAAGGCATCCACAGCTGTATATGCAGATTGGTGGCAGAGGGCAAGGAGTTCAGTGGCCATGTTTGTTAAAACCTACAAAAATGGTCCATCTATGGACCCACCTAAATGAGTAAGTGTAGTTAGTCTGGAAAATTCCACTGAAGGGTATGGGGAAGGATGACAGTGGCAGGCAAGGTAAGACAGTGGTCAATGGAGAGGGACCACTTTTGCCTTTCCACAGGACAGAGGTCAGATTGAACATTTCACAGTCAAATAGCACTAAGGTGACACTGGTGGGACAGTCTGGGAGGGCAGAGCTCTGCCAGTACCTACCCACTCCTCCAAAAGGCAGACTGGTCAGCGTCATGTGCATGAAGCCGTCGTTTCCACAGAAACCCCCACTGCTTGTCCGGGCCAGCACCTGTCTCACCACCTGGGAGAGACAGAAAGTACGCCAAGGTGCCCTTGGTTATACTTTCTTGTTTCAGGAAAGGTCTGCTGAGGATGGATGTGGTGAGACAAGCTTAGGGACCCCACCCTTGGGACATGTTTCCTGCACAACTGCTAGTATGTGGCCCAGGCAGCGTTCTGAGACAGGCCTGAGTAGGAGGCAGGACACCAGCATCACCTCAGGACAGGCAGAATGTGGCATTGAGGTGGCAGGGAAGGGACAAGATGTGCCTGCCAAGCCCTGGGGCAGCAGTCATTCACGTGAAAGGGCACCTGTGGAGAGGGAAGGCCAGGGACTGTGTGGGGTGACCGTGGGCCACTAAGATGACACTTGGTTAGGATTGGGCTTAACAGCTTGAGCTTGGTCCCTGCCTGGCTCCCTGAAGGGTTCCTCTCAAAATTCAGTCTTGGAAGTACACAGGAGAGGAGAGCAGCATACAGTGAACAGTCCTTGCACCCCTGCTTCGCTCCACTCACGGACACTTGTGTGGCTGAAGTCTGGCCTCATGTAGTGAGTGGAGTAGATCCCAGTAAGGGTGCAGCCATTACTCTAGCAAACAACAGAAGTCACACTGGTGTGTGTGGCAGTAGGGGTGACCAGCAAGGACATGGCACAGTCTGTGTTCTAGGGCCAGTGGCAGGCTGTCAGTTTGAGGGCCAGCTTACCCCACTACCAGAGACCCTATGCTGGGATTCCTAAGGGCTCTATGGAGGAATTGAGGAGGGGGAGACTAGGAACAGAGGAGCCCTTGCTCCGTGTAGAACCAGAGAGTCACAGAACAGGGATGGACAAAATGGGTATATCTAGAGTCACATACACACACACGATGCCAGGCATGATGGTGCACACCTATAATCCCAGCACTGGGGAGGTAGAGGCAAGAAAGATAGGGAATTTAAGGTCATCCTTGTCTACCCAGTGAGTTTGACATCAGCCTAGACTACGTATGACTCTGATGTAAAAATACATGCACAAGGCTGGAGAGATGGCTTAGTGGGTGAGGTACAAAGCCAAAAGACCCGGGTTCAGTTTCCCAGGACCCACATAAAGCCAGAGGCACTAGGTGGCACATGTGTTTGATACTCGTTAGCAGTGGTTATTCTCTCTAGCTGGTGTGCCCATTAATAAAATATTTAAAAAAAACACATGCAGACGGGTGTGGTGGCACACGGCTTTAATCCCAGCACTCGGGAGGCAGAGGTAGGAGAATCGCCGTGAGTTCAAGGCCAGCCTGAGACTAAATTCCAGGTCAGCCTGGGCTAGAGTGAGACCCTACCTCAAAAAAAAAGGGGGGGGGTGCTGAAGAGATGGCTTAGCAGTTAAAGCACTTCCCTGCAAAGCCAAAGGATCCTGGTTCAACTCCCCAGGACCCATGTAAGCCAGATGCACAAGGGGCACACGCATCTGGAGTTCTTTTGCAGTGAGTGGCTGGAGGCCCTGGCGTGCCCATTCTTTCTCTCTCTCTCTCTCTCTACCTGCCTAGTTCTGTGTCTCTCAAATAAATAGATAAAAATAAAAAAGCATTTGGAAAAAAACACACATGCACAGGAGTCCATTCTGGCTGGGTAAATGGTTCAGGAGATGAGTCTTCTGAAGAGGTTGAGATCATCAACAGGCAGCAGGGCAGCCAGCCCCTGCCACAGATGGACTCTATCACATTGCCTTCCCAGAGGCTGGCTTGGAGGTTGACTCCCCCCTCCAGAAGGGGTATGATGGCTCCCAGCTGAGTCCTCTGACACACATAGTTTTGACCAAGTGGTTGCCATTGCCCTCCGTAGCCACTTGTAGCTCCAGAGACAACCTTTGTCTCTGAGTCATGAAAACCAGAACCAGGGCCTTTACAGAGACCTTGGTTCACAGCATTATGTCTGGGAGTAAAGTGGACACGAATGAGATTGTAGTTGGTGTGATGCCATGCCACTTCCCTTTCACAGGGGAATGGGCTGTAGGGTACAAGGGACCTCTGTCACCTTTGTCACTTTTCTGTAAATCTAAAGTTACTCTCAAAAGTATTTTAAAAAGGCATTGTTCCGTCCCATGTGGTAGCATCCAGAAATGGATGGTGTGGGAGGGGACCACATTGACTTCTGGGAAGACTGACTGTCAATAGACCGCTCACTACCCCTGAAGGCCCATGACTACCCAGAGGGGCCACATCCCCTTTGCTGCCACCCCTCCAAAGACCCATTGCTGGCACTTTGCCCAGCCCTGCCAGGCCCCAATCAAACTGGAGGTATCTGATTCCCAAAGCTCTTCTGTGACCCCAGCAACTCTGGGACCCACCTGGCTGCTGTTGGAGAAGGCATACAGCGCCAGCGGCTTCTCCCGGCGGTTGATGAAATCGATGGCCTCGTCCAGGCTCCTCACGGTCACCAGGGGCAGGATGGGCCCGAAGATCTCCTCCTGCATCACCAGCTCCGTCTCCTGCACGTCCACCAGCACCGTGGGCGCTGTGGGAAAGGGGTGGCTCAGCCCGAGAGCAAGGGCTCCAGACTGGGGAAGCCCAGGGTGTGACCTCCCAGGACTCCAGGCTCTGAGCTGTGGGACCTGAGTTAGGAACTGAGTTAGGAGGCACAGGGTCGAAGCCACAGGGACATGGAATGTTCCTGTTCTGGAATTGTGGCATCAGAAGCTGTGGACTCAGCAGGAGTCCAGCAGCGGATTCAAGCCCAGCCTCAGACTTGGGGAGCAGTGTGGGCCCCTCCGGCATGGAAGAGGCTCAGCCCCACAGGCTGTGGTGGAAGGGAGGGGGACTCACCGATGTAGCGGTCACGCTCGTCACTCTGGCCACCAATGGCCACGCGGCCACAGCCCAGCAGTCCCTGAAGCCGCTTGAAATGTTGCTGGTTAATGATGCGACCCAGGTTGGGGGAGGTCTGGGGGTCCTCGCCATAGAACCGGGTGATGGCACTCTGCAGGGCAGGCAGCAGCCGCTCCTGCATCTCAGGGCTGCACAGGACATAATCGGGGGCCACGCAGGTCTGGCCGGTGTTGAAATAGCGGAACCAGGCCACGCGGTTGGCCACAGTCTGGGGGTCACAGTCGTCATCCACATAGCAGGGGTTCTTTCCCCCCAGTTCCAGGGTCACAGGTGTGAGGTGCTTGGCAGCGGCGGCCATGACGATCTTGCCTACACGAGGGCTCCCTGGGGACATGGGAAGCAACCAGAGTGGCCCTTCAGTCACATGATCTGGATCATGACCTCACCTGGGTCCTTGCTCTTGCCACTCTGATACCTTGTAGACCAAGAACTCTCCTTGTTCCCCTTTCTCCCAAGCTCAGTCTCCAAGAGTGTAGAGGCTCCAGACAGAAAGGGTTTGTTCTGGCTGGGCATGGTGGCCCACACCTTTAATCCCAGCACCTGGGAGGCTGCCAAGGTAGGAGGATCACTATGAGTTCAAGGCCTGAGACTACATAGTGAATTGTAGATCAGCCTGGTCTGGGGTGAAACCATACCTCAAAAAACCAAAAATAATAGTAATAATAATAAAATAAATAAATAAAAGGGTTCTGTGTACCCAGCAGTGAACCCCTTCAGCACCTGCTGGTCTCTGCCTGTGCCCTGGCCCACTATGCAGGTAGCTCTCTAACATGGTGCATTGCTCTTCTTCCTCTAAAACCTCCAGTGGCATCCCTCCCTCCCCACCATCTTATCCCCTAAGGCCAGAGTCCAGCTCAGCCTGGCTGATGTTCATGTTCTTCCTTGCCTTGCGCCTCCCTCCCTGAGCTCCTGGTCTGCAGGCCCTTCTCTTGGTCCTCACCCCTGCACTCACCTGTGCATCCCTCTGGGCCTCTCCAGCCCTAGCATGCCATGAGTCTTCCACTCCTTGTTTGGGCCCTTTACCCTCCTTAACTCAAACACTCCAGAGCTTCTACAGGACCTGGTGGCACACACCTATAACCCCAGCACTCAGGAGGCAGACACAGGATGATTACTGTGAGTTTCAGGCCAGAAAACACTCAAAAATCAAGAGCTGGCTAGAGAGATGGCTTAGCGGTTAAGGTGCTTGCTTGCAAAGCCTAAGGACCCATGTTCGACTCTCCAGATCCCACGTAAGCCAGATGTACAAAAAAGAGGCAAGCACAAGGTCACCCATGCCCACTAGGTGGCACAAACGTTTGGAGTTTGATTGCAGTGGCTGAGGCCCTGAGAGGCCAATTCTGTCTCTGTCTCTCTCTCTTTAAAATAAAAAAGAAAGCTGGGTGTGGTGGTGCACACCTTTATTCCCAGCACTTGGGAGCAGAGGTAGGAGGATTGCGGAGTTCAAGGCTACCCTGAGACTACAGAGTGAATTTCAGGTCAGCCTGGGCTAGAGTGAGAACCTACCTCAAAAAAACAAAATAAAAATAATAAAATAAAAAGAAATTAAAAATTTAAAAATAATCAAAAAGACCAAGAGCATCCAAGAGTGGTGTTGCATGCCTTTAATCCCAGCATTTGGGAGACTGAGGTAGGAGGATCGCTATGAGTTCAAGGCCAGCCTGAGACTACATAATGAATTCCAGGCAAGCCTGGGCTACAGCAAGACCCTACCTTGAACCCTCCCCCCGCAAAATAAGTCAAGAGCTGATGGGGGGCTGGGGAGATGGCTCAGCAGTTAAAAGTGCTTGCTTGCAAAGCCTGCCAGCCCAGGTTTAACTCCCCAGTACCCACATAAAGCCATATGTACAAAGTAGCACATGCACCTGGAGTTTGCAGCAGCAAGAGGCCCTGGCATGCCCATTCGTATTCTGTCTCTCTGCTTAAATAAATTTAAAAAATTATTTATTTTATTTTTTATTTTTATTTTTTTTTTATTGACAACTTCCTTAATTGTAGACAATATCCCATGGTACTTCCCTCCTTCCCCCCACTTTCCCCTTTGAAACTCCACTCTTCATCATATCCCCTCCCCCTCTCAATCAGTCTCTCTCTTAATTTTTTTCTTTTTGAGGTAGGGTCTCACTCTAGCCCAGGCTGACCTGGAATTAACTATGTAGTCTCAGGGTGGCCTTGAACTCATGGCAATCCTCCAACATCTGCCTCCCGAGTGCTGGGATTAAAGGCGTGTGCCACCACGCTCAGCTCTCTCTCTTTAAATTTTGATGTCATCATCTTTTCCTCCTATTATGATGATCTTGTGTAGGTAGTTTCAAAAACTGTGAAGTCAAAACCAAAGACACCCCCCCACAAGAGCTGAGCTAAGCGTGGTGATAAATGCTCATAATCCCAGCCCTTGGGAGGTAGAGGCAGGAGGATCAGGAATTCAAGGCCAGCCCTGGCTACATAGAAAGTTTGAGACTAGCCTGAGCTACATGAGGCCCTAACTTGAAAAACCAAACCAAACCAAATAAACAACAAAAGCCCATCAAGGGTAAAACACTTGCTTAGCATGTTAAGGTTCTGGGGTTGATCCCCAGCACTACAAAAACAAGCAGAACAAGCTGGAGAGTTGGCTTAGCTGCTAAGGTGCTTGCCTGTGAAGCCTAAGGACTTATGTTCAGCTGTCCAGGTCCCATGTAAGCCAGACACACAGTGACACAAGTGTGCAATGTTGCACATGCACACAAGGGGATGCACATGTCTAGAGTTTGATTGCAGTGGCTGGAGGCCCTGGCACACCAATTCTCTCTCTCATAAAAATAAACAAACAAAGAAATAAATAAAGACCAGTCTGTTGGGCTTGCCTCAAAAAAAAAAAAAAAAAAAAAAAAAAAGAAAAAAACTCCATACAGGCTGGGAAGATGGCTCATTGGTTAAAGGCATTTGTTTACAAAGCCTGATAGGCTTATCTCCTTAGGGAATAAGGAGGTGGGGTTTAATTAGTACCCACATAAAATCAGATGCACAAAGTGGTACATGTGTCTGGAGTTCATTTGCAGTGCAGAGGCAAGTGGCCCTGGCATGTCCACATTCTGCCCCTCCCAAAACATACATAAAAATTTTTAAATAAAATTTTAAAAAATGAAAACTCCAGCCAGGCATGGTGGACATGCCTTTAATCCCAGCACTCAGGAGGCAGAGGATGGAGGATTGCCATGAGTTCAAGGCCACCCTGAGAATACATAGTGAATTCCAGGTCAGCCTGGCTAGAGCGAGACCCTACCTCAAAAAACCATTAAAAAAAAAAAAAAAAAAAAACACTAAGACGCTCCATAGGTTTTCTCTTTTCAGCCTCTGCTGAGCCCCATGGCCCAGCCAGCCTCTGGCGCATGGGTTGTTCAGTTAGCAAACATCTGGCTGAGGGAGGAGGGAAGGAGTAAGGGGACACTTCCCAACAACCTTGTTCTGTCATAAAGGACTTCATCTTCGGAACAAACCTGTGACTTTGGATTTGCCTCAGTTTTACAGATGAGGAAACTGAGTGCTGGAGAAGTCATGGGGTCTGGCAGAAGGGTCCCAGCTCTGTCTGCTGGTCACTGTGCCCTGGGCACCTGGCCTGGAGGCCTGCCTCTGGGGCCTCACCTTGCCTCTGCAGCTAGTCACAGGGGCCCAGACCTAAGGACCACTAGGGCTAGAGGACATAGTGGTGTGTTTGATGGCACTCGCCTGTGTCCTGAATGAGGTTTGGCTTTTCCTGGGTTGAGGCAGGATCTAGAGAGAAGGCCAAGGCCGACCTCTCCCCTACCTTGACCTCGTACAAGGTCCAAGGTGAACCAGCTTGGGCTTAGACTGAATGTACTGCCTACTGCCATCCCCATCTTTCCAGAAACTTCATCCTAGTCCCTTGAAGCCAGGTGGCCTCTGAGTCCTGGGTTTGTGCTAGTGTGATGGTAGGTGACCTTGGGGAGTTAGTCTCACCCAGACTTGAGTGTGTATCCCATCCTAGCCAGCTGGGTGACCCTGGGCAGGGCGCTGAGCCCTTCAGCACCTTGAGCCAGTATCTCATCTGTAAGGGCCACAGAGAGGCCATGAGGACCAGTATGGTCACATATAAGGCCCTGGAGGAAATAAGGTCTGGTGTCAGGGCCTGGCATGGTGGGAGCTCAGCAAGGGTAGACACTGGATTTGTGAGGCTGGGGTTAGGAAGATGGTCTGTGGCTGTGGGCATGGGATTCTGTCCCTTCCTAAGGGATCAATGGGAATGGCTGCCTCACCTGTGAAGAAGATGTAGTCAAACCTGCATTCCAGCAACTTCCCAGTCTCCTGTGGTCCGCCCAGCACCACGGCAAAACAGCTCTGCAGGGACAAGGCCAGAGCTCCTCAGATGCAGCTCCTGAGCCCAGCAGTGCCCTGCCCTGCCTGGAAGCCCACCCACCTGGCCTCACCCACACGTGGAGGGTTCTTCCCAAGAGCCCCAGCACTCAGGAAGCTAAGGCAGGAAAATCAATGCAAGCTTGGGCTACAGAGTGAGACTGTCTCAAGAAATAAAATAGGAGGGAGGCTGGAGAGATGGCTTAGTGGTTAAAGTACTTGCCTACAAAGCCAAAGGACCCAGGTTCAATTCCCCAGGACCCACGTAAGCCAGATGCACAAGGTAGCACATGTGTCTGGAGTTTGTTTGCAGCAGCTGGAGGCCCTAGCACACCCATTCTCTCTCTCTCTCTCTCTTTCTCTCTCTCAAATAAGTAAATAATAGAATTTTAAAAATTATAAAAATCAAGGCCGGGCGTGGTGGCAAATAAGTAAATAACTAGAATTTTGGAAAAATTATAAAAAAAAAAAAAAAAAAAAAAAAAAATTATAAAAATCAGCCAGGCATGGTGGCACACACCTTTAATCCCAGCACTAGGAGGCAGAAGTAGGAGGATTGCTGTGAGTTTGAGGCCACTCTGAGACTACATAGTGAATTCTAGGTCAGCCAGGGCTAGAGTGAGACCCTACTCAAAAAAAAAACAGAAAAAAAAGTGGGGGAAGGGAGGGAAGTACCATGGGATATTGTCTTCAATTAAGGAAGTTGTCAATAAAAAATAAAATAACAAAATCAAAGACAAAAAAATAATTACAAAGAAAAGAAATAAAAAGCAGGGCATGGTGGCACAACCTTTAATCACAGCACTTGGGAGGCAGAGGTAGGAGGATCACTGTTAGTTCGAGGCCACCCTGAGATGACATAGTGAATTCCAGGTCAGCCTGAGCTAGAAACCCTACCCCCAAACAAACAAACAAACAAACAAACAAAAAGGTCGGTAGATGGTTCAGCTGTTAAAGACACTTGCTTGCAATGCCTGTTGGTCTGGATTCAACTCCCTAGATTCCATGTAAAGCCAGATGTACAAAGTGGCACATGCATCTGGATAAAGTAAGAGGCCCTGGCACACTCATTCTGTCTCTCCCCTAAAATAAAAACACATAAAATCAGCACTGTAGAGATGGCTTAGCAGTTAAGGCATTTGTCTGCAAAGCCAAAGGATCTGGGTTTGACTCTCCAGGACCCACATAAGCCAGATGCACAAGGAGGCACATGCATCTGGAGTTCGTTTGCAGTGGCTGGAGGCCCTGGCATGCCCACTGTCTCTCTCTCTCTGCCTCTTTCTCTCTCTCAAATAAATAAATAAATAAAAAAATATAAAAAATGTTGGAGCCGGGTGTGGTGGCGCACGCCTTTAATCCCAGCACTTGGGAGGCAGAGGTAGGAGGATTGCCGTGAGTTCAAGGCCACCCTGAGACTACATAGTTAATTCCAGGTCAGCCTGGGCCAGAGTGAGACCCTACCTCGAAAAAACAAAAAAATGTTGGACTGGAGGGATGGCTTAGCGGTTAAGGCATTTGCCTGCAAAGCCAAAGGATCTAGGTTCGAATCTCCAGGACCCATGTTAGCCAGATGCACAAGGGGGCATACGTGTCTGGAGTTCGTTTGCAGAGGCTGGAGGCCCTGGCACGCCCATTCCCTCTCTCTTTTTCTCTCTCTGTTAAATAAATAAATGAATAGATAAAAATAAATAAACTATTTTTTAAATGTTTAAAAAATGAAAGAAAGAAAAAGAAAGAAAGAAAGAAAGGAGGAAGGAAGGAAGGAAAGAAAGAAAGAAAGAAGAAAGAGAGAGCCAGGTGTGGTGGGCACACCTTTAACCCCAGCACTTGGGAGGCAGAGGTAGGAGGATTGCTAAGAGTTCGAGGCCACCCTGAGACTACATAGTGAATTCCAGGTCAGCCTGAGCTAGAGTGAGACCCTACCTCGGAAAAGAAGAAAGAAAGAAAGAAAGAAAGAAAGAAAGAAAGAAAGAAAGAAAGAAAGGGAGAGAGGGAGGGAGGGAGGGAGGGAGGAAGGAAGGAAGGAAGGAAGGAAGGAAGGAAGGAAGGAAGGAAGGAAGGAAGGAAGAAAGAAAGAAAGGAGGGAGGGAGGGAGAGAAGGAAGGAAGAAGGGAGGGAGGGAAGGAAGGAAGGAGGAAGGAAGGAAGGGGAGAGGAGAAGAGAGGAGAGGAGAGGAGAGGAGAGGAGAAGAGAAGAGAAGAGAAGAGAAGAGAAAAGAAAAGAAAAAAGAAAAGAAAAGAAAAGAAAAGAAAAGAAAAGAAAAGAATGAAGCAACTCTGAGGTTGGGACATAGGCCCTGTCTTGCTCCCACCAGGGGCTGTCCAGCCCACAGGCCCTACTTGTCCCTGCTTACCGGATCCAGATAGCGGGGCAGGACCTCAGCCAGGACTTTCTCCATGCCCTTGCTGGTCTCTGAGGGCTTGAGCACCACACAGTTCCCTGCAGGCAGCGCAGGGAAAAGCTGAGAGAGGGGCCCAAGGCCAGCTTCCATGCCCCAGCAGGGAAGATGCCAGCCACACCTGCTCTCTGACAAAGAATCTGAGCATCTCACCAGGCATGGTGGTGCATGCCTTTGATCCCAGCACTCGGGAGACAGAGGTAGGAGGATCGCTGTGAGTTCAAGGCCACCCTGAGACTACATAGTGAATTCCAGGTCAGCCTGGGCTAGAGCAAGACCCTATCTTAAAACAAACTAAAACAATCTGGGCAGAGATAGACCAAGGTTACATAGGAGGAGCTCATCCTGTGCGACCTCTCTGGCTCTGTGGGTGGTCCTGAGGCCTGCGGGGGGGTGGAGGTTAGGGGTGGGAATGTGGAGGCTGCACTCTCACCTGCGGCTATGGCTCCCACCAGGGGCACCAGCGTCAGATTGAGCGGGTAGTTCCAGGGCACGATGATGAGCACCAGGCCAAAGGGTTCCCTCCGGATGAAGGCCGAGTCCAGCTGTGTGGCCTAGGCAGGGAGCCAGGGAGGTGAGCACAAGGCAGAGAGTGAAGCAAGTTCTCCTTGCCCACCCACTGCCCTGATCGCCCCACCACTCACCAGATTCTTACGCACACTCTTGTCTTTCATCCAGGCCTGCAAGTTTCTGAGGGCCAGGTCCACCTCAGCCTGGCTGATGGCAATCTCAGACACTTCTGACTCAAAGGCGGACTGCAGAAAGGAGTGGGGGTCAGGTTGGACCCTGGTGGCTGGAGCCTGAAGTGGGCATGGCTTCCTCCCTTTATTCCTTTATTTGTTCATTCATTCACTCATTCACTCCAGGGAGCCAGACATCTAGACATAGAAGATTCTAGGAAGAGATCCCAGTCAGTGTAGACCTTGAGGCTTGCCTTGCTCCTATTTAGTAGGGAATGTGGAGGTGAGGTGATGGGCCAGGCCAGGCGTGATGCAGAGACAGAAAGAGCGAGGCTGTCTCCTTTTGCAGCTAGTTAGTTACGGAAGAAGGCTCCAAAGAACATGGGTGCCTACCTGTCCTGCCAAGACTGGAAGGGAACTCCAGCCTGTCTGATTCAAGCTTCCTGGCTTTTCCTCTTAGATAGTTTTCATGGGCTACCACTTTGGTGGGCTCTCTCTCTCTCTCTTTCTCTTTTTTTTTCCGAGGTAGGGTCTCCCTCATGCCCTGCTTTGGTGGGCTCTTTCTCAGTTGACACTCTCCTCCCTGTCCCACCAACCCATCAAAGTCCTCCAAATACATGTGCATTTAGACTTAACCAATGAGATGCTTCATTTACATCTCCACGGTAAAAAACCCTATCCAAGTAACCACGTGGTGATCTGCTTGGGATTTATTTGCTTATCTCTTAGGATAAATCTTTCTTTCTTTCTTTTGTTCCTTTTTTCTTTTTCTTTTTCTTTTTTTTTTTTTTTTGGTTTTCCAAGGTAGAGTCTCACTCTAGCTCAGGCTGTCCTGGAATTCACTATGTAATCTCGGGGTAGCTCAAACTCCTCCTACCTCTGTCTCCCAAGTGGCTTGTCAGTTCTTTGCTTGTCATAAGACAAGAGCTCAAGAGCCACTGGCTTGGGGAGTTGTAGTGACCATTGAGGGTCCAGTACTCCAGCGCCTAAGCTCAGCCCAACCAGAACTGAGCAAAGCCCCACTGCTCTCAATACCAGTAACAATGTCTACTGCACACAGCAGGAGGAGGCTCTCACAGCTTCTAGTAAGACCATGTGCATCTGTGTACAGGGGCTCAGGGCACAGGCTTCCCTGGATCTCACAGCCTAGGGACTAGGGGACAGTATCAAGTGCCCCGGGCAGGAGTGAAAAGAACACCAAAATCAATAGCATCCTTGTCCTGACCTCTGCTTCTAACCTGCAGAGGGACCCAGCTAGTGGGTCTCCCAGGCTGTCT
Organism: Orientallactaga sibirica; assembly: GCA_036365145.1. NCBI lineage: Eukaryota > Metazoa > Chordata > Mammalia > Rodentia > Dipodidae > Orientallactaga > Orientallactaga sibirica. The sequence goes on along the minus strand of JAEOAD010000042.1, from coordinate 6,854,816 downwards.
CCCTGCCTGCCTTATGGCTTTTGTGGTACAAGCTTTCCTAGGTTAGAGAAAAGGAGGGCTGGAAGGGGCTGGGATGTCCACAGAATGAAATGCCGCACACGATGCTGATGCTAGCAGCAAGGCCAGGACTAGCGCTTAGCCCCAAGGAAGTGTGTGTGCTATGACCTTGCAGGATGACACCACACTCACCAGTGCTACCTAATGGCTGAACCAGGTTCAGGCTTGCTTGAACCACACTAGTGCCCACAGCCCACACATTCCCAGCAAGCCTGGCAGCCTGTTAGCTGCCCACTCCTGGCCAGTGACTGAGGTTTCAGCTCATTTAGAAAACAGTATAGACCCTGTAGAATATGATGACTTTGGGCAAATAGGGTTCTTTTTTTGTTTTTGTTTTTTGGTTTTTCGAGGTAGGGTCTCACTGTAGCTCAGGCTAACCTGGAATTCATTATGTAGTCTCAGGATGACCTCAAATTTACAGCAGTCCTCCTACCTCTGCCTCCCGAGTGCTGGGATTAAAGGTATGCACCACCATGCCCTGCTATAGGTATTATTTTTTAAAAATTAGTGTAGATAAGTGTGTTTCTTATGTGTATCTGTGAATGCTGGCACATATGAACCGTGGCACACATGTGGAAGTCAGAGGACAACCTCAGGTGTCAGCCCTTATCTTCCACTTTTTTTTTGGCAGGGTCTCTTATTCATCACCACATAGGCCAGTCTAGCTGGTCTTGCAAGCTTCTAGAAATTCTCTTGTTTCCACCTCCCATCTCCATGTAGGCATGCTGGATTACAGATGCATACTCCCACATCCAGCTTCATATTGGTTTTGGGGATCCAAACTCAGGCCATCCTGCTTGTGTAGCAAGTGATTTACCCACTGAGCCATCTCCCCAGTCCAAGCAGGGTATTTTGAGCTAGGTTCTAAATCAGGCCCTGCCCTTTCTGGCTCTGTGTCTTTAGGCAAGAACATGCCTTCTGGGGATAACTGGGTGTGACTGCCCATCAGGAGGAGTGGTGGGGGTTAGATGAGAGAATGCCTACAACTGGGCAGATGCTGCCGGCGCGGGGTGGAGACGGCAGGCTGTGAGATTAGACGGTGGCACCAGATTAAAGTTTCTGGGCTTTTCCGCCTCCTTTGTGAGGTGTGGGTTTCTGGAGTTGGATGGGAAAGCCAAGGAGAAACCTGAGCTGAGGAGGGAAAGAGACAGGTCGGGACTCATGGGAGCTGGGTGGGTCTGGGGGGAAGGGAGTCAGTCCTTGGGGAGCTGAACAGGCTGGGTAAGTCTTTGGGATAACAACAGGGGAACAGAGATGAGGACCCCAGAGAAGAGGAGCCCACTGGGAAGCCCCTGGGACACAAGCCCCAGGACTGGGAGGCCCTGTGTGGCTGTGTCCCAGGGACCCCGGGGTGTACCGGCTGTGGTGTCCACGGAGCCCATGGTGACCACCTCCCCAAGCTTCCTCTTCCATCACTCTCTTGTCTCTCCTATTCCCTCCAGCCACCCTGGCCTTAACTACAAACACAGGACATACCACCTGCCCTCAGGACCTTTGCACAACACTGCGCCCTGGGCCACTTCCCTCTCCTCCTGCATGTCTGTTCTCTGGTGACACCCTTCTCAGAGAAACCTTTTGTGACCCCCCACATACAATCCAGTACCCTGGTCCTGCTCTACGTCCCACTTCATGCTCGGAGTATCTGCACTGCGCTTGTCACCAGACAACACACATAGCATGGGCTGACTGTCTAACTGACCTCCTCAGGTCAGCTCTGTAGACACGGGGACTTTGTTCCAGCAAGTGTTCCACACAGGTGGAGGCCACCGGCTGTGACCTATGGAAGGAACTGGGGTCCCATGAGATTTTTTTTTTTTTTTTTTTTTTTTTTTGTTTTTCGAGGTAGGGTTTCACTCTGGTCTAGGCTGACCTGGAATTAACTATGTAGTCTCAGGGTGGCCTTGAACTCTCGGCGATCCTCCTACCTCTGCCTCCCGAGTGCTGGGATTAAAGGCGTGCGCCACCACGCCTGGCATCCCATGAGATTTTTGCTCCCTTTCTTGAAGGATGTGGCTGACCTGTACCCTTTATACCAGCTGCACCAACCCTACTGTCCCCTGGGCAAGCCCTGCCTCCCTCACCCCCACGCCACCTTGTGCAGGTCCTGGGCCAATGCATCCTGCAGCTGCTGCTTGTTGTCACGCAGGAAGCGGCCCAGGGCTCGGAGCTGTGCAGCCCGGAACTCAGCAGGCCGCGTCTTCCCGGAGCTGAAGGCCTCACGAAGGCGTTGTATTGTGTCCTCTAAGTTATCCATCCTGCAGGATGGGGCAGTATAAATTGCGTAGCCAGGACTGCCCTCATCTTTGTGACACACTCCAGTGCCCTGCAGTATGTACCCTCATGGCTCAGAGTCCACCCCACATACAAGGTCTCTTTCAGATAACTCCATGGGACAGGTGCTGTCTCTAAGACCCTCATGGGACAGACACAGGAGACTCATGGGCCACCCCTTCTGGTTCAGGAACAGTTAAGTCCCAGTTCCCTGCCCCATGAAGATTAGCCCCAAACATGACCCACTCTGCTATGGTGCCTTCCTGGGTGGGAGCCAGTCTTCACCTGCTTGGCTTGACTGTAATGGACAGGTGTTCGATAAGAAAAGGACACTTCACCAACTGCTACTGCAGCCACCACAGCCAAGGGGAACCGTGCAGAAAGGACAAGCCTGCTGGTGGCAGCTCTGAGGCCTGGTAACCTTGGCAAAGGTCCCAGTCCCGCACTCTCAGCTCTCCTAGCACAAGGGTAGAATGACTTAGATCTCCCAGAGACTCTGTTGCCCACCCTGGTCCCCACCCCAGTTGAGGCACAGGAGGAGATGACAGTTTTTAGGAGAGGTGACAGGTTCGGTGACAGGTTGGACTGGCAGGCAGGGCAGGGGCCTGTCATTCCCCTGGGCCCCTGCCTGTTTACTTGAAGCTCATCAGAGGAGCCTTGTGACGCAGTCACTTCTTGGCCGGGTGCCAAGGACCTATGGGGACCCTTTCCTAGGTCTTTCTCTGACTTCAGGTCTCAGCGTGACAGATAGCTCCTCTACGCAGCCTTCCCCGGCACTCTCTCAACCCTTCTCACAGTGGGCCCTTGGCTCTGCTCCCCACTGTGCTGGGTGATAAATGCCTGCCTGCCTTTTGCCTACCTCATCTCCCTCAGTGTCCGTCCCCTTCCACGGGACTGGGAAACCACCCCCTCTTTGCATACGTAATTCCTCCACTGGGGCTCAGCACCCATCTGTTAGAGATATAAAGACAGTGCCCACCATCTGATCTTTTTTTTTTAATATTTATTTATTTAGGAGAGCGAATGGGCACACCAGGGCTTCCAGCCACTGCAAATGAACTCCAGATGCATGCGCCCCCTTGTACATCTGGCTTACGTGGGTCCTGGAGAGTCAAACCGGGATCCTTTGACTTTGCAGGCAAACGCCTTAACCGCTAAGCCATCTCTCCAACCCTGATCATGTTTGTTTGTTTGTTTGTTTGTTTGTTTGTTTGTTTGTTTGTTTTTGTTTTTTTGAGACATGAATAGCCCAGAATAGCCTCAAACTCACTATGTAGCTGAGCATGACCTTGAATTTCTGATCTTCCTGCCTCACCTCCCAAGGACTGAGATTACAGGTGCACACCCCCAGTTTAGCTGACAAGGTTTATGAAGTCAAGGCCCTTGCTGTTTGCTTTGGATCCCAGAGTGGGCTTCAGCACCTAAGGGTTTTGGCCATTGTCAAGCAGAATGCTTGGTGGGGAAAAGTATGGTCTGGAGCCCTAGTCTGTTTCAGCTATCCATCTTGGGAGCTGAGCTGACTCCCAGGCCTCCTGCTCCCATGGATAAGCTGGGGACTTGCACAGGATAGGACCTGGGCCTCCAGAGTGTCGTTGGCAAGGTTCTGAGTTCTGCTCTTATTGACTGTAAAACCTTACGCAAAGTCCTCACCCACACTGCCTCAGTTTTCCTGCCTGTAACCTGGGGCAAAACTCTGGTTTGCAGGCAGATCTCATAGGCACACAAAGCACTTGTCATTGCTCTCAGAAAACACAGGGAAGAGGGTTGGAGAGATGGCTCAGAAGTTAGGGCACTTACCTGCAAAGCCTAAGGATTCAGATTTGATTCTCCAGTACCCACGCAAAGCCAGATACACAAGGTGGTACATGTGTCTGGAGTTCGTTTGTGGTGGTTAGAGGCCCTGGCATGCCCATTCTCTCTCTATCTGCTTCTTTCTCTCTTTCTCAAATACATAAATATTATTTAAAAAAACAAAATACAGGGAAGGTCAGCTCTGCTTAAGAAGTCACCAAAGGTCACCCCCTCCCCAACGTCTTGTTTGCTCTCTCACCTGCCCAAGGCATGCCACACCCCACTCTCTGCCTTTCACTGCAGTCTCTGCAAAACCCACAAAAATGTAAAGCACTTTGTGGGACACTGGCCTATGGACTAGGAGCTCTGTGGGTAGGATCTGGATGGAACATTCCAGCAGTGCTCCTAGCAACCAGGATGCCAACTCAATGGGGCAGTGGAAGGCACACCTCTCCTGCAGGGCTGCCCACCTGGTCTTGCCTCCTAGGGCTTGGTTGCTGTGGACTGAACATATGGGACATGCTGAGTGGGAAGTGGGAAGCCAGGCTGGACCTGGGTAAGAAGGAGCTGAGGCCAACTCTGACCTGGGATCAGGGGGCCTGGACTGAGACCTCACAAGGGAGCTGGGCAGCCACAGTGGACACTGTGTAACACCACTGGGCAGGGCTTCCTCACTTCTTTAAACACTACACTAGGGCTGGAGAGATGACTTACCAGTTAAGGCGTTTGCCTACAAAGCCAAAGGACCCAGGTTTGATCCCCCAGGACCAATGAAAGCCAGAGGCACAAGGGGGCACATGCATCTGGAGTTCGTTTGCAGTGGCTGGAAGCCCTGGCGTGCCCATTCTCTCTCTCTGTGTGTCTGTCTCTGTCTCTCTCTCTCTCCCTGCCTATTTCTGTCTCTATCTCTCAAATAAATAAATAAATACATAATAAAATAATTTTTAAAAAACACTACACTAGCCGGGCGTGGTGGCGCACGCCTTTAATCCCAGCACTCGGGAGGCAAAGGTAGGAGGATCGCCGTGAGTTCAAGGCCACCCTGAGACTACATAGTTAATTCCAGGTCAGCCTGGGCCAGAGTGAGACCCTACCTCGAAAAACCGAAAAAAAAAAAAAAAAAAAAAACTACACTAGGCCGGGCATGGTGGCACACGCCTTTAATCCCAGCACTTGGGAGGCAGAGGTAGGAGGATTGCCGTGAATTCAAGGCCACCCTGAGACTACATAGTAAATTCGGGGTCAGCCTGGACTAGAGTGAGACCCTATCTTGAAAAAAAAAAACACTACACTAGCTCTGACCAGGGAACCATTCTTTTTTTTTTTTTTTTAGTTTTTCACTAGCTCACTCTGACCCTGGAGGGAACCATTCTCCTTACCCTTAAAGGCGTGAAGGAGCTAGAGACCATTCTTTACCCTAACATGGAGCTAGAGAGTTGGGAGAGTTTGGAAGCTTGCCCCAGGCCATCCAACTTCTTGGAATTTCTTGGAAAACTTAGGTGCAGGGGTGCACAAGGGAAGAACCCACCGTGGGTAACAAGTTTCACTGTTGGGGTTCCCACCCCCCCCTTTTTTTTCTTTTTTCTTTTTAAAGACTTATTTTTATTTATTTAGTTATTTATTTATTAGAGACACAGAGAGGGGGAGAGACAATGGGCATGCCAGGGCCTCTAGCTACTGCGAACAAACTCCAGACACATGCACCACCATGTGCATCTGGCTTGCGTGGGGCCTGGAGAATCGAACCTGGGTCCTTAGGCTTCCCAGGCAAGCATCTTAACCACTAATCCATCTCTCCAGCCCCACTTCTCTTTTTCTTAATTATTATTATTATTTATTTGAGAGAGAGAGAGAGGGAGACAGAAAGAGAGAGAGAAGGAGACAGAGAGAGAGGGAGAGAGAAGGGCATGCCAGGGCCTTCAGTCACTGCATATGAACTCCAGATATGTGTGCCTCCATGTGTGCATGTGTGACATTGCACACTTGCATCACTGTATTTGGTTTACATGGGACCTGGAGATTTGAGCATGAGTTCTTAGGCTTTGCAGGCAGACGTCTTAACCACTAAGCCATCTCTGCAGCCCTCCCTCCCTTTCTCCTAATCCTATCATCATTTCTGTGCTGGAGGGTCCAAGATCCTCTTCTTGAGCCCCTCTGACTGGGCTGCTGAGGTCCAGGGATCATGATCCCAGGGGTCTCCATGAAGGTGGGGTGAGATGGAGGTTGCAAAGTCATTTGATAATAAGAAGAGGGTAGCTGGGCGTGGTGGAGCACGCCTTTAATCTCAGCGCTTGGGAATCAGAGGTAGGAGGATCACAGTGAGTTCGAGGCCACCCTGAGACTACGTAGTTAATTCCAGGTCAGCCTGAGCCAGAGTAAGACTCTACCTCAAAAAACAAAAACAAACAAAAAATCTAAAAGAGGGGCCAGTTTCTCTGGGAGCCAGGGAAGAGCCTGCCGCTTCCCCCAAGGCCATGGGCCTGGGCATTCCTGTAGCAATCAGCTTGGAGTGGTGGTGCACACCTGTAATCCCAGTACTCAGGAGGCTGAGGCAGAAGGGTTTCTGTAAATTCAAGGTCAGCCTGGACTATACAGACAATTCCAGGCCAGCCTGACACTACCTACACAAGACCTTCATAACGGGAGGGAAAAAATGATGACATCAAAATAGAAGAGAGACTAGTTGGAAAGAAGAGGGGACTCAAGGGAGGGTGGATTTGAGAGGGGAGAGTGAGGGTAGGAGTGAAGTTGAGAATTATCATGGTTTATTGTCTATACTTATGGAAGCTGCCAATCATTTTTTTAAAAAAGTTCCAGGCCGGGGCTGGAGAGATGGCTTATGGCACATGCCTGTGAAGCCCAAGGACCCCCCATTCAATTCTCCAGGTCCCACGTAAGCCAGATGCACATGGTGGTGCATGTACCTGGAGAAGCCCTGGTGTGCCCATTCTCACACTCTCTCTCTCTGTCTCTAATAAATAAATAAATGAAAATAAATCTTAAAAAAAAAAAAAGTTCCAGGCCAGCCAGGGCTACATGAGAGCCTATCTCAAAAATAAATAAATAAATAAATAAATAAAACCAGCCACACATTAAAAGGGCTGAGAAAGTAGCTTAGTTGGTTGAGTCCAGCATGTAGAAGGCCCTGGGTTCCAGTCCCAGCACTTGCATAAACTGAGTGTAATTACTGTAATCTCAGCACTTAGGAGGTGGATGTAGGAGAATTAGGAGTTTAAAGTCATCTTCAGCTACATAGTGAGTTCAAGATCATCCTGGGATTCTTGAGACTGTTTCAAAAATAAATAAATAAATAAAAAAAGCAAGCAAGCACTCAGGTGCTGACTATGGCAAGGTGGAACGGTGTGGATGCTTGCTGTGAGTGGCCAAGGCTGCAGGGAGATCTGGGGACAAGAGGAGAAGAGGAAGGGGTGGTCACTCAGATCTGTGTTCCAATGCTCCAGGGATTAGCTGCCACACAGACCCCTGCCTCATGTACCCCAAAGGTGCACCTAATGAACGCTCACTCTGGCTGTGCCCTGTTCTCCACCCACTCTGGTGGGCATGGAGTGGTTGGATTCCTGAGAAGGAAATCTCTGCTTCAATTTCCTCTTCCACACCCCAGGCTTTCTGAGAGCATCCTGCCAGTGTCGTATGATCAGGGCGCTCAGTGACCAGGGCTCAAATCCCAGCAATTACACTTACTAGCTGGAGAACCTTGAGCAAGTCGTGGCTTACTTTTCCCTTCTATGAAAGGGGAGCAGTTCTCAGAGCCACCTATGGACTGTAGGCGCAGCTGGGAGAATTGAAGCACAGATCTTTGGGAGGGCCTGGTGTACGCACGAGACCCAGAGCACTTAGCCATTAAGGTGCTGAGTGACAGTCAGATAGCTGGTGAAGGACAGAAATGCCAGAAAGGGCACTAGGGCTGATCCAGTGTGGATGCCAGGGGAGGAAGGCAAGGATATCAACCTGGGGACAGAGGAAGTATAGGGATGTAAGTGATGGTGAGTGAAGGTATGGCCCCAGGGCCTGGGGACCCCATCCTGGCTGCCAGAAGTGGAAGCACTGGGTTGGCCTCAAAGACCGCCCCCCATCCCTGGAAATCCCATGGTCTCCCGTTCTAATCTCCTGCTTGCATACTCAGCCTGGGTCCCAGAGGTTCACCCAGAGCTCTTAGCAGCAGCCCCTCCTGTGCATGGGGTCTTTGGGGTTCTGAGACCAAGACATTCCTGTGCCTGGAGGCTGAGCTCACCTGCCCCTCTTACCGATGCTACCCCAAAGGCATAGTCCCTGATCTCACCCAGTCCCTCCTCCAGGCAGGGTGGGTGCCTGTCCCTCTTCCCTGGACCCTGACAAAGTCCACTGCTGAAGGCTAAGGAATATCTCTTTGGACTCTCTGTCCGACAAGCCTGACTTGTACGGTAGCGCTTGGGAGACGGATGGTGCCGGAATGGACACTCAGGGATCAGGGAGCACATTTCCTTAAAGGGCAGTTCTCAGTCCCTTGTTGCCCTCACAGGATGTCCAGTTCCCCATATGGAGGAGGGCTGGTGGCCCAGTTCAGACTCAGGAAGCTAACTGGGCCCTCTCCCTCACGCTCTTTTTGTCTCTTCAGCCCTCCCCTTCCTTTCCTCCTTCCCCTTTCTCCCCAGATGGTGGGCAAGTGAGGTCAGGAGGACAAGACAGGCCTGTGTGTGCAGCTGCCCGTGGCCAGGCCAGCTGGGATGACCAGCACCCCACAGCAGTTGAGCCCCATCACCACCAGGACTGATCAGTCATGGCCCTGGCATCCCCAGGATATCATACCTGAGGTCCCACCAAGTTGCCTTTCTTCGTGGCCGGTTGCTCTGGCTCTGCCCTGGGCTCTCCCTTGGGCCCTGCCCTTATGTAACGTCCAACAATGCTGTCTCTGGGGCGGGGCTGCCCTGGCCTGGTGCCTGACCTTGGCTCTGGGCCAGCTGCAGGCTGTAAACCAAGATTGCACCACCACCTCCTTTAGGGACCTAGAGATCCTCTCTTCAACCACAGAGAAGGAAGCAGGGTCCAGAGAGGGCTAGTACCAGACCAGGCTCATACAGCAAGTCTGAGAGCTGTGTTGAGGGGTCTCAGCATCAGGAGAACCTAGAGCAGTTGTTCTGGGAATTGCAATGTGGAGAGGGCCAGGTGCCCTAGAACGGCCAGCCTTCCTTTGAGACGCTCCCTTCTCTAAGCCTCAGTTTCCCCATCTGCAAAATGAAGTCCGTCAAAAGCTCAGAAATATAACGTCAGAAGCAGGTCTGCCACCAGCTATGTGTCTATGAAGAGAAACATCACCCCAGGTAGCATTCCACTCACAGGCAAGTCACCCCCAAAACCTGACATTACAATGACCAATCAGGACCTGGAGAAGGGCAGGACTCTTGTTGTGGGAACGGGGATATACCATTCCCCAAAGACGTCTCCTCTGCCTGACACCCTCCAGGACAGTGGGCACCTCCTCTGCAGGTGCAGAGCTGTGCCTTGCCCCACCCCGGGGACACCTCAGGAGCCAGAAGAAAGGAAGATGATCTGAGCGGCTGCTGGGGGCAGACAGGTTGGGTTACAGGTGATGGTGGGAGGAATATCCTTCCTGCCTCTGCCTTGCGCCACCACCAGCACAGTCCTTCTCCCCACAGGTGCCCTGGGCCTGCCTGGAGGCTCCAGGTCTGGGCCTCTGTGCCAACACACCTGGGAGATGCTCCTTGCGGGCCCCACCCAGCTTCCCACCTACCTGGGAGGACCGGAGAGCACTTCAGGCCCAAGCCCTGCTGGTAGTCCTGCTGGATTCATCTAGCTGAGGTAGGTGTAAGGCTGAGGGGGTCACTGAGGCCCTGTCCTCTGTGAGGGATGGAGCCCCCAGCCGCCACTTGTCACGTGGATCAGCATGTGACAGCCCTGCTCTGCTGCTTTCTGGAACAGAGCCAGGCAGAAGCACAGGCAGATCCAGTGCCAGGCTGCCAGGCAGGGCCGGGCTGGGTCTGCGCCTTCTATACTTGTCAGCCAAGAATTAGGCCCAGAGAGGGTCAGCTAATGGTATAAGGCCACACAGCACATAAGCAACTGTCTAGAGAGATTCTGATGGGTGGGAGGGGTGTTCCAAGATCCTCAGGACCCCCTTCCTAGCCAGAGGGCTATCAGGGGATATCTCTGCAAATTTAAGGAGGCTGAGCTTGCCCAGATTTTAAGAAGAGCCTTGGAAAGGCCCATGAGGAAGTCTTCATTCCTGGGGCAAAGTAGGTACCTCTCAAAAGAGTGACTGCTCTTCCACGGGGGGCTCTGGGACACAATGGGTGCCACATCACCCCGGCCCCCAGCTCCCTTAGCTCCTGAGAGTGTTGAGGGGAGCACAGGTAAATAGGGTCCTCTGAGGCAGGTTGTGTCCAGGCTCCAGCCATCCAGGTGGGGCATGTGGGACTTCGGGGTGGGGGGGTTCTCTATAGTTCTTGTGGCCCTTGCATCAGACACACCTGACCCTTGCCTTGCCACCTCTTTGTCCTGAGGCAATCACTTGACCTCAGTGAGTCTGGTGACAAGACCAGGGGCATGGATGGGTAACCAAGAGATGACTGCATATCTCTTCACCAGGGACAGAGGTAGTTAATTGTGGCCTCCAATCTTGATCCTGATGGATACTTGTCCATGTGACCTCAGTCTGGTGTCTTAAGCTTTTGGGGTCTGTCCCCGTGGCGAGCATTCAGATAGCAATGCGTGTACAAATGACTGGAGCATGACGAGTGCTGGCCAGGTACGTGGGCCCAGAATCGCTTAGCACACCAAGAGTTCTGGGAGCCTTCAATGCATGCATGCAGTCTCTCCACTTGCCTGTGAGACAGGGTCTCGCTCTAGCCCAGGCTGACCTGGAATTCACTGTGTATTCTCAGGGTGGCCTTGAGTTCACAGTGATCCTCCTACCTCTGCCTCCCGAGTGCTGGGATTAAAGGTGTGCGCCACCATGCCCCACTGGGTTTCATTTATTTTCTTTATTTTATTTTATTTTATTTTATTTTATTTTTATTATTATTATTATTATTATTATTATTATTATTATTTGGTTTTCCAAGGTAGGGTCTCACTCTAGCTCAGGCTGACCTGGAATTCACTATGTAGTCTCAGGGTAGCCTCAAACTCATGGTGATCCTCCTACCTCTGCCTCCCAAGTGCTGGGATTAAAGGTGTGCCCACCACACCCGGCATTTTTTTGGTTTTTCAAGGTAGGGTTTCACTCTAGTCCAGGCTGCCTTGGAATTCACTATGTAGTCTCAGGTTAGCCTTGAACTCACAGTGATCCGCCTACCTTGGCCTCCTGAATGTTGGGATCAAAGACATGTGCCACCACGCTGGGCTAAATTGTTACATCCATCTATCGAACACTTAGTATATGCCCAATAAAATCCTCTCAATGAGACATGGTTTAGCAGTTAAGGCATTTGCCTGCAATGTCTGAGGACCCAGGCGGATGATTCCCCAGAACCCATGTAAGTCAGATGTGCATGGTGGTGCATGTGCCTAGAGTTCATTTGCAGTGGTTATAGAGGCCCTGGCATGCCCATAAATAACTAAATACATAACAAATAAATAACTAAATACATAAAATATTTTAAAATTCCTCTTCATGAGAGGCACTTGGCAAGCAGTCAGCTTTGAAGACAAGCCTCAAACAACCTGAGGGGAAATCCAAGACGGATTCTTACTCTGAGAGCTGATGATGACAGGAAGGAAGAAAGACACAAAGTACCTTAATAATTTGGCCACAGACCTGGAGAGTCAGGCTAAGTGTCCCTGTTTTATTACAGAGGAAACTGAGGCACAGAGAAGTAGAATCAATTTCTCAAGTTACATAACCAGGCTGAGCTAGTATTGGAACTCAAATCTGGGAGGTCCAGTCACTGACTGCAAACTAACTCACTGGGGACACCCTCTCCTCCCCCCCACACATACCCTCTCTGAACACACACACACACACACCCTCTGGACACAGACACACATACACCCTCTCTGGACCGACGGAAGGACACACACACACACACACACACACACACACACCCCTCTCTGGACAAACACACATACACACCCTTTCTAGACACACACCCACCCACACGCCCCTCTGGAGGAGGCGGTCCCCGTTTGGGGAGGGACAGGAGGAGGCGGTCCGGGGTGGAGGAAGTCCCAGCCCACTGCTGGGGCCCAGGGCAGCGCCGTGGAGAGCCCTTGGTCCAAGTCTGGCCATGCAGGCGGAGCCTCCGCTCTACCCGGTGGCCGGGGCTGCGGGACCCCAGGAACGTGAGGACCAGTTCGAGGTCCCCGATGGGCCAGAGGCCCCGGTGAGCAGAGCAGAGAGCGCGAGGGGACGCGGGGCAGACTGTCCCCAGAGAGAGAGGGCAAGGGCCCCGGGGTGGGGGAAGTGAGGACCCTGGGGTGGGAGGGATGCAGACATTGGGGCTGGGGTGTGGAGCCTGGGATGGGGAAAGTGGGGACCCCAGGGTGGGGGAAGCAGACCTTGGGGTTGGGGGCGTGGAGCCCAGGGTAGGGGAAGTGGGGACCCCGGGCGATGGAGATGTGGAGCCCCGGGGCAATGTGGGATGCGGGGCTCTGGGGTGACAGCGGTGTGACGGGCGCGCCGTCCCGCAGCTGGACGAGCTGGTGGGCGCGTACCCCAACTACAACGAGGAGGAGGAGGAGCGCCGCTACTATCGCCGCAAGCGCCTCGGCGTGGTCAAGAACGTGCTGGCGGCCAGCGCGGGCGGCACGCTCACCTACGGCGTCTACCTGGGTACGGCCCGCCCGCCGCGCGCCACCCCGCTGTCTCCGCCTTAGCCTCCCCCCGCTCCCCGCTGGGAAAGAGAAACTTTGCAGCCACTTTGGCCTCCTTCCCCTTTCACTTCCCCGAGGCACACTCGGGGCGGGAGAGGGTGCGACAGGCCGCCAGTGTCCCCACGTGCCAGCCAGGGGTGCAGGTGGGTGGGTTGTGGGTGCCACCCGCCACCCTGATGGGTGCTGGAGTGAGGGATCCGTTTGTTAACCCAGCTGCCTGCCAGCCTTGCTCTCCCGGCCTCCGCTTGGTTGCCCAGTGCCAGGCTGTCCCCTCCACGCCAACCACACCCCCAACTCCTTGCCCTATCCCCAGGCCTCCTGCAGATGCAGCTGATCCTGCACTATGATGAGACCTACCGTGAGGTGAAGTACGGCAACATGGGGCTGCCGGATATCGACAGCAAGATGCTCATGGGCATCAACGTGACGCCCATCGCTGCCCTGCTCTACACACCTGTGCTCATCAGGTGCCAAGTGGCTGTCCCCTGACCTGGAAGGCTGCTGGACCATGAGGTCTCCAGCTGCCCTGGTGTTCAAGAGGGAGGGGACAGAAGATGGGGAGAGGCCTTGCTGGTCTGGGAGGCTGAGAATGAAAAGGGGAAACCCCCTGCTATTGGGAGGAACTGAGAGCTTGCCCCAACCCCAGCACCTTTGGTGTCATGCAAGAGATTCAAAAAGGCTCCTCACCATTGGAGGCCCACACCCACTGTGACTTGATGGGTTGGAACTGTGGCGTCCCCAGAGGGGATCTAATCAGTCAGTCACACTCCAGGCCACCAGCCCTGGCCCAGTCAGCCGTGACTGGTGTGAAGGGGTAATACTCACAGAATGGGCCTTGGCTGGGCAGGTGCTCTGGCTGGAGGTCTGTTCTGGAGCTCTGGGGTATGTGGCCTGATCTCATGGCCACTGCAGAAATTCCCTACAGCAGCCTCCCTGCTAGGACCCATGGACAAGGGTGGGTGGGATTTAGTTCCCGCCTTCATTTTTTAATTTTTAGTTTGTTTTTCGAGGTAGGCTGTCACTCTAGCCCAGGCTAACCTGGATCTCACTCTGTAGTCCCAGGCTGACCTTGAACTCACAGCAATCCTCCTATTTCAGCCTCCCAAGTACTGGGTTTAAAGTAAGATAGGACACCACACCCAGCTCTCTCTCTCTCTCTCTCTCTCTCTCTTTTGAGAGAGACACATAGAGAGACAGAGAGAGAGAGGGAGAGGAAGACAGAGATGGGCGTGCCAGCAGCCTCTCAGTTGCTGCGAATGAAATCCAGATGCGTGCGCCCTCTTGTGGTCAAGTGCAGCATTGCGCTCTTGCGTTACTTTGCCTCTGGCTAAATGTGGGACCTGGAGATTGGAACCGCTGGAGATTGGAACAGCTGGAGATTGGAACATCTGGAGATTGGAACCCGCCTTCTTAGGCTTAGGAAGCAGGCGCCTTAACTGCTAAGCCATGTCTCCAGCCCTCTTTTTTTTTTTTTTTTAAAGAGAGAGAGAGAATGGGCTTGCCATGGCCTCTGGCCACTACAAACAAACTGCAGAAGCATGCATCATCATGTGCATCTGCCTTAAATTCAACCTGTATCCTTAGGCTTCGCAGGCAAGAGCCTTAACTGCTAAGCTATCTAAGCCATCTCTCCAGTCCTCTCTCATTTTTTTTTTTTTTTTTTTGAGGTAGGGTTTCACTCTAGCTGAGCCTGACTTGGAATTCACTTGTTAGTCTCAGGGTGGCCTCGAACTCATGGCAATCCTCCTATCTCTGCTTCTGAGTGCTGGCATTAAAGGCGTGTGCCACTACATTCGGCTTTCATTTTTTAACATACATTTATTTATTTGAGAGAGAAAGAAGCAGCTAAATGGGCATACCAGGACCTCCAGCCACTGCAAATGAACTCCAGACACTTGCACCACCTTGTGCATCTGGCTTACATGGGTACTGGGGAACTGAACCTGGGTCCTTAGGCTTCATAGGCAAGTGCCTTAACTGCTCAGCCATCTCTCCAGTCTAACCCTCCCTCATTTTAAAAAAGATTTTTCTTATTTTAAAGATATTATTTATTTATTTATTTATTTATTTATTTATTTATTTATTTGAGAGAGAGGAAGAGGCAGAAAGAAAGAGTAGATGGGTGCACCAGGACCTCCAGCTACTGCAAATGAACTCCAGACGCTTGTGCCTCTTTGTGCATCTGGCTTATGTGGGTCCTGGTGAATCGAACCAGGGTCCTTAGGCTTCTCAGGCAAGTGCCTTAACCGCTAAGCCATTTCCCCAGCCCTAAAATAGATTTTTCTTTTCTTTTCTTTCTTTGAAAGAGAGAGAAAGATAGAATGAGAATGGGTGGGCTAGGGTCTCTAGCCACTGCAAACTCTAGATGCATGCACAACTTTGTGTATCTGGCATTATGTGGGTACTGGGAAATTGAACCTGGGCTTGCAGGCCTTGCAAGCAAGCTCCTTGAACTGTGGCACCATCTCCCCAGCACCCTGTTTTTATAGTCTCTTTTATCACCATTGCACACGACATTAGATCATTATGACTAAAAAGAGAAAAAAACATCCTCCCAGCCTTCCAGTAAATGCTGAGTCCCTGTTCTGCCAGCATGCACAGATCCAGTTCACATCTTAACACCAGAGCATGTGTGTGCGCAAAGCTCACTTTGGCTTTCTTTTTCTTTTCACTGGCCATAGCTTAGCTTCTGCAGCCTTCTCTGTTAGAAACTTTGCCTGCTTCCCCCTCCTTTCCCTTCCCCTTTCCCCCTCCCTCTCTTCTTTCTTCCTTCCTTTCTTCTTTCTCTTTCTTTTGTTTTTTTCTAAGTTGGGTGACCTGGATCTCACTCTGTAGTCCCAGGCTGGCCTTGAATTTACAGCGACCCTTCTATTTCTGCCTCCTCAGTGCCATAATGGATTAAAGGCATACACTACCATGGCTGGCTTGTTCACCTGCTTTCTTTCTTTGCTTAAAAAAAAGGGGGCTGGAGAGATGGCTTCATGGTTAAAGCTCTTGCCTGTGAAGCCTAAAGATTCATGTTTGATTCTCCAGATCCCATGTTAGCTACATGCACATGATGGGGCATGCATCTGGAGTTCGTTTGCAGTGGCTAGAGGCCCTGGCACAACCATTCTCTCTCTCTCTCTCTCTCCCTCTCTCTCTAATAAATA
The DNA here is from genome assembly GCA_036365145.1 of Orientallactaga sibirica. NCBI lineage: Eukaryota > Metazoa > Chordata > Mammalia > Rodentia > Dipodidae > Orientallactaga > Orientallactaga sibirica. Next base: position 6,838,716 of record JAEOAD010000042.1, on the reverse strand, counting down.
AATAAGTAAATATTCTTAAAAAATTTAGTCAGGCATGGTGGGTGGTACATGCCTTTTAATCCCAGCTCTCAGGAGGCAGAGGTAGGTGGTTACCATCATCTGAAAAGAGAAGCTTCTCTAACCAGAAGTGAGAGTAGCATTAATATATGAATATGAATATTAAGTGTAGTGCTTTCAGGGCAGTTTGGTGAGAATAATATATACATTTAGCCAGACAAGAGCAGGTTTTATACCCCTAAGGCTCATGAGTTCCCCTGCCATAGGCTTTTGATTAGTTTTTTTTTTTTTTCCCCTTTGGTTTTTCGAGGTAGGGTTTCACTCTAGCCCAGGCTGACCTGGAATCAACTATGTAGTTTCAGGGTGGCCTCGAACTCATGGCAATCCTTCTACCTCTGCCTCCCGAGTGCTGGGATTAAAGGCATATGCCACCATGTCCGCCTTGATTAGGTTTTCAGTACCAGGCACGTATTCACTCCCATAGAGCAGGCCTCAAGTCCAATTAGAGAGCAGTTGGTTTCCCCCAGAGCAGGCATGCCACTATTGCACTTGTTTGGTCATTTGGCCTGTCTGGCCAAACTTGAGGCTTCCAGTGTCCACTGTTTTCACCACTGATGACTTCTGTCTCCCATAGGACTGCGTGCAGTGCAGCTTTTTCCAGCTTTCAGTTGGCTGGTCTACAGGGAGAAGGTTTTCAGCTCAGCACCAGCTTGTTTTCTCAGTGACCTTGTCGCCAGGCATGTGAAGTCTTACCTATAGGGTCTTACTATCTGTTTCTCATGGGAAACCAAGGGCCTTGGCAATAGCTTGTAATATTTTGGAGGCAACAAGGACCTTCCTGGCCAACAGTTCCCTGGAAGGTATCCCATCCCTGGCACTGAAAATTTTCTAGTAACAATCTATGGCTTCTGGATGTGCTATTATTCAAAAAAGTAGGTTTTCTTATGTCTTATTCAGAATATCTTGAATTTTGATTAACCCTCCCCCCGACCCTTCTTTTACACAATCTCTTCCCCTGGCCTCGCTTAGGCCTTTCCTCTCCCTGTAATCTGTTCTTCTATTTCATATATACAATATCATCCCCTTAAGTCCTTCCCTCTCCTCCCTCCCTTATAGCCTTTTTCTATCTTACTGGCCTCTGCTACCGATTTTTGGTTCTAGCTCATACACAAGTCTATACATTTGTAGCTAGGATTCACATATGAGAGAGAACATGCGACGTTTGACTTTCTGGGCCTGGGTTACCTCACTTAGTATAATCCTTTCTAGATCCATCCATTTCCCTGCAAATTTCATAATTTTATTTTTCTTTACTGCTTTATAGAACTCCATTGTGTAAATATACCACATCTTTATTATCCATTCATCTGTGGAAGGACATCTAGGCTGCTTCCATTTCCTAGCTATTGTGAATAGAGCAGCAATAAACATGGTTGTGCAAATATCTCTAAGGTAGTGAGAAGAGTCATTAGGATATATGCCTAGGAGTGCTATAGCTGGATCATATGTTAAATCTATTTTTAGCTGTCTCAAGAACCTCCACACTGATTTCCACAGTGGCTGTACCAGACTACATTCCCGCCAACAGTGTAGAAGGGTTCCCCCTTTTCCACATCCTCACCAACATTTATTGTCTTTTGTTTTCTTGATGGCAGCCATTCTGACAGGAGGGAGATGGAATCTCAAAGTAGTTTTGTTTTTTTTAATTTTTGTTTTGGTTTTTTTTCAAGGTAGGGTTTCACTCTAGTCCAGGCTGACCTGGAATTCACTATGCAGTCTCAGGATGGCCTTGAACTCACCGCTGGAGATTGGAACCAGCATTCTTAGGCTTAGGAGGCAGGTGCCTTAACCGCTAAGCCATCTCTCCAGCCCTCTAATTTCTTAATATAGGCACTTAGAGCTATAAATTTCCCCCTTAGGACTGCCTTCATTGTGTCCCAAAGGTTTTGGTATGTTGTATTATCATCATCATTTGATTCTATGAATTTATTGGTTTCCTTTTTTATTTCTTCAATGACCCATTCATCATTCAATAGTGTACTGTTTAGTCTCCATGAATTTCTGTATGTTCTATAGTTTTTCTTGTTGCTGATTTCTAGTTTAATCCCATTGTGGTCAGATAGAGTACAAGGGATTATTTCAGTTGTCCTGTATTTGTTAAGATTTGCTTTGTGTCCTAATATATGGTCTATTTTGGAGAATGTTCCATGCCCTGCTGAGAAAAATGTTTATTCTGCAGTATTTGAGTGGAATGTTCTGTGTCTATCTATTAGGTCCATTTGTTCCATGACATCATTTAATCCAGACATCTCTCTGTTTATTTTTTACCAGGATGACCTGTCAATTGGTGAGAGTGGGGTATTGAAGTCACCCACTACAAGCGTGTTTGGTGTTATCTGTGACCTTAAGTCTAATGGTGTTTTTTTGATGAAATTGAGAGCCCCCGTGTTAGGTGCATATATGTTTAGGATTGTAATGTCCTCCTGCTGGAGTGTTCCTTTAATCAGTATAAAATGACCTTCTTTATCTTTCCTCACTAATGTTGGTTTGAAGTCTATCCTGTCAGATATTAGGATAGCAACCCCTGCTTATTTCCTAGGCTCATTTTCTTGAAATACCATTTTCCATGCTTTCACCCTAAGGCAGTGTCTCTCTTTTGTTGAGAGATGAGTTTCCTGGAGGCAACAAATGGCAGGATCCTGCCTTTTAATCCAGTCTGTAAACCTGTGTCTTTTGGTTGGGGCATTGAGGCCATTGATATTAAGAGTTATTATTATTATTATTATTGTTTTGTTTTGTTTTGTTTTGTTTTTTCGAGGTAGGGTCTCACTCTATCCCAGGCTGACCTGGAACTCACTATGTAGTCTCAGGGTAGCCTCGAACTCACGGCTATCCTCCTACCTCTGCCTCTTGAGTGCTGGGATTAAAGGTGTGTGCCACCACGCCTGGCTCAAAGTAAAATTTGATAATGAAAACCAATGACCTGAGGTACATTCTTTGACTTAACTTTATTTGCTTGAAGCTGGATTTTAGGTAGCCTCATACTGTTTTCTATACAGGCCTCAAATATCCTAACAAATATTTACATTAAATGTTAGCAGTGAAAGAGTCAACTCTTGTTATAAATATTTAGACAAAAATTACTGGTCTTTAGCTGGGCGTGGTGGCGCATGCCTTTAATCCCAGCACTTGGGAGGCAGAGGTAGGAGGATTGCCATGAGTTTGAGGCCACCCTGAGACTACATAGTTAATTCCAGGTCAGAGTGAACCCCTACCTAAAAAACAAAAACAAAAACAAAAAAAAAAAAAAAAATTTACTGGTCTTTGATAGCTGATCTATAAAAACTTTGGGGTGTATATGTTAGTCAGCTTTCTGTTGCTATAACAAAATACTTGATAAAATTCACTTATAGAGAGAAGCTCATAATTTTGGAAGTTCTAGTCCATGACTGACTGAACCTATGATGAATCATGACGTCATGCTAACAGAACATGGAAGAACAAAATGGCTCTTCAAGCCCATCAGAATCACAACAGATCACTCAACACAAACTTTAAAAGCCAGAAGGGCTTGGAATGATGTATTCCAAGTTCTGAAAGATAACAACCATCAATCAAGATTACTTTATCCTACAAACCTATCTATCCAAAGGAAGACGACATCACAGTCCCACAATCCTCTTAAAAGGCATTTTAAAAGACCTGCTAGCCGCCACCTCTCAAAAGTGACATTACCTTATAGAGCCACACTGGACACTAGGCCTTTAAAAAATGGGTCATTGAGGCACTTCCAAGACCCATGCTACAGCAGGACACTACTTATTTTTTTTTAAGTAAGACCACATGCTATGGGCTTTCTAGAAGGATACTGGATTAAAATATTATCCATGGCTGGGGGTGGTGGAGCACACCTTTAATCTCAGCACTTGGGAGGCAGAGGTAGGAGGATTACTGTGAGTTCGAGGTCACCCTGAGACTATATAGTTAATTCCAGGTCAGCCTGGACTAGAGTGAGACCCTACCTCGAAAAACAAAAACAAACAAACAAAAAAATATTACCCATGGGAAAAAAAAGAAATTCTTGTCCTTCTACTATACCCTGAATTCTTATGTTTGATCTTTTCATAGTGTCCTGGATATCTTGAAATTCCCATTCATACCTTCCTATTAGCTTGTCTTTCTCTTTGTTGGACTGAATTAGGTCTGCCACCTGGTCTTCTAGTTTAGATATTCTGTTCTCTCCTTCATCCATTCTACTGGTGAGTCTTTTCACAGAGCTTTTTATTTGACTGACTGTATTTTTCAGAGCTAGAGTTTCAGCCTGGTTTTTCTTCAGTAGTTCTATTTCCTTGCTCATGTCTTGTAATGACCTCCTTATTTCATTAAGCTGGTTTCCTGTGTTCTCTTTCAGGAGTTTGTTTTCTTCTTTAATTGTTTTGTTTTCTTCTTTGATTTCTTCTTTGATTTTTTTGAGTATAGATAAAATCATTTTGAAATCTTTGTCAGGCATTTCATCGAAAACAGTCTTGTTGGTGATCATTTCTGATGGATTTATAATTTTGTGTGGGATTGTATTGTCTTGATTCTTTGTGTTTCTTGTATTATAATGTAGTGACTTTTGATTTATTTTTATTTATTTATTAGAGACAGAGAAAGGGACTGAGAAAGAGAGAGTGAGAATCAATGCACCAGGGCTACTAGCCACTGCAAACGAACTTCAGACGCATGTGCCACCATTTGCATCTGGCTTAACATGGGACCTGGAGAATCAAACTGGGGTCCTTAGGCTTTGCAGGCAAATACCTTAACCACTAAGCCATCTCTCCAGCCCATAATGTAGCGACTTTTCATCCTGAATTGATTTGATGCTTGGGTTTTCTACTTATTTGCAGTGCTCTTAGATGTGGCCATCCAATTTTATTTACCTTCAGGATATGAGTTTAAGGTGCCAAGTGTAGCTCTTATACCCCAGTCCAACCACAGAAGTAATCCTAGGTGTTGAGTTTGCTTGCTAAGCAAGTATTCTAGTGGACTGGGTGGAACAATTTATTGGCAAATTCTAAACTTCAACTGAGCAATATACACATTCAATAAAAACCAGCACAGAGTGTGTTAGGGGGTTAAAACAAACAGATAGTCTTATAAGGCCAGAATCCCTAAGGGTGTGTGTTGCTCTACACCCTTAATCCTGTCAGCTGGGAAGTAGAGAATTCTGTTCTGAATTGGATTCCAGGTCAGCCTGGATCTGAATCAGACTCTGCCCCCAATAATGACAGAAGCAAAAGACAAAGGCCCTATGAATCTGAAAGCATCAAAGGCAACAATATTCAACCCTCAAATATAGCTTATTTGAAAATGGTAAAGCCAACCAAGAATATGTAACCCATAACCTGCCCTGACACAGAGAGATTAGCACTCCCAGTGCAGGCCTGTGTACCTTTTTTTTTTTTTTTTTTCAGTCGGCCTTGTTACCTTTTGGTGTGGCTTCCAATCTCACCAATGCGAGTGCCCACCTCGATCCCTCCCTGTTGTGCTGTGGACCTGTTGTTCTGATCAGCTGTGTTGGATGCCCAGCCGTAGGGGGCTGAATGTGTTTTCCGGAGGTTTGCAGTTCTGACAGTTGGGAGATGGGAGAGCACAGGAAGCCTGGAGTTGTACTGGAGTTGCTCACGCAGACCTGCCTGTATCCCTTTTAGTAGCTCCTTAGCTGATCTCCACTGTCTTTCCTTTCGGTTTCTTGATTTTTGCAAGTAGGCTGATGAGGCTGGAAAATCACCTTGTTTGGTCTCTGCTCCTGCAGCTTGGCACCGGGTGGGCAGTGCCGGGCAGGTGTGCAGACACACAGATGAGGGGCCGCAAGCATCTCAGTGGGATTCTGGCTGTTTTCCTTCTTTCTGGTGGATCTTGGTCTCTCCTGCTTCTCTGCTGTGTCTAAGAAGAACCTATACACCTTCACTTTTTGGAAGAAGAGTGTATTTTGCTGTAGTTTTGTTTAAATCCCTCACTAGGCTGATTTGATGTGGGTCCTATCTTGACAATTTTCTTGTTTCAGCCTCCTGCGTGCTGGGATTGCTAGTGTGCACCAGCTAGCTTTATGGCTCTTGAAACACTTTTTTTTTTTTTTTTTTTTTTGCATGTGTGTATGTACCTGTGTATGTAGATGTGGCTGTCCCACACTTGTTGAGGCCAAAGAAGTTGGTGTCCCCTCTCCATTGCTCATCTCTGTGTTTCCTTGAGACGTGTCTCTCTTAATGATTCCACAGCTGCTGTTTTTGTGAGCTCCAGCGATTCTGAAGTCTCTGCTCCCCACAGCACTGGGGTTACAGATGTGTGTGACCATGCCCAGCTATTTATGTGGGTCCTGGGGAACCAGTTCAGGTGGTCTTAGCCCTGTTCAGACTCTCTTGCTTGCACAGGAAGTGCTCTTACCGCTGAGTCCCCAAATATCACTATTAATAACAACAGCAAACCTCTGCTTTGTTTCCAGACCTCCATTCCCACAGTCCAGATAGCTGCTCTTATTTTTGACACCAGGCAACCTTGTGGTTTCTCACAGGAGGTAGCTGACAGCTTTTTTGCCCTAATTGGGGGACTGAAACCCATGTGCTTGCCCCCTGCAGAACTACTTGGCTAATTTTCCAAAGGCTCATGCCAGCCTCATACCCACTGGCTATGAGCCTCTCTCTTTCTTTCTCTCTCTCTCTCTCTCTCTCCCTTCCTCCCTTCCTCCTTCCCTCCCTCCCTCCCTCCCTCCCTCCCTCCCTCCCTCTCTCTCTCTCTTTCTTTCTTTCTTTCTTTCTTTCTTTCTTTCTTTCTTTCTTTTCTTATTTCTTTTTTGTAGTGCTAGAGATTGAACCAGGGCCTTGCACATGCCAGGCAAGTGCTCTGCCACCGACTATAGTCTTTGTCCTAATGTGTGTACCATTTTCAAACCACATTCTTGCTCGTCAGGAACAAATACTCACATTTTTGCTGTTTTGCTCCATCATGATGTGCAAGGAAGGGCTGGAGAGATGGCTTGGCAGTTAAGAGTGCTTCCTGTGCAAACATAATGGCTTTCAGAGGCCTGAAACCCCTGGAATTTGAGTTCAATCCCGTGGACCCACATGAACAACTGGGTGTAGCCATGTGCATCTGTAACCCCAATCCTGGAGGGGATCAGAGACCTGAAAATTGCCAGAGCACACGAAAAAGTAGCCAGCTCTGGGATCAGTGAGAGACTCTTGTTGGAATAAGAATGGGTAGAAGAGTGGTGGAGGGGGACACCCAATGCTCTGCTCTGGCCATCGCAGGCCAGCACACTCTGCCACAGGTGAGCGCACATACACCACATCACACACACACACACACACACACACACACACACACGGGCAAGGCAGGGGCTGGAGAAATAACTTTCAGTAAAATGTTTGCTTTAAAAGCATAAGAACCTGAATTCAGTCCACAGTAACCATGTAAATGGTGGGACTGATGGCATGTGCTTGTAATCCCAGCACTGGGGAGGTGAGACAGGAGGATCCCTAAGGCTCACTGGCCAGCCTGTCTAGCCTGATTGGTGAGTGTCAGCCCAGTGAGAGACCCTGTAACAAAAAGAGGTGGGCAATATTCCTGAGGGTAATACCTGAGATGTGCCCATATGTGTACCCATGAACATGCATATGGGACACACATGTACCATACACACACACACACACACATGCATGCGTGCATACATACACAAATGTGCAGGACATTTTTTGTGACTTGCCCTCCCCCATAGATCAAGGAGAGGTGCCTGTCTTATTTATTACATGGCAAAATAAGGATAATAAAAGAAAGAGCTGAGGTCCTGTAAACAGAAGAAAGTGTCAGAAAACCAGCTTTGAGCGTCCTTGAAGTAGAGACAGAGACAGGATCTAACAAGTAAAACTAGAGAACACCCAAAGATGCCAGACATGCTTTAAAAAAAATTTATTATTTATTTATTTGAGAAAGACAGAACGAGAGAGAATGGACATACCAGGGCCTTCAGCCACTGCAAATGAACTCCAGACGCATGTGCCACCTTGTGCATCTTGCTTATGTGGGCCCTGGGGAATTGAATCAAGGTCCTTTGGCTTTGCAGGCACATGCCTTAACCACTAAGCCATCTCTCCAGCCCTAGGCATGCTTTAGCTTGCTCACCTCCATACTCAGATTGGGTTCTGTCACTCACCAAGCCCCTTCCATTGTCACTGTGTCACTGTCACTTTGTCCCCAACCCAGACAGGTGGAAACTTCTTGTTTATCTACAGTGAAGCCTACCAGTGATGGCCAAGGTGGGGTTTGAGGTGGGCAACAGGGTTTCATCTCTACTGGGACCTCGTTGTCACCCTTATCCCAGCCTGGCCACACCCCTTGGACATGTCCTTGATCCTTTACAGTCACAGCACTCAGAGGCCCAGAGCTCAGTTCACACATGAGGGCTGAGTGTGCAGCCCCAGAGACTTCTTTTTTTGGTTTATTTATTTATTTTTGTTTATTTTTAATTTTTTTGTTTATTTCTTTTAGTTATTTATTTGTGACAGACAGACAGACAGAGAAAGAGGCAAATAGATAGAGAATGTGCGTGCCAGAGCCTCCAGCCATTGCAAACCAACTGCAGGTGCATGCGCCACCTTGTGCATCTGGTTTACATGGGTCCTGGGGACTCAAGCCTTGAACCGAGGTACTTAGACTTCACAGGCAAGCACTTAACCACTAAGCCATCTGTCCAGCTCCAGACCTCTTGTTTTATCTCTTCCATCCTTGTAATGACTGAGCGCCTGTGGTGTGGGTTGGTGCCCCTGTTATAGCTGTTAATCTGTGTCCATCAAGAGACATCTTTTGAGCTCTTAACTCTTGGTCCAAGGCTTCCCCTAACTCACACAGCCTTGGGAGCTGGACCTGAAGCCCTGTTGGTTTCAGGCCACAGCCATCCATGGGCTTGTGGTACCAGTGTCTCTCTCATTGTGCAGGTTTTTTGGTACCAAATGGATGATGTTCCTAGCAGTGGGCATCTATGCCCTCTTTGTCTCCACCAACTACTGGGAACGCTACTACACACTTGTGCCCTCTGCTGTGGCCCTGGGCATGGCCATTGTGCCCCTCTGGGCCTCAATGGGCAACTACATCACCAGGTAAGCCTGATGGGCATCAGAGTGGAGGCCAAAGACCTGGTTGAGCTTTACTGTATTGACAACCTCAGCTCAGGGGACCTTGGGCAAGCTTCTAATGCCACTGGGCCCCCAGTTTCCCCACTGGGGCTGGAAGTCTGTAGGTGTGGGTGGAGGAAGTGGAAGTGTGGCAGATGGCAAGTCAGAAACAACTTTTACTCTTTATTATTATTAGTATTTGAGAGAGATAGAGAGAGAGCTAGAGAGAGAGAGAAAATGAATGGGTGCGCCAGCCGCCTCTCAGCTGCTGTGAACAAATTCTAGACGCTTACACCCCCTTGTGGGCAAGTGCAGCATTGCACCCTTGCATCACTTTTTGCATCTGGCTAAACATGGGACCTGGAGACTGGAACTGTCATTTTTAGGCTTGGCAGGCAGGCGCCTTAACTGCCAAGGCATCTCTCCAGCCCACAACCTTTACCCTTTGTGGTCCAGGATGGCGCAGAAGTACTACGAGTATGTCCACTACAAGGAGCAGGATGAGCAGGGGCCTCGGCAACGCCCACCGCGGGGCTCCCATGCACCCTATCTCCTAGTGTTCCAAGCCATCTTCTATAGCTTCTTCCATGTAAGTTGCCCGAGGGACATTGGGGGACATGATGGTGTTTCAGGCCTAGATCCCACACACTGGAGCCCATTCCATAGTGTTAGCTGTCTAACTCCTCTTCCTTTCCTGGGTCAAATCCTTCTTCCTTCTAGTGACCTCATCCCTCCCTCTCTACAGTGATTAGGAGAATGTCCTCCTGTCTTGGGCACCCCGTCACCATTACTAACCTGTCCTCAGGAGAGGGAGGGCTCTGGCCCCTCAAGACTGTGCTCAGACTCCCCCTCCTCCGCACTAGAACTCACCTGGGCTTCCTGCCCTGTTCTGTGCCTGAGCCTGACCCTATCTGCCCTCTGCCCACAGCTGAGCTTTGCCTGTGCCCAGCTGCCTATGATTTACTTCCTGAATTCCTACCTGTACGACCTGAACCACACGCTGTTCAACGTGAAGAGCTGCGGTCAGTCCTGGGGCTATGGGTGAGGGGCAGGCCTCTGAAGCGAGTTTCCCTCCCACATCTAGTCACCTAGCTTTCAGTTCCAGAGCTGCAAGCATCCCTGGCTGTTATAGGAAAGGCCCAGGGCCCAGCAGTATGGAGTTAGACGCCAGACCCACACAGCGGGGTCACAACATGGAGGAAGTGGACCGGGACCCTTCCCCTAATGCTCCCCAAAGGATCTTGCTCAAAATCTTGTCCAGCCTGCCGGCCATATCTTTTTCTTTTTAATTTTTATTTATTTATTTGTTTATTATTATTATTATTTTATTTTTATTTTTTTGGTTTTGCAAGGTAGGGTCTCACTCTGGTCCAGGCTGACCTGGAATTAACTATGTAGTCTCAGGGTGGCCTCGAACTCTCGGCGATCCTCCTACCTCTGCCTCCCAAGTGCTGGGATTAAAGGCGTGTGCCACCACACCCGGCTTTATTTATTATTTTTATTGACAACTTCTTTTGTTTCACTCTGGCCCAGGCTGACCTAGAATTCACTATGTAATCTCAGGGTGGCCTCGAACTCACAGCAATCCTCCTACCTCTGCCTCACAAGTGCTGGGATTAAAGGCGTGCACCACCACGCCGGGCTCAACAACTTCTTTAATTGTAGACAATATCCCATGGTACTTCCCTCCAATTTTTAAAATTTATTTATTTATTTGAGACAGAGAGAGGGAGAGAGAGGGAGTGAGAATGGGCACACCAGGGCCTCTAGCCACTGCAAAAGAAATCCAGATGCATGTGCCACCATGTGCATCTGGCTTACGTGGGACCTGGAGAACCGAACTTGGGTCCTTAGGCTTCACAGGCAAGCGCCTTAACCACAAAGGCATCTGTACAGCCCATAAGGTTTTTTTTTGTTGTTGTTGTTTTTAATCTGGCCGCCATTTCTTGGTGGCTGGGCTGACAGTATTTCCTTCGTCCCTCACGTTCCCAGGTACTAAGAGCCATGGTATCCTCCCTGGCTTCAACAAGACCGTTCTGAAGACACTGCCTCGAAGCCGAAACCTCATCATGGTGGAGAGTGTGCTCATGGCGGTGGCCTTCGTGGCCATGCTGCTGGTGCGGTCGGGGTGGGGTATGGGGGGGTGTGGAAGGCATGGGGAATGGGGCGGAGGCGGTGGCTGCCAGCAGGTGCCAGCTGGGCTCCAGGCTGAAAGCCGTCTGAGTCGAGAGCCAGGTCTGATTTCTGGAAAGCTGTGTGGTCCATGCCTGTGGACCACAGCTGGAGTTGTGATCCCAGAAACCAGGGCAAGGGGGACCAAAAGGACACAAGTCCCAGAGGTCTGGCTGTGACCTTTGAAAGGACTGGGGGCTGGAATGTGGTTCAAACCCGAGGTGCGGTGCTGGAAGGCGGAGCTGAAGCGCAGGGGGCGTGAAGAGGGGGAGGGTGGTCAAGTCAAGTCTGTGGGAGTGTTGGGGGTGTTGCCTTAGGACTAGAGACGGGACTAAGGGCATAGCCAAAAAGCAAGGCCCAGGCCTGTGGGTGTGTCTGGGGCGGGGCCTCTGGATGATGCATATGGGTGTGTCTGGGGCGGGACCTAGGGCTGATGCTTGTGGGTATGCCTTAGGGGCGGGACATCTGTCTGAGATCTGTGGGTGTGTCTGGATCAGCCTTGATCTGAAGCCTTGGGGGCCTGGGACAGGGGTTTGAGGTCCATGGGTGTGTCTTAGGGGTGGGACCTAGGACGGAAGGCGGTGATAACGCCCCGGGGGTGGGGCCTGGACGCCTAGAGGGTCATCCCTTCCCCGTACCTGTCCGCAGGTGCTGGGCCTGTGTGGCGCCGCTTACCGGCCCACGGAGGAGATCGACCTGCGCAGCGTGGGCTGGGGCAACATCTTCCAGCTGCCCTTCAAACACGTGCGTGACTATCGCCTGCGCCACCTTGTGCCCTTCTTCATCTATAGCGGCTTCGAGGTGCTGTTTGCCTGCACTGGACTTGCCCTTGTAAGTACAGCCTGCTGAGGATCGCCAATAAGACAGGACATCTAGTTAAACTTGAATCAGACGAAAACTTTAAATTATTTTATTTTATTTATTTATTTATTTATTGGTTTTTCGAGGTAGGGTCTCACTCTGGCCCAGGCTGACCTGGAATTCACTATGTAGTCTCAGGGTGGCCTTGAACTCACGGCGATCCTCCTACCTCTGCCTCCCGAGTGCTGGGATTAAAGGCGTGTGCCACCACGCCCGGCTAAATTTTTTTATTTTTATTTAGTTATTAGAGACAGAGAGAGGGGGAGAGAGAGTGAGAATGGGCGTGCCAGGGCCTCTTGCTATTGCAAATGAACTCCAGGTGCATGCGCCACCTTGTGCATTTGGCTTATGTGGGACCTGGAGAATTGAATCTGGGTCTTTTGGCTTTGCAGGCATGTGCCTTAATCTCTAAGCCATCTCTCCAGCCCCGAAAACTTTTACATACATGCACACCTTTACTCCCAGCACTTGGGAGGCAGAGGTAGTGAGTCCAAGGCCAGCCTGGGACTACAGGGTGAGTTCCAGGTCAACCTGGTCTAGAGAGAGATCCTACCTTAACAGTCCAAAAAAAAAAAAAAAAACAACTTTTATTTATTTAATTATTTTTGGTTTTTCGAGGTAGGGTCTCACTCTAGCTCAGACTGATCTGGAATTCACTATGAAGTCTCAGGGTGGACTCGAACTCACAGCACTCCTCCTACCTCTGCCTACTGAACGCTGTGATTAAAGGTGTGCACCACCACGCCTGGCTCCAACTTTTAAATATATGTATAAATATATACAAGTAGGTCCCAAATATATCTCTTCCTTTTTCTCTTCCCTGTCATGTCCTCCTTGCCCTTTACCCTAAACAAATTCTTTTAAACTTCGTCTAAGATGTGATAACATCAGCAGAGTGTTTCTCTCTGTGGGGGGTATAGTCCTTGGTGACTGGGGACACAGTCTAAGCATTTTCAAATTGTCCCCACATTCATTCACCAGCCTTGGAAGGAGTTAGCACCAGGAGGTTCAGAGAGGGCAAGGTGTGCCCTAAAGTGACATCATGTGTGAGGAGGGTCAGGGCCTGGGTCACCTGACATCTAATGCTCTCCTTCTGTCCCCTCAGGGGGATACGGCGTGTGCTCTGTGGGGCTGGAACGGCTGGCCTACCTCCTCATAGCTTACAGCCTGGGTGCCTCAGCCGCCTCCCTCCTGGGTCTGCTGGGGTTGTGGCTGCCACGATCAGTGCCCTTGGTAGCTGGGGCAGGACTGCATCTGCTGCTTACCCTCAGCCTCTTTTTCTGGGCCCCAGTGCCTCGGGTCCTGCAACACAGCTGGATACTCTATGTGGCAGCTACCCTGTGGGGTGTGGGCAGCGCTCTTAACAAGACAGGACTCAGCAGTGAGTACAGACATGGGCATGCTGGGGTGACTGGGCAAGGCTGAGGGCGTATGGATTCTTAGGGGTGGGCACGGGATTCCATGAGTAGAAAAGGATCTGTCACAGTGTTCTGTGGACATGGTAGGGGAGGTGGGGAAGTCCCATCAACACCCTGGAAAGGTATGGGCGCTCCATCATGGACATCCTGTGAATGCTCCAAGATGATTGTCACACTGGAGGGTGAGACCCTGGGCATGTCTGAGGAAGGGCGAGTGGGCCAGGCTTCAGCTGTGGCATATTCTCTGCATTACATAAGCACCTGGCATGCAGCTGGTGTACATGGGTGCAGCCGTGTGGGTTGTCCTTGTTAACATCTATTCTGATGGTCTGTTAACAGTCTCAAATGTCAGTCATGGGCCCCAGCGTGACAGTGTTCATATCCACAGCGTAGGAAAGGTGTCCATAGCAAGTGGCTTCCGTGGTTTGCAGGCTTTCTTACTTTAGAACTTCCTAACCCAACAGAGAGCTCTGGAGAATCAATGAACTTGCCACAAGAGCCAACATTTGGATCTCTGCACATCCACTCCTGGACACTGGAGTCTGATTCCCCTGACTCCCTGTCCAGTGAGGACCTTTCAGGAAACAAATCCTCCTCTCTTAACCTTCAGGTTGGATTTGCAGAAAATTAGTTGCTTCAGTTTGCAGTCACTGCATACTTGGCACTATATGTGTAGGGTCAAGGACAGGGCATGTGTGATGGTAGAACTGTCCTCTTCTAGCGCCACTGGACTCTCAGCTGGAGGCCCTGCAGGCTCAGAGTCTCCACTAGGGGGCGTGCGAGGGTTGAAGTACATGCCTTGGACCCTCTGGGGCTCTGGGATGGGATGAGTACAGAGCCTTAGGAGAGTCACAGGTGGGAGATCAGCAGCCTCAGGGCCCAGGTGACATGTATCTCTTGCCTGTCCTGTGTGGCCTACCTGCAGCACTCCTGGGAATCCTGTATGAAGACAAGGGGAGACAGGACTTCATCTTCACCATCTATCACTGGTGGCAGGCTGTGGCTATCTTCATGGTGTATCTGGGCTCCAGTCTGCCCATGAAGGTGAGGCTGTGTGGGAGTTGGGACAACATGACTGCATTGAGTTAGCATGCATAATTGTTTCTGACTGTGGATTACCTTCCTTTTTCTCTTCCCTGTCATGTCCTCCTTGCCCTTTACCCTAAACAAATTCTTTTAAACTTCGTCTAAGATGTGATAACATCAGCAGAGTGTTTCTCTCTGTGGGGGGTATAGTCCTTGGTGACTGGGGACACAGTCTAAGCATTTTCAAATTGTCCCCACATTCATTCACCAGCCTTGGAAGGAGTTAGCACCAGGAGGTTCAGAGAGGGCAAGGTGTGCCCTAAAGTGACATCATGTGTGAGGAGGGTCAGGGCCTGGGTCACCTGACATCTAATGCTCTCCTTCTGTCCCCTCAGGGGTATGGCGTGTGCTCTGTGGGGCTGGAACGGCTGGCCTACCTCCTCATAGCTTACAGCCTGGGTGCCTCAGCCGCCTCCCTCCTGGGTCTGCTGGGGTTGTGGCTGCCACGATCAGTGCCCTTGGTAGCTGGGGCAGGACTGCATCTGCTGCTTACCCTCAGCCTCTTTTTCTGGGCCCC
The DNA here is from genome assembly GCA_036365145.1 of Orientallactaga sibirica. NCBI lineage: Eukaryota > Metazoa > Chordata > Mammalia > Rodentia > Dipodidae > Orientallactaga > Orientallactaga sibirica. The sequence goes on along the minus strand of JAEOAD010000042.1, from coordinate 6,823,513 downwards.
AGTGCCTCGGGTCCTGCAACACAGCTGGATACTCTATGTGGCAGCTACCCTGTGGGGTGTGGGCAGCGCTCTTAACAAGACAGGACTCAGCAGTGAGTACAGACATGGGCATGCTGGGGTGACTGGGCAAGGCTGAGGGCGTATGGATTCTTAGGGGTGGGCACGGGATTCCATGAGCAGAAAAGGATCTGTCACAGTGTTCTGTGGACATGGTAGGGGAGGTGGGGAAGTCCCATCAACACCCTGGAAAGGTATGGGCGCTCCATCATGGACATCCTGTGAATGCTCCAAGATGATTGTCACACTGGAGGGTTAGACCCTGGGCACGTCTGAGGAAGGGCGAGTGGGCCAGGCTTCAGCTGTGGCATATTCTCTGCATTACATAAGCACCTGGCATGCAGCTGGTGTACATGGGTGCAGCCGTGTGGGTTGTCCTTGTTAACATCTATTCTGATGGTCTGTTAACAGTCTCAAATGTCAGTCATGGGCCCCAGCGTGACAGTGTTCATATCCACAGCGTAGGAAAGGTGTCCATAGCAAGTGGCTTCCGTGGTTTGCAGGCTTTCTTACTTTAGAACTTCCTAACCCAACAGAGAGCTCTGGAGAATCAATGAACTTGCCACAAGAGCCAACATTTGGATCTCTGCACATCCAATCCTGGACACTGGAGTCTGATTCCCTGACTCCTGTCCAGTGAGGACCTTTCAGGAAACAAATCCTCCTCTCTTAACCTTCAGGTTGGATTTGCAGAAAATTAGTTGCTTCAGTTTGCAGTCACTGCATACTTGGCACTATATGTGTAGGGTCAAGGACAGGGCATGTGTGATGGTAGAACTGTCCTCTTCTAGCGCCACTGGACTCTCAGCTGGAGGCCCTGCAGGCTCAGAGTCTCCACTAGGGGGCGTGCGAGGGTTGAAGTACATGCCTTGGACCCTCTGGGGCTCTGGGATGGGATGAGTACAGAGCCTTAGGAGAGTCACAGGTGGGAGATCAGCAGCCTCAGGGCCCAGGTGACATGTATCTCTTGCCTGTCCTGTGTGGCCTGCCTGCAGCACTCCTGGGAATCCTGTATGAAGACAAGGGGAGACAGGACTTCATCTTCACCATCTATCACTGGTGGCAGGCTGTGGCTATCTTCATGGTGTATCTGGGCTCCAGTCTGCCCATGAAGGTGAGGCTGTGTGGGAGTTGGGACAACATGACTGCATTGAGTTAGCATGCATAATTGTTTCTGACTGTGGATTACAGGCAAAATGTCTGAAAAGACCTGTGCACACCTTTAATCTAAGCACTGGGGAGGCAGAGGTAACTTCAAGGCCAGCCTGGGACTACAGAGTGAGTTCCAGGCCAGCCTGGACTAGAGTGATACCCTACCTCAAAAAAAAAAAAAAAGGGGGGTGCTGGAGAGATGGCTTAGCGGTTAAATGCTTGCCTATGAAGCCTAAGGACCCCAGTTTGAGGCTCGCTTCTCCAGGACCCACGTAAGCCAGATGCACAAGGGGGTGCATGCATCTGGAGTTCGTTTGCAGTGGCTGGAGGCCCTGGTGCACCCATTCTCTCTCTCTCTCTCTCTCTCTCTCTGCCTATTTCTGTATCTCTCTCTCTCTCTCTCTCAAATAAATAAATAAAAAATAAAATATTTTAAAAAAAATTTGAAAAGAAGGATAGGTGGGGAGGTAGTTCAGTGGTAGCTCACTTGCTTAGCATATTCAAGGCCCTGGTACATCCCCAGCACAAGAGACAAACAACAACAACAACAAAATACTGAATGGCATTACTATGGCCCACAATGGTAGTTTTATTTTGTTTTTGTTTTGAGGCACTCTTGGTACAGTAGCCGAGCTTGGCCTTGAACTCTTGTAGATCCTCTTGCCTCACCCTTCCAAGTGCCCATCTGTGACCTACAGAGTTTAGGGGACAGGTCCTAGTCCCCTGTGGTCCAAGAGGCTTAGGCATGTTTCCAGATTCCCTCAAATATTCACCTTTCCCCTGCAAGGCAAAGGGATTATCCTTCTTCTTTCAGTTAGGGAAACTGAGGCTCACTAGGTATGGTGACAGTATGGGGCAGTTCTGGAGTATGAGCTCTATTGTCAGAAGCTGTCCTGGAAGCCTGGGTGGAGGGGCTGAGGAAGTCCAAAAAGACTGCCTTTTTTTTTTTTTTTTTTTTTTTGGTTTTTTGATGTAGGGTCTCACTGTGGCCCAGGCTGACCTGGAATTAACTGTGTAGTCTCAGGGTGGTCTTGAACTCATGACAATCCTTCTACCTGTGCCTCCCGAGTGCTGGGATTAAAGGCATGTGCAGCCATGCTTGGCTTAAATATTTTTTAAATATATTTTTATTCATTTATTTGAGTTTTTGAGAGGAGAGAGGTCACACTCTGGTCCAGGCTGACCTGGAATTAACTATGTCTGGCGTGATAGTCTCAGGGTGGCAAACTCGATCCTCTGGTTTTGCTGGCAAATCCATTAACCAGTAAGCCTTTGCCTCCCAAGTGCTGGGGTTTTGGAGATTAAAGATGTGGGTCCCACACTTCTCTCCTGCCTAAATATTTTTAAATGACTATTTTTATTCATTTATTTGGATGGAGCAGAGAGGGAGGAGTGGCCTGGCCCCACGCCAGCCACGCCAGCCACTGCAAACAAATTCAGATGCATGGCCCCGCTTGTGCATCAACTCCGATGAGAGCGATGCGGATGCCGAGAGGGGAGAGTCAAACCAGGATCCTCTGGTTTTGCTGGCAAGAGGCACCAACCAGTAAGCCATCTGTCTAGCCCAAGGACTGGGGTTTTGGAGGCGGGGTTAGGGCCTGAGATGCACTGGGGACCCCAGGACCCTTCTCAGCCCTGCCTGACCAGGCCAAGCTGGAGGTGCCCCTGGTGACCATCTGGTGGCCCTCTGCCCTCCCATATCACCTGAATCTTGTGCATCCCCCTCCAAGGGTGGTAGGGGCCACCTCCAGGACCTTTGCCCCTGCCTAATGCTCCCGTGTGCCCCACAATTGTCCCAGCCAGGAACAGAGATGTGGCTTTCTTGCATATCACATTCCAGGTCACCCCTTTGCCCCTCTCGCTATGGGTCTCTGGACTGCCTGTGACCTGCGCTTTATAAAGTTGTCCAGAGATAACTTTAACAGAAAATAAGCAATAAAGAATTTTGTATTGTCCTTACTGGGGACTTTTGATCCTGGGGTGTCTTCCCTGTGAGTTTTCTCAAGCAGAGGAAGAGGAACCAGGGGGACAGCCAGCCTGATAGCCCACCCCACAAGTCCCTCCCAGAGGTTGTCGCCCCTCCTGGAGATCCCGCCTTTCCATCTCATCCCATTCAACCAGGAGACAGGCCGCAGGAGTAGCTTCCTGGGATTTCGGTGGAGGAACAGAATCTCCTGGGTCTCAAGGACCCTAGGACTCAGCTTCCCCTGTTCCATTCTCTCCTTCAGGTGGTCTGCCATGCCTCAGTTTTTTTTCCTGAGGTGCCTCACTCTGGCCCAGGCTCCATCTGCAGGAACTCACCCTGTAACCCCCCATATCACCTGAATCTTGTGCATCCTTCCTACTTCTGCCTCCCGAGGGGCCACCTTAAAGACCATGTGCCACTGCCTAACCCTTTATGTCACTGTAGAAAACTCCCAGCCAGGAACAGGATGTGGCTTTCCTTTCTTCCAGCTTCCAGGTCACCCCCCAGCACCCTCTCAGAGGTGGGTTCTCTGGACTGCCTGGCCACCCTGAGACTTTATAAAGTTGGTCAGCCTGATAACTTTATCAGAAAATAAACAAAAAAAAATTTTGTATTTCCTACCTTCCTGACAGGGACTTTTGATGGCCTTGAACTACCTGCCTGGGGTGTCTTCCCCTGTCTCCTTTCTCCCCAGTGCTGGGATCACAGGCATGCACCACTATGCCTAACTTATGGTTATGGGAGGACACCCCTTCAGCCTGATTAGCCCACCCCACCAACTGCCTCCCAGAGGTTGTTTCAAAAAATAATTTAAGCTGGGCTGGTGGTCCACGCCTTTCCATCTCATCCCATTCAGGCAGAGGTAGGAGATCGGCCACAGGAGGCCACCCTGAGACTACATGGGATTTCCAGGTGGCCTGGAACAGAATGAGACTCCTGGGTCTCCAAAAAAAAAAAAAAAAAATTTATTTATTTAGCATTAGGAGAATATGGGTGCCCATTCTCTTGCTTCTAGGTGAACTCTGACACACGCACCACTTTGTGCATCTGGCTTTACATGGGTACTGGGGAATCACCAAGAACTTTAGGCTTTTCAAGCAAACACCTTTAATTACTGATCCATCTCCCCAGCCCAGGCTGACCTGGAATTCACTATGTAGTCTCAGGGTGGACTCAAACTCACCGTGGTCCTCCTACCTCTGCCTCCTGAGTGCTGGTATTAAAGGCTTTTTATGTGAGTGCTTATAGAACAGGTCAGGCAGCATTTACATGCACTTGTAAATGAATTATAACTCTTCCCTTGTGGAACATATTTAAAGAACTGCTAAAGATTTGCTCACTTAAGAAAAGGAATAGAAGCAGGGCGTGGTGGTGCATGCCTTCAATACCAGCACTCGGGAGGTGGAGGTAGGAGGATCTCTGTGAGTTCGAGGCCACTCTGAGACTACATAGTGAATTCCAGGTTAGCCTGGGCCAGAGTGAGACCCTACCTCGAAAAAAAAAAAAAAAAAAAAAAAAAAAAAAAAGAAGGGGCTGGAGAGATGGCTCAGTGGTTAAAGGTGCTTTCTTGCAAAGCCTGACAGCCCAGGTCCCTCAGTACCCATGTAAAACCACATGCACAAAGTGGCACATACATCTGGAGTTCATTTGCAGTGGCAGGATTCTCTGTCCTGCACATATTCATGTCTGTCTACCTCTTTCTGTCTGTCTGTCTGTCTCTTTTAAATAAATAAAAAGATTTTTTTTTTTAGCCTGGTGTGGTGGCTCATGCCTTTAATCTGAGCACTATGGAAGGCAGAAGTAAGAGGCTCACAGTGCGTTCAAGGCCACCCTGAAACTACAGAGTGAATTCCAGGTCAGCCTGTGATATAGTGATGAGACCCTACCTTGAAAAACTAAAAAAATCCAAGGTGTGGTGGCGCACACCTTTAATCCCAGCACTCAGGAGGCAGAGGTAGGAGGATTGCCATGAGCTCAAGGCCACCCTGAGACTACATAGTGAATTCCAGGTCAGCCTGGGCTACAGCAAGACCCTACCTCAAAAAAAAAAAAATCCATATATATATATATATGCCTGTGCCACCTAGTAGGCATGTGCAACCTTGCACTTGCCTCACCTTTGTGCATCTGGCTAATGTGGGATATGGAGAGTAGAACATAGGCCCTTAGGCTTTGCAGGCAGGTGCCTTAACTACTAAGCCATCTCTCCAGCCATATATATTTTTAAAGCCAGGTGTAGTGGCACATGCCTTTAATCCCAGCACTTGGGAGGCAGAGGTAGGCCACCCTGAGACTACATAGTAAATTCCAGGTCGGCCTAGGCTAGAGCAAGCCCCTACCTCAAAAGACAAAAAAAAAAATTTTTTTTTGTTTTGTTTTGTTTTGTTTTGTTTTGTTTTTTTTTTTTTTTTTTTTTGGTTTTTCGAGGTAGGGTCTCACTCTGGCTCAAGGCTGACCTGGAATTCACTATGGTCTCAGGGTGGCCTCGAACTCTCGGTGATCCTCCTACCTCTGCCTCCCGTGCTGGGATTAAAGGCTTAGGATGCAGGGTCAAACTCAGCTGACCTGGAATTCACTGTGTATTCTTAGGATGGAGTCAAACTCATGGTGATCCTCCTACCTCTGCCTCCCTAGTGCTGGGATTAAAGGTGTGTGCCACCACACCTGGCCCCCCAAATTTTTTTAAGGGCTGGAGAGGTGGCTTAGTGGTTAAGGCGTTTGCCTGCAAAGCCAAAGGATCCTGGTTCAACTCTCCAAGTACATATGTAAGCTAGATACACAAGGGGGCGCATGCATTTGGAGTTCGTTTGCAGTGGCTGGAAGCCCTAGCACACCCATTCTCTCCCTCTCTCTTTGTGCCTCTTTCTCACTATCAAATAAATAAATAAAATATTTAAAAACTTTTAAAGAATATAAAAAGGCAAGGAAAAAATTCATTGACAATGGCATGTAAAAAAATAAAATACATTGGAACAAATGTAATCAAAAAAGGGAAAAGAGCTGAGCGTGGTGGTGCACACTTTTAATTCCAGCCCTCAGGAGGCAGAGGTAGGAGGATTACAAAGAGTTTAAGGCCACCCTGAGACTACATAGTGAATTACAGGTCAGCCTGGGCTAGAGTAAGACCCTACCTCAAAAAAAAAAAAAAAAAAAAAAAAAAAAGGGGGTGGGTGGGGAAAGATTTGTATATGGACAACTAAAATTATTGAAAGCTATTTAAAGGAAAGTTATCCCATGTTCATGAAAATATTCTTATTTTATTTTATTTATTTGAGTGATAGAGGAAGAGGCATATAGAAAGCATGGGCACACCAGGGCCTCTAGCTACCACAAATAAACTCGACATATGCCCCACCTAGTGCATTTGGCTTACGTGGGTATTGGGGAATCAAACCTGAGTCTTTGGGCTTTGTAGGCAAGTGCCTTAAGTGCTGAGTCATCTCTCTAGCCCTCAAAATATTCTTAATATAGCAATTGTTCTACAGACAACTTACAATTCAATGCAATTCTTTTCAAGTGCTGAGATACCTACATTATCTTAATTTTTTTTTTTTTTTTTTTTTTTTTTTTTTCAAGGTAGGGTCTCACTCTGGCCCAGGCTGACCTGAAATTCACTATGTAGTCTCAGGGTGGCCTTGAACTCACTGTGATCCTCTTACCTCTGCCTCCTGAGTGCTGGGATTAAAGGCATGCGCCACCACGCCAGCTTTTTTTTTTGTTTTGTTTTTTGAGGTTGGGTCTCACTCTAGCTCAGGGTGGCCTCCGGAAGCTGAAGTAGGAAGATTGGTATGAGTTCAAGGTTGCTCTGAGACTGCATAGTGGATTTCAGGTCAGCCTGGGCTACATTGAGACCATACTTTAAAAAAAAAAAAAAAAAAAAAAGCCAGGCATGGTGGCACATGCCTTTAATCCCAGCCCTTGGGAAGGAGGCAGAGGTAGGAGGATCACCATGAGTTCAAGGCCACCCTGACACTACATAGTGAATTCCAGGTCAGCCTGGGCTAGAGTAAAACCCTACCTGGAAAAACAAAACAAAACAACAACAAAAAAAAAATAGACCTGGCTTTAAGACTCTTAGTAAATTAGGTTCCTCTGTCAAGGTTTTAACTATTGGAGAAAGAGTCTTAAGATAAAGGTTTACATATAAGTGTTTAATTTCCAAAGATGAGGTAACGACATTGTGACTTTAAAGATAGCTCCTGTTTCATTTATGCTAATTCTATCAAGTGGTCATCACTAGGTTTAATCACTTATGTCTAAGTGAATTAATTTCAGTCACTATGACCTTTATCCACCTGTTAGGTAAAATATGTTGGGATAGCTTGCCTAAGCTTGAAGGGACAAAGACAAACTTAATCAATGTTTGACTAATGTGACTCCATTTTGTGTACTCTGCCATTTTGTGCTTAACCACTCACCCAGCCCCAATTCTAAGAAAAACCACAAAAATTTCCCTTGAAATGGGATACCTTCCAGTGAGTTGTTGGCCAAGGAGGTCACAGATACCCCCAAAACATTATAGGCCATTGCTGAGGCCTTTGGTTTCCCACCAGGAATAGATGGTAAGACCCTATTGCTGAAGACTTCACATACTTGGGCGGCAAGTTCACTGAGAAAACCTGCTGGAGCTGAGTTGAAAGCCTCCTCCATGTGGACCAGCTGACAAAAAGCTGGAAAAAGCTACACTGCATACAGTTCAATGGGAGAGAGAAAACACCAGTGAAGGTACTCAACAGTGAACACTGCAAGTTTTAAATTTGGGCAGCCAGGCCAAATGAGCCAATGGTGCAATTAGTGGCATGTCTGTTATGGGGAAACCAACTGCTCTCTAATTGGACTGGAGGCCCACTCCATGGGAGGGAATACATCCCTGATACTGAAAACCTACAACAGGGTGGTCATGAGCCCTAGGGGTATAACGTCTGCTGTTGTCTGACTAAATGTATATACTATGTTCACCAAACTGCCCAGTAAACACTTCTCTTAATGTCTACACCCATATATTAATGCTGCTCTCACTTGTGGTTAGAAGAGCTTCTTTTTTCAGATGGTGGCAACCTTGGGATGACTCAGAAGGCACCATGGTGCTGAGAAGAAGGGACAGAGGAGTGCTCAGCACTGAAACATCTCAAAACCACCTTCCAAGGCTCAGGGTCCATTGTGGAAGATGGGGCAGAAAGAATGTAAGAGCCAAAGGAAGAGTAGGACTCCTTACAACGTGCTCCTCCAGACACAAAATGGCCTGGATATCCATGACCTCACAGTGCCTGACACTACCTACACAAGACCATCATAATAGGAGGAAAAGATCATGACATCAAACTGAAAAGAGAGACTGATTGAGAGGAGGAGGGGATATGATGGAGAGTGAAATTTCAAAGGGGAAAGTGGGGGGAGGGAGAGAAGTACCATGGGATATTGTCTACAATTAAGAAGTTGTCAATAAAAAATTAAAAAAAAAAAATTTCTCTTGAGCTAGAGAACAAACAACTCCTGCCTCCTGATAATATAAAAATAAAATAAAACCTTGAAGTTTTTTAGTGTCCTAACACTGCAAATAACATGGGGGGGCTTCCACCAGTCACATCAAGGGTCACTCTGTTCTCCCTAGGTAAAATGTCCTTACAGCTGTTTGTGATTTTTCCCTTTAAAAACCCTGCTTGCCTACCCTTCAGAGGAGAAGTTCAGTTTCTGATACTGGCTGCTTCCCTGATCGATCAGAATTGATTGGCTTTAATACAATCTTCATAAGCTTGAGCTCAAACCTCCACGTCTGTCTCCATTACTGCACAATTCTCGAACCCTAACAACGTTTATCAATTTTAAGTCATGGGTAAGACATAAAATTGTTTTATGTTAATAAAAATTCCTATTATCGGGTGTTCGCAGCCGCCGCCGCTCTCTAATGCCAGCGCCGCCTTCTAGCACGCCGAGCTTGCAGCCGTAAGGAGAAGGGGGGTAGGTGAGGAGGTCTCTATACCATGGCTCTTACAAAGCAGACTGCCCGCAAATCCACTGGTGGTAAAGCACCCAGGAAACAACTGGCTACAAAAGCGGCTCACAAGAGTGCGCCCTCGGAGGCAGAGGTAGGAGGATCGCTGTGAGTTCGAGGCCACCCTGAGACTGCATGGTTAATTCCAGGTCAGCCTGGATCAGAGTGAGACCCTACCTCGCAAAAAAAAAAAAAAAAAAAAAAAAGAGAGAGCGCCCTCTACTGGACGGATGAAGAAACCTCATCGTTACAGGCCTGGTACTGTGGCACTCGGTGAAATTAGACGCTATCAGAAGTCCACTGAACTTCTGATTCGCAAACTGCCCTTCCAGCGTCTGGTGCGAGAAATTGTTCAGGACTTCAAAACGGATCTGCTCTTTCAAAGTGCAGCTATTGGTGCTTTGCAGGAGGCAAGTGAGGCCTATCTGGTTGGCCTTTTTGAAGATACCAACCTGTGTGCCATCCATGCCAAACGTGTAACAATTATGCCAAAAGATATCCAGCTAGAACGCCGCATACGCGTGCTTAAGAGTCCACTATGGCCGGGCGTGGTGGCGCACGCCTTTAATCCCAGCACTTGGGAGGCAGAGGTAGGAGGTTCGCCGAGAGTTCGAGGCCACCCTGAGACTACATAGTTAATTCCAGGTCAGCCTGGACCAGAGTGAGACCCTACCTCGCAAAAAAAAAAAAAAAAAAAAAAAAAAAAAAAAAAAAAAGAGTCCACTATGATGGGAAACATTTCATTCTCAAAAATAATTTTTTTTTCTCTTCCTGTTATCCATAGTTCTGAACGTTAGATATTTTTTTTCCATGGGGTCAGAAGGTACCTAAGTATATGATTGCGAGTGGAAAACTAGGGGACAGGAATCAGGTATTGGCAGTTTCTTCATTTTCATTTGTGTGTGGATTTTTAATATAAATGCGGGGATGTAAAGCATTAATGCAAGTCAAAATGTTTCAGTGAACAAGTTTCAACAGTTCAACTTTATAACAATTATAAATAAACCTGTTAAATTTTTCTGGACAATGCCAGCATTTGGATTTTTTTAAAAGTAATTTTAAAGTAAATTTCTTATTGATGGCAGCTAAATGGTGTTTGTAACATTTTTATCATACAGTAGATTCCATCCATTCACTATACTTTTCTGAGTTATCCTACATGCAAGAACATGTTTTTAATGTTGTCTGTCTTCTGTGCTGTTCCTGTAAGTTTGCTATTAAAATACATTAAACTAAAAAAAAAACTATTATTGGACTGGAGAGATGGCTTAGCAGTTAAGGCGCCTGCCTCCTAAGCCTAAAGAACGCTGGTTCCAATCTCCAGGTCCCACTTTAGCCAGATGCAGTGACACAAGGGTGCAATGTCGCACTTGACCACAAGGGGGCGCACTCATCTGGATTTTGTTCGCAGCAGCTGAGAGGCTGCTGGCGTGCCCATGTCTGTCTTCCTCTCCCTCTCTCTCTGTCTCTCTCTGTGTCTCTCTCAAAAAAAAAAAAATCCTAATTATACAGAAGATCAATTACTATGCAAGCTTAAGCTAAAAACATTGGTTGTCAAACAGTGCTCTTTCTAAACAGATTTGTCAAGGATTGCATTAGAGCTTAGCTTTTTGGCTCAACAATGACCAGACTGCTCTATTATATGTTAAGTAACTGTCTCATTTCTGGCATCTCAAATCCAGTGCTTATAACAAAATTAATTCTTAAGACATATTCCCTAATTTAGGGTACAGCTTCATGGTCCTCATCTGAGAGAAATAATTTCAAGCTCTGTGGTTCTGTTTCCAATGTTCCCTGGGTAATTGGTACCCACACAGGTATCTGGACTAATCACAGGTGTTTTCAAACAGAGGTGCCAAGATTTTATACTGTTTTACTTTTCTTTTTGCTGACAATTTCTGGGTTAAATTAATTGGGTTATTTTCAAGACTGGTAACATGTTCTGCCTGCATTTATAGCTATTAGATATTTAAAGGATAAGATGTGCCTACTTTCTATGCTTCAGATATGCCCTATGCTGCCACAGGACAACTAAACTTAAAAAGATTGGACAAAATGAATTTAAGCTCTTGTGCCATTCTTTTTAAAAAATATTTTTAAATATTTTTATTTTATTTGAGAGAGAGAGAGAGAGAGAGAGAGAGAGAGACAGAAATAGGTAGATAGAGAGAGAGAGAGAATGAGCACACCAGGGCCTCCAGCCACTGCAAATGAACTCCAGATGTGTGTGCCCCCTTGTGCATCTGGCTTACGTGGGTACTAGGGAGTCGAACCTGGGTCCTTTGGCTTTGCAGGCAAGCGCCTTAACTGCTAAGCCATCCCTCCAGCCCTCTTGTGCCATTCTTTAACTAGATCTGTTTTAGTAATCCAATGTGCTATATATGTACATACATCCAGGATGGTGTCACTTCCTTTCTAAGTGTTCTAATAACCTAACAACCTATGTAGAAGCCAAAGCCAATTGGATTCACCAGAGCTAAAAAGGCCAGTATTTTGGTCCCTCTCAGATCATGAGGCCACTGGAGATGATGGGACACTTCTATACTGGCCCCCTGGTAAGTCACCTGCCTTCCTGATCAGGGAGGATAACGAGACCCAGAAACAAAAAAGTCATTATGAAACAAGAGAGTCACAACTGAGGGGAAATCAGTCCTGGCTTCCCAAAGAAGAGAAACTTCTTGGCCAGCAGGGCCCTGGCTCATCCTAACAGACAACACCAGTATTGGAGAAGCTATAGGACTACTCCTGGGTCCCTAAACTCTCCTTTGGAGAGTCATTAGTGACCTCCAAAATTCATCCTTGATTAATTTTTCCTATCTGCTTGGTCTTAAACACTCAGAGAGAAATGTATAATCAAAGATAAAGGGATTCCTCAAATATATGAATGGCCTAGTCAGTAACACAAGAGCTTTCCAAGAGGGGAAACAAACAAGGTCTTAAGACATGTTGTCCCCATCGCTAATAGTTCTAATTCTATAATAAGAAAAAACAACCATAGACATCAAAATGGTTATTTTCAAATCTAAAATAAATCTGGATGACTCTGACCAAGGGTTGCTTAAAAAGACTTCCTTATACTGGGAACAATGGTGAGTCCCTTCTATTTTAGCTTTTATTATTATTGTTGTTGTTTATTTATTTATTTGAGAGCGACAGACAGAAAGAAGTAGAGAGATAGAAAGAGAGAGAGAGAATGGGTGCACCAGGGCCTCCAGCTACTGCAAATGAACTCCAGATACATGCGCCATCTTGTGCATCTGGCTTATGTGGGTATTGGGGAATTGAGCCTTGAACTGGGGTCCTTAGGCTTCACTGGCAAGCGCTTAACTGCTAAGCCATCTCTCCAGCCCCTGGTGAGTCCCTTTCTAACTTGTGCCAGGACATCATTAAATGAGCCCTGGGATCAAAAATATGTTGCAAGAGCCAGGTGTGGTGGCGCATGCCTTTAATCCCAGCACTTGGGAGGCAGAGGTAAGAGGATTGCTATAAGTTTGAGTTCACCCTCAGACTACATAGTGAATTCCAGGTCAGCCTGGGCTAGAGTGAGACCCTACCTTGAAAAAAACAAATATAGATAGATGATAGATAGATAGGTAGATAGATAGATAGATAGATAGATAGATAGATAGATAGATAGATAGATTAGATAGATGGCAGAGTCCTACTGGCACCCAGTACCAACATTTGGCCCTGGTTACCCCCAGGACAAATTTAAAAGATATACTCTGTGGCTGGAGAGATTGCTTAGTGGTTAAGGCATTTGCTTGCAAAGCCAAAGGATCTCAGTTTGACTCTTCAGGATCCATGTAAGCCAGATGCACAAGGGGGGGCACATGCTTCTGGAGTTTGTTTTCCGTGGCTAGAGGCCCTGGTGTGCCTATTTTCTCTCTCTCTTTCAAATAAATAAATAAATAAAATATATTAAGAATATATAGAATACACACACACACACACACACACACACACTCTGGAAGGCTATTATACAAAATATGGTATATTCATCATTATTAAGGTTAAATGTTGTGTTTGTATTTCTGATAACTCTGCCAATATCTTATCTGCCTTACAAGCCATACAGAAACAGATTCAGGCCATATCAAACACTACTGTGCCATTCAATGAACAGTTCTGGAAGAAAATCTCAGCCCGTTCATGCTCAGATGGTCCTGAGACAATCCAACTCCATCTACCTGGGTTCCCTGGAATGCTCCCCAAGGCCTAGAAGTCAACAAGAAGGAAAACCTTAATGGCCACCAGTTTGCTATGTGCTCAACTCTCATAAACTCTTTACTTTTATTCTTTTTCCCCTAAATATTCTTCTAAGACTATCTTCCTGCACTCCATCAATACACTTTTGGGGTCCTTTAGAATAGTTCCCCTCTCTGGGAGAGACCCTCTAACTGCCATATTGCTACACCCCCATTCAGGTGGAAGTAGTTCAAGATATGACATCATTGCCTTCTGTCCTCTAACAGCAGTTAGAATGTCTTCTCATGAGAGGCGGGACCTCTGAAGGTATAAAAAAGGCAGGAAAGCTTGCACTTGCTAGAAATCAAAGATGATCTGACTTCTTATCTCTTGTCTACTTCCCTAGACCTGTTTTTCTTTTCTTTTCTGTTTAAATTATTTATGTATGTATGTATGTATTTATTTATTTATTTATTTATTTATTTGAGAGAGAAAGAAAGAGAGAATGGGTGCACCAGGGCCTCCAGCTATTGCAAAGGAATTCCAGACACATGCATCCCCTTGTACATCTGGCTTATGTGGGTCCTGAGGAATTGAACCGGGATCCTTGGGCTTCGCAGGCAAATGCCTTAACTGCTAAGCCATTTCCCCAGCCCTTCTTTTTTTCTTTTCTTTTCTCTTATCTTATTTTATTTTTGTTTTTTTGAGGTAAGGTCTCACTCTAGCCCAGGCTGACCTGGAATTCACTATGTAGTCTCAGGTAGCCTCGAACTCACAGTGATCCTCCTACTTCTGCCTCCAGAGTGCTGGGATTAAAGGCGTGCACTACCATGCCTGGCTTTCTTTTCTTTTTTAAAAAAATATTTTGTTTTTATTTGTTGCAGTCCCCCCCAAGGCCAGCTCAGGAGGGACTGCAGGGTCTCTGCCGAGTTGGGGTGAGCAGCGCAGAGTCATGACACAGACTCTGGGAGTTGGGTGAAAGCGGGAAGCGAGCCACCGCAAACTCTTTTATTCAGGAAGTGCACGTGGGTTTTAAGGGGCTGCTAATCCTTGTATGGGGTGGTCCCCTTTTTGTGACCAATGACAGCCTGTCTCTGGATAGGACATCTCGTAGCAGGCTTCTTGCGAGCATGGGACTGTAACTGTTGTCACACCAAGCCTGCACAGAACACCATTTCCACAGAAGCCACTTCCTGTTTTCTTCTGCCATGTGGTCTGGCTAGGACCAGGCCTATATTGTGCCATACATTTATTTATTTATTTATTTATTTATTTATTTATTTATTTATTTAAGAGAGACAGAGACAGAGACAGAGAATGGGCATGCCAGGGCTTACAGCCACTGCAGTTGAACTCCAGATGCATGTGCCACTTTGTACATCTGGCTTATGTGGGTCCTGGGGAATTGAACTGAGGTCCTTTGGCTTTGCAAGAAAGTGCCTTAACCGCTAAGCCATCTCTCCAGCCCTAGACCTGTTTTTCCACAAACAACCTGGACCCTCTCCTGGGAGGGAGGTCTTTCATAGGATTTAAACATTGTGGTTGGTCAAGTTCAGCCTCCAGAACTTGGTGTCAGGGCTAGCCTCTTCCTGAGACAGCCCCTATCCCTAACCAACCAGCTGTCCCTCTTGTTCACCTGAAGACAGCCCACCACTATAAGGTTATAAATACCTTTGCAAGAGGAGGGCAGGCTCTCTGACCACTTGGAAACTTCCAGCTGTGGGTGAGTTCTTCTCTTGGCTGGGCCTGGCCTGACTTGGCCTAGGCCCAGCCAGGATGGCCCCCTAGTCCTTACTCCCCACGTGGATTCTTTTTTTTTTTTTTTTGAGGTAGGGTCTCACTCTAGTCCAGGCTGATCTGGACTTCACTATGTAGTCTCAGGTTGGCCTCAAATTCATGGCAGTCCTCTTACCTCTGCCTCCCAAGTGCTGGTATTAAAGGCGTGTGCCACCATACCCAGCTCCACATGGGTTCTTTATCCCCTTCAGCTCTCCACATGGCAGGAGCTCCTTGAATTTTTTTTCTCTCTTTTCCTTCTGTGTTTCTTTTTCCCCAGGTCCTCCACATGGGATCTCTAGCCACATCAGTGCCTTTCTTTGGCTCTTCATTTCCTTCAATAAATATAATAATTTAATTTAAAAAATTCGGCTGGAGCTGGGCATGGTGGTGCACGCCTTTTATTTTAACACTTGGGAGGCAGAGGTAGGTGAATCACTGTGAGTTCAAGGCCACCCTGAGACTACATAGTGAATTCTAGGTCAGCCTGGGCTAGAGTGAGACCCTACAATGAACCCCCCCCCAAAAAAAAGCCAGGTGTGGTGGGGCATGCCTTTAATCCCAGCACTCGGGAGGCAGAGGTAGGAGGATCACCATGAGTTCAAAGCCATCCTGAGACTACATAGTTAATTCCAGGTCAGCCTGAGCCAGAGTGAGACCCTACCTCGAAAAACCAACCAAACAAACAAACAAAACAACAACAACAACAACAAAAAAACCAAAAAGACCCCCCCCAAAAAAATTGTGCTAAAGAGATGACTTAGCAGTTAAGGTGCTTGCCTATGAAGCTTAAGGACTCAGGTTCAATTCCCCAGTACCCATGTAAGTCAGATGCACAAGGTGGCGCGTGTGTCTGGGGTTTGTTTGCAGTGGCTGGAGGCCCTGGTGCACCCATTCTCTCTCTATCTGCCTTTCCCTCTACTAAATAAAATATTTTCTAAAAATGGGGCTGGGCAGATTGCTTAGCAATTAAAGTCACTTGCTTGCAAAGCCTGTTAGCCTGAATTCAATTCCCCAGTACCCACATAAAGCCAAATGTACAATGTGGCACATGCATATGGAGTTTGTAGTAGAGGCCCTGGTAACACCCCACCACATACACACAATATCTCTCTCTCTCTCTTTCTCTCACTCTCTCTTTCCATCTCTTCCTCTCTCTCTCTCTCTCTCTCTCCCTTAAAATAAAAAAATATATTTTTTTGTGGGGTAGGGTCTCACTTTAGCTCAGGCTGACCTGGAATTTACTATGTAGTCTCAGAGTAGCCTTTGAACTTATAGTGATCCTCCTACCTCTGCCTCCCAAGTGCTGGGATTAAAGGTGTGATGTGTGTGTGTGTGTGTGTGTGTGTGTGTGTGTGTGTGTGTATTTGTATTTATTTATTTGAGAGAGAGTGAGTGGGAGAATATGAATATGAATATGGGCATGCCAGGGCTTTCAGCTGCTGCAAATGAACTCCAGATGCATGTGCTACCTTGTGCATCTGGTTTACATGGGTTCTGGAGAATCAAACCTGGGTCCTTTGGCTTTGCAGGCAAACACCTAACCACTAAGCCATCTCTCCTGTGTAAAGTATATATTTTTTAATTCCTAGAAGCTGGGCCACAGTAACCTATACCTATACTCTCATCACTGGAGAGGCTGAGTTAGGAGGAGCAACATAAATTTGAGGCCAGCCAGGGACAGAGTAAGACCCTGACTAAAAAATCAAAATAATAAATAAATAAATAAATATTCCAATGTATAAAGGACACCCTACAGAAAGCAGTGAGGCATGCTACCAAGAGATGTGTTTGGCAAGGGATCACTAAGACTATATATAGCATCCTTACTCATAATAAGATACAGAAAAACAGAGGCTGAGATGGTGGCTCAACAGTTAAAGGTGCTTGCTTGCAAGCCTGCCACCTTGAGTTTAATTTCCCAGCACCCACATAAAGCTGGACACAAAGTGGAGCGTGAATCCCAGCATGCCTGTGTCAAAGGTGGTGGAGCCAGGACAGTCCTGAAGCTTGTGGGCCTATCCAGAAACAAAACAACAAGAAAATAGACCTTGTTTCAAAAAGCGGGAAGAGGGGGCTGGAAAGATGGCTTGGCAGTTAAGGCGCCTGCCTGCAAAGCCTAAGAATGCCCGTTCGAATCTCCAGGTCCCACATTTAGCCAGACACAAAAGTGACACAAGGGCACAATGCTGTGCTTGCCCACAAGGGGGCACATGCACCTGGAGGTCCTTCACAGCGGCTGAGTGGCTGTTGGCATGCCCATTCTCTGTCTCTCTCTGTCTCTGTCTCTCTCAAAAAAAAAAAAAAAAGTGGGAAGGAGGGCTCATTCTCCTGTTGCTGTTTGCCACCTGCTGTGGCAGGAGGTTATGTCCAGCCAGCTCATGCCATCTTTTCCCTGTCATCATCGAGCTTCTCCTAGACTATGCTTTTATGAGGAAACCAGGGTTCAATTCCCCAATTCCCAGGTAAAGCTAGATGCACAGTTGGCATATGTGTCTGGAGTTCATTTGCAGTGCCTGGAGGGCCTGGCATGTCCATTCTGTCTCCCTCCCTCTCTCTCATAAATAAATAAATATATATATGTACATATATATATATATATATATATATATATATATATATATATTTTTTTTTTTTTTTTTTAAAGTACCAGGCGTGGTGGCACACGCCTTTAGTCCCAGCATTCGAGAGGCAGAGGTAGGAGGATTGTTATGAGTTCGAGGCCACCCTGAAGCTACATAGTGAATTCCAAGCCAGCCTGGGCTAGAGCGAAACCCTACCTCAAAAAACCAAAAAACAAACATAAAAAGAAGCATCTATAAGAACTAAAAATATACTCTGCCTCAATTGTAACTGGTAAAATGTAAAAGTAAGCCTTACAGAAGAGAAGAGAAGAGAAGAGAAGAGAAGAGAAGAGAAGAGAAGAGAAGAGAAGAGAAGAGGAGAGGAGAGAAGAGAAGGGAGGAGGGGAGGGGAGGGGAGGGGAGAGGTTTTTCTTGGCTGTGTTGCAGAGAATGCACTCCATCATGGTGGGAATGCATGGCAGCTGGGAGACTAGCAGCAGCTTCTCAGGAAGCATCCTAGAGTATGCCTTCAGTGACCCACCTCTCTCAGCCAGGCTTCCTGCCCCAAAGGTTCCACAATGTCCCAAAACACTGTCACTAGCTGAGGACCAAGTGTTCCAACACACCAGCCTGCGAGGGACATTTCGCATCCACAAAAATAGCCTCAAATCTTTCTCTCCTCTCTCTCTCTCTTTCCCTTTCTCTCTCTCTCTATCTCATACACACATCTGTCTCAAGATAGCTCACTCTATAGGTAGCCCAGGCTAACCTGGAACTTATGACAGTCCTCCCGCCTCAGCCTTCGAAGTGCCAAGATTACATGCTATCATGCCTGATGTCTTCCTTTCTCATTTATGTTTGTTTGTTTTTTTTTTTTTGGTTTTTCGAGGTAGGGTCTCACTCTGGTCCAGGCTGACCTGGGATTAACTATGTAGTCTCAGGGTGGCCTCGAACTCTCGGAGATCCTCCTACCTCTGCCTCCCGAGTGCTGGGATTAAAGGCGTGCACCACCACACCCGGCTCCTTTCTCATTTATGACATTTATTGTTGCCTACTTGGCCCATCCAGCAGGGTGTTATCTCAAGATTCTTATTTAGTTACTTTTGCAAAGACCTTGTCACAGTTGCACTTTGCAGGGTTTAGGACATGCATCATGTCCTAATCCCTGCATCCAACCCATTTTATTTGCAAAGAAAACAATAAAAACAAACAAATCACTGGGTGATACCAAGTGTCAGAGAGGAGATGGAACTGTTACAGAAAACTGAGACACACAGAACTGGCACCAGAGTCAGAGTGGAGAATTGAGATGTTTATTTTCATACCAGCATGGGCCCAGGGACCCCCCCCCCCCCGCTTTTTAGCTGCTCACAGGTTATATAGATGCTTTTACATCATCTAGGACTCTTTACATTATTGGTGGGCCTCAGAGCACCTGTCTGGTGCCAGGGGCCTTAGTCTGTGATAAGCAAGTTTTACAAAAGCAGAAAGCATCAACTTGAGGGAGTAGCTTGCAGCTGTGCCCCGGAGATAAAAACAGTAAAAGCAAACAAACACCAGGCTGAGTCACAGTACAGAATAGGAACTGTACAGCCTTGAGGCAGGGGTTTCAGGGCCCTGTCGTTCTCTGAGTTAGATTTTCTGACTTAAATTCTTATCATTCCTATCTCAGAACAAAGGGGAATGCCGATGCAGTGCCAGGCAGAGTTACAGTCAGTGAGTGTCTTGGAGGTGATGAGGCCCCACATAGCAATACCTGGGAAAGCTGAGAAGGCAACACCCTACCTGTGTCACTCCCAGACACACCCTATAGACATTGATGCATGTTTGTAAGCATTACACAAGAAGTCCCTAAATGCCCATAAGGAATCTGGGATGGGAAGTATTTTCTCAACCAACTCAACATGTCCTAGCACAAGAAAACCTCAGAAACTCAGCCTGCAGGAAGGAGGAAAGCTATAGATGTTTAAGTAGACTGTGACTCTGTAAGGAAAGTATAAGAGAAAAGTGAAAGAGAACACTGGACTTGGTGTCTACAGACTGTTTATTGGGGGGTACAGCGAGGGGCCGCAGCCTTCCCTCAGGATGAAGGCTGAAGAGCTGAGCTAGGCTGGGGTTCAAGTTTATGAGGAGGACCCTAAGAAAAACAGACAGTGCCAGCTGCAGGTCCAAGGCAAGTACATAAGGAACTGTAGTTATTTGCATCCTTGCTCAGAATAAGCTTTTTCAAGGTTTTCTGAGTTAAGGGAAGTTTATCACTCAGGGGAGTTGTTGGGCCTGTCAAGGCTGCTTCTTTATGACCTAGTCTTAGGGATAGTTATTAACTGTTTAGTTCCCTCTGGTTTTTAGAAAACACTATTAACCCTTCAGACTCTTTTTGTCTGAAGTTTATTTTATTGTTTTGAGGCAGGGCCTCACTTTTTTTTGTTTGTTTGTTTGTTTTTGTTTTTCGAGGTAGGGTCTCCCTCTGGTCCAGGCTGACCTGGAATTAACTATGTAGTCTCAGGGTGGCCTCGAACTCTCGGCAATCCTCCTACCTCTGCCTCCCAAATGCTGGGATTAAAGGCGTGCGCCACCATGCCCGGCCAGGGCCTCACTTTAACCCAGACTGACCTGGAGCTCAGGACCTCAAACTCACAGCAATTCTTCTACCTCAGGCTACTGATGCAGGATTTGGGGGTCAGGAAGGGTCTCTAAGAATTAATAACCCCCAAGATTTGGGTTCAGTTCTACCTTTAATACAGAATTAATAAAGATGCATTCAAGAAGGATACATTATGAATTATGATGTTTATTTAGGGAGAAATCACACATGGTGGGGCTTATTTAAGGGAGATTGAGGTTGAGGAAGGGGGATTAAATACGTGGGGAGTAGGAAACATGCTGTCATGTGGAAACAATGTATAGTTTATAAGGTTCATTTAAGAGAAGTTGAGGTCTTTAGAAAAAGACTGGAGCAGAGCTGCAAGCATGTAGAGGAAAGATCTTAGATGTATAGGTAGAGAGACTTAGGAAGAACACACATGGCATCCATGTGGAAGATTTGGAGACCAAAGGAAAATCATGTATGTTATCAAAGTGAGAAGTTATCCCAAACTGTAAAGCAGAGTCACACAGCAGAAACCTTTAGATCAAGAAACAATGCTATGCTCTCCTACCCCCCAGGGCTGGGTGGGGGTAGAGACCAGATGCACACATGTCTGAGCAACACAGGGTAACACACACACACACACACACACACACACACACACCCACACACCCGGGGTTGATCCAGAAGAGAAGAGAGGGTGGGGCTGTAGTCTTTATAGAGTCAGATTCAGGTATACGAGGGGAAGACCCAATTGGCTAGTAAATTTGGAGGATGCACCTGAGGGTCAGCCCATCCACTAGACCGTGGGTAGCAGAGGGTACTGTAGATCGGTTGATCAGACACGAGTTCCATTTCTGCCAAGAATTCTGTTGTGCCGGGGCCAGGGGGCATGCGAGGTGGAATCTCATGGTTTTTTTTTTAGGTCTCAATCCCTAACTGAAACGGTCTAAAAAAAAAAAAAGCTAAGGCCGGGCGTGGTGGCGCACGCCTTTAATCCCAGCACTCGGGAGGCAGAGGTAGGAGGATCGCCGAGAGTTTGAGGCCACCCTGAGACTACATAGTGAATTCCAGGTCAGCTTGGACCAGAGTGAGACCCTACCTCAAAAAAAAAAAAAAAAAAAAAAAAAAAAAAAAAAAAGCTAGTTTTCTCCTATCCTCCTTCACTGGGTAGGAAGCCAGGGGCCTGGAAACGGCTGTTTTCTCTCCCAGAGAAGGCCCCCTTACTTGGACACTCAGTAGCTCAGCCTTCTTCCCTCCTTCCTCAGGATTAAGACTATAGCATTTGATGGCCTGGTGGGAACCATGCTGGCTCTATGTAAGGAATGCATTTCTTACAGTTCTATGGGACCAGCCAGCTGTAAGGGCTGGACTTTCCTGCTGGTGGACAGCCTCCTTCCTGCCATTCCTTACCCAGGGAGATGGGGACAGTGGCAGCCAGCTCTCCACTATCTTTTCCTTTTCTTCTTCTTGTGTATGTGGTATGTGTATATGTATGTGCACATATTCATATGTGTGGATGTACATGTGTGTGTAGGTATGTGTGTGTAGGTATGTGTGTGTGTGTGTGTGTGTGTGTGTGTGTACATGCGTGGAGGCCAGAGATCAACATGGAGTGTCTTCCTCAATGACCCTCTACCTTATTTTTCAAGCAAGGTGTGGTAGTTTGAATGGATGTCCCCCAATAGAGTCAGAAGTTTTATTCAAGCTTATAACTTGTGTCACTGTGGGCAGATCCTAGGCTCCAGTTAGTTCTAAGGTGTGAGGGCAGATCTGGGGAATTCCAGCCTAACATTTACAGAGTTCTCAAGCTCTACCTGGGGTTCCTGGAGTGTGGCTTGCTTATGGTACTGCTGGTGGTATCTCTGCCTGCATGGACCTGTGAAAGGAGGCCAGCTTCTTCTGCCACTATGGAACTTCCCCTGGATCTGTAAGCTTCAATAAATTCATTCCTCCCATAACTTGTGGCTGGTTTGAGGTTCATTTCAGCAATGTGAAGCTGACTGCTGCAGAATTGGTGCCAGAAAGTGGGTTGTTGCTGTGTGAAGAATCTGACCATGTGATTTTGGTCTTTTGGCATTTTTGTTTTGGAGGAATGGGCAAGGACTTGGTACTTGCAACTAAAAGATGCCTTCAAGGGTGGTAAGCCAAGTTTTATAGACTATTCTGGTTAAGAGTTTGAAAATGCTAAGTACAGAGAGAATTGTATTTGGAGGTTTTGCTTATGAACTTTCTAAGGGGAAGGAAAGATGGCAGACTACTTTATTGGAACTGGGCTACTGGCATAAGGGCTGACTGCATTCTGCTGCTCATGCCCAGAAAATGTGATCAAGGGTAAATTTGTAATGGACTGATGTGCTTAGCTAAAGATATGGAACTGAGAAATTTAAGATTTAAAGTTGGAAGAACTCAAACAAGTTTAAAATTACTGACACTGAGACTGGTTGCTAAAGCTGCTATTGTTAAGGCGATATTACCATGATTAAGGATTGCCCAACTGCTTTACATTGAAACCATGGACAGGATGCTTGAGGGAAGACTGAGTGATAGAATGGTAGAAATGCAAACTCTTTTGACAGGAGTTGACTGAAAGGAGGGAACCTGCACTTCAAGGTCATAATTTATTCCATCCCTGAATTAAGAATATGGTTGTGGGGATGGAGAGATGGCTTAGTGATTAAGGCCCTTTCTTGTGAAGCCTAAGGACTCATTATAGCAGACAGCTTCAGGTTCGCTGAGATGAACTTCCAGACCAGGCACAGTTATGGAGGAAGGGATATTATTTATTGAAGCTTACAGATCCAGGGGAAGTTCCATAAGGGCAGAAGAAGTGGCCTGCTCTCCACAGGACCAGGCAAAAGAGAAAAAGCCAACCAGCCACCACAGCACACAAAGCAAAACTCTACAGCCAAAAGGTCACACAGCACACTTCAGGAACTCCTGCTAGGCACATTTGCATATCTTTACAATGGAATCTCAAACCCACACCATTACCACCTTAAGACTGGCCCCCAGTGACATTGCCTCTAGCAAGGTGATTGCAGATGCAAACTATAACTAGTAAAACACTGAATATATTGGGGGACATATATTCAAACTACCACACTCATGTTCAACTCTCCAGACCCCATATAAGCCAAACGCACAAGGTGATGCAAGCATGCAAGGTTGCACATGCACACAAGGTGGGTCACGCATCTGGAGTTCGATTGCAGTGGCCGGAGGCCCTGAAGCACCACGTCCTTCTCTCTATGTCACATAAAAAAAAATACCCTCCAGGGCTGGAGAGATGGCTTAGCAGTTAAGGCGCATGCTTGACAAGCCTAAAGATCCCGGTTCAATTCTCCAGGTCCCATGTAAGCCAGATGCACAGTGAGGTGCATGCGTCTGGAGTTTGTTTGCAGTGGCTAGAGGCCCTGGCACACCCATTCTCACTCTCTCTATCTCTCTTTCCCTCTGTCTGTCTCTAATAAATAAATAAATAAATAAATAAATTAATTAATTAATTAAATACCCCCAAAAAGTGGGCATGGTGGTGCATGTCTTTAATCCCAGCACTTGAGAGGCAAAGGTAGGAGGATTGCTGTGAGTTCAAGGCCACCCTGAGACTACATAGTGAATTCCAGATCAGCCTGGGCTAGAATGAGACCCTGCCTTGAAAAGCTAAAAAAAAAAAAAGAATATGGCTGTGTCCTGCACATCTGAAATTGGTTTTAGGAGCATGAAAAATGTGTGGAGCGGGTCATGATGTGTACATGGTTCCAGGAGCTGCTGTTGAGATGCGGCATGAGGAGGAGCATGATGACCCTGATAGGACAGTGGAGTCATTGGACGATGGGCCATGGTTTGCATGAAGATGTTTTGGACATACCAGGACTGTGCAAGGGCTACCATGGAATGCTGGGATGGAAGTTTTTCCCTGGTTACTCAGCCATCTGGAGGGGCGAAATTATAAAATCTGGAGACTGTCAGCCACTGGTTATGATATCAGACTTGAACTGCAGATGTTTGGTGTTTGCTTGATGGTTATTAAGTTTGCATTGGTCCAGTCTCTCCTTGTTACATCTTATAGCAGTTGGAAATGTTGACTCTGTGTTTATTTGTTGGAAGTATGTAACTTGTTTGATTTTACAGGACTCACAGCTAAGAGACATTCTTGAATCTCAGATGAGACTTGGGACTTTGGAACTATTTTAAGTTGGTAAGAACTACAGGACCTTTGAACTTGAATGGAAAACAATATACAACGTGAGATGGTTATGAAATCTATTGGAGCCAGAGGCAGAATGTGGTGGTTTGAATAGATGTCTCCCAATAGATTCAGGAGTTTTATTCAAGCTTGTAACTTGGTGCCACTGTGGGCAGATCCTAGGGTCCAGCCCTAAGGTGTGGGGAGGGACCTGGAATTCCAGCCTAACATGTGCAGAGTACTCGAGTTCTGCCTGGGCTTCTCAGAGTGTGCTTGTTTGTGGTGCTACTCGTGGTAGTTTTCTCTCTGTGTGGACCTGTGAAATGGGGCCAGCTTCCACCGTTATGGAACTTCCCCTGGATCTGTAAGCTTCAATAAATCCATTCCTCCCATAACTTGTGCCTAGTTGGGAAGTTTATCCCAGCAACATGAAGCTGACTATGACACAAGGTCTCTTCCTGAATCTAGAGCTCACCAACTCAGCTAGACTAAGCTGGTCAGCAAGTCCTAGGGATCCTCCTGTCTCTGCCTGCCCAGCCCTGACATTTAAGACATGCACCACCAGGGCTGGAGAGATGGCTTAGTGGTTAAGGCACATGCCTGTGAAGCCTAAGGACCCCGGTTCAAGTCTCCAGGTCCCATGTTAGCCAGATGCACATGGTAGCGCATGTATCTGGAGTTAGTTTGCAGTGGCTAGAGGCCCTGGCAAATAAATAAATAAAAATAAAATCTTTTTTAAAAAAATAAATAAATAAAAAATAAAAAATATATATTTACTTATTTGATAGAAAGAGGCAGAGAGAGAGAGGGAGAGAATGGGTGTGCCAGGGCCTCTAGCCACTGCAAACGAACTCCAGATACATGCGCTACCATGTGCATCTGGCTAACATGGGACCTGGAGACTTGAACCGGGGTCCTTAGGCTTCACAGGCATGTGCCTTAACCACTAAGCCATCTCTCCAGCCCAAATAAATATATTTTTTAAAAAAGACATGCACCACCATGTCCAGCTTTTTTTTTTTTTTTTTTCGGGGTAGGGTCTCACTCTAGCTCAGGCTGACCTGGCATTCACTATGTTGTCTCAGGATGGCCTTGAACTCATAGTGATCCCCCTACCTCTGCCTCCCAAGTGCTTTTATGTGGGTTCTAGGGATCCAAACTCAGGTCCTCACGCTTGCTTTTCCTGTTCTAACAAAGACACTCACCCTGTCCTGAGGGTTCCATCTTTACGAGCTCACTAACCAAATGACCCCCCCAAAGGGCTGTTGGATCAGAGTCCACGCTGAACCAACTCGAGCAACATGGAAATAAAGGGAGGGAACATATGACCTCAACAGCAGGCTGTTCTTTATTGGAGAGCAAGTGAACACCAGGGGACAGCCAGCCCCATTCTGCAGGTTTGAGGCTGCTGTACTCAGAAACAGCCTAAGTGGATATTTGAAGGGACAAGCAGGGCAGAGAATGGAGGAAGGGGGGCGGAAAGGGATGTAACAGGGCCATTTCCTTTGTCGACTTGTTTTCCTAGGTAGAACTCGTAGGTTTTGTCTAGTTCTTTGATGATTGCGGGTTAGTATAGTTCCTGGGTGACCTTATCAGGTTGTGGTTGTTTACAACCCAAAAGAAATTTAAGAATTTCCTCTGTGCTAAAGCCTGTTCCAAGGCCTGCATGTCCCAGTAATTTCTGTGACTCTAATGATTGCTGGGACCCCAGGCTTATTAACCCTTACAAGGGTCACCTCCAAATTCTGTCACACTGGAACTTAAGCCTTCACGCCATAGTCACCTGTCAATCTCACTGGAGCGTCATAGCTGACTGCTTGCCTATGTAAACTTGCCATGCCCGCTCAGTGGGTTGTCACTTTATGGAAAATATACAAAAGCCTTCAGAGATAGGTACCCTCCCCTCCCTCTCCACTCAACAAATCTCACCAGGTCCTCACACTCTACCTTCAGGACCATCCCACAGCAAGATCTCCATTAGGTTCTGGAGGCATCCCCATGCGACCCCACCAGCCACCCCTATCTGCATGCCTTCAATTACAGAGGCCATTGGAAGAATCGTGGGGGTTGGTGGTGCTTCCCAGGGGGTGAGAACTCCAGGGGACATTTGGCAATGGCTGGAGATAGTTTTTGGTTGTCACAACTGGAAGGTGCTACCAGCATCTGGGGAAGCCACTGGACCTCCTGAGATTACAGGACACCCCACATGCCTAGGCTAAGTGGTCAGATTCAGGTGTACCCCCTGCATATGCAGGTGACAGAGCAGCAGCCCCACCTGGGATCATGCTGAGGATGCATTATTCCTACAGCCTGGACCTGCTGGACCAGAGCGTGCCTGTCCCCAAGGATCCACTGAGCCAGGTGTCCTCCTTACCTGGTCCGTGAGGCTACCTGTCTGGCTCTGGCCCACTTGTCCTCAGCTGAATCTGCTGTGGCTTTTCCAGTGCTGTCCATGTCACTGACATTTCCCCACGTTGCTAGCCCTGTCCTGTAGTGTTCCCGGATGCCCCTTTTGCTTTTCTACTTACCCATAGGCTGCCATTCCTCAGGACTCCTTTCGGGGCACTTTGATGGTGATGTGCAGGATGAAGACCCCCCCAGTTCATACCCCAGCGGGCTTTGGCCTGAGCTTCTGACTCACGGTCGAGATCCTGTGCTGTGGCTCTCTGGGCCCTTCTAGACATAGATGTTGAGATAAGATTTGAGGTTCTCACCTCCCAGGATACTGATCCTGTGCCTTAGCAGCAATTCATCCACCCATAACTTCAGTGGCAGCCTGCTCAGCCCCCACATCCCTCCCTCTAAATGGATCACACCCCAGTTCCCAATTCAGGTTGGTCCCTTAAAGATCTTATAGAAAAGTTGTTTTTTATCTTCCTTCTTCCCTTCCTTCCTTCCTTCCTTCCTTCCTTCCTTCCTTCCTTCCCTCCCTCCTTCCCTCCCTCCCTCCCTCCCTCCTTTCTTTCTTTCTTTCTTTCTTTCTTTCTTTCTTTCTTTCTCTTTCTTTCTTTCGAGTGTGGGTCAATTTGTGCCACAGTGAGTGTGTAGGGGTCAAAGACAACTTTTTGGGTCAGTCCTCACCTTCTACCTTGTTTGAGACAGTTTCTTGTTCAGCATTACATTTAGCAGGCTAGCTGGTCTGCAGGCTTCAGGGAAATTCTCCTGCCTCTGTCTTGCAATAGGTATGCTGGGATTACAGACACCTGCTACAGCTTCCAGCTTTGTTGTTTTTTTTTCTTTTCTTTTCTTTTCTTTTCTTTTCTTTTCTTTTCTTTTCTTTCTTTTTTTTTTTTTTTTTTTTTTTTTTTTTTTTCTAGCCCAGGCTGACCTGGAATTCACTACGTAGTCTCAGGGTGGCCTCGAACTCACAGCAATCCACCTACTTCTGCTGGGATTAAAGGTGTTGCGCCACCACGCCTGGCTCAGCTTCCACCTTTTTACATGTAGTCTGGGGATCCAAACTCAGGTACTCACGCTTGCATGATAAGTGCTTAATCTACTAAACCAGCTATCCAGCCCTGGAAAGCTTATTTATTTAAAAGTTTGTCAGGGCGTGGTGGTGCACACCTTTAATTCCAGCACTTGTGAGGCAGAGGTAGATGGATTGCTGTGAGTCTGAGGCCACCCTGAGGCTATGTAGTGAATTCCTCGAAAAACAAACAAACAAACAAACAAACAAACAAAAAAAAAACAGGGCTGGAGAGATGGCTTAGCAGTTAAGGTACTTGCCTGCAAAGCCAAAGAACCCAGGTTCAATTCCCCAGGATCCACGTAAGCCAGATGCACAAGGTGGTGTATGTGTCTGGCGTTCATTTGCAGCAACCAGAGACTCTGGTGTGGCAATTCTCTCTCTCCTCTCTTCTCTCTCTCTTTCTCTCTGTCTCAAATAAATAAAAATAAAATATTAAAAAAAAAAAAAACCATGGCTGGAGAGATGGCTTAGCGGTTAAGGCACCTGCCCACTAAGCCCAAGAACGTTAGTTCCAATCTCCAGGTCCCATGTTTAGCCAGATGCAGTGATGCAAGGGCGCAATGCTGCACTTGCCCACAAGGGGGCGCACACACCTGGAGTTAGTTCGCACTATCTGTCTTCCTCTCCCTCTCTCTCTGTGTCTCTTTCCAAAACAAAAAAACAAAAAGAAAAAAAAGAAAAGAAAAGAAAAAAAAAAAAAAAAATCTAAGATTTTTTTAAGTTCCCTGGTATTTTATTTATTCATTTATGTATTTACATATATTCATGTGTGTGTGTGTGTGTGTGTGTGTGTGTGTGTGTGTACACCAGGATCTCTTACTGCTGCAATCCAGTGCTTGTCTGGCTTTATATGTGTGGCTGGGGGATTAAACTAGGGCCAGCAGGCTTTGTAAACAAGCACCTTTAACCTCTGAACATTCTTCCCAGGACAATTTTTATTATATTTTATTATTTTTTGCTTTTTAATTTTTTTAATTTTAATTTTTTATTTGAGAGAGATAGAGATAGAAAGAGCTAGCTAGCTAGCTAGCTAGATAGAGAGAGAGAATGGGCACGCTAGCAGCCTCTCAGCTGCTGTGAACAAACTCCAGACGTGTGTGCCCCCTTGTGGGCAAGTTTGGCATTGCACCCTTGCATCACTGCGTCTGGCTCAACCTGGGATCTGGAAATTGGCATTCTTAGGCTTGGCAGGCAGGTGCCTTAACCGCCAAGCCATCTCTCCAGCCCAGTTTTGTTTATTTTGTTTATTTTATTTTTTTAGTTTTTAGTGGTAGGGTTTCACTCTGGTCCAGGCTGACCTGGAATTCACTATGTAGTCTCAGGGTGACCTCGAACTCACAGCGATCCTTCTACCTCTGCTTCCCAAGTGCTGGGATTAAAGGCGTGTGCCACCAAGCCCAGCTTTCAAAAAAAATTTTTATAGTAAATTGGCATATATTTTTTAAAGATTTTATTTATTTTATTTATTTATTAGAGAGAGAGGGAAAGAGAGACAGTGAGAGTAAGAATGGGCACGCCAGGACCTCTAGCCACTGCAATTGAACTCCAGACGCTTGGGCCCCCTTGTGCATCTGGCTTCTGTAGGACCTGGAGAGTTGAACCGGGAGCCTTTGACTTCGCAGGCATACACCTTAACCACTAAGCCATCTCTCCAGCCCCCCAATTTTTATTTATTTATTTATTAGAGACAGAAAAATGGAGAGAGAGAAAGAGAGAGAATAGGTGCACCAGGGCCTCTAGCCACTGCAAATGAACTCCAGACATATGTGCTACCATGTGTGTCTGGCTTACATGGGACCTGGAGAATCAAACTGGGGTCCTTACACTTCATAGGCATGCATCTTAACTGCTAAGCCATCTCTCCAGCCCTGCTTTTTAAAAATATTTTTAAATTTTAATTAATTTATTTATTTATTTGAAAGAGAGAGAGAGAACGGTTGTGCCAGGGCGTCTAGCCACTGCAAACGAACTCTAGATGCATGTGCCCCCTTGTGCATCTGGCTTACATGGGTCCTGAGAATTGAACCAGGATCCTTTGGCTTTGCAAGCAAACGCTTTAACTACTAAGCCATTTCTCCAGCCCCCCCCCCACTTTTTTTTATTCAGCTAGAGTCTCACTCTAGCCCAGGCTGATCTCACTCTGTAGTCCCAGGCTGGCCTCAAACTCACAGCCATCCTCCTACCTTTACCTCCCAAGTACTGGGATTAAAGGCATGTGCCACCACACCCCATTACTTATCTTTTTTTTTTTTTTTTTTTTTTTTTTTTTTTTTTTGTTGGTTTTAGGGTCTCACTCAAGCTCAGGCTGATCTGGAATTCATTATGTATTCTCAGGGTGGCCTCAAACTCATGGAGATCCTCCTACC
Organism: Orientallactaga sibirica; assembly: GCA_036365145.1. NCBI lineage: Eukaryota > Metazoa > Chordata > Mammalia > Rodentia > Dipodidae > Orientallactaga > Orientallactaga sibirica. The sequence goes on along the minus strand of JAEOAD010000042.1, from coordinate 6,793,204 downwards.
TCTGCCTCCCGAGTGCTGGGATTAAAGGCGTGAACCACCATGCCCGGCTTTTATTTTATTTTATTTTTTATTATTTTATTTTATTTTTATTTTATTATTTTGTTTTTATATTTTATATTTTATTTTATTTTATTTTATTTTATTTTATTTTATTTTATCTTATCTTATTTTATCTTATTTTGAGGTAGTAAAGGAAGATAGGGAAAAGTTAGTTCCTTTTAGGCAGTTTCAGTTAGAGACTGAGGAGACCCAGAGAACCAGGAGCTACCACTCCACATGACACCTGTGCTGACACAAGAAGAGACCTCTTGGCAGAAATGGAACGGGAGTCCGATTGAGACTGATCGACAGCGCCCCCTGCTTCCCACAGTCTAGTGCACTACCTAGATAGACAGCCCAGGTACGCTGCCCCTGGGATCCGCCCTCCAAATCTACAAATCAATCGTCTTCTTCCTGTCCTCATCTCTGCTCCACTCAGCTCAGCTCTGCTCTTCTGGCTCTACCTGTCTCTCTCCTTTGCTAGGCCACAGAAATACACACATGAGTCTGGCTTCCTCTTCACCCAGCATAATATAGTTTCTTGGTTTGGAGGACTTTCCTACTTGCTTCTGCCTTATAGTTTAGGGTAACTTTAACTTCTCACTTGGATGACATGCATGATTTTCCTCTGCTCTCCTAACCTACCACACAGGCAATTCCCTTACACTCCAGATCTACCACATGGGTGCTTTCAATAACTCACCACGTGGGTGATTTCACTAATGCTAGGTCTGCTACCTGTGTCCTTTCTTTCTTTCTTTCTTTCTTTCTTTCTTTCTTTCTTTCTTTCTTTCTTTCTTTTCTTTTGTAAGACCAAATTGGGAACTCCCCGGGCTCTGTCTCAGGAAAGGCGACACCCCAAATCACTCCAAGAAACGGTCTTGATGCAAATAGCAAGAGGGATTTTTATTCCAGCGCGCTGGGGCCCCCAGTCATACGCCACGCAGGGGTAGAGGACTGGAGACCCCGAGGGTAGAATCAGGGCAGTTTTTATTGGATTCAAACAAAGGAGAGGAGAATTTATAACATGATTGGTTAACAATTAAAAATAATGTACATGTAGTATGCTCATTGGTTATGTGGTTACTATGGCATTTTGAGCCATCTTATCTATAACTTGAGGATCACAAGTATGTATAACATTTGCTTAGTTTCTTCTGACTGGCTCATTTCAAGGATTATTTTGGGTACTGGGCAGTCTGGGGTTTTTCCAGTAACTGCAAAAATGCTGTGTCAGTTCAGCCCGGAAATAGAAACTCAGGCCTGTGAATATTCCTAGAGCCTGTCATGGCGTTACTTTAGTTCTTGCTTTTTTTTTTTTTTTTTTTTTTTTTTTACATTCTCTATTGTCCTACACCTCTATCTATATACTTTTACATTACAATCTTTCCTTTTATGGTGCAAGCAGTTCACAGAAGCCAGATAAGCAGTTAGTTAGTTCATTTTTTGTTATCTCATTAGGCCAGAGTCACATACTCAAAAGCCTGTTCTTTTTATTTAGGTTCATGCAGGAAGCAGGCTCTGAACCAGCAAGAAGGGTGATCTTCTACCTATTTGCTGGCAGAGAGCCAATTCTGGAATTTGAAGCATTTATGACTTTTTCCATCCTTTCACTTTCTCTTGCTTTATTATTATTTTTTTTTCGAGGTAGGTTCTCACTCCAGCCCAGACAGACCTGGAATTCACTCTGTATTCTCAGGCTGGCCTCGAACTCATGGCTATCCTCCTAACCTCTGCTCTCCCGAGTGCTGGGATTAAAGGTGTACGCCACCACACCTAGCTTGTAATTTCTTTCATCTTGGGGTTAACCATGAGTGTGACTCTCTTCATTACTCATTTCTCCTCTGGATTTCTTGGTTTCTGCTTTGATATCTTCCCTCTTATTTTTCCTTGAGCCTAGCCATTTGCCCTCTTAACTTCGCTCCACAGGAAAGCACATGGCAAATGCCATGTGTGTTCTTTCTAAGTCTCTCTACATATACAACTAAGTTCTATCTTCCACATGCTTGTAGCTCTACCTCAGTCTTTCCTTGAAAGCCTCACTTTAACTCCCCTCCACATGCTTCAGATGCTCGCGACTCTACTCCAGTTTCCTTCCCCCAAACCTCAATTTCTTTTTTTTTTTTTCTTTCTTTCTTTCTTTCTTTTTTTTTTTTTTTTTTTTTTTTTTTTTTTGTTTTTTTGAGGTAGGGTCTCACTCTGGCCCCAGGCTGACCTGGAATTAACTATGTACTCTCAGGGTGACCTCGAACTCATTGCGATCCTCCTACCTCTGCCTCCCAAGTGCTAGGATTAAAGGCGTGTACCACCACGCCCGGCTCTTTTTTTTTTTTTTTTTTGAAAGAGAGAGAAAGAAAATTGTAGAGGAAGAGAGAGAGAGAGAAAAAGAATGGGCGTGCCAGGGCCTTAGCCACTGCAAACAGATGTGTGCACCCCCTTTTGAGCATGTGCAATATTGTGTGCTTGTGTCACTGTGCATCTGGCTATGTGGGACCTGGAGATTTGAACATGAGTTCTCAGGATTCACAGGTAAGCACCTTAACCGCTAAGCCATCTCTCCAGCCCTATAATAGTCATTTAATAGAAACTGAGGGGGCTGGAGAGATGGCTTAGCGGTTAAGGCGCCTGCCTCCTAAGCCTAAGAATGCTGGATCCAATCTCCAGGTCCCATGTTTAGCCAGATGCAAAGTGATGCAAGGGTGCAATGCTGCACTTGACCACAAGGGGGCGCTGAGAGGCTGCTGGCGTGCCCATCTCTATCTGTCTTCCTCTCCCTCCCTCTCTCTCTCTCTCTGTGTCTGTCTCCAAAAAAAAAAGAATATTATAAACTATGCCTTTTTTTCACATTAAAGCATGTTTCCTACTTCCCATGTGTTTATGACTCTGCTCCAGTCTTCCTTCCTAGATTCCGATCTCCCTTAAATAATCCCCACAATTTGTCATTTCTCCCCAAATAAACTTGATAATTCATAGTTTATTCTTCTTTAATAGAAGGTGAAAGATTAATATGATCTTAGATTATCTTTCTTGAGTTCATCCTTATCAATTCCTTGTTAAATGTAGGACAGAACCCAAACTTGGGGTTCATAAATTTGGGGACACCTCCTGAACCCCCAAATCCTGCAACAGTAGAGTCTCACTCCAACCCAGGCTGACCTGGAACTTGTGCTGTAGTCTCAGGCTGGCCTGCCTCAAACTCAGAGATCCTCCTACCTCTGTTTTCCTCATGCTAGGATTATAGGTATGTGCCACCACACCTGGTTTATGTATTTTTTTTTTAAGAAAAGGTCTTGCTAGTCCAGTCTAGCCTCACACTCACAATCCTCCTCCCCTAGTCTCCTGAGTGTTGGGATTACAGGTGTGTCCTCCCCTAGCCCATCCAAGGTTATCCAAACTCTGTGGTGTCCATGCTTAAAATGGATTTCCTTTTAAAGTCATAGCCAGGGCTGGAGAGATGGCCTAGTGGTTGAGGCACTTGCCTGCAAAGCCTAAGGACTCATGTGCGACTCCCCAGATCCCAAATAAGCCAGATGCACAAGGTGATGCATGCGCAAAATTGCACTTGCACATGAGGTGGCTCACATATCTGGAGTTTTTTTTTTTTTTTTTTTTTTTTTTTTTTTTTTTCGAGGTAGGGTTTCACTCTAGTCCATGCTGACCTGGAATTAACTATGTAGTCTCAGGGTGGCCTCGAACTCTCGGCGATCCTCCTACTTCTGCCTCCTGAGTGCTGGGATTAAAGGCGTGCGCCACCACGCCTGGCTTCATATCTGGAGTTTTGTTGCAGTGGCTGAAGGTCCTGGTGTGCCAATCCTGTCTCTCTCTCTCTCATAAAAATGGCCAGTCTGTTGGGCTTGCCAGAAAATAATATAATATAATAATAAATAAATAGAATAAAATAAAAATAAAGTCATATCTGAGGACACACCATGTTTCAGCAGCCCTAGGATTATGGGAACCTGAGACATGGGCATGGTTAAAGGAGAGTTTTTATTTATTTATTTTTGGTGGGGGTAAGGTCATACTGGCAGAAAAAGGAAGGGAGAAGTGAGGAAGGGGGAGAAGTAAGCTGGTTTTTTTTTTTTTTTTTTTTTAACCTGTTTAAGATTGCAGGCTGTGAGCAGACTGGTCAAGGTTATGGGGTGGCTTATAACTTCCAGACAGACTCTTGACATCTAAAGTCTGTTTCCTGACTCCTTTAACTGTTTACTAACCCTTTACCTTGGATCTAAACACCAGTCCACATCCTCCAACTATGGAAGTTACTGAATCCTGAAAAGATGAAAATGTCCTATAAGTGAAATCATGGTAACTATCTTTTTAGATAAAATAAACCTACCTAGAGGTGGTCATGGAATTTCAAGGCATCATTAGCAGGTCAGCCCTTGTATTTTCAAACTATATTTGCCTTAGTAAATCATCCCATTCTTGGACTGGAGAGGTAGCTCAGCGGTTAAGGCGCTTGACTAAGAAGCGTAAGGACCCAGGTTCCATGCCAAAATACACAAGGTGGCATGTGCTCATTTGGAGTGGCTGGAGCTCATTTGCAGTGGCTGGAGACCCTGGCGCTCCCATTCTCTCTCTCTCTTTCAAATAAATAAATATCATCCCATTTTCCAGAAAAAAAAATAAAGTCATATCCAATTCTAATCCTTTACACCACTGATGAACTATTGCTGAGACCGAGCATTTTGACGAGGATCTTTTTTTAAAATATTTATTTATTTATTTGTGAGAGATAAATAGGCGGAGAGAGAGAGAGAATGAGCACACCAGGGCCTCCAGCCACTGCAAAGAAACTCCAGATGCATGGGCCCCCTTGTGCATCTGGCTTACGTGGGTCCTGGAGAGTCAAACCAGGATTCTTTGACTTTGCAGGCAAACACCTCAACCACTAAGCCATCTCTCCAGCCTGTGACGAGGATCTTGCAGGTAGGACTTTACTTTCATCACAAGTGTCCTTACAAGAGAGAGGCAGGAGCTAGTGGATTAGTGGAAAAGAGCCCTTGCTAAGCAAGTGTGAGGACCCGAGTTTGATCTCTAGCACCTCTTGTTAAAAGCCAGGCATGGACACTGTTAAGGAAAAAAAGCAGGAAACGAAATGAGAGGGGTGACTTGATTCAGTAGCAGAGACAGGCTTTATTCAGGAAAAGCCCGAGAAGGGCTCTAACCAGGCAGCTCAGAAGCTACTTCGCTTACAGACTAGGGGATACTTATGGTGTGGTGGGGGTCACTGGAATTCTTTGGTTGCAGGGCGGTCTACCTTGCCTCAGGTCTTAGGCCACTACAGGGAAGTGATAACTGAACAGGTGGTTTGGGTCATTCCAGGAAAGCGATAATTATGATGGGTGGTTTGAGTTACTCTTAGGAATCAGAGTTACAAGGAAATGGCAGTCAGACTCCAAAAATAGAGACATTCTGGCTCTAACCTTCCCAGCGCTGTCATTATTTAGAAAGTAGGGTAGGAGTGTTATAGGAGTGAGTTCTGGTCACATGGGGGTCGAGGAGGATGTGTGGCTCAGTGGGACTGTAACAGGAGCATGGATTGGATCTTGCCCCAAGAGGTGGCTCTGGAAGGAAAAGAAAAGAAAAGAAAGAAAACAAAACAAAAAAAAATTTAAATAAAATATAAATAGAGAAGCAGGAGGGCTGGAGTCATTGCTCACTGACAGTGACCCAGGAATTTTGGGGTTCCTTGCCAATGCACAATATATACACCAACACACCAATAGTTTGGGGTGTTCCAAGATTCTCATGACTTCGATGAATGAAATCCACAAACCAGAGGATAAGGCTCAGAAAGATTTTATTAAAGCTTACAGCTTTAAAGCCGGGCGTGGTGGTGCACGCCTTTAATCCCAGCACTTGGGAGGCAGAGGTAGGAGAATTGCCGTGAGTTCGAGGCCACCCTGAGACTACATAGTTAATTTCAGGTCATCCTGGACCAGAGTGAAACGCTACCTCGAAAAACAAAACAAAAACAAACAGACAAAAAAAAAAGCTTACAGCTTTAGAAGAGAGAGCTTTAGAGAAGAGGAGCTTAGGCCCCAAATGTAAAAGAAGAAAGCCAGGCAGAGCTCTTGCCCAAGGAGGCAAGTGGGCATTTGAGAAGCCCACCTGGAGACTCAGGTGGAGGTGTTTTTTAATTTTTTTATTTTGTTTTATTTTGTTTTTATAAGCCTCATGGGTGGACAGCTGGCTTAGCCAGTCTAGTTCTGGCATCAGTTATCTGGAGCCAAGATCTCTGGAAAAGGGCAATCTTCCTAGAAATCGTAATTGTCTAGGAAGGGCCTTTTCAGAAGGGAGTAGAAGGACTCCTCCCTAAGCGGGACAGAGATAAGAAAAAGCCGACTCTTCTGATGCTTCTGCCTTGCAGGAAAGTAATGATTTAGATTTTCCTCTACAGGCCCAAGGACAAGTCCTGCATTTATTATTTATTTTTATTTTTTAGTTTTAGTTTTTTGGTTTTTTTTTTTTTTTTTTTTTTGGTTTTGCAAGGTAGGGTCTCATTTTGGCCCAGGCTGACCTGGAATTAACTATGTAGTCTCAGGGTGGCCTTGAACTCTTGGCAGTTCTCCTACCTCTGCTTCCCTAGTGCTGGGATTAAAGGCGTGCGCCACCAGGCCCGGTTTTTTTTTTTTTTTTTTTTTGGTTTTGCAAGGTAGGGTTTCATTTTGGTCCAGGCTGACCTGGAATTAGCTTCTCAGGGTGGCCTCAAACTCTCGTGATCCTCCTACCTCTGCCTCCCGAGTGCTGGGATTAAAGGCGTGCGCCACCACGCCCGGTCTTTGAGGTACTCAGGCTGACCTGATTCACTCTGTATTCTCAGGGTGGTCTCGCCTTCCTCCTTCTCAGTGCCGGGATTGGAGGTATGCGCCACTATGCCTGGCTAATTCCTGCGTTTAGTCAAGGAGAAAGCTGTTCACTTTAGGGTCCTGTCTCCCGAAGTTGCCTGGCCAATTTCTATCTCCTACAGTAAGTAGAGCACTTGCCAAGCTTGTGCAGGGCTCTGAGTTCTATTCTTAGTACTTCAGAGAGAGGAAGGAAGGAGAGAGAGAGAGAGAAAAAAGAGAGAGAGAACAAGTAAGAGGAGAGGGCTGGGGAGAGACACTGAGGGACAGTGGCAGGGCCTAGGAGGTGTTAGAAACAGTAGTAGTGCCCCACCCAGCAGCACCAACTTGTGCCAGCAAGCCTACGAGATTCTCCCAGAAATCATGACAATTGGGCCCAAAGAGGTAAAGTATGGGGTCACACAATAAATAGGAAAATAGCTAGTAAGTGATATTCTACACTGAAGCAGGCTCCTTGGAACTGTCAGGTGCCCCTTCCTTTGTCCCAACTGGGCCAGTTGATCACACACAGTGGAAATAAAGCCACCACAATTGCTTATTGAGTCAGGGACCCCCTGATTGTGTGTGCGTGGGGGGGGTGAGGTGAGGGGAAGGTGACTGGCACAAGGGTTTCCTGGAAGAGGCAGCATTTGCTGTTAGAACCCTGATGAATTTTGTCCTGTGATCCCGAGGGACTTCTGTCCTTATCAGCTATCTTCCCCCCCCCTCCCCGCTCCCAAGGTAGGGTTTCACTAGTCCTGGAATTCACTATGTAGCCTCAGGGTGGCCTCTAACTCAAGGCAATCCTTCTACCTCTGCTGGGATTAAAGGCGTGCACTACCACACCCAGCTAAAAAAATTTTTTGTTTTGTTTTGTTTTGTTTTGTTTTGTTTTGTTTTGTTGAGGTAGGGTCTCACTCTAGCCTAGACTGACCTGGAAGTCACTCTGTAGTCTCAGGGTGGCTTTGAACTCACAGAGATCCTCCTACCTCTGCCTCCAAAGTGCTGGGATTAAAGGCATACACCACCATGCCTAGCACTTTAAAAAAATTTTTTTGACAACTTCCATAATTGTAGACAATAACCCATGGTAATTCCCTCCCTCCACTCACTTTCCCCTTTGCAACTCCACTCCCCATCATATCCCCTCCCCCTCTCAATCAGTCTCTCTTTTATTTAGATGTCATCATCTTTTCCTCCTATTAGGATGGTCTTGTGTAGGTAGTGTCAGGTATTGTGAGGTCATGGATATCCAGGCCATTTTGGGTCTAGAAGAGTGCATTGTAAGCAGTCCTACCCTTCCTTTGACTCTTACATTCTTTCCGCCACCTCTTTTGCAATGGACCCTGAACCTTGGATGATGTGATAGAGATGTTTCAGTGCTGAGCACTCCTCTGTCACTTCTTCTCAGCACCATGGTGCCTTCTGAGACATCCCAAGCTCACTGCCATCTGAAAAGAGAAGTTTCTTTAACCAAAAGTGAGAGTAGCATTAATATATGGGTATGAACATTAAGAGAAGTGCTTACTGGGCAGTTTGGTGAGCATAGTATATACATTTAGTCAGATACCAACAGATGTTACACCCCTAGGGCTCATGACTACCCCTGTTGTAGGTTCTCAGGATCAGGGATGTATTCCCTCCCATGGAGCAGGCCTCCAGTCCAATTAGAGAGCAGTTGGTTTCCCCCATAACAGACATGCCACTATTGCACCCGTTGGCTCATTTGGCCTGGCTGGCCATATTTAAAGCTTGCTGTGTTCACTGTTGAGTATCTTCACTGGTGATTTCTCTCCCATTGAACTGCATGCTGTGTAGCTTTTCCAGCTTTCTGTCATTTATCAGTTAACTTTTTGACCCTTTCCCAAGTGAGTAGGCCCGCAGAGCAGCTCACTAAGCCTGCTGTACCGGTTCCCCACTGTTATGCCAGGTAGGCAGGGAGAGAGGTTAGGTTTGGGAATTAGGATGCAGTTGCCCCACCCAGCTTCTGGTCAAAGGTTTGGCATTCTGCACTGGAAGGCAGGCAGGCAGGCAAGGGTGTGGGTGTTGGAGTGTGTTTAGGTGTGAGTTGGCCTGGGAGGACAGGCAGAGAGAGAAGCAGAAGTGACTCGGTAGGAGTGGAGTTGTGCATCTGGAAGCAGTATGGCCGTCAAAGGTGCAGGCTCGGAGCCCACACTGGGGTATGTGAGACGACAGGGGTGGGGTGGAGGGCTTAGTGAACAAAACCCCAAGTGGGAGCCAGTGGCTGGTGGAATTGGGATGTGGGCTTACAGGACAGAGGGCACATCCAGGAGCTCAGGGGGGTGAGAACAATGTGGCCTTGTCCTGCCTCTCACTTCTAAGCCTCATGACAGCTGGACCAGGGGCTCAAGACAGAGAGACATGTGGCCTTCTTTTTCTGAGCCTCATGTCTCTGTGACAAACAGGGTCTCAGAAACACCCAGGATCCCTAGGGGGTAGAAACAGACCCCCATCCTTCCTGGAAGCACAGATGGGGGACTGGCAAGAGTCACCAGAGCTGTGACCAGGGTGTAGATAAGAAGGAACCTCTTAGGAGGTCAGAATAGAGTTTCTGGTTTTAGATTTATTTTTATTTATTTATTTGAGAGCGACAGACAGACAGAGAGAGAAAGAATGGGCGCACCAGGGCCTCCAGTCACCGCAAACGAACTCCAGATGCATGCGTCACCTTACGTGGGTCCTGGGGAATCAAGCGTCAAACTGGGGTCCGTGGGCTTCACAAGCAAGTGCTTAACCACTAAGCCATCTCCCCAGCCCCTGGTTTTAGGTTTAAAATGTCACGTTTCTAGCCAGGCATGGTGGCACACATGTACTTTCAGCACACTACAGTCTTTGGCAGGAGGACTGTGAGTTCAATGCCAGCCTGGGATACATAGTGAAACCCTGTGGAGAAAGCGAGGGTGGAGGGGGCTTGCCACACGAATATGAAGACCTGAGCCTGGATTTCCAGCTCAGGGCATGGCGATGCGCACCTGCGATCTCACACAGGGAGGTGGAAACAGGGGGGACGCTTGGGCTTGCTGACTAACTAGTCTAGTCAAACTGGTGAGTTCTACATTCAGTAAGAGACTCTTTCTCAAAAAATAAGTTAGAAAGCCAGGCGTGGTGGTGCACACTTTTAATCCCAGCACTCAGGAGGCAGAGGTAGGAGGATTGCTGTGAGTTCAAGGCCAGCCTGAGTCTACATAGTGAATTCCAGGTCAGACTGGACTACAGTGAGACCTTACCTTGAAAAAAAAAGTTAGGGCTGGAGAGATGGCTTAGCAGTTAAGGCACCTGCCTCCTAAGTCTAAGAACGCTGGTTCCAATCTCCAGGTCCCATGTTTAGCCAGATGCAAAAGGGGCCCAATGCCACACTTGACCACAAGTGCACACATCTGGATTTAGTTCTCAGCAGCAGCTGAGAGGCTGCTGGCTTGCCCATCTCTATCTGTCTTCCTCTTCCTCTCCCTCTCTCTTTCTCTGTGTCTCTCTCCCCCACTCTCCCCCCCAAAAAAAGAAAAGTTAGAGGAGCCGGGGAATGGTGGCACACGTCTTTAATCCCAGTACTCAGGAAGCTGAGGTAGGAAGATCACCATGAGTTTTGAGGCCACCCTGAGACTACATAGTAAATTTTAGGTCAGCCTTGGCTAGAGCAAAACCCTACCTTGAAATCCCTCCCTACCAAAAAAAAAAAAAAAAAAAAGTTGAAGAACAATTGAGAATACCTGACATTGATCTCTGGCCTCCACACACCCACATATACATGGGCACCTGAACACACCATACACACATACCCACATACCACAAGTAAATAAATAAATAAAATAAAAAATAAACAGCTAGGCATAATGGCACACTCCTTGAATCCAGCACTCAGGAGGCCGAGGTAGGAGGATTGCTGTAAGTTCAAGGCCAGCCAGAGACTACATAGTGAATTCCAGGTCAGCCTAGACTATACTGAGACCTTTTGAAAAAACTAAACAAACAAGCAACAACAACAACAAAAAGCTGCATTCCCTATTCATTAAGTTTCTGGAAGTGTTACATAGTCATTATGGAAAACCCAAAGTTATAGAAAGAAGGCATTAAGGAAATGATAAAAAGTGGGGGGCTAAGGGCCTAGCATAGGGATGCATGCCTATAATCCCAGCACTGGGCAGTGGGCAGAAGCAGGAGGATTAGTGAAGTTTGAGGCCAGCCTGGGCTACATAGCAAGCATCAGGCTAGCCAAGGCTACATGGTGAGATACTGTCTCATAAAACCACACCTACCATTCATAGCACGGAATACAATGGCACATGATTCCAGTGTTGGTGAGGAGAGAGGGCTGGCCTTGGTTTCCCCTCCTTATAATTGGGTAATCACACCTGTGAGGCACACTTGAGCTGATGCCTGCCTAAGCCCCTGCTCCAAATGCCTTTCTTCCAGCTTCTCTCCAAGTTGCATTGGATACCCTTGAAATAAGTCTCAACTCCCTATGTGACAGGTCCCATCAGGCCAGCTGCTGCTAGCATTACGGAAGGGGCTCTTGGCACAGCCCTGCTGCATTTTTGTTTCTTAACATCAGCAGTACCCAACACAGGGCCCCAGAATGTGCTGGTCCCTCATCCAGAATCCTGCCAGCTTCTGCCTCTTTACTGCAGTCACAGCCTGGTTGGTGGCTCTCTGGCCCACCTCTGGAAGGAACCCATCGGGCACTGATCCTGTGTCATGACAGTCGTGTGTTACATAACTGACATTTTTAGTCAATGACAGCCCATGTATACAATGCTAATCCCATAGATTATAAAACCTAGCTGAGTGTGAAGCAGGCCACATCACCTTAAGCTGTAAGTGCATTCATTGAGGCTCACACAAGGATGGGATTGTCTCATTGCTCAAAAAAAAAAAAAATAAATCACATGACTATCTATCTATATATTTTTTAAACTTTTTCAATGTTTCTGATTTAATAGAAATAACCAAAACAATGTGGTTTTCAAACAAGGCTTCAAACTAATCTAATACAACTTCTATAAGACATTCCAGAGCATTGTAACAAGAATTATTTACAGGTAACTACTGTATTAAATAACCATGAAAAGAAGAAAAAAAACCCTTCCTTTTATTATACACTATCTATATTTTTTTGAGGTACTGTCTCACTCTAGCCCAGGCTGACCTGGAATTCACTATGTAGTCTCAGGCTGGCCTTGAACTCACAGCAATACTCTTACCTCTGCCTCCCCAATGCTGGGACTAAAGGCGTGCGCCTCCACACGCATGATGTTCCATGAGGGCCAGTGGCTCTGGGATTGCTATCTGTGCAGGTCAGGTCAAGCCAGGGTCTGCCTGACAAGTAAGTATCTGGCAGTCCCTAGCTAGCCTTGCCTCCACTAGCACAGGGTGCTGCTCCCCTGTAGGTGTTATCAAGGCAAGAAATCACCTAGGATGAGAGACAGGAGCAAGTGGTACACCACCCACCACTGGGGATGTCGCAAGAATTTAGCCCAGTATGTTTTCTCATTTGTCAGTCACCAGATGTGCCCAACTGAGGACAAGGGTAGAGGACTCACGTGGGAAAAGTAGTGACTCCACTGTGGCCCTGCTCTGGGGTCACATTGATGAACCTGGAGGCCTTAGTATATCCTACATTCTGAGATATTCAGTCCCATGTAGGCACTAGGGAGCCGTGCAAGAAGTTAGAGCAAAGCTGAAGTGACGCCTAGGCAGGGGGTGCTGGTGATGGGTGGCAATGTGAGCGTTCCTGGAAACTAGGGCCTGGGAATGCCCTAGGTGAACTGTGCCACTGCCCAGGGAATGGGGAACCAAGCTGTCCCAGACTGATCCAGCTCCCTCAGGAAGCCCTTGCAGGGAATGATCCTTGGTCCCCTGGGGCAGGGCTTCTCTAGGTCTGGCTGTAGGGAAGGAAGTCCTGGATCAACAAACAGCATATAACAGGAGGCAAACTTGCTCAGGGAAGTCTTCACTAATATATGATGCTCCCTCCTGCAGACCCTAGAGGAGAGAGACTTAGAATGTAGAGGCCCCAGGCAGGAAAATGGCACATTGTCATGGGGAGGGAGAGTGGGTCATCCGTTCTTGTCTCCCCTCATTCCATACTGAGCTCCATACTGGGTACTCAAATTGTCTATTGGTCCTAAGAGCAGCGGCCATGGCATACTCTGCTCACATAGGAGCTCTGCCCACAGAGATGTTGTTCTAAGACAGGTGTATCCTGAGCAGAGCTATGCCCACAGGGTGGGGCAGAGGGGAAGGCGCTGTCCATAGAGGAGCTCTGCCTCTTTTGTTAGAGACAGAAAGGGAGAGAGAATGGGCATGCCAGGACCTCCAGCCACTGCACACGAACTCCAGATGCATGTGCCACCATGTGCATCTGGCTTACATGGGACCTGGAGAATCGAACCTGGGTCCTTAGGCTTCACAGGCAAGAGCCTTAACCACTAAGCCATCTCTCCAGCCCCTTATTTTTCTGTTTTGTTTTTAAAATTTTTATTATTTTATTTATTTTTTGAGAGAGACACAGACACAGGAGAGGGAGACAGATAGAGATGGGCGCGCCAGCAGTCTCTCAGCTGCTGAACGAAATCCAGATGTGTGCGCCCCCTTGTGGTCAAGTGCGGCATTGCGCCCTTGCAAGACTGCATCTGGCTAAACGTGGGACCTGAAGATTGGAACCCGGTTCTTAGGCTTAGCAGGTAGGCGCCTTAACCGCTAAGCCATCTCTCCAGCCCTGTTTTGTTTTTTCATTTTTATTTATTTTTTTTAAGGTAGAGTTCCACTCCAGTCCAGGCTGACCTGGAATTCACTATGTAGTCTTAGGGTGGCCTCGAACTCATGGTGATCCTCCTACCTCTGCCTCCCAAGTGCTGGGATTAAAGGCATGTGCCACCACGCCCAGCTCAGCCCCTTAATTTTTATTTTTATTTCTATTTATTTATTTGAGAGAGGGAAAGAGGCAGAGAGAGAGAGAGAGAGCACGAGAGCACAAATGGGCGTGCCAGGGCTTCCAGCCACTACAAACTCCAGATGCATGCGCCATCTTGTGCATGTGTACGTGGGTCCTGGGGAATCGAACCGAGGTCCTTTGGCTTTGTAGGTAAGTGCCTTAACCACTAAGCCATCTCTCTAGCCCTCTTTCTTTTAAAAATATTTTGAGAAAGAGAGAGCAAGAGAGAGAGAGAGAAAGGCAGATAGAGAATGGATGTACCCAGCCTCCAGCCACTGCAAACAAACTCCAGATGCATGTACCACCTTGTGTATTTGGCTTACATGATTCCTGGGGAATTGAACCTGGGTCCTCAGGCTTCACAGACAAGCACCTTAACCACCAAGCCATCTCTCCAGCCTGAATGTTGCTTTTCTGAGAGGAACCTTGCCCACAGGGGTGCTGTGCTGGGTTTGACTAATTAGGATGATGACATGCTGAAGCCCACAGAGGGTAGGGATGTGATGGGGCCTTAGACTCCAGGTTACCTAGCAGGCACACCGATTCCTGTTCTTGGGGTTGAGGAGATGGCTCAATCTTGTTTGCAAAGCTGGCTGGCCTGGGTTCAATTCCCCAGCACCACTTAGCGGCAGACACAAAGTGGTCTTGATCCCTTTCTCCCAGGGCCATGCTCAGGTCCTAGCACATGCTGCTCCCATTCAAACTCAGACACAAAGCACAAATCTGCGCCCATTCAACTCACACAAAAATACATGCACACACACACACACACACACACACACACACACACACAAAGACAGACACACATAAGACACTCATGCTCGTGTGTTTGGACACAGGCACTCATCCACACACAGACGCACATCAACCTACATCAAAACGTAGGCACATTCAGCAAGCAGCACAAGCCTGTAATCCCAGTAGGTGGAGGCAGGAGGATCAAAGTGAGTTCAAAGTGATCTTTGGCTATAGTCAGACTGAGGCCAGCCTGAGCTACATGAGGCGCCTCAAAACAAAACAAAACAAAAACAAGCCCCGCACCCCCCTCCCCCCCCCCCCGGGCTGGAGAGATGGCTTAGCGGTTAAGGCGTTTGCCTGCAACGCCAAAGGATCCAGTTCGACTCTCCAATACCCACATAAGCCAGATGCACAAGAGGACGCATGTATCTGGAGTTCATTTGCAGTGGCTGGTGGCCCTGGCGTGCCCATTCTCTCTCTTTCTCTCAAATAAATAAATAATTTTTTTTTTTTTATTTTTAAAGCCGGGCGTGGTGGCACACGCCTTTAATCCCAGCACCTGGGAAGTAGAGGTAGGAGGATCGCCATGAGTTCAAGGCTGCCCTGAGACTACATAGTGGATTCCAGGTCAGCCTGAGCTAGAGCGAGAGACCCTGCCTCGAAAAACCAAACCAAACCAAACCAAACAAACAAAAACCCCGCAAAGCAAACAAAAGACACATTTTCCCCAGCATTCAGATGCACAGGGACACCATTGAGCAGCGCCTGGCCCGTGGGGTTCTGGGAAGAAGACCCCGCAGGAGGCGGGAGGGCGGGCAGCGGGCGGGACTGCTGCAAGCCCCGGAATTGCCGCAGCCCGTCCCAAAGGTGAGGGCAGCCGTGCCACCCAATTCACTGCAGCATGGACCCCCACGAGGACACAGTGCGGCGGCTGCGCGAGACCTTCAGCTCCGGGAAGACGCGGCCGGCCGAGTTCCGGGCTGCGCAGCTCCGGGCCCTGGGCCGCTTCCTGAGCGAACACAAGCAGCAGCTGCAGGACGCGCTGGCCCAGGACCTGCACAAGGTGGCGTGAGGGCGGGGCAACCTGACTGTCTTCCGGGTCCTCCTTTGCTCCCCGGAGGAGGGTCGTGCGTCCCCAAGTGACTGGCAGTGTGCCCAAATGTATGACTGTGTGTTTAGCAGACTTTCCACCCCCACCCCAGGACTTAGGAAATTCTGACTCTGGAGCCTGCAGGGCCACCCTGAGAGGTAGACCTGACGGCTGTTGCCAGGTTAAACACTTGCCTGGGCAGGTGGCTGAGTCAGTAATGCTTGCCTTGCAATCATGAGAACCTTAGTTCCAACCCCAGCACCCACTTAAATGGCCGTGTGGGGGGTGGTATGCTAGTGAAGTGGAGACGGGTGGATTCCTGGGGCTAGCCACTCCAGGCCAATGAAAGACTCTGTCTCAAAAAAGGTGGCTGGGTGTGGTGACACACGCCTTTAATCCCAGCACTCGGCAGGCAGAGGTAGGAGGAGGCTTGAGTTTGACAACACCCAGAGACTACATAGTGAATTGGGTCAGCCTGGGCTAGAGTGAACCCCTACCTCGAAAACTAAAACAAAAAAAGGTGGACAGCCCTCTGTCCTCTACATGTGTGCACACACACGTGTGTCTACACACACACGCACACCATACACAACATAAAAGAATGAGGAAACTGAGACGCTCAGGATTAAGCCACTTGCCCAAGGTCCCAAGGCCAGGACATGGCAGGTAAGAATTTGTAATCTAAGCCGGGCGTGGAGGCGCATGCCTTTAATCCCAGCACTCCGGAGGCAGAGGTAGGAGGATTGCCGAGAGTTCGAGGCCACCCTGAGACTACATAGTTAATTCCAGGTCAGCCTGAGCCAGAGTGAAACCCTACCTCGCAAAACCAAAAAAAAAAAAAAAAAAAGAATTTGTAATCTAAGCCAGGTATGGTGGTGTACACCTTCTGTCTCAGTATTTGGGAAGCTGAGGTAAGAGGATTGCTGTGAGTTAAAGGCTAGCCTGGGGATAACATGGAGTTTCAGAGTGAAACCCTGCCTTGAAACAAAACAAAGATTCTGTAGTCCAAAAGCAGCCTGACTCCAGAGCCCAGGCTCCCAGCCCATGTGCATTTCCCATGAGGTCACTGTATTGCCTTGTAGGGACCTCTCTTGTGCCATCCCCACACAATAGACTCTGGTCCAGCCATGGGCCTGACTTCCCTGTGCCCCCTGCAGTCTGCCTTCGAGTCAGACATGAGTGAGATCATCTTGTGCCAGAATGAGGTGAACTTGGCCCTCAAGAACCTGCACACCTGGATGAAGGATGAACCAGCAGCCACCAATTTGGTGAGCCTCTCTGGCTGGGGTGGCAGTGGTGTGGCAGGGCACAGGGCAGCCCTTTCTGCCTCTGAGAGCAGGAGGAGTCTGTGCTCTTGCTCCTGGGGACCCCATTGTCCAGGGAGCTGAGGACACAGGTGTGCAGGTGTGGGCAGGCCTGGGGCTGCTCCTCACCGACATCCATCACCTTGTCATATCCTGCACTGCAGCTCACAAAGCTGGGCTCAGCCTTCATCCGGAAGGAGCCCTTTGGCCTGGTACTCATCATCTCGCCCTGGAACTACCCAGTGAACCTTTCCCTGATGCCCCTGGTGGGAGCCATCGCTGCAGGTGAGGCAGCCTCCCCGTCTGACAGCCCTTTCCAAAGAGGGTCATCCAGAGACCCATGGGTGTGTGTTGGCCTCTGATTGCTGCTGGCCCCTAATGCATGTGGGCACCAGCTCCCCTCTCCATCTGCTCCTATAGGGAACTGTGTGATAATGAAGCCATCAGAAATAAGCAAGGGCACAGAGAAGGTGCTGGCTGAACTGCTGCCCAAGTACTTAGATCAGGTAGGGGTGGCCCTGCCCACCAGCACCTGGCATCCCGCACCCCTGGCCAGTGAGGAGGTCCCAGTGCCTCCTGGGTCTGACCCCTGAGTCATCATCCTGCCTTGCCTTACAGAGTTGCTTTGCTGTGGTGCTGGGTGGACCCCAGGAGACTGGGAAGCTGCTGGAACACAAATTTGATCATATCTTCTTCACGGGTGAGGACAGCTCTGGTCCAGATGCCAGGAACAGGGGATGGTAGAGAATAGAGTGATAATGAGTGGAAGGATGAGGCCTTCGTAGTCATGGGTAGGGAATAAATCAAGAACCAGAGGCATTACCTGGGGGCAGTCTGTGGGGCAGTCTGGCCAGGGCCCCTGAGAATCTTGGAGATTGGATTCTGGGGCTGCAAGGATGGAAACAGATCGTGGGTGGTAGAGTAGGCCAGGACTTTGGCTATGAAGGGTCTCTATGGAGAAAGGAAGCAAAAGCCATTTGGCCAGGTAAGGGAGCCTTCTGACCATGTCCCCAGGGAGCCCTCGTGTAGGCAAGATCGTCATGGCCGCTGCTGCCAAGCACCTCACACCTGTGACCCTGGAACTGGGGGGAAAGAACCCCTGCTATGTGGATGACGACTGTGACCCCCAGACTGTGGCCAACCGCGTGGCCTGGTTCCGCTACTTCAACACTGGCCAGACCTGCGTGGCCCCCGATTATGTCCTGTGCAGCCCTGAGATGCAGGAGCGGCTGCTGCCCGCCCTGCAGAGTGCCATCACCCGGTTCTATGGCGAGGACCCCCAGACCTCCCCCAACCTGGGCCGCATCATTAACCAGCAACATTTCAAGCGGCTTCAGGGACTGCTGGGCTGTGGCCGCGTGGCCATTGGTGGCCAGAGTGACGAGCGTGACCGCTACATCGGTGAGTCCCCCTCTCTTTCACCACAGCCTGCGGGGCTGAGCCTCTTCCATGCCGGAGGGGCCCATACTGCTCCCCAAGTCTGAGGCTGGGCTTGAATCTGCTGCTGGACTCCTGCTGAGTCCACAGCTTCTGATGCCACAATTCCAGAACAGGAACATTCCATGTCCCTGTGGCTTCGACCCTGTGCCTCCTAACTCAGTTCCTAACTCAGGTCCCACAGCTCAGAGCCTGGAGTCCTGGGAGGTCACACCCTGGGCCTCCCCAGTCTGGAGCCCTTGCTCTCGGGCTGAGCCACCCCGTTCCCACAGCGCCCACGGTGCTGGTGGACGTGCAGGAGACGGAGCTGGTGATGCAGGAGGAGATCTTCGGGCCCATCCTGCCCCTGGTGACCGTGAGGAGCCTGGACGAGGCCATCGACTTTATCAACCGCGGGGAGAAGCCGCTGGCGCTGTATGCCTTCTCCAACAGCAGCCAGGTGGGTCCCAGAGTTGCTGGGGTCACAGAAGAGCTGAAAGAGGGGCAGACTGGCCATGCTTTCTTTCATAGTCCTCCTGCTTGGGGCTTTGGGAATCAGATATGTCCAGTTTGACTGATCCTAGCCATGTGGTTCCATTGCACACTGTACAGATACCTGTGCATGGGGCTCAGGCAGGGTCATGTGTACCAGGTGCATGGCTGTGCAACCATCTGTCTTGGCTCAGGCCACCTCCACTTGCAGGAAGAGGTACTCTAAAGGGATCCCCTTTCTTGAGCTGAGTGAAGTTTCCCTATGGCGAAGCAAGAGCTTCAGGTGGGATTGGAGAACAGCCCAGCCCGGACCTCATAGGCAGAAGCCTGGCTGGTCACGGCAGGGACTCCATGCTGTCGTACAATGTTCTAACTTTCCTGAGTGCCTCACTGTGACAGGTTCTGCACACTGACCATCCCTAGAAGGCAAGGCCACCTCATGTGTGCTTGGCTGAGGGTGGAGATGGAGAAGGCACTGCAGAGATTTTGCGCCCCTATGGGATGGTCAGGGCTCAAGCTGACCATGCTGCCCCGCCCCTCAGGTGGTGAATCAGGTGCTTGAACGCACAAGCAGCGGTGGCTTCGGAGGCAATGATGGCTTCCTCTACTTGACACTGCCAGCCCTGCCCTTTGGGGGAGTTGGTGAGTCCCTGCCCTTCTCCACCATCCAGGAAGACCTTTTGCTTGCTGCTTCACCTTGATCCAGGTTTTGGGCCTCTCATGGCCTCAGTTTCCCTGTCTGTAAACTGTTTCTTAGATTGACCTGATCCTTCCTACAAGTTTCGTGCTTCTGGCCCAAGCAGTGGCTACCACTGGGACTGGCAGACAGGGTGCTGTCCTCACTCTCTCGCTTTTTTTTTTTTTTTTTTTTTAAAAATTATTTATTTGAGAGAGAGAGAGAGATACAGAAATAGGCAGGGAGAGAGAGAGAGAGAGAGAGGGAGAGAATGGGCATGCCAGGGCCTCCAGCCATTGCAAACGAACTCCAGATGCATGCACCACCTTGGGCATCTGGCTTACGTGGGTCCTGGAGAATCGAGCCTTGAACCGGGGTCCTTTAGGCTTTACAGGCAAGTGTTTAACCGCTAAGCCATCTCTCCAGCCTCACTCTCTTGCTTTCTGTGCCCACACAGGCAACAGCGGGATGGGCAGATACCATGGAAAGTTCTCCTTTGATACCTTCTCCCACCACCGTGCCTGCCTGCTGCGCAGTTCTGGGATGGAGAAACTCAATGAGATCCGCTACCCATCCTATGGCCCCTGGAGTGAGCAGCTGATAAGCTGGGCCATGGGCTCCCAGAGCTGTACCCTTCTGTGAGCACAGCACTGACTCCAGGGCTGCCCAGCTGTACTTTCCTGCTGCTTGGCATATGTTGGACTGCCAGCTGCTCCTATTGTTCAGTGATCCCCAAATGGCAGATATCTGGCCCAGTATGTAAAGATTTCACTCCTGGAACTTTTTCTCAGCAGAGAGGCAGGGCCTCTTAGTGGCCAGCCCAGTCTTTTCACATACCAGAGTCCCCTCTGCAGCCTCCTGACCCTCTGCTCAGATATGTATGGCGACAGAAGTCCCCGCTGAGCAGATTCAGTGGCTAAAGAGGACTTCATTCTTCAGATTTAGAAACAGGATCAGATATTTATAAACAGGATCAGGTATTTATAAACAGGATCCGAAAAGACAGCGCAGTTGTTAACAGTTCACTCC
The DNA here is from genome assembly GCA_036365145.1 of Orientallactaga sibirica. Classification (NCBI taxonomy): domain Eukaryota; kingdom Metazoa; phylum Chordata; class Mammalia; order Rodentia; family Dipodidae; genus Orientallactaga; species Orientallactaga sibirica. The sequence goes on along the minus strand of JAEOAD010000042.1, from coordinate 6,772,638 downwards.
TGGTGGATAGTTGTGTCCAACTTGAAGTGATAGGCTCTTGCACCCAGATCTGGTTAAGTGGTGGAGTCTGTCTGATGTGTGTTGTGTTGGTTACTTTTCCTAAAGGGGAGAGATTTATCTTTGGCTCGTTGTTTCAGAGGGTTAAGTCCACCATGACACAGAAGACGTGAGGGGACAACTCAGCTCGCATCATGGCAGGCCAGGAAGCAGAGTGGTACAGGAAGCAGCCAGTGATATTATATCCTCCAAGGGCCCACCCCCATGGATCAATTTCCTCTAACTCTCGTCTCCTAAAGTTTCCAGAACCTCCCAAACCAGTGCCGTGGGCTGTGGACCAAGTGTTCAAAACCAGAGCCTGTGGGAGGCATTTCAGATTGAAACCATAACGTGTTGTTGATAGAAATGAAGTCGGTATGGAAAGTATGGTTGATTAGTCATGTCTTCAGTGGGCACGAACAGGGGTATGTTTATATGTTGGCCACTTCTTAGCTTCCAGAGGCAGTCGGGGATTTCTGAATGTAAAACCGGAGACTAACATGGAGAAATGAATCCTGGGGCCAAGATGGCTGAGCTGAGTTCACACATGAAAGCAAGAACAGAGCTGAGGGATAGCTTTGCTGAGAAATGTGGGTCTAGGTGACTAGGTGAATAGCATGCCTGGTCTCTGGGATCAGTCTTTACTCTAAGATCCATTTCTAATCCTTGAGCCTTGGTTCAGTGATCTCCTCACCCTTACAGCCAATGGGAAGTTTGAGCTAGTGGCCCAAGGTTGAGGAGTAGGGGCTGAGAAGATAACTCAGCTGGTAAAGCTCTTGCTGTACAAGTGTGAGAACCTGAGTTCAGATGCCCAGCACCCATGTACATGCTGTGTGTGTGTGTGTGTGTGGTGTGGGTACACCAGGGCCTCCTGTCAGTGCACCCCAGATATATGTGCCATTTTGTGCATCTGGCCTTACATAGGTACTGGGAATTTGAACCTACATCAGCAGGCTTTGCAAGCAAGCACCTTTAACCACTGAGCCATCTCCCCAGTCCACATGTGGTCTGTTTTAGCATGTGAGAGCATCAAATTATTTTGTTGCTATGCATGGGCCTTTGTCAACCACTGCACCACTTCAAGAAGCGTTTGTGTTGGCCGTCTTTCACGGGACTGTCGTAGCATCCTCCTGCCGTGAAGACTCCAGCTACAATCATGAGAGAAGAGAGAAGCAACACGTGGGGCCATCATACCTTTGCATTTTCCAAACCACCCTTCAAGGCAGTTGGAGAATGGGTCATTAATTCCTGAGTTTTCCATTAGTTCACTAGCCAGGGTAGTTAATCTCTGAAGGGCTTTAGAAATGATTCCATCAGGGGATGAAGGTGCAACACTGCACACCTATAACACAGAATCGATTCTTGGTTTGGTAGTGTCTAGTTGGCTAGACACCCTTTTTTTTTTTTTTTTTTTTTTTTTTTTTTTGAGGCAGGGTCTCACTCTGGCCCAGGCTGATCTGGAATCAACTATGTAGTCTCAGGGTGGCCTCGAACTCACGGCAATCCTCCTACCTCTGCCTCCCAAGTGCTGGGATTAAAGGCATGCACCACCATGCCTGGCTCTACACACCCTTTTTAAGTGCTTCCCTGGTATAATTGATGAACCTCTGTTGATTATAATAATAGATATAATTAATCGAATCTTCATTTTTATTTATTGCTGGCCACCAGAATAAAGCTGATTCAAATCCTTGTGTTATTTGATTCTTAGCTTTCAATTCATCTAGAACTCCCCTGGGGAACCCTATAGAGTCAATGTAAACATGGGAATCAAAGGACCCAGGTATGGATCTCTTAGCTTGAGAATTAATTTTGCTAAGAGAAGAAATGAAGGCCAGAGTCAAGGGTTTGGCCAGTTAAGCCAATGGGCAGGTCCCATGCCAGTTGGGTGGAAGGCTTGAGTAAAGGCTCCCCTGTCCACAGTACTACCATAGGTCTGCTCGGGAGACTGATTGCTGAGTAACTACATTTTGCCCTCTTGTCATTAGAGACATTTAGGACATGGTGTACGTACAGGCTTCAAAATCCCCCATTGGGTAAGTGAATCCATTCCTCTGTTGTGCATAATAATGGCTCTTGTTGAGTTCATGTACTGTGACAAATTTAACCCATTTGACCCAAGTATTCAATTCTTTATATCCAGTCCCTAATCCTAAATTCTGTCTAAAGTGTCTAACTTTAATTATCTTTATTTCTGTAGGGTCATTGCTAAGTTGATCAGGTTGGTTTTCTATGTCTGGAGTAGGGAGTTCCTGTGATAAATTCACATAAATCACAAGCTTAATAGAGTCTTCCTTTTGGATCTTTTCCATTTTATTTTTATTTTCTATTTTATTTCTTTATTTGAGAGAGAGAGAGAGAGAGAATATGGGTGTGCCAGAGCCTCTAGCCACTGCAAATGAACTCCAGACACATGTGCCACCTTGTGCATTTGACTTTCGGGGGTCTTAGGGAATCAAACTTGGGTCCTTTGGCTTTTCCAGCAAGTGCCTTAACTGACAAGCCATCTCTCTAGCCCTTGGATCTTTTCTAGATATATCTGTTCCTAGTATTTATTTGACAGATGGGTTTTGGTTCCCAGGCGTAATTGTCAACTAAAGGGGATTGTGTTGTAAGGCCTACAATTATCTTGGGGAACCACATTGGTAATCAATCAATAAATAAATCTCTCTTGGGCAGTCTCAGCAGTTAGGAATACTTGATTGGGACCTTCCCAGTATGGCTCAAGTTTGTCATCTCTCCAGGTCTTCATCAGCACCAGGTCACCAGGTTGGTTGGAACAAAGGACTGCAAATCCAAGGGTGGGGTCTGAGCATGAAGCCCTTTAGTCCTGAGGAATGACCATATACCAGCATATCATTCTTTAAGGACTGATCTTTGGTTTCCTTGCTGGGGAGTTCTGCAGACCTGCTTGGAGAGGGAAGACCACACAGCGTTTCATATGGAGACAGGCCTGCATCCTTTTTTAGGGCCGTTCTTGCCCTGAGTAGAGCTACAAGGAGACATTTGGTTTCTGGTTTCAAGTGTAAGCTTGGTGACATTTTTCTTAAGGATTTGGTAATCTTTTCTACTCTTCCTGACAAAGGAGATACCGTGGGGTGTGATAGTCTCAATTAATATTTAAAATTTCTGGGATGGAGAGATTGCTCTGTGGTTAAAGCATTCGCCTGCAAAACCTAACCAAGTGAGTTCAGTTCCCCAGTACCCACGTAAAGCCAGATGCACAAAAGGGGCGCATGCATCTGGAGTTCGTTTGTAGCAGCTGGAGACTCTAGCACACCCGTTCTCTGTGTTTCTCTTTTTCTCTCTCCTTGCAAATAAATTTAAAAAATAAAAAAATAAAAATCTGGGCTGGAGAGATGGCTTAGTGGTTAAGGCGCTTGCCTGCAAAGCCAAAAGACCCAGGTTCAATTTGCCAGAACCCACGTAAGCCAGATGCACAAGGTGATGCATGCGACTGGAGTTGGTTTTCAGTGGCTGGAGGCCCTGGCACACCCATTCTTTCTATCTTTCTCTCTATCTCATATAAATAAATAAAAATAAAATATTTTTAAATTTTTTCTGTAAGTCCCCATAATATCTTGGAAGTAAAGTGACTACCTTTGTCTGAGTCTACATTCTCTACAAGGCCAAACTGTAGCACAACTTGTTCTAAATGATTTTGATTACATTGCCAGCAGTAGCAGCTGGGAGAGGGAAGACCTCTACCCAGCAAGAGAAATGGTTCACAATCACTAGTAAGTATTTTGGCCTCCTTACCTTAGGCATTTCAGTGACGTCTACCTGGATATCTGGAAGGGTTTCAGCACTAGGGACCTCCCATCCAGGGTTTATTTTCTCTCATTACTTTCTTTTTCATCCTTTAGCAAGTTATATATCCCTCACACATCTGTCTGTCAATTGTATAGATCCCTATACATCCTTTTTTTTTTATTATTATTTTTTGTTTCTCGAGGTAGGGTCTCACTGTAGCCCAGGCTGACCTGGAATTCACTATGTAGTCTCAAGGTGGCCTCAAACTCACAGCTATCCTTCTACCTCTGCATCCCAAGTTCTCAGATTAAAGGCATGCGCCACCATGGCCGGCTTTTTTCTACAGAGTTTTTAATTTCACTGACTGTGTTCTTCATTGCTAGTATTTCTGACTGGTTTTTCTTTATTATTTCTATTTCCTTATTCATGTCTTGTATTGATCTCCTTATTTCATTAAATTGGTTTCCTGTGTATCTTTTTTTTTTTTTTTGAGAGAGAGACATAGAGAGAGTGAGAGGAAGACAGATAGAGATGGGTGCACCATCAGCCTCTCAGCTGCTGCAAACGAAATCCAGATGCGTGTGCCCCCTTGTGGTCAAGTGCGGCATTGCACCCTTGCATCACTTTGCATCTGGCTAAACGTGGGACCTGGAGATTGGAACTGCTGGAGATTGGAACCAGTGTTCTCAGACTTAGGAGGCAGGCGCCTTAACCACTAAGCCATCTCTCCAGTCCCCTGTGTGTTCTTTGATTCCTTTGATTTCCTCTTTGAGTTATTTGAACATATCTATAATCATTTTTTTGAAATATTTCTCAGGCATTTCCTCTAAATCAGTCTCACTGAAGGTCATTTCTGATGCGTTAATACTTTTTATGTTTTGTTTTGTTTTCCGAGGTAGGGTCTCACTCTAGCTCAGGCTGACCTGAAATTCACTATGTAGTCTCAGGGTGGCCTAGAACTCATGGCGATCCTCCCAAGTGCTGAGATTAAAGGCATGTTCTACCATGCCCGGCTGATGCATTAATACTTTTTGGTGGATTTGTATTGTCTTGATTTTTTGTTATTTCTTGTGTTATAATGTAGAGATTTTTGCATCTTGGATTAACTTAATGCTTGGGTTTTCTAATTATCTGCAGTATTATTAGATGTATCCATCAATTTGATGTTATATATCTTCAGGGGTGGAGCTTAAGGTGCTAGGTGTGGCTCTTAAGGCTCTCAGAGTAACCACAAAAGTGACCCTAGGTGTTGGGTTTGCCTTCTATGAGAGTATTCAAGTAGGCTGAATGGAACAGAATACAAATTCTAAATATTTAACTAAACAATGTACACATTCAATGAAAAACAGCACGTAGTATTTATGCAAACCTAGGTATTATGACAAACAGATCCTCTAATGAAGTCACAGTCCCTAAGGATATGTGTTGCCCCACACCCTTAATCCTGTCAACTGGGAGGCTAAGATTTCTGGTCTGTAAAGGGTTCCAAGATCAGCTTGTGACCAAGTGAGACCCTTCCCCAATGAATGACAGAAGAGGAAACAAAGGCAGTATAAATCAGGAAGCAACCAATGAGCAGCCAAAAATACAGCTTATTTAAGAATGTCAAACCCGACCATCCATCAAATTTAACATATAATTTACCTTGGCATGGATGGTGAAATTAGCCCTTCTGATGCAAGCCTATATACCAGGCTTATTTGATGGGTACTGACCTGGTGTAATCTCAGTTACCTTTTGGGATGGCTTTGGTCTCAGCTATGCTGCACAGCCACTTGGGTCCCTCTTTCCTGTGCTGTGGGCTCAGGTAGGCTGGCTGGGTCTGTGGGTCATTGATCTGATCATGCCAGGTGCTGGATAGGTGAGCTCCCTTCCCCAGGTCTCTGGTGCTTGCTGGCACTTGTGCTGGCAGTGGGAGAGGGGAGGCCGTGGATGGAGGCTGACGTCCTCCCGCTGGTCCTCACAATCTTCTTCCTCACAAGCTGCTCTGTTGGTCTCTGCCATCCTCCTTCCTTGTTTCTTGAGTTTTCGAAGAGGCTGGTGTGAGTGGAAAATACCCTTACCTGTCCCCCGGCGGCCATGTGGAACTTGTGCCACCGCTGCTGGAGCCACTTCTGCCTGCTTCTGTGGGCTCTAGATGCTCTGGATCTCTACATCTCCATCTTAACCAGAAGTCTGAAATTTTCTTACAACAATTTTTTATGGCTTCTGGGCACAGCATTGTTCCACCCCCATAGGATACCTTTGTCCAAACTCTTTTAAAAATTATATGTGTGGCGGGCACGCACCCCAGGCACCCAACTGCAGCGCCAGGCACATGGATGCCTGAACGGTTGCCAGTGGCATGCTGCAGAGCCTGGGCCTGGGGCAGTGAGCAGCCCTTGGCCCCCGCCAAACCTGCGCTTCCCACCTGCAGATGGTGTGCTCCTCACGGGTGTCGGTCCCCAGCACATCCCTTGCTTGCAGTGGAGGCTGTGGCAGGTTTTCGGTCAGATGTTCTGCTGTAATAATGCTGGAGCTAAGAAGTTTCCATTCCTTTGCTCAAAATCAGAGCAGTTTGTTCTCTGCATACAGAAATGGAGTGATGTTTAAAAAGCGCTGGCTCCTGGTGGATGTTTAAAACTGGATTGTAATGATTTAACCTCTGTGCTGAAGTAAGGTCAATTGCACTGCACATACTAATTTGGGGAAAGCCATATCCATTACTGAGACCACGAAAATCTTGTTGGTGTTTGACTTCGACAATACAATCATAGATGATAATAGTGACACCTGGATTGTGCAATGTGCTCCAGACAAAAACTTCCTATTGAACTAAAAGATTCATATGAGGGCTGGAGAGATGGCTTAGTGTTTAAGGCGCCTGCCTGCTAAGCCTAAGAACGCTAGTTCCAATCTCCAGCGGTTCCAATCTCCAGGTCCCACGTTTAGCCAGATGCAAAGTGACGTAAGGGCGCAATGCTGCACTTGCCCACAAGGGGGCACACGCATCTGGATTTTGTTCACAGAAGCTGGCGTGCCCATTCTCTGTCTGTCTCCTTCTCCCTCTCTCTCTCTCTGTGTCTCTCTCCAAAAAAATAAAAATAAAAAAAAGATTCATATGAAAAAGGATTATGGATGGAATTTATGGGCAGAGTATGTAAGTACTTGGGAGAAGAAGGTGTAAAGGCAGATGAAATGAAAAGAGTAGTGACGTCAATGCCTTTCACTTCTGGGATGGCAGAACTCTTCAGCTTTTTTAAAAAAATGTATTTATTTATTTGCAAGCAGAGAGAGAGAGAGAGAGAGAGAGAGAGAGATAGAAGAGAGACAGACAGAGAGAGAATGGGTGCGCCAGGGCCTCTAGCCACTACAAACGAACTCCAGATGCACGTGCCTCTTGTGCATCTGGCTTACATGGGTCCTGGAGAATCAAACCGGGATCCTTTGGAATCTCAGGCAAATGCTTTAACCACTAAGCCATTTCTCCAGCCCCTCTTCAGCTTTATAAGGAAGAATAAGAACAAATTTGACTATCATTATTTCAGATTCAAATTCTGTCTTCATAAATTGGGCTTTAGAAGCTGCTAATTTTCATGATGTCTTTGATAAGGTGTTTACAAATCCAGCAGCATTTTATAGCAATGGTCATCTCACTGTGGAAAATTACCATGCTCATTCTTGTAATAGGTGCCCAAAGAATCTCTGCAAAAATGTAGTTTTGGAAGAATTTGTAGATAAACAGTTATAATTATGCACAAGTTGTTTATATAGGTGATGGTGGAAATGACTTCTGCCCGTAACCTTTCTGAAAAAGAATGATGTTGCCATGCCACAAAAAGGATACACTTTACATAAAACTCTTTCTAGAATGTCTCAAATTCTCTAGCCTATGGAATCTTCTTTTGTAGTCTGGTCTTCAGGTCTTGAAATAATTTCCCATTTACAATTTCTAATAAAGGACTAATATGCCAAAAAAATTGTGTGTGTGTGTGTGTGTGTGTGTGTGTGTGTGTTAGCTAACAAAGATGTAGGGCTTCATATGGCTTATTCATAACATCTTCAATTTTGTTTTTCAAGGTAGGGTCTCACTCTAGCTCAGGCTGACCTGAAATTCACTCTGTAGTCTCAGGGTGGCCTTGAATTTATGACAATCCTCCTACCTCTGCCTCCCAAGTGCTGGAATTAAAGGTGTGCACCACCATGCATGGATAACATCTTCAATTTTTTTTTTTTGGAGAGACACACACACAGACACACAGAGAGAGAGAGAGAGGGAGGGAGGGAGAAAATGAGCATGCCAGAGCCTCCAGCCACTGCAAATGAACTCCAGATACATGCATCACTGTGGATCTGGTTTCACATGGGTGCTGGGGATTCAAACCTGGGTCATCAAACCCTGGTGATTAAGCTTTTGCAGGCAAGCACCTTAACTGCTGAGCCATCTCTCCAGCCCAGCATCTTCAGTTTTGATTAACCTTCCACCCTCCCCCTCCTCCCCTCCCCTGACCCCACTTAGAACACCCCCAGTAATGTGACTCTCTCCTTATATATCTATGACCCCCTCCCCTTAAGCCCTCCCTCTCCCCCACTCCCTCAAGGCCCCTTTATATCTTCCTGGCCTCTACTACTGGCTTTTATTTCAACACACACACAAATCTAAACATTTGAAGCTAAGATCCACATATGAAAGAGAACATGCAGCATTTGACTTTCTGAGCCTGGGTAATCTTACTTAGTATAATCTTTTCAGGATCCATCCATTTCCCTGCAAGTTTCATAATCTGAATTAAAAAAAAAAAAACTCCATTGTGTAACTGTAGCACATCTTCATTATCCACTCATTAGCTGATGGGAATCTAGACTGGTTTGATTTCCTAAGATATTGTGAATAGAATAGCAATAAACTTAGATGGGCAAATATTTCCATAGCAATGCATAGAGTTTTTAGGGTTTATGCCAAGGAATGGCATATCTGGGTCATATTGTAAATCTACGTTTAGCTGTCTCAGGAAAATCTGCACATTCTTATGTGTTTTTTTTTTCTTTGCACATTCTTATTTTTACAAGACTCATATAGCAGGCATGAGAGACTCCTGCTTGGAGCAGTCGTAGGGTGTCCTCATGTGCTGACCTCCTCCACCACCACCTGCCACCTGGAGGTTTATGGTTTACCCTAGTCAAGTCACTCCAGCTTCTAGAGACTGTTGTCAATGCAGGTTTCAGTGATCCTCCACATGGGTACCTACGGGAGTCTCCATCCCACCTCCACAGAAGCCCCAGCTCCCAGGAGAGACTGCCCAGCCTCACACTTGACCCATCCTCCAGCTAACCTATAAGGGATGTACCCTGATGGGGGCGAGGGTGAGTCACAGCCCCCATCTTCCCCACACTGAACTCACCAAGCCCTGAGGTGAAAGTGGGGTAGGAGTGAAGGCAAGCCCCAAGACACCCCAAGAGTTGACTCTGAAAGAAGACAGTTTCAGGAGGCTTCACAATATCTTAGGAAATCAAACCAGTCTAGATTCCTATCAGCTAATGAGTGGATAATGAAGATGTGCTTCATTTACACAAGGGAGTTTTTTAAAAAATATTTATTTTTTGGAGACACACACACAGAGAGAGAGAGAGAGAGAGAGATAGAGATGGGCGTGCCAGCAGTGTCTCAGCTGCTGAGAACGAAATCCAGATACGTGCCCCCCTTGTGGGCAAGTGCAGCATTGCACCCTTGCGTCACTTTGCATCTGGTTAAACTGGGGACCTGGAGATTGGAACCAGCGTTCTTAGGCTTAGGAGGCAGGCACCTTAACCCCTAAGCCATCTCACAATGGAGTTTTAAAAAATTCAACTGTAAAGAAAAATGAGATTATGAAAATTGCAGGGAAATGGATGGATCCTGAAAAGATTATACTAAGTAAGATTACCCAGGCTCAGAAAGTGTAGAGGGCCCTGGCTGCCCTGAGCCCCAAGCCAGTTGGTGGCTCTGTATCTGAAGCAGGTGCCAGTTTGGAGGGAGGAAAACCCAGGACCCAGTGCCTGACCTTTGTGCCCAGTGGCCTGCCATTCTGCAAGCCATGGCTCACTGGACTGCTTGGTGCACTGCCTCCACCCTGCCTTCTCCTTAGCAACCTCTGGACAGTGCTTGGGTCCAGCCAAAGGACAGCTGGGTTGGGGGATGAGGGACAGCCCCGGAGTAAGGAACCTTCACCTTTGTCCTTCCCGGGGCCCCATGCAAGGCAGCAAGGAGAGGGAGGAGTGAGGCTGGAAGTCATGGCCTCCAATTCCAGCTCGTCTGCCTCCAGCCCACTGTGCATCCCTAGCCATAGTTTCCACATTTATAAAATGGGTCTAAGAGTAATTTCAGTGATAGGATCCCTGAGGGCGATACCAGAAACTAGCTGAAACCGACTTGATGGTGCTTAGGAGGCAGAGGTAGGAGAATCACTGTGAGTTCGAGGCCAGACTAAGACTACATAGTGAATTCTAGGTCAGCCTGGGCTAGAGTGAGACCCTACCTCAAAACAAACAAACACCTAGGTGAAACATTTTGAAGTTTTCTTTGATGAATCAAATTGCTAACAAGACTTGGGCCCTGCAGGGCCATCCCAGCCATAGAGAGTAAGGGGACCTTTGGGAGAAGCAAGGACGGAGGTTGCTGCTGAATTGGTAGGGAGAGGGGGCTCTTTTTCCAGTGACCATCAACATACACCCCTTTATAGGCATTTTCAGTGTCCTGGGATGGTATGGCCAAAAACCAAGTCACTATACACTGATGGTTGCCTTTCTGTAGTCTCAGAGTTTTGGGCTGGATGCCAGGACCTTCCACCCACCTCTGGGCACTCGAGCACCTGTATTAACCAGTCAGCAAAGTTAAATGCTTTCAGTGTACTGTGTAGCTTTTTTTTTTTTTTCCAAATTGAAACATTTCCTCCTTAAAAATGAGCAAGTAAACAACTCAAAAGTCACAGGAAGCTCCTGCAACTTGTGATTCACAGGGCCCTGCCAACAAGATTGCATAAGGAGCAAGAACTGGTGGGAAGAAGAGAGTCTCTAACTGGCCCAGCTGCCTGCGATTTAGGCAGTGAGCAGCGAGCACAGGGGATGTAGCTTTTCTGAGTCAGTCACCAGTGTTCAGCTGGTGATGTAGCTGCCTGTGAGTCCTCCCTGCTCCTGCAAGTCACCCCTTACCCGAGACCCTCTAAGCACCCCAGTACATTCACTGCTTCACTAAGCTAGCCTTGAGGGTAATTGTGTCTTGGGCTGTCGTTGCTGCTCTCTCTGGTGAATAGACATTTGCTGACATTGTCCCAGAAGAAGACACACAATACAGGGTTAGGAATATTGTTCCCTGTTCAAAAATCCCCATGAGGAATTCTCCAAAGCTAAGTGCAGTTCCCAACAGGAGTCCTCAAGAGGCCCTTGCTGGTGGGACTGCTCCTATACTCATAGCAGGGACAGAGGACAAGGACAAGGACAAAAACCTGCTTCAGGGCCCTGGACCCAATAGACCGTGGCAGTGAGAAGTGGAGCTTGGGGGTGGGGAGGGTACCTCAGCATTGTGACCTTTGGCTACATGGCTCTCAGCCCAGCCTACTCACCCCCTGTTCTCAGCCAACTTGGCACAAACACTTTCTGCCTGAGGCCTCCAGGTCTATAAATACCACTGTCCAGGAGATAGATATATCAGCTCTCCCCACAGACCTGGAAAGTCCATACTTGCACATTAGGTAAGTGTCCGCCTCTCCAAGGCCCTGTGACAGCCAGAGGAGATCACAGAAGGGCAGGCGAGTGAAAGGTGACTTGGAACCCAGGTGCTATATGGTTAACTGGTTAACACTCTTCTCCCCTTCCCGTGCTGGGCACTGGCTTTCTTGTCTATAAAATGAGAACATAGCCTTCCTATGGGGATGTGGCTCAGCAAACGTACCTTTCACATGTCTGGCCCCTCTTACCAATTTAGTAGAAAGAAACTTCCCTCTAACAGGAACAAGAAAACTGTCCCCTGGGAGGAAAGCGGGGAAGCGACCCGCACACTCCAGGAAGATTCCAGAAGAGGGACTTAGGTACAAAACTTCTGCTGAAGATTCCCTTGAGCTGGGCTTTCAAGGTGCAGGTGGGACACAGCTAAAGCCACCACCCAGCTACATCTAGACAAGCTTGCCTGTTTGGACTCTTTGAACTCTGGGGAGCTTACCCCACCAACCCAGCTTTGGGCTCTGAACTCCACACTTCCTGTGGACACCCCCCCACACACACACACTGGGATGTGCTCACTGCCAGCACCCCGGGAGCCCCTGCGCCGTGTGGCCGTGACCGGAGGCACCCATGGCAATGAGATGAGTGGCATCTATCTGGTCCGCCACTGGCTGCAGGCCCCCGGGGAGCTTCAGAGACCTAGCTTCTCTGCCACCCCAATCCTGGCCAACCCAGCGGCCACAGCCGTCTGCCGACGTTACGTGGACCGAGACCTCAACCGCACCTTCACCAACACCTTCCTCACGTGAGTGCCTACGGCTGGGTTGGCCAGACCCATGGGTGGGTCCTACATCCCCTCCCCAGCCTCCCAATACAGACGCTGCTGTTATTCTCATGAACCCCTCTTAGTTTTATGTCACCTCCCTCAGGAAGTCCATCCTGCAGGCTGGGTCAGTTACTGAGTCTCGGGACCAAAGTGTTAGCCCTGGCTATATTGCGGACACAGGAGAAGACCTCAGCAATCACAGCACAGGGGGTGACACACAGGAGCGGAGGGCTACATGAGGCATCCAACCTGGCCAAGAGTCATCAGGGAAGGCTTCCTGAAGTCCAGGGAAGAGATGAGAGAAGAGATAGGCAGGGAAGACCAGAATGGTCCCAGGGAATTGTAGCTGCTGGAGAGGAAGCTGAGGTAGCAGGGCAGGCAGGACCAGGCAGAGGACCTGCTCTTTATGGGGAGGAGGGGTCTGTGAAGTACTTGTGCCGGGTGGGGGTCCCTGAGCTGTGCAGTCCTCTAGCAGGGTTCCCATGTGCAGCATGGCGCTGCCCCTCCCTCCATTAGCTGTGGATGACTGGTATCCCCCATTCTTTCCCCCACAGTTCCAAGGCCACTCTTGATGACCCATATGAGGTGACAAGAGCCCGAGAGCTGAACCAGCAGTTAGGTCCCAAAGGTTCCCACCAGGCTTTCGACTTTGTCCTTGACCTGCACAACACCACAGCCAACATGGGCACCTGCTTCATCTTGGAAGGCCCCCGAGATCTCTTCCCAGAAGCCACCTTTGGCATGCACCTGTGCCACTACCTTCAGGTGGCGCCAGTACTCTGGCACATATTCCCCATAAGTCAGAGAGAGGGAGGGTGGTGAAGGAGGCAGAAGGGATCCACCAATTCTACTTGGCTCCTGGACCCTGTAGTCCCTCCCTCACCTTACAGAGAGGGAGGCAGGGCAGAGTGGGTTGTACCCTGTCCTTCCTCCATAGTGCTCTTCCTCAGCTGCTCAGCATCCTCTGCCAAGGAAACCTTGGCTCTGACCTGTCCCTGTCACTCACCATCAGCTGCAGAACCCAGAGCTGACCCTCAGCATCCTGACATACCAGCCACTGGGGGAGACCTACAGCCTGCAATCTGTGGCCAAGAATTCAATCGGTAGGCCATTGGCTTTGGAGAAGTGGGCGGGGCTGTTCAAGAGGGGAATGACCCAAGGGTGGGGCTAGAGGCGAGGGGCGTGGATTTTTGTGGGGTCAAGGCCTGGGGATGTTGGTGGAGTCCCCTTTGGAGAATGAAGCCTAGGGCCCACCTGGGGATGCCCACCTGACCTCTCCTTTCCTGATCCCCAGCTCTGGAGATGGGTCCCCAGCCGCAAGGCGTGCTGCGGGCTGACATTTTCTCCCGGATGAGAGCTCTGGTGGCCTCCATTCTCGATTTCATTGAGCTCTTCAACAAAGGTGAGACACCCTTTCCACGCCCCGCCACTGCCGCCGCCAAGGTGATCACATGATGGGAAATAGGGGTGCAGGGGAGAGGGATAGCTTCTGGAGAACAGAGAGAGGGACAGAATGTGACAATCAGCCTCTCACACAGGCAAGGCCTTTCCTGCCTTTGACATGGAAGTCTACAGGGTCCTGGGCTCTGTGGACTTCCCACGCACGGAGGATGGGCACCTGGCTGGAACCGTGCATCCACAGCTGCAGGTCAGTATTATGGGGATGCCGAGCACCCACTTAAGTTCACAGAGGGAAGTGCTGCCTCCTACCAGGTCCCCAGCACCTCAGACTTGGAAGCAGAACTGGAACCTCTAGAGAGTCCCCTCCCCCAGGCCTGGCACCAGGAACCACTGAAATCCTCCCACCTATGAAAGCATGGGGGCACCTTACCAGATGCTGCCCTCCCCTGGCTGCAAAAGGCAGAAGGAGGGAGGGGAAAAGGAGTGGGCAGGACCAAAGTCACCTGTTTGGAGGTGCTTCCAAAATGGGTTCCCAGAGCAGCCCTATGCCTGGCAACCAACTGTCCACACGGTGGTGGTGTTGGGTAGTGACTTGTACAGTCCAGGGGCCTTTTCCCCCTTCCACTGGCTTACAAGCATTTCAAGACGTCTGGTGCAGAGAATGCCCTCAGGGGATCTTAATCCAGCTCTGCCCATATGTCTTGCAAATGTTAGGTAACACAGTCATTTTAGGTAATTTACTTTAAAAACCATAGGCATGTGTCACACAGTAGTGGCATTTCAGTCAGCATACTACATACAGGACCTTGATCTGGTGAGATTGTATTTCCTGTTAATGACACAATCCTCTTAGTTTGCATACATAAGCAGTCTCCATGATGCTCCCTCCCACCATGATAAAATCTCATAGGTACACATTTCTCAGGACTAACCTGTCATCAAACAAACTTTGGTTGTCAGGCATGAGCAATGAGCACTTTACCCACGGAACCATCTCTCTAACCTCGAAATGTGTTTTAAGCACTAGAAATCCATTGAATTTAGGTTTTAGAATGCTAAGAGGAGACGTTATATCTCCATATTACAGACAAGGAGTAGAGTGGTGAAATAATGCTTTAGTAAAAGTCATAACCAGTAGACCCAATTCCCCAAGGACAAAATGTCCTTGCTAGGTGACTAGTGGCTCCATTTTTTTTTTTCGAGGTAGCCCAGGCTGACCTGGAATTCACTATGTAATCTCAGGCTGGCCTTGAACTCACATTCTCCTACCTTAGACTCCCAAGTACTGGGATTAAAGGTGTGAGCCACCATACCTGGCTTCTCCATTTTTTTTTTTTTTTTCCACAAAGCAAGTAGGCAGTCAACTATACCATTCAAATGGACAGAGGAAGGGACGGGTGAGTAGACAAGGCCATGAGTGAAAGTACCACCACTTAGGATTGCTTCCTTCTCAGGTTGGGGAAAGTCACTACCCCAGTAACCTTGACCTTGGCTGTCCTCCCAGGACCGAGACTTTGAGCCACTGCTGCCTGGTGCTCCCATCTTCAAGTTGTTCAATGGTGAGGACGTGCTGTACGATGGGGACTCCACCGTGTACCCCGCGTTCATTAACGAGGCTGCCTACTATGAGAAGTCTACAGCCTTCTTGAAGTTGGAGAAGCTTACAGTCTCTGTACCTGCCCTGCCAGCACTGACCTCCACCCCCACTCTGGCTCCCTGACCCAAGTCCTCTCCTGCTTCAATGTCTTCATCTGTCCCCACTGTGGGCCATGTTCCTTGCCATGCCCCCAACCCCAAGCCTCAGTTTCCTATGTTATACAGATGGTTCCTGTCCTCAGTCCTGTGCTGGAGCTCTGGCTGGGGAAGGGGATGGAGGAGGGGAGGGCTGCTTATAGGCTTGTACATGGATCTGTACCTTTTTATGCATACTAGAGGGGGAACTGAAGGCTGGCCAATGTAGCCTTGAACATGTTGGTTATCCTGGTGCCAGCACTGGCCATCTCTGTGCTCCAGTTGGCCACATATGCCCAGAGGCAGATCCTATAGTTTTTTTTTTTTTTTTTTGGTCTTTTTTGTTTTGTTTTGGTTTTTTGAGGTAGGGTCTTGCTCTAGCCCAGGCTGGAATTCACTATGTAGTCTCAGGGTGGCCTTGAACTCATAGTGATCCACCTACCTCTGCCTCCCAAGTGCTAGGATTAAAGGCGTGTGCTTCCACACCCGGCTTCCTATAGTGTTTTTGTTTGTTTGTTTGTTTTCCCGAGGTAGTATCTTACTCTAGCTCAGGCTGACCTGGAATTCATTATGTAGTCTCAGGGTGGCCTTGAACTCATGTCAATCCTCCTACCTCTGCTGGGATTAAAGGCATGTACCACCATGCCTGCTTGATCCTATAGCATTAAAGAAGCCCTGATGGGGGTCTTCTAGAGGGAGTCTCCAGCACCCCAACCTACATGTGCCCATGTATACTTACACGTGTGCCTGCTCTGAGTGCTCTTAGAGTATGTGGGTGTGTTTCTCAGAGCCCCTGCGCCTGAAGCATCCTTCTGAGGAGATCTATATGCAGCTGGCAGAGCCAGGCTGGAAAAGGGGTACCCCAGGAGAGGGGAACCAGCAAGAAGTGATTTGCATTGGGACAGAGAAAAGTCCAACTGCAAATCAGAGGAAGGCAAAGTGTTCCTCCACCACGTACCTCACCATCCCCAAGTGCCCCCCATACTGGTATCAGGGGAAAGAACCAGCACAGGGTCTCCCACTGGGGTCCCTTCAGTCCTAGCTCAGGCATTTTGCAGGGTAGGACAGGGTTGCTGCAGCCCAGAGCTCTGTTCTCCCACAGCTTCATTCCCTACAACCCAGCTGGCCCATCCATCTCCCTGCGGCCACGGCTGCCATGCCACCTCCCAGTATTGAGCAGCAAGATGAGAAGGTGTGAAGGAAACGGGGGCGCCAGGGACTGGCTGGCAGGCAAGATGGATGAGGGGGCAGCAGGCCAGCAGGCGCCTCAGGCAGGAAGGGCAGGCCAGGAAGGGAGGGGTGCTTTGTGCTATGTGCGTGTGTGTGCACGTGTGCACTCTCTGACTGTATAGAAAGTCTGTGCACCATTCTTTTTTGTTTGTTTGTCTGTTTGTTTGTTTGTCTGTTTGTTTGTTTGTTTTCGAGGTAGGGTCTCACTCTAGCTCAGGCTGACCTAGAATTCACTATGTAGTCTCAGGGTGGCCTCGAACTCACAGCAATCCTCCTACTTCTGCCTCCCGAGTGCTGGGATTAAAGGTGTGTGCCACCACGCCCGGCTTCTGTGCACCATTCTGTGGTGAGTCAGTGGCCTTTTGAGTTCATGGGTGTGTGTGTGTGTTGGGGGGAGGGGGTACTAACATGTGCATGCTTATGTGGGTGGGAGTTTCCCAAAGGCAAGAACTCACATGTGTTAGAAGCCAACAGAACCTCGGTTCTGGCCCATCTCTGAGTGTTTTTGATGAGATGGAGCCACTGAGTCTGGCATGGGCACTCCACGCCCCTCCAGCTTCTCTCCCACTGCTCACCCACCACTCTGTGAGTCCTGAGGCAAGGTGGTAGGGCCCCATTTCATTGGTGGCCTCTGTGAGCTCTCAGGACCCTGGGCATCACACAGAGAACCCTGTCTTGCCTGGGTATAAGCCTCAGAGCCAAGGTCAGCATGTTTGGCACAGTGGAGGATAGATGCGTACAGGATTGGCCCTCTTCCTTCATCTGAGCTCTAAGGACCATCCACCCTGTCCCCATAGGACCCTCTCAGTGCTGTAGCTGGAATCTGGGGCTGGGAACATGGAGCCAGTGTAGTGAGGAGCAGACCTATCCATCCTGTGCCCTGGGTGTTGCACTCAAGAAAACACCCCTCCAGACCTGGGCCTATACCCTATCCCTGCTGATCCTGCCAGGATCTGAGGCCTCTGCCAACCTGGCATTCTGGCAACCAACTGTGGGAAGACCTGGAGGTTCCCTCCCAGTGTGGACTACATTGGAGTGGTTCAGTCGGGTGAACCACTCTGAACAGACGTCTGCTCGGAGAGCATCCTCAGCCGAGACTGACATTGATGGAAATCACCACGCCTCGACTTCTATGACCAGTCCTCCCCAAACACTGGACCACAAGACAGACGGGCAGCCTGGAGAAGGTTCTCAAAGAGGCATTAGACGGGCCAGTGGATATAGCAGACACGACCCAAAAGTCCGTGACTCAGGTCTGCCTCAATCTCCATTTACACTCTGGTGGGGACAACGGGGGACCATTATCTGAGGGCACAGCCCAGGGCTTGCTGTTCCTCAGCCCAGGCTGGAGTATCCCAGCCAGAGACAGTAGCACTGCCCTTTCTGTATCTCACATTAGAGAGTATAGGGAAAGAGGCACAGGGAATGCCAGCATTGCCCAGTTCATGGATATGAGCTGTCAAAAGTCTTACCACCCAGGGAGAGATGGCTTAGCAGTTAAGGCGCTTGCCTGCAAAACCTAAGGACCCAAGCCGGGAGTGGTGGCGCATGCCTTTAATCCCAGCACTCGGGAGGCAGAAGTAGGAGGATTGCAGTGAGTTCAAGGCCACCCTGAGACTACATAGTGAATTCCAGGTCAGCCTGAGCTAGAGTGAGACCCTACCTCAAAAAAACAAAACAAAACAAAATCTAAGGCCAGGCGTGGTGACACACACCACCTTTAATCCAAGCACTTGGGAGGCAGAGGTAGGAGGATCACCATGAGTTCAAGGCCACCCTGAGAATACAGAGTGAATCTCAAGGTCAGCGTGAACTAGAGTGAGACCCTACCTCGAAAAACAAACAAACAAAAAAAAACCTAAGGACCCAGGTTCAATTCTCCAGGTCCCACATAAGCCAGATGCACAAGGTGGCGTATGCGTCTGGAGTTCATTTGAACAGTGGCTAGAGGCCCTGGCGTGCCTGTTCTCTCTCTATTTTTGTCTCTTTCTCTCCCTCTTTCTGTCTCTAATAAGTAAATAAAGAAAAAGAAGACAGGAGACCTTTCTTTAAAAAAAAAAAATCGAACCGGGCATGGTGGTGCACTTCTTTAATCCCAGCACTTGGGAGACAGAGGTAGGAGGATCACCATGAGTTCGAGGCCCTCCCTGAGAATACATAGTGAGTCCCAGGTCAGCCTGAGCTAGAGTGAGACCTTACCTCGAAAAACAAAAACAAAACAAAACAAACAAACAAAAAAAGTCTTACCACCCAATCTAGGACTCTTACTGCTCCTCTCACCACATTTCCTGTTCTCTTGACCCCCATTCCATACCAGTAGGTTGAGTCCTGGGGGCTGGAGAGAGGGCACCCCCTTTGTATTCAGCTCCCATCTTCTGTCTCTATTGCTGTTTCTCCAGCCAGCCAGACCCTGGCTCCTGCGGACACCAGCCTGTCCTTAAGATTGGCCCCCACCCCTGCCTGCACTGGGCCCATTGATCAGGAATGGCTGGGGGCCTCTTATCTGAGGAAGGGAGGTTGGACCAAGAGAGACATTGGGCGGGAGGGGGGTTGTTACGTCAGAAACTTCCCACCTGCCCCCTCCAGCATGTGCCCGCCCCTGAAGCTGGATAAGCCCAGCGGTGGTCCAGCCCCAGATGCTACCATCAGAGGTGGCTTGGTGACTGACGACCTTCTCACAGCTTAGAGTCAGGGCTTCACTTGCAGACCCGGTGCCCGGCTTGGGAGGGAGCGCCTCAACCAGGGCAGTGGACTGAGAGAGATTAGGGCTGAAAGGCAGTCCGGAGACACTGGGTATCTTCCACGCCTGACAGCAGAAAGGTGGTGCCGTGCATAGGAGCAGACCTGGACTGGCTGTCAGACAGGCTCTTGGGTGAGGCTGCAGTTGAGATCGGCTGCCCCATGGCAGGTATGATATGATATGGTATGGTGTGGGCAGTCTCCTCCCAGGTGGCTCGGGCTGCAGGATGAATGGGCAGATGGGGACCAGGGTCTGTCTGGGCAAACAGGTAGGAGCTCCATGTCTGTGGTCTTAGAGCTGATGGACTCACAGTCTCCCATGAACAGGTTTGGGGGTTATCATAGGGAAGGGACCCAGTGGTCTTGGGAGAGGAGAGCCTCATCTGGCAGAAGTGACCTGGGCTTGTCCACTGTCCTCTTTGTACCTCAGTCCCTTGAGCATCAGTGGACAAGGGTCTTCTCGTGTCCCTTCTGGACCTAATGCTCTGGCCTCAGAAGTCCACAGCTCCTGCAGAATGGGAAGGGTGTTGGGTGTTAGAGGGATGGGGTGGAGGGCAGACCGCCTCCCCAGAACTCTGGAAAGTGCTGGGGCTCATTGACTGGAATGGGCCAGGGTGAGCCTCTAAGAGGTTTGGTGTCAGTGATTACTGGAAAGCCCCCAGCCCAGGGAAGCTAGGACCCCCCTCCCACAGACCATGGGCTGGCATGGGCGGCTACCTACCCCAACTGAGTGATGGAAAATTGCTCCTCTGACGGCCTAGTCCTAGGTGGTGGGGGATTCCAGAAATCCAACCGTCTTGTCTTGTGCCAGAGTCTTTGGATCTACCCTACAGCGATCCCCAGGCTTTGTGAATCGCTACTCCTCTTGGGCAGGGGCATGCTGGGCTGTTTGAGAAATGCTGTGATCCCTGGGCCCAGGCACCTCAGTGGCACCTGGTATCTAATGAGGCATGGACACCTGAGAATCTTCCCCCAGCCATCTGTCTCTACCATCTCTCTGACATCTAACATTCCCCTGCTGCTGAGGGCATCTCGTGATTTTGCCCTCATGTAAATGCTCCATGCCAGTCACCTGAGGGCACTTCTGGGAATGAAAGCCTGGTCCCCCGACTCTTGGTCACCATGCTTCTATGGCTAACCTGCTTCTCAGCCCCTTATGGGACTGCCTATTTCCAAAATAAAATAAAAATAAAAATAAATGGAGGGGTTGGAGAGATAACTCAGGAGGTAAAGTATTTGCTGTGCAAGTGTGAGGACCTGAGTTCAGATACTCAGAGCCCACATAAATGTGGGGTGTACACCTATATCCCAGCCCTTAGGATATGGAAGCCCAGGACAAGCTAGCTAGACTAACTAAACTGGCAAGCTCTGGGTTCAATGAGAGGTCCTGTGTCAGAAAATTAGGCAGAGGACCAGGCGTGGTGGCACATGCCTTTAATCCCAGCACTCAGGAGGCTGAGGTAGGAGGATCGCTGTGAGTTCGAGATCAGCCTGAGACTACATAGTGAATTCCAGGTCAACCTGGGCTGGAGTAAGACCCTACCTCGAAAAACCAAAAAAAAAAAAAAAATTAATTAAGTAATTAATTATGCAGAGTGATTGAAAAAGATATCCAGTGTTGACCTCTGGCTTCCACATACATAAACACATACCCCCATACACATAGATGAACATGCATACACACATTTTTGCTTATGTGTGTTCAACTATGTGTAATGTGGTATGTGTGGTGTATGCAGTGTATGTGTCTGTGCAGGGCCCCATATGCTCGCCTGGTATGTGCAGGGCGGTGGGTCACTCACCTGCAGAAGCTGGAGTGGAACATTGAGTGACCTGCTTTGTTGCCCTTCTGCCTGGTCTTGTTTTGACCTGTGGTCTCTTTTTTTTTCTTTTTACTAATTCTGGAGCTTGCAGGGCTCTGAATAGTTTTGGGTCTCTGCTCCCTTGCAGTACTGGGTTTACAGGCACAAGCGATCACACCCAAATGTTTTATGTGGAAGATGGAGAATTGAACTCCAAAGCTCTCGAGTCCCCTCAAGCCCTCTTGCTTGCTCAGGAAGCACCCATGCTTTTTTTTTTTTTTTTTTCTTTCTGAGGTAGGGTCTCATTCTAGCCCAGGCAGACCTGGAACTCTCTCTTTATTCCCAGGCTGGTCTTGAACTCACAGTGATCCTCCCACTTCTGCATCCTGAGTGCTGGGATTAAAGACATGCACCACCATGCCTGGCCTCTGTTATTATTATTGTTGTTGTCGTTGTTGTTTGTTTTTGAGGCAAGCCCAACAGACTGGCCTGTTTTTGTTGTTGTTTGTTTGTTTGTTTCTAATGAGAGAGAGAGAAAGAGAGAGAGAGGGAGAATTGGTGCACAGGGCCTCCAGCCACTGCAATGTAACTCCAGACACATGTGCCCCCTTGTGCACATGTGCAACCTTGTGTGCTTGCATCACTGTGCATCTGACTTATGTGGGAACCTGGAGAGTAGAACATGAGTCCTTAGACTTTGCAGGCAAGTGCCTTAACCGCTAAGCCATCTCTCCAGCCCTGTTTTTGTTTGTTTTTTTGTTTGAGACAGAGTTGCATGTTACAGGGCCTCTTGCCACTGCAAACAAACTCCAGATGTATGTACCACTTTGTGCATCTGTCTTTACATGGGTTCTGGGGAATTGAACCTGGGTCTGCAGGCTTCACAAGAAAGTGCCCTTAACCACTGAGAATCTCTCTCTCTCTCTTTTGGTTTTTCAAAGTAAGGTCTTGCTCTAGCCCTGGAATTCACTATGTTGTCTCAGGGTGACCTCGAACTCATGATGATCCTCCTACCTCTGCCTCCTGAGTGCTGGGATTAAGGGTGTGCACCACCACGCCTGGCTCATGATAATCATTTTTAAGTGCACAGCTCTGTATACTTCTCGTCTTGTGCACCTATCACCACCATCTATCTCGAGTCTTTTTGCATCCTGCAAAACTGAAATTCTATTCCACTAAGCAATTCCATTTCTCTTCCTTGGCAGCCACCATCTGACTTCCGGTTCCTATAACTGGACCCTTCTAGATTCTTCCTTTGAGTAGGATCACGCTTTTGTACTCTTAGACAAAAGGCGCAACAAGCACCAAAAAGTCCTTCCCCTTGAAAGGTGAAAAGTATTCCATTGTTCATCTACACCACACTTTGTTTTACTTTTTTTTTTTTTTTTTTTTTTTTAGAGGTAGGGTCTCACTTTAGCTCAGGCTGACCTGGAATTAACTATGTAGTCTCAGGGTGGCCTCGAACTCACAGCAATCCTCCTACCTCTGCCTCCTGAGTGCTGGGATTAAAAGGGCTGTTTTACTTTTTAAATGTTTTTTATTTGCACATGTGTGTGTGTGCACTTGTAGATGCACCAGGGTCTTTTGCTGCTGCAAACGCATGCTGGTCCAGCTTTACATGGATGGTTGAGGAATTAAACCCCAGGTAATAGTCTTACAAGCAAGGATCTTTAACGGCTGAGCCATCTTCCCAGCCCTGTATCACATCCTGTTTATCCAATAACAACAAATGTTTGGCTTTTTTCTTTTGGCTGTTGCAAGTAACACTGCTGTGCACCTGGGTATGCAAACATCTTTGCTTGAGTTGTTATTTTTTTTGGGGGGGGAGAGACACAGAGAGAGACAGAGAAAGAGGGAGAAGGAGACAGATAGAGATGGGTGCACCAGCAGTCTCTCAGCTGCTGTGAATGAAATCCGGATGTGTGCGCCCCCTTGTGGTCAAGTGTGGCATTGCGCCCTTGCATCACTTTGCATCTGGCTAAACGTGGGACCTGGAGATTGGAACCAGCGTTCTTAGGCTTAGGAGGCAGGTGCCTTAACTGCTAAGCCATCTCTCCAGCCCATCTTGAGTTGTTATTTTTTATTCCTTTAGGTATAGAACTAGAAGTGAAATTGCTGGGTCACGTGGTAATTCTTTTTTAATTCTTTGGTTTCCACAGTGGCGGGACCATTTTAAATTCCCACATCCTCACCCACACTTGTGAATTTCTTGTTTCTTTTTATTTTTTTAATTATTTTTTTGGGCCGGGTGTGTTCATGCACGTGCACACCATGGCACACGTGTGGAAGTCAGA
Source organism: Orientallactaga sibirica (assembly GCA_036365145.1). NCBI lineage: Eukaryota > Metazoa > Chordata > Mammalia > Rodentia > Dipodidae > Orientallactaga > Orientallactaga sibirica. The sequence goes on along the minus strand of JAEOAD010000042.1, from coordinate 6,749,152 downwards.
CGACAACTCTGACTCAGTCAGTTCTCGACTTCCACCTCATTTGAAGCAAGATCTCTTGTTCACAGCTCTGTTCAAGAGCTTTCAGGATATCTAGGATATCTTCCTGTCTTCCCCTCCCTTTTGGCTGTAGACAGGCTAGGATTACAGAAATCCACCATAGCTTCTATGTGGGGTTTGGGAATCCAAACTCAAGTACTCAAGAATTGTGGAGTATGTGTTTTATCCCCTGAGCCATCTGCACAGCCCTTTTATCTTTCTTTTATTTTTATTTTTTATCTTTCTTTTTTTAAAAAATTCTTTAATTTTTTTTCAAGGTAGAGTCTCACTCTAGCTCAGGCTAGAGTATTCTCAGGGTGGCCTCGAACTCACAGCAATCCTCCTACCTCTGCCTCCCAAGTGCTGATATTAAAGGCATGCACCACCACGCCTGGCTCCTTATTTAATTTTTTTCCATTATTATTATTATTATTATTATTATTATTATTATTATTATTATTTTGGGTTTTCAAGGTAGGGTATCACTCTAGCCCAGGAATTCATGATGTAGTCTCAGGGTGGCCTTGAACTCACGGTGATCCTCCTACCTCTGTCTCCTGAGTGCTGGGATTAAAGGGATTATTATTATTATCAATATATTTTGGCCGGGCGTGGTGGTGCATGCCCTTAATCCCAGCATTTGGGAGGCAAAGCAGGAGGATTGCCATGAGTTCAAGGCCACCCTGAGATTGCATAGTGAATTCCAGGTCAGCCTGGGCTACAGTGAGACCCTACCTTGAAAAACCAAAAGATGAAAAAACAAACAAACAAACAAAAAAATATATATATATTGTATGGATATGTCATGTGTTGGTACCCTCTTTTCCCATGGCCCTGCCCTCATTCTGCTGGGGACCCTCCTCAGTGGGGTTGCAGGTATTCCATATGGGGTGGTGGGTGATGCATTGTGGGAGGAGCAGTCAGTGGTTTTTGGAGGCAGGGGGTGCCTCTGGGCATGATGTCTCAACCTGTGACTCTTATAATCTTTCTGCCCTTTAAAAAAATTTTTCTTGGGGAGGAGGAAGAGAGAGAATGGGTATACCAGGGCCTTTCAGCTGCTGTGAAAGAACTCCAGATGTGTGCACCCCCTTGTGCACATGTGTGACATTACATGCTTGCATCATTTTTGCATAGGGCTACATGGAACCTGGAGATTGGAACATGGACTCTTAGTCTTCACAGGCAAGCACCTTAATCATTAACCAATCTCTCCAGCCCTTCTTTCTTTTTTAAATTAAAATAATTTATTTATCTGTAAGCAGGTAAAGAGTGAGTGAGAGAATGGGTACTCCCGCCACTGCAAATGAACTCCAGACACATGTGCCACTTTGTGCATCTAGCTTTATGTCTGGGGATTTGGACCCAGACCACCAGGTTTTGCAAGCAAGTTCCTTTAGCCACTGAGCCATCTCCCCAGCCCAACAGCCCTTTTTTTCTAACAGCCATCTTAACACTTGTAAATGGCATTTTACAGAACTTAGCATTACTGTTTTAAACCTTAAAGTGGAAGGTGATGAAGCTTTTGGCTAAGGCTTGCTTTGCAAAACACTAGATGGGCTGTGGAGTGAGTGAAGAGAACAGAGCAGAAAGAGGTTCTGAGCTGGGCGTGGTGGCGCACACCTTCAGTCCCAGAACTTGGGAGGCAGAGGTAGGAGGATTGCTGTGAGTTCCAGGCCAGCCTGAGATTACACAGTGAATTCCAGGTCAGCCTAGGCTAGAGCAAGACCCAACTTCGAAACCAACCCCCTCCAAACAAAAGAAAGAGGTTAAGAAAGTTGTATTGAACAGGTGTTAGGATCTGGGGTGGAGCATGAGACACCAAAGGCTTCACGGAGCTTGAAATGAAGCCACCCACTCACTTCATTGTCTGTCCCAGGTGTCACCTATGAAGAGGCACCTGTGTTCTAAGCCCTGGGTGCCAGGCCCTGTGTGTGTGTCCTCACTAATTCTCACATTGACTGATGGGCACTGTCTTAAGAACCATTTGTGAGGAGATGGACTGGCTCAGTCAGCAAAGAAGTGTTTTCTGTGTGAGCATGAGTGAGTTTGGATCCCCAGGACTCTGTAAAGAAATGCTAGGCACAGCAGCAGGCACCTATAATCCCAGTGCTCAGGAGGTAGAGACAGGGGGCTCCCTGGGACTTGCTAACTAGCTAGCCTGGCAGAATTGGTAAGCTCCAGGTTTAGGGAGAGATTTTTGTCTCAAAAAGGTGGAGGTGGAGGGATGGCTTAGCGGTTAAGGCACTTGCCTGCCAAGCCTAAGGATTCCAGTTCGATTCCCCAGGTCCCATGTAAGCCAGATGCACAAGAGGGCACACATATCTGGAGTTCATGTGCAGTGGCTAGAGGCCCTGCCTCACCCATTCTCACTCTCCCTCTCCCCGCCATTTCTAATAAATAAACAAATAAATTTTTTTTTTTTTTAAAAGTAAGTAAGGTAGAGAGCAATTAAGGAAGACACACAATGTCAACCTCTGGCCTCCACACACATGCACATATAAGTGCACACATCTACACACATACCTGCACAACCTCAGACACATACAAAAACAACCAAAAAAGAACTCTTTGTAAGAGATGGGGAAACTAAGGTTTAGCAGGTGAAAGAATTTATCCGAGGCCACCTAGACAAGGGATGGTCCTATCTCCACCCATCAGGAGCTTGCTGAAGAAAAGACTTTAAGTCCAGAAAAATGGCTCATGCCTATGATCTCAGCACTTGGGAGGCTGAGACAGGAGGATTGTCTCAACTTCATGGCTAGTCTGAGCTACAGAGTGAGACTTTCAAACTTCCCCTTTCCAAAAGCCAAGCATGCAGTGCTGGAGGGGTGGCTTAGTGTTAGGGCGCTTGCCTGCAAAGACAAAGGACCCAAGTTCCATTCCCCAGAACCTACATAAGCCAGATGTACAAGGTGGCACATGCATCTGGAGTTCATTTGCAGTGGCTGAAGACCCTGGCACACCCATTCTCTCTGTTTCTCTCTCTCAAATAAATAAATAAATAGGGCTGGAGAGATGGCTTAGTGATTAAGGAGTTTGCCTGCAAAGCCAAAGGACCCAGGTTTGATTCCCTAGGAGCCATGTAAGCCAGATGCACAAGGGGCACATGTGTCTGGAGTTCATTTGCAGTGGCTAGAGGCCCTGGCATGCCCATTCTCTCTCTGTCTTATCTCTATCTCTGTATGCTTGCAAATAAATAAATAAAATTTAAAATAAATAAATGTATAAATAAATAATCCGGGCATGGTGGCACACACCTTTAATCCCAGCACTCGGGAAACAGAAGTAGGAGGATCGCCGTGAGTTCGAGGCCACCCTGAGACTACATAGTTAATTCCAGGTCAATCTGGGCCAGAGTGAGACCCTACCTCGAAAAACAAAACAAAACAAAATAAAACAAACAAACATATATGTGTATGTGTATATATATGAAAAGCCAAGCATGATGGTACACATCTGTAATCACACTCAGGAAGTGGAGGCAGGATCAGGAGTTCAAGGTCATCCTCAGCTACCTTAAGGGCTACATGGGACCCTGTCTCAAAAAAAAAAAAAAATCACTGGACTGGAGAGATGGCTTAGCGGTTAAGGTGCCTGCCTCCTAAACCTAAGAACGCTGGTTCCAATCTCCAGGTCCCACGTTTAGCCAGATGCAGTGACGCAAGGGCGCAATGCCACACTTGACCACTAGGCAGCGCATGCATCTGGATTACGTTTGCAGCAGCTGAGAGGCTGCTGTTGTGCCCATCTCTACCTGTCTTCCTCTCTCTCTCTCTCTCTCTCTCTCCAAAAAAAAAAAAAAAAAAATCACTGAGGGAACACAGGTCTGTCACACAGGGTGTGTGTGTAGGTGCTGCCTGATGAGTGAGAGCTGGCTAGTCTATCAGCCAGCAGGAAGGCAGCCCACCCACTTTCCTATCCTCTCTCCACAGCCTTCTTGTCTACCAGCCTTGGGGTGCTCCCACCCCCAGAGGCCCATTCCCTGCCCATGACCAGCTCTAGCTGGGAGTCTCGGCTGGGGACATCGTTCCCAGCCGGCCCGTGTGCCAGCTCCGCAGAGGACCAAGCTGTGGCCAAACCTCCCGGGGAGGGTCCCAAGAACCCGCGTGTGTCCAGTGTAATGGTTCAGCTGGAGATGAAGCCCTTGTGGGAGGAATTCAACCAGCTGGGCACTGAGATGATTGTCACCAAAGCGGGCAGGTGTGGGCATGGACTGTGGGGCCGGGCTGGGCAGGGGAGGGAGCTCCAGGCAGGATGCTGAGACCCCGCTCCTGCAGGCGGATGTTCCCTACCTTCCAGGTGAAAATCCTGGGCATGGACACGCTGGCAGACTACGCTTTGCTTATGGACTTCATCCCGCTGGACGACAAGAGATACAGGTGTGGTGGGGGCAGGGCAGCAGGCTCAGATCTGGGGAGCCGAGACTGGGAATTGGACCCCCTAATGCACAGAGTCAGGTGGGACCCCTGTGAACACAAGCCAGAGAGGTCCATTCTGGGGCACTAGCCAACAAACAGAAGGGATGATCAGGCTAGCCTGGGACAGGCAGGGTGGGCCAGCCCAGGACAGCAGAGGTTATCTTTACTCCTACCAACCAGCTACAGTTACAGAGAATTCAGTCCCCACGGTCTTGACTGTTCATGTGCAAGGTGCCCACCAGAGGACTGGCATGGAGCTCAGAGGTGGAGAAAGTGCCCAGCATGCACAAATCCCTGAGTTCAAAACCAGCACAAAAACAGTTAAACAAAAAGATGCTCACCAGAGCGAGGGAAAGAACCCCTTTACCCACCAGTCTTTGTCAGGCTTAACACAGGGTGGGGACAGCCCTGGACACCTCTCTCTGCTCTCCCAGGTATGCCTTCCACAGCTCTGCCTGGTTGGTGGCGGGCAAGGCTGACCCCGCCACACCTGGCAGAGTGCACTTCCACCCTGACTCGCCAGCCAAGGGCGCCCAGTGGATGCGTCAGATTGTGTCCTTTGACAAACTCAAGCTGACCAACAACTTGCTGGATGACAATGGCCACGTGAGCCCCGGGGCCACTGTGTGTGTGGGGAGGGACTGAGCCAGATGTGGGGGCGGGAGCTGAGCTTTGACTATGATGAAGTTGAGCAAGGCTCATGTGATGATATTCAGAGATCGGAAGGAAAAGGGGAGGAAGGGAATGGGAGAGGGGAAGCTGGGCTAGGCTGGAGAAACAGCATGTGCAAAGGCCCTGGGGCCAGATAATGTGGGTGAGTTCAGGGAGCTGTAACATTTCCCATGAGGCTGGAGTGGAGTGAGGAGAAATAGGAGCGTCACTGTTTGCTCAGGGCAGGGGCCTATGGGTTGGAGAGAGAAGGGGGTTTAGAGCAGAGGTATGTGTCTCGCTGGGCTGCTATGTGGAGATGGGGCAGAGGACCAAGGCAAAGGAAGGTGACCATTCAGAGCAGCCGAGGAACTCAGGGGAAAGTTGACCAGAGCTGGCCAACATGGTAGCGCACGGGAAAGGTGGCCAGTTCTGGATCATTCCAAAGGTAAAGCTACAAGTAGTCCATGGGTGAGAAGACAAAGATGCTGGAACACAGGAAGGCTCTAACAGAACTGCAGGTTCAAGTTCAGTCTGGCAGTATCGTTCAAACAAGAGGGAGGTGGGCTCCGGTGGGGGTGTCTCCTGGCCCTGGGGGAGAAAGCTTCAGGCCCAGCGAGGGTGGCTGCACACTGCCCTGCCCCCTCCCACAGATCATCCTCAACTCCATGCACCGCTACCAGCCACGTTTCCACGTGGTCTTCGTGGACCCTCGCAAGGACAGTGCCCGCTACGCCCAGGAGAATTTCAAGTCCTTCATCTTCACGGAGACCCAATTCACAGCTGTAACGGCCTATCAAAACCACCGGGTGGGTCGAGCCTGAGCTCACAAGGGCCAGCCGCCAGCCCATCCCACAAGGAACTCTGTCCTCACGGACCCAGACTCCCGCTCCTCCTGTCCCTGTGGTCATCTGCCCATGGGTGTTCTCCTGCCTTCACAGTGCTGGCTCTGGAGTTCCTGGGCCAAGGAGTCTGGGTTCTACTGACTGGGGCTGACATGGGGACAGGGTGGCGGAGGCTGGGCCCTCCAGGGCTCTATGGCTCAGAGCTAGCCCATAATTGCACTTTCTCCTCCATAGATCACCCAGCTGAAAATCGCCAGCAACCCCTTTGCCAAAGGCTTTAGAGAGAGCGACCCAGACTCCTGGTACTGACTGACCCCTGTCTTCTACTCAGATGCCCTAAGCCCTGCCCTAGCCCCTCTTGACCCTAGGCAAGGCCTCTACTCCTGACCCATTTCAGGGTCAGGCCCTCTGGCTTGCTCTAGGGTTTCCCACGATGCTTGAATGGGATTCTCCCCCTTCACCCTCTGCTCCCTCCCTGCTTGATCCTTTCATCTTCAGGCCCGGGACCCCACGGCCACTGCTTGGCATCCCATCCCGGAGTCGTGGTAGCCTTGGTCCTTGCCTGCTGAAGGGCTCTGCAGAGAGGGAGAAGGGTGAGTCCTCTACCTAAACGCAGCCAACAGGACCACAGGCCTCCTAGAAGAGGCTTCGGCGTGCTCAAGCTCCTACATACCTGTGAGGACACAGGCTGGGCAACTCGGGGTCAGAGATAAGATACAGAGCAGTGAAGGGATGTTGGATGGGCTTTTTTATTTTTATTTTTACTTTTTTGGAGAGAGTCAGAGGGAGAGAGACGGAGACAGATAGAGAATGGGTGCTGTGAACAAACTCCAGATGTGTGCGCCCCTTTGTGGGCAAGCTCAGCATTGCACACTTGTGTCACTGCATCTGACTAAACAGGGGACCTGGAGAATGCAACCAGCATTCTTAGGTTTAGAAGGCAGGCGCCTTAACCCCTAAGCCATCTCTCCAACCCAAGGGCTTTTTTTTTTCAAATTCAAAAAAAAAGTTCTTGGTTTTTCAAGGTAGGGTCTCACTCTAGTCCAGGCTGATCTAGAATTCACTATGTACTCTCAGGCTGTCTTCGAACTCATGGCAATCCTCCCTACCTCTGCCTCCCAAGTGCTGGGATTAAAGACGTGCACCAGCATACCCGGCTTTTAAAAAAATTTTAATTAATTAATTGAGAGCGACAGAGAGAAAGAGGCAGAGAGAGAGAGAGGGAGAGGGAGGGAGAGAATGGGCACACCAGGGCCTCCAGCCACTGTAAACAAGCTCCAGATGCATGCGCCACCTTGTGCATCTGGCTTACGTGGGTACTGGGAAATAGAGCCTTGAACTGGGGTCCTTAGGCTTCACAGACAATCGCTTAACCAATGGAGGTGGTTCCCATGCGAGGCCCTGGAGGACTGGGAGGCATTTGGACAGAGAAGTCTGGGTGGAAAGGAAGGCAAGGGGAAAGGCTAAGATGGGAAGTGACAGCCAGGTCTGGGGTGAGATCTAAGCGAGTGAGGGGATGCCTGGGGTCTACTTATATCATTTTCTCCCTCAGACTCCAGCAGAACTTCAGTCTCCACCACCAGGATCCCTACCAGGCCATATCATCAGCTCCTGCCCCCACATGAGTCCCTGCTGGCCCCCACCACCTACAGGCCCCTTCCTTACCAGGGCCTGTACCCTGGAGCCCCAAACCCCCTCGGAATTCCAAGAGCCCGACAGGCACCATACCCCCTTCCCAACAGCCGGGCAGATGGGGATCAGGGAGACCTAACCCTCCCAAGTGGGTTGGGGCTTCTGTCCTCCACTGCTGGGTGCCTGGGGCTTGGCCAAGACTCTCTGTGATGAGGAACCCCTTCTACTCTGGATGTCACCCCTCCTATTCTCTACAGAGAACCTTCTCTCCCAAGGAAAGCAGAAGAGCTGGAAGACTGGAAGGAGGTCTACCTACCTCTAAGTAAGGCTGTGCCTGCCAACCTTAGAAGCAGGCTTCCTGCCTCTCATATAGCACCCCGAATCCTGCTCCCTCCCACCTTGAGGGTGACTCCTCCAAACCCTGCTTCCCTTGTCTCTACCCCCTATATTAAACCATTTGACATGGGTAATTTCAGCACTTCTGTCCTGGTGTGTGTATGGGATGGGGGAGCAAGCCTCAGGAACTGAAGACCCTCCAGGCCTCACATGGACTTTATAACTATCCCAAAGCTGGGTCTACTTATGCCTACATCCCTGTGTGCACAGAGTGCTGGTAACAGTGGTGATACCAGACAAGTGATTAACCCTGAAAAGGTGGCTAGGGCTCCTCTTTCCTGCTTCGTGTGCGCAGACAAGGACACAGAAAACTGGCCTCAGTGAGGCCTGGAATCTACTCTTGTCACGCAGCCAAGTATGGTTGCCATTGCCTCTCTAGATTTAAGGGCTATGGTCCGGGGGTTGGGATGCAGGAAGCTGTGAGGGATGCAGAGGTTAGGGTAAGTAAGGAGGGGAGTAATAATTCAAAGATTCAATCAAGACTCTAGGCAGGATAGGAGAAAAGCTCGGTGACCAATGGCTGGAGTCCAGTCTGGTGCAGCATGAGAGAGGCAAAGGTTGGCTGTGTTGGGGGGGGGGGCGCCATTCAGTCCTCCACCCTCCTGTAGCTGGGTGTCCCCGAGGGACTCTGTACATCCTGAAGCTCTTCCTATGACCTTGGGACTCAGGCCCAGCTGACCCTCAGCAGCCAGACATCCCAACTCCAGGACGCCAAGATCAAAAGAACACAGCCATGGAGCTAGGGAGATGGCTTAGTACTTAAGACACTTGCTTATGAAACCAAAGAACCCAGATTCAATTCTCCAGGACCCACATAAGCCAGACACACAAGGTGGCACATGTGTCTGGAGTTTGCAGCAGCTGGAGGCTCTGGTGCACCCATTCTCTCCCTCTCTCCTTCCCTCCCTCTTCTCTCTCAAATAAATAAATTAAATAATAATAAAAAAGATCCGGGAGTGGTGGCGCATGCCTTTAATCCCAGCACTCAGGAGACAGAGGTAGGAGGATTGCTGTGAGTTCAAGGACACCCTTGAGACTACATAGTGAATTCCAGGTTAGCCTGGGCTAAAGCGAGACACTACCTTGAAAACCAAAAAAAAAAAAAAAAAAAAAAAAAAAGTAAGCTGAAAATGGTCCCCTGGTAGTGCACAGAATAATTTTTTTTTACTTGAAAAAAAAAAAAAAAAAAAAAAAAAAGGGCTGGTGGGATGGCTTAGCACTTAAGGCGCTTGCCTGTGAAGCCTAAGGATCCTGGTTTGATTCTCCAGATCCCATGTAAGCTAGATGAACTTGATGGTGCATGTATCTGGAGTTCATTTGCAGTGGCTGAAGGCCACTGGAGAGCCCATTCTCTCTCTCTCTCTCCTTCTTTCTCTCTCTAATAAATAAATAAAAAGTGGGGCTGGAGAGATGGCTTAGTGGTTAAGGCGCCTGCCTGCTAAGCCCAAGAACCCGGTTCTAATCTCCAGGTCCCACGTTTAGCCAGATGCAAAGTGACGCAAGGGCGCAAATGCCCCACTTGCCCACAAGGGGCGCACACATCTGGATTTTGTTCACAGCTGCTGAGAGGCTGCTGGCACGCCCATTCTCTGTCTCCCTCTCCCTGTCTCTGTCTCCTCCTGTGTCTCTCTCCAAAAATAAATAAAATAATAAAATAAATAAATAAAAAGTGAAATATTTTTTAAAAAGAAAAGAAAAAAAACAACAGAAAAAGGACACAGCCAGCACCTTCAAACAGTGGTTAGCGACTCTCATCACTATGGCAGGTTGATGCCTCTCTCACATGCCACGTCCTGATGGACACACCCCTTCCGGTCACGCCCCTCGGTACCAGACGAAGCCCCGCCTCCGCTCTTGAGGGCGTGGACCTCCGGCCCAGGCCCCACCCCTCGGCCTCCCGCAGCAACGCCCAGTTCCGGTCCCCTTGGGCCCCGCTCCTTCGTCCTCTCCAGCTGGCGCTCTCGGTGTTCCTCGCGCTCGTCCGGGGCATGCTAGCCGACTGCCTGTCCCCGGAGGGTGAGCTGCGCTGCCGGCGGCTGCTGGCGGGGACCACGGCCCGGCTCCGCGCGCGGCCCGCGGCGGCCGCGGTGCTCGTGCCGCTGTGCCTGGTGCGCGGGGCCCCGGCGCTGCTGTACACGCTGCGCTCCAGCCGCCTGGCTGGCAGGCACAAGGGGGACGTCAGGTACACCTGCCGGGAACCCCCTCCCCGCCGCCGGAGGCCGCTGAGGCCCGGGATCGCAGGGACCTTGGGCGACGCCCGAGCCTCGGTTTCCCACTCTGTAAAGTGGATCTGGGCAGACCACCCCCGCCTCCTGCTTCCTCTCCAAAACACAGTCCTCCGCCCCCTACCGGCGACTATGGAGATCTGGGTCCAGGAGCCAAGGGAGCGCGAGGGGCGTCGCTGCCCTTCTTGGTCCCATCTTCCGCGGGAATTGAGCATAACCTGGGGTTACACTGGGATAGTATAAGCCCAACTGGGGTGTCTGAGTCCCAGCATCTTCTTACCCTGCCTCCAGACCCCCACGTCCTAACCTGCGCCACCAGGGCCTCCCTTACTTAATGCAGAGAGAGAAAGTCTCCTGAGGTCCTGTGACTGGCCCCAGGTCTCATGGCAAACTAGGACAGAGGCAGCTTAGGTAGGTCATCGTTCTGCCCATGCCGACACCTCCACTCGTCCATAGTCCCAAGAGCCTAAAGACCATATAGTTACTTATTCAGCTTCCCAGGCGGTAAGTGTGATCCAGCTGACCAGGATGTGATACACACAGCCCTACGGGAAACTCAGGAGGAGCTGGGCCTGGAAGTATCTGAGGAGCAGGTCTGGGGTGTCCTGAAGCCTGTGTATGACCAGGTGAGCCACTGAGGCCACCCTCATCCCCTCGCTGATTCTGTGCCTTGGGGGAAGAAGGGGCCAGCCAGCTGTGCTCTGGGATGATGTTGGGGAATCACTGCAAGGTGAACAGCATTGCTCCTGAACTTGGATAACAGGTGTGTGTGTGTGAGAGCGAGGGATTGTTTAGGGTGCTACAGGTAAGAAGAGGAGCTTCTAAGGCATTTGGAGCCCTGAATCAGGCAGCAGGAGTCAGTGGGCATGGTCTTTCTCAGGCCTGCCTCTCCTGATAGCCCACTCTCTTCTCACCCCAGGGAAAGGCCATCATAATGCCGGTGCTTGCCAGCGTGGGCTCGCTGGATCCGCAGAACCTCAGGCCTAATCCCAAAGAGGTAAATAAGGGGTTCTAGGGGACCAGGCTGTCCCGCAGGGGGAGTCTTCTGTCTACTCTCTCTGCCTTTTTTCTACAGGTGGATGAGGTGTTTGTGCTGCCCCTAACACACCTGCTGCAGGCACAGAATCAGGGCTATACCCACTTCTGCCAAGATGGGCGCTTCCGATACACAATGCCAGTCTTCCTGCATGGGCCACACCGTGTCTGGGGCCTCACGGCTGTCATCACTGAGTTCACCCTTCAGCTGCTGGCCCCTGGTGCTTACCAGCCTCGCCTATTCATCTCCCAGCTGCCCAGTGGCTGAGGCCTGGCCCTGAGCACCTCTGCCTTCACCTGGCCAGACCTCTGATAGACTGATTAAAGAGTCTCTTGACAACTTGGCAATCTTGCATCTTCTGTATGGAGGAGGCCTTGACCTTGGTTAGATGTGAGGTGGCTGGCTGGCGTTCCTGGGAACAGTCACAGCAGGGGGCACTTTCTGTGGTTTAGGTACAAGGAGTCATTTGCTCTCACCCTCCCTTACAGCTCTGCCTCAGAGTTGTCCCTGGCTGGTGGGGACAGTGCTCTCTGGGAAGATAGCTTCCTTAAACAAGGCTGTCCCAGGCTGGGATTTGAACTGGGTCTCTGACTCCAGAACTGTACACTTCCTTCCTCTCTTTTGTGCCTTCAGGGCCTTGTGTTGGGCTCTGGGAAGCCAGGCTGAAGTATGTACCCACTCCCTAGGAACTACTGCAAAATTCCAAACACACTTGAGTCCCTGCTGCCTACCAGATGTGGGTCAGGTTTAGACTAGATGCTAGTGTTTCTTTATGTTAATCAACCACAGATAAATAACAGTGGAATTATACATCAATGATATAGACCAGGGTTCTGGAAGAATTGAGGGAGTAAGTGGTTGCCCTTGACAGGATGGTATGAGTAGATGTAGGCAGCATTGGCCAGGGCAAGCACTAGAAAACTCCACCTATCAGCTGACTGTCTGAGAAGGAATGGTGATCACAGATTCTGGGAGTAATTAGCTTCAGGCATAGCTCCCTCTATAAAGAACAAGCCACGTGTGGTGGTGCACATCTATAATCCCAGCACTCTAGAGGCAGGATAGGGAGTTTGAGGTCAGTCTGGGCTACATGCTGAGACCCTGTCTCAACAGCAGCAACAACAAAAAATAATAACAGAGCTAGGTGTGGTGGTGCACGCCTTTAATCCCAGCACATGGGAGGCAGAGGTAGGAGGATAGCCCTAAATTCAAGGCCAACCTGAGACTACAGAGTGAATTCCAGGACAGTCTGGGCTAGAGTGAGACCCTACCTCGAAAAAAGCCATACCTAAATAAATAAAGAATAATAAGCAACAACCTAGTAGAAGGGGAGGGGAGGCCGGGCAGTTAAAGCTACAGAGCTCCCTGGGGAGGCCCACAGGACTAAGATCAGTCCAGGAGAAAGCTGCTGATCACAAATTCCCTGGGAGCTGAAAGGATAGAGCTTCATGGAGCTGGAGCCAGCCGTGGGTGGGCCCACTACACAGAAGGTCACCAAGAGTTAAGGGAACATACCTGGTGGGGCGAGAAGACGCATGTTCGGATTGTTTTCCAGGCCAAGAGGCAGGATGAAAGAGTGATGTGATCTCTGGATTGGATTGCAGTCCCCCCACCAGGCCCCCACTTCTTCAGCATAAGCCCCATCCCACCTCCTACACCCCCTTCCTCATCCACCTCCTTGCACACTCTCTTCTCACCTACCTGATTTCCCCCTCCCCCCACTGCCCTCCCAACACCCACACACCCCACTTTGTCACCTCTGGCCCTGCAGCCTCCTCATCTGGTAGCAGGACCGACCGCGTGACCATGGTAAAAATAAGTCTTTTTTTTTGCCAGTGTGTGAAAGGGGCAGAGGCAGGAGGGGCAGCTGAGCCCCCAGCACTAGGGAAGAGGAGGTGCGGGCTCACAGCCTTGCTCAAATGGGTCACCTCGGTCACCAGCTCTGCCGCCCCATGCGCACACCCAGAGCCAGCAGCAGCCAACGGGGCCGTGTTGCGCAGCTCTAGAAGGGTAAGGACCCCAGGACTGACTCCAGGTCCACCCTCCAGAGGGTGCCTCCAGCCTCCCCCCCCCCTTTAGCCTTAGGACCCCGTGCTCTGTCCTAGGACCTCTGGGAGGCCTTCGTGATGCTTCCTCGCTCCATCTTGGTGATCAGGTGCGTTCCCCGTGCCCGCCCTGTCCCCAGCCCACGGAGGTCTCTCTGAGTCAAGCCCCCACGTCCCAGCCCTCATGGCGGGCACCGGGCCGGTGCGCACACGGCAGCGGGTGAGCATGCAGGAACACATGGCCATCGACGTGAGTCCGGGTCCCATCCGGCCCATCCGCCTCATTTCGGACTACTTTCCACACTTCTACCCTTTCCTGGAGCCCGTGCTGCGCCCCCCAGACCGGCTCGCTGCGGCCAGCCCAGCCATCCACTCTGCTCCCCAGCCACAGACCGACCCAGAGCCAGAGGGGGACTCAGATGACAGCAGTGAGTAGAGGAAGGAATGAGGGGACACTTATTCCAGGACAGGGTCTGGGGTGTCCCTAGCACTCACCGTGGAGAGGCCAGGCAGGTGGCACTGTGCCATGGGGGCAGGTGAGTGGAGGGGACTAACCCTGACTGCCACCTGCCCTTAGCTGCCCTGGGCACTCTGGAGTTCACGCTTCTCTTTGATGCAGACAACAGCGCCCTGCACTGCACGGCCCATCGTGCCAAGGTGAGGATGGGGGGAAGGATCCTTGGCACAAGGACTGGGCCACAGGCCTTCCCCACATCCATTGTCTCTTCCCAGGGCCTTAAGCCACTGGCCTCAGGATCCGTGGACACGTATGTTAAGGCCAACTTACTACCAGGAGCCAACAAGGTGAGAGCAAGGCCCAAGCTCCTATTGCTGCCCTTGGGGAGCAAGACCAGCTTGGAGCACCCAGTATCCCTGCTTTGTCCCTACCCCCCAAGGACTGGATCTCTTAGTTGCTGGGACCAACAAGGCAGGGCAGAGGGGCCAGGATGGGTATCTGACACACCTGCCTGGTTCCCCCCAGGCCAGCCAGCTTCGGACACGCACAGTTCGGGGCTCATGTGGGCCCGTTTGGGAGGAAACGCTCACCTATCATGGCTTCACCCGTCAGGATGCTGGGCGCAAGATCCTGCGGTAAGGATCCCGCCCAAGACACGAGGGGGACAGGGCAGGAGAATGGGGCTTGTATGGCTAAGTCTGACCAGGGCGGCTGGCCACCAGGCTGTGTGTGTGTGAAGACCCACGGTTAAGGCGCAGGAAGCGTGCACCCCCGCTGGGTGAGCTGAGGGTACCCCTGAGGAAGCTGGTGCCCAACCAAGCCAAGAGTTTTGACATCTGTCTGGAGAAGCGGAGGCTGGTGAGTGGGGCTGGGGCAGGGGGTGGGGCTGCAGGGCTAGGAGTCTTGTGATAAGGAAACAGGGTTTAGGAAAACTGAGTGACCAGCTGACCAAGGGCTCTGCTTTTTCAGACCAAGAGGCCCAAGAGCCTGGACACAGCCCGTGGCATGTCCCTGTATGAGGAGGTGGGTAGGATAGCTGGATTGGGCAGGAATTGGGGTAGGCAGACTTGGGCAGCCCAGGGTGAAGTGGGTCAAGCAGGGGCATAGGTGAGCTGGGCAGGGGTCCAGGTGCTGGCGGGCTTGGCGGAACTTGAAGTCATCTCTCACAAGTTCTCTGAGCCTGGGGAATCCCAATGGCTAAGCAGGGAAGCCTGGAGGTGTGTGTGTGCTGGGACAGTCCTGTAGAGCTCTTGGAGACTCAGGCAGGCAGGGACCCAGCATTCTAGACAGACTGAAAGAAGCGGTGTTTAGGGCTACAAGTGGGAGGGCTGGGCAAAAGAGAAGAGGTAGGCTGGGCTCTCTGGCTGCTTGTCTGACTCTGGGCCTTCTGTTGGGGCCACTCCTGGGTTCACTAGACAGATCCTTGTCAGGGAACAATGAAAGCAGTTCCTTCCTTCCAACCCTACCTGAGACCAAAGACCTGGCCAGAACTGTGTGGCACGGCAGAGCAGGAGAGCACCTGAGGCTGGGATCAGGCCCACCACCCTCTCTTTTGCTAGCATGGGCTGTGTGCCCCACCCCCTAGTGGGGTCAAAGATTGCTGCAGTTGCCAATTAGCTAAACCTAGGCCCATGAGCCCCATGTGGAGGTGGTGGGCATCACTGGAACAGTCTGTGACACAGTAATCGCCTGTCCCAGACACCATGCACCAGTGTCATAGTGCATGAAGGCTGCTGTGGAGTGCTCCTGCGTGTGATGAGGCAGTTCAGATCTCTGCAGTCAATGCGACCCCAAGGGTGGGAGCAGAGGGGTATTCATAATCTGATCTGCCAGCCAGTGGAGCTGAAGAGGGTGGGGTTTTTTGTTGTTTTCTTAAGGCAGTGCCTCAGTCTAGCCCAGGCTGACCATGAACTCCCAGCGACCCTCCTACCTCAGCCTCCAGAGTGCTGGGATCAAAGGCAGACACCACCATGCCTGGCGAGGGTGGGTTTTATGGTTGAAGACCCTCTATCCCTCCAAGTAGAGAACAGCCTCAGAGACTGGGGTAGGCCCTTCACCTGCTCCTCTAATGCAGGGTGCCCTGCCCCCTAGCAGAACCAAAAGTTGCTGCAGCTTCAATTGGCTAAACTCAGGCCTGTGAGGTACAGGACACATGCCCAAGCCAGGCCAGTGCTGCAGGAGTGCCTATGGGCATTTGTTGAATGCCATTTAGGCTCCTGGCATGGTTGTGGTATTCAGACCATCAATTCCCTTCCTCTCCATGACAAAGACATGCTACCAACAAGCTCCTCCCTTCTAAGGCACTGGAGGGAACAGCTGACCTGCAAGGTCTTTCCCAGGCCACTGGGCAAGTAGCTATTTGAGAAATTAAATCAGTGGCCCTGTTTCTCTCTAGCCGTTTGTACTCTCACATCTGGAGCCTGGACCTTAAAGGGTGTGGGCTTTAGGATGACGGGGGTCTGACCACAGCTTGTACCTATAGGAGGTGGAGGTGGAGGAGATGGCTGGAGAGGAACGTGGGCGCATCCTGCTGTCCCTGTGCTACAGCTCCCAGCGTGGTGGCCTGCTGGTGGGCGTACTGCGCTGCGCACACCTGGCCCCTATGGATGCCAATGGCTACTCTGACCCCTTTGTCCGTCTGTGAGTGGGAATGGTGGGCAAGCTGGAAGGACAAGAGGCTGGTTCCTTAACTCGTGCGGGCCATCCTTAACCCAGTCATCTCCCCCTCCAGTTTCCTGCATCCAAGTTTAGGGAAGAAATCCAAATACAAGACCAGTGTTCGGAGGAAGACCCTGAACCCTGAGTTCAATGAGGTGGGTCAGGGATAAGCAGGTCCCAGCCGAGCTTACCAAGAGCCTGCTGCTGAAGCTGTGAAGGACCTGCCTCTCCTTCCCCTTTTCCCTATAGGAATTCTTCTATGCAGGCCCTCGGGAGGAACTGGCCAAGAAGGTGCTACTGGTGTCTGTGTGGGACTACGACCTGGGCACAGCTGACGACTTCATTGGTAAGCAGGACTGTGGGGTGCTGGAGAAGGCCTCATGAGCCCTTGCTGGCAACTGACCCATCCCCCTGCAGGTGGGGTGCAACTGAGTGGCCAGGCCAGTGGGGAGCGCCTGCGCCACTGGCGTGAGTGCCTGGGCCATAGTGATCACCGGCTGGAGCTGTGGCACCCGCTGGACGGTGCTGCCCCCAGCTTGGTAACCAGCCAGTATAGGGCCCTTCCTGCTTGCAGTCCCATCCCAGAAGCCAAGACATATGCCATGACTGGAAGGAGCCTCAGGGCTGCCCCATCTGCTCTGCCCATTTCTGCTTCTACCTTCACTCACCTCATCCTGAATCACAAAGCCAAAATAAACATCTGCTTCTGACTAGACTGGAGCTTGTCCTTTCTCTTGCCATGCCCACCCCTTCCATGCTAACACCTCAAACAACAGACCAGGCCATGTTCTCCCATATCCTACTCCCAAGAGGCCTGCACTGGGCCAGCCCCAAGGTCTGGGGATGTAGCTTAGTGCCAGAGTGCTCACCAAGCATGCCCAAAGCCCCAGGTTTGATTCCCTAATGCCACAAAAAAGTTTGGCCAGGCCTAGCCTTTGCAACCCCACCTCACCCTGCCCCCACACCAATGGGGGACCATACCTTCACAAGGAGTGGGTGATGGGTGACAGGGTGAAGAACAAAGTGAGACAAGCTGTGACTGGAGAGTGGGTAACACTTTATTGTCCCAAAAGGATGAGGCAGCATGGGCAAGGTTCAAGAGGCTGCCTGCCGGGCTTGGTGCTGCTGAGCAAACCTCTGCATCCGGTCTTCCAGCTCTGGCCGGAAGTGGCGGATCAGACCCTAGGAGGGGAAGCACAGTATAAAGCAGGGTCCAAAACTCCTCCAGTGCCATGGGCTCTCAGTGCCACCCACCATAGTGCCGCACAGCAAGTCAGTGAGTACCTGCACTGGCCAGGCAGCCCCATCACCCAGAGCACAAATGGTGTGGCCTTCTATCTGCTTGCTGATCTCCCACAAGGAGTCGATCTCAGCTGGCCGGGCATCCCCCTTCACGAAGCGAGCCATTACCTTGTTCATCCAGTCCACACCTGCAGCCACAGCAGCAAGAGGGACCTGAGGATCCCGGCCAAGGAGTGGGACAGCACTGATGGGTGCAGGCCACATGGCGGGTAGAAGCTAAGAGCAGCTCAGCCCAAACCTTAACCTGCCCGGGATGCTCACCCTCACGGCATGGGGTGCACTGCCCACAGCTCTCGTGCTTGTAGAATTCAATGAGGCGGGCTATGGCTTTCACGATGTCCGTCTACGGATCCAAGGGGCAGTAAGTAGGTGCCACAGCCAGACAGAAGCCTGACCTTAGCCCCCCAGCAACACCCCTGGCCCTCAATTCCAGCATTCTGGCCTCTCTTCCCTGGGCCCCCTGCATCACCAACTTTCTCACTACAGGAGTATCTCAGGCTGCAGGAGCTGAGAGCTGGTCAGAGGGTTTTCAGAGAAGTCCAGGAGGAGAGAGCACCCGGGCCAGTGTGAGGAAGACTGGGTGGTACATAAGGGCCCCTTACCGAGCGGTCCATGACGATCACTGCAGCTGTGCCCAGGCCTGTCTGGGCCTGTACCAGTGCATCAAAGTCCATCAGCACCGTCTCACACACAGACTTGGGGATCAGTGGAGTGGATGAGCCACCAGGGATCACAGCAAGGAGGTTGTCCCATCCACCTGTGACACCTCCTGGGACCCCAAGGGTGGTCAGGGATGAGGCTGGCACACCTGCCTAGGCCTGAGCCAGGACAGTTGTTAGCCCCTGGTTCCCAGGTTAGTTCCTGAGACCCTCCCACCCCACTCTCCTTGTGGGCATGCTCCCTCCCTAACCCACCTGACTGCCCCCCGCCTCACCGGCATGCTTCTCAATCAGCTCCTTCAGAGGCACAGACATCTCTTCCTCCACGGTGCAAGGGTAGTTGACATGGCCGGAGATGTTGAACAGTTTGGTACCAGAATTACGTTCTCGGCCAAAGCCAGCAAACCAAGAACCCCCACGACGGCAGATGGTGGGGGACACAGCTACTGTCTCCACATTGGCCACAGTTGTGGGGCATCCAAACACTCCTTCATGGAAATGGAAAAAGAGATCAGTGGCTGCCAGAGAGTGGGACAGGCTTCCTGGTAATGGGTATTTCATGTCTTACAGCAGACAGCTCCTACTCTCTCCTACACTCTTGCCCCAACTAGAACTAGAGCCTAGATTCCAAGGGAGCTGTTTTTCTTTTTTCCTTTCTTTCTTTTTAAAGATTTTATTTTTATTTATTACTTACTAGAGACAGAGAGGGAAAGAGAGAGAGGAAGAGTAAGAATGGGCATGCCAGGGCCTCTAGCCACTGCAAACGAATTCCAGATGCATGTGCCCCCTTGTGCATCTTGCTTATGTGGGACCTGGAGAATCAAACTGAGGTCCTTAGGCTACGCAGGCATATGCCTTAACCACTAAGCCATCTCTCCAGCCCATGTTTTTCTTGCTCACTATCTTACCACCACTCCTGGAATGGGTAGAGGGCATAGGCTGGAGGAGGTGTGGGGGTCTGACATCAGCTCTGGCAGGCTGAGAGACTGCAGGTGGCTCTATGGAGCCTGTGTCATTACCACCCTCCTTCGAGTATGCTTCTCCTCCCCACTCCATCCCTCAGAAATACTGTAGGAAGGTGCACCCAAGGGGCACCTGGTCAGATCCAGGATTCCCCTAGGCACAGCCAAGAAAAGGCCCAGGACCAGGCAGGGTCTCACCCACATCTGCAGGGAAGGGTGGCTTCAGGCGTGGCTTGCCCTGTTTGCCCTCAATGGACTCAATGAGTGCTGTCTCCTCTCCACAGATGTAGGCCCCAGCTCCACGGACCACAAACACATCAAAGTCATAGCCAGAGCCACAGGCATTCTTGCCGATCAGACCTGCTTCATAGGCTTCTCGGATGGCCACCTGTGGGACGAGGTGTGAGCTCCCCCAAGCCCAGCCCAGCCCACCCTACTCCAGGAGTCATCCTATAATCCCAGGGGCTTGGAGCCTCTGAACTTTCTAAGTTGAGCTCTGAAGCACAAAGGAAGGAGAGCTTTGAAGCCAGATTTTTTTTCTTTTTTGAGGTAGGGTCTCACTTTAGCCCAGGCTGACCTGGAACTCACTCTAGTCCCAGGCTGCCCCCAAACTCAGTGATCCTCCTACATCTACCTTCTCCCGAGTGTTGGGATTAAAGGTGCTGGCTACTACATCCAGCTGGCTTTCTCTTTCTTTTTTTAAAAAATATTTTATTTTTATTTATTTGAGAGAGAGAGAAATAGGCAGGGGTAGGGAGAGAATGGGCATGCCAGGACCTCCAGCCACTGCAAACGAACTCCAAATGCATGTATCTGGCTTACGTGGGTCCTGGGGAACCAAATCTGGGTACTTTGGCTTTGCAGGCAAGTGCCTTAACTGCTAAGCCATCTCTTCAGCCCCTCTTTCTCTTTTAATATGTGTGTACATGTGTGGAGGTCAGAGGACAATCTCGGGGGGTTGGTCCTCTCTTCCCACTTTAAAACAGCATCTTTCATGTGTGTTTGCTGCTGCACAGGCCAGAATAGTTGTCCGAAGAGATTTGGGATTCTCCCAATTGCCTCCCATTGCTGTAGGTGCCCTGGGATTATAGATGCATGTACCACTGTACCTGGCTTTACATGGGCTGTGGGGATCTAAACTCCAGTCCTCAGGCTTGCACAGAAGTGCTCTTGACCATGGAGCCATCTCCCCAGCAAGCCTTCTCACCCCAGAGTCTTGTCCCCCCTCTCCACACCAGCTTGACTCCATAGAACTGCTGCTAACATCTAAGAATAGCTCTGCTATGGAAAGGGGCATGTGAGGTGCAAATGTACTGTCTGTTCATTTTCCCTGTGTGCCCACCTGCAGATTGGAGGCCTCATTGTAGAATTCCCCGCGGATGTAAATGTAGGCGGCTCGGGCACCCATAGCCCGGCCCCCTACTAGGCAGCCTTCTACCAGCTTGTGAGGATCGTGGCGCATGATCTCCCGGTCCTTACAGGTGCCCGGCTCCCCCTCATCAGCATTCACCACTAGATACTTGGGCCTGTGTGGGCACATACATGTCTGGTTACAGGCCTACCAGCACTGAGTCCTCAAGCACATGTCACTCCTGCTCTACTCAGGATAGCTCTAAGACAGTTTCTCCAACAGCTGATCCTCTGCCTTGGGGCTCTCCTTGCTCACCATCAATGACAGGGAACTCACTTCCTAGTTCATGTATGATCACAAGAAAGGTTTTTATTCTGCTCAAACCCAATGTCTTTCTCTGTGTGCCCGTGACAGCCAAGTTCTGCTCTGTCACAAGGAACCTCCTCAACCTCCACCACAGTTCTGTAGCTGACAGACTTTTACCATTTGTTTTCTGAGTACTGACCAAAGTACAGGCCAAAAGTATACTCGGGTACAAACTGAAGTTCAAATATACCAGATTTCAAGCCGGGTGTGGTGGCACACACCTTTAATCCCAGTACTTGGGAGGCAGAGTTAGGAGATCACCATGAGTTTGAGGCTACCCTAAGACTACATAGCTAATTCTAGGTCAGCCTGGGCTAGAATGAGACCTTATCTCAACCCCCCGCCCCCAAAAAATAGATTTCCAAAAGCTCTCTGAGTTCTAGAAGGGAAAGTTGGATTCAAATAATTAGGCCAAGCTAGGCATGGTAGTACGTGCCTTTGATCCCAGCACTCAGGAGGCAGAGGTAGGAGGATCACTATGAGTTTGAGGTCAGCCTGGGACTACAGACTGAGTTCCAGGTCAGCCTGAGCTAGAATGAGACTCTGTCTCAATAAAACAAAAACAAACAAACAAAAAAAGGGTCTGCCTACATCAAAATCTTATATTGATTGCTATATACTGAGCCTCCCCTGAGGATGTCTAGAAAGAACTCTATGTAGACTCTATCTGCTTATGGCCTGGGTAAGTCTCCCCATTCATTCACGCTACCATTTCTAGCATCTAGCAAAACAGCCACTAGGTGCAGGGTCTCAGCCACCCCAAGGCATACCCACAGTCTTTCCTGAAGCGTATCTTAGGCTTCCACCCACACACCTGCCATCCGAGGGCTTATTCATGAAGCTCCATTTGAGGCCAGTGGGGAAGCCAGCACCCCCACGGCCCCGCAGGCCCGACGTCTTGATCTCACCCAGGATCCACTCTGGGCCCTTCAGCAGAATCTCCTTTGTCTTGTACCAGTCACCTCGACTCTGAGCACCTTTCAGCCTAAACAGTGTGGAGAAGGTTGTGAAGGGGAGGCTCTGCTAAGAGACCCAGGAGGCTAAGGGCACTGTCTCACCTCCAGTCATGGCGGCCATACAGGTTGGTAAAGATACGGTCTTCATCCTTCAGCGAACCAAATGAGGTTTTCTTGGGTGCTGTCTGGAGAGATAAGAGGGTCAGGAACCCAGAGGGTCTGGGGGCCATGAGAGGTTGGGGCAGAAGCTATAAATTCTTGGATCCTCCTGCAACAGAGGACTGGACCACAAAGAGAGCAGAGGCCTCATGTGAAACATCATTACCATACCACTTATTTCAGCAACTCCTACTTAGCAGGGTTTCATGCCCCAAATTTCAATTCATCCTCAATAATCTGGAGACAGGAATGAGATCTTCCTGTTTGCAAAGAAGGAAACTGAGGCTCAGAGCAAAAAGAATTTATGATCCCACAGCCAAAAGCAGCAGACACTTCCTGATAAGCCCAGGTCTGTGCATGGCCATGAACTTTCCCACGTTCAGCAAGAAGTGTCCACTTAATTTGTTTGGCTCTCCCACGGGACCAAAGCATGGCCAGAGCAGTCTTCATCCTAACTCCACTGAAGAGGCAATATATCTTTACTGATGGAAATACCTCGGGCTGCAGAGATGGCTCAATGGTTAAGGTGCTTGCCTGCAAAATCTAACAACCTGGGTTAAATTCCCCAGTATTTACATACAGCCAGCTGCACGGTGAAACATACATCTGGAGTTCATTTGCAGCGGCTGGAGGTCCTGGTGTGCCCATTTTCTCTCTCTCTCTCTGTATGCTTGTAAATAAATAAATAAAATTTAAAAATACTTCACTGGGGCTCAGGCAAAAAAGGGATTCGAGGCCCACTTGGGAACAAAATTGAGAGGTGAGGACTGGAATTGTATGCCACTCAAGAGTATGGCTTCCATTACCAACACCTCAAAAGCAATTCTCAGGCTGGAGAGATGGCTTAGAGGTTAAGGCACATGCCTGTGAAGCCCACGGACCCCGATTCGATTCTCCAGGTCCCACGTAAGCCAGATGCACAAGGGGGCGTACATGTCTGGAGTTCGCTTGCAGTGGTTAGAGACCCTGGCGCGCCCCATCTCCCTCTCTCTAATAAATAAAAAAACAAAATCTCTTTTTTTAAAAAAAACGCAATTCTCCTCAAGTGTGTGGTGTATGTCTGTAATCCCAGCATTTGGGAGTCTGGGACAGAAATTCAACGATAGTTCGGGGTCAGCCTCAGTTACACAGTAAACCCCTTTCGTGCAAAGAGGGGAAAAAGCAGCAACAACAGCAGCAGCGTTTTCAGTCACTAGAGAGAGCAGAGCACTGGCGAGAAAACCAGTAGGTATGTATCATTCCCTGAAGCTGCTTTCTGCATCCGGAAAATGGGGCGATGACCCTTTCACATTCTGCAACACTGTGAGGAAGGAATGGGAAATTAGGACGCCTCACAGCCTGGAAAAGAGTTCCTCGTTAGGTCAGTGGCTGTGAAACAAGGCAAGCCAGGGAGCGGAGCATCAGCTTCGGGTTGGGACGGGGGCGGGCGGCATCCTTTCTCGCCGGGAAGAAGGCGAGGGCTCCGCAGAAGGGATTACAGACCCCGGGCCCAAGCCAGGCGGGGCCGGGCCTCACCGTATCGCCGCTGAAACGCACAGATACACGAGCGGGGAGCGACCCGCCGAGAAGCCTCCGTGCCGCCAGCATCGCTGAGGACCAAGCCGGTCACCTCCCGCTGTCACCTTCACAGCTCGGAGCTGGGGAGCCGGCACCACAGAGACGCCTAGCGGCGCACAGGAAGAGCGTCACGCGCGCCAGAGCCAGCGGCGCGCCCAGGTACCCCTGCGCTACTCAACTCCGCCCTAGACCCCGCCCACTAGGAGCTGAGCACAGAGACCGGAAGTGGCTTGTCTAGCGCTATGGCCTCTGGGAAATGTAGTCCATACGACCCGGGGCCCATCCTTTCTTAGGGATGGATGTTTGCTGGGCTTCCTGGCATACAGCCCCTATTTTTTTAAAACCCTAGTAAACAAGGCTGCCATGTGGCTCTCTACCGAGTCCTACAGGCTCTGCGCTTAGTGCACCTGCACGAAAGAGACCTAGGGAGAGAATCGGGCCAGATCCCGCTGCAATTACGCTGTCTTGGCAGAACCCTGCAAGCAAAGGAGCTAGGTCCCAGCATCCATGTGACCAAAGTGTTCATTAACCCCAGAGCCGGGTGACACCGAAACAGACAGGGATTTTTTGCGTAGGTCTTCCCAGGGAAGAGTATACCTGGAGTCCTGGTTGGTGTGGGGGCCCATCTTCGGCCAGTTCTGCAAAGCTCTCCCACTCCTTGCCTGGGGGTTCAGCCCTTGGCTCTGCTGTTTTATATCTTGGCATGGCCCCAACATTCTTTGGAATTTGGCCCTAGCTTGGCATTTAAAGACTCCAGCACCCATTCCTTGGCAGGTCATCAAGGCCCAAACTACTGTGGTCACTCCCAAGACCCTTTCCTGGAATCATTAGGCAATAAGGCTAGCTCCTTCACCGTGTTCTCTCTTCTGTCCTTTGCTGTCTCAAACACATCTTAGCTTGATCAATGCTTGGCTTAGGTTGTTCAGCCCTTTGAAACTTTGTCCTGGGCAGTTATTTTATTTTATTATTTTTAGACAGGGTCTTACTATGTAGCCCTGGAACGATGTAGGCCAGGTTGGCTTTAAGCTCTTAGCAATCCTCCTGCTTCTGACTCCTAAATGCTGGCATTATAAGTGTGTGTCCAGCTGTAACTCATCCATTTTGTCATCTTTCTCCAGCTTACTCTTCCAGTCCTGATGGGGAAGGAACGGGCTCCTCTATTCTTTGCACTGTGATCACCCTTTCTTTCTAGGAACATACCTTTTTTTTTTTTTTGCTTTGGCTTGTTGAAGTAGGGTCTTGCTCTATCCCAGGATAACCTGGAATTCAATATGTCGTCCCAGATTGGCCTCAATCTCATGGTGATCTTCCTACCTCTGCCTCCTGAGTGGTGGGATTAAAGGCAAGCACTACAACTTGCAGCTTTGAATTCATTCATTCTGTCTTTCTTTTTAATATTTAAAAATTTATTTATTTATTTATTTGCATATATATATGGAGGGGGGATGGGTGCACCAGAGCCTCCAGCCACCACGCCCGGCCTAGCCTTATTTTATTTTCTTTTTAATGAGGTGGTGAGGGAGGGAGAGAATCAGAACAGCAGGACCCCCAGCCACTGCAACTGAACTCCAGATGCATGCGCCACCATGTGCACATGCATGAACTTGCACATGCATTACCTTGTGTGTCTGGTTTATGAGGGACCTGAGGAGTTGAACATGGGACTTCAGGCTTTGCAGGCAAGCACCTTAACCACTAAGCAATCTCTCCAGTCACTTTTTATTATTTTATTTATTATTGACAACTTCCATAATTACCTTTTAAAATTTTTGTTTATTTGAGAGAGAGAATGAGAGAGAGGAAATATGGGGGCACCAGGACCTCTAGCCACTGCAAATGAGCTCTGGGTGCACATGCCATCTTGTACATCTGGCTCTGGGGAATCAAACGTAGGTCCTTGGCTTTGCAGGCAAGCTCCTCAACCACTAAGCCATCTTTCCAGCCCCCCTTTTTAAAATAGGGTCTTGCTATGTATTGCAGCTTGGCCTCAAACTACAATCCTCTTGTCTCAGGCTCTTGAGTGCTGGGATTGCAGGTGTATGCCATCATGCCTGGTTTAGACTTGTGCTATTTACAAAACTTTTCGTGTGCACGTGTTTTCTCATACACTCCTCACAGTGGCCCCAGATGGTGTTAACTCCATTGTGAACTTGAAAAAAATAAGTGGGGTTCCGGGTAGTTTCCTTCCTGGTTCCTGGGCAGGAAGCTGCTGACTGATAGAGCTGCACTTGATTCCAGGCTTTCCCTCCCAGCCTGGTCTGTACATAGCAAGGCCATATGAAGGTCACTGTGAATGTCAGTTTTGCTACTCAGAGTGGCACCAAGAACATCCAAGCCCTACGTGAAGTTTCACAGTAAAGCAGCCCCCTCTTCTGTGCAGAGAAGAAATGCCCATGTAGAGCCGGGGATTACACAACTAATCCAGGGCTCAGACTTGAGTCCATGAATCCTCCCTTTGGGATAGATGCAGGGGAGCAGGATGGAGCCAGAGGGTGGATTCCTTTTGTCTCTCTCTCTCTTTTCCCCTGAGTCAAGGGGACTAGGACTACAAGAAAACATGACCTGGGGTGCCCTGGATAGAAGAGTAGGGGAATGGAGATGATGGGAAATAGAGAACGAGGGATAGGAGCCCGTTTTATCTGGTGCCAGGCTCGGTGCCAAGCACTTACCATGTTGTTATCCCCTTAATCCTCCCATACGCCCAGCATAGGGATGATGAACTCCTGTTAGCAGATGCAGACAGGATATCTGCAGTGCTGAGTGGCCCAACATGGTTTAGCTGTAAAACTGACCTCATACTGGATTCTGTTGGTGATAACCCCCTCCCACTTAGTCCCCATCCTTCTAGCACATCTGCTCGCCAGGCTTCTGGGGTAAAGAAAGGAGGTCTGACAGAGGAGTACACAGCACTGAAATATCTCAAACACACGGTCCAAGGCTCAGGGTGCATTGTGGAAGAGGGGGTGGAAAGAATGTAAGAGCCAAAGGAAGAGTAGGACTCCTTACAACGTGCTCCTCCAGACACAAAATGGCCTGGATATCCTGGATATCCATGACCTCACAGTGCCTGACACTACCTACACAAGACCATCATAATAGGAGGAAAAGATTATGACATCAAAATAAAAGAGACTAATTGAGAGGGGAAGAGAATATGATGGAGAGTGAAGTTTCTAAGGGGAAAGTGGGGGGCGGGGAGGGAGGAAAGTGCCATGGGATATTGTCTACAATTAAAGAAGTTGTCGATAAAAAAATTTTTTTAAGGCAATCTTAACTAGGGATGTAGCTCAGTGGTAGAATGCTTGCCTAGCATGCATAAGGCCCTAGGTTCTAACCCCAATTCTGAAAAAAATAAAAAATAAATAAATAAAAGAAGGAGGTCTGAGGCAGAGTTATGAGAATTGCTACAAGTTTGAGGCTAACCTGATTTATATATATAATGAATTCCAGGCTAATGAGGGCTACATAGTAAGACCCAGTTTTACAAAAAACAAACAAACAGGGCTGGAGAGATGGCTTAGCGGTTAAGGTGCCTGCCTCCTAAGCCTAAGAATGCTGGTTCCAATCTCCAGCGGTTCCAATCTACAAGTCCCACGTTTAGCCAGATGCAAAGTGACACAAGGGCGCAATGCTGCACTTGCCAACAAGGGGGCACACACATCTGGATTTCGTTCACAGCAGCTGAGAGACTGCTGGCGCGCCCATTCTCTATCTGTCTCCCTCTCTCTCTGTCTGTCTCTCTCTGTGTCTCTCTCTAAAAATAAAAAATAAAAAAAAACACAAACAAACAAGCAGAGTGGGGAATAAGCAGGTAGCTGGGGATGGTTCTCTATATTGGAACCTTGCCAAGGTGCTCAAGGTCCTGTCTTCCATCTCCACTACAGAGAGAGGGGGGCACTTTTAAGCTGGGTGTGGTGGCTCACACCTGTATTCCCAGTACTTGGGGGGCTTGGGCAAGAAGATTGCCATGAGTTTGAGGTCAATCTGGACTAGAAAATGAGACCCTGTCTCAAATCCAAAAACAAAAAACAGAGATACCTTCTGGAGTCACCTTGCAGGCAGCCTCCTCTGGGGTTTCCAGTCCTTGGCTCTCAGCTCTTCCTCAGTTCCATCCCACCTTGTGTCCCTGTCTATGTGTCTGTCTCCCCTGCCAGCTCCCAACCAGAAGCCAGGAAGCATTGGAGATACTTGTTGGTCCCACAAGCCCCACATCCATGGTACCTTCCAGGCACTCCTATTCCTATGTCCTCAGTCCTTCGGTCACCTGGAATTGCAGAGTCCCTGCCTCTTGGGCCCTCCAATTTTTTAGAGAAGGATATGGGTGCAGCAGATATACAGTAGATCTCAGATCCACTTTGACATTTCCCTGCCTGCACCTCCTCATGGTTCCCCCAGGTCCTAGAATTAAACTCAAGACCTTGGGCCTGACATTCAAGGATCCGCAGCCCCAGTTCTGATCCCTGTCCACACAAGTGGTTCCCTTTCAGCCCAGTTCTTCTTGCTCCTCCTGAGGTGTCCTGTGGATATCACCTCCCACAGGATGCTTCCCTTTCTTTTTTCCTTCCCTCCTTCCCTCCCTCCCTCCCTCCTTCCTTCCTTCCTTTCTTCCTTCCTTCCTTTCTCCCTCACTCACTCTCTCTCCCCCTCCCTCTTTCATTCTTTCTGCATTTTTTTTTGGAGGTAGGGTCCTACCCTAGCCCAGGCTGAACTGGAGTTCATTCTTTTTTTTTTTTTTTTTTGGAGAGAGACACAGAGAGAGACAGAGAGAGATGGAGAGGAAGACAGATAGAGAATTGGGCGCGCCAGCAGCCTTTCAGCCACTGTGAATGAACTCCAGATGTGTGCGCCCCCTTGTGGGCAAGTGTGGCATTGCACCCTTGCTTCACTTTGCCTCTGGCTAAACACCTGGAGATTGGAACCTGCATTCTTAGGCTTAGCAGGCAGGATCCTTAACCGCTAAGTCATCTCTCCAGTCCAGGAGCTCATTCTTTAGTACTGGCTGGCCTTGAAGTCACAGTAATCCTCCTACCTCTGCCACCCAAATTCTGGGATTAAAGGCCTGTGCCACCACACCTGGCTGTGTCCCTTCTCTAATCTGTGGTTACCATTTTTAAAAATTTTATTTCTTTATTTTTAAAATATTTTTTCTCTTTTTTTAATGAGAGACAGAAAGCACGCGCATGTGTGTGCACATGCATGAGGGTGAGGAAGAAAGAGGGAGAGAATTGCTGCACCAGGGCCTTCAGCTATTGTAGTTGAACTCCAGATGTGTGTGCCACCTTGTACGCATGTGTGACCTTGCACACTTGCATGGTCACACACCTTGTGTGTCTGGCTTATGTGGGACCCAGAGAGTTGAACACGGGTCCTTAGGCTTCTCAGGAATCTTAACTGCAAAGCCATCTTTCCAGTCTTTTTTTTTTTTTTCCACTCAGACTACATCCTTTCCCTCCAGCCTCCAGAAAGAGGCAGATAGAAATAGGTGCACCAGGGCCTCGAGCCACTGCAAATGAACTCCAGATGCATGTTGTATATCTGGTTTATATGGGTACTGGGGAATCGAACCTGGGTCCTTTGGCTTTGCAGGCATGTGCCTTAACCGCTAAGCTATCTCTCCAGCCCTGTGGCTACCATTTAAAAACAGTTTTATTTATTTATTTATTTATTTGAAAGGAAGGAAGGAAGGAAGGAAGGAAAGAAGGAAGGAAGGGAGGGAGGGAGGAGGAAGGAAGGAAGGAAGGAAGGAAGGAAGGAAGGAAGGAAGAATGAGTGCACCAGGGCTTCTCACCGCTACAAACAAACTCCAGGTATATGTACCACTTTGTGCACCTGGCTTTAACATAGGGTACTGGACAATTGGCCTGGGCCAGCAGACTTTACAAACAAGGTCTCTAACTTCTGAGCCATCTTTCCAGCCCCTGGTTACCATTTGGCAATCTAGTGAATTATTGTTGAACTAACGAATAGACAGTGTGTAGCTGGCAAGAGAAGAGTCTGAAGGAGGCCAGCATTAAATCTCAGGCTTTTCTATTGCTCAGTGTGTGTGTTTTAGCTAGTTGTTTGACCTCTCTGTGATCCACTGTGTGGATACACTGATTAAATGTATTCATCTGTAAAGCATTAGAACAAGACATGATACATGGTGTGTGCTATGTCAATGCTTGCTCGTCTCACTTTTTCCTCTGTGGAGAAATATCTTTTGGCCAAGATGTAATAAACTCTTTGTTGGATTTTTGTTTTATTTATTTATTTTGTTTTTTTTTTGAGCTAGAGTCTCACTCTAGCCCAGGCTGACCTGGAATTCACTATGTAGTCTCAGGGTGGCCTTAAACTCACAGTGAACCTCCTACCTCTGCCTCCCAAGTGCTAAGATTAAAGGGATGTGCCACCACACCCAGTTTGTTTGTCTTTTTTTTTTTTTTTTTTTGAGACAGATTCTTAAGTATACCAGGCTGACCTTGAATGCACTAAGTAGCCAAGGATGATGATGAATTTTTTTCTCTTTAAAAATATTTTTATTTTTATTTTTATTCATTTATTTGAGAGTGAGGGAGAATAGGCACACCAGGGCCTCCAGTCACTGCAAACAAACTCCAAACACATTCACTACCTTGTGCATCTGGGTTACTTGGGACATGGGGAATCGAACCTGGATCCTTTGGCTCTGCAGGCAAGCACCTCAATCTCTAAGCCATCTATTTTTCAGCCTGATTTTTTTTTTCTGAGGCAGAGTCTCACTGTAGCCCAGACTAATCTGGAACTCCCCAGGCTGACCTCAAACTCATGGTGATCCTCTTACCTCAGCTTCCAAGTGCTTGCTGGGATTATGCCGGGCTCAGATGATCTTAAACGGTTTTTTTGTTGTTTGTTTTTTGAGGTAGTGTCTCACTCAAGCCCAGGCTGACCTGGAATTCACTATGTAGTCTCAGGGTGGCCACGAACTCACGGTGATCCTCCTACCTCTGCCTCCCGAGTGCTGGGATTAAAGGAGTGTGTCACCATGCCTGGCTGTTTTTTTTTTTTTTTTTTTTTTTTTTTTACTTTGTGTGTATGCAAGTGGTGTATGCACATGTATGTGCTGATATGGCACCTGTGCATTCACTTGCAGTGCTCTGGAGCCACCTGCAGTGGCCAAAGGGGAACATCAGATGTCCTGCTCCATTGCTATTGGCCTGTTTCTTTTTTTAAACATAGTTTTAATATTTTATCTATTTGAGAGAGAGAAAGACTCACAGAGAGAGAGAGAGAGAGAGAGAGAGAGAGAGAAGAGAGAAAATGGACATGCCAGGGCCTCCAGCCACTGCAAACGAACTCCAGATGTGCCCCCTTGTGCATCTGGCTTATGTGGGTCCTGGAGAGTCCAACCAGGATCCTTTGGCTTTGCAGGCGAATACCTTAACTGCTAAGCCATCTCTCCAGCCCTGGCCTGTTTCTTACTAGAATCAGTCTTTACTGATCCTGGAACTTACATGTATGTATGTATGTATGTATGTCTGTATGTATGTATGTATGTGTGCCC
Source organism: Orientallactaga sibirica (assembly GCA_036365145.1). Lineage (NCBI taxonomy): Eukaryota > Metazoa > Chordata > Mammalia > Rodentia > Dipodidae > Orientallactaga > Orientallactaga sibirica. The sequence goes on along the minus strand of JAEOAD010000042.1, from coordinate 6,717,925 downwards.
CCAACCCATAATTCTCCCTCTCTGCTCACTTGTGGGACTGGCGTTACAGACATGTATGCCCAGTTCAGCTGTTTATGTGGAGCCTGGGGATGGAACTCAAGAGGTCTGTCAGGCCTCCTCAGGTCCTCATGCTTGCACAGGAAGTGCTTTTAGCCTCTAAGCCATCTCTCCAGCCCAACTTCGAATTTTTTAAGTACTTTTACTTATTTACTTGAGACACACACAGAGAGAGAGAGAGAGAGAGGAGAAAGAGAGAGAGGAGAAAGAGAGGGAGAGAAAGCACGGAGGCCCCAGGGCCTCTTGCCACTGTAAAAGAATTTCAGACACATGGGACACTTTGTGCATCTGGCTTTACATGGGTATTAGGAAATTGAATCAGGACCATCAGACTTTACAAGCAAGCTGCTTTAATCACTGAGCAATATCTCCAGCCCCCAGCCTTGAATTCTTTTTGTTTGTTTGTTTGCTTGTTTTGAGGTAGAGTCTCACTGTAGCCCAGGCAGACCTGGCACTCACTCTGTAGTCCCATATTGGGCTCAAACTCATGACAATCCTCCTACTTCTGCCTCCTGAGTGCTGGGATTAAAGGCATGCACCACCATGCCTGGCTTTGAATTCTTTCTTTTTAATATTATTTAAAATTTTTATTTATTTATTTGCAAGCAGAGAGATACAGAGGGGGGGGAGAGTATGGGCATGCCAGGGCCTCCTGTCACTGCAAAGGAACTCCAGATGCATGCTGTACTTTGTGCATCTAGCTTTATTTGGGTACTGAGAATCGAACCCTGATCATTAGGCTTTGCAGGCAAATATAACCGTTGAGCCATCTCTCCAGCCCGCCCCCCCGTTTTTTTGGGGGGGTTTCAAGGTAGGGTCTCACTCGGGCCCAGGCTGACCTGGAATTCACTATAGTCTCAGGGTGGCCTTGAACTCATGGCGATCCTCCTATCTCTGCCTCCCGAGTGCTGGGATTAAAGGTGTGCACCACCACGCCCGGCTCAGCCCCTATTTTTTAATGACAACTTTTACAATTATAGACAATAAGCCATGATAATTCACTCCTCTCACGTTCCCCTTTACAACTCCACTCTCATATCATATCTCCTCCCCCTCTCAATTAGTCTCTCTTTTTTTTTTGATGTCATCATCTTTTCTCCTATTATGAGGGTCCTGTATAGGTAGTGCCAGGCACTGTAAGGTCATGGATATCCTGGCTATTTTGTGTCTGAAGGTGCGCATTGTAAGGTGTCCTACTCTTTGTTTGGCTTTTACATTCTCCCCCCCCCACACACACATTTTTTGTTGTTGTTTTGTTTTGTTTTGTTTTTGTTTTTTTTTTTTTTTTTTTTTGCAAGCAGAGAGAGAGAGAGATAGGAGACAGAGAGAGAATGGGCATGCTAGGGCCTCTAGCCACTGCAAACGAACTCCAGATGCATGTGCCCCTTGTGCATCTGGTTTATGTGGGTCCTGGGGAATCTAACCTGGGTATTTGGCTTTGTAGGCAAACACCTTAACTGCTAAGCCATCTCTACAGCCCACTCTTCCATTCTTTCTGCCACCTCTTCCACAATGGACCCTGAGCCTTGGAAGATGTGATAGAGATGTTTCAGTGCTGAACACTCCTCTGTCACTTCTTCTCAACACCATGATGCCTTTTGAGTCATCTGAGAGATCACTACCATCTGAAAAGAGAAGCTTCTCTAACCAAAAGTGAGAGTAGCATTAATATATGGGTAGGGGGCTGGAGAGATGGCTTAGTGGTTAAGACACTTGCCTGCAAAGCCTAAGAACTCATGTTAGAATCTCTAGGTCCCATGTAGCCAGATGCACAGTGACACAAGTGCACAATATCACACATGCACACAAGGGGCCATATGCATCTGGAGTTTGCAGCAGCTGAAGACCCTGGCACACCCATTCTCTCACTCTCTCTCTCTCAAAAATAAATAATAAAAATATATGGATATGAGCATTAAGAGAAGTGCTCACCAGGCAGTTTGGTGAGCATAATATATGTATTTAGCCAAACACTGGCAGGCATTACACCCCTAGGGCTCATGACTTCTCCCATCATAGATTTTCTGTACCAGTCATGTATTCCCTTCTGTGGAATGGGCCTCCAGTCCAATTAGAAAGTGGTTGGTTTCCCCCATAACAAACATGTCACTATTGCACCCATTGGCTCATTTGGCCTGGCTAGCCAAACTTAAGCCTTGCAGTGTCCACTATTGTTTATCTCCACTGATGACCTCTCTCTCTCCCACAGAGCTGCATGCAGTGTCCAGCTTTCTGTCAGTTGGTCTACAGGGAGGAGATTTTCCGTTCAGCTCCAGCAGGATTTCTCAGTGATCTTGCAGCACAAGCATGTGGAGTCTTCAGCAATAGGGTCTTACCATCTACTCCTGGTGGCAAACCCAAGAGTCTTGGCAATGGCCTGTAATATTTTGGGGGCATCAGGGACCTCCCTGGCCAACAACTCACTGGAAGGTATCCCATCTCTGGCACTGAAATTTTTCTATGGCTTCTGGATGCTCCATTGTCCAAAAAAGTAGGTTACCAGGGCTGGAGAGATGGCTTAGCAGTTAAGGCGCCTGCCTCCTAAGCCTAAGAACACTGGTTCCAATCTCCAGGTCCCACGTTTAGCCAGATGCAAAGTGACGCAAGGGCGCAATGCCGCACTTGACCACAAGGGGTCGCTTGCATCTGGATTTCATTTGCAGCAGCTGAGAGACTGCTGGCGTGCCCATTCTCTGTCTTCCTCTCCCTCTCTCTCTGTCTGTCTCTGTGTCTCTCTCCAAAAAAAAAAAAGTAGGTTACCATATGGCTTATTCACACCCTCTTAGATTTTGATTAACCCTCCCCCACCCTCTCTTTTTTTAAATTTAAATTTAATTTAATTTATTTATTTGAGAGAGTGAGAGAGGGAAAGAGGCAGAGAGAGAGAATGGGCGCATCAGGGCCTCCAGCCACTGAAAACTAACTCAAGTCTTTACTGATCCTGGAACTTACATGTATGTATGTATGTATGTATGTCTGTATGTATGTATGTATGTGTGCCCCAACCCATAATTCTCCCTCTCTGCTCACTTGTGGGACTGGCGTTACAGACATGTATGCCCAGTTCAGCTGTTTATGTGGAGCCTGGGGATGGAACTCAAGAGGTCTGTCAGGCCTCCTCAGGTCCTCATGCTTGCACAGGAAGTGCTTTTAGCCTCTAAGCCATCTCTCCAGCCCAACTTCGAATTTTTTAAGTACTTTTACTTATTTACTTGAGACACAGAGAGAGAGAGAGAGAGAGAGAGGAGAAAGAGAGAGAGGAGAAAGAGAGGGAGAGAAAGCACGGAGGCCCCAGGGCCTCTTGCCACTGTAAAAGAATTTCAGACACATGGGACACTTTGTGCATCTGGCTTTACATGGGTATTAGGAAATTGAATCAGGACCATCAGACTTTACAAACAAGCTGCTTTAATCACTGAGCAATATCTCCAGCCCCAGCCTTGAATTCTTTTTGTTTGTTTGTTTGCTTGTTTTGAGGTAGAGTCTCACTGTAGCCCAGGCAGACCTGGCACTCACTCTGTAGTCCCATATTGGGCTCAAACTCATGACAATCCTCCTACTTCTGCCTCCTGAGTGCTGGGATTAAAGGCATGCACCACCATGCCTGGCTTTGAATTCTTTCTTTTTAATATTATTTAAAATTTTTATTTATTTATTTGCAAGCAGAGAGATACAGAGGGGGAGAGTATGGGCATGCCAGGGCCTCCTGTCACTGCAAAGGAACTCCAGATGCATGCTGTACTTTGTGCATCTAGCTTTATTTGGGTACTGAGAATCGAACCCTGATCATTAGGCTTTGCAGGCAAATATAACCGTTGAGCCATCTCTCCAGCCCGCCCCCCCGTTTTTTTGGGGGGGTTTCAAAATAGGGTCTCACTCGGGCCCAGGCTGACCTGGAATTCACTATAGTCTCAGGGTGGCCTTGAACTCATGGCGATCCTCCTATCTCTGCCTCCCGAGTGCTGGGATTAAAGGTGTGCACCACCACGCCCGGCTCAGCCCCTATTTTTAATGACAACTTTTACAATTATAGACAATAAGCCATGATAATTCACTCCTCTCACGTTCCCCTTTACAACTCCACTCTCATATCATATCTCCTCCCCCTCTCAATTAGTCTCTCTTTTTTTTTTTGATGTCATCATCTTTTCTCCTATTATGAGGGTCCTGTATAGGTAGTGCCAGGCACTGTAAGGTCATGGATATCCTGGCTATTTTGTGTCTGAAGGTGCGCATTGTAAGGTGTCCTACTCTTTGTTTGGCTTTTACATTCTCCCCCCCCCACACACACATTTTTTGTTGTTGTTTTGTTTTGTTTTGTTTTTGGTTTTTTTTTTTTTTTTGCAAGCAGAGAGAGAGAGAGATAGGAGACAGAGAGAGAATGGGCATGCTAGGGCCTCTAGCCACTGCAAACGAACTCCAGATGCATGTGCCCCTTGTGCATCTGGTTTATGTGGGTCCTGGGGAATCTAACCTGGGTATTTGGCTTTGTAGGCAAACACCTTAACTGCTAAGCCATCTCTACAGCCCACTCTTCCATTCTTTCTGCCACCTCTTCCACAATGGACCCTGAGCCTTGGAAGATGTGATAGAGATGTTTCAGTGCTGAACACTCCTCTGTCACTTCTTCTCAACACCATGATGCCTTTTGAGTCATCTGAGAGATCACTACCATCTGAAAAGAGAAGCTTCTCTAACCAAAAGTGAGAGTAGCATTAATATATGGGTAGGGGGCTGGAGAGATGGCTTAGTGGTTAAGACACTTGCCTGCAAAGCCTAAGAACTCATGTTAGAATCTCTAGGTCCCATGTAGCCAGATGCACAGTGACACAAGTGCACAATATCACACATGCACACAAGGGGCCATATGCATCTGGAGTTTGCAGCAGCTGAAGACCCTGGCACACCCATTCTCTCACTCTCTCTCTCTCTCAAAAATAAATAATAAAAATATATGGATATGAGCATTAAGAGAAGTGCTCACCAGGCAGTTTGGTGAGCATAATATATGTATTTAGCCAAACACTGGCAGGCATTACACCCCTAGGGCTCATGACTTCTCCCATCATAGATTTTCTGTACCAGTCATGTATTCCCTTCTGTGGAATGGGCCTCCAGTCCAATTAGAAAGTGGTTGGTTTCCCCCATAACAAACATGTCACTATTGCACCCATTGGCTCATTTGGCCTGGCTAGCCAAACTTAAGCCTTGCAGTGTCCACTATTGTTTATCTCCACTGATGACCTCTCTCTCTCCCACAGAGCTGCATGCAGTGTCCAGCTTTCTGTCAGTTGGTCTACAGGGAGGAGATTTTCCGTTCAGCTCCAGCAGGATTTCTCAGTGATCTTGCAGCACAAGCATGTGGAGTCTTCAGCAATAGGGTCTTACCATCTACTCCTGGTGGCAAACCCAAGAGTCTTGGCAATGGCCTGTAATATTTTGGGGGCATCAGGGACCTCCTGGCCAACAACTCACTGGAAGGTATCCCATCTCTGGCACTGAAATTTTTCTATGGCTTCTGGATGCTCCATTGTCCAAAAAAGTAGGTTACCAGGGCTGGAGAGATGGCTTAGCAGTTAAGGCGCCTGCCTCCTAAGCCTAAGAACACTGGTTCCAATCTCCAGGTCCCACGTTTAGCCAGATGCAAAGTGACGCAAGGGCGCAATGCCGCACTTGACCACAAGGGGTCGCTTGCATCTGGATTTCATTTGCAGCAGCTGAGAGACTGCTGGCGTGCCCATTCTCTGTCTTCCTCTCCCTCTCTCTCTGTCTGTCTCTGTGTCTCTCTCCAAAAAAAAAAAAGTAGGTTACCATATGGCTTATTCACACCCTCTTAGATTTTGATTAACCCTCCCCCACCCTCTCTTTTTTTAAATTTAAATTTAATTTAATTTATTTATTTGAGAGAGTGAGAGAGGGAAAGAGGCAGAGAGAGAGAATGGGCGCATCAGGGCCTCCAGCCACTGAAAACGAACTCAGACACATGTACCTCCTTGTGCATCTGGCTTACGTGGGTCCTGGGAAATGGAACCAAGATCCTTTGGCTTTGCAGGCAAGAGCCTTACCACTAAGCCATCTCTCCAGCCCCACCCTTTCTTTAATCAATCTCTTCCCCTGACCTCACTTAGGCCTTGCCCAGTAATCTGTTCATCTGTTTTCATATATACAATACCATCCCCTTAAGTCCTCCCCTCTCCTCCCTCTTTATAGCTCCTTTCTAGCTTACTGGCCTATGCTACCAACTTTTATCCAACTCACATTTATTTATTGTCATTTGTTTCTTGATTTGTTTCCTGTCTTTGACAAAGCAGTTTTAATTTGCATTTTCCTGAGGCTAAAGATGTAGAACATTTTTAAAGATGTTTATAGGCCATCTGTATTTCTTCTTTTGAGAACTCTCTATTTAGTTACATAGCTCTTAATTTTTTTTGGTATTTTATTTATTTGTTAGAGAGAGCGAAAGAGGCAGATAGATAGATAGATAGATAGATAGATAGATAGATAGATAGTAGATAGATAGGGAGATAGATAGATAGATAGATAAATAGATAGATAGATAGATAGATAGATAGTTGGATAGAGAGATAGATAGAGAGAATTGATGTACCAGGGCCTCTATCCACTGCATACAAACTCCAGATGCATGCACCACCTTGTGCATCTGGCTTAAGTGGGCCCTGGGGAATTGAACCTTGGTCCTTAAGCTTCACAGGCAAGCACTTTAACTGATAAGCCACCTCTCCAATCCAAAACCCCATTTTTTAAATTGGTTTGTTTGATTTCTTATTATTCAGTTATTTTGAGTTCTTTGTATATCCTGGATATTAATCCTCTGTCAGATGTATAGCTGGCAAAGATTTTCTCCCATTCTGTAGGTTGCCTCTTTATTCTATTCACAGTGTCCTTTGATGTAGAAAAGCTTTGTAATTTCATGAGATCCCAGTGGTTGATTAGTGTCCTGAGCAATTGGGGTTATATTCAGAAAGTCATTGCCTATGCCACTATATTGAAGGGTTTCTCCTACTTTTTCCTTTAGCAGCTTCAGAGTGTCAGTTTTTTAAAATATTTTATTTTTATTTATTTATTTAAGACAGAGAGAGAGAGAGAATGGGCACACCAGGGCCTCCAGCCACTGCAAATGAACTCCAGATGCATGCACTTCCTTGTGCATCTGGCTTACGTGGGTACTGGAGAATCGAGCCTCGAATCGGGGTCCTTAGGCTTCACAGGCAAGTGCTTAACTGCTAAGCCATCTCTCCAGCCCCCCAGAGTGTCAGTTTTGATATTAAGGTCTTTGATCCATTTGGACTTGATTCTTGTGCATGGAGAGAGATAAGGATCTATTTTCATCCTTCTACATATAGATATCCAGTTTTCCCAGCACCATTTGTTGAAGAGGCTGTCTTTTCTCCAATGAGTATTTTTGGCATTTATGTCAAAAATCAGGTGTCCAGCCCCTATTTTTAATTAATTTATTTATTTATTTATTTATTTGTTTATTTATTTATTTATTTGGAGGCAGAAAAAGCTAGAAGACAGACAGACAGAATGGGCCCACCAATGTGTCCAGCTGCTGCAAATGAGCTCCAGATGTATGCACCACTTTGTGTATCTGGCTTTATGTGGTTACTGGGAAATTGAACTTGGGTTGTTAAGCTTTGCAGGCAAGCACTTTAACCACTTAGCAATCTTTCTAGCCCTGAGTTCTTCTTTTTTTTTTTTTTTTTTTTCAAGGTAGGGTCTTGCTTTAGCCCATGCTGACCCGGAATTCACTATATAGTCTCAGACTGGCCTTGAGCTTACAGTAATCTTCCTCCCTCTGCATGCTGAGTGCTGGAATGAAAGGCATGCACCACCATGCCTGGCTGAGACTAAATTCATTTAAAATATATATATATATCTTTTTTTTTTAGTCAAGCCCAACAGACTGGCCTTTTTTTATGAGAGAGAGAATTGGCATGCCAGGGCCTCTAGCCAGCGCAACCAAACTCTAGATGCATGTGCCCCCTTGTGTGCATGTGTGACATTGCTTGCTTGCATCACTGTGTATCTGGCTTACATGGGACCTGGAGAGTTGAACATGAGTCCTTAGGCTTTGCAGGCAAGTGCCTTAACCACTAAGCAATCTCTCCAGCCCCCTCCCCACAAAATATTTTTTAATTTGAAAGAGAGAAAGAGAATGGGCACATAAGGGCCTCCTGCCACTGCAACCAAAATTCAGACACACGTGCCACTTTGTACATCTGGCTTTACATGGGTACTGGGGAATTAAACCTGGGCCAGCAGGCTTTTCAAGAAACTGCATTGAACTGCTGAGCCATCTCCCCAGCCCAAACTTTGAATTCCCCCTGCCTCCACCACACCTGGCTAAATTTTAAAGTCATATCTAAATTTTACTTCCAGGCAAAAGCTAATGAATAACTCTATCCTGTGTCTGAATATGAAACAAGCAGAGTCAAGTTGTCAAGCCGGGCATGGTGGTGCACATCTGGAATCCCGGGACTGGTGAGAGTGAGGCAGGAGGATCAGGAGATTCCAGTATCTGGTTGCTCAGGTCCTGGTAGTGTTTTCCTATGACCCACTTTCTCCAGGAAGGAGGTGGCAGGCCCCCTAAAGGTTCCACAATCTTCCCAAAGAGCGCCACCAGCGGGGATCAAGTGTTTAAACACATAAACCTATGGAGACGTTTCTCATTCAAACCACAACAGGGAGATTTCTAGTTGAGAACCCAACCCCAAAATCCATTCTGTCCTCTTCAAACACACCCCAGGCAGAGGATTAAAACACTTGAGTAATGCCACCCTGGCCAGGCAAAAATGAGGCATGGAGCCTGCACAGGTTCGAAATAGGCTTCTCTTCAAGGAAGGAAGGAAGAAGAAAGTCACCACCAAGCCCTGGGCCTTCCCCAGCCCGTGCTCAGAAGACTTGTGTTCCTGTTTCAGGGTAAAGACTCAGGCATCAATCCCAATCTGGCTGTGGGCCCGGATCCCCTCCCTGCTGCAGGCTGCTGTCCCTGCATTCTTCCTTGTTTTACGCTGGTCCTGATACACCAGGCATCATCTGTAGTCTCATACAGGTCCCAGGTTCCAGGGCTTTTTGCTCACCCCTCCCACCACCTCCTCACAGCCACCTGAAGTTAGGCAGGTCAGGCCTTGTATCACATGTCTCCATCTTGGTCCTCTGCCCATCTCCCACTTGTCCCTGGAGTCCTGCCCACGTCCTCTTTGTCCCTCAATACAAAAGTGTCTTCATTTTCACCGGTAATGGCTATACGGGATGACAGACATCAGGAAGAGTTTATACATGCTTCAGCTAATCCCAAACTGTTAGAAATATGAGATTTAGCTTCCTCCCTTCTGAAGGATCCAGTATTTAGAAATGCCAGACCTCCTTTTGTTAAACAGCAAAGACAAAAGGAAAGAAAGAAAAAAAGTTTAAGGTTTTATTATTAGAGACCGGTTGTGCAGTTCATCTCGTTACATTTTCTTAAGCTTTTTTTTTTTTTTTTTGGTTTTGCGAGGTAGGGTTTCACTCTAGCTCAGGTTGATCTGGAATTAACTATGTATTAACTATGTAGTCTCAGGGTAGCTTCGAACTCTCGGCGATCCTCCTACCTCTGCTTCCCGAGTGCTGGGATTAAAGGCATGCGCCACCACACCCGGCCTTTCTTAAGCTTTTAAAAAATTATTTATTTATTTATTTATTTATTTATTTATTTATTTGAGAGCGACAGACAGAGAGAGAAGGTCAGAGAAGGACAGAGAGAGAGAGAGAGAATGGGTGCACCAGGGCCTCCAGCCACTACAAATGAACTCCAGATGCATGTGCCACCTTGTGCATCTGGTTTACGTGGATACTGGGTAATCGAGCCTCAAACCAGGGTCCTTAGGCTTCATAGGCAAGTGCTTAACCACTAATTCATCTCTCCAGCCCTCATCTCATTACATTTTCTTCCTCGTGTGATCACTTTGTACCTTGCAAAGATAGTCTCAAAGCCACAAAAGACAGGTGAAGGGCTGGGGAGATGGCTCAGTGGTTAAGGCCGAATCCCAAAGACCACAAATACTAAAACACATCTCCATCAGTCCTGAGAGCAGGGAAACGTGAAAAACTTCCTGCACCAGACTACATACTGTACTTCATAGACCAGAAGCTAACAAAGAAGCTGGGCGTGGTGGTGCAGGACTGTAATCCCAGCACTCAGAAGGCTGAGGCTGGAGGATGGGAGGTTTAAGGCCATTCTGGGCTACATAACATGACTGTGTCAAACACAGCAAACAAAACCTAATGAGGAGATAAAACTTTGGCAGGTGTGTGTGTGTGTGTGTGTGTGTGTGGCAGAGGACAACCTTGGATGTTATTGTTCATACTTACATGGCAGACACTTTACCAATTGAGCTATCACCCTAGCCCGATTTTGTTTTTTTTGGAGACACACACACACACACACACACACACACACACACACAGAGACATATGGAGAATGGGTGTGCCAGCAGCCTCTCAGCCACTGTGAACGAACTCCAGCTGTGTGCGCCCCCTTGTGGGCAAGTGCAGCATTGTGACCTTACGTCACTTTGCATCTGGCTAAACGTGGGGCCTGGAGATTGGAACTGGCGTTCTTAGGCTTAGCAGACAGGCGCCTAAACTGCTAAGCCATCTCTCCAGCCCTCCCTAGCTCAATTTTGACAGTTTTAAACATAAGGCTTCAGGCTGAGGAGAGTGCTCAGTGGTTAAAGGCACTTGCTTGCAAAGCCTGCTGGCCTGGGCTCAATTCTCCAGTACCCACGTACAGCCAGGTACACAAGGCGGCACAAGTGTCTGGAGTTCATTTGCAGTGACAAGAGGCCCTGGTGAGCCCATACCCTTTCTGTGTCCCTGCTCACAAATAAATAGATAAAAATTAAGAATAAATAAATAAACACAAACTTCAAACTGCATCAGGAAACAGAGAATGTATCATATTTCAACAGTTTTTGAAACATTCTTTACAATATCCATCATACTTCAAAGAGAGTTATATGCTATTCTATTAACAAGACAAACAAAACCACGTGTGATGGTGCAGGCCTTTAATTCCAGCACTTGAAAGGCCCAGGTAGGAGGATCACTGTGAGTTCAAGGCCAGGCTGGGACTACAGAGTGAGTTCCAGGTCAGCCTGGGCTAGAGTGAGACCCTACCTAAAAAAGAGAGAGGCAGAGAGAAACAGCAGCCTCTTGTTATAAACCAATGAAACCAAAAATAACAAAACACCCTGGCACCTGTACATTAAAAAAAAAAAAAATTAGGGGTTGGAGAGATGGCTTAGCTGTTCAGGCAAAAACAAAGCCAAAGGATCCCAGTTTGATTCTTCAGGACCCATGTAAGCCAGATGCACAAGGGGGCGCATGCATGTGGAGTTCGTTTGCAGTGGCTGGAGGCTCTGGTGGGCCCATTCTTTCCCTCTCTTTTTTTTTCTCTCTCAAATAAACAAATACAATATTTTATTTTTATTTATTTATTTGAGAGAGACAAAAAGGTGGGGTGGGGGAGGGAGAATGGGTGTGCCTCCAGCCTCCAGCCGCAGCAAACAAACTCCAGACATATACGCCACCTTGTGTATCTGGCTTACATGAGTCCTGGGGAATAGAACCGAGGTCCTTTGGCTTTGCAGGTAAGCACCTTAAGAATGACTCCCAACAAAGAAAGCAAAGCCAAGGCTGCAAAACATCTAAAAAATCAGTTACTCCCTCTTTCTGGCAGGCAGGTACCCGATGCTTCCATTGTGTTCTCTGGGACTGGCGTGGCCAGGCCTGGGGGGATAGTGCAGTGGCAGGAGCAAGGCCCTGGCTTTGATCTGCAAACCATACCAAAACTAATAGCAGCAATAAAATAACCCTGCCTTTGAGGGTGGGGCTTGTCGCTGGTGGTAAAGTGCTTTTCTAGAGTCCCCAGTGAGGAGCTGAGGGCGTGGCTCAGTGGTAGAACACTAGGGAACAGTTGAGGTGTGGCTTAAGGGAAGGACAGCTGCTTACAGTCACCCAATGAGGAGTTGGGGGCATGGTTCAGTGGTAGAATACTTGGCAGCGCGTGCAAGGCCCTGGGCTCCACCCATCCCGAGCAATAAAAGTGGATAGGTTGGCCATTCTTGTCTGTATGCTCATGAACGTCAGAGTCCCACCAATATGAAAATCCCTAATGGTATTTTGGTCAGAATTTACAGATTGGAATGCTATGGCATCTTTGTGCTACCAAGTCACCCCACTAATAAAGTCCCTGAGAAAGTGAGGTGCTGGCTAGGGCCCGGGGACATGGAGCACATGGTGGATGAAGGAAGTCCTAAATATGGTTCAGGGCCGCATGCAGCCAAGGAAGTCTTTCCACCTTTTTTTTTTTTTTTTTTTTGTATTTTATTTTTATTTTATTTATTTATTTGAGAGAAAGAGAGAGAGACAGGAATAGAGAGAGAATGGGCAAGCCATGCAAATGAACTCCACATATGTGCCACATTGTGCACCTGGCATACATGGGTCCTGGGGAATTGAACCTGGGTCCTTTGGCTTTGCAGACAAACGCCTTAACTCTCCATCTCTCCAGCCTGCCTATCTTTTTTTTTTTTTTTTTTAAAAACTATTTGTTTATTTTTATTTATTTATTTGAGAGAGATACAGAGAGAGAAAGAGGCAGATATATAGAGAGAATGGGGTGCCAGAGCCTCCAGCTGCTGCAAATAAACTCCAGACCCATGAGCCACCTTGTGCATCTGGCTCTATGTGTATACTGGGGAATCAAACCAGGTCTTAAGGCTTAAGTGAGAACACCAACTCCCTATTGAAATCACCTCCTTCCCCCCTCTGCCTAAGGTTGCAAATATTACCTTTGAGCTGATAACCTCTCTGATAGTCTGATAACCAACAATGAGCTTTGTACAGAGAAAATCCTAAACTGAGACAGAGTCAAGGTCACATGCCTTGTTTAAGAAATTCATCCCCATCCTAAGGGCATTTTCTTTCTCTGCTAGTAGTCTATTCTTCCTTTATTTTTTATTTTTACTTATTTATTTATTTTTATTTATTTATTTGCTGGGCGTGATGGCACATACCTTTATGAGAGAGAGATGAGAGAGAAAATTGGCATGCTAAGGCCACTGCAATTGAAGTCCAGATACTTACTCCCCTTTGTGTACATGAGCCACCTCTCCAGCCACCGTTCCTTTTTCTTTTTTCTTTTTCTTTTTTTTTTTGTTTCGAGGTAGGGTCTCACTCTGGCCCAGGCTGACCTGGAATTCACTATGTAGTCTCAGGGTGGCCTTGAACTCACGGTGATCCTCCTACCTCTGCCTCCCGAGTGCTGGGATTAAAGGCGTGCGCCACCACGCCCGGCTCTCTTTTTTCTTTTTCTTTCTTTCTTTCTTTCTTTCTTTCTTTCTTTCTTTCTTTCTTCTCTCTCTCTCTCTCTTTCTTTCTTTTTTTTCTTTCTTTTTGGTTTTTTCGAGGTAGGCTTTCCCTCTAGCCTAGGCTGACCTGGAATTGACTATGTAGTCTCAGGGTGGCCTTGAACTCAAGGTGATCCTTCTACTTCTGCCTCCCAAGTGCTGGGATTAAAGGCGTGCGCACCCATGCCTGGCTCTTGAATTTGCATTTCTAAGCCTCCTGAGTGCTGGGATTGCAGGCCTGGGTCAACATGCCCAGCAATATTTTGTCTCTTTAACTTGTAGGGGAGCACATCGCGGGTCTTGTCAACCTTGACACTGGACATGTGAGATGGGATGGTTCTTTCCATGAGCTGCACTCTGTGCGTTCTAGAATGTGAGCCGCTTCTGTAGGTGATGGTGGCACTGACAAGTTGTGACAACAAAAATGTTTCCAGGCACTGCTCGATATTCTCTGGAGGACAACACTATCCCAGTCTAGAAATTCTGGCCAGCTGTGGAAGCTCATACCTGCTAGCGCAGCACTCGGGAGCTAGAGGCAGGAGGATTAGGGGTTCAAGGCCAATCTTGGCTATTGCAAATTTGAGACTAACCTGGGCTATATGACACCCTGTCTCAAATAAATAAATAAATAAATAAATAAATAAATAAATAAATAAATAAATAAATAAAACGGGCTGGAGAAATGGCTTAGAGCTTAAGACGTTTGCCTGTGAAGACAAAGGACCCAGGTTTGATTACCCTGTGCCCACATAAGCCAGGTACACAAGGGGCCACGTGTCTGGAGTTCGTTTGCAGTGGCTAGAGGACCTGGCATGCCCATTCTCTCATTGTCTCTCTCTTCTCTCTCTCTGCTTACAAACAAATAAATAAAATTTAAAAAAACACAGAAGAGGGCTGGAGAGATGGCTTAGCGATTAAGGCGCCTGCCTGCTAAGTCTAAGAACCCGGTTCCAAACTCCAGGTCCCACGTTTAGCCAGATGTAAAGTGATGCAAGGATGCAATGCCACACTTTCCCACAAGGGGGCGCATGCATCTGGATTTCATTCACAGCAGCTGAGAGACTGCTGGCGCGCCCATCTCTATCTGTCTCCTTCTCCCTCTCTGTCTGTCGCTCTCTGTGTCTCTCTCCAAAAATAAATAAAAAATAAATTAAAAAATTTAAAAAAAACAGGAGAAGCATGAAGGTCTATGTGGGGTTTACTGTATATCATGTGAGATAAAGACCCAGGAAATTCCTTAATATGATGAATTTGTTTTATTAATACTATCTATTGATGATCTTGGATGATCATTATGGTGCATGCATGTAATCCTAGCACTTGCAAGGTAGAGGCAGGAGGATGAGAAGTGTAAGGCCAGCTTTAGCTACATAGCAAGTTTGGGGCCAGTTTGGACTACATGAGATGTTGTCTCAAAAAGCACCAAATGAGTGCTGGAAAGATGGCTTAGTAGTTAAGGCACCTGCCTGCCAAGCTTAAGAACACCCGTTCTATTCCCCAGGTCCCATGTTTAGCCAGACGCAAAAGTGAGGCAAGGGTGCAATGCCGCATGTGCCCACAAGGGGGCACATGCATCTGGAGTTGGTTCACAGCAGCTGAGAGGCTGATGGTGCGCCCATTCTCTCTCTCTCTCTGCCTATTCCTCTCTCTTTCTGTCTGTCTGTTTGTCTGTCTGTTTGTCTCTGGATCTTTACTCAAAAAATCAAAATTAAATAAAAAAATTAAATATATATAAAAAAAGCACCAAATGAGCTAAGTGTAGTGGCACACACCCTTAATTCCAGAATTTGGGAGGCAGAGGTAGGAGGATCACCAAGAATTCAAGGCCAGCCTGAGACTACATAGTTAATTCCAGATCAGCCTGGGCCAGAGTGAGACCCTATCTCAGGGGGTGAAAAAAAAAAACTAAATGAATCAATCAATCTCAGGCTGGAGTGCAGCTCAGCAGTAGAGTACTAACCACATGCCAGGCCCTGGTTTCCATCCCTGACACAGGAAATAAAAAAAGAGCATCTTTTCAAATTTACAGTTATGGCTGCATAATGATGTTTGGTCAAGACAGTCTATATGACCACAGTCCCATAAAATTGCATCCCCTCCTGATTACACTATGTTGGTCTGTGGGTAAGCACATTCAACGATGTTTGCCCAATAACAAAACCACCTAGCAGCCGGGTGTGGTGGTGCACACCTTTAATTCCAGCACTTGGGAGGCGAAGGTAGGAGGATCACCATGAGTTCGAGGCCACCCTGAGACTACATAGTGAATTCCAGGTCAGCCTGAGCCAGAGTGAGACCCTACCTCGAAAAACCAAACCAAACAAAAAACCCACCTAGCTATGCCTCTCTCAGAACACATCCATCCTGTTGTTACTCTGCGCATGACTGTTAATGGTGCCTTTGCCATTACATCCGGGCTCCTGCATAGACCCCAGATGCTAGCTGCTGTGTGCAGTGGGAGAGACCTGCTGGGTACCACTGATGCCTTTCTTCTTGGGCACAGAGCTGAACTGTGCCACCTAAAAGTGGAAGAAGTGGAGTGTGTCACTTCCAGACTGGCAGCTGGGAGCAGGTCTATCTTCACTTCTCCCTCCCCTTCCACCCCCCCCTCTCAAGAACACCATACAGTGTACTGATCTGAGCCCCCCTAGGCAGTTCTCATCCAGGGTCTCATATGGTAACTACAGTGAGGTCACCTCAAGGGCCCAGATCTAGCTGGCATTTGGGCTGAGTGACCAGCAGCGGAGGGGGGAGGGGGGTGGGACCAAACATGGAAGGTTCCAGAGCATCTCCCCAACTTTGCCCTCCCCACTCTCCCTGTGGCAGCCTCACAGTACCAGGTAGTCATTTTGCACCGTAACTGAAATGAGTGTCACCGAGAAGCTGTGCAGTGGTGTGATGTCTTCTAAGGTATCTTTGGCGCAGGAGACGTAGCATAGTGGTGGAGTGCTTACCTAGCATGTGCAAGGTCTTTGGTTCAATTCCCAGTGCCACACACATACAAAAACAGTATAATTACCCTACTAACTTGCCCTTGGGAGCCATACAGCATCACTTCTGCTACTCGTCCTCCCCGAGGCAGCCACAAAAGCCCACTCCCTTCCACAGGTGCCCAGGATGTCAGATTGTTTGTAGACTTGTTTTAAAAATCACCACAGGGCTGGAGAGAAGGTTTAGCAGTTAAGATGCTTGTCTAAGCTGGGTGTGGTGGCGCACGCCTTTAATCCCAGCGCTTGGGAGGCAGAGGTGGCAGGATCGATGAGAGTTCAAGGCCACCCTGAGACTACATAGTGAATTCCAGGTCAGTCTGAGCTAGAGTGAGACCCTTGCCTCGAAAAACCAAAAAAAAAAAAAAAAAAAAAAAAAGATGCTTGCCTGGGAAGTCTAAGGACCCAGGTGCAATTCCCCAGGACACACATAAGCCAGATGCACATAGTGTTGCATGCATTTGGAGTTCATTTGCAGTGGCTGGAGGCCCTGGCATGCCCATATTCATCCTGTGTGTGTGTGTGTGTGTGTGTGTGTGTGTGTAATAAAGAAATTAATTAGTTAATAAATTAATTAAAAAATAAAATATTTTTTAAATCGCCCCAAAGAAATCTGATGCAATTCCAGTTGTGTCCCCTGGAGGGTGTGGCTGGTGTGTTTTTCCATCTCTGGAAGGTTGTCTGGATGGTTACTGGGTTTTCATTTTATTCCTGAGGTTCTAGAACCCCGCACCATGATTTTCTATCAGGCTTGGGTCCTGTGTGCTTTTCATTCTGAAAGCTGGTGTTCTTCACTCCAGCAAAACTGTGCCGTATTTTCATTTAACTTTTTGCTCTTTGCTATTAGATTTTCTGCCCTCTCCTCCCTCTTCTCTGGACCACCTCAAATAATACTCTATTTTTCTTATATTTCCACAGTTTGCCTTCCTGTTCTATTTTATATGAATTTTCAACTTTATTTTCTGAGATTTTTATTTGTCTGTTTGTTTGTTTTTTGAGGTAGGGTCTCACTCTAGCCCAGGCTGACCTGGAATTCACTATGTATTCTCAGGGTGGCCTCGAGCTCATGGCAATCCTACCTCTGCCTCACAAGTGCTGGGATTACAGGTGTGCGCCACCTCGCCCAGCTTGTTTTTGTTTTTATTTTTCATGTTCTTTTGTTTTGTCCAACCCCACAGGGTACTTCTGCCCAAACACTATTATTTTATTTATTTTATTTTATTTTGGAGGAGGGGCATAGCCGTTGATATTTGTTTCATGGGGAGTGAGTAGGAAAGCGAAGTTATTCATGAGAGAGGGCTTTGCAAATTCTAGGGCCCATCTACTGAACACACACCTGGTCACTGGGCCCTCCTGGATCAGTTTCAGTTTTCCTGAGTTTCTTGCAAGCGCCCACTTGGTATGAGCCTAGCCACATATGCTTCCCACTGCGTGCAGGTGGGGCTGGTATGTCCAGCCAGCTGTGTGCTTCCAGGAGGGCCACTGTGCCCTGCTTGCATGCTTGCATTTTCTTTCTTTGTTTCTTTGTTTCTTTCTTTGTTTCTTTGTTTCTTTCTTTCTCTCTCTCTTTCTTTATTTATTTGAGAGAGAGAGAGAAGCAGTGAAAGAGAGAGAGAAAGAATTGGCATGCTAGGGCCTCTAACCACTACAAACTCCAGATGCATGCATCATCTTGTGCATCTGGCTTACATGGGTACTGGGGAGTCAAACCTGGGTCCTTAGGCATCACAAGCAAGTGCCTTAACCACTAAGCCATCTCTCTAGCCCCCCACCCCACTTGCATTCTTTTTTAAAAAATTTTTATATTTTGGTTTTTCAAGATAGGGTCTCACTCTAGCCCAGGCTGACCTGGAATTCACTATGTAGTCTCAGGGTGGCCTTGAACTCACAGCTATCCTCCTACCTCTGCCTCCCAAGTGCTGGGATTACAGGCTTGCACCACCACACCTGGCTCCCCGCTTGCATTCTTGACCCACAAATGTGAACAAATGAATAGTGTTTGAAGCCAGCAGGTGTGTCTACCCAGCAGCAGTAGATACCCAAAAATTCACTGACCAGGTTGGGTGGACTGAGGGAAGAGGACATTGTGAAGCTTCTTAGTGTATTATCACCAGTGTCCTTATTGTAGGAGCCCTTTTCTAAAGCAGGGTACTCTGGGCCAGCATTCCCAAGGGACACACATGTTTGTGTGCATGGACCACTCTTAACCCTTTTCATCAATAACTCCAATGTCCATCTCCCATTCTCCCCTCTTCCAAGTTCACTGGCCTCTGCCAGAAACTACATGCTGACCTGGTCCTTCTCCCTTTACTGGCAAGGTGGACAAAGAGGGATGCTGCTCAAAGTCCAGCACTTGAAAGCTTCCTTCTTCAAGGTCCTTCCACCTCTGCTGTCATTCTGTGCAGAGTCTCCTAAGATCAAGCTCCCAGGCTCTGGATATGTTCGCAGCCCCTGAGGCTGAGGTGTGGCAGATGCAGGCATGTTAGCCTGAGTCACCCAGTTAGTTCCCTAGGTACTCAGGACCTGTTCCAAGCAGGTCCCACTATCACTGCCTCTCCAGAGGCTATATGTTTGTGCCATGGCATTCCTGTTCGTGACTCATGCTGTCCCCTGGGCACCTTGGGGTCAAGTGTACGGTCTCTCCCAGAGGCCAGAGACTACCAGAGGCTATTCTGCCCCAGGAGAACCTGAGAGTTCCTGCCTTCTCACTGTGAGATGTTTCTGCACTCAACTTTGAATGATTTTATTTACTTATTTACAAGGAAGGGGAAGAGAGAGAGAGAGAGAGGAAAGAAGGAAGGAAGGAAGGAAGGAAGGAAGGAAGGAAGGAAGGAAAGAAAAGAAAAGAAAAGAAAAGAAAAGAAAAGAAAAGAAAAGAAAAGAAAAGAAAAGAAGAAAGAAGAAAGAAAGGGCACAGCAGGACCTAGTGCCACTGCAAACAAATTCCAGAAGCATGCACCACTTTGTGCATCTGGCTTTATGTGGGTACTGGGGAACTGAACCCTGGCCATCAGGCTTTGCAAGTAATTGCCTTTAACCACTGAACCATCTCCTCAGCCCTCCAGTCAACTTTGAAATGCTTAAGGAAAGGTTTCTGTTTGGCGGCCATGAGGCTGAGGTCACATGCCTCTGGAGAAACAAGACAGGAACATGCAAATGGACAATGGCCAGACCCTATGTGAAAATAGGAGTAAGGTTTGTTATACACAACAGGCAGCCAGGAGGACTAAATATGAAGAATAATCCAGAAAATCAAACAAAAACTTCTGTAACAATTAGCCTCAACTCCAGGACTTGACTGCTCACCTTCCCTGATTTTAAAAAATTATTTATTTTATTTTGAGGGAGAGAAAGAGAGAGAGAGAGAGGCAGAGAAAGAGAGAATGGGTACTCCAGAGCCTCTAGCCACTGCAAACGAATTCCAGATGCATGCACCACCCTGTGCATCTGGCTTACATGCGTCCTGGGGAATTGAACCTGGGTCCTTAGGCTTCACAGGCAAGTACCTTACCCACTAAGTCATCTCCAGCTTGGCTTCACTGATTTTTATCCCTGTCTCCAGCTACAGACCAAATATGGGGATGCATGTCTATTATCCCAGCACCTGGGAGGCTGAAGCAGGATGATTGCTGTGAGTCCAAGGCCAGCATAGCCTACAGAGTGAAACCCTGTCTCAACAACCATTTTAAAAAAAGTTGGGGGCTGGAGTGATGGCTTAGCGGTTAAGGAGCTTGCCTGCTAAGCCTAAGAACCCGGTTCCAATCTCCAGGTCCCACGTTTAGCCAGATGCAAAGTGACACAAGGGCGCAATGCCGCACTTGACCACAAGGGGTGCACACATCTGGATTTCATTCACAGCAGCTGAGAGACTGCTGGCACGCCCATTCTCTATCTGTCTCCCTCTCTCTCTGTCTCTCTCTCTCCAAAAATAAATAAAATTTAAAAATTAAAAAAAAAAAGTTGGGGCCTGGAGAGATGGCTTAGCAGTTAAACGCTCGCCTGTGAAGCCTAAGGACCCCAGTTTGAGGCTTAACTCTCTAGGACCCACATAAGCCAGATGCACAAGGTGGCGCATGCATCTGGAGTTCGTTTGCTGTGACTGTAGGTGCCAGCACTCCCATTCTCTCCCTCTCTAGCTGCCTCTTTCTCCGTCTATCTCTCTCAAATAAATAAATAAATAATTAAAAAGTTTAAAAAATAAAATGAAAAAAAGTTGGACAGCTGATCAAAATCTTCAATGGTCCTTGAAGGGAGAGAGAAAAAGAAAGAGGAAGAGGAGGAGAAGGGAAAAGAAGAAAGATGAAGAGAGAAGGGAGAGAAGGAGCTGGAACAAGGCATATCGTTCAAAAGCACACCCCCAGTCCCTTAGTGACCCATCTTCAGTCAGGCCACATCTTCCACAGTCCCCACCACCTTCCCAGTATTTTGCTCAGTTATAACTCCATCCATCAGCATGCAGGGATTAATCCATCAATGAGACCAGAGCTCTCACAATCCAACCACTTTCTCAGAGTCCTGCTCTGGCATTATACTGGGCACCTTCAAACCCTGAACTTTTTTGGATATGCTTCATATTCAATCCATAATACAAATGCATAGTGCCTGGTATAAAGTAGGTTGGCATCCAATAGGCATCAGCAAGACTTGTTAGTATCATTATTTGCAGGTGCAGTTGTCAGTGCACTTTTGTGTGTGTGTGTGGTGTGTGTGTGTGTTTATATATGTGTGGGCACATGTGTGTGCATGCATACATGAGCATGTACTTGCATGTGGGGGCCAGAGGTTGACATTCCATCTTTTATCAAATATATTTTATTTATTTATTTATTTATTTGAGAGAGGGGGAAAGAGGTAGAGAGAGAGAGAGAGATCGAGAGAATGGGTGCATCAGCCACTGCAAATGAATTCCAGATGCATGCGCCCTCTTGTGCATCTGGCTTATGTGGGTCCTGGAGAGTCAAACTGAGAACCTTTTGGCTTTGCAGGCAAACACCTTAACCGCTAAGCCATCTCTCCAGCTCCCATCTTTATTATTATTATTATTATTATTATTATTATTATTATTATTTGAGAGAGACAGAGAAGAAGTGGCAGAAAAAGAGAATGGGCATGCCAGCAGCCTCTCAGCTGCTGTGAACTAACTCCAGACGTGTCGCCCGCCTTGTGGGCAAGCACAGCATTGCACACTTGCATCACTTTTGCATCTGGCTAAATGTGGAACCTGGAAATTGAATGGACATTCTTAGGCTTGGCAGGCAAGCAGGCACCTTAACCACTAAGCCATCTCTCCAGCCCCACCCATCTTTAAAAAAATTTTTTGAGGCAGGGTCTCTCATTGAGCCTAGATTCACTGATTTAACTAAACTAGCTAGCCAGCAAGCTCTAGGGATCTTCCTATCTCTGCCTCCCTAGCTCTTGAATTACAGGAACGTGATGTCACACCTGGCTTTTTTATGGGCTCTAGGGATCCAAACTTGGGTCTTCAAGCTTGCACAGTAAGAACTTTATACACTCAACCATCTCTCCAGCCTATATTTTATACTTTGGATCAACACTGCCTGAATCCTATGTCCTCACTCTGACAATGTCTGCCATGTTAGCTGGCCCATTTTCCCAGCCTCCTGAGTGATGCCTGGTGCTGCCCCCAGCTGCTCTGTGCTGTCTGGGGCTTACTGAGCGGTTTAGGCAATCTGCCCTGATGCATCTTGCAGGATTGCTCTGATACCATAAACACCCTCAAAGCTGGGCCTCTAGGGCATGAAACTAGTGCCAGCCATTCTGTACTCAAACATAATGGCTCTCTGCCCCCAGGGAGGACCACCTCAATCAGGACCCAAATGCCTCTTTCTTGGCCCTCCAATGACGTCTCAACCTGTCTGAAATGAGGGAGGGAGGGAGGTTGGTGTCTGGTTGTGCTCCTGTGTGTGGATCCTGCTTTTTATTTTTAAGATTTATTTTTATTTATTTATTTATTTATTAGAGACAGAGAGAGGAAGATAGAGAGAGAGTGAGAATGGGTGTGCCAGGGCCTCCAGCCACTGCAAAGGAACTCCAGAGGCATGTGCCACTTTGTGTATCTGGCTTACGTGGGACCTGGAGAATTGAACTTGGATGCTTAGGTTTTGCAGGCATACGCTTTAATTGCTAAGCCATCTCTCCAGCCCCTGCTCTTGGCTTGATGGCAGGTTCTGGCCCGAGAATGGCTCCAATCCAGGCTACACCAAAGGGGCTCCATTCTGCTCTTCTCCATCTCTTCTGTGGGTCTCTCCAGGCCTGACTTGTTCACACCCCAATACCTCTGTTTTGTCCCTGGCCTCCTGCTACATTGTAAAAGCTGGATTTTTTTATCCCCCCTCCCTGCTGCTTTTTTTTTTATTTTTTTTTTATTTATTTTTTTATTTATTTATTTTTTTTTTTTTGAGATAAGGTCTTTCTCTAGGCCAGGCTGACCTGGAATTCATTATGTATTCTCAGACTGGCCTCAAACTCACAACAACCCTCCTACCTTTGCCTCCCAAATGCTGGAAACAAAGGCATGGGCCACCACACCTGGCGGGTAGAGAGAGTAAATGAGCATGCCAGGTCCTCTAGCTGCTGCAAACATACTCTAGTTATATGTGCCACTTTGTGCATCTGGCTTTACGTGGGTATTGGGGAATCAAACCCAGGTTGTTAGGCTTTGCAAGCAAGAGCCTTAATCCCTGAGGTATCTTTCCAGCCCCTCATCTTTGCTTTTTTTTTTAACTTTTAAAAAATGTTTTAATTTATTTTTATTTGAGAGAATGAGAGAGAAAGGAGCACTGAGAGAGAGAGAGAGGGAGAGAGAGAGAGAGAGAGAAAGGAAGAGAATGGGCATGCCAAGGCCTCCAGCCACTGCAAACGAACTCCAGACACATGTGCCACCTTGTGCATCTGGCTTACGTGTGTCCTGGGGAATTGAACTGGGGTCCTTTGGCTTTTCAGGCAAACACCTTAACTGCTAAGCCATCTCTCCAGCCCTTTAAAAATTTTATTTGTTTATTTGAGAGAAAGTGAGAGCCAAATAGAGAGAGCTATAGAGAGAGAAAGGGAGAGAGAATAGGAATGCCACTGCAAACAAACTGCAGACACATGCACCACCTTGTGTATCTGGCTTTACATGGCTTTATTGAGGCATCAACAAGACTTGGACCCTCAGGCTTTGTAGGCAAGCGACTTAACTACTGAGACATCTTTCCAACTCCTTATCTTTGCTGTGTGTGTGTGTGTGTGTGTGTGTGTGTGTGTTCATATGTGAGTGCATGCATGTGTGTTCCCATGTTTACAGAGGACAGAGGCTAATGTCGATGTCTTCCTCAATCATACTTCACATTATTCTTTGACAAAGGCTCTCTCGCTGTACCTAGAGCTCATTGATTCAGATGGACAGGCTAGCCAGTGAGCCCCAGGGATTCCTTGTCTCTGCCTCTCCAGAGCTGGGATGACAGGCACGTGCTCAGCAATTTTATATGGATGCTGGACATCTAAACTTAGGACTTCATGCTTGTGTGGCAAGTACTTTACCCACTGAGCCAGTTCCCCAGCCCCCTCTGTCCCCTCATCTTTTTTTTTTTTTTTTTTTTAGTATTTTTATTTACAAGGAGAGAGAGAAAGAGAGAGAGAGGGTTGGGAAAGAATGAAGGTGAGCTGGAGAGATGGCTTAGCAGTTAAGGCACATACCTGCAAAGCCTAAGGACTCATGTTCAACTCTCTAGGTCCCACATAAGCTTGACACACAAAGTGACACAGTGTGCATCTGGAGTTCGAGTGCAGTGGCTGGAGGCCCTAGAGCACCAATTCTCTCTCGTGCACACTTGCTCTAACTCTCTCACATTAAAAAAAAAAAAAAAAAGGCAAGTCTGTTAAACTTGCCTCAAAAAAAATTTTTTTAAAGAATGAAGGTATGCACCAGGGCTTCTTGACAATGCAGATGAACTCCAGATGCATGTGCCACTTTGTGCATCTGGCTTTACATGGGTACTAGGGAAATTGAACCCAGGCCATGAGGCTTTGCAAGCAATCACTTTTAACCACTGAGCAATCACTCTAGACCTCATCTTTAAAAAAAATTTTTATTGACAACTTGTATACAAAAAATGTATGATATTTCCCTCCCCTGCCCCATATCCCTTTAGAACTCCAATCTCCATCATATCCCCTCCCTCTCTCCATTAGTTTCTCTTTTAATTTGATGTCATCATCATTTTCTTCTATTATGAGGGTCTTGTGAAGGTATTGCTAGGCACTGCAAGGTCATGGATATCAAGGCCAATTTCTGTCTGGACAGTTGCATTGTAAGAAGTCGTACCCTTCCTTTGGCTCTTCCATTCTATCCGCCCCCTCTTCCGCAATGGGCCCTGAGCCTTGGAGGGTGTGACAGAGATGTTTCAATGCTGGGCACTCCTCCATCCCTTCTTCTCAGCACTATGTTGCCTCTTGGGTGATCCCAGTGGTCATCGCCATCTGAAAAGAGAAGCTTCTCTAACCAGAAGTGAGAGTAGCATTAATATGTGAATATGAACATTAAGTGTAGTGCTTTCAGGGCAGCTTGGTGGGAACAATATATACATTTAGCCAGACAAGAGCAGGCTTTATACCCCTAAGGCTCATGACCTCCCCTGCCATAGACTTTTGCTTAAGTTTTTCAGTACCAGGTATGTATTCCCTCCCGTAGAGAGGGCCTTCAGTCTAATTATGAAGCAGTTGGTTACCCCAAGAGCAGACATGCCACTATTGAACCCATTCAGTCATTGGGCCTATATAACCAAACTTGAATATTCAGTGTCCACTGTTTTCACTGCTGATGACTTCTGTCTCCCATATGGCTGCATGCAGTGTAGCTTTTTCCAGCTTTCAGTTGGCTGGTCTACAGGGAGAAGGTTTTCTGCTCTGCACCAGCTTGCTTTCTCAGTGACCTTGCCTCTCAGGCAAGAGATGTCTTCAGCAATAGGGTCTTATCATCTGTTTCTCAAGGGAAACCAAGGGCTTTGGCAATAGCCTTTTAATGTTTTGGAGGCTTCCAGGACCTCCTTGGCCAACAACTCACTGGAAGGTTATCCCATCCCAGGCACTGAAAATTTTCTAGTAACAGTCTACAGCTTCTAGATGTGCCATTATTCAAAAAAGTAGGTTTACATAAGTCTTAGTCACAATATCTTGAAATTTGATTGACCCTCCCCCTGTCCTTCTTTTATGCATTCTCTTCCCATGGCCTCGCTTATAGACCTCCCCTCATCTTAAAAGCAGGAAGTGGGCTGGAGAGATAGCTCAGAGATTAAAGGTGCTTGCTTGCAAAACCTAATAACTCAGGTTTGATTCCCCAGTACCTGTGTAAAGTCAGATGCACAAAGTGGTGCAGGCATCTGGAGTTTTTTTGCAGTGGCAGGAGGCCCTGGCATGCCCATTCCCCCTACAAGGGCCTGCTAAGCCTAAGAATGCAGGTTCCAATCTCAGGTCCCATGTTAAGCCAGATGCAAAAGTGATGCAAGGGCTCAATGCCACACTTGCCCACAAGGGGTGCACACATCTGGAGTTCGTTCACAGCAGCTGAGGGGTTGCTGGAGCACCCATTCTCTATCTGTGTTCCTCTCTCTCTCTCTCTCAAATAAAAATAAATAAAAATAACTGAAAGAAATGTCATAACTAATTTTAGAGACTCTTGTATTAAAGAACATAAATCAGAGTCAGAACAAACACTTGCTATGTACAAATTCTTGTTTTTCCACCTATTTTTGCTCCTTTACCTCAACGCCCTGTATCCAACTACCAGAGGTCTTTTGGATTTTTTTTTTCAAGGTAGGGTTTCACTCTAGCCCCAGACTGACCTGGAATTCACTATGTAGTCTCATGCTGGCCTTGAACTCACAGCCATCCTCCTACCTCTGCCTCCCAAGTGCTGGGATTAAAGGCATGCGCCTTATCTTAAACCATTTTCTCAAAACCCAGTCCCATCATAGTGAAATCCTCTCACCCCCACCCAAGTCCTCCAACCTTGCACATAGACAGCTGCCTGCTGCAACTTCCTTTTCTCTGCAAGATGTGTGGAAAGAGCTCAGGTTGAGGCTCTGAAATGTGCAGGGGGGGGCTCTCAGAGCCATCTCTCTCGCCCCCTGAAATTCTTTTATGCAGTGTAAGTCAAAATTTCAGCCACATCTGAGAATGGAAGTCTGTAAGCGAGCAACAAACTTGGGCTCTTTTGTTCATAAAGTATGCCATATTTGGGTTGGAGATGTGGCTTAGTGGTGAAGGTGCTAGCTGGCAAAGCCAAAGGAACCAGGTTTGATTCCCCAAGACTCACGTAAGCCAGAAGCACAAGATAACGCATGCATCTGAGTTCATTTGCAGTGGCTGGAGGCCCTGGCACATCCATTCTCTCTATCTGCCTCTTTCTTCCCATCTCTCTCTCTTTCTCAAATCAGTAAAGAAAAATATTTTTTACAGCTATTTATTTATTTATTTATTTATTTATTTATTTATTTATTTAAGAGAGAAAGAGGCACAGAGAGAGGGAGAGAATGGGCACACCAGGGTCTCTAGCCACTGAAATGAACTCTAGATGCATGTGCCCCCTTTTGCATCTGGCTTATGTGGGTCCTGGAGAGTCAAACCAAGATCCTTTGGCTTTGCAGGCAAACACCTTAACCGCTAAGCCATCTCTCCAGCCTGAAAAAATATATATATATTTCTTTCTTTTTTAAAATTATTTTATTTTATTTATTTGCAAGCAGAGAGAGAGAGAGAGAGAGAGAGAGAGAGAGAGATAGATAGAAGAGAGGCAGACAGAGAGAATGATGGACATGCCAGGACCTCCAGCCATGGCAAATGAACTCCAGATGCATGTGCCCTTGTGCATCTGGCTTATGTGGGTCTTGGAGAATCAAACCGGGATGCTTTGGCTTTTCAGGCAAACACCTTAACCACTAAGCCATCTCTCCAGCCCCCTGAAAATATATTTTTTTAAAGTCTGCCATATAAATGTATTAGATGTTATATTAAAATCCCCAGCCAAGCCTGGCGTGGTGGCGCACGCCTTTAATCCCAGCACTTGGGAGGCAGATGTAGGAGGATCTCCGTGAGTTCGAGGCCACCCTGAGACTACATAGTGAATTCCAGGTCAGCCTGGACTACAGTGAGACCCTATCTCAAAAAAAAAAAAAAAAGAAAGAAAGAAAGAAAAGAGAAACAAACAAACAAACAAACAAACAAACAAAACCAGCCAGCTGCATAGGGCTGCATCTTCTGCTCTGACCATACAGTCCCACCTTCTTTCCAGTCTTGATCTCTCTAGGACTTGGAACTGAGGAAACTGAGAAAACCATCCTAAATCTTTCCCCAGACAGAGAACAAGGTTCAGTGTCACTACTTGAACATGGAAGGCCTCACAGCAGTCAAGACTCTGAACAAGACAGCCCAACAGGACCACATATCTGTCTGCTAGAAAATGTGGATCAAGGTAAATAATGTCTAACCCACTTTTTAAAAATTTTATTTATTTAAGAGAAAAGGAGAGAGAGTAGAGAGAGAGAGGCCCTGGGCATGCCAGGGCCTCCAGCCACTGTAAATGAACTCCAGACACATGCATCACCTTGTGCATCTGGCTTACGTGGGCACTGGGGAATTGAACCTGGGTCCTTAGGCTTCATAGGCAAATGCCTTAACCACCAAGCCATCTCTCCAACACCCCCTTTTCTCCTTCTTCTTCTCCTTCTTCTTCTTTTCTTTTTTTTTTATTTTTTGAGGTAGAGTCTCACTCTAGCACAGGCTGACCTGCAATTCACTCTGTCATCTCAGGGTGACCTCGAACTCACAGTGATCCTCCTACCTCTGTCTCCCAAATGCTGGGATTAAAGGCGTGCGCCACAATGCCCGGCTCCACCACCCCCCCTTATTTGTTGAGAACAGAGTCTCTCACTGAACCCAGAGCTCACCAGTTATGCTACACTAGCATCAAACCTGTGTCCTTAGACTTCGTAGGCAACTGCCTTAACCGCTAAGCCATCTCTCCAGCCCTGAACTTGCCTTTTTAAAAAAAAAAAAAATTTTTTTTTATTCATTTATTTGAGAGAGCAAAATAGACAGAATGGGCACACCAGGGCCTCCAGCCACTGCAAATGAACTACAGATGCTTGCACCACCTTGTGTATCTGGCTTACGTGGGACCTGGGGAATCAAACCTGGGTCCTTTGGCTTTGAAGGCAAAGACTGTAACTGCTAAGCCATCTCTCCAGCCCTGAACTTTTATTTATTTTATTATTATTATTATTTTTTTTTTTTTTTTTGGTTTTGCGAGGTAGGGTCTCCCTCTGGTCCAGGCTGACCTGGAATTAACTATGTAGTCTCAGGGTGGCCTTGCACTCTCGGCAATCCTCCTACCTCTGCCTCCCAAGTGCTGGGATTAAAGGCGTGCGCCACCATGCCCAGCAGCCCTGAACTTAAAAAAAAATATTTTATTATTTATTTATTTGACAGAGAGAGAGAGGGAGAGGAGGAGAGAGAGAGAGAGAGAGAGAGAGAGAGAGAGAAAAGAATGGGTATACTAGGGCCTCCAGCCACTGCAAACAAACTCCAGACACATGCTCCCCTTGTGCATCTGGCTAACGTGGGTCCTGGGGAATCGAACCTGGGTCCTTTGGCTTTGCAGGCAAATGCCTTAACCACAAGCCATTCCTCCATTCCTATCCCTGAACTTTTTAACACAGCTAATGAATTCTTTTGTAAAAGATGCTGCCACAGGGCTGGAAAGATGGCTCTGTGGTTAAAGTGCTTGCCTGCAAAGCCTAACAACCTAGATTCAATTCCCCAGAACCCATTTAAAGCCAGAAGCATAAAGTGGCACATGCATCTGGAGTTTGTTTGCAACAGCTAGAGGCCCAGCCTTTCCACTTTATTTTTTATTTTTTGTTCTTTCAAAGTAGGCTCTCACTCTAGCCTAGGCTGACCTGGAATTCACTATGTAGTCTTAGAGTGGCCTCGAACTCATGGCAGTCCTCCTACCTCTGCCTCCCAAGTGCTGGGGTTAAAGGCATGTGCCACCATACCTGGGATTTATTTTAATTATTTTATTTTATTGGGGAGGGTACATCAGGGTCTCTAGCCACTTCACATGAACTCCAGATGCATGTACTACCATGTGCATCTGGCTTACATGGGTTCTGGGTCCTTAGGCTTCGCAGGCAAGCACCTTAACTGCTAAGCCATTTCTTCAACCCCTGGCCTCACTAATATTAACTGTCCATCACAGAGTATGATGGTTTGAATCAGATGTCCCCCATAAACCCATGTGTTTTGAATGCTTGGTCCACAGCTGATGGCAATTTGGGAGGTAGAAGGAGAAGGTGTATTGCTGGAGTGGATCTTGGGGGTACTGTAGCCAGCTTCCCCTTATCAGAGCTTGGCTCACTCTCCTGATGCTCTTTTCTACCTGCTGTGGCAGAGGTGATGCCCAGCCTCTGCTCAAGCCATGCTTTCCCTTGCATGAAGCTTCCCCTTGAGATTGGAAGCCAAAATAAAAACTTTTCCTCGCATCAGCAGCTTTTAGTTGGATGCTTGGTCCCAGCAATGAGAAGGTAACTATAGCACACATCACACTTCTCTGCTACAAAATGGCTACAAAGGGGTTAAAGAGTAGCAGGGTTCAAAGGGGCCTTGCTGAAATAGAGACAATGCAGGTGGTTAGACATTAACAAACCCAGTTGGAAAGCTGCTGTAAGTAAGCCCAGCCTAGCGCACAGAGGCCTAGGACTGTCAGGATGAGGGACGGGACAGGGTCCAGACTGATGGATGGCTGGACAGGCAGCAGTGTGAGTGGGCCACATCAAGCAATGGGGACCACACACACAGTGTGGCAAGGGTTGCTGGTCTGCGGTGGCTGTAGTGGAACATCGGGCGTCCTGCTCCTTTGCTTTTCCACCTATTCTAACTTTGAACTGGAGTCCTTTTTACTGATTCCAGAGCTTGTGAGGCTCAGTGGATTCTTTTTTATTATTATTATTTTTATTTTTGGAGAGAGACACAGAGAGAGACAGACTGAGAGAGAAGGAGAGGGAGAAAGATAGAGATGGGCACGCCAGCAGTCTCTCAGCTGCTATGAATGAACTCCAGATGCGTGCGCCCCCTTGTGGGCAAGTGCGGCATTGCGCCCTTGCATCACTGCATCTGGCTAAACGTGGGACCTGGAGATTGGAACCGGGTTCTTAGACTTAGCAGGCAGGCGCCTTAACTGCTAAGCCATCTCTCCAGCCCAGGCTCAGTGGATTCTTGAGTCTCTGCTCCCCTGCATGACTGGGGTTACAGGTGTGCGTGGCCATGCCCAGCTGTTTTTACTTGGGATTAGGAGATTTGAACCTGAGCAATTTCAGGCCCTCTCAGGCCTTCATGCTTGCACAGGGTAGTACACATAACAGTTGATTCATCTCCCTGGGTTGGCCTGCCTTTTTTAGATTTTGTTTATTTATTTATTCAAACTCATGACATTCCTCCTACTTCACTCAGCTTCCCCAGTGCTGGGATTATAAGTCTCTGATATAGTTTTTTTTTTTTCATTTTTTTAAAAATTTATTTACTTTATTTGAGAGAGAGGGGCAGAGAGAGAAAGAGAGAGAATGGGTGTGCCAGGACCTTCAGCAGCTACAGACAAACTTCAGACACATATGCCACCTTGGGCATCTGGCTTATGTGGGTACTAGGGAATTGAACCTGGGTCCTTTGGCTTTGTAAGCAAGCACCTTAACCACTAAGCAATCTCTCCAGCCCTGATATAGTTTTTTTTTTAAGATATTTATTTATTTGAGAGATAGAGAGGTAGATATATAGACATACATATATGCATACATATATATGTATACATAAATATGGGGGGAGAGAGAGAACAAATGGGTACACCAGAGCCTCTTGCCACTGCAAACAAACTCCAGATGCATGCACCACCTTGTGCATCTGGCTTATGTGGGTACTGGGAAATTGAATCTGGGTCCTTAGGCTTCACAGGCAAGCGCCTTAACCAATAAACCATCTCTCCAGCCCAGATATAGATTTTTTTAAAAACACTTTTATTTATTTATTTATTTGCAAGCAGAGAGAGAGAGAGAGAGAATGGGCACACCAGGGCCTCCAGCTGCTGCAAACAAATTCCAGACACATGCAGTACTTTGTGCACCTGGCTTTACCTGGGTACTGGGGAATCAAATCAGGGTCCTTAGGCTTTGCAGGCAAGTACCTTAACAGCTAAGCCATCTCTCCAGCCCCTGGTATACCTATGTGTATACCTATGTACCTATGTGTTCCCAATCTATTGATGAGCTACAGAGCGGTACCTTTTCACTTACAGGGATAACTTATACATTAGTCAGCGTCATACAATTGGCTCTGGACAGGTGGTAGTGTCTTCTCCCACAAATGAGATGCTCGGTCACCTGCCTCTGTATGTGCACTCAAAATGGAGCCTAATGCAGTTTTGTAAAATGGAGTCACCCAGAGCAAGGCATTGCCTGGAAGTCACATGATTTAGAATATGGCAGGAACTCAGAGCAGTTAGAGCAGGGAACAGCAGGACTACTACAGTTGTCTAGCCTTAGATGCTCCATTACAGCAACAGAAAACAAACCAAGTGAAAAGTGTCATTCTTGTGGCTGGAGAGATGGCTAAGCAGTTAAGGTGCTTGCCTGTGAAGCCTAAGAACCAGGGTTCAATTCCCCAGAACCCATGTAAGCCAAATGCACAAGATGGCATATGTGTCTGGAGTTC
The DNA here is from genome assembly GCA_036365145.1 of Orientallactaga sibirica. Taxonomy (NCBI): domain Eukaryota; kingdom Metazoa; phylum Chordata; class Mammalia; order Rodentia; family Dipodidae; genus Orientallactaga; species Orientallactaga sibirica. The sequence continues at coordinate 6,685,707 of JAEOAD010000042.1, read as the reverse complement.
GTTTGCAGTGCCTGGAGGCCCTGGTGCACCCATTCTCTCTTTCTCCCTCCCCCTTTCTTTCTCACAAATAAATAAATAAAATATTTAAAAAAAAAAAAAAACAGGTCATTCTTATCATCAATGAGAGAATGCCAAAGCTGAAGAAATACCCAAGAATGAACATACTGAAAGTAGCCCTCATCTGCCTCACTTTTCTACCCAATACAATACCCCAGCCCAAGGCACTGGGCCTGACACATTTTCACAAGTTTCTGCTGTCTCAGTATATAAGTTCAACACTTACTGTACCTTTGGGTCTTCATTTCCTTATGAAAGCTCTTGTGCCACAGAAACTTTGAATTCAATAAATCTGAATGCTTTCCCTCTGTTGGTCTTTTTGAATTTATTTAAGAGAGAGAGAGAGAATGAATGAGCATGTCAGGGCCTCTTGCCACTGAAAATGAACTCCAGACACATGCACCACTTTATGCATCTGGCTTTACATGAATACTGGCAAATCAAACCTGGGCCTGCAGGCTTTGCAAGCAAGCACCTTTAACTGTTGAGCCATCTCTTCAGTTCTCTCTGAGAGAGGAAAAGGCAGATAGAGAGAATGGGTTTAGTCACTGTAAACAAATTCCAGATGCATGAGCACCTTGTGCATCTGGCTTATGTGGGTACTGGGTTTATGTGGGAATCGAACCTGGATCCTTAGGCTTTGCAGGCAAATGCCTTAACCACTAAGCCATGTCTCCAACCTTTTTTTTTTTTTTAAATGATCTCACTATAGTCCAGGCTAGCTTGAACTCATGTCAACCTTCCTGCCTCAGCCTCCTGAGTGTTGGAATTAGAAGCATACACCACCAGGCTTGGTTCTGATCTTTGACCCGTAGTGCAATGGTAGCATGCCTGACTCCAGATCCCTGGCATATTCAAGTAACACTGGAGTCAGGGTTAGTTTTGGGGCTAGGAAATGGCTGAGTGGTTAATGGCCCTTGCTCGCAAAGCCTGCTGGCCCAGGGTTCAGTTCCCAAGCCACCCCACTAAGCAGTACACAAAAAGTGGTGCAAGTGTTTATTTGCAGGGGCAGAGGCCCTGGTGAGTTCATACACACATGCACACACACACGCAGGTGCAAACAAGTACATAAAACTTACAAATAAAAATATAATTCTCAGTTCAAGCTGGGCGTGGTGGTGCACGCCTTTAATCCCAGCATGGGAGGCAGAGGTAGGAGGATCGCCATGAATTCGAGGCCACCCTGAGACTACAGAGTGAATTCCAGGTCAGCCTGGGCTAGAGTGAGACCCTACCTCGAAAAAACAAAAACAAAAAAAAAATTTCAGTTCAAGGCCATCCCAGACTACATAGTATCTATCTGAACTAGATTAAGACTCTTCCTTAAAAAAAAAAAAAAAATTCTCCAGCCTAACCAAAAATAAAATAACAACAAAAAGCCCCTAGGGCTAGAAAGATGGCTTAGTGGCTAAGGGATTTGCCCACAAAGCCAAAGGACTCAGGTTTGATTCCCCAGGACCCACATAAAGCCAGATGCACAAGGTGGTGCATGTGCCTGGAGTTCGTTTGCAGTGGTCCTGGTGTGCCCATTATCTCTCTTTATTTGCCTTTCTCTTTCTCAAATAAAAATAAAATATTTTAAAAAACCAAACAAGTAAGCCAGGCATGGTGGTGCATGTCTCTAATCCCAGCACTGAGGGGCAGAGGTAGGAGAATCACCATGAATTCAAGGCCACCTTGAGACTACATAGTGAATTCCAGGTCAGCCTGTGCTAAAGCGAGACCCTACTTGGGTGGGGGTGGGGCAGGAAAGGCTGGTGTAATAGTTTGGTTGTGGACTGTCGCCCAGACCCCGTTTTGAATGCTTGATCCCCAGCTGGTGGTGCTGAGAAGCCTGTGGAACCTTTAGGAGGTGGAGCCTTACAGTAAAAAGTGTGCTGCTGGGGGTGGGCCTTGGGCTTTTAGAGCCTGGCCCTGATGGGTGCTATTGCTCTTCCTCTGTGCTGATGCGAAAACCTGATGCCAGGGCTGGAGAGATGGCTTAGCGGTGAAGGCACCTGCCTGCGAAGCCTAAGAACGCGATTCAAAACTCCAAGTCCCACGTTTAGCCAGACACAAAAGTGACACAAGCACGCAATGTCACACATGCACACAAGGGGGCGCACATGTCTGGAGTTTGTTCCCTGACACGTCCATTCTCTGTCTCTCTCAAAAAAAAAAAAAGTGATGCCAGCTGTCTGCCCCACCATGCTTTTTCCATCATTGAAACATTTCCCGATAACTGTAAGCTGAATTAAACCCTTTCCTGACCACAAGCTGCTTCTGGCCAGGTATTTTGTCCCAGCACTGAGAAAGTCACTCACACAGTTGGAGTTAACATTTTGCCTTCCCTACAGTATCTCATTGGTTCTGAGAACCCCAACTAATACACCAGTCTGGCTCATGTCCCTAGGATGCAACAAAATTCACTTACCACCAGGAAGCTAGCAGAACAGAACGTGATCCTCCACCAGCCCAGCCTAGTCAGAGGTCCTTGGCAGTGCGCCCAGAATCCCAGGATGGAGAACCCCTCCCACTCTGCGAGCCCATAGTCCTTTCAGTTCACACTGGCCTGAAGCCAGGCACTCTGGTAGGTGCTTCTAGGACTAACAGGGACATTGAGATAAAATGAGAACTTCCTCCTTATTAGAGATTGGATTACTTCTCTTCCTGTTTGTCTTCTCTGTTTTGAAAGTTCAGTAAACACTGACCAGGTTAAAAGCACCTTGGAGATGCTCCCCGCTTGTTCCAGCCTAACTGGTGAGGGTCCCGGAAACACAGCACTCACAGCACGGTGTTGTCTTGGAAATTTTATTGATCCTGGGGAAAGAGAGGCAAGCCGCACCTGCCTCCCCTGAGGGACCTGCAGCCCTCACTGTTTGCCATTGCCATTGATGGGCCGGTTCACATGGTCAGGGGAGGCCAGGAAGGCCTTGATCTTGGGCCGGGCAGTGAGACGTGCCACATAAGCTGAAAGCAGGGGGAAGGCATCCAGGCAGTTGGGTGCCAAGACCTGGTGAATCAACAGCAAGTCCAGCAGGTTGTAGTCAGCAAAAGAGATCTGTGGAGCAGAGGGCATGGGTCTCAGCAGGTCAAAATAGATTGCAGGTAGTGTGGGGAGCAGAAAGCCCAAGCCCACCTGGTAGATCCGCCCCACTAGGCAACACGAAGGTCCTCCTGCATGTTTCTAGCTATGAGAAGGCAGCATGCAAGGGACAGGACAGAGCCAGAACCTTACCTGGTCACCCACGATGAAGGCCTTGCCTCCCTGGTTCTGGGACAACAGCGTTTCAAAAGGTTTCAGTTGCCCAGGCAGTTCCTTCACATAGTCATTCTTGCCCGCCTCCTGCCAGAAGGGCATCCAAGATGGTATTACCATCCTCCTGCCCTCCTAGCACTGGGGCCATGGAGACACTCCCTACCCCCTCCTAGTCACGCCTTGCCTCTGGGACACACCCCACTCTCCCAAGACATGTCCCTACCATTAATCAACTCTTGGGCTGCTGCAAGGCAGGAACCCTGACTGCCCCTCTGATTGCTCCCCACATCCAGGATATTGCCAAGTCTTGCCCACTTCTGCTGCTAATTCTTTCCCTTTCCATTCCTGCTAAACTCTTTAAGCTTTTTTTTTTTTTTTTTTTTTTTTTTTTTTTGGTTTTTGCAAGGTAGGGTCACACTCTGGTCCAGGCTGACCTGGAATTAACTACGTAGTCTCAGGGTGGCCTCGAACTCTCAGCGATCCTCCTACCTCTACCTCCCGAGTGCTGGGATTAAAGGCGTGCGCCACCACGCCCGGCTAGCTTTTTTTTTTTAAATATTTTATTTATTTATTTTTAGAGAGAAAGAGGCAGGTAAGAAAGAATGGCCATTCAAGGGCCTCTAGCCACTCAGATGAACTCCAGACACACATGCCACCTTGTGTATCTGGCTCACATGAATACTGGGGAATTGAACCTGGGTCCTTAGGCTTTGCAGGCAAACACCTTAACTGCTTGGCCATCTCTCTGGCCCTAACTTTCTTTTATTGATTATTTATTTATTTTTATTATTTTATTTATTTATTTTGAGGTAGGGTCTCGCCATAGCCCAGGCTGACCTGGAATTAACTACGTAGTCTCAGGGTGGCCTCGAACTCTCAGCGATCCTCCTACCTCTACCTCCCGAGTGCTGGGATTAAAGGCGTGCGCCACCACGCCCGGCTAGCTTTTTTTTTTTTTTAATATTTTATTTATTTATTTTTAGAGAGAAAGAGGCAGGTAAGAAAGAATGGCCATTCAAGGGCCTCTAGCCACTCAGATGAACTCCAGACACACATGCCACCTTGTGTATCTGGCTCACATGAATACTGGGGAATTGAACCTGGGTCCTTAGGCTTTGCAGGCAAACACCTTAACTGCTTGGCCATCTCTCTGGCCCTAACTTTCTTTTATTGCTTATTTATTTATTTTTATTATTTTATTTATTTATTTTGAGGTAGGGTCTCGCCATAGCCCAGGCTGACCTGGAATTCACTATGTAGTCTCAGGGTGGCCTCAAACTCACAGCAATCCTACCTCTGCCTCCCAAGTGCAGGTATTAAAAAGGTGTGCACCACCATGCCCAGCAATTTTCTTTTTTTATGTGTATGTGCATGAGTATTGGTCCGCAGGAACACCACCCACTGTATTTTGAGACAAGGTCTCTCATTGGCCAATTAGGCTACACTGGCTACTCACCAAGCTCCAGGGATTCACCTGTCTCTGCCTCCTCAGGCCTGGGATTACAAGCACATGCCACCATGCCTGGCATGTTGTGTGAAGCCCTCTCAGACTCTCCTCATGCCTATCCAGCAAGTGCTCTTACCCACTAAGCCATCTCTCCAGCCCATGCCTGGCATTATGTGGGTTCTGGGATCAAACTCAGGTCCACGAGGTGATGGTTTCAGCACTTTCATTTTCCCAGCCTTGCTTTGTTTCTTTGAGACAGAAATCTCACTCTGTAGGCCAGGTGAGCCTCAAAATTGTAGGAGTCCCCCTGCCTAAGCCTCCCAAGGTCTGGGATCGCAGCCATTGCAAACGTCTCAGAGCTGACCCCTCTGAGGGTTCTTCTCCACCTCCCATTCAGACCCAACTCTGCTGATGTTTCCTCATGGATCCACTGCCCACCAGAATCTAAGCCAGTAGATTCAAGGACTTTGGAACGTAGCCTGCTGTCCCATCTCCTCATAATGTGCTCTGTACCCACACTTCCTCACAGCCACGCACATATGGGCACACCTGCTCATCCCTATATGACCTCTTGATTTCATGCTTCATCCATCTACAACTGACAACCCCCCCCCATTCCAGAAACTGGCTTCTGGTCCTCATGCTGCACCAGGAAGCCCTCCCCAACCCGAGGCCACGAGGAACCATCTCTGTGTGGATGTCTCCTATCCTTACACTGTCACCAATGCTGTCCCTTGACCAGCTCATTTCCAGGCATTGAAGTTAAGGGTTGTCTAGTTCATAATGGTCCCTGGCTCCAGCTCCACTCTCTTGACACAGGAAGTCAGGCAGCCAAGGAGGGGAGGGCGCTGACAGTGTACAAAGCCCCTTTCTTTAGATACCCCAACACCCATACTCACGTAATTGGTGTAGATGAGCTTGGCGTATTTGCAGCGAAGGTCTTCCACACCATCATTCACCATGTCCAACAGGGTGGCCTCCCTCTGGTCTTTTCCATACAGCCCTATGGGCAGAGAGAGAGAAAAGAGGAGGAGAGGGGGAGAGAGAGGGAGAGGGAGGGGGGAGACAAACGGCATGACTGGCACCTGACCAACACACTGATTGATCTACCTGCAGGCATGTGGCTGTCTGCAGGCTACAGCGTGAAAGGAGGGGGTCATGGGTGGGCATGTGATCCTGGAGCTCATGACAGACAGCCCACTCTCAACAACTGCCCTATGCCAGGCCTCCAAGGCTTCAGGACTTACCCAAAGAGCGCCCCAGGTGCCTCAGGATAGCATTGGACTGGTACAGGGTGAGGTCTCCATCCTGGAACTTGGGGAGCTGCCCGTACAACTGGAGGGAGGGACAAGGCTCTATGAGAGAAGCGTTGGGCCTAGGTGCCCTCCCCCAGGTACTGCTCCCCAAGGCCTAGGCCCTGTCCCCACCCAGAAGTGTCACTCACACAGGAGGCCTTGAGTGAACCCTGCAGCCAGGTATCCATAGTTACCACCTCCTCCTTCCAGCTCTGGCCCTGGTCGGCCAGCAGCATGCGCATGGCCTCACAGCGGCCTGGATGGGGTGGGGGAGACAGGACAAGGCTATGGGGACAGTTCAGAGACCCAGCCTCAGAGCAAACTGAGGAATGGTGGGGGAAACACGGGGGTGGGGGGGGGTGGACTGGGCATGGCTAGGGAGGCACAGCCTTGCAATCACAAGGAGGGTCGGAGGTGGGTTTGGGGGTCTCCCCCAAGTGGATGAGGGGTTGAGGGCTGCAACCTCACCCCCTTCCTCCCCTCCCTGCGGTCTCTGGCTCTTACCTCGAACTGGAAAGTAGATAATGGTGTATGGTGGCACTAGAGTGGACAGGAAAAGTTGTTATAACTTGGGAGAAGGGGACAGATTGAGCACAGGGCGAACCCGCCTGCCCCCTCCCGGGTCCCTTTCCTGTTCTGGGCTTCCAGGGTTCCCTGGGAGCCCCTTCCCGCCTGCCCCTGTCCCTGCTGGATGCGCGAGGTGCAGGCTGCTCCGTGTCCCGGGGGAGCCGGGGCGGCGTGGACTTACTGGCTGCTGCGTGGACTAAGGCAAGGACCTGCTGCAGAGATCAGGGCGACGGGATTGCGCGCGGGCGCAGGCCCAGAGGCCGCCCGCCTTATAAGGGGCGTCCAGCCCCGCCCCGCCCCGCCCCGGATGCTGAATCACGCGCTGGCCGCGGAGCTGGCCTCCTGAGCGCCCCGGGGTCCCAATCAGCAGCTCTCCTCTCCTGCCAGGGGACGCCCAGCTTCTGGACCCGAGTGTGCATCCTGGAAGTGGAGGGACTTGTGATGGGGGAGGTCCCCAAGAAGAAGAACTCTATGAGCCCTTCTCGACTCTTCCACTTGGACACCCCAGAATAGCGATTAGGGAGAACGCTGAAGCAGAAAGGAAGGAAAGAAGGAAAAGAAAAGGGGCAGAAAAAAAAGGACAGGAACTGAGAGATGGCTCAGCGGTTAAGGCGCTTGCCTGCAAAGCTCAATGACCCAGTTTCCATTCCCCAGGGCGCATGCATCTGGAGTTTGTTTTCAGTGGCTTAGAGGCCCTGACGCACCCATCTCTCTCTCTCTCTCTTTCTCTCTCTGCCCTCCCCACCCCACCCCTGCTTGCAAATAAAAGAAAGGAAGAAGCAGAAACACGGGTGGACAGTAGAGCAGGACTTCCTTAGTGACCCGTGGCTGTGCCCTCACAGCCTCCCATGAGAGAGCAGGGTCCCCGGGGAGACAAGCCCTGCACCCATCCACCAGCGGAGGGGGGCTTTCCCGAGCTTCTGGGATCCCATAGGGCTGGCTGTGCATCTCTGACAACTGGTGAACCACAGAGAAGAGGGGTGGGACCCTCTGGGACGGGTCCAGCCAGTCCAGAGGTGGTACAAGCAGGGACAGGCGCCTTTGGGTACCGAGTTAGGTTCTGCTTGGAGAAGGGTGTAGCCACACGCTTTCCACTTGAGCCTGACTGAAGAGAACACTCCACTTGGCAGGTGTCGTTTACTTCCTTTCCCTCAGATCCTGCTCTTGCCTACCTAGCTTGCTTAACAGAAAAGCCTTTTCCTTGCCCAGAGGGTTTTTGTTTTGTTTTGTCTTGTCTTGTCTTGTTTTAGCATGTGTGTGTGTGCGCGCGCGCACTTGTGTTGTGTGTGTGTGTTTTCTTAAGTGTGTGTCTTATTCCATCCCTTTCATTAAAAAAAAAAAAAAAAAGCTGGGCGTGGTGGTGCACGCCTTTAATCCCAGCATTTAGGAGGCAGAGGTAGAAGGATCCCAGTGAGTTGGAGGCCACCCTGAGAATACAGAGTGAATTCCAAGTCAGCCTGAGCCAGAGTGAGACCCTACCTCGAAAAACAAAAACAAACTAACAAAAAATATTTATTTGAGAGAGTATGGGTACACCAGGGCCTCCTGCCCCTGCAAATGAACTCCAGACCCATGCATTCTCTTATGTGTTTGGCTTTACTGGGTACTGGAAGACTGAACAGGGCATCAGGCTTTGCAAGCAAGTACTTTTAACTACTGAGCCATCTTCCCAGCCCCCACTTGCTTTTCTTTTAAATATTTTATTTATATGAGAAAGAGAGAACGAGAATGAGTGCACTAGGGCCTCTAGCCACTGCAAATGAACTCCAGATACTTGTGCCACCCTGTGCATCTGGTACTGGGGAATCAAACCTGGATACTTAGGCTTTGCAGGCAAGCCTCTTAACCACTGAGCCTTCTTTACAGCCCCACCACTTTCTTTTTGAGATAAGGTGTCTTGCTGAACCCAGAATTCACCAAGCTAGTCAGAAAGCCTGGGATCCTCCTGTCTACTCCTCTCCAGCTTTGCCGCACTTGGCATTTTATGTAGGTGCTGGGGACCTGAACCCAGGTCCTCATGCTTGTGTGACAAGCACTTTACCCACTGAGCCATCTCTCCAGCTCCAAGAGCTTAATTTGATTATTTGATCTATACTGAAAGCAACTGGAAATTTGCAGTTCCCAATCCTCCAAGCCAAGTATCCAATGTGCTGCAAAAAGAAAAAATGTTGCGTGTTTTTTTTTTAAATCAAAACCATTGCTGCCTGCCCCTTGTGCTACTTTGTGTCCTTACAGCCATTTCTGTAGCCTTTTCAAAAATAAAGCCTCTGTCCCCAATTACTATCTACTCACATGACTTTCAAATTGAGTCACATGCACCAAAGAACGTGCACACAAAAATATACAAAGCTGGGAGTGGGGCTGGGGACATAGCTCTGTGGTTAAAGGCTCTTGCTTGCAAAGCTTGCCAGCCCAGGATTCAATTCAAAGTAAAGCCAGATGCACAAACTGGCACATGCATCTGTAGTTCCCCTCATGCCCATCCCCCCCCCTCTCTCTCTCTTTCCTCACAAATAAATGAATAAGCTGGGCATGGTGGTGTTTGCCTTTAATCTCAGCAATTGGGAGGCTGAAGTAAGAGGATTGCTAGGCCAGCCTGGGCTACAAAGTGAGTTCCAGGTCAGCCTGAACCACAGTGAGAATGTGCCTCAAAAAAAAAAAAAAAGTATTACACTCCTATTGTTGGGGTCCCCCCCAAGGCCAGCTCAGGAGGGACAATAGGGTCTCTGCCGAATTGGGGTGAGCAGCGCGGAGTCACGACACAGACTCTGGGAGTTGGGTGAAAGCGGAAGCGAGAATCCACAAACTCGTTTATTTAGCACAATGCACATAGGGTTTAAGGGGCTGCTAATCCTTGTATGGGGTGGTCCCCTTTTGGTGACCAATGACAGCCTGTCTCTGGATAGGACATCTCGTAGTAGGCTTCTCGCGAGCATGGGACTGTAACTGTTGTCACATCAAGCCTGCGCTGAACACCATTTTTACAGAAGCCACTTCCTGTTTTCTTTTGCCATGTGGTCTGGCTAGGACCAGGCCTATATTGTGCCATACACTCCTATAGTCACTGTCTCTGTATTTGTTTCTCTCCATCTCTGACTCACTGAGTCCCTCTCTCTCTTTCCCTGCCTCCTAGTGGGGATGGCATCTCACCAGGCAGTTCCTCTCCCTGCAGCTACGCGGGGACTATTGCGTGTGGCTATGGCTGGTTCTACCCTATCCACACACACACCCCTGCCTACCACTACCCTAGCTGAGGTCTCTGTCCCCTTTTCACTTCTCCCCCTGTGCTCACTTCAGAATAGCTGCCATGTTTGCACTGGAATGTGCAGGAACATTTCCCACACCCCCATCTCCACCTTGCCCTAGTGGACCACAAGAGATTTCCACAAGTCATTGGAACTAGTCCAATGGCTCCCTCCTGCACAGTCCATGCCATTCTGCCTGTGTGCTAGACTGCACTTGTGTGGGTGGGAACCATTAATGTGCTCCTATATTCCCAGTCCATGCCAATTCTGAGCAGGGCCCCTTTCTTCTCAGCATACAGTCATCTATCTTCTCATTCCTGTCATCTCCACCCTCCCTTCACGTATGCCTGTGTCTGGAAGTGTGCTGGAATGTGTGTCTGGGTGGAAGCGCTGAGTCCCAGGTATGCGGATGCTTTATTTGCAGAACCACACCATACTTTCAGCTCTTATCTCTGGCCACATTTCTCATGAGTAAGAATCTAGACCAGCCCTTTGGTTTGTTTTTTTTAATATTTTTATTTTTATTTATTTATTTGAGAGAGGGAAAAAGAGAAGAGAGAGAGAGAGAGAGAGAGAGAGAGGAAGAGAATGGGCACGCCAGGGCTTCCAGCCACTGTAAATGAACTCCAGATGCATGTGCCACCTTGTGTATCTTGGCTTATGTGGGTCCTGGGAAATTGAGCCTTGAACTGGGGTCCTTAAGCTTCATAGGCAAGTGCTTAACCGCTTAGCCATCTCTCCAGCCCCTTTGGGTTTTTTTGTTTGTTTGTTTTTGTTTTTCGAGGTAGGGTCTCACTCTAGTCCAGGCTGACCTGGAATTCAGTATGTAGTCTCCGGGTGGCCTTGAACTCATGGTGATCCTTCTACCTCTGCCTCCAAGTGCTGGGATTAAAGCCCAGCTGTTTTTTTTTTTAAATATTTTATTTATTTATTTGAGAGAAAGAAAGAGAGTGCGCCAGGGCCTCCAGCCACTGCAAACAAACTCCAGACACATGCGCCGCTTGTGCATCTGGCTTACGTGGACCCTGGAGAATCGAACGGGGATCCTTTGGCTTTTCAGGCAAATGCTTTAACCGCTAAGCCATCTCTCCAGCCCCCCTCTACTGGGTTTTGTCTCCTCTTCTGGAACTTGCCTTTCTCATGGCCTTGTGCTGTGTTCTTGGATGTTGCTGCCTGTTTTCTGTTGATTAACTAAAAGTGTTCATTCATTCTAGATATTAATCTTCTGTTGACATTAGACATTATAAACACCTTTTTCTGCTCTGCAAACGCCTCTTAACTTTGGCCAAGAAGTCTTTCATCAGTGTGAAATGGAACCAAAAATAGGTACCAGAAACCAGTAAGCTGGTAAAAGGCTATAAGGGAGGGAGGAGAGGGAAGGAGTTAAGTGTATGGTATTGCATATATGTAAGTAGAAGAATAGATTACAGGGAGAGGAATGGCCTAAGCGAGGCCATGGGAAGAGAATGTGTAAAAGAAGGGCAGGGGGAGGGTCAATCTAAATTCAAGATAGTGTGAATAAGACTTATGTAAACCTACTTTTTTGAACAATGGCACATCTAGAAGCTGTAGACTGTTACTAGAAAATTTTCAGTGCCTGGGATGGGATACCTTCCAGTGAGTTGTTGACCAAGGAGGTCCCAGTAGCCTCCAAACCATTAAAGGCTTTTGCCAAAGCCCTTGGTTGCCCTTGAGAAACAGATGATAAGACCCTATTGCTGAAGGCATCTCTTGCCTGAGAGGCAAGGTCACTGAGAAAGCAAGCTGGTGCTGAGCAGAAAACCTTCTCCCTGTAGACCAGCCAACTGAAAGCTGGAAAAAGCTGCACTGCATGCAGCCCTATGGGAGACAGAAGTCATCAGCAGTGAAAACAGTGGACACTGAAAATTCAAGTTTGTCCCTACAGGCCCAATGACTGAACGGGTGCAATAGTGGCATGTCTGCTCTTGGGGTAACCAGCAACTCCATAATTGGACTGAAGGCCCTCTCTACGGGAGGGAATACATACCTGGTACTGAAAATCCTAAGCAAAAGTCTATGGCAAGCCGGGCATGGTGGTGCATGCCTTTAATCCCAGCACTCGGGAGGCAGAGATAGGAGGATCGCCGAGAGTTCAAGGCCACCCTGAGACGACATAGTTAATTCCAGGTCAGCCTGAACCAGCGTGAGACCCTACCTCACCAAAAAAAAAAAAAAAAAAAAAAAAAAAGTCTATGGCAGGGGAGGTCATGAGCCTTAGGGGTATAAAGCTTGTGCTTGTCTGGCTAAATGTATATATTATTCCCACCAACCTACCCTGAAAGCACTACGCTTAATGTTCATATTCACATATTAATGCACCTCTCACTTCTGATTAGAGAAGCTTCTCTTTTCAGATGGCGATGACCACTGAGATGACCCAAAAGGCAATATAGTGCTGAGAAGAAGGGATGGAGGAGTGCCCAGCACTGAAACATCTCTGTCACACCCTCCAAGGCTCAGGGACCATTGCAGAAGAGGGGGTGGATAGAATGGAAGAGCCAAAGGAAGGGTATGACTTCTTACAATGCAATTGCACAGACAGAAATTGGCCTCGATATCCATGACCTTGCAGTGCCTAGCAATACCTTTGCAAGACCCTCAAAATAGAAGAAAAAGATGATGACATCAAATTAAAAGAGAGACTAATGGAGAGAGGGAGGGGATATGATGGAGATTGGAGTTCTAAAGTGGAATGGGGGGAGGGGAGGGAAATATGTGTTTTTTGTATGTAAGTATAGAAGCTGTCAATAGCCGGGCGTGGTGGCGCACGCCTTTAATCCCAGCACTTGGGAGGCAGAGGTAGGAGGATCGCCGGGAGTTTGAGGCCACCCTGAGACTACATAGTTAATTCCAGGTCAGCCTGGACCAGAGTGAGACCCTACCTTGAAAAAAAAAAAAAAAAAAAAAAAAAAAAAAAAAAAAGAAGCTGTCAATAAAAAAAAAATAATTAAAAAAAGAAGTCTTTCATCAAATAAAACTCCTTAATTTTAGTGTAATGAAATTCATCAAGGTTCTTAGGTGTTTTGTTTTGTTTTTTGCTTGTTTTGTTTTTTGTTTTGAGGTAGGGTCTCACTCTAGCCTAGATGAACCTGGAATTTACTCTGTAATCCCAGGATGGCTTCAAATTCAAACAGCTTTTGGATGCTGGGATTAAAGGCACGCACCATCACATTTGCCCCTCTCCCTCACCTTTTTGAGACAGGGTCTCAGGTAGCCAGGTTGGCCATGAATTCACTCTGTACCTAGTCTGACCTTGACCTTGTATTCCTTCTGCCTCCACTTCCTAAGTGCTGGGGGTTTAGGTATGTACCAGCATGCCCAGTTTTCCTGGTGCTTGGGATGGAACCTAGGGCTTCCTGCATACCAGGCAAGCACTCCACCTCAGCCCCAAGGTTTCCTTTCTCTTTAGGATGTAGTGGTTTGGGCTTCTGTGTGCTTTTGAATCTGCTTCTTGTTATTCCTTTTTTTTTTTTTTTTTTTTTTGAGATAGCCACCTCCCCCCCCCCCCCGCCAATCCTATAGTCCAGGCCAGTCTGGAACTCACAGTATAGCTCAAACTGACCTTGAACTCACAGAAATCCTTCAGCCTCAGCCTCATGAATGTTGTATTACAGGCATGAACCCCCACACCCAGCTTGAAACTGCAGTCAAGTCTCTTTTTACTGCATTGGACCATAATAATATCCTCCTACGCTGCCATCTATTAATTTTGTCTTTTTATCTTCACATTCACTATGTTAATCTCTCTGGAGGCCACCCCACTGTGTGCTGTTAGGTAAGAATGCTGTTTTATTCTTTTCCACATCAACAGCTACCACCTCCAACACCATTATCTGATTTATCATGTGGTAAGTTCCCATAGTGCTGACTCTGCCCGCTGGTTCTCTATCCTCGACTCATGGTCTATTTGTCTATTCTGGTGCCAATACCACAGGAATTGTTATTACTCTGATTCAATGAATCTGGGAGGGGAAAGTGCACCCTCAAGGCTATCCCTTTTTCTTTCTTTCTTTTTCCTTGTCCCCCCCCCCTTTGATACTAGGAATTGAACCCAGGGTCTGGTGCATGCTAGGCAAGTGCTCTACCACTGAATCATCTTCCCAGCCTTTTATTTATTTATTTATTGTTTTCATTTTATTTTATTTGAGAGAGAGAGAGAATGGGCACGCCAGGGCCTTCAGCTGCTGCAAATGAACTCCAAATGCATGCACCGCCTTGTGTAAATGTGCGACATTGTGTGCTTGCATCACTGTGCATCTGGCTTATGTGGGACCTAGAGATTCAAACATGAGTTCTTAGGCTTTGCAGGCAAGCACCTTAACTACTAAGCCATCTCTCCAGCCCTGTTTTTGTTTTTATTTATTTATTTATTTATTATTTATTTTGGTTTTTTTTTTTTTTTTTAAGGTAGGGTCTCACTCTAGCACAGGCTGACCTGGAATTCACTATGTAGTCTCAGGGTGGCCTTGAACTCACGGTGATCCTCCTACTTCTTAAAGGCGTGTGCCACCACACCCAGCACTATTTTTATTTTAAAAAATTTTTTAATTTATTTGTAACAATCAGTGATTATGAGAGAAAAACAGAGAAGAGAAAGAGACAGAGACTATAGGTATGCCAGTGCCTCTTGCCACTGCAAACAAACTCTTAATTTATGCACTACTTTGTGCATATGTCTTTATGTGGGCACTAGGGAATCAAACATGGGCAATCAAATGCCCTTTAACTGCTGAGCCATCTCACCAGCTCTATATGTATTTATTTACTCATTTTGGTTTTTCAAGGTAGGGTCTCACTCTGGCCCAGGCTGACCTAGAATTAACTATGCAGTCCCAGGGTGGCCTTGAACTCACAGCAATACTCCTACCTCTGCCTCCTGAGTGCTGCGATTAAAGGCACGTGCCTGGCATTCTATATTTATTTTTAAATATGGTCTCACAAAGTTGTTCAGGCTGGTCTTGAACCTTATATTCTCCTGCCTCAGCCTCCCAAGTGTTGTGATGACAGGCCTGTGTCATCATGCTTGCCACCTTTTCTTTCTTCTTTCTTCTTTCTCCTTGCCCTTCTTCCTTCTTCTTTCTAAGTTTCCTTGGTTGTGAATCTTTATTCATCTATAGAAAAGTCAGAGGCAGGCTAAGGAGATGGCTCGATGGGTAAAGTGCTTGCCACACTAATATGAGCTAATCTGATTCAGATCCTAGCATCTACACAAAAGCTAGGCATGACAGGGTATGCCTATAATCCTAGTGCAGGGGATGCAGACACAAGAGGATTTTAGAGCTGCTGGCTAGCTAGTTCTGCCAAATAAGTGAGCTTCAGGTTCTGTGAGAGATTTGTCTTTAAAAAAAAATAAGGTGTGAGCCGGGCGTGGTGGCACATGCCTTTAATCCCAGCACTTGGGAGGCAGAGGTAAGAGGATTGCCATGAGTTCGAAGCCACCCTGAGACTACAGAGTGAATTTCAGGTCAGCCTGAGCTAGGATGAGACCCTACCTCGAAACCCCCCCCCAAAAAAAGGTAAGCTGGGCATGGTGGCCTATGCCTTTTATCCCAGCATTCGGGAGGCAGATATAGGAGGATCACTGTGAGTTCGAGGCCACCCTGAGAATACAGGTCAGCCTGGGCTAGAGTGAGACCCTATCTCGAAAAACCAAAAATAAAATAAAATAAAATAAAATAAAATAGGGAGGAGAATGATTAAGGAAGACACCTGACATTGGCCTCTGGCCTTCACATGCACACACATACAAACATACATGCATACACATCATACACACACACACACACACATAAAAGTCAATTTATCACATGGTACTTAGAGAAGAAGGTGACTGAGGCAGCTTATGGAATGGTGTTTTTTTTTTTTTATTTAGATCCTCTTCTCTGTCCTTTATTAATACTTTCTGGGCTGAAGAGATTGCTCAGTGGTTAAGGCGCTTGCCTGCAAAGCCTGACGACCAGGTTCAATTGCCCAGTACCCATGTAAAGCCAGATGCACAAAGTGGCCCATGCATCTGGAGTTCATTTGCAGTGGCTGGAGGCCTTGGTGTCTCTGTCCTCCCACTCTCTCCTTGAAAATAAATAAATAAAAGTATACTTATTTATTTATTTGAGGGGGGATAGGTGTACCTGGGCCTCAAGCCATTGCAACAAACTCCATATACATGAGCCTCCTTGTGCATCTGGCTTATGTAGGTACTAAGGAATCAAACCTGGGTCCTTAGACTTTGCAGGCAAGTGCTTTAACTACTAAGCCATCTCTCCAGTCCCAAATAAAAATATTTTAAAAAATTTTTTTTCGCCGGGCGTGGTGGCGCACACCTTTAATCTCAGCACTCGGGAGACAGAGGTAGGAGGATCACTGTGAGTTCAAGGCCACCCTGAGACTACAAAGTGAATTCCAAAAAAATTAAAAATTCTGCCAGAAGGGTTTTTTTTTTTTTTTGCTTCTTAAAAAAATTTTATTTTTTATTGACAATACATATTCGTATCTATTCCAAAAACTCTGACTCATGCTGCGATGACTAAGATCTTGTTTTTCATTGGGCATTGGAGATGTAGAAAAATATCAGTGGTTAGGGCAAGGTATGTTGCTCAGTGGTAGAGTACATGCTTAGCATGTGCAAAGGCTTGGGCTCAGGTCCAGAAGGACAAGGAAAGAAGGGAGGAAGGGAAACTGATGGCTCTGTAGATGCATTGCTGACTCTCTTTTGTTGGTGCCAGTGGTCCTTCTGATTAAAAGACCGCATCACATATGGTGGCATGTTTGCAGTGGCTAGAGGCCCTGGTGTGCCCATTCCCCCCCCCCGTCTCTATAAGTAAATAAAAATAAAAACTTTTTAAAAAATTAAACAAAAATAAGACTGCATCATCAGACAGTGATACGTGCATCTGGAGTTCATTTGCAGCGGCTAGAATCCATGGTGCACTCATTGTCTCTCTCTGTCTCTCTTCTCTCCGTCTCTCTCTGCTTACAAATAAATAAGTAAAATGTTTTATATACAAGATCACATCACCTCCAAATAATGAGAATTTTAGGGCTGGAGAGATGGCTCAGCAGTTAAAGGCACCTACTTGCAAAGCCTAGTGGTCCAGAGTTCCATTCCCCTGTGCTCACATAAGACCAGGTGCACAAAGCGGCACATACATCTGGAGTTCACTTGCAGAGGCAGGAGGCCCTGGTGTACCCATATTCTTTTTCTCAAATAAATAAAATTTTTTAGGGCTGAAGAGATGGCTTAGCGGTTAAGCACTTGCCTGTGAAGCCTAAGGAGCACAGTTCGAGGCTCAATTCCCCAGGACCCACGTAAGCCAGATGCACAAAGTGGCGCCTGCATCTGGAGTTTGTTTGCAGTGGCTGGAGGCCCTGGTGCACCCATTCTCTCTATATATATCTGACTCTTTCTCTCTCTGTCTCTCTCAAATAAATAAACAAACCAAAAAATTTTTAATTATTTTATCTCCCCCCTTCCCATCCTTAAACATTTTACTTCTTTCTGTTTTTGAGACAGGGTCTTGCTATGCAGTGTTAGCTGGCCTCAAACTCAGTATGTAGACCAGGCCAGGCTGGCCTCAAACTTACAAACTTACAGAGACTTCAGCACTCAAGTGCTGGGATTATAGGCTTACATTACCACCCACAGCTTCTTTACTATTCTCTGTAGTAACTTGTAGAACTTGAAGTTATTCCCTGCTTTTGTTCTTTGATAGTCTTGCTCTTATGGGGACCTAACTTTTGGTTATTTTATTTTATTTTATTTGTTAGAGAGAGAGAGTGAAAATGGGTGTGCCAGGGCCTCCAGTCACTGCAACAAATGATCTCCAGATATATGCACCACCTTGTGCATATCTGGCATTCTGTGGGTACTTGGGAATAGAACCAGGGTCCTTGGGCTGTACAGGCAAGCACCTTAACCACTGAGCCATCTCACCAGTCCCCCACCTTTTTTTTTTTTTTCTGAAGTCGGATCTCACTCTAGACCAGGCAGACCTGGAATTAATTATGCATGTAGTCTCAGGCTGGCCTTGAACTCACAGCAATCCTCCTACCTCTGCCTCCCAAGTGCTGGGATTAAACATGTGTGCCACCACACCTGGCTAGCCCCGGTTTTTAACCTTAGGTTCTTATTTGCTGTTCCTTCCATCTTTATTACTCCCATTACATCTACAATTTTCTACCATTCTTTCCCCATATATATGTTTTCAAGATTTGCTCATTTATTTTTAGTTATGTTTACCTTCTTTTTTTCTTATTTTAAAAAATATTTTTATTTATCTATTTGCAAGCAGAGATAGAGAGAAGAGAGACACAGAGAGAGAGAATGGGCACACCAAGGCCTCCAGCCCTGCAAATGAACTCCAGATATATGCACCACTGTTTATCTGACTTTATGTAGGTACTGTGATTCAAACCACAGTCATTAAACACTGCAGGCAAGCGCCTTAACTGCTGAGCTATCTCTCAAGCCCCTAGTTATATTTACTTTCTGATAAACATTTAGAGCTATACATTTTCCTCAAGGTACTATTCTGCTACTTTCAACATGTAATGTGTCTGTTCATTCACATGAAAATATTTCTCCCATCCAAGTACTAACCAGGCCTGACCCTGCTTAGTTTTTGCGACCAGGCTAGTCTAGGGTGGTATGACCGTAGACCCAAATGTAAACATTTCTTTCGGGAGCAGTTGAGATAAGAACTCACTCTGGGGCTGGAGAAATAGCTTATCGGTTAAGGCACATGCCTGCAAAGCCAAAGGACCCAGGTTCAATTCCCCAGGACCTACATAAGCCAGGTGCACAAGGTGGCACATGTGTCTGGAGTTCATTTGCACTGGCTAAAGGCCCTGCCATGCCCATCCTCTTTCTCTTTCTATCTATCTGCCTCTTTCTTTCTCAAATAAAATAAATAAATAAATAATTTTTTTTTAAAAAAGAATAAGGGCTGGAGAGATGGCTTAACAGTTAAGGTGCTTGCCTGCAAAGCCTATGGACCCACATTCAACTCTCCAGATCCCACATAAGCCAGACACGCAAAGGTGAGGCAAGCACAAGTGTCTGTCATTTGGTTGCAATGGCTGAGGCCCTGGAATGCCAATTCTCTGTATGTGTGTCTGTGGTAGTTTGAATATATGTCCCCCAATATATTCAGTGTTTTACTACTTATAGTTTGCATCTGCAATCACCTTGCTAGAGGCAATGTCACTGGGGGCAGGTCTTAAGGTGCTAATGGTGTGGGTTTGAGATTCCATTGTAAAGATATGCAAATGTGCCTAGCAGGAGTTCCTGAAGTGTGCTGTGTGACCTTTTGGCTGTAGTTTTGCTCTGTGTGCTGTGGTGGCTGGTTGGTTTCTTGCTCTCTTGCCTGGCCTTGTGAGAGCAGGCCACTTCTTCTGCCATTATGGAACTGCCCCTGGATCTGTAAGCTTCAATAAATAATATCCCTTCCTCCATAACTGTGCCTGGTCTGGAAGTTCATCTCAGCAAACCTGAAGCTGTCTGCTACAGTGTCTCTCTCTCTGACGCTCTAAAATAAAAAAGAATCAATCTTGGTTAAAAAATAACTAAAAGTAAACCGGGCGTGGTGGCGTACACCTTTAATCCCAGCACTCGGGAGGCAGGAGGATTGCCATGACTTCAAGGCCACCCTAAGACTACATAGTTAATTAGGTCAGCCTGGACCAGAGTGAGACCCTACCTTGAAAAACCAAAATAATAATAATAATAATAATAATAATAATAATAATAACTAAAAATAAGATATCACTCTGTAGCTTAGGCTGGTCCTGGAACTCAGCAATCTTCTGCCTCAGATTCTGAAGTGCTGGGATTATAAGTGTGTGCTACTATACTAACATAGTTTTTTATTTTTATTTATTTATTTTGTTTTGTTTTGTTTATTTGCAATCAGAGAGAGAGAGAGAGAGGGATGAGAGACAGAGAGAATGGGCACACCAGGGCCTCCAGAGAACTCCAGATGCATGTGCCCCTTTTGCATCTGGCTTTCATGGGTCCTGGAGAATTGAACCGGTATCCTTTGGCTTTGCAGGCAAACACCTTAACCATTAAGCCATTTCTCCAGGCCCAGTTTTTTATTTTTTTATTTTTATTTTTTATTTTATTTATTTATTTTTTTTGGTTTTTGCGAGGTAGGGTCTCACTCTGGTCCAGGCTAACCTGGAATTAACTATGCAGTCTCAGGGTGGCCTCGAACTCTCGGCGATCCTCCTACCTCTGCCTCCCGAGTGCTGGGATTAAAGGCGTGTGCCACCACACTCAGCAATAAATTTTAATTTAAAAAAAAATAAAAATAGAGCCGGGCGTGGTGGCGCACGCCTTTAATCCCAGCACCTGGGAGGCAGAGGTAGGAGGATCGCCGTGAGTTCAAGGCCACCCTGAGACTGCATAGTTAATTCCATGTCAGCCTGGGCCAGAGTAAGACCCTACCTCGAAAAAAAAATTAAAAAATTATTTGATTTATTAATTTATTTGAGAGAGAGAGAGAGAAATAAAGAGAGAATGGGCACTCCAGGGACTCCAGCCACTGCAAACTAACTCCAGATGCATGCACCCCCTTGTGCAGCTAGCTTACATGGGTACTGGGGAATCGAACCGGGGTCCTTAGGCTTCTCAGACAAACGCCTTAACTACTAAGCCATTTCCCAAGTCCCTATTTTTTTTAAATATTTTATTTAGGGCTGGAGGGATGGCTTGGTGGTTAATGTGCTTGCCTGCAAAGACCAAGGACCCAGGTTCAATTTCCCAGTACCCACATAAGCCAGATGCACAAGGTGCCACATGTGTGTGGAGTTCATTTGCAGTGGCTAGAGGCCCTGGAGCACCTATTCTCTCTCCCTCCCTCTCTCTCTCTCTCAAAGAAGTAAATACATTTTTTTTTAAATGGGTTGGAGAGATGGCTTATCGGTTAAGGCACATGCCTGCAAAGCCTAAGAACCCCAGTTCAATTCTCTAGGTCCCACATAAGCGAGATGCACAAGGGAGCACACATGTCTGGAGTTTGTCTGTAGTGGCTGGAGGTCCTGGCGCACCCATTCTCTCTTTCCCTCTCTCTCTGCCTCTAATAAATAAATAAATAAATAAATAAATAAATAAATAAATAAATAAATAAATAGATATAAAATCTTTAAAAAAAATTAAGTGCTTGCTTCGGCAGCAATGCATATACTAAGAATGGAACGATACAGAGAAGATTAGCATGCCCCTGTGCAAGGATGACACGCAAATTCATGAGGCATTCCATATTTTTTCACCCCAGTCCCAGCTGGAACCACAGAGGAATTGGAGAAATGAGCAAGGGTGCTGCTTTCTTGGTGAACCTGATATCAGCACAAGGGTGAAGGAGATAGACACTGAGGACCCTCAACACCTACCAAACCAGAGATCCAGAGGCTCCTAAGAGCCCATCACTGAAGTAGACTTAAAATGCACCCAATGCTCAGGGAATCTTGCAGAAGAGGGGGCAGAAAGATTGTTAGAGCCACAAGATGGGACATTATGCACAGAGACATCACCTCTCCACCATAATTGACTGCTGCCCCCACAATGCACGACCCACAATCCCCATGGCGTTGACATGCATCCCCAATGAGGAGTGCCCTTCGGAAAAGGGGCAGGGATGAGGGAAAGGATGGTACCATCATGTGTTGTTTACATACTAAGTATGTCCATATCTAATAAGAATAAATTTTTTTAAGTTAGTATAGAAGCCCAGGATTACCATCCCCGCATTCAAGAAGCTGAGGCAGAGGGTGGCATGGATTTGAGGCAAGCCTGGACTATTTAGTGAAACCTTTTTTAAAAAAAAAAAAACAAACTGAGGGTGTGGTCAATAAAGCATGTCGACCTTAAGTGCATAATATGATGCATTTGTGTAAGTGTGTGTACCAACCAATCAAAACACTGAACAAGCCTCGTGTGGTGGCATATACCATTAATCCCTTCTAGAGGTAGGAGGTTCACTGTCAATTGGAAGCCAGCCTCGGACTACAGACTGAGGTCCAGGTCAGTCTGGGCTACAATGAGACGCTACCTCAAAAAAAACAAAATGAAACAAACAAACAAAAAAACAACAACCCCACAGAACAAGTCAATCACCTTAAAAAGGGTCTGTCAGCCCCTTCCAATTCATCCTCATACTGTTTTGAGTTCTACCATCATAGATTTGTTTTGCCTCTTTTTGTATTTCACAACAAAGGCTATCATACAATTAGTATCTTGTGTCTAGTTTCTTTCACAAAACCTTTTCTGATTTTTTTTTTTTTAAAGACAGGGTCTTCCTATGCAGTCTAGCAATTGAAGGTGTTTGCTTGCAAATCCTGACAGCCCAGGTTAGATTCCCTGGTACCCATGTAAAGCCAGATACACAAAGTAGCACTTGCATCTAGGGTTCGTTGACAGTGGTGGGAGGCCCTGACATACCTATGCTCATTCTCTCTGTCGTTCAAATAAATAAATACAAATTTTAAAAATTTACTCTTTTTAGCCAGGCGTGATGGTACACACCTTTAATCCCAGCACTAGTGAGGCAGAGGTAGAAGGATTGCCGTAAATTCAAGGCCACCCTAAGACTACACAGTGAATTCCAGGTCAGCCTGGGCTAGAGAAAGACTCTACCTCAAAAAAAAAAAAAAAAGTTTACCCTTTTTAGTGTAGTGGTCTTTGAGGTTGGCAATAGCCATCATTACAATCAAGGCAGAGAACATGGCCACTAGCTACCCTGGAAAGTTCCCTTAGGTTCGATGTGGTCAGCCACCACTCATCTGCTTTCTCTTCTGATAACATTATCTCTTTCCAAGTTTCATAGAGAGAAACCAGGCAGTATCTGGTGTTTGAAGTCTCCTTCCTGTTCTTGGGAGTGTCAGCAAGTCTCTGCTTTTTATTGCTGAATCATAGTGAGTTGACTAGATCTGCTGCACTTTAGCCATTCACCAGCTGAGGCACACCTGAGCTCTTGGGGAGGATGGGCAAAGCGGTCATAAGTGGCTGCAAACAGGTTATGTAAGCATCAGTTCTCACAGTCTAGCAAAAATCCCTAGGAGAACAATGGCTGAGTCATGTAGCAAGCATATGTCTAACTTCCTAAGATGGTGCCAAAGTGAAATTTTTTTTAATTTATTTAATTTATTTATGGGAAACAGAGAGAGAGAGAGAGAATGGGCGCACCAGGGCCTCTAGCCACTGCAAATGAACTCCAAACGCATGCACCACTGTGTGCATCTGGCTTTACATGAGTACTGGGGAATTGACCCCGGTCTTTAGGCTTTGCAGGCAAGGACCTTAACCACTGAGCAATCTCTCCAGCCCAGAGAGTAAAATATTTTGTGTTTCACCAGCCTTGTATAAAAATTCCTCCATCCTTGAGATGCCTAAGGAAGTATTTGAAGCCTAAGGACCCAGGTTCGATTCCCCAGTACCCAAGTATGATTCCCCAATACCCATGAAAGCCAGATGCACAAAGTGGCACATGCATCTGAAGTTCATTTGCAGTGCCTAGAGGCCCTGGAATGCCCATTCTCTCTCTCTTTCTCTCTCTCTCTCTTCCTTTCTCTCTCTCAAGTAAATAAAAATAAAATTAATTAAATTAAATTAAAAATTCCTTCATCCTTGGGCTGGGAGGATGGCTCAGTGGTTTAAGGCACTTGCTTCAAAAGCCTGCCAACTGGGTTTGATTCCTTATAAAGCCAGATGCAAAACATGGCCCAAGAATTTGGCATTGATTTGCAGCAACAAGAGAAAGAGACCCTGACATTCTTATACACATGTGCAAATAATTTTTTTAAATATTTTATTTGGGCTGGAGAGATGGCTTAGCAGTTAAGGCGCCTGACTCCTAAGCCTAAGAACGCTGGTTCCAATCTCCAGCAGTTCCAATCTCCAGGTCCCATGTTTAGCCAGATGCAAAGTGACGCAAGGGCGCAATGCCACACTTGACCACAAGGGGCGCACACATCTGGATTTCGTTCACAGCAGCTGAGAGACTGCTGGCGCGCCCATCTCTGTCTTCCTCTCCCTCTCTCTCTGTCTCTATCTCTCTCCAAAAAATAAAATAAAATATTTTATTTTATTTATTCATTTGACAGAGAAAGAGGAGGAGAAAGAGAGAATGGACGCTCCAGGGCCTCTAGCTACTGCAAATGAACTCCAGACGCATGCTCCCCCTTGTGCATCTGGCTAACGTGGGTCCTGGGGAATCGAACCTGGCTCCTTTGGCTTTGCAGGCAAATGCCTTAACTGCTAAGCCATCCCTCTAGCCCATTTTTTAAATTTTTTTTAAAATTTTTTTTATTATTTTATTTATTTTTGGAGAGAGACACACAGAGAGAGAGACAGACAGAGAGGGAGAGAGAGACAGATAAAGATGGGCGCACCAGCAGTCTCTCAGCTGCTGTGAACGAAATCCAGATGTGTGCGCCCCCTTGTGGTCAAGTGCGGCATTGAGCCCTTGCGTCACTGCATCTGGCTAAACGTGGGACCTGGAGATTGGAACCGCTGGAGATTGGAACCAGCGTTCTTAGGCTTAGCAGGCAGGCGCCTTAACTGCTAAGCCATCTCTCCAGCCCTTTTTTTTAATTTTTAAAGAAATTCCTCTATCCTTGGATGTGAGGGCAATCTGGCTACAACATCTGTCACTTCATTGATCACTGATCTCCAGGGTTGATTCAGTTGATCTGGCTGGCTAGGCAGGTGTCCCCTTCCACCCCCCACCACTCCATATGTGACCTTCCCTAAGCGGCTCTCTTGGTCGATCTTTCCTGAATAGAGAACTGTTCTTTGGCCAAGGGTATGCAAGTAGCTGAGTTCCCCTGCTAAAAACTGCCAACCAGGGGGCTGGAGAGATGGCACAGCAGTTAAGGTACTTGCTTCTAAAGCCTAATGACCAGGGTTCAATTCCCTAGTACCCCCAGATGCACTGGCATACCCATTCTCTTTGTCTTCTCTA
The DNA here is from genome assembly GCA_036365145.1 of Orientallactaga sibirica. Taxonomy (NCBI): domain Eukaryota; kingdom Metazoa; phylum Chordata; class Mammalia; order Rodentia; family Dipodidae; genus Orientallactaga; species Orientallactaga sibirica. The sequence continues at coordinate 6,660,880 of JAEOAD010000042.1, read as the reverse complement.
TCTCACTCTGCTTGCAAATAAGTAGATGAAAATATTTAAAAAAAAAAAAAAAAAAACTCCAAGAACAGCTTTTTTCCTGCCATTCTGGTGGGTTTGTGGACTGGACTGGGGTGGAGCTCGGTGATAGAGTGCTCGCTTAGCATGCCTGAGGACTCGGGTTTGATCCCCAGCACTGATAGTCTTATGGTGTTGACTTGCATTGATGTTTTTTGTTGTTGTTGGGTTTTTTTTGTTTTGTTTTGGTTTTTGGTTTTTGGTTTTTGAGGTAAGTTCTCAATCTAGCTCAGGCTGACCTGGAATTCAATATGTAGTCTCAGGGTGGCCTTGAACTCACAATGATCCTCCTACCTTTGCCTTCCGAGTGATGGGATTCAAGGCGTGTGCCTTGCTTAGGCCTTTCCCCTGCCTACAATCTGTTCTTCTATTTCATATATACAATACCATCCCCTTAAGTCCTTCCCTCTCCTCCCTCCCTTATAAGCTTTTTCTAGCTTACTGGCCTCTGCTACTGTAGTGTCCAGTTCACGGTGCCCCCTCAGAGACCACCAAAGAGTCCAGACACATATGCAAAAGCAAAGAACTTTATTTTGGGCTTAAGCTCGGACTCTTGACTTCACCAACACAGTGGATCCATACAAGAGCCTCGAGCTGCGTTTGGGAGAAGCTTTTATTGGGTTCAAACAAAGGGAAGGGAAACTTCTAATATGATTGATTATGCAGCAGCTGAGGAACGTTTAGCGTATTTTGTCTAATTGGCTTGTTATTTTGGGTCAGTATGGTCTTTCCAGTAACTGTTCTTACTTACATTCTGGGAACCTGACCTGAGTTTAGTCTGAGGCCTGCAAGGCAGCTGAAGCCTATACTTTGGTTTTTGGGTCTTTCATCCCCCCTCCCCCCATGTACCTAAGAGGAGCCAATCCTGGGTCCCAAGGGTTCTAGTGGAACATATACAGAGAACCAAGTAAAGAGACATGTAGGTTAAGGTTAGGGAGAGTAGTCCTCTGGTTTAGCCAGGGGGTCTGCCAGTCAGATGTGAGTGTGATGAATCCAAGTGGCAATCCTGTCTACCTTGACAGCGGTGGGAGTCGTCAGGATGATGACATAGGGTCCTTTCCAGCAGGGTTCGAGCATCTCATAACGATGATAACGAACAAAGACCCAATCCCCCAGCTGGTATCCATGTGTTGGTGGGGAAGGTGCAATCTCATATATGGCCTTTAGGCGAGGCCACATTTCTTTGTGAGTTCTAATTAAGGATTGAAAAGACTCATGTAAATTTTGGTTTTTAAACTTAAATCAGGCAGGATGGGAGGTGGTTTGTCAAATATAATCTCATAAGGAGTTAACCCTATCATGTAAGGAGTGTTCCTTACCCTATAAAGGGAAGGAGAGATACGCAGTCCCCACCGGTCTCATAGTAAGGGTCTTTTTTTTAAGTTCTATTCATTCTACCTGACCTGAACTCTGGGGCCTGCAAACACAATGCAATTTCCAGTTTGCCCCTAATATCTTAATTACCTCTTGTGTTACCTGAGAAATGAAGGCTGGTCTACTATTTGAACTCAAGAGAGCAGGCATTCCATACCTGGGCAAAATCTCTAGAATTTTCTTTGTCACCACCTGTGCAGTCTCATGTTTGGTAGGGAAAGCTTCCGTCCATCCTGAAACTAGGAGATATCTGTAACCATATTTACCAGGTTTTACCTCTGTAAAGTCCAGTTCCCAATGGGCTCCTGGTTTGGAGCCCCTTGAACGGGTTCCAAACCCTTTAGAATATTGAGTATCTGTGTTGGTCACCTTGCAACTTAAACATTTATTAGCAATTTTAATCTCCGGCACGGATTCAATTTCCATCTTCTTGTTGAATCATAGGCATTTTCTTAATCAGTTTAAAGTCCTCTGTGGAATATCTGGAGTGTCAGGGTAAGGGGTCCTGGGTCTGGGAGTACAGTCAGTATCAGCTCAGTCTCTAAAGCAACTTTTTTAGCCGCTTCATCTGCTCTCTGATTTCCTGCAGTGTATAATAGCCAGCTTTCAAGGCAGCCTCAAGGCCGCTAGCAAATCTAAAATCTGCTCCTTGTTCTTAATAGTCTTTCCTTCAGCTGTAAGGAGGCCTCTTTAAATAGACCCATGCACATGAGCAGTGGCAAAGGCATAGCAGCTATCTGTGTATACATTTAGCTTTTTGCCTTTACCTAACTTCAAAGCCTTTGTTAAAGCAATGAGCTCAGCTCATTGTGCAGATGTTCCTTTGGGCAAAGCTGCCACCCAGACAGTCTGTTTCCGTTACTACAGCCGCCCCCGCATACCTTTGTCCAGCTCTCATGAAGCTACTGCCATCTGTATAGACTCGGCTCAGGATGTCAGCGCAGTCGTGGAGGGGGTCTCTCCAAGTCAGGATCCGGTAACAAAGTAGCAGGGTTTAAGGCTGTGCTTGGAAAGAATTGTATCTGGGGTGGATTTAGAAGCAAATTCTGATTCTGGGCAGAGTGCTCATTGCCACTGGGGAAAGGGCTGGCAGTGTGGCTAAGACTCTGGCTCCCGCTCTGCCAGTGGCTCCTCTTACTGCCCCCATGGGTTCCCCCTCTGTCATCAGAGTCCACATCATCTTCAGAATCTGTATCACTACCAAAGATCTCTTTGTCCCGAGTTGCACGGGCTTCATCCTCACTGTTCTCATCCTCACCGCTGCCACTCTCACTGCCCGAATGTTTGTCCTCGCTGCCCTCCTTTTCATTGCTCCTCATCTGAGCCCATAGACTCTTTCTAATATCTGGAGCTGCCTGATTAACAAACTTAGGATAACTGCTGTTTTATTCTCTGGAAGCTCTGGATATGTACGATATGCTTCCACGAGTCTCTCTAAAACGGCAGCTGGACTTTTATCTTTTTCTTGCTGAACATCACTAACCTTAGCCAAATTAGTTAGGTACCTAGCAGCTGCCCTGAGACCCACCCCCCCATTAGAGTGCAGCAGTAGACTTTGAGTCTCTCCTTACCTTCTGCCACGTTGAAGTCCCAGTCTGGTCTAGTCAATGGGAAGAAGGCATCAATAAACAGCCTGGTTGTTTGTGGGATTTCCATCAAGGCTCAGAACCAATTTCCAGGCTTCAGTCAAGATTTTTTTTTTTTTTCCTCCATAGTAAAGAGAATCTGCAAAAGCTGCTGACAATCATCCCAAGTTGGAAGATGGGTAAAAATAACAGTCTAACAAATCAATTAATCCCTGTGGTTTTTCAGAGAACTTAGGAGTTTGCATTTTCCAATTGTAAAGATCACTAGTGGCAAATGGCCAATAGTGATAAGGTTGGTTACCAGCTGCGTCGGGAGGTGATTTCTGGCTCCCTGCAAAACAGGATAAAGAGGGGCGACAGGTAGGGAGGGAGCAGGAGAAGGGTCAGAAGGAGGAGATTCTTTTTTCCTAACTGCCAAAATAGCTGTGGAGTCGAGCTGTGGGGAGAGAAAAGGTTTTAACCAATGCAAAAAGTTATGTTTACCTTTCTGAAACTCTACATTCAAATTTGAGGCCCTTTCCTTAATGTCCTTAAAATGATCAGTCAGAAGAGAGAAAGAAGTCATCTGCGTCTGTCCCATTTTTACTGTCAGGTCCGCGGCAAGACAAATGACAAACAAAACAACAAAACACTAATTCAGTGGACTGATTTGCTCCATAAGGGAGCCGAGTGGAACCACAGCAAACTGCCGACCCGCGGGAGCGACCCACGTAGTTCCTACAGGTTCAGAAGGGAAGAAAAATTCCCTAATGGGCAGGCCTGGACACCTAGGACCTGCCACCAGATTCAGAAGGGAAAAAACAAACAAACAACAGGTCTGGGTCCCAGGACCTGCCACCAGATCTTAAAGGGAAAAAAATTCCCAATGGGCAGGCCTGGGTCCCAGGACCTTTCAGGGTTAAGAGACAAACAAACAACAGACAATAGACAGCATCTTACCAGCCAGTTCTTTAAGCCTCGTGCTGGTGGTCTTTAGGGTCTCTGAGGTGGGGGAATCCAGGGCAACCCAAATGTGGTGCCCAGAGACCACCAAAGAGTCCAGACACATATGCAAAAGCAAAGAGCTTTATTTCGGGCTTAAGCTCAGACTCTTGACTTCACCAACACAGTGGATCCATACAAGAGCCTCAAGCTATGTTTGGGAGAAGCCTTTATTGGGTTCAAACAAAGCAAAGGGAAATTTCTAATATGACTGATTATGCAGCAGCTGAGGAACATTTAACTTATTTTGTCAAATTGGCTTGTTATTTTGGGTCAGTATGGTCTTTCCAGTAACTGTTTGTTCTTACATTCTGGGAACCTGACCTGAGTTTAGCCACCCTACCTCGAAAAACAAAAAAAAAAAAAAAAAAAAAAAAAAAAAACATTACAGACTATTACCAAGACCCTTGGTTTCCCTTGAGAAACAGATGGTAAGACCCTATTGCTGAAGATCTCATTTGCCTGAGCAGCAAGGTCACTGAGAAAGCAAGCTGGTGCTGAGCAGAAAACCTTCTCCCTGTAGACCAGCCAAATAAAAGTTGGAAAAAGCTGCACTGCATGCAGCCATATGGGAGACAGGAATCATCATTGGTGAAAACAGTGGACACTGGAAACCTCAAGTTTGGCCAGACAGGCCCAATGACCAAATGGGTGCAATAGTGGCATATCTGCTCTTGGGGAAACCAACTGGTCCCTAATTGGACTGAAGGCCCTCTCTATGGGAGGGAATACATGCCTGGTACTGAAAAAAACAATCAAAAGTCTATGGCAGGGGAACTCATGAGCCTTAGGGGTATAAAGCCTGCTCTTGTCTGGCTAAATGTATATATCCTTTTCACAAAACTGCCCTGAAAGCACTACGCTTAATGTTCATATTCACATATTAATGCTATTCTCACTTCTGGTTAGAGATGCTTCTCTTTTCAGATGGTGTTGACCACTGGAATGACCCAAAGGGCAACATAGTGCTGAGAAGAAGAGATGGAGGAGTGTTCAGCACTGAAACACCTCTGTCACACCCTCCAAGGCTCAGGGACCATTGCGGAAGAGGGGGCGGAAAGAATGTAAGAGCCAAAGGAAGGATACGACTCCTTACAATGCAACTGCCCAGACAGAAATTGGCCTGATATCCATGACTTCACAGTGCCTAGCAATACGTTCACAAGACCTCATAATAGGAGAAAAAGATGATAACATCAAATTAAAAGAGAGACTAATGGAGAGAGGGAGGGGATATGATGGAGAGTGGAGTTCTGAAGAGGAATGGGGGGAGGGGAGGGCCATATCATAGTTTATTGTCTGTAAGTATAGAAGTTGTCAATCAAAAAAAAAAAAAGGTGTGTGCCACCACGCCCAGCCACTTGCAATGATGTTGACAGAGCTTTTCATCACCTTTGTTGAAGTGTCTGTTCCTCCCCCATCCCAAAGACTGCTGGTTTAGTTACTGGCTTTTGGGAGTAAGAGAAGCGATGGGATAAGCAGGGTTTCAGACTTAATCAATGCATGAATTCGCTGATGTATTCATAATTTGATGGCATGAATGGGAGGCAGTAGAACTAGTGGGTGGAGCTTAGTTGGAGGAAAAGAGTCATCCAAGGAGCATGTCTTTGAAGTTTCTAGCTTGTCTCCATTTCTTCCTCCTTGAATCTCTAAGGCCTGACCACTAAAGCAAGCCACTCTGCTCCACCACAACCTCCGGCCATGATGCTGTGTCTCACCACAGACCATAGACAACGGAGCCAGCCAACCATGGGCCTTGTTAGAACAACAGAAAAGAGAGTAATTTGAAGAAGTAAAATGTTTCAACTTCTACATCTTACCCATTATTTTAATTTGTTTTCTTTTTCTTTTTTCTTTTTTTAAGGTAGGGTCCCAATCTAGCCCAGGCTGACCTGGATCTCACTTTGTAGTCTCAGGCTGGCCTCAAACTCGTGGAAATCCTCCCATCTCTGTCTACCGAGTGCCGGGATTAAAGGCGTGCATCACCACAACTGGATTTATTTTAATATTTTTATTTATTTATTTATTTTGCATGTGTGTGGGGGGGGTAGGCATGCCAGGGTCTCTTGCCACTGCAAACAAATGCCAGATGCTTACCCCAATTTTTGCATGTGCTGAGAAATCGAACCAAGGCCAGCAAGCTTTGCAAGCAAAGGCCTTTAACTGGTGCACCATCTCCCCAACCCCTATTATGTTTTGTTGTTGTTGTTATTGTTTTATTTTGTTTGTTTCTGGGGTTGTTGTTGTTTGACAAGAGCTCACACTGCATCTCAGGCTGGCATCAAGCTCACGACAATCCTCTTGACTCAGCCTACAAAGTGCTGAGTTGTTTGTATACAAGCTGCCATTATGTTTTTTGTCAGTATCTAGGAAATCTTTGCCTAATCCAGGAGGGAAAAAAAAAGATTTAAGAGTCAGGGATAGTGTTATATACCTGTAGTGTCTGGTAGAGAGGAGACTGAGGCAAGAGGATCTCTTGAATCTATGAGTTCCCATCCAACATATTGTGGACAACAATAGTGGAATGCTCAAACGTGGGGAGCTCAGCTCTCTGCTCTCGTTGAGCTCTGCTGGTCTGGATTCTTACCCAAGGAGTGGCAATGAATTACTGCTCCTGGGTCTAGACAATCCACAAAGTTGGTAGGAAACGCAACAAGCTTTGTTATTCAGGAATCAGAATTACAGCAAAGACAGAAACAGCAAACTTAATTTTTTCTTTTTTATATTTTATTTATTTAAGAGAGAGTGAGGCAGATATATATAGAGAGAGAATGGACACACTAGGGCCTCCTAGCCACTGCAAAGGAATTCAACATGGCACCTTGTGTATCTGGCTTTATGTAGGTACTAGAGAATTGAACCTGGGTCCTTTGGCTTTGCTGGCACCCACCTTAACCACTAAGCCATCTCTCCAGCCCTAGAAAGCTTCATTTCAAGCAACAAAGCACCCATTAACATGGAAGGAAGCCCCCAAAAGTGGGAAACTCGACTGAGGGCTAAATTGGGGCGGAGGGGCTTTCCCTGCCTATAATTGAAAATGTCCTGGATTGATTGGTTGTCTGCCTTTAATCCCAGCACTCGGGAGGCAGAGGTAGGAGGGTCACGGTGAGTTCGAGGCCACCCTGAGACTACATAGTGAATTCAGGTCAGCCTGGACTAGAGTGAGACCCTATCTCGAAAAAAAAAAAAAAAAAAAAAAAAAAAAAAAAAGCCAGGTGAGAATTCTTCAATAGTAACAGAAAATCTACATGTTGAGGATGGACAGGGAATGGAAAAGAAGCAATCATTCATAACTGCCTCTAGCTAACCACATTTGTTCTGGGGAAGGATACGACTCCTTACAATGCAACTGCCCAGACAGAAATTGGCCTGATATCCATGACCTCACAGTGCCTAGCAATACCTTCTCACAAGACCTCATAATAGGAGAAAAAGATGATGACATCAAATTAAAAGAGAGACTAATGGAGAGAGGGAGGGATATGGGGGAATGGGGGAGGGGAGGGCCATATCATAGTTTATTGTCTGTAAGTATAGAAGTTGTCAATCAAAAAAGAAAAAGGTGTGTGCCACCACGCCCAGCCACTTGCAATGATGTTGACAGAGCTTTTCATCACCTTTGTTGAAGTGTCTGTTCCTCCCCATCCCAAAGACTGCTGGTTTAGTTACTGGCTTTTGGGAGTAAGAGAAGCGATGGGATAAGCAGGGTTTCAGACTTAATCAATGCATGAATTCGCTGATGTATTCATAATTTGATGGCATGAATGGGAGGCAGTAGAACTAGTGGGTGGAGCTTAGTTGGAGGAAAAGAGTCATCCAAGGAGCATGTCTTTGAAGTTTCTAGCTTGTCTCCATTTCTTCCTCCTTGAATCTCTAAGGCCTGACCACTAAAGCAAGCCACTCTGCTCCACCACAACCTCCGCCATGATGCTGTGTCTCACCACAGACCATAGACAACGGAGCCAGCCAACCATGGGCCTTGTTAGAACAACAGAAAAGAGAGTAATTTGAAGAAGTAAAATGTTTCAACTTCTACATCTTACCCATTATTTTAATTTGTTTTCTTTTTCTTTTTTCTTTTTTTAAGGTAGGGTCCCAATCTAGCCCAGGCTGACCTGGATCTCACTTTGTAGTCTCAGGCTGGCCTCAAACTCGTGGAAATCCTCCCATCTCTGTCTACCGAGTGCCGGGATTAAAGGCGTGCATCACCACAACTGGATTTATTTTAATATTTTTATTTATTTATTTATTTTGCATGTGTGTGGGGGGGTAGGCATGCCAGGGTCTCTTGCCACTGCAAACAAATGCCAGATGCTTACCCCAATTTTTGCATGTGCTGAGAAATCGAACCAAGGCCAGCAAGCTTTGCAAGCAAAGGCCTTTAACTGGTGCACCATCTCCCCAACCCCTATTATGTTTTGTTGTTGTTGTTATTGTTTTATTTTGTTTGTTTCTGGGGTTGTTGTTGTTTGACAAGAGCTCACACTGCATCTCAGGCTGGCATCAAGCTCACGACAATCCTCTTGACTCAGCCTACAAAGTGCTGAGTTGTTTGTATACAAGCTGCCATTATGTTTTTTGTCAGTATCTAGGAAATCTTTGCCTAATCCAGGAGGGGAAAAAAAAGATTTAAGAGTCAGGGATAGTGTTATATACCTGTAGTGTCTGCTAGAGAGGAGACTGAGGCAGGAGGATCTATTGAATCTATGAGTTCCCATCCAACATATTGTGGAAAACAATAGTGGAATGCTCAAACTTGGGGAGCTCAGCTCTCTGCTCTCGTTGAGCTCTGCTGGTCTGGATTCTTACCCAAGGAGTGGCAATGAATTACTGCTCCTGGGTCTAAGACAATCCACAAAGTTGGTAGGAAACGCAACAAGCTTTGTTATTCAGGAATCAGAATTACAGCAAAGACAGAAACAGCAAACTTAATTTTTTCTTTTTTATATTTTATTTATTTAAGAGAGAGTGAGGCAGATATATATATAGAGAGAATGGACACACTAGGGCCTCCTAGCCACTGCAAAGGAATTCAACATGGCACCTTGTGTATCTGGCTTTATGTAGGTACTAGAGAATTGAACCTGGGTCCTTTGGCTTTGCTGGCACCCACCTTAACCACTAAGCCATCTCTCCAGCCCTAGAAAGCTTCATTTCAAGCAACAAAGCACCCATTAACATGGAAGGAAGCCCCCAAAAGTGGGAAACTCGACTGAGGGCTAAATTGGGGCGGAGGGGCTTTCCCTGCCTATAATTGAAAATGTCCTGGATTGATTGGTTGTCTGCCTTTAATCCCAGCACTCGGGAGGCAGAGGTAGGAGGGTCACGGTGAGTTCGAGGCCACCCTGAGACTACATAGTGAATTCCAGGTCAGCCTGGACTAGAGTGAGACCCTATCTCGAAAAGGCAAAAAAAAAAAAAAAAAAAAAAAAAAAAAAAAAAAGCCAGGTGAGAATTCTTCAATAGTAACAGAAAATCTACATGTTGAGGATGGACAGGGAATGGAAAAGAAGCAATCATTCATAACTGCCTCTAGCTAACCACATTTGTTCTGGCTGAACTCCCAGAACCCTGGACACCCAGAGCCTCAGCAGGGGAATTTATCCTTCAAGGTCATCTCAATTTTTTTTGTTGTTGTTAGTTTGTTTTTTCAAGATAAGGCCTCACTCTAGCCCAGGCTGACCTGGCAACACTCACTCTGTATACCCAGGCTGGCCTCCAACTCACAGCAAACCTCCTACCTCTGCCTCCTGAGTCCTGGGTTTAAAGGCGTGTGCACCACACCTAGCTTCAATTTTTATTTTATTTTATGCTTTTTCCTAGAGAGTTTTACTTTGGAGTTTTGCATTTCTGGCTATGATCTTTTTCAATTTTGTGTAAACTGTACTTTGCCCATTAAATGTTTCCCAGAGGCCTGTGTGTTTCAGGCTCCATCCACTGAGTGGCGCCTTTGAGAGGTGGCAGAACCTTAAGTGGTGTTTGTGAGAAGGCTGTAAGGTTATTAGGGACACTCCCCCACCCCACACTCTTGTGCTTTTTCCTTTATTTCTACTGGGGAGGTGAGCCGTTTTGCTTTGCCACTTAACCTTCTCACCAAAAGCACAAAGCAATCCATCAAGGACTGTAATGTTCAGAACTTTAAAAACTCTATGCCGGGCGTGGTGGCACACGCCTTTAATCCCAGCACTCGGGAGGCAGAGGTAGGAGGATCGCCGAGAGTTCGAGGCCACCCTGAGACTACAAAGTGAATACCAGGTCAGCCTGGACTAGAGTGAAACCCTACCTCGAAAAAAAAAAAAAAAAAAAAAAAAAACACACACACACACAACTCTGTGTGTGTGTGTGTGTGGTGGGGGAGGGCAGAAATTGAGGCCAGGTGTCTTCCTCAGTTGCTCTTCACCCTATTTTTTTTATTTTTTATTTTTTTGGTTTTTTTGAGGTAGGGTCTCGCTCTAGCTCAGGCTGACCTGGAATTCACTACATAGTCTCAGGGTGGCCTCGAACTCATGGCAATCCTCCTAAGGCATGAGCCACCACGCCCAGCTACTTCACCCTATTTTTTGAGACAGGATCTCTCACAGAATGTGGAGCTCACTGAATCAGCTAAACAGCTCGCCAGTGAACCCCAGGGATTTCTTTTCCCTGCCTCCCCAGTGTTGGACTCTCACATTGGGTGCTGAGAACCTGAACTCAGGTCTTTTGCTTGTTTGTTTGTTTGTTTGTTTGTTTTTTGTTTTGTTCTTTTGGTCTTTTGTTTTTGTGGTAGGGTCTCACTCTAGCCCAAGCTGACCTGAAATTCGTTATATAGTCTCAGGCTGGCCTGGATCTCACTTTGATCCTCCTACCTTTGCCTCCCGAGTGCTGGGATTAATTGTGTGCACCACAACACCAAACCAAAAAGAAAAATTTTTAGCCGGGCATGATGGTGCACGCCTTTAATCCCAGCACTTGGGAGGCAGAAGTAGGAGGATCGCCATGAGTTCAAGGCCACCCTGACATGACAGTGAATTCCAGGTCAGCCTGAGCTAGAGTGAGACCCTGCCTTGAAAAAAAAAAATTATGAGAGAGGCAGATAAGAGAGAAAGAGAGAGAACTGGTTCACCCGAACTCCATTTTGTGTATCTGGCTTTACGTGGGTACTGGGGAACTGAACATGAGTCCTTAGGCTTTGCAGGCAAGCGCCCTAACTGCTGAGCCATCTCTCCAGTCCTTGAACTCAGATCCTTATGCTTGGGCAGCAAAGCATGTTACTGGCTGAGCTATGTCCCCAGCCCACCTTGTTTTTAATTTTGTTTTGTTTTGTTTGTTTGTTGAGGTAGGGTCTCACTCTAGCTCAGGCTGACCTGGAACTCACTATGTAGTCTCAGGGTGGCCTCGAACTCATCGTGATACTCCTATCTCTGCCTCCCAAGTGCTGGGATTAAAGGCGTGCACCACCACACCTGGCTTGTTTTTATTTTTTTTAAGCTTTTTTTTTTTTTTTTTTTTTTTTTTTTTGAGAGAGAGAAAGAATGGGCACACCAGGGCCTCTAACCACTGCAAATGAACTCCAGATGCATTTGCTACCTTTGTGCATCTGGCTTACATGGGTCCTGAGAAATCGAACCTAGGTCCTTTGGCTTTGCAGGCAAGCTCCTTGACTGCTAAGCCATCTCCCCAGCCCCCTTTTGTTGTTGTTTTTTAAAGTATATTTTATTTATTTGAGTGAGAGAGAGAAAGAGGTACAGACAGAGAGAGGGAATGGGCACACCAAGGCTTCTAGCCACTGCAAATAAACTCCAGATGCATGCCCCACCCCCTTGTGCATCTGGCTTATGTGGGTCCTGGGGAATTGAACCAGGGTCCTTTGGCTTTGCAGGCAAATGCCTTAACCACTAAGCAATCTTCTCCAGCACCCCCATTGTTTTTTTTTTAACTTTTTTTTTGGTTTTTTGAGGTAGGGTTTCACTCTAGTTCAGGCTGACCTGGAATCTACTATGTAGTCTCAGGGTGGCCTCAAACTCTTGGTGATCCTCCTATCTCTGCCTCCCGCGTGCTGGGATTAAAGGCATGCACCATCATGCCCAGCTTAACATATATATATACACACACACATATATATATTTGTTTTGTTTTGTTTTGTTTTTGTTTTTCAAGGTAGGGTCTCACTCTAGCTCAGGCTGACCTGGAATTAACTATGTAGTCTCAGGGTGGCCTGGAACTCATGGCGATCCTCCTACCTCTGCCTCCCAAATGCTGGGATTAAAGGAGTGCGCCACCACGCCCAGCTTAACGTATATTTTTTATTGACAACTTCTATACTTACAGACGATAACCCATGATAATTCCCTCCCCTCCCCCACTTTCCTCTTCACAACTCCACTCTCCGTCATATCCCCTCCCTCTCTCCATTAGTCTCTCTTTTATTTTGATGTCATCATCTTTTTCTCCTATTATGATGGTCTTGTGAAGGAATTGCTAGGCACTGGAGGTCATGGATATCGAGGCCAATTTCTGTCTGGACAATTACACTGTAAGGAGTGGTACCCTTCCTTTGGTTCTTACATTCTTTCTGCCACCTCTTCTGTAATGGACCCTGAGCCTTGGAGGTGTGATAGAGATGTTTCGATGCTGGACACTCCTGCGTCCCTTCTTCTCAGCACTATTTTGCCTTTTGGGTCATCCCAGTGGTTACTGCCATCTGAGAAGAGAAGCTTCTCTTGTAAAGAGAGCAAAATGTTGCCGGGTATGGTGGCACACGCCTTTAATCCCAGCACTCGGGAGGCAGAGGTAGGAGGATCACCAAGAGTTCGAGGCCACCCTGAGATTACATGGTGAATTCCAGTTCAGCCTGAGCTAGAGTGAGACCCTACCTCGGGGGAAAAAAAAGAGAGAGAGCAAAATGTTATTATTTCTTTATATCAAGCTTAGAGAAAAATAAAAGTCACTTTCTTATAGGAGCCCATAAAAGAATAAAACGAAACACTTGCTTGAGCAGGTGGGGATGGTAGATAAACAGGATGCTCTGCTGGTCTGAATAGCATTACCCTGGGCCTGCATTGTTAAGCAAAGTCCTTAAGGGCAGATAAGCGGACATTTGGAGACTCTTGGTCCACAGGCCTACCTCACATACCCCAGGCACTTCCTGTAACTGACCAACAGACCTGTTCACAAATTTGTTCTGTTTTTTTCTTCCTTATAATCTACTAATAATGTAAGTTGTGATTTATGGCTTAACTCCCATCCTGTTTTTGCAATAAACACTTTGTAGTTTTTTCCAATAAAAACTGACCCTCCAAACAATTCTGCACTGCATCCTGACTGTGGATGCAAACCTGGTGTGCGCACCAGCTTTTCTTCTTTTTTTCTTTCTTTTCTTACCCAATAAAACTTTGCCTCACATTCCGTGAGTCGATGGCCTTACTTGTGCGACACCGGACCCCATGACACTCTAACCAAAAGTGAGAATAGCATTAAGATATGAATATGAACATTAAGTGTAGTGCTTACTGGGCAGTTTGGTGAAATAATATATGCATTTAGCCAGATAAGAGCAGGCTTTACACCCCTAAGGCTCATGACCTCCCCTGCCATAGGCTTTTGATTAGGTTTTTCAGTATCAGGCAAGTATTCCCTACCATAGAGCAGGCCTTCAGTCCAATTAGAGAGCAGTTGGTTTCCCCCAGAGCAGACATGCCACTATTGCACCCGTTTGGTCATTGGGCCTATCTGGCAAAACTTGAAGTTTCCAGTGTCCACTGTTTTCACTGCTGATGACTTCTGTCTCCCATAGGGCTGCATGCAGTGCAGTTTTTTCCAGCTTTCAGTTGGCTGGTCTACAGGGAGAAGGTTTTCAGCTCAGCCCCCAGCTTGATTTCTCAGTGACCTTGCTCCCAGGCATGTTGAGTCTTCAGCAATAGGGTCTTAGCATCTGTTTCTGGTGGGAAACAAGGGCATTGGCAATAGCCTATAATGTTTTAGAGGAAACAGGGACTTCCCTGGCACTGAAAATTTTCTAGTAACAATCTATAGCTTCTGGATGTGCCATTATCCAAAAAAAGTAGGCTTTCTTATGTGTTATTCAGAATATTTTGAATTTTGATTGACCCTCCCCACCCTTCTTTTACTCAATCTCTTCCTCTGGTCTCACTTAGACCATTCCACTCTCTGTAATCTGTCCTTCTACTTACATATGTACAATACCATCCCCTTAAGTTTTTCCCTCTCCTTCCCCTTATAGCCTTTTTCTAGCTTGCTGGCCTCTGCTACTGATTTTTGGTTCCAGATCACACACAAGTCTAAACATTTGTAGCTAGGATCCACATATGAGAGAGAACATACAACGTTTGGCTTTCTGGGCCTGGGTTACCTCACTTAGTATATATAATCCTTTCCAGATCCATCCATTTCCCTGAAATTTTATAACTTCATTTTTCTTTATCGCTGAGTAAATGTACCACATCTTCATTATCCACTCATCAGTTGAGGGACATCTAGGCTGGTTCAATTTCCTAGCTATTGTGAATAGAGCAACAATAAACATGGTTGTGCAAGTATCTCTAAGGCAGTGAGACGAGTCCTTAGGATATATGTCTAGCAGTGCTATAGCTGGGTCATATAGTAGATCTATTTTTAGCTGCCTCAAGAACCTCCACACTGATTTCCAATGTGGCTATACCAAACTACATTCCCACCAACAGTGTAGAAGGGTTCCTCTTTTTTCCGCATCCACGCCAACATTTATTGTCATTTGTTTTCTTGATGATAGCCATTCTGACAAAAGTGAGATAGAATCTCAAAGTAGTTTTAATTTGCATTTCCCTGATGGCTAAGGATGTAGAACAGTTTTTAAAATGTTTATATACCATCTGTATTTTTTCTTCTGAGAACTCTCTTTTAGTTTCATAGCCCATTTTTTAATTGGGTTGTTTGATTTCTTATTGTTTTGTTTTTTTGAGTTCTTTGTATATTCTGGATGTTAATCCTCTGTCAGATGTATAGCTGGAAAAGGTTTTCTCCCATTCTGTAGGTTGTCTCTTTGTTCTATTCACAGTGTCCTTTGCTGAACAAAAGCTTTGTAATTTCATGAGGTCCCAGTGGTTGATTTTCCTGGGCAACTGGGGTTATATTCAGAAAGTCATTGCCTATGCCAATATGTTGAAGGGTTTCCCCTAATTTTTCCTCTAGCAATTTTAGAGTTTCAGGTCTGATATTAAGGTCCCTGATCCACTTGGACTTGATTCTTGTGCACAGAGAGAGGAAAGGATCTATTTTCATCCTTCTACACACAGATACCCAGTTTTCCCAGCACCACTTGTGAAGAGGCTGTCTTTTCTCCAATGAATTTTTTTGGGGGTTTTTGTCAAAGATCAAGTGACTGTACCTGCCTGGATTAACATCTGGGTCCTCTATTTTATTACATTGATCTATGTGTCTGTCTTTGTGCCCATACCATGCTGTTTTTGTTATTATGGCTTTGTAATGTAGTGTAAAATTGGGTATGGTGAGACCATCAGCCTTATTTTTGTTACTCAAAATTGTTTTTGCTATTCAAGGTTTTTAATGTTTCCAAGTGAATTTTAGAATTTTTTTTTTCTATTTCCATGAAGTAGTCCATTGGAATTTTGTTTTGTTTAATTTTTTTGAGGTGGGATCTCAGTCTAGCTCAGGCTGACCTAGAACTCACTATGTAGTCTCAGAGTGGCCTTGAACTCTTGGTGATCCTCCTACATCTGCCTCAGGAGTGCTGGGATTAGAGGTGTGCACCACCATGCCCAGCTCCATTAGAATTTTAATGGGGATTGCATTAAATGTGTAGAGTGCTTTTGGTAAGATTGCCATTTTCACAATATTGAGTCTTCCAATCCAAGAACATGGGATGTCTTTCCATTTCTTAGTGTCTCTTGCAATTTCTGTCTTGAGTGTTTTAAAGTTTTCATTATTGAGATCCTTCACTTCCTTGGTTAGATTTTTTGCAAGGTACTTTATTTATTTATTTTTTGAGGCAATTGTGAATGAAAGTGATTCCCGGATTTCATCTTCTGCATGTTTGTTGTTAGTATATGGAAAAGCTACTGATTTTTGTGTATTTATTTTGTATGCTGCTACATTGCTAAAATTGTTTATAAGCTGTAACAGTTTGCTGGTAGAATCTTTAGGGTCCTTTATGTATAGAATCATATCATCCACAAATAATGATAATTTGGTCTCTTTCTTTCCAAGTTGTATACCTTTTATGAATATTTCTTGTCTTATTGCTATAGCTAAGACTTCCAGTACTATATTCAATAAAAGTGGGGGCTGGAGGAATGGCTTAGTGGTTAAGGCATTTGCCTGCAAAGCTAAAGGACCCAGGTGCACAAGGGGGCACACACATCTGCTTGCAGTGGCTGGAGGCCCTGATGCACCCATTCTCTCTCTCTCTCTCTCTCTCTCTCTCTCTCCCTCCCTCTTTCTCTGGCAAATAAATAAATAAATAAATAAATAAATAAATAATTTTAAAGTAAATAAAAGTGAGCCGGGCGTGGTGGCGCATGCCTTTTATCCCAGCACTCGGGAGGCAGAGGTAGGAGGATTGCCATGAGTTCGAGGCCACCCTGAGACTACATAACTAATTCCAGGTCAGCCTGGACCAGAGTGAGACCCTACCTCGAAAAAAAAAAAAAAAAAAAAGTAAATAAAAGTGAGAACAGGGCTGGAGAGATGGCTTAGTTAAGATGCTTGCCTAGGAAGCCTAAGGATCCAGGGTCGATTCTTCAGGTCCTACGTAAGCCAGATGCACATGGTGGCTCATGTGTCTGGAGTTCATTTGCAGTGGCTAGAGGTCCTGGCATGCCCATTCTCTCTCTCTCTCTCTCTCTCTCTCTCTCTCTCTCACTCATCCTCTCTCTGTCTCAAATAAATAAACTGATTTCTAAAAAGTGGGGACAAGGCTTAATAGTTAAGGCATTTGCCTGTGAAGCCTAAGGACTCCAGTTCAATTCCCTAGGACCCATGTAAGCCAGATACACAAGGGGGCACATGCATCTGGAGTTCTTTTGCAGTGGCTAGAGGTCCTGGTGCACCTATTCTTTCTCTCTATCTGCCTCCTCCTCTCTCTCAAGTAAGTAAATAAAATAAAATAAAAATTTTCTGTTTTAAAAAGTGGGGACAGTGGACACCCTTGTCTTGTTCCTGATTTTAATGGAAAAGCTTCAAGTTTTTCACCATTTAGTATTATGTTGGCTGTAGGTTTGTCATAAATAGCTTTTATTATGTTGAAATATGTTCCTTCTATTCCCAGTTTCTGTAGGACTTTTATCATGAAGGGATGTTGGGTTTTGTTGAATGCCTTTTCTGTATCTAATAAGATGATCATGTGATTTTTGTCCTTCAGTCCATTTATATAGTATATTTATTGATTTGCATATGTCGAACCATCCCTGCATCTCTGGGATAAAGCCTACATGGTCAGGGTGAATGATCTTTCTGATACATTCTTGTATTCTGTTGGCCAATATTTTGTTTGGTAATTTTTTTTTTTTTTTGAGATAGGGTTTCAATGTAGCCCAGGCTGACCTGGAATTCACTGTGTAGTCTCAAGGTGGTCTCAAACTCACAGCGATCCTCCTACCTTTGCCTCCTGAGTGCTAGGATTAAAGGCATGTGCCACCACGCCCGGCTTCCTTTTCTATTTTATGGAATAGTTTGAGAAGCATTGATGTTAGTTCTTCCATGAAGGTCAGGTAAAATTCACCAGTTAATCCATCTGGGCCTGGACATTTTTTTAGTTGGGAGATTTTTTATAACTGCCTGGACCTCTGTACTTGTTATAGGTCTATTTAAATGTTTTATCTCATCTTGATTTAATTTTGGTAGGTCAGATAAATCAAGGAAATCATCCATTTATTTCAGATTTTCAAACTTAGTGGAGTATATGTTCTTATAGTATGTCCCTATGATTTTCTGAATGTCTTTGGTATCTGTTGTAATGGTGCCTTTTTCAACTCTAATTTTATTAATTTGTGTCTCCTCTCCTTCTTTCAGCCAGATTTGCTAAGAGTTTATCAATCTTGTTTACCCTTTCAAAGAACCAACTCTTTGTTTCATTGATTCTTTGTAATTTTTTTTTTTGTTTTCTATTTCATTAATTTCTGCCATAATCTTCATTATTTATTCCTGACTACTGATTTTTGGTTTGCCTTGTTCTTCGTTTTCCAAGGCCTTAAGGTGAAGCATTAAGTTGTTTACTTGTGACCTTTCTAATTTCTTAATATAGGCACTTAAAGCTATAAATTTTCTTCTTAGGACTGCCTTCATTGTGTCCCAAAAGTTTTGGTATGTTATGTTCTCATTATCATTTGTTTCTATGAATTTTTTGATTTCCTGTTTGATTTCTTCAATGACCCAATCATCATTCAGTAGTGTACTCTTTAGTCTCCATGATTTTGTGTATGCTCTGTAGTTTTCCTTGTTGCTGAGTTGTAGTTTAATCCATTGCAATCAGAATACAAAGAATTGTTTCAATTTTCTAGTATTTGTTAAGATTTGCTTTGTGTTCTAATATATGGTCTATTTTAGAGAATGTTCCATGTGCTGCTGAGAAAAAATGTGTATTCGGTAGCATTTGCCACCTCTTGTTTGTTGTTTTTTTAAATATATTTTATTTATTTATTTATGAGAAAGAGAAAAAGAGAGAGAGAGAGAATGGGTGTGCCAGGGCCTCCAGCCACTGCAAATAAACTCCAGACAAATGAGCCCCCTTGTGCATCTGACTTACGTGGGTCCTGGAAAGTCCAACCAGGATCCATTGGCTTTGGAGGCAAATGCCTTAACTGCTAAGCCATCTCTCCAGCACCACCTCTTGTTTTTTTTTATTATTATTAATTTATTTATTAGAGACACAGAGAGGGAAATAGGGAGAGGAAGAGTGAGAGTGAGAATGGGTACACCAGGAGCTCTAGCCACTGCAAACGAACTCCAGACGCATGTGCCCCCATGTGCATCTGGCTTACGTGGGACCTGGAGAATCGAAACAGGGTCCTTAGGCTTTGCAGGCATGCGCCTTAACCACCAAGTCATCTCTCCAGCCCCTTGTTTTTTTTTTTATTATTCTTATTTTATTTATTTTTGGAGAGAGACAGACAGAGAGGGAGAGGGAGACAGATAGAGATGGGCGCGCCAGCAGTCTCTCAGCTCTGTGAACGAAATCCAGTTGTGTGCACCCCCTGTGGTCAAGTGCAGCATTGCGCCCTTGCATCACTTTGCATCTGGCTAAATGTGGGACCTGGAGATTGGAACCAGGTTCTTAGGCTTAGCAGGCAGGCGCCTTAACCGCTAAGCCATCTCTCCAGCCCCTCTTGTTTTTTCATTATTGTTATTTGAAAGAGAGACAGAGACATAGAATGGGTGCACCAGCAGCCTCTCAGCCACTGTGAACAAACTCCAGACATGTGTGCCCCTTGTGGGCAAGTATGTCATTGTGCCCTTGCGTCACTTTATGTCTGGAGATCAGTTGGGCCTTCTTAGGTTTTGCAGGTAGGTGCCTTAACTGCTAAGCCATCTCTCTAGCCCCCTCTTGTTTTTATATGTACTATTTCTTCTCCAAGTTCATGTTGCTGTTCTACCCTTTTGTATTTCTCACACATGTACTCTGTCTGTATGTTCCACCATTTCTGCATCATATGATTCACGTGCCTGTGCCGTCTTCCTCCAGACCTGTGAGCTTGTGCCCCCTGGTGGACTTCGTTAGTTTGTCTGGTTCTAATTTGCCAAATTGATTTGCCTAAATTCTGGTTTTAGGGCTGGAGAGATGGCTTAGTGGTTAAGGAGTTTGCCTACAAAGCCAAAGGATCCCGGTTCACCTCTCCAGGACCCACTTAAGCCAGATGCACAAGGAGGTGCATGCATCTGGAGTTCGTTTGCAGTGGCTGGAGGCCGTGGTGTGCCCATTCTCTCCCTCTCTCTCTGCCTCTGTCTCTCAAATAAATAAATTAATTAATTAATTAATTAATTCTGGTTTTAGTCTGACAAACATATCAGCCAGTGGTTCCCAGGAAAGGGAAGAGGCTGAGCCTCAGAAATCTCTTGACCACAGCCAAACTCTTTCTCTTTCCCTATCACCATCCAAACAGACTCTGAGGTCAGATGTTCCTCTTGATGCTCTTGAAAGGCAGCATGCCCAGCTCTAATGTGCCGGTCCGGGGGCTACCAGGGAGACACATGGGATAGAGAAAGTTCACCTTGTCTCAACATCTCACCTTAGCAGAGTCTCTGCAGCCCTCATGATTAGGGAATCATGCACCTGTGTTAGGTCCGGGACAATAACAGCATCAGTGACAGAGCAATGACAACCCCTCACCAACCCCAAG
Source organism: Orientallactaga sibirica (assembly GCA_036365145.1). Taxonomy (NCBI): domain Eukaryota; kingdom Metazoa; phylum Chordata; class Mammalia; order Rodentia; family Dipodidae; genus Orientallactaga; species Orientallactaga sibirica. The sequence goes on along the minus strand of JAEOAD010000042.1, from coordinate 6,640,557 downwards.
GAATAATAGACAGAGTGGCTTCCCCTTATTTCTATCTCCAGTCAAGCTCAGTACCACCCTAAACAACTACACCACACACACACACACACACACACACACACACACACACACACACAGCCTTACATATACAGACACACTTGTTTAAATCAACCATCTGTCTCCAGAAGAGAGTGTGTCTCGCCTCCCCCCCCCGACCTTTTTGGCTTACTCTTATTGTTTTCTTTCTTTTTTTTTTTTTTTTTTTTTTAGGGTCTTGTTTAGCCTGACCTGGAATTCACTCTGTAATCTCAGGGTGGCCTCCAACTCTCCGCCATCCTCATGCCTCTGCCTCCCAAGTGCTGCCAAGTGCTGGGATTAAAGTCGTACGCTACCATGTCTAGCTTATTTTTTTTTCTTAAAAGCCCTACTTCTCTGCAGTTTCCTACCAGAGGTGGGGAGAATATTGCATGCTCATTTATCACCAGTGCAAGTATTGGCACACACTGAACCTTGACCCATTGCCTGCTCTTATATATAGCTTCTTTTTGGAGTGGGAGGGGGAATTTCCCAAGTAGGGTCTCACTCTAGCTCAGGCTGACCTGGGATTCACTAGGTAGTCTCAGGGTGACCTTGAACTCACAGTGATTCTCCTACCTCTGCCTCCCGAGTGCTGGGATTAAAGGTGTGCGCCACCACGCCCAGCCTTACCTGCTTATGTATGCTTGTTTCTGTGCTGCAACAGTAGGAATGGTTGATTACAACAGGGATCGCCTAGTTCTCCAAGGTTAAACTACTTGCCTTGTGAAGATCTCTGCTGACTGGGATCCAAACGACCATCCTGAGCCGCAGCATCATGGGAAACTAGACTCCCAATGCCATTTATCTTGCCTCACCACGACAGTCGCTGTGGAGCACTCCATAGCACACTCTATAGCAACACCATTTCCCCCTCCCAATGCCCAGCACTTCCCAACATCCTGGCACTGACTGTGGAGTCCAGGTCAGGATGGGAACCACTGAGATGCCCCTGAAACATACTCAGGTTTCTTTGGACAACTGGGGACACTCCTCAGTGCCCCACCCATCCCCACCCGCCTGGTCCAAAGGAGAGGGAAACTGAGCTGACTATGCTCATACAGAACACACTCCGTGGAACAAACCCTTCTCTGCCCTGGAATTGAGGACAGATTCCATTCCTAGCTGTCTTGGTTCATGTCAGTTATCAACTTGACAGGATTTAGAATCACCATGGAAACAAATCTGCAGGCATGTCTGCAAGTGATTAGGTTAAATGAGGTGAGAGGGAGACCCAACCTAAAGTGGGAGGTATCCCATGGGCTGAGGCTCCTGGACTGTACAAGAAGGAGAAAGCCAGCTGAACATTGGATTTTTAAAAAGATTTTATTTTTATTTATTTATTTGAGACAGAGAGAGTGGGTGCACCAGGGCCCCTCCCATGGTTTCCCCCACCATGATAGACTTCCCTTGAAACTGGAATGTCTGGAGATCAGTTGCTCCTTCTTAGGTTTTGCAGGTAGGTGCCTTAACTGCTAAGCCATCTCTCTAGCCCCTCTTGTTTTTATATGTACTATTTCTTCTCAAGTTCATGTTGCTGTTCTACCCTTTTGTATTTCTCACACATGTACTCTGTCTGTATGTTCCACCATTTCTGCATCATATGATTCACGTGCCTGTGCCGTCTTCCTCCAGACCTGTGAGCTTGTGCCCCCTGGTGGACTTCGTTAGTTTGTCTGGTTCTAATTTGCCAAATTGATTTGCCTAAATTCTGGTTTTAGGGCTGGAGAGATGGCTTAGTGGTTAAGGAGTTTGCCTACAAAGCCAAAGGATCCCGGTTCACCTCTCCAGGACCCACTTAAGCCAGATGCACAAGGAGATGCATGCATCTGGAGTTCGTTTGCAGTGGCTGGAGGCCGTGGTGTGCCCATTCTCTTCCTCTCTCTCTGCCTCTGTCTCTCAAATAAATAAATAAATTAATTAATTCTGGTTTTAGTCTGACAAACATATCAGCCAGTGGTTCCCAGGAAAGGGAAGAGGCTGAGCCTCAGAAATCTCTTGACCACAGCCAAACTCTTTCTCTTTCCCTATCACCATCCAAACAGACTCTGAGGTCAGATGTTCCTCTTGATGCTCTTGAAAGGCAGCATGCCCAGCTCTAATGTGCCGGTCCGGGGGCTACCAGGGAGACACATGGGATAGAGAAAGTTCACCTTGTCTCAACATCTCACCTTAGCAGAGTCTCTGCAGCCCTCATGATTAGGGGATCATGCACCTGTGTTAGGTCCGGGACAATAACAACATCAGTGACAGAGCAATGACAACCCCTCACCAACCCCAAGGAATAATAGACAGAGTGGCTTCCCCTTATTTCTATCTCCAGTCAAGCTCAGTACCACCCTAAACAACTACACCACACACACACACACACACACACACACACACACACACACACACACAGCCTTACATATACAGACACACATGTTTAAATCAACCATCTGTCTCCAGAAGAGAGTGTGTCTCGCCCCCCCCCCACCACCTTTTTGGCTTACTCTTATTGTTTTCTTTTTTTTTTTTTTTTTTTTTTTTTTTAGCCTGACCTGGCCTGATTCCTGGAATTCCACTCTGTAATCTCAGGGTGGCCTCCAACTCTCCGCCATCCTCATGCCTCTGCCTCCCAAGTGCTGCCAAGTGCTGGGATTAAAGTCGTACGCTACCATGTCTAGCTTATTTTTTTTTCTTAAAAGCCCTACTTCTCTGCAGTTTTCCTACCAGAGGTGGGGAGAATATTGCATGCTCATTTATCACCAGTGCAAGTATTGGCACACACTGAACCTTGACCCATTGCCTGCTCTTATATATAGCTTCTTTTTGGAGTGGGAGGGGGAATTTCCCAAGTAGGGTCTCACTCTAGCTCAGGCTGACCTGGGATTCACTAGGTAGTCTCAGGGTGACCTTGAACTCACAGTGATTCTCCTACCTCTGCCTCCCGAGTGCTGGGATTAAAGGTGTGCGCCACCACGCCCAGCCTTACCTGCTTATGTATGCTTGTTTCTGTGCTGCAACAGTAGGAATGGTTGATTACAACAGGGATCGCCTAGTTCTCCAAGGTTAAACTACTTGCCTTGTGAAGATCTCTGCTGACTGGGATCCAAACGACCATCCTGAGCCGCAGCATCATGGGAAACTAGACTCCCAATGCCATTTATCTTGCCTCACCACGACAGTCGCTGTGGAGCACTCCATAGCACACTCTATAGCAACACCATTTCCCCCTCGCAATGCCCAGCACTTCCCAACATCCTGGCACTGACTGTGGAGTCCAGGTCAGGATGGGAACCACTGAGATGCCCCTGAAACATACTCAGGTTTCTTTGGACAACTGGGGACACTCCCTCAGTGCCCCACCCATCCCCACCCGCCTGGTCCAAAGGAGAGGGAAACTGAGCTGACTATGCTCATACAGAACACACTCCGTGGAACAAACCCTTCTCTGCCCTGGAATTGAGGACAGATTCCATTCCTAGCTGTCTTGGTTCATGTCAGTTATCAACTTGACAGGATTTAGAATCACCATGGAAACAAATCTGCAGGCATGTCTGCAAGTGATTAGGTTAAATGAGGTGAGAAGACCCAACCTAAAGTGGGAGGTATCCCATGGGCTGAGGCTCCTGGACTGTACAAGAAGGAGAAAGCGAGCTGAACATTGGATTTTTAAAAAAGATTTTATTTTTATTTATTTATTTGAGACAGAGAGAGTGGGTGCACCAGGGCCCCTAGCCACTGCAAACGAACTCCAGACACATGCGCCACCATGTGCATCTGGCTTACGTGGGACCTGGAGAATCGAACCAGGGTCCTTAAGCTTCGCAGGCATGTGCCTTAACCGCTAAACCATCTCTCCGAGCATTGGATTCTTTAAGCTCCTGATGCCATGATTTTCCTGCCTCAATGGACTGTACCCTTGAACTGTGAGCCAAACTCAACCCTTTCTCCCTTGAGTTTTTCTGTCAGGATTTTTTAAAATTAATTAATTAATTATTAAGACAGAGCAAGGGAGAGAATGGGCATGCCAGGGCCTCTAGCCACTACAAATGAATTCCAGACACGTGTGTCATCTTGTGCATCTGGCTTACATGGGACCTGGAGGATCAAACTTGGGTCCTTAGGCTTCACAGGCAAGCGCCTTAACCACTAAGCCATCTCTCCAGCCCATGTCAGGATATTTTATTACAGCAGCAGCAACAACAACAACAACATCAGAAACTAACACAGTAATCAATGCTCTGAAGTTATGAAAGCTCTTCCGGCACACAAACAGCACCAGAGGTCTGGTCCAGTGCAACCTGCAAATTCTCAACTCTTATCCAAGGTAGGCTGGACCTTGATTTCAAAGTCCAGATGGGGAAGAACTTGACCTTGTCCACCATCATTTCTTTCAGTTAGCACCTCCAAGGGCCAGGTTTGGAGGCCAGGAGCTAAGGAAGATAGAAGACAGTCCTGACAGTCTTATATGATTGGGATAGTTACCCACAGGTGACCATACACCCCAGAGGAGATTATATGACAACAAGTGTTCTCATGGGCAGGCTTTTTTGAGATCCCCAGAAACACACACACATCCTTCACTTGATATGGGTAATGTCTTTCTTCCTGCTGCGTGGTGAAAACTTTTTTCTCAGCTCTGGGCTTCAAGGGTATTTGCTCTAGGGCCACATCAGGTGGTCCTCACGGGCCAGGACCCTTTTGAGAAACCTTAGGGCAGCTTTCTCCCCATCTGACACTAAAGAAACACATCCCCTTTCCTCCCCTGTCACCTGATACACATCTTCATTCACTCTGCTGTCACCAGGCAGGATTCTATGCAATTTCTCACCTTCAGAATTTCCTTTACAATTAGAAACCATTACTAGTACACCCTAAATAGTATCATTCATTAGCCCAGGGATATTCCTGGACACTGCCAGGCAAGAAGTCCAGAGAACAAGCAGTCCAGGTAAAATGGGAAGAAGAAGGTTGTAAGGGAAAGTTACATTTCGGAGGAGAGGCAGGAACAAAGTATCTGACCAGAGCAAAACGAAGCTATGATAAACACAAGCTAGGAAAGAAGAAAAACTGGAGAGCTTAAAAGGTATACAATGAAGACAGTGTAACAATGGTGACTCTCCTGTGACTGATACGTGTCTCCATAATGTGTCTGATGGGTATTGACTTTTCCACTTTTAGGATCAAAGACAAGCACAGACTCCTTTAGTCATGGTTAGAGACTACATTATCAGTAGGTTATTGACCTGGACTGTGTAAAGGAGTTTTAACTTGGGGGCACAGGTTGGGAAATGAAAGCTGAAAGAAGTACTGGTAGAAAGAGCTCCATGTTACAAAGTAAATGATTATGAATTAGGTCCATAGTTTACAACATGAGAAATGATGGGCTTGCTTTTTTTTTTTTTTTTTTTTTTTTTTGTTTTTCGAGGTTGGGTCTCACTCTAGTCCATGCTGACCTGGAATTCACTATGTAGTCTCAGGCTGACCTCAAACTCCTACCTTAGCCTCCCGAATGCTGGGATTAACAGTGTGTGCCGCCACACCTGGCTTTGTTTGTTTTTTTAATTAATTAATTAATTTAATTTATTTATTTGCAAGCAGAAAGAGATAGAAGAGAAGCAGATAGAGAGAGAATGGGCACATGCCAGGGCGTCTAGCCACTGCAAACAAACTCCAGATGCATGTGCCCCTTGTTCATCTGGCTTACGTGGGTCCTGGAGAATCGAACCAAGATCCTTTGGCTTTGCAGGCAAACGCCTTAACTGCTAAGCCATTTCTCCAACCGTTTTTTTTTTTTTTTTTTTTAAGTACTTTATGGCTCGAGAGATGGTTTAGCAGTTAAGGCGTTTGCCTGAAAAGCCAAAGGACCTAGGTCCATTTTCCCAGGTCCACGTAAAGGCAGATGTACCAGGTGGTGCATGTGTTTGGAGTTTGTAGTGGCTAGAAACCCTAGTGTGCTAATTCTCTCTGTATCTGCCTCTTTCTTTCTTTCTCTTTCTTTCTCTCTTCCTCTCTCTCTTGTTTTGTTTTGTTTTGTTTTGTTTTGTTTTGTTTTGTTTTGTTTTTTTCGAGGCAGAGTCTCAGTCTTGCTCAGGCTGACCTGGAATTCACTATGTAGTCTCAAGGTGGCCTCAAACTTTCAGCAATCCTCCTACCTCTGCCTCCCAAGTGCTGGGATTAAAGGTGTGCGCCACTACGCCCAGCTCAGTTTTTTGTTTTTTGATTTTTTAAAAAAATTTGTGAGTTGGAGATCAAACCCAGGTCATTGTCCATGCTAGGGAAGGGCTCTATCACTGAGCTACATCTGTAACCTAAAGATATCTTTTTGTTGTTGTTGTTTTATTTTGCTGAGACAGTGTCTCACTACCCAGGTTGGTCTTGAACTCATGATTGTCCTACTTCAGCCTCCTAAGTGCTGAGATAACAGCATGCCAGACCACGGGTATGTTTTTTAAAGTTCAGGAAGCAAGAGTCCAAAAAGAGGACAAGGAGGGCTCTATGACCTCATTTCCAAAGTAGAGGAACTAAAAATGGTGCTAAATTCCACTGAGGTTGGTGTGGGGGGAGGGGAGAATGAATGAGCTACCATACACCCAGCAGGCAGGAATCTAACATATGGTGCTCCAAACAGATAGTTTATAAAATAGCAATAAATAGTTACCACTGGGACGGAAGAGATGGCTCAGCAGTTAAGGCACTGGCCTGCAAAGCCAAAGTAACCAGGTTCAATTCTCCAGCACCTACGTAAAGCCAAATGCACAAAGAGGTGCAGCTGCTGGCATGCATTTTTAGTCCCAGCTCAGTTGGGACGACTGTTGTGAGTTCCAGGACAGCCTGGATCTACAAAGTGAGTTCCAGGTCAACCTGGGATAGAGTGAGATAGAATGCACTTGTGGCATAAGCACAAGGACCTGAGTTTGGATCCTTAGCCTCCATTTAAAAGCTGGGCATGGCGGCACATACCTGGAACCACAGTGCTGGGGAGGCAGAAACAGGTTGCTCCTTGGGGCTTGCTGGCCAGCTAGTTTAGCTCAATCTCTGAGCTCTGAGTTCAATGAGAAATGCTGTCTCAAAAATAGAGAATGATTAAGGAAAATACCTGACATGAATCTCTGACCACCCCATGCATACACACACACACTAAAATGATGATACAGGGCTAGAGAAACGGCTTAGCAGTTAAGGCGCTTGACGGCAAAGCCAAAGGACCCAGGATCAATTCCTCTCAAAAATAAAATAAACTTTAAGCCAGTTTGTGGTGCCGCATGCCTTTAATCCCAGCACTGGGGAGGCAGAGGTAGGAGGATCGCCGTGAGTGCGAGGCCATCCTGAGAATACATAGTGAATTCCAGGTCAGCCTGAGCTAGAGTGAGACCCTGCCTCGAAAAACTAAAAACAAAAACAAAACAAAAATAATAATAAAATAAAATAAAATTTAAAAAATATAATTTAAAGTGAGGCATGGTGGTACACAGCTTTATCCCAGCATTTAGGAGGCAGAGGTAGGAGAATTGCTGTAAATTTGAGGTCACCATGAGAATACATAGTGAATTCCAAGTCACCCTGGACTAGAGCAAAACCCTACCTTGAAAAACCAAAAGGGAAACCTACTTTTCTGGACAATGGAACACTCAGAAGCCATAGATTGTTACTACAAAATTTTCAGTGCCAGGGATGGGATACCTTCCAGTGAGTTGTTGGCCGGGGAGGTCACTGATACCCCCAACACATTATAGGCCATTGCCAAGGCACTTGGTTTCCCACCAGGAATAGATGGTAAGACCCTGCTGTTGAAAATTCCACATACTTGGGCTGCAAGGTCACTGAGAAATCCTGCTGGAGCTGAGCTGGAAGCCTCCTCCATGTGGACCAGCTAACAGAAAGATGGAAAACGCTACACTGCATGCAATTCAATGGGAGAGAGAGAAAACACCAGTGAAGATACTCAACAGTGAACACTGTAAGCTTTAAATTTTGCCAGCCAGGCCAAATGAGCCAATGGGTACAATAGTGGCATGTCTGTTATGGGGGAAACCAACAGCTCTCTAATTGGACTGGAGGCCCGCTCCATGGGAGGGAATACATCCCTGAAACCTACTACTGAAAACCTACTACAGGGGTAGTCATGAGCCCTAGAGGTGTAATGTCTGCTGGTGTCTCGCTAAATGTATATATTATGCTCACCAAACTGCCCAGTAATCACTTCTCTTAATGTCTACACCCATATATTAATGCTACTTTCATTTTTGTTTAGAGAAGCTTCTCTTTTCAGATGGTGGTGACCTTGGGATGACTCAGAAGGCACCATGGTGCTGAGAAGAAGGGACAGAGGAGTGCTCAGCACTGAAACATCTCAAACCCACCTTCCAAGGCTCAGGTTCCATTGTGGAAGAGGGGGTGGAAAGAATGTAACAGCCAAAGGCAGAGTAGGACTCCTTACAACGTGCTCCTCCAGACATAAAATGGCCTGGATATCCATGACCTCACAGTGCCTGACACTACCTACACAAGACCATCATAATAGGAGGAAAAGATCATGACATCAAACTGAAAAGAGAGACTGATTGAGAGGGGGAGGGGCTATGATGGAGAGTGAAGTTTCAAAGGGTAAAGTGGAGGGAAAGAAGGAAGTACCATGGGATATTGTCTATAATTAAAGAAGTTGTCAATAAAAAAAAAAAGAAAAAGAAAAAAAAAAAAAAAATGATGATACACAGTCTTGTGAGATGTTCCATTTGTGTGTGAGCATAATTTGCATTTCTTTGGGATAAATGTCCAAGACTATAGCTGCTGGGCAGAATGGTAATTTGCAACTTAAGTTTTATGAGATGCTGGCAGACTTTCCAGGGTAGACGTACCAATTTGCATTCCCATTAGCTGCATACCAGCAAGCCAGAGGCCAGCAGCTGGTGGTGTCATGATCTTTTTGTCCATTTGGATGTGATCAGTGTGGAGTGAGATCTCATTGTGACTATAATTTGCATATCATTAGTGGTTAATGAAATTTAACATCTTTTCATCTGCTTATTTCCCAGCTGAATAACACTTTTGATGAAATGCATATTCATGTTTCTTATCTGTTTCTTTTGTTTTTTATTATTTTACATTTATTAGGAACTTTTTTTGGTGGGGGGTTGAGGTAGGGTCTCACTCTCGCCCAAGCTGACCTTGGAATTCACTGTGTAGTCTCAAGGTGGCCTCAAAGTCACAATCCTCCGAGCTCTGCCTCCTGAGTGCTGGCATTAAAGATATGTTCCACCACACCTGGCTATTAGGAACTTTAATATATGAACATACTATAATTTGGTTGTGGTCTTATCTCAATATCCTCTTTTGTCCCATCTCTCTTTCCCCATTCCACTGAGGACAGGCTCTTTCAAGAAAATCCTTCCTCTGCTTGTTGTCTCATTCCTTTCAGCCTCCTGTATCCTCTATGTCAAAATATTGATGGGCTCAGAGCAGTGCGTGTCTTGGGGGGTATCAGTAGTCACTGTGGGGTCATGAGGACAGTGTCCCCACAGTATGCCTTCCCACTCTGTGGTTCTTATATTCCTTCTCTTCCACATGCCCCTCTTCCACAATGTTCTCTGAGCCTTGGAGGGCATGTTAGAAATTCCTTTAGTGTTGAGCTCTCAACCACCTCTTATTTTCTACTTTGATGAGTTTTGAGTCGCTCAGTGTCCACCGCCATCTCCATAGAGAAGGTTCTCTGAGCTGGGTGTGGTGGCACATGCCTTTAATCCCAGAACTCAGGAAGCAGAGGTAGGAGGATCGCTGTGAGTTCAAAGCCACCCTGAGAATACATAGTGAATTCCAAGTCAGCCTGTGCTAGAGTGAGACCCTACCTCGAAAAACCAAAAAAAAAAAGAAAGAAAAGAAAGAAAAGAAAAGAAAAGAAAAGAAAAGAAAAGAAAAGAAAAGAAAAGAAAAGAAAAGAAAAGAGAGAAGTTTCTCTGGCTAGCAGGGAGAGGAGCACGCGTATTCAATCCACCACTTCCTCTGTGATGTTCCCTGGGCCCCTGTGGATGTAATAGAGACAACTTGTCCAGTGGTAGGCATGCAGCTTTCTCTTCTTGTCCTTTTGGTGAATCTTGGGAATCCTTGGTTTTTGCTGCCATCTGTATAAAGAAGGTTCTCTAACCAAAAGTGAGAGCAACATTAATCAAAGGGCTTAAACATATATATTTAGAAAGCTTTTTGATGGAAATAAGTCTCCATATAGCCAAAGAACAGTGAAAACTTCCCTCTAGGGTCTATAACCTTCCAAGACTTGGTTCTCAGTACCTGGTATGAATTCCCTTCTACTGAGTGGGCCTCATATCCAATCAGAGAGTAGTTGATTACCCCCATAATTTACATGCCACTGTTACACCTGTAGGTACATTTTGCCTGGATGGTTGGTTTTGTAGCTCGCAGGATCCACTGTTTGTTCATATTGTTGATGACTTTTGTCCCCTTTGCATAGTATAAATAGCACTTTCTAGCCCTATGACAGCTAACAGGCAGAGAGATGGCTTCCGTCTTAGTTCCAGCTTGATTTCTCAATGTTCTTCAACCACAGCCTATGGTGGGTTTAGCAATAGAGACTTAGCATCCAGTAATGGCGGGCAACCAAGTGCTTTGGTAATGGCCTGCATTTTTGTGGGGACCTCATGGGTCTCCCTGAACAACAGCTCACTGTGGGAAAGGTATGACCCATTTCTGGCAGTGGGATTTACCTACAACAATTTATGGCTTCAGGGTAAAGCTTTCTCCACCCCAGCAGGGAACTTCCGCACCATCTCCCCCACCTCTTTTATTTTATTTTATTTATTTATTTATTTTTATTTATTTTTATTTTTATTATTATTATTTTTTTTTTGGTTTTTCAAGGTAGGGTCTCACTCTGGCTCAGGCTGACCTGGAATTCACTATGTAGTCTCAGGGTGGCCTTGAACTCTCGGCGATCCTCCTACCTCTGCCTCCCAAGTGCTGTTTTAAAGGCGTGCGCCACCACACCCAGCTTCTCTCTCTCTTTTAAAAAATTATGTATTTTGAGCTGGAGATGGCTCAACAGTTAAGGCACTTGCTTGCAATGCTTAATGCCCCAGGTTTGATTCCCCAGTACCCACATAAAGCCAGATGCACAAAGTGGTGCATGCATCTAGAGTTCATTTGCAGTGACCAGAGGCCCTGAGATGCCCATTTTCTCTCTGTGTGTATCTTTCTTTTTGTGTTTGCAAATAAATTTTTTTTTTTTTTTTGGTTTTTCGAGGTAGGGTCTCACTCTGGCCCAGGCTGACCTGGAATTAACTATGTAGTCTCAGGGTGGCCTTGAACTCTCGGCGATCCTCCTACCTCTGCCTCCCGAGTGCTGGGATTAAAGGCGTGCACCACCACGCCCGGCTTGCAAATAAATTTTTTTAAATTTTTTTAATTATATATTTTCACTAGCTAATGAAGAAGTAGGTTTCAATAATACTTATGCATACCATCTTTAGTTTTGCATATCCCTTTCTTCACTTCCTTCCTTTCCCCTTCCTCCCTTTTGTTTTTGTTTATTTTATTTTATTTTATTGAGAGAGACAGAGAGAGAGAGAGAGAGAACAGGCATGCCAGCGGCCTCTCAGCCACTGTGAACAAACTCCAGACACGTGCGCCCCCTTCTGGGCAAGTGCGGCATTGCACCCTTGAATCACTTTTTGCGTCTGGCTAAACGTGGAACCTGGAGATTGGAACCAGTGTTCCTGGGCTTGGCAGGCAGGTGCCTTAACTGCCAAGCCATGGCTCCAGCCCTTTTTTTTTTTTTTTTTTTTTTTGAGGTAGGCTGTCACTCTAGCCCAGGCTGACCTGGAATTCACTTTGTATTCTCAGGGTTACCTCAAACTCATGATGATCCTCCTACCTCTGCCTCCCCAGTGCTGGGATTAAAGACGTGCGCCACCATGCCCAGTGGGTTGTTGTTTTTTTTTTTTAATTTCGGATTTTTCAAAGTAGGGTCTCACTTTAGCCCTAGCTGACCTGGAATTTACCATGTACTCTCAGACTAGCCTCAAATTCACAGTGATCCACTTATCTCTGCCTCTCAAGTGCTGGGATTAAATGTGTGCACTACCAAGCCCAGCTTCTTTTCACTTTTTGATTTATTTATTTATTTGAGAGAAAGAGGGAGGGAGGGAGAGAGAATGGGTGCACCAGGGCCTCCAGCCACTGCAAATGAACTCCAGATGCATGCACCCCCTCGTACATCTGGTGTACATGGATCCTGGAGAATTGAACCCAGATCCTTTGGCTTTGCAGGCAAATGCCTTATCTGCTAAGCCATCTCTCCAGCCCTCTTTTTCAGTTTTATATAATGTAGTTTATTCATTTTTCCTCTTATGGGTCAAACTTATGCTATCAAATCACAGAATTCTTTGTCTGGCCCCAGCTCCTCATTAGTTTCCTCCTTCTCTCTCCTTAAAGTTCTAAGTTGCCATGTGTGGGGCTCATAACTATAATGCCAGCACTCAGAAAGCTGAGGCAGAAGGATGACCATGAGTTAGAGGCCAGCCAGAGCTAAAGCAAAAAGTCTCAAAAAAATGTAGATACCAACACCTCCACAAAATCAGAGCAGTTCTGAGCCCATCAACATTTGACTTGGAGGGTGGAGGACAAAGGGAAGGAGATAACAGAACAGAGGAAGGACTATCTTGAAAATGGAGGGTACTAAGTGGGGGGCAATTAGGGGAAGGGGAGAGAAGACAAAATAAAAAAGATAAATTGACCGGCATGGTGGCACACACCTTTAATCCCAGCACTTGGGAAGCAGAGGTAGGTGGAGCACTGTGAGTCTGAGGCCAGCCTGAGACTACATAGTGAATTCCAGGTCAGCCTGGACTACAGAATGAAACCCTACCATGAAAAGCCAAAAAAAGATAGATGGGCTGGGCGTGGTGGTGCACGCCTTTAATCCCAGCACTCGGGAGGCAGAGGTAGGAGGATCGCTGTCAGTTCGAGGCCACCCTGAGACTACATAGTGAATTCCAGGTCAGCCTGAGCCAGAGTGAGACCCTACCTCGAAAAAAAAAAAAAAAAAAAAAAAATTGATGGAAGCCAGGCGTGATGGCGCACGCCTTTAATCCCAGCACTCGGGAGGCAGAGGTAGGAGAATCGCCATGAGTTCAAGGCCACCCTGAGACTACATAGTGAATTCCAGGTCAGCCAGAGCTAGAGTGAGACCCTACCTCGAAAAACTAAAAAAAAAAAAAAAAAAATAAAGAATAAAAAGATAGATGGATAGGACCATAACCAAATTACTGTATGTTCATGCATGAAAATTCTCAATAAAAATAATTATGTATTTACTTGCTAGAGAGGAAGAGACTGTGTGCATATGGGTGTGCCAGGGCATCTTGCTGCTGTAAATGAACTCCAGATGCATGCAGTACTTTGGGCATCTGGCTTTATGTGGGTACTTGGGAATCAAGCCCAGGCTGGCAGGCTTTTCAAGCAAGTGCCTTAACCACTGAGCAATCTCTCCCCAGCCCTAAAAATTATTTTAAATATTTTTTTGCATTTCATGAATAAGCCCATGATGTGTTTTCAGCTAATTTTTGCATAAGTTGTGAGGTTTAGGTTGACAATTCTGTTTGCCTATGAAAGTGCCACTGCCTGAGGACCTTGCAATAAAAGATTTTCTTCTTCTACAAAGTTGTTTTTACATCTTTACCAGATAATCAGTTGGAAGGCAATTCTGACATGTGCACAACATTACTGGGGAGGAAATTGCAGTGTAACATTTCTTTCATTATTTCATAGGAGACTCAAGTGTCCAACAGACAATGGGCTGAACTTCAACTGCCAAGTTTTGCCAGAACTCAATTTATTTTGTAGGGTTTTTTTGTTGTTGTTGTTGTTGTTGTCGTCATCGTCATTGTTTTATTTTTTTTTTTCAAGATAGGATATTGCTCTAGCCCAGGCTAACCTGAAATTAGTCTCAGGCTGGCCTCAAACTCACAATGATCCTCCTGTTTCAGCCTTCAAAGTGCTGGGATTAAAGGTGTGTGCCACCACGCCTGGCTATTTTGTAGGTTTTTTTAAAACTGTATTTTATTTTTATTTATTTATTTATTATTGGAGACAGAGAGATGGAGGAAGAGAGAGAGAGAGAGAGACAGAGACAGAGACAGAGAAGAAGTGAGAATGGGCACGCCAGGGCCTCTAGCCACTGCAAACAAACTCCAGACACATGCGCCCCCTTGTGCATCTGGCTAACATGGGACCTGGAGAATCAAACCAGGGTCCTTAGGCTTCACAGGCATGTGCCTTAACCACTAAGCCATCTCTCCAGCCCTATTTTGTAGTTTTGTTTGTTGTACTGTGTTGTGTTTTCTTTGTTGTTGTTTGGTGTTAGGTAAGACAGCTGTATTAAAGAAGCAAGTTGTAGGACATTTTGCTAGAAATCAGTTGAACATGAGATTCAGAGAAGCAATTTGTAAACGAGGCTTGGTAGCACATACGTGTGATCCCAGAATTTGAGAGGGGTTTAAGGCCAGTCTGAGCTACATGAAACCCAGTCTTAAATAAACAAAAAGGGGAGGTGCCTCAGTTAATAAGAGTGTTTTCCACACAAGCATGAGGACCCGGGGAGGCCTGACTTGCCCTAAGTTTGGTTTCTCTAACACCCATAGCCAGAAGTGCCCACACATGCCTGTAATTCCAGTCCTCTGAGACTGGAGGTCACTGGAACTCACAAAAAAGAGAGAAAGATATGAAAGGAAGGAAGGAAAGAAGGAAGGAGGGAGGGAGGGAGGGAGGGAGGGAGGGAAGGAGGGAGGGAGGGAGGGAGGGAAAGAAGAGAGAGAATGAGAGAAAGAAAGAAAGAAAGAAAGAAAGAAAGAAAGAAAGAAAGAAAGAAAGAAAGGAAAAGGAAGGAAGGAAGGAAGGAAGGAAGGGAAAGAGAGAAAGAAAGAAAGAAAGAAAGAAAGAAAGAAAGAAAGAAAGAAAGAAAGAGAAAGAGAGAAAGAAAGAAAGAAAGAAAGAAAGAAAGAAAGAAAGAAAGAAAGAGTTAGAGAGAGAAAGGGCACAGCTCCAGGCTCAAAGAGAGACTTTGTCTCAAGGAAATCTACAGATGATTGATAGAGGAAGACACCTGATGCTCTCTTCTGACCTCCACACAAGTGCGCATGGGGCACACACATCTGCACATCCATGTGCATACACCACACTACATATACACACACCATGCATCACATACTAGACATGCAAAACCCCCCAACAAAACAAAATAGTGAATGAAAAAAATACATGTATATATATTTTTTTTTTTTTTCAGGTAGGGTCTCACTCTGGCCCAGGCTGACCTGGAATTCACTATGTAGTCTCAGGGTAGCCTTGAACTCACAGCGATCCTCCTAACTCTGCCTCCCAAGTGCTGGGATTAAAGGCGTGTGCCACCACGCCCAGCTGAAAAAGATTTTTATTTATTATTTATTTGCAAGCAGAGAGAGAGAAAGAAAGAGAGAGTGAAATTGGCACTCCTGGACCTTCTACTAGTGTAACTAAACTCCAGATGCATGTGCCATTCTGTACATCCAGTTCCAGGTAGGTACTTTGGAATTGAACCCAGGCTGTCAGGCCTTGCAAGCAAGCACCATCAAACCACTGAGCCATCTCACCAGCCCCAAATGTACATTTAAAATATTTTATTTGGGCTGGAGAGATTGCTTAGTGGTTAAGGCACCTGCCTCCTAAGCCTAAGAACACTGGTTCCAATCTCCAGGTCCCATGTTTAGCCAGATGCAAAGTGACTCAAGGGTGCAATGCCGCACTTGACCACAAGGGGGCACACATCTAGATTTTGTTCGCAGCAGCTGAGACACTGCTGGCGCGCCCATCTCTGTCTTCCTCTCCCTCTCTCTCTCTCTCTCTCTCTGTGTCTCTCTCCAACAAAATAATAAAAAATAAAAGTTTTAAAATATTTTATTCATTCATTCATTCATTCATTTGAGAGAGAGAAAGAGGCAGATAGAGAGAAAGAGAGAATGGGCACTTCAGAGCCTCTAGCCATTGCAAACAAACTCTAGACGCATGCACCCTTTGTGCATCTGGCTAACGTGGGTCCTGGGGAATCGAACTGGGATCCTTAGGCTTCGCAGGCAAACACCTTAACCACTAATCCATTTCCCCAGCCCCACCCCCAAATGTACATTTAAATGTTTACATAAAATGAAAAATATAGAGACTGGGGAGATGGTTTGGTAGATAAAGATACTTGTTTGCCAAGTCTGCCAGCACAGGTTTTAATTCCCAGCCACCCACATAAAGCTGAATGGGCATTCGTTTGCAGCAAAAGACCCTGCCTACATACATACACACACACACACACACACACAGACAAAAGGCAACTTGTGTTTGGTTGCTTTTTTTTTTTTTTGGCTTCTCAAGGTACGGTCTCACTCTAGCCCAGGCTGAGACTTGGAGTTCACTATGTAGTCTCAGGGTGGCCTCGAACTCACAGTGATCCTCCTTCCTCTGCCTCCATAGTGCTGGGGTCAAAGGCATGTGCCACCACGTCCAGCTGGTTGCTGTTTGTTTGTTTGTTTGTTTGTTTGTTTGTTTGTTTGTTTGTTTTTTCTAGGTAGGGTCTCGCTCTAGTCCAGACTAACATTGAATTCACTATGTAGTCCCAGGCTGGCCTGAAACTCACAGCGATCGTCCTACCTCTGCCTCCCAAGTGCTGGGATTAAACGCGTGCGCCACCAAGACTGGCCTACATAGCTGATTTTTCAACACCAAATCTGGTTGGCATGTAGTTCAAGATTATAAAGAAAGCCTGGCATGGTGACACATGCTCTTAATTCCAGCACTGAAGAGGCTGAGGTAGGAGGGTCACTGCGAGTTCAAGGCCAGGCTGGAGAAATTGCTCAGTGGTTAAGGCATCTGTTCACA
The DNA here is from genome assembly GCA_036365145.1 of Orientallactaga sibirica. Classification (NCBI taxonomy): domain Eukaryota; kingdom Metazoa; phylum Chordata; class Mammalia; order Rodentia; family Dipodidae; genus Orientallactaga; species Orientallactaga sibirica. Next base: position 6,623,607 of record JAEOAD010000042.1, on the reverse strand, counting down.
GCAACTTGGCATTCACCCATTATCATGCTGGGGCCAGGATCCTGAGATTCCCTGTGCCTGCAGCCCCTGGCTCTGTGAGGCAGGGAAGCTAAGAAAGAGCCATTAGGGATTTTCCTGGGGCAGCATAAACACCAGAAAGATCTGTGTCTTGTCTCCCTTCCAACAATGAGATTTGTGCATTAGGCTTCCCTCTTACTCCCAGGGTCACCTGGCCATCTACAAATTAAGCCCTTCATGGGAAAACACTAAGTAACACATTACAGGTACATCTGCTGGACTGACCCAGAACTTAGATTTTTTTTTTTTTGAGAGAGAGAGAGAGAAGAGAGAGAGAGAGAGACAGAATGGGCATGCCAGTGGCCTCTCAGCCACTGTGAATAAATTCCAGGCATGTGCGTCCCCTTGTGGGCAAGTGTTGCATTGCGCCCTTGTGTCACTTTACGTCTGGCTAAACGTGGGACCTGGAGAATCGAACAGGCGTTCTTAGGCTTGGCAAGCAGGCACCTTAACCACTAAGCCATCTCTCTAGCCCCTTAAATTGTTTTTTATTTACTTTTGGTCCCTGGAGAATACAGTGGGACAGCATAACTCCCCAATTACTTTCAGTGTTTCTTCTGGGGGACACTCAACAGTAAAAGTTGGTCATGTCATCTAGTACAGTGGGCTTGGTGGAGAACATCCCCCACAATGAAATGACACTGTTCCTAACAGAAATCATTCTACAGCCTTAGGACTGTTAGCCACAAATATATTCACATACACACATTCATTTCAAGTACACTCTTTGCCAGGTGTAGTGGTACACACCTTTAATCCTAGCACTCGGGAGGCAGAGGTAGGAGGATCGCTGTGAGTTCAAGGCCATCTTGAGACTACATAGTGAATTCCAGGTCAGCCTGGGCTAGAGTGAGACCCTATCTGGAAAAAAAAAAAAACCAAGTGCACTTTTTATATAGACTCCAGACAACCATTTCCCCCTCACACATTCATTCATTCATTCATTCATTCATTCATTCAGAAGCTATGCACTTTCATTTTAAATTTCTATTCTACTTACAACTCTGGAGTCAAAACCAAACCTTGTTAGTAGGAGCATGATAGAGCAGAGAGAAGGCTGTGCACTCAGAGTGAAAAATGCTTGAACATAGGGTATTTTGTACCATTTGCCTGTACATCAGCAAAAGTTTTTAAATCAGTGAGAATTTGGACATCAAAAGTGCCATGTTTGGGCCGGGCGTGGTGGCACACTCCTGTAATCCCAGCACTCAGGAGGCAGATGTAGGAGCATCACGGTGAGTTCGAGGCCACCCTGAGACTAGTGAATTCCTGAATTCCAGGTCAGCCTGAGCTAGAATGAAACCCTACCTCAAAAAACAAAAAACAAAACAAAACAAAACAAAAGTACCATGTTAGGGCCACTTGGACCCATTGTCCAGTTTATATTGTGGCCAGGCAGAGTTGCAGAGAAAGATCAGATGAAGTTTGATGTCATCCAAGAGTCATAGAGGCTTTAAGTTCTTAAGGAGGCAGGAAAAGAGCAAAACAAGGGTGAGAGAAAAGAACGAGCGCTTAGGCTGGCTTTACACAGAATACCAATATGACCCCTTGGCCCATTAGGGTGAATGGGCCTGCACCTCCCACATGGGCAGAGGCCTATGGGTTGCAACTGTCAGCTGTTCAGCCTGTTAGTGGGCAAGATGTGCACCTGTGCTCCCGATGGAGAAAGCAGCTGGCAGTGAAAGATGAGACCTCAAGAGGTGGAGGAAGAGGAGGAGAGTGTCCTGAGATGGTGAAACTGAACCAAAAGGCACCTCTTAGGGTGCAGAAGACCAGAGAGCAAGGGACCCGAGGTGTCGACAGTGCGTCTTTCTAGAGACCTGGTGCTGGGGCCCAGAAACAGGTGAGGGGTGTAGCCTGGTGTGCCAGCACGGCTCTCACAAGGAGGGATTAACCCGAGGGCAGGCCAACCTGAGAGGGACACTTATCGAGAAGGAGGGAAGAAGAGCGAGGCTGAACTCTGGTGGGTGTGAAAGCCAGTATCAGGCAGAGATGGTCCGAAGCCATCAGAGGGTCAATGGCAACTCGGAGGTCAGGGGAAAGGAGGTCTGGCCGCCCAAGAGGACAACCGGAAGTCTCATAACCAAGTCAGGGCACCAGATGTAAGGTTTGGGAGTGACCAAGACCACACAAACCACTCTGAGGCAAAGATGAAAATCTATTGCTGAACTATACTGTCAGCCCATCTTCTTACCTTCCCATTAGGAAGGAGCAACCATGTGAGAACTCCTGGCCAGAGTTCATGGTCACGTCCCCAAGTAGCATCAAAGGAAAGGCTTTATGAAGGAGGTGCCCCTTGCCTAGCACACCTATGGAAGATTCTGGTCCTCAGCTCAGAACCAGACTCTGTTAATCCGCCCATCAAATCACAGTGGCTGCCTTGCTTGGTAGGCCTGGGAAAGCAAACACTTTCCCTCTCCCCTCACTGATGCTTGTTGACACCAGCTTGGTTCTGACTCCGTACAGAGACTGGCTCATGATGGGTTGGTGTCCTGAGAAAGCCACAATAAGATGAAAATCTCATAGGCTGAAAATGCATTTGAAACCTGATATGTTGGTATAGTCCTATCATCCCAGGCCCCAGAAGACAAAGGCAAGAGGATTTTAAAGTTCAAGGGTGGCTTGGGTACACAGCAAGAACATGTTTCAAGAGATGGAGAGATGGGTGGCCCCATGGATAAAGCACTTGCCACGCAAGCATGAGTACTTGAGTTTGAATCCCCAGATGCCACATAAAGCCAGACACGGTAGCACTAATGTCTACAATCCTAGCATGTCCCTAGGGTGAGAATGGTGGCCAAGGCAGGAGGATCACCGTTCCCGGTGATTGTGGCCAGTTAGCCTGGCAAATACAGGTATGGTGAACAAAGAGAAAACCCTGGGGTTTACCTATGACCTCCACATGTGTGTCATAGCATCCACACTCCCACACTCACATATACTCATACATATACATACATATCATATGCACACACAGCTCAAAAAATAGGATTGAGAGATAGCTCAGTCAGTAAAGTGTGCTTGTCTTCTAAGCATGAGGACCTGAGTTTGATCCCTGAAACCCACATAAAAAATGCCTGCCATGATGGTGTGTGCTGCTAATCCCAATTCTGAGAGGTGGAGACAGACAGCAGGATGCCTGGGGCTACTGGCCAGCCAGTTTAGCCTAACTGGAGAGCTATAGCCCAATAGGAGACTCTGTCTCAAAAAAAATAAATAAATAAAAGAAAAAGAAAAGAAAAAAAAAAGAAATGTGGTTCAGCACCTTGAACTTGGTGCCAGAGCTAATCTCTTCCTGAGACAGCCCCTAGCCCTAACCAACCAGCTGGCCCTCTGGTTCATCTGGGCCAAAAGACAGCCCACCACCCCAAGGTTATAAATACCTTTGCAAGAGGAGGGCAGACTCTCTGATCACTTAGGAACTTTTTTCCCTCGGCTGGGCCTAGGCTGGTTCGGCCCAGGCTCAGGCCCAGCTCGGACGGCTCCCTAGCCCTTACTCTCTGCATGGGTTCTTTATCCCCTCCAACTCCCCTCATGGAGGGAGTTCCTTGAACTTTCTTTTCTCTTTTCTTTCCATGCTTTTTCCCCCAGATCCTCATCTGGTCACAGGGACTCGGGCTCCATGTGGTGTACTTCTCTTCTCCCCACTTTATCCCCCCTGACCTCCCAGCCTTCCCTTTTCCACAATCCTTTGTAAAATCTAAATAAAATGTGGTATTTTAAAAATAAAATAAAAAACCCAGACGTGGTGGGGCACACTTTAAATCCCAGCACTTGGGAGGCAGAGGTAGGAGGATTGCCTTGAGTTCAAGGCCACCCTGAGACTACATAGTGAATTCCAGGTCAGCCTGAGTTAAAGTGAGACCCTACCTCAAAAAACCAAAATAATGTGCTGGAGAGATGGCTTAGGGGTTAAGGTGCCTGCCTCCTAAGCCTAAGAACACTGGTTCCAATCTCCAGCAGTTCTAATCTCCAGGTCCCACGTTTAGCCAGATGCAAAGTGATGCAAGGGTGCAATGCCACACTTGACCACAAGGGGCGCACACATCTGGATTTTGTTCTCAGCAGCTGAGACACTGCTGGCACGCCCATCTCTGTCTTCCTCTTCCTCTCCCTCTCTCTGTCTGTCTCTCTCTGTGTCTCTCTCCAAAAAAATAATTAAAAAATAATAAAAATAATAATAAAAAGTATTTTAAAAAACCAAAATAATAATAATAAAATAAATGAGGGACTGGAGAGATGGCTTAGTGTTTAAGACACCTGCCTTCAAAACGAAAAGATCCAGGTTTCATTCCCCACGACCCACGTAAGTCAGATGCACAAGGTGGGGCACCCATTCTTTCTTTGTCTCTATCTACACCTTTCTTTTTCTTAAATAAATATATATATTTAGAAAAAAAAAAAAAGAAAGAAATGTGGATGACATTCCTGAAGAATAACACCAGTTTATCCTTTGACCTCCATGTGTGTGTTCACATGCGTGCACACACATTCATGTGAACCTCCCATACACACGAATACGCACATACACATATGCACATAAGAAAGAAAGAGAAAATGCATTTAAGGGGCTGGAGAGATGGCTCAGCTTGTCTTCAGAAAATGCATTTAATATACCTGACTCACAGCCCAGCCTATCTTTAAAAAAAATTTTTTTTCACTTTTCTTTATTTGAGAGAGAGAGAGAGAATGGGTACGCCAGGGTCTCCAACCACTGCAAATGAACTCCAGATGCATGCATCCCTTGTGCATATGGCTTACATGGGTCCTGGGGAATCAAAACAGTCCTTTGGCTTTGCAGGCAAGCGCCTTAACCATTAAGCCGTATCTCCAGACCCTATTTTTTTTCCTTTTTTAAAATTTTTTTAAAGATTTTATTTATTTATTTATTTATTTATTTATTTATTTATTTATTTATTTATCTGGAACAGAGAGAGGGAAAGAGAGAGAGAGAAAGAAAGAGAGAGAGAATGGGCGCGCCAGGGCCTCTAGCCACTGCAAACAAACTCCAGACGCGTGCGCCCCCTTGTGCATCTGGCTTATGTGAGACCTGGAGAATCGAACCAGGGTCCTTAGGCTTTGCAGAGAAACACCTTACCGCTAAGCCATCTCTCCAGCCCCCTATCTTTTTAAAATATATATTTTTATTTATTTCCAAAGAGAGAGAAAGAGAATGAATAGGCGCACCAAGGCCTGGGGCCACTGCAAATTCCATGCACCATCTGGCTGTTATGTAGGTACTGGGGAATTGAACCCAGATTGTTAGGCTTTGCAGGCAAGCACCTTAGCTGCCAAGCCATCTCTCTAGCCTGCAGCTCAGCCAATCTTAAACATATCCAGAGCACTTAATTAGCCCATCGGCAAGATTGCCTAACACATGCCTATTTTATAATGAAGTGTTGACTACATCATGTAATTTACTGAACGCTCTCCTGAGAGTGGAAACTGCGAGGTTGTGTGGATATGCCTTCTCCACACTGTAAGGATGAAGAACTGTAAGCCGAACCATTGTAAGGCGAGCGCTGTCTGTATTGATTTTCTGTTTGCTGCACAGCACGTTACAAAATCAACAGTTGAAGACCCAAGCATTTACTATTTCCACACAGTAGTTTAGCTGACACCCATGTGGGTGTCACCATAAGATAGCTGGGGCTGCTGTCATACCACTTCCTGGGAGCTTCGTCACTGCCCTCTCCACAGGCTTCCTGAGCATCCGATTCATGCCTGGTGGCTGCTTTGCACAGAGTAAAAGGGAACAAGACAGAAGCCCTTGCATGCCGGAGCCCTGCAGCCCATGCATGCCTTCTACACACCTCACAGTTGGAGGTGTTGGGGGCAGGGAGTTGAGCCACATATTGCGTGTGGACTCACCAAAGCATCTGTGGATATATTTTGGACCTATCACAGTTCTTTCAGCTACAGGCTCAGAAACTCAACTTCCAAAGAAAGGTGCTTATGAGCCAGGCGTGGTGGCGCACGCCTTTGATCCCAGCACTCGGGAGGCAGAGGTAGAAGGATCGCAGAGAGTTCGAGGCCACCCTGAGACTACATAGTGAATTCCAGGTCAGCCTGGGCCAGAATGAGACCCTACCTCAAAAACAAAAAACAAAAAAGAGAGGTGTTTATGGCTCAGAGCACCTAACCAGGAGAAAGATGAAGTTGGCTTTTTGGAACTATTACCAGGGACCTTGAGGGCTGTCTCGCTGTCTGCCTGTCTCTCTCTCTCTCTCTCTCTCTCTCTCTCTCTCTCTCTCTCTCTCACACACACACACACACACACACACACACACACACAAGAGAGACTCTTCTCTTGCCTTGAAACCACAGGTCCACAGCCTCTTGACCAGCATAGAGGCTCGTTCTCAGTAGGAACTCCTGGCTGCTGGCCGACTATGCTAGGCCAGGGTTGGACTCTGATTGGAGCAATCCAGAGCTGAGGCTCTGTGGTTGGCTGGTTTTGAGTCACATGTCAATCATCTGTCCCATGGGTCTGGGAGGCTGGAGGCTGGTGGGGGTGAAGGAAGAGATGCCCAGGCTGTTGCCAGGTCAGAACTGGGCAGCTATCCCAATTATGTGTGCAACTGTTGCCTTGCAAAACTGGGCAGCTATCCCAACTGTTGCCTTGGCTGAATTTATGAGCCAAAGGTCACAGTTGCCCTATTTTTGGATTAGAAGGAAAAAGCCACTGTTTTGAACTTGCAAAATGGTAACTTTCCACAGGAACAACCTCCCTGGTAGATCTGTGTAAAGATTTAAACCCCTGTACTTAAACTTCAGAAGGCCACCACCTCCCACTTTGAAGACAGAAGCAGTCACAGATATGGCAAAAATATTTATGTGACTTTTTTTCCCTTCCTACGTGGAAGAACAAGGCTCGCGACAGACAGTAAGGTTAAGGGGAAGCAGTAAGGCTCACAGCTGGAGATCCAGGGCATGTCTGCCTTGTGGCAGAAAACTCCATGTGGAAGTATAACGCTCTTCCCTCCCTCTGACCAAAGTCTGCCAATGGGAAAGTCTGGCGCTCACATGTGGGTTCATTGCCAAAGAGCTTCTGAGATGCACGGAGCTATTCTTGGGAGCAGAATGTCTCGTGGGTACAGTGAGAGGAGACTTCAGGCATGCTGACTTCATCCACCCAGTTTGTAGAGCTGGTGTGCAGTCTTCCTGGCCCTGTGAGCAGACAGCCAAGTGGACCTGAGTTTTGTTGTGACCTGTACTTTTTTGTTGTTGTTGTTGTTAATTGAGATAGGGTCTTACTCTAGCCCAGGCTGACCTGGAATTCACTATGTAGTCTCAGGGTGGCCTTGAACTCATGATGATCCTCCTACCTCTGCCTCCAAAGTGCTGGGATTAAAGGCATGTGCTACCACGCCCAGCTTTGATGTGACCTATACTTTTATTAAAATATTCCAACGCACTCGCCTTTAGTCCCAGCAGAAGTAGGAGGATCACAATGAGTTCAAGGCCACCGTGAAACTACATAGTGAATTCCAGGTCAGCCTGGGCTAGAATGGGATCCTCTGGGGGGGGGGGCGATCCTGCAAGGCCAGAGAGATGGCTTAGCGATTAAGGCGCTTGCCTGCAAAGCCAAAGGGCCTAGGTTTGATTCCGTACCCATATAAAGCCAGATGCACAAGGTGGCGCATGCATCTGGAGTTCATTTGCAGTAGCTAGAGGCCCTGGCATGCGCTCTCTCTCTGTCTCTGTCTCTCTCTCTCTCTCTCTCTCTCTCTCTCTCAAATAAATAAATCCTGCAGCTTCTGCTTGACTTCTGTCTGATGTTTAATACTTAACTACCATGCATATTTTAAATAACCACTGCACTAATCCAGAGTACATGTAGAAGCATTTTCTGGGGCTGTTCCGGAAAGAACGCAGACTTGGTATCTATTTGCCTGGGTGCAAATTCCAGCTCTGACTTCAGTGAAAGAAGGAACAGGCCCAAGAGGGTCGGCTTCTCATTCAAGGGCACACAGCCAGTAAGAGTGACCATGAATCCTGACCTCTAGACACAGGGTCCCCACAGTATATGAAGAATCCTCAGGCACTTGTGCATTAGGAAGATGGCTCAGCAGTTAAAAGCGATTGCTTGCAAAGCCTATTGGTCCAAGTTCAATTCCCCAGTACCTACATAAAGCCAGATGCACAAAGTGGTGCATGCATCAGGAGTTTGATTGCAGCAGCTAGAGGTCTTATTCTCTTTCTCACTCTCTTTCCAAACCAATAAAAATACTTTAAAAAAAAAAAAAAGCTGGGTGTGGCCTATGCCTTTAACCTCAGCACTTGGGAGGCAGAGGTAGGAGGATCACCATGAGTTTGAGACCAGCCTGGGACTACAGAGTGAGATCCAGGTCAACCTTGGCTAGAGTGAACCTTACCTCAAAAACAAACAAACAAACAAAAAAAAGAAGAATCCTCAGGCACTCTCGAGAGAGATGAAGACAAAGAATAGTTGCCGCAAGAGGCGAGGCTGGGAGAGATGGCAGAAAATTCCAGCAGCTTCTCAGCCTGAATGGTGCCTCTAAGGAGCAAGGCCCAGGGCTGATCCCTGATCCCAGTTCTGAGCCCTAATCCTTAAAATGAGTCCTGATCTCTATGCTAAACCTTGATCATCTGGCTAATCCCAGATCTGAAGCCTGATCCTAGGTTTGAACCCTGATCTCTGGACTGAGCCAATGCTCATCTCTGAACCTCAGGCTGACTAAGCCCTGCTGTCACTGCAGACCTGTCATGGAAGAATCATGCAAGGACAAATTCTGTGTGGAGTGAGGCTGGCTGTCTTGAATCTCCCCCTTCTGAATCATCTCTAACAGCAACTGGCCCAGGGTTAGGACTCCTGTTGTGACCATCAGCTGTTAACCTGTGACCAAAAGTCCAGCCTTCCTCACCCACTAATCTCTAAATGCTTCCACTTTCAAAGTTGAACAATTCTAACTCCCAATCAACTGGAAGCCCAGCCTTCCTCTTGGGGTTCTCCCCTTATGGTTAGGGCAGCAGCCTTTTGAAGCCACTACAAACCAGAATATAAAAAATATAGGGCTGGAGAGATGGCTTAGCAGTTAAACACTTGCCTGTGAAGCCTAAGGACCCTGGTTCAAGGCTTGATTCTCCAGGACCCACGTAAGCCAGATGCCCAAGGGGGCACACACATCTGGAGTTCGTGCTGGAGTTGTGCTGGCAAGAGTCCCTGGCACACCTATTCTTCTTATTTTTTTTCTCTTTGCTTGCAAGTAAAGAAACATTGTGTGTGTGTGTGTGTGTGTGTGTGTGTGTGTGTGTGTGTGTGTGAGAGAGAGAGAGAGAGTTGGGCAGAAGTACCCTGTGAGGGTAGATAATACTGTGCCCAGAAACCATAAATTGTTTTTTATTTATTTATTTGAGAGAAACAGAATGTGCATACCAGGGCCTCCAGCCGCTGCAAACAAACTCCAGACACAAGCGCCACCCTGTGCATCTGGCTTACATGGGTCCTGGGGAATTGAACCAAGGTCCTTTGGCTTTGCAGGCAAATGCCTTAATCACTAAGCCATCTCTCCAGCCCAAGCCATAGATTATCACAAGAAATATTCAGTGCCAGGTGCAGAATACTTTTCAGTGAGTTATTGGTCAGGGAGGCTCCTGATGCCTACAAAACACTATAGGCTATCCCAGCACTTGGGAGGCAGAGGTGGGAGGATCACTGAGAGTTCAAGGCCACCCCAAGACTACATAGTGAATTCCAGGTGAGCCTGAGCTAGAGTGAGACCCTACCTCAGAAAACCAAAAAAAGAAAAAAAATTGATTCTCCAGGACCCATGTAAGCCAGGTGCACAAGGTGGCGCATGCATCTGGAGTTCGTTTGCAATGGCTGGAAGCCCTGGTGCGCCCATTCTCTCCCTCTCCTCTCTCTCTCTCTCTCTCTCTATCTCTCTCTCTGCCTCTTTCTCTCAAATAAATAAGTGAATAAATAAAATATATTTAAAAAATAAAGACAGCCTCAAAATAATAAAATATAATATAAAATAAAATAAGGCACCATATGTTTGGTGTGCAGGACACTTAGAAATCCAGTTGGAGCTGAGCTGGAAGCTTCCTCACTGTTGACTAGCTGTCAGGATACTAGAAAGAGCTATTCAACCTGTTGGGGAGAAAAGTCATCAACAACCCTAACTAGCAGTGGATCCTCCAAGTTTAACAGCTGGTCAGCCAGGCAAATGTGCCAACTGGTGCAATGGTGACATATCTGTTAAGGGAGAAACCATCTGCTCCTTGATTGGATTTGAGGACCACTCTGTTAAAGAGAATTCATACCTGGTACTGAAAACCTACTTAAAAGCTTTTGTCTGGTAGTTCATAAGCCTAGGGGAGAAACTTCTACTGTTGTCTGGTTATATTATGCCCACCAAACTGCACTCCAATTTTTTTTTTTTTTTTTGGAGAGAGTCAGAGAGAGAGAAAGAGAGAGAGACAGAGAATGGGCATGCCAGAAGCCTCTCAGCTGCTGTGAATGAACTCCAGATGCATGCTCCCCCTTGTGGACAAGTGTGGCATTGCACCCTTGCATCACTTTGTGTCTGGCTAAATGTGGGACCTGGAGAATCCAATGGGCATTCTTAGGCTTAACAGGCAGGTGCCTTAACCACTAAGCCATCTCTCCAGCCCTGCTCTCTAAATTTTAATGCCCATATATTAATGCTCTCACTTTCTCTTTTCAGATGGAGGTGACCACTATGGAGACTCAAAACTCATCAAAGTGACAGTGGTGTGTTCAGCATTGAGATATCTCTGTCATGCCTTCCAAGCTCAGGGACCTTGGTGGAAAGAATGCAATAGCCAAGCCAGGCGAGGTGGCACACACCTTTAATCCCAGCACTCAGGAGGCAGAGGTAGGAGGATCACTGTGAGTTTGAGGCCACCCTGAGACTACATAGTGAATTCTAGGTCAGCCTGGGCCAGAATGAGACCCTACCTTAAAAAAAAAAAAAAAAAAATGCAAGAGCCAAAGGAAGGAAAGGAGAGCACAGTGGCAGTGGAACTCATGACCTCACAGTGACTGAGGTCACCCGCACAAGTCCTGCATAATAGGAGGGGAAAATGACAGCATCAAAATAGAAAAGGGCCATGTGTGGTGGCACACACCTTTAATCCCTGCACTTGGGAGGCAGAGGTAGGGGGACTGTTGTGAGTCTGAGGCCACCCTGAGACTACCTAGTGAATTCCAGGTCAGCCTGAGCTAGAATGAGGCTATACTTTGAAAAAAAAGAAGGAGGAGGAGGAAGAGGAGGAGAAGGGGAGGAGGAGGAGGAGGAAGAAAAAGAAGAAGAAGAACAACAACAACAACCAGTTGGAAAGAAAGAATTCAGTGGAGAAAGGATTCAAGATGAGGAGAAGGGAGAATGGTGGGAGGAAATTATGATCATGGCATATTGCATGTATGTACAGAAGTTGTCAATAAAAATTTTAGAGAATATATAAAACATAGCTCAAGAGGCTGGAAAGATTGCTCAGTGGTTAAGGTGCTTGCCTGCAAAATCTAACAACCTGAGTTCAATTTCCACATGAAGCCAGATGCACAAAGTGGTGCATACATCTGGAGTTCATTTGCAGTAGCTTGAGGCCCTAAAACACTCTCTCTGTCTCCCTCCCTCTCTCTCTCTCTCTCTCTCCTTGCAAATAAATAAAAATACTTAAAAAACACAGCATAGCTCAAGTCCCCCATCCATAACAGATACAATCACTGGTACTAGAGCCAGAGATTCTTGGTTTAAAGTCTAATGTGGCCTTCCTCCAATAGTATGACTTTGGGCAGGTTACTTCTCCTCTCTGGGCCTGTGTCCTCATGTCTAAGACAAGGGTGGCAATACTAGCACACTGCTAGTAAGAGATCGATGTGCAGTGCTTGGACCACTGCCTAGAGGAAGCTCACACCCCTCCATCCCAGATAGTATCAGGCAGCCCTAGCCTTACTACTAGCATCACCTCTTGAGCTACAGGGGCTCCCAGCTATGCCCCAGCCTGGCTTTCTGGTCATCCCCACACCTTACCGCACATCATGCCAGCCTCAGCTGCCCAAATGGTGACCCTGACCTTCTCCCTAGCCACAGGAAACCTCTCCATCAGCCTTTTTAGGGTCACAGAGCCCTGGTATGTGGAAGTGTCCAGTTACAGGAAACTTTGAAAGGACATTTCTTTCCTGGCTGCCCTGGGACCTGCATAGTACAGGACCATTCCCCTCCCTTCTAGCACTCTGTGGCATCCATGGCCACTGTCTTGAATGTCCAGCAGGTCACCAGATCCTGTGTGACCCACTGGTCAGCACATCAGAACCATTCCAGTACATCCCAGGGTGCCTGAGTACACTCTGAGCCTTTGTCCAGGCCTGGACAAGAGCTGGATGAACCCTCTTGTTTGCTTAGGACACAAGGAACAGGAGGCCCTGGGGTGGCCCCTGGGGCCATCTCAGCAGGAGTATAGAGAGTTCCTAGGCAGAGAGAGCCAGAGGCCTCACTGGGGTAGCGGGCTGTATACCACATTCCTCTGAGAGGATCAACAGCAGCTTCTTGGAAACTTCCTACCCAAGAAGGGTCAATGTCACTCCAGCAACCAAAACTGCCAACCAGTCCCCCAGATCCAAGGCACCCAGAAACCCTCCTCATGGACCCTTGCTGGGCATCTCAGGACCTTTAGCCTGGGAGTAGAGGACAGATTGGTGGCCCAGTTCTCCACTTGTGCACAAACATGGGAGGCCAGTCCCCTCCCTGGGTCTCAATTTCTCTATCTTTGGCTCTTGTCTTAGGTGGTATCTGAGTTTTCATAGGGTAATATTCCTAAAAGTCTTCTTTATTTAAATATAAGTATAAATATAAATATAAATATAAATATAAATATAAATATAAATATAAATATAAATATAAATATATATTGGGCCGAGTGTGGTGATGCACACCTTTAATCCCAGCACTCGGGAGGCAAAGGTAGGAGGACCGCTGTGAGTTCAAGGCCAGCTTGAGACTACAGAGTGAATTCCAGATCAGCCTGGGCTAGAGTGAGATCCTACTTCGAAAAACAAAAAACAATATATATATATTAGGCTGGAGATGATGACTTAGTGGTTAAGGTGTTTGCCTACAAACCAAAGAACCCTGGTTCAATTCCCCAGGACCCATGTAAGCCAAGGAGGTGCATGCATCTGGAGTTGGTTCACAATGGCTGGAGGCCCTGGCATGCCCATTCTCTCTCTCTCTCTATCTCTCTCTCTCTCTCCCTCCATCCCTCATTCTCTCTCAAAGAAATAAGTAAAATATATTTATAAAAAATATTTATTCAAATCCCAGCACTTGGGAAGCAGAGGTAGGAGGATCGACATGAGTTCAAGGCCACCCTGAGAATACAGAGTGAATTCCAGGTTAGCCTAGGCTGGAGTGAGACCCTACCTCTTAAGAAAAAAAAAATACATATTTGAGATATCTGAGTTTACTAATCCTAATTTACTGGTTAAATGCTAAAATGATCATTTTAAGTTTTTCCAAGGTAGGGGCTCACTGTTTCTCAGGCTGACCTGGATCTTACCCTTTAGTCCCACACTGGCTTCAAACCCACAGCAATCCTCCGACCTTTGTTTCCTGTGTTGGGATTAAAAGTGTGCGCCACCATGCCTAGCTTACAATAATCTTGTTTTAAAAACTCATTCAGGGCTGGAGAGATGGCTTAGCGGTTAAGGCGCCTGCCTCCTAAGCCTAAGGACGCTGGTTCCAATCTCCAGGTCCCACGTTTAGCCAGATGCAAAGTGACGCAAGGGCACAATACCGCACTTGACCACAAGGGGGCGCACGCATCTGGATTTCGTTCACAGCAGCTGAGACTGATGGTGCGCCCATCTCTGTCTTCCTCTCCCTCTCTGTCTGTCTGTCTCTGTGTCTCTCTCCAAAAATAAATAAAATAATTTAAAAATTAAAAAAAAAACTCATTCAGTATGTTTGATGGTGTTTCCACATATCAATAATGTGTATATGCATTTATTGTAGTGCCTTAAAGTATTTTGAATACAATATTTTGCTAATGGTTAAAGTAACTGCTATGGAATACTGTTTGTTAAAAGGATCTGTGAAGTAATTTATACTTATTATAAAATAGTAACATGTGGAAAAAAAATCCAGATGTGATGACACACACCTTTAGTCTCAGCAGTAGGGAGGCCGAGGTGGGAGGATCACAGTGAGTGTGAGGCCAGTCTATAGAGTGAGTTCCAGGTCAGCCTGGTCTACAGTGAGATCCTGCCTCGAAAAGAAAAGAAAAGAAAAGAAAAGAAAAGAAAGGAAAGGAAAGGAAAGGAAAGGAAAGGAAAGGAAAGGAAAGGAAGAGAAGAGAAGAGAAGAGAAGAGAAGAGAAGAGAAGAGAAGAGAAGAGAAGAGAAGAGAAGAGAAGAGAAGAAAAGAAGAAAAGGGCTGGAGAGATGTCACTGATTTTTTTCCCCAAGTTTCCAGGTTAGCTCCTTCTAGCGTGACACCCTCAGTTGGAACCTAGAGACCTCTGGTCCCAAAGGTCTCCTCTACTAGCAGCTTCAGGTCTGATGCTATTGCAAGGCAGCCTAGCTGCCAACCCTGCAGAGCAGCCCATTCCCCCAGCACTAAGAACAGCTTTCCTGACATTTTTTTAATGATTATTATTATTTTTTGTTTTGTTTTGTTTTGTTTTTCAAGGTAAGGTCTCACCATAGCCCAGGCTAACCTGGAATTCACTATGTAGTCTCAGGGTGGCCTCGAACTCATGGAGATCCTCCTACCTCTGCCTTCTAAGTACTGGGATTAAAAGCGTGTGCCACTACACCTGGTTTTTCTATTATTTTTTAAACACCTTAAATGTTTTTAGATATTTTATTTGTTTGTTTGAGAAAGAGAAGGAAAGAGGCACAGAGAGAGAGAGAGAGGATGGGTCCACCATGGCCTCTAGCCACTGCAAACAAACTCCAGATGTAATCACCACCTTGTGCATCTGGCTTATGTGGGTACTGGGGAATTGAACATGGGTCCTTAGGCATTGCAGGCAAACACTTTAACCACTAAACCACCTCTCCAGTTCTGCCATTGTTTTTATTGTTTATTTGGTTTGGTTTGGTTTTTTTTACTTTATTTTTATTTGAGACAGAGAGAAAGAGAGAATGGGCACACCAGGGCCTCTAGCCACTGCAAACGAACTCCAGACACATGTGCCACCTTGTGCATCTGGCTTACATGGGACCTGGAGAATCGAACCTGAGTCCTTAGGCTTTGCAGCCTTAACAGCTAAGCCATCTCTCCAGCCTCCCCCCCCCCCGCCACCATTGTTTTTATTGGCCCCAGATAGAGTGCAAGCAGACTCATATCTTGAGACGAGCAGAGATGGGCCGGTTCACATGCTCAGGGGAGGCCAGGAAGGCCTTGATCTTGGGCCGGGCACTGAGGCGTGCCACATAGGCTGAAAGCAGGGGAAAGGCATCCAGGCAGCCAGGCATCAGGACCTGATGATTCAACAACACATCCAGCAGGCGGTAGTCAGCGAAGGAGATCTGTAGGGCAGAGGGGTGTGAGGGCGCTTGAGCCACTGTGGTAGGGAGAGAAGCTGAGCCTACCACCGGCTGTTCCCTGTCTCTGCTCAGAGGAACTAGCCTGCTCTCAGTTTGTTTCCCCTTCTGAGAGAAGGATTGACAGTAAATAGGCAGGGAGGGATCAACTCAGTACTCACCTGGTCACCCACGATGAAAGCCTGGCCACCCTGGTTCTGGGCCAATAGGGTTTCAAAAGGTTTCAGGTGCCCTGGGAACTCTTGAAGGTACTGGGCCTTTGCCTCCTCCTGTGGGCAGGAGTGACCCCAGGTGAGGATGTGCAGCCAGACCAACCAAAGTGACTTCCCTCCCCAATCACCTGCTTGTCACGGCCAGCCTAGGGCCTCATACTCACAGAGTTACGGAGAAACTGCTGGCCAAGGTGCCTGATGAGGTCCTCCAGCCCGTCATTCACCATGTCCACCAGTGCTGCCTCTTGATGGTTCTTGCCATATAGCCCTGGTCCAGCGGCCACACAGTGAACTCAGGTTCTATTTTCTCCCCACAAAGCCCACACAGGCCTCAGCCCAGGCCAGCAGAACCCTGTCCTCCTGTCTTGCTTGGAGTCTTCCCAGACCACCTCAGCTCCCACCTTCACTGGGGAGGGGTTGACAGGTCCCCAAAGCTATACGCAGCTGAAGCCCATGCCTGTCATCTGAGCCACACCAGTCCTTTGGGTGAGTCAGCACCAGGGAAGACCCAAGGCTCTGTGGTGTGCCTTCCCAGGCCTGGGGCTAGCTGGTTGAGGCCTAGATGGACTTGGACATGAAGGATGGTGTCCCTGTGCTTCATGGGACAGCATGGGACAGAAGATGGCAGGCTCTAGTCCCAGGTCTCTGCTCCTTGGGTTGGGCCTGGGCTGTTCCCATCACTCCTCCACCCTCGGGTTGCTACACCCTCTTGGGACTCTGGGTATTCCTTCCCTATCTGGCCCAAAGGGAACAGCCCCATGCCTAAGCCACCTTCTTCCCATCCCTGAAATAAGGGCCGCTCACTGGGAGTGTGGAGTTTCTTTTCTCTTTTTTCTGTCTTTCTTTCTTTCTTTTTTTTTTAATGTTAGAGAGTGATAGAGAAAGAATTGATGTGTCAGGGTCTCCAGCCACTGCAATCAAACTCCAGATGTGTGCACCCCCCCCCCGCCTTGGGCACATGTGTGAGCTTGCATGCTTGCATCACTTTGTGCATCTGGCTTACGTGGGACCTGGAGAGTTGAACATTGGTCCTTAGGTTTCGTAGGCAAGAGCCTTAACTGCTAAGCCATCTCTCCAGCCCCGCTTTTTTTTTTTTTTTTTTTTTTTTTTTTTATGAGAGCAAGAGAGAGAGAAAGAGAGAAAATTGGCATGCCAGGGCCTCCAGCCACTGTAATCAAACTCCAGATGCATGCACCACCTTGTGGCTTACATGGGATCTGGGGAGTCAAACATGGATCCTTAGGCTTCACAGGCAAACACCTTAACCATTAAGCCATCTCTCCAGCCCTGAGTGTGGACTTTCTAGTCTCAGGTGTAGCCAGAGTGAAAGAAACAGGCAGTGTGGTCTTCTGGGAAGCCCCTAGCTCACTGCACTGTCACACTCAAGGGTTGGTGGTCTCCTCTGAGCTGTCAAGCAAGAAAATAGCACAAGCCTATTGGAACTGCAGAGCCCCAGCTGGAAGCCCAGCAATGCACCCCATAGCCTTTTGGAGTCTGGACCTTGCACCTTTCTCTGGGGTAGCCAGCCTGCTCTCCAGCCAGGTGGCACATTGGTGACTATAAGTGCAGCAATTCAACTCAAGACCAAGGACATCTTGCCAGGCATCTCTCAAGCAGTTTTCTGAGCTGGACCTTGGAGGCTTCAGGACTCACCAAAGGAACGGCCCAGGTGGCGCAGGATAGTGTTCGACTGGTACAGGGTGAGGTCTCCATCCTGGAACTTGGGAAGCTGCCCAAAGAGCTAGAGGGACACACTCTATAAGGGGCACTGAGCCTGGCTGCCTGCCTCCCCACCCTAGTGCAACTCCCTAAAGCCCAACCTCATCCCCACTCACACAGGAAGCCTTGAGTGGACCCTGACCCCAGGCCTCCAAAGTCACCACCTCCTCCTTCCAACTCTGCCCCTGGTCAGCCAGCAGCATGCGCATGGCCTCACAGCGCCCTGGATGGGGGTGTTGGGTGGGGACAGGGCAGGAATGTGAGGTCTAGCTTCGAAAAACCTGGGAGAAGACCGTGGGTGGGGTGTGGACTCGAGGCCTCTTGGGGAGGAGAGGGAAATGAAGGCCACGTCCCAATAGTGCTTTGGAGAGAGGGACAGGGAAGAATCGTTTCTCCCCCCCCCCCCCGCCCCAACCCCGCCCACCCCATGTCCCAGGAAAGGAACAGCTTCAGTCCGGCAGCCCCGGCCCCGCCCCCACAGCCCTAGCCCTGCCCACTCCAGCAGGCTGGTGGCTGGGCTGTCCAGTGGGCTCTCTCCAGCCTGGGCCCATCTCCTGAAAAAGCTGGGATCGCACCTCGGGAGGGAAAGTAGACGATGGTGTAGGGCGGCACTAGGAGAGAAGACAGAGCGCACGATGGAGGAGGCCGGGCAGCACGCGCCGGCAGAGAAGCCCCGCCCCACGGACATGGCGGTACTCACTGTTGCACGGTGCAGAGCAAACACAGCTGGACAAAAGGAGGCCAACAGGGACTTTATAGTCACCTCTCCGCTCCGCCCTTCATGCGTCCCACCTAGCCTCAGGAAAAATGCCAAGTCATGCACCCCGCGTGCCAGGTCTTTGGGCAAAGGTCAGGTGTGGTGGAGGCAGGATGGGGCAGGCCCTCTGTGTAACCTAAGCTGGGCACAGTGTCTTCACGACAGTCTCACACTTTAACATGTGTGCACCCACCCAAACCACACAGCTAGCTGCCCATGGCCACAGGGGCCTTGCACATTGCTAGGTCCCCAGTGCCAGTTACCAGTAGGTGCGCCATCAATGCTTGTACAACAGTAAGCACACCCACTCACACTTCCTTGTCTCCTAGGCCCCAGGAAGATTGCTGAGGTTTTACAACCCCAAGACTGATATCTGTTCTCATTTGACAGAAGAGGAAACTGAAACTAGTGAGGTGAAGTGTCATGCCTCTGACCACACAGCTAGGATTTAATCTGGCTTTTTCTTCTTTGAAGCCTCTGTGACATAAAAATTATCACCAAAGCTGGGCATAATGTTGCATGCCTATAATCTCAGCACTTGGGAGACTGAGGAAGGGGGTTTGGAAATTTGAGGTCAGCCTGGATGACACAGTGTTGCAATTTTTTTCATGTAATTTATTAACTTTTTCAAGTTTCATTAAACTTAGAACAAATTACAGGAAAGAATTTAGTATTTTATTTTATTTGTTTGAGAGAGAGAGAGGCAGAGAGACAGAGAGAATGGGCACACCAGGGCCTCTAGCCACTGCAAAAGAACTCCAGATTCTTGTGTCACCTTCTGTGTCTGACTTACAAGGGCACTGGGGAATCTAACCTGGGTCCTTAGGCTTTGCAGGCAAGCGCCTTAACCACTAAGCCATCTCTCCAGGCCCACAATTTTTTGTTTAACTATTGAGCTGAAGACAATTGAAACACAGCTAATGACAGAAAGTCTGCCTCTTCTTGCCTTTCTGTTTAAAGGCAGGAAATAAATTCTTTTTAAAAGATATGCATTTGTTTATTAGAAAGAGAGAGAATGGGTGTGCCAGAGCCTCACTGCAAACAAACTCCAGATGCATGAGCCACTTTGTGCATCTGGCTTTATGTAGGTACTAGGGAATCGAACCTGGACCATCAGGCTTTGCCAAGCAAGTGCCTTTAACCACTGAGTCATCTTTCCAGCCCCAGAAACAAATTCTTTCTTGGAGACATCTCTAGACTGATCAGCCCAGAGGACTCTGCACATAAACCCAACTTCATTACATTTCCTGCCATGTATTTACCCTACCAGATCCCCCCACCCTGGAATGCCCACGTGACTTTTATTTGTCTGTCACTGTCCTACACATCTGCTGTTCTGCAGTACCCACGTGAAAAATGCCCTGTGAGTGGAGTCTAAACCACTGCCTGTAGTTTGAGTTGTTCCATTGGGACACTTCTCAGTTTTCGTGTGTTGCAAGGGTCCCTCCTCACTAAGAACTCAGAGGGGGTTGAGGAAAGTTTTTACAAGTCTCCCTAAAAGACTCTGAAAACTACTTCCTGAGTCTGTACACTCTTCCCATGCAGGCTGGACTTGGGCACACAAGGGCATGCAAAGAAGCTCACACTGGAGTGGCAATGTCTACTGGGACTGCAAGGGCATGGTCAGCCTTCCTACAGGCCCTGGCACCCCAGTTCAGTTCTCCTCCTGGAGGCCCTTTGCCTGGATGCTCTTGGTAAGTGTGGTGCTTTGAATCAGATGTCCCCCAGGTCCTGAATGCTTGGTCATCAGCTGCTGGCAATTTGGGAGGTGGAGCCTTGCTGGAGGAAGTATGTTTGGGGGACAGGCTTCCCGGTGTTATAGCCAGCTCCCCCTTGCCAGAGCTCAGCTCACTCTCTTGCTGCTGTTTTTCCACCTGCTGTAGCAGAAGGGATGCCCAGCCTCTGCCCATGCCATGCTTTCCCTGCCATCATAAAGCTTCCCCTCCAGATTGTAAACCAGAATAAATCCTTTCCTCCCCTCAACTGCTTTTGATCTGGTGTTTGATCCCAGCCATGCAAATGTAATGGCAACAATGGGCATCCTGACAGTAGGAGACCCAAGAAAAGAGGGGGTGCAGAAACACCCACTCAGAGATTGAGGAACCCCTGCATCCAGGGCTCAGGCTTAGGAGAGTGCTTCCCCTCCTGCATTTCCCTTGAGTCCACAGCTGCCTGAGGCTGGGGGCGGGGGGGGGCAGAGGATGAGGAGGAGATGGTTCCAGTGCTGGGCTCTCATTCCTGGCTCACAGCTGGAGGAACATCTGCCCGGCATGGAGCTGCTTACAAAGATCTTTCATAGAAATGATCTCATCTCATCTCCAGAAAGGGGGGGGTAGAAGAGGGTAAGAAAGGAAAGGGAGGGGGCTGGAGAGATGGCTTAGTGGTTAAGGCACCTGCCTCCTAAGCCTAAGAACACCGGTTCCAATCTCCAGGTCCCACGTTTAGCCAGATGCAAAGTGACGCAAGGGCACAATGCCACACTTGCCCACAAGGGGGTGCACACATCTGGAGTTCATTGGCAGTGGCTGAGAGGCTGCTGACATGCCCATTCTCTATCTGTCTTCCTCTCTGTCTCTCTCCAAAAAAAAAAAAAAAAAAAAAAAAAAAAGGAAAGGAAAGGGAAAGGAAAGGAAAAGGAAAGGAAAGGAAAGGAAAGGAAAGGAAAGGAAAGGAAAGGAAAGGAAAGGAAAGGAAAGGAAAGGAAAGGAAAGGAAAGGGAGGGAGGAATCTTGTTCCCATAAAGTAGATAGGACAGTGGGTCTCAGAGAGGCTTGTCCACCTACTCTGGTCTGGAGCACACATGCCCACCCCCTCTGTCCTATGTAGAAGCATCCCAGACCTAGGAGAGCAAGTACTGTGATTTGGATGTGTTCCTACAAAGGCCCCTGTATTAAAGGATTGGTCACCAGCCTGTGGCACCATTGGGAGGTGGTGGAACCTTTAAGAGGTGAAGCCTAGGGGATGGGGAGATGGCCCAATGTGTAAAGTGTTTGCTGTACAAGCATGAGTACTTGAGTTCAGATCCCCAGCACCCATATAAAATGCCGAGGGTGGTGACTCACCTGTAATCCTGGCACTGGGGAGGCCAAGTTGGGAATCCCTAGGACTCACTGGCCAGCCAGAGTAGCCAAAATGGTGAGTGCTAGATTCAGCAAGAGACTATCAAAAATAAAATGGAGGGGCTGGAGAGATGGCTTAGGGGTTAAGGTGCCTGCCTCCTAAGCCTAAGAACACTGGTTCCAATCTCCATGTCCCATGTTTAGCCAGATGCAAAGTGACGCAAGGGTGCAATGCTGCACTTGACCACAAGGGGGCGCACACATCTGGATTTCGTTCGCAGCAGCTGAGACACTGCTGGCGCGCCCATCTCTGTCTGTCTTCTCTCTCTCTCTCTCTCTCTCTCTCTCTCTCTCTCTCCAAAAAAAATAATAAAAAAATTTTTAAGTTTAAAAATAAAATGGAGGAGCCTGGCATGGTGGCACATGCCTTTAATCCCAGCACTTGGGAGGCAGAGGTAGAAGGATCACTGTGAGTTCAAGGCCAGCCTGTGACTACAGAATGAATTTCAGGTCAGCCTGGGCTAAAGTGAGACCCTACCTTAAAAAAATAAAAAATAAGGGCTGGATAGATGACTTAGCAGCTAAGGTGTTTGCCTGCAAAGCCAAAGGATACTGATTCGATTCTCCAGGACCCAAGTAAGCCAGATGTACAAGGGGGCACATGCATCTGGAATTTGTTTGCTGTAGCTGGAGGCCCTGGCATGCCCATTCTCTCTGTGTGCCTCTTTCTGTCTCTCAAAAGTAAATAAATAAAATATTTTTAAAATTAAAAAAGAGAAAAGAGAAAATAAAAAATAAAAATGGAAGCCGGGCATAGTGGCACATACCTTTAATCCCAGAATTCGGGAGGCAGAGATAGGAAGATTGTCGTGAGTTCAAGACCACCCTGAGACTACATAGGGAATTCCAGGTCAGCCTGGGCTAGAGTGAGACCCTACCTCAAAAAAACAAAATAAATAAATAAAATAAAATAAAAATAGAGGGCTGGAGAGATGGCTTAGTATTAAGGCATTTGCCTGCAAAGCCAAAGGACCCAGGCTTGATATCCCAGGACCAGTGTAAGCCAGATGGCTCATGCGTCTGGAGTTCATTTAAAGTGGCTGAAGGCCCTGGCATGCCCATTCTCTCTCTCTTCCTCCTTCCCTTTTTCTATCTCTCTTTCTCAAATAAATAAAATTATAATTTAAAAAAAGATTTAAAAGCCAGGCATGGTGGCGCACACCTTTAATCCCAGCACTCGGGAGGCAGAGGTAGGAGGATCGCCGTGAGTTCGAGGCCACCCTGAGACTACATAGTTAATTCCAGGTCAGCCTGGACCAGAGTGAGACCCTACCTTGAAAAACCCCCCCAAAAAAAAAAAAAAAAAAAAAAAAAAATAAAATGGAGGGCTGGCTGGAGAGATGGCTCAGTGGTTAAAGGCATCCGTTTGCAAACCTGGATGGCACAGGTTCTATTCCCCAGTACCCACATAAAGTCATATGCACAATGTGTCTGGAGTTTGTTTATAGTGTCAGGAGCCCTGGCACACCCATGCTAGTTCACTTGCTTTCTCTCTCTCTCAGTGTCTCTCCCTGTCCTGATAAATAAATATTTTTAAAAGTCAATACAGGGCCGGGCATGGTGGCGCACACTTTTAATCCCAGCACTTGGGAGGCAGAAGTAGGAGGATCGCTGTGAGTTCGAGGCCACCCTGAGACTAGAGAGAATTCCAGGTCAGCCTGGACCAGAGTGAGACCCTACCTCAAAAAAAAAAAAAAAAAAAAAAAAAAAAAAAGGTGGAGCCAGCCATGGTGGTACATGCCTTTAATCCCTGCACTTGGGAGGCAGAGGTAGGAGAATCGCCATGAGTTCAAGGCCACCTAATATTACATAGTGAATTCCAGGGCAGCCTGGGCTAGAGTGAGACCCCACCTAAAAAGGGGGGAGCTGAGGGGATTGCTTAGCAGTTAAGGCACTTGCCTACAAAGCCAAAAGACCCAGGTTTGATTCCCCAGGACCCATGTAAGCCAGATGCACAAGGGGGTACATGCATCTGGAGTTTGTTTGCAGTGGCTGGAGGCCCTGGCACGCCTATTTTCTCTCTCTCTCTCCCTCTCTCTCTGTCAAATAAATAAATAAATAAAAATAAAATTTTAAGAAAAAAATTTTAAAAAGAGGTGGGACCTAGAAGAAGATCACTGAGGTGTACCTGAGAAGGGGACATAAGGCCTCCCTCTCTCTCACTTTTTCTCTCTCTCTTTCTCTCTCTCTTTCTCTCTTTCTTTGTCTCTCTCTGCCCTGTGGTGAGCAATTTCCTCCACCACATGTTCCCAGCATGATGCCCTACCTCAACACAGGCCACTGAACCAGTTATACAAAATGACCATGGACTAAAGCCTATGAAACTGTGAGCCAAAATAACTATTTTCTCCAAGTTGATTCATTTCAGAGATTTAATGCAGTCAACAAAAGCTTCCTGACACAGCAAAAGACCCTGGTGGAGTCGGGTGTGGAGGTGCATGCCTTCAGTACCAGCCCTCTGGAGGCAGAGGTAGGAAGATCACCATGAGTTTGAAGACCCTTGATGGGTCCTTGAGGGCTGTCATTCAGCAGCAACCTGGTAGTTTGCTGAAGTGTCCCAGGTGGTCCCCCTGCAGCCACAGTCCTCTAAGATCTGCAGGCTTAGCCTTTGGTCTGGCTCTGGGGTCTAGGCCTCCTCCTCCTCCTCCTCCTCCTCCTCCGTGTCTCAGGACAGCCATCCCACATCAATGCACTAGATAACTCTCCGCCAGCCTTCAACCTCGGGTGTGTGTGTCCACCCACACTTGAATTTGGTGCATTTCAAGGCATATAAACAGCCTTGGCATTGTGTAAAATTCACCTTTATACCACACACAGCCTGTGGATCATAGTGCATTCAGTGCTGCGCAGCTGTCACCACTGTCTACTTCTAAAACATTGTTGTCTTGTTGAAAAAGAAACCCCAGCGCCCATTATTACTCACTCCTTATAAAGGTGTACATTACTCACTCCTTATCATGGTGTACACTTGGAAACCACCAGTACTGTCTCCATGGATTTGTCTATCTGCTGAGTCACATGTGAGGAGTCATTCCATATCTGTCTTCTTCTTTCTGGATTCTTTTTTTTTTTTTTTTTTTTTTTTGGTTTTTCAAGGTAGGGTCTCACTCCAGCCCAGGCTGTCCTGGAATTCACTCTGTAGTCCCAGGGTGGCCTTGAACTCATGGCAATCCTCCAACCTCTGCCTCCCAAGTGCTGAGATTAAAGGCGTGTGCCACCACGCCCGGCTTGTTTCTGGATTCTTCATGAGCAAAACACGTTCATGGTTTATCTATATTGTGGCATGTGTCAATAATTCCATTTTCTCTGTGTGTGTGTACACGTGTGTATGTGTGTGTATATGTGTGTGGGCACACAGGTGTGCAGGCCAGAGGTTGATGTTGAGTGTCTTTATAGATGTCCACATTGTTTTGTTTTGTTTGTTTTTGTCTTGCTTTTTCAAGATAGGGTCTCACTCGAGTCCAGGCTAACCTGGCACGCACTCTGTAGTCCCAGGCTGGCCTCCACCTTGTAGCAATCCTCCTACCTCAGCCTCCCAAATGCTGGGATTAAAGGCGTGCACCACCACGGCCAGCCTTCCACTTTATTTTTTTTTTAATTTATTTATTAGAGACAGAGAGAGGGAAAGAGAGAGAGGGAGAGTGAGAATGGGCGAGCCAGGGTCTCTAGCCACTGCAAATGAACTCCAGACGCATGTGCCCCCTTGTGCATCTGTCTTATGTGGGACCTGGAGAGTTGAACCGAGGTCCTTAGGCTTCACAGGCATGTGCCTTAACCGCTAAGCCATCTCTCCAGCCCCTTCCACTTTATTTTTTGAGACAGGGTCTCTCACTGAACCCAGAGCTTGTGAATTCAGTAAGTCCTAGGGATCTTCCTGTCTCCACCTCACCAGTGTGAGAATTGTAGGAGCATACCACCATGCCCAGTGTTTTATGTGGGTGTTGGGGTTTGAACTCAGGTCCTCACGCTCAAGCAGCAAGCACTTTACTCACTGAGCCATCTTCCAGCCCAAATACTTTCTTTTGTTTTATGAGCTCTTCTTTCTTTCCTTTCTTTATTTTTCCCTGAAAAAAATATTTATTTAATTACTTGAGACAGAGAATATGGGCATGTCACATGTCAGGACCTCATGCTACTGCAAATGAACTCCAAATGCACTCACTACTTTGTGCATCTGGCTTTACAAGAGTACTGGGGGAATCGAACCTGGGCAGTCAGGCTGTGCAAGAAAGCACCTTTAATTGCTGAGCCATATCTCCAGCCTCTTTTATTTTTTTAAGATAGGGTCTCACTTTAACCCAGGATAACTTAGAATTCACTCTGTAGCCCAAGCTGGCCTCAAACTCATGGCGATCCTCCCATCTCAGCCTCTCAGCCTCCCTGGTGCTGGGACTATTACAGGCATGAGCCACTATACCCAACTAATACTTTCTCTCTTTTATTTAATTTAATTTATTGATTTATTTATGAGAGTGAGAGAAAAAGAGGCAGAGATAGATAGAAAGATAGAGAGAGAGAATGGGCACGCCAGGGCCTCCAGCCACTGCAAACAAACTCCAGACGCCTGTGCCACCTTGTGCATCTGGCTTACATGGGTCCTGGGGAATCGAACCAAGGTCCTTTGGCTTTGCAGGCAAATGCCTTAACCGCTAAGCCATCTCTTTAGCCACCTCTTTTTTTTTTATTAAATATATACTTTATATGGACACATCATATGTTGGCACCATCATTTCCCTTCTTCCTGCTCCCATTCCATGGAGGGCTCTCCCTAGTGGGATTGCTGGAATTCCCCAAGGGTTCATGGGTTAAGAGTTGTAAGAGCAAAGCCAGGTGTGGTGGCACACACCTTTAATCCCAGCACTCAGGAGGCAGAGGTAGGAGGGTCTCCATGAGTTCAAGGCCACCCTGAGACTACATAGTGAATTCCAGGTCAGCCTGGGCTAGAGTGAGATCCTACCTCAAAAGAAAAAAAAAAAGCCAGGCATGGTGGCACACACCTTTAATCATAGCGCTTGCGAGACAGAGGTAGGACCCGACCTCAAAAAACCAAAAAAAAAAAAAAGAGAGTTGTGAGAGAAGCAGTCAGTTGTTATGAGGGTGACAATGCCTCTGGAATTCCCTCCCAACCTGTGGATCCCACAGTCTTTCTGCCCTTTCCTCCACAAAACACCCCAGGCCATGATGGGTGTGTTTCAAGTCTACTTCAGTGTTGAGCTCTCAGGAACTTCTCCACCTCTGCCTTGATACGTGTTGAGTATCCTCAGTGTTTGTCCCCCTCACCCTGGTGCAGGCCATCAGGCTTACCATGGAAGGTGAAGGTTATTTCATTGTAGCTCAGTTGGTAGAACACTTACCTAGCACACATGAGGTGAAGCATGTTAACCAGGCAAGGTGGTGCACATCGGGAATCCCAGCACTCAGGAGGTAGAGTCAGGATCAGAAGTCCAAGGTCATTCTTGGCTCCATGGGGAGTTTTAGTGCACATGGAGACATTATGTAGGTATAGCACTTATTATTTATTTATTTATTTATTTTTGAGATAGAGTCTCACTATGTAGCTGAGGCCAGCTTTGAACTTGCAATCCTCCTGCCTCCGTCTCCCAAGTGCTAGAATCACAGGCATATTCCACAGCAACCTAGATTGGATTCACTCATTCATCACTTGATGACATTTGGATGGTCTTGCTCTTTAGTGATGACAGATAATGCTTCCGGAATGTTTTGTGTGACCGTACGTTTTTATTTTCCTTGAGTATATAACTAAGCATGTACTTGCTGGGTCCCATGGCCACTCATTCTTAGGGACCACCAGACTCTTCCCTGCAGTGGTCACGCCTTTAGAAAGCCCACCATCAGTGCAGAAGGGCTCCAGTGTCTCAATATCCACTTCTTACTGTCTCTCACTTTTTTTTTTTCCTTTTTTCTTGATTTTTCAAGGTAGGGTCTTGCTCTAGCTCAGGCTGACCTGGAATTCACTATGTAGTCTCAGGGTAGCCTTAAACTCATGGCAATCCTCCTACTTCTGCCTCCTGAGTACTGGGGTTAAAGGCATGTGCCACCACACCTGGCTTGTTTTACCTTTGATATTCAAGCATATACTATTTCTAAAATAGCTTATTCCTAGTTTTTCTTT
Source organism: Orientallactaga sibirica (assembly GCA_036365145.1). Classification (NCBI taxonomy): domain Eukaryota; kingdom Metazoa; phylum Chordata; class Mammalia; order Rodentia; family Dipodidae; genus Orientallactaga; species Orientallactaga sibirica. Next base: position 6,596,072 of record JAEOAD010000042.1, on the reverse strand, counting down.
TAATTTTTTTCTTACAGATAGGGTCTCCCTATAGCTCAGGCTGACCTGTAATTCACAATGTAGTCTCAGGCTGCCCTCAAACTCATGCCTCCTAGTTCACTCCTAAATTCCTAATTTTTTTTTAAGAGAAAAATTAGGGCAGGCGTGTGCCTTTAATCCCAGCATTTGGAAGGCAGCCGTAGGAAGATCACTGTGAGTTCAAAGCCACCCTGCAACTACATAGTGAATTCCAGGTAAGCCTACCTAGAGTTAGACCCTACCTCGAAAAACAAAAGAAAAAAAATTGAAAAAACACAAGTACCACCCAAAGGCAAACAGTGAAACATACATAAACTAGAAAAATGCTGTACTGAAGATGTAAATTTACCAAACTATTGTATCAAATACAAAAACAAGAGAAGCTACTCAAGAATGTAAAATGTATCCTAAGTCTAGCTTTGCACTGAGACCAGGGGAAAGCACAAACACAGTCCCCCACTACAACAAATTATGCAGTCAAGGGGCTGGAGAGATGGCTTAGCGGTTAAGGCACATGCCTGCGAAGCCTAAAGACTTCGGTTCGCTTCTCCAGGTCCCATGTAAGCCAGATGCACAAGGGAGCGCACGTATCTGGAGTTCATTTACAGTGGCTGGAGGCCCTGGCGCGCCCATTGTCACTTTCCCTCTTTCTCTTTCCCTCTCTCTGTCTCTAATAAATAAATAAATTTTTTAAAAAATTAAGCAGCAAATTGGGCTGGAGAGATGGCTTAGCAGCTAAGGCGCCTGCCTGCTAAGCCTAAGAACGCTGGTTCCAGTCTCCAGCGGTTCCAAACTCCAGGTCCCACGATTAGCCAGATGCAAAGTGAGGCAAGGGCGCAATGCCGCACTTGCCCACAAGGGGGTGCACGCATCTGGAGTTCATTCACAGCAGCTGAGAGACTGCTGGCGTGCCCATTTCTGTCTTCCTCTCCCTCTGTCTATCTCTCTCTGTCTCTCTCTCCAAAAATAAATAAAAAATAATAAAAATCTTTTTAAATAAGCAGCAAATTATGCAGTCGAGTTTCCCGCATTTGGGGAGATTGCAGGAGTCAGCACATCTGGAGTGAAACGGATATGCTTCACCCTGGGAAAACCACCTTCGCGATCATGGTGTCTCCCTTACCAGGTAAGTATTGTCTCTCACTTTTGCTTGTTAAGTGCTAAACTCTGAGTTGGGCTTGTGGGAACACAGTGGAGGAGGCATTACCTTTGCCATGAGAAGTGTCACAGTTGAAAGTTGGAGGAGGTGACAGACATGGTTTTCAATCACATATTGGTTAGGAAGTGCCAAGTAGTGACTGGACTGGTCATCATCAGAGGCACTCAAGCAAGTAAACTGTGGTCGCCACTCTAAGGGATTTTTCATTAAGAATAATTCATGCCTGTAATCCCAGCACTGGGGAGGCTGGGGTAGAAGAATTGCTATGAACTGAGGCCAGCAGGAGCCACATAGTTTCATTCAGGCCAGACTGAGTTACATGAAATAATACTTGGTCACACACACACAGTAGAATATAGGACTCTCACCTTCAGTACGTTGATCATTTCCATCCATCTACACAATTATCCAGTCATTCAACCACTATTCTATCAAAATGCCTATGTACCATTTACCCACCAATCATCTTCCACCAGCTTATCCATCCACCTTTCCCCTGTCCATCCAACCACCTGCCCAACCATCCATCCATGTAACCATCCACTTATCTATCCACCAATTAACCCATCCATCCATTCATCCATCTGTCCATCTGTTGCAGACAGCTTCAGGTTCGCTGAGATGAACTTCCAGACCACGCACAGTTATGGAGGAAGGGATATTATTTATTGAAGCTTACAGATCCAGGGGAAGTTCCATAAAGGCAGGAGAAGCAGCCTGCTCTTCACAGGACCAGGCAAGAGAGCAAAAGCCAACCAGCCACCACAGCACACAGAGCAAAACTACAGCCAAAAGGTCACGCAGCACACTTCAGGAACTCCTGCTAGGCACATTTGCATATCTTTACAATGGAATCTCAAACCATCACCACACCTTAAGACGGCCCCCAGTGACCTTGCCTCTAGCAAGGTGATTGCAGATGCAAACTATAAAGTAATAAAACATTGAATATATTGGGGGACATATATTCAAACTACCACACCATCCAACTGCATCCATTCATCCCTTCCTCCACCCCTTTATCAATACCTATCCTACCAACTACCAACCAATCAAACACCAGTCCACCAAGTCATACACAAATCCAGCTGGCCAGGCATCATTCATCTCCTTCATCATCCCTCTGCCTTCCCATCGGTCTCCTGATAGGTCTCCTTTTTGAAAGCATCGGTATGCCAGGACCTCGGCCACTGCAATTGAACTCCATACACCTGCACCAGCTAGTGGGCATATGTGACCTTGCATGCTTGCTTCACCTTTGTGCATCTGGCTTACATGGCATCTGGAGAGTCAAACATGGGTCCTTAGGCTTTGCCAGCAATCGCTTTAACTGATAAGCCAGCTCTCCAGTCCCAGGACACTGCTTATTAAACATAAGCCAAGAGGAATTTCCAAGGCAGGAAACGGGCCTTTGCTTCCTGACTGAAGACTCTTGTCTGTTAGCTTCGGATCAGTTTTATTTTATTGTCCAGTTTATTGTCCCAGCCTCCTTGGATTATACTTTGAGATGCATATTTCTCACCACTCCATACCTTCCTAAAGGTAGATACTCTTATTTAGTTTTATTCTATGTGTGTGTGTGTGTGGTGGGGGTGGTGCATGCATACCACTCCATATGTGTGGAGGCCAAAGGACAACTTCAGGGTGTTGGTCCTCTCCTGCAACCTTGTATGAAACAGGGTCTGTTTGGTTTGCCACTGGGAAGGCCAGTCAGGATTCTCCTGACTCCTCCTCCCATTGCCACAGGTGCATTGGGATTACAGACACATATGCCACTTTTCTCCATTTTTTTTTTTTTTTGTTTTTTTGAGGTAGGGTCTCACACTCTGGAAATCACTATGTACTCTCAGGGTGGCCTTGAACTCACTGCAATCCTCCTACCTCTGCCTCCCAAGTGCTGGGATTAAAGACATGCACTACCATGCCTGGTTTTCCTTTTTTTTTTTTTTTTTTTTTTTTTTTTTCAGATAAAGAACCTCAGCTCATTGTGTATTGTGAGGCACACCTGTAATCCCAGTTATTTGGGAGGCTGAGGCAGGAGGATATCAAGTTTGACACCAACCTGGGAAACAGTTAGACTCTAAATAAAATAAAATAATAAAGTAAAATAAAAGGCTTTAGATATAGCCCAATGGTAGAGTGCTTCCCCAGTGCCACAAAAAAAGGGGGGAAGAAAGAAAAGAAAAGAGGAAAGTGGGCTGGAGAGATGGCTTAGCAGTTAAGGCACCTGCCTGCCAAACCTAAGGACCCATGTTCGACTCTCCAGATCCCACATAAGCCAGGCACGCAAAGATGAGGCAAGCGCAAGGTCACACATGCCCACTAGGTGGCACAAGCATCTGAAGTTCAATTGCAGTGGCTGGAGCCCTGAAGTGCCAATTCTTCCTCCCTCTCTCCCCACCCCACTCCATCTCTCTCAATAAATGAAAAAAAAAGGAAGGAAGGAAGGAAAGAAGGAAGGAAGAAAATCAAGAAAGAAAAAAGGTGAAGTACCTTCCCCGAGGTCACACAGTGAGTGTCTGGGAGAACCCAGACCTACAGGCCCTTCCTAGGACCTTGCAGAACAAAGGACAATTTTATTGCTGAAGAGTGTGTTGGGATGCCACAGCTTGGCCACAGGTGCAGAGAGGCTAAAGAAAGCTGAATGCTGAGTCACCATGAATAACTACAGTGAGAACCCTTGCCACCTTGACAGCCTGGCCAGCATCCACTGACCTCTCAGTCCTGGCCTGTCCTTAGATCTCAGGTCAGCCTCCAAGCTGTGTACAGGCTGTTTCCTCTCCCTGTCCTGGATCACCCTATCCCAGCGCCATGCACAGCGACATTTCCGTCTGGGCCATCTGTGGAACCTTCCTCACACTTTCCCATCAACTGTAATCCTACCTTGCTGAAAGTGCTGCTCCCACCAGGAAGAAAGTTCCAGAAGTGAGGTCTGGTGGCCTGCACTCAAGGAGGGTTGGGAACAGATGCTCAACAAACGTGTTCCCCTAACCCCATTTCAGAGGCAACTGACCCCTCCTCCTGGGGCCTTCTGAAAGCCTCCCCCCACCCAAGGGGCCCGGATACTGCAAAGTCACACGTTGATCCATGATGGGGAACACCAGCTCTTATCCTGAGCCAGGCATGGGCTAAGATGTCTGGCATGCTGAGCTTGCCCCTCACCTGCCTAGGCTGGTGTTCCCAAGAACAAGCAGACAGACTGCTTGGTGGCCTTTGTTGGAAAAGAGGGTTTTTTAGGGAAGGTGGGATCTGTCCTATGGCCCTAGCTGTTCGCCCAGGGCTAGGGACCAGCCAGTCTTAGACTTTTCATTTTATTTTTTTTTAAATATTTTTTTAGTGTTGCTTTTTTTGTGGTGGTACACACCTAGTGTTGCTTTTTTTAATTTTAATTTTTTTAATTTTTTAATTTTTATGGACAACTTCCATAATTGTAGACAATATCATCCCATGGTAATTCCCTCCCTCCCCCCACTTTTCCCTTTGAAACTCCACTCTCAATCATATCTCTTCCCCCTCTCAATCAGTCTCTCTTTTATTTTGATGTCATCTTTTCCTCCTATTATGATGGTCGTGTGTAGGTAGTAACAGGCACTGGGAGGTTATGGATATCCAGGACATTTTGTGTCTGGAGGAGCACGTTGTAAGGAGTCCTACCCTTCCTTTGGCTCTTACATTATTTCCTCCACCTCTTCAGCAATGGACCCTGAGCCTTGGAAGACGTGTTAGAGATGTTTCAGCACTCCTCTGAGCACTCCTCTGTCACTTCTTCTCAGCATCATGGTGCCTTCTGAGTCATCCCAAGGTCACCACCATCTGGAAAGAGAAGCTTCTCTAACCAAAAGCGAGAGTAGCAGTAATATATGGGTATGAACATTAAGAGAAGTGCTTACTGGGCAGTTTGGTGAGCATTGTATATACTTTAGCCAGACACCAGCAGATAGCCCTAGGGCTCATGACTACCCCTATAGTAGGTTTTCAGTATCAAGGATGTATTCCCTCCCATGGAGTGGGACTCCAGTCCAATTAGAGAGTGGTTGGTTCCCCCATAACAGACATGCCACTATGTACCCATTGGCTCATTTGGCCTGACTGGCAAAATTTAAGGATTGTAGTGTCCACTGTTGAGGATCTTCACTGGTATTTTCTCTGTCCTACTGAACTGCATGCAGCATAGCTTTTTCCAACTTTCTGTCAGCTGGTCCACATGGAGGAGGCTTTCAGCTCAGCTCCAGCAGGATTTCTCAGTGACCTTGCAGCCCAAGTATGTGGAGTCTTCAGCAATAGGGTCTTACCACCTATTTCTGGTGGAAAACCAAGAGTCTTGGCAGTGGCCTGTAATGTTTTGGGGATATCTGTGACCTCCCTGGCCAACAACTCACTGGAAGTTATCCCATCCCTGGCACTGAAAATTTTCTAGTAACAATCTATGGCTTCTGAGTGTTCCATTGTCCAGAAAAGTAGGTTTCCATATGACTTCTTTATATCCTCTTAGATTTTGATTAACCCTCCCTCAACCTCCTTTACTCAGTCTCTTCCCCTGACCTCACTTAGGCCTTTTCACCCCCATTAATCTGTTCTTCTACTTACATATATAATATATAATACCATCCTATTAAGTCCCCCCTCCCTCCCTTTCTATTCCCTTTAAATTCCCATTCTAGCTTACTGGCCTCGCAACTGAGTTTTATTTCAACTCATATAGAAGTCCAATCATTTGTAGCTAGGATTCACATAAGAGAAAGAACATGTGACATTTGGCTTTCTGAGCCTGAGTTACCTCACTAAGTATAATCCTTTCCAGATCCATCCATTTGCCTGCAAATTTCATAACTTCATTTTTTCTTTACCACTGAGTAGAACTCCATTGTGTAAATGTGCCACATCTTCATTATCCACTCATCAGTTGAGGGAAAAATATTTTTATTAATTTGCAAGCAGAGAAAGACAGGGCATGAGGAATGGGTGAACCAGGGCCTCTTGCCACTGCAAATGAACTCCACGTGCATGTGCTACTTTGTGCATCTGGCTTATGTGGGTACTAGGGAATAGAATCCAGTCCATCAAGCTTTGCAAGCAAGGGCCTTAACCGCTTATCCATCTCCCCAGCCCTGTTGTTTTACTTTTGGGTGTTTGTACGTGTGTGGGCATATGTGTGTGTGCTTGTACTGTAGGCCAGATGTCAATGTTGGATATCTTCCTTAATCACTCTCCACCTTATTTTATCTTATTTTGATTTTCTTGTTTGTGAGGTAGCATTTCACTCTACCCTGAGGCTGACAACCAAGAACTCACTCTGTAGCCCAAGGCTGACCTCTAACTCCCAGCAATCCATCTACCTCAGCTTCTCAAGTGCTGGGATTAAAGGCCTGTGCCACTAAACCAGGCTCTTCATCTTTTTTTTTTTTTTTTTTTTATTTTAGAAAGAGAGAGAGCAGCCAGGGCCTCAGCCACTGCAATTGAATTCTTGATGCTTGTGCCACCTGGTGGGCACATGTGACCTTGCACTTGCCTCGCCTTTGTGCATCTGGCTCACGTGGGATCTGGAGAGTTGAAGATGGGTCCTTAGGCTTCGAAGGCAAGTGCCTTAACTGCTAAGCCATCTCTTCAGCCCTCTTCACCTTATTCTTAAAAATATTTTTATTCATTTATGAGAAAGAGAGAGTATGGGAATGCCAAGGCCTCTTGCCACTACAAACTCCAGGCATTTGTGGCATCTTGTGAGTCTGGCTTTATGTGGACACTAGAGAATCGAATCTGAGCCAGCAGGCTTTGCAAGCAAGCTCCTTTAACAGTTAAGTCATCTCCCCAGCCCCATCCACCTTATTTTTTGAGACAGGGTATCTCACTGAACCCAGGATGTACTGATTCTGCTGGACTAGCTAGCCAGAAAGCATCAGGGATCCTCCATTTTCCCCACCCCCCCAGCATTGTGCGCAGGCACTACAAACCCAAATTCAGACTTTAATGCTTGCTTGGCAACTATTTTACTTTTTTTTCCCCCTCAAGATTTTTGTGGGTTTTTAAAATTTTTTGTTTGTTTTTATTTATTTATTTGAGATCAATAGAGAGAGAAAGAGGCAAAGAGAGAGAATAGGTGCACCAGGGCCTCCAGCCACTGCAAATGAACTCCAGATGCATGTGCCTCCTTGTGCATCTGGCTTACGTAGGTACTAGAGAATCAAGCCTCAAACCAGGGTCCTAAAGGCTCTACAGGCAATGACTTAACCACTAAGCCATTTCTCCAGCCCAGCATTTTACTTTTTAAATTTTTTACTTATTTATTTATTTTGGTTTTTCGAGGTAGAGTCTCACTCTAGCCCAGAATGACCTGGAATTCACTAGGTAGTCTCAGGGTGTCCTTGAACTCATGGCAATCCTCCTACTTCTGCCTCTGAGTGCTGGGAGTAAAGGTGTGTGCCACCACGCTCAGCCTTTTGGGTATTTGTTTGTGTTTTGTAGTTTTTCAAGGTAGGGTCTCACTCTAGCCCAGGCTGACCTGGAATTCACTATGTTGTCTCAGGGTGGCCTTGAACTCACTGTGATTCTCCTACCTCTGCCTCCCTAGTGCTGGTATTAAAGGCATGTGCCACCATGCCCAGCTTGTTTTTATTTTGACAACAGGTTCTCAATTAGCCCAGACTGGCTTCAAATTCATCACATAGTCAAGGATGGCCTTAGATTCTTAATCCTCCTGCTCCCACCCCGAGTGCTGAGATTACAAATGTGTACCACCACACTGAATGCATGCAGAGCTGAGGATGAAGCCCAGGGCTTCTGGCATGCTAGTAGGCAAAGCACCCTATCAAGTCAGCCACATCCCCAGGCCCCACCCCCTGCCCTTAGAGGTTCTCATCCTTGAAGGTCTGGCAGAGCAGCCAGCTCAGGTGGCAGACATCAGACATGTGGCCGGATCTGGTTCCCTGGACAAAGACCCATGTTGGGGGGCATGTGAATAAATCATGAGGGGCCCACAGCAGAGCTGCAGGACAACTGACCTCATTCTGGGAGTGGAGGAGCAGGCAGCTGGGTGGTGAGTGGACTAGAGGTGGGGTGAGGGAGGTCTAGGGTCCTGCATGACCCACCTCTACCCTTGTTCCTCCCGAAAAAGAGATCGTGGGGGGGGGTCAGGTGAGAGGTCTTGGGAGGAGGCGGGAGGTGAGAGCACAGAAGCACCCTGGGGCTCAGGGTGGGGAGAGAGAAGAAGGTGCCCTACCTTTCCAAAATCCTGGAACTATCCTTGTGAGAGGTGATGGTGGGAGTCTAGGTAAAACAAGGACAAAAAAGGAGCCCCTGGGCAGCAGGGAGAGGGACCCAGTAGAGAGTGCTGAGAGGGTCCAAGGACCATAGGGACACTGTTCGATCCACGACAGAAGGATTGGAGAGTGGCCAGGACATGGAGCAGGAAAAGCATGTGTCGGGACAACCATGACCCAGCGAGAACATGGCAGGGGAGATCAAAGCCAGGTTGGGACACAGTTCCTCTGAGTCTACATGGGGCTCCAAGGATGTCCTGCTGTCCTGTGAGCCCATGGCAGGAAGGCAAGGATTTCAGAGGTGGTTATGCCAGGCAGGCTAGGCAGTACAAGCGTCAGTGGGGAAACATAGGAGACTTTGGGGGAGTAGGGCTCTACCAGCCCCCTGAGCAAGGACCCTGGGGAGCCACACCTCCAACTACCTACTGAACTACCTGCCCACAGGCCAAGGAGACTCAGTGGGGTCAGGAGAAGGTGCCCAGCCCTCATGTCCATGGCCCTACCCCAGGGACCAGCAGATGGCAGCATCCCCTCAGGGGACCCCAGCCCCTCTGTGGGCACTGCAGGCCCCAACCAGGCCCCAAGCAACCCTGCTGCCCGCAGGCGGGCGCTCCTCCAAGACCTGGAGGCCCAGGTACAAGCAGCCTATGGGCAGGTAAGGTGCTGTACTTGACTGAAGGACCACTGGGCTAGAGCAGAGACCCCACAGCCCAGCTGAGGCTCGTGTAAGACAGGCCCGCGGTAGCTAGAGGGAACAGTAGCGGCCAGGAGACCCATTTGTCACCACTGTCCTCATTGAAGGATCAAGTACCCTGAGTCAGCCTTCCCCCCTTTGGCCCTTGTGACAAGGGGTAGGGGGTAATCCAAGCACTGGGTGTGCCCTGAGTTAGGTCAGGGTCCTGGCAGGGAGGCATGGGAGCTTCAGGCTGGGCCAAAGTAGCCTCCTCTCCCCCAAGGATCCAAGTTCATCCAGCCCTGGCTGCCATTCTGCAGAAGAGACATTCCAGCTGGCCCTGGCTGGGGATGCCTGCTTCTTCCTCAGAAACTGGTGCTTCTGAAAGCACCAGTATGTGCAGATTGGGAGAGATTAGTGCAGGGTGAGAGAAGGTGGTCTGGGGCAGGTGTCAGGAAGACCCTCTGGAAGAGGCTCTGGGAAGCTGTGCCTTCCAGGGGGCCTTGGCCCTGAGTGTCCCCTCCCCAGTCATAGAGATGCTCAGAGATAATCCAGGATTAGGGCCCAAGCCCCCGGGGCCCAGTGCCCCCCGCCTGCCCACCCGCTCCTGATCTTGCCCACAAAACCCTAGGAAAATCCTTTGCTGTGCTCCCAGGCTGTCCCTGGGTGCACTGGGGCTGGCAGGATCCACACAGCATCTGTCCCCGGGGACTCCGGGCCTGGCATGGTTCCGGGGCCCATGGGGAACTGTGCCAAACGGCCCCGGCGCAGGGGGTCTAAGGTAGGAGGGTTAAGGGGAGTCGCCAAGGCCAAGAGCCTGGGTGGCCTGGTGTGGCAGGTGGGCGGGTAGGGCTGGGTTAGAGGGCAGGCATGGGCTCAGGATGGAGGGATCAGCTACTCACTGTCTCTGAAGGAGATGTTTCCCTGGATGCCCCCAGGTTTGGCTGGATCTCCCCTGCTAAATTGGTCTTGCCCCTACTGCCCACCCTGTGCAAGGCCCTAATCTCTTCTAGACAGTGTTGGTTGGGGAAGCCTAAAGCAGAAGCCCAGGTCTTGCTCTGGCATGGGCTTCCCCCAATGATTCAGGTTGAGTCCCTTGCCTCTACTTGACCTCTGTTTACTCAACTGAGCAGTTAGGGGTGAACTCTACCTAAGCCCAACCTAGTGTGTTAATGGGTGAGGGTCCTGCGCTCCCAGCCCCTCCCCTTGTGCTGGACTCTAGAGAGGAGTGAACTATCAGGAGCTAGGGAGAGGCCAGCAAGCCACTGCCTCAGCTTATGGTCACCTCTGCTGCAGGACCCCTGGCAGTGGCCTGGATCCCCCCTAGGGGGCTCCCGCCCCAGCCCCAGCCCCACACCTGAGGAGCAGGGGGGCGGCCAGGGCTACTCCGTGCTCGGCAGCCTAGTGGGGCCAGCCTGCATCTTCCTTCGGCCCAGCATCGCCGCCACCCAACTCGTATGTACAGCCACCTGCCCGCCAGCCTGCTGCCCTGATCCCTCAGCCTTGCTGCTCCCTGAACCTGAGGGAGAAGCTGGAGGAGGACATCAGAGCAAAGGCACATGGCCTCAGGGGTGGAGCAGAGCACTGACATGACTCTGGGAACAGATAACAGTTCAGGGAGCCCTGGAAATCATACCAGGATGTGGGGGGGCAAGGCGGGGGAGACAGAGAAATGACTGCCCAGAAGTTGCGGTTATAGTTCAGTGGCAGAGCACTTGCTTAGCACATGCAAGGCCCAGAGTTTCATGCCCAGCCCTTCAAAACCCAAAAAGAGAAGGGAACATTCTCCCTGGAGGTGGGGGGGGGTGTGAGTAGCAAATGACAGGGCACGGGAAAGGACAGAGAACAAGGCAGACACGAAGTGACCATGGGGCCAGCATGGCAGTGTCTGAGGCTCTCTTCAATCCCAGAATCTACCTCTAACAAAAGGGATGGTATATGCCAGAAGGGAGGGGTGAGGTTGGAGGACCTAGCATCCATCTGACAGGTGGCAGGGAAGGAAGGCTCCCCAAGATGCCCAGGTGGGTGAGCTGGAATGGAAAGTGTCAGCCACAGGCTCTGGATGCATGGTGCTGTGAGGTGATCTGGGTGGGAAGCCCCAAGAACAGAAGGAAGGGTGTAGGGACCTGGGTGGAACCCCTAATCCATCTGTACCCTCAGGACCGGGAGCTGCGGCCCGAGGAGATTGAAGGTAAAGGGTCCAAGAAGGGGCTGGGAGGGAGCACAAGATGGGAACATAGGGTGGGGGCATTGGGCCAGGGCCTCCATAGGGTCCAGAAGGAGCAAGGAGCAAGAAGGTCACCCAGAGCAGATTTGAGGAAAAGGGAACGAATCTGAGCAGGGAAGGGTGGCAAACTCGTCCCTCTCCCACTGCCACCCCCGACATCACTCCCCAGACCCATAAAGGGCCTCTTTCCTATTTGTCCATTCTGCTGACACTTTCTGGCTGCCCACTATAGGTCTGGCCCCAAACTGAGCACCAGGAAACATGACAAACTAGGTAAATAAGGTCTCTGCCCTCTGGGGACAGACAGCAATGGATCAGCTATAGATGTAACTGTGACAGGTGCACTTAAGGAAATGAGCAAGGATTGGGAATATAGCTCAGTGGGTAGAGTACGTGCCTAGCCTGTATGATGCCCTGGATTTGATTCCTGGCACCTCATAAACCGGGGATGGTAGTGCATGCTTAAAATTCCATCACTTGGAGGTGGAGATAGGAGGATCAGAAGTTCAAGATCATCTTTGGTTACATAGATAGTTGGAGGCCAGCTTGGGCTACAAGAGATTTTTGTCTTTAAAAAGAAGAGGAGGGGGGTTGGAGAAATAGCTTAGCAGTTAAGCGCTTGCCTGTGAAGCCCAACGACCCCAGTTGGAGGCTCAATTCCCCAGTACCCACATAAGCCAGATGCATAAGGTGGCGCATGCATCTGGAGCGTTTGTAGTGGCTGGAGGCCCTGGTGTGTCCATTCTCTCTCTCTCTCTCTCTCTCTCTCTCTCTCTCTGACTCTTTCTCTCTCTGTCTGTCTCTCTCAAATAAATAAATAAAAATAAACAAGAATATATTTAAAAAGAAGAAGAAGGGAAGGAGCTAGAGAAATGCCTCAGCAGTGAAGGCACTTGCCTGCAAAGCCTAACGACCAGGGTTTGATTCCCCAGTACCCACATAAAGCCAGATGCACAAAGTGGCGCATGCATCTGGAGTTGGTTTGCAGCAGCTAGAGGCCCTGGTGAACCCATTCTTTTTCTCTGTCTGTGTCTCCTCTCTGTATCTCTCTGCTTGCAAATAAATAAAAAATAAAATATCAGGCTGGAGAGATTGCTTAGTAGTTAAGGCACTTGCCTGCGAAGCCTAAGGACCCAAGTTCAATTTTCTAGGTCCCACATGAGCCAGATACACAAGGTGGCACATGTGTTTAGAGTTTGTTTGTGGTGGCTGGGGGCCCTCTCCTCTCTTTTTCTCTCTCCTTCTCTCTGTCTCAAATAAAAATAAATTTTAAAAAATTATAAAATAAAATATTTTTTTTAAAGGAGCCAGGTGTGGTGGTACATGCCTATAATCCCAGTACTCAGCATACTGAGATAGGAGGCTCACTTCATTGTGAGTTCAAGGCTAGCCTAGGCTATGGAGTGAGTTCCAGGTCAGCCTGGGGCTAAAGTGAAACCCTGCTTCACAAAAAAAGGGGAGTGGGGAGTGAACCAATGGACTAGTGGGGAAGATGTATGGAAGGAAGCCTGCATGGCGAAGGTGACAGAACAAGCAGCAAGGACAGTGTTCCAGAATGCCACCTCCATAATGTTGGCAATAGTCTGTCTCTCTTTTTTGTTGTTGTTATTCTTTTTCTTATTATTAAATGATTATATTCATTGAGGGAAGTAGAGCCAAGGAAAGACACCCAAATGGCTAGAGATCCCACGTGGAGGGCCTGGGGAAAAAAAAAAAAAAGCTTGGAAAGAAAAAAGAAAATTCAAGGAGCTCCTGCCATGTGGGGAGCTGGAGGGGATAAAGAACCCATGTGGAGAGTAAGGGCTAGGGGGCTCTCCCAGCTGGGCCTGGACCCAGCCAATCCAGGCCCAGCCAAGGGAAAAACTCACCCACAGCTGGACGTTCCCAAGTGATCAGAGAGAGATGTTGTTATTCTTTTTTTTCTTTTTTTCATATTATTTTTTAATTGACAACTTCTATGAGATGTTATTATTCTTTTTTTAATAATATTTTATTTATTTATTTATTTATTTATTTATTTATTTATTTATTTATTTAAGAGAGAGAGGAAGAGGCAGAGAGAAAGAGAAGATGGGTGCGTCAGGGCCTCCAGCCACTGCAAACAAACTCCAGACACATGCACCCCTTATGTGGGTCCTGGGGAATTGAACCGGGGTCCTTAGGCTTCATAGGCAAACACCTTAACTGCTAAGCCATTTCCCCAGCCCAGAGATGTGGTTATTCTTGAGGTAGGATGTCACTCTAACCCAAGCTAACCTGGAACTCACGGCTGTAGCCCAGGCTTGCCTCAAACTCATGGCGATCTTCCTATACCTCAGCCTCTTGAGTACTACAGTGAAAGGCATGCGCCACCACATCAGGCTCTAAGAAGAAAAATTTAAAACAGCATTAGCAAAAGCCTTCAGGCGGCAGCAAAACAAGAAGTAAGGTTTAGAGGTTTAGGAGCTAGGAAAGACTGGATCAAAGGGAGAAAGGCAGGCTGGTCCTAGCCAGGATCCAGGCAGATGTTGGGGAAGGACTGACCTTCCCCTGCCTGGCAGAGCTTCAGATCGCCTTCCAGGAGTTTGACCGAGACAGAGATGGTTACATCGGCTACCGGGAGCTGGGCGCCTGCATGCGGACACTGGGTTACATGCCCACGGAGATGGAGCTCATCGAGATCTCACAGCAGATCAGTATGTGTCTCAGACCCGCCCCACCCCTGTTCTCCAGCAGCCTTGGCCAGGACCCATGGTGGCTGCATGGGCTGTTTCCATAGCCCAAGGCCTAGTTATCCTCAAGGAGAAATTTCAGCCTCCTGAGAATGTCACCATCAGCTAGCACATGTGGGGAGGAGGCCGTGATCCCCTTCACAGATGAGGAGCCAAGACCTCCACCCAACCCAGCTCTTCATGAAAGACGAGGAGAGCTTCCTGTTCCATGGGGCCAAATCTGCCCTTTGCTAGGGAGTGATTCCTGGGGGACTACTGCAGCCCTGGGCACACAGTGGGAAGGACCCATTTTAATACAGGAGGGAGAGGGACGGAGCAGGAGGGAGGGACAGCAGGCAGGGGGAGGCTGGCCAGGCACCAATTTGGGATTTCTTTTTCTGTTTCTTTTTTTTTTGTTGTTGTTGTTGTTGTTGTTTTCCAAGATAGGGCCTCGCTGTAGCCCAGGCTGACCTGGAACAATCCAGGTTTTCTAACGGATGAATGTACCCCCAGGTGGTGGGAAGGTGGACTTTGAAGACTTTGTAGAGCTCATGGGCCCGAAGCTGCTGGCAGAGACCGCAGACATGATTGGTGTGAGGGAGCTGCGAGATGCCTTCCGGGAGGTGCGCAGGGAGGTGAAGGGAAGGCAGGGTGGCAAGGCTGCAGTGAGTGAGGGACTGACTGCAGACTTATCTCTGTCATTGATCCCACGCTATGACCAATGCTGCCACAGTTTGACACCAACAAGGATGGCTGCATCAGCTTGGCCGAGCTCCGGGCAGCGTTGAAGGCTCTGCTGGGTGAGCGCCTCAGCCAGAGAGAGGTGGATGAGATCCTCCAGGACATAGACCTCAATGGAGATGGCCTGGTCGACTTTGAAGGTACCACCTGCTCTGCTTAGCCACGCATACATACCATGGAAGGTTCAAAATACATAAAAAGAGCCATGTCACCATGCTATGTGTACCCATGCTCTTTCCCAGTTAATCACCACTGAGGACTCAGGAGGAAGGGTTATTACCATCTCTAAAGGCAAGAAAATTCCCAGGAAAACCTAGAATTTTTTTTCTTTTTCTTTCTTTCCTTCTTTCTTTCTTTCTTTCTTTTCTTTTCTTTTCTTTTTTTTTTTTTTTTTTTTTTTTGTTGTTGTTGTTGTTTTTGGTTTTTTGTTTTTTCAAGGTAGGATCTCCCCTCTAGCCCAGCTGACCTGGAGTTCACTATGTAGTCTCAGGCTAACCTCAAACTCACAGCACTTCTCCTACTTCAGCCTCCAAATTACTGGGATTAAAGGCATGTACCACCACCCCCCGCTGAAAGCCTAGATTCTTAGCAAAAGGAAATCAAGCCAAGATTGGAATCTGACCAGCTGATCTGGAACATAGCTCTTTCCTTAAAAAGGAAAAGTGAACATTAACTAATAGAAAGCTTAAAAAAAAAAAAATAGTATGAGGACACCCTGAGACTACATAGTGAATTCCAGATCAGCCTGTAGAAATGTATTCTTCAAAGTAGGCCCTCAAATTGCTACTCAGCTTGCCTAGTGGTAAAAACTAAAAGGAAAACAGATTCAGTTACAAGCAGTTTTTGTTGTCCATGAGACAAATTTTTCTATTCTGGTCCTAAGTCCTGTTCTTACCTGATCCTACCTTTTCTCAACCACATTCCACCTACCCCAAGGTGGGCAGATTGGTCTCCTAGTGGGGTCAGGAGGGCAGAACTAAAACCCTTGCCTTTGTCCTGATAGAATTTGTGCGAATGATGTCTCGCTGAGCCTGTATGGAAGCTGGAGGCAGCCTTGCTCCACAGAGGAAGTCGCACATTCCTTGAAGCCCATCATGCAGAGCCAGGCTCACCCCTCCTCACTAGGCCTGCTAGTCACGGTGCCCTTGCCTGCCTTTGCCCTTTGTTCCTCTAGTTCTCTGACAATAAAGTTTCTTTAAGCTGGGGAAGAAGATGTTTGTCTCTCATTTGTTCACATTGGAAGCCCAGTACTTGACCTCCTGGGTTAAGACTCAAATATTGGAACTGTCCTTTCTGATCACAAGCCCCCTGGGCTGTGAGCCCCAAGGTGCTCGGGGCCTCCCTTTTCTTCCTCTCTGTATACTGGGCTCAGCCCAGAGCAATTGTCAAGAGACACTCTTGGACTGGTGCACATAAATCCCTTCGCTGGAGCTTTTGCAGCTCTGGTGGGAGCTACTTGCCCTGGAGACGGTTCCTGCTTACTCAGTGATGGTGTTGCTGGTTGAGGTTAGAAAAGTTCAGATGGAGCCGGGCGTGGTGGCGCACGCCTTTAATCCCAGCGTTCGGGAGGCAGAGGTAGGAGGATCGCTGAGAGTTCGAGGCCACCCTGAGACTACATAGTGAATTCCAGGTCAGCCTGAGCCAGAGTGAGACCCTACCTCGAAAAACTGAAAAAAAAAAAAAAAAAGAAAAAAGAAAGAAAGAAAGAAAAGTTCAGATGGTCTTCAGGAGATACCATCACCTCACCAGAGGGCAGACACGCCACTCCTCCAGGAGCCCCTAGTATTACCTATTACCTGAGCACAATGAGGAAACCAGGACTGGCCATCCCTTCCTGGCACAAGTTCCCTCTAATGGACCATCTGTGCTGGGGTGGCCACAGTGCATTAGACCTGCCTAGGAGGAATCAGGGCCCTCAAACTCTAATCTGCTGAGTGCCCCTTTTTTTCTCAAACCCCTATCTGGTCTCTGCCCTGCTCACTAGACTTTTGTGTCTCCTCATGCCCAGCCTTCACAACCCATGTTCTAGAATTGGACGCTGAGAAGCCAAGGGTTTCAGTACATTACTGCTGCTGTAGGAAATTGCCTTAGGCTAGGTAACTTATAAATAGCATAAATTTAACACTCACTGTTTTAGAAGCTAGAAGTTCAGGATCAAGATGCACATGCAGGGGGTGGGCCTGGCAGAAAGAACATACCTGTAGTTCCAGCATGAGGATGGTGAGGTTGAGCAGGAGGAGGAAGAGGATACAGGGAGAAAGAAGAAAAGGAGGAGGAAGTGGTGGTGCATGGCAGTAATCCCAGCCTTTGGAAGGCAGAGGCAAGAGGATTGATTGCTACAAGTGAGAAACCCTATCTTAAAAAAAAATAAAAAAGACTAGGCAGGTTCTGGGTGGTAACAGGCTGGTCTCTGTTTCTGCTCCCAGCATGGTGCCTTGAATATAGTTTTCTTCAGAAGGTTGAACGTGGTGACCCCCACATGTCACATTCTAGGTCCCATACATAGGGACAGAGCCTTTATGACCTACTAGTCTCCTAAAGGGCCCATTAGAGACTAGGTGTCTTTTCTTCTTTTTTAAAAAATTTTTTTAAATATTCTTATTTATTTATTTGAGAGAAAGACAGAGAGAATGGGCACTCCAGAGCCTCCAGCCACTGCAAACAGACTCCAAAGGTATGCGCCACTTTGTGTATCTGGCCTTATGTGGGTCTGGGGGATCAAATTCCAGTCATTAGGCTTTGTTTGCAGACAAGTGTCTTAACCGCTGAGGCATTTCTCCAGTCCAGCCCTCTTTCTTTTTCTTTCTTTCTTTTTTTTTTTTGGGGGGGGGAGGCAGCCCTCTGACCACAAACTTGAAGTAATCCTGCCTCTGTCTCCCAAATGCTGAGATTACTGGTGTGCACCACTATGCCTGGAAAGAGAACTAAGTTTCAACAGAAAGTTTGGAGGACACACAATTTTCTAAGTCATAGCACTAAGCCCACAAAGCTTGCTGGAGGTCACACCGACCATTGCCCTCTATCTCACACATGCTGATTCTTTGCTCACAGGCATACTTGCGTTCCATCAGTCATCCTTTCAGTGCCTGTGACTTCCACGATCTCCAGGCTCCCCAGTTCCTTTACCTGCCACAAATTTGCACCCAGGTCTGGGGACTCTAAAACCTCAGGGTCTACCTAGGAAGGGGGCCTCAACATCAGGGCGAACCCAGGATGGGTCTCACTCTTTTTCAGCTACATCAAAGATGTGGTTTGGGGCTGGAGAGATAGCTTAGTGGTTAAGGTGCTTGCCTGCAAACCTAAGTACCCATTTCAATACTCCAGATCCCACATAAGCCAGATGCACAAAGGTGAGGCAAGCACAAGGTTGCACATGCCTACGAGGTGGCGCAAGCATATGGAGTTCGATTGCAGTGGTTGAGGCCCTGATGCACCAATTCTCTCTCTCTCTTTCTATCTCTAAAAAAAAAAAAAAATTAAAAGATGTGGCCTGCAACTCCTGGATGCTGGGCAGGAGGATGAGCCTTTGATTTTTCCTGTCAAGGAGGGTTGGGAGCTGGGTATGGTGGCACAGGCCTATAATCCCAGCACTCAGGAGGTGGAGGCAGAAGGATCACCAAAAGTTTGAGGCCTGGATTAAATAGCAAGACACTGTCTCAAAATGATAAAGATAAATAGATGATAGAGAGATAAAGATAGATACATAGATAGATAGATGATAGATAGATAGATAGATAGATAGATAGATAGATAGATAGATAATAAAATAAGATGTCTGGTAGATGGAGGCTCTGATCCTCACAAGGTGGCCTTGGGCAGAGCAGACAAGCAGGCATCCACAGAGTCCAAATGCTGAGGTGCCAGGGCTGGCAGCAGCAGCCTCAGTACCACCCGCCTGGCAGATCCCAATTAATCCTTAATCCTCAATTAGGCGATCCCTCCTGCCAAGCGGCAGCCTGCAGACAATGAGTTGCCCTACCCCATAGCTTTTCCTGAGGCCTCACAACCAGCACAGATGGCATTGCTGCCTGAGAGGATGTCCCTGCAGGGGCTGGGGGTGGCAGCAAACATAAGCTGGGGGAAACCAGGATGCCACCCAGGGTCAGCTTCTCACTGCCTCCTCAAGCCTCAGCCCTGAGGCATCTGTGAGTAGGCGGTGGAAGCAATCAGAGAAAAGGTCTTAGCAATAGTGTGTCTGCTAGCACCAGAAGTCCCCACAGTCCCCACCAAAGCTCACACGTGCCAGTGCCCCTAAGTGCTCCTAGACCAGACATCCCAAAAGATCACAGCTGGAGAAGGGTCAGAGACAGGCAAGGAGCAGTAAGCAGAGACAGGGGGAACCAAGAACCCCTTCCCTATCAAAGGAGCCCTAGTCTATAGCCACCGCCCCCCGATGCACCCGATTCCATCAAAGGAACCTTGTCACATAGCTCTACTCACTGCTGCCCACTGAAGCAGGTCTGATTTTTCACATTCTATAATTCAGTTTTACAAAACATCCACCTGAAGAGCTAAATGTGATCATGCGTGTCTGTAATCCCAGAATTTGAGAGGCAGAGGCAGAAAGGTCAGAAGTTCAGAGAGACGGCTCATGCTTCCAAAGTCTGATAGTCTGTTTGATTCCTCAGTACCCATGTAGAGGCAGATGCACAAAGTGGCACATGCATCTGGAGCTGATTTGCAGAGACAGGCACACCTATACTCATTTTCTCAATCTCTCTCTCTTTTCAAATAAATATTTTAAAACAAAACAAAACAAAATATGGGCTGAGGGTGTAACTCAGTTGATAGAGTGCTTGACTGGCATGCTCAAAGTCCTGGTTTCATCCCCAGCACCATATAAACCCCAAGTTTACATGATTGTAATCTCAACACTCAGGAAATAGAGGCAGGTAGATCAGAAGCTCAAGGTCATCTATGCTAGACAATGTTAGCCTGGCCTGAGCTAGAGGCCTTTTGTTAAATAAATTAATTAAATTAATAAATAAATAAACAGACAGACAGACAAAAAGTAAGTTAAGGCTGGTGTGGTGGTGGTGCACACCTTTAATCCCAGCACTTGGGAGGCAGAGGTAGGAGGATCGCTGTGAGTTCAAGGCCACCCTGAGACTACATAGCAACTTCCAGGTCAGCCTGGGCTAGAGACCCTACCTCAAAAACAAACAAACAAAGAAAAAAAAGGCTAGGGAGATGGCTCAACAGATAACATGCTTGCCTGCAAAGCCTAACAACCTAGGTTTGATTCCCCTGTACCCACATAAAACCAGATGTACAAAGAGACACATCTAGAGTTCTTTTGTAGCACCTGGAGACCCTAGCATGGCAATTTTCTCTCTCTCTCTACCTTCTTCTCTCTGTTTGCAAATAAATAAATAAAAATAAGTTTTTTTAAAAAAAAAAAAAAAGATGAAGAAAGAGGGAAAGGCTAGTTCCCTGATTTGATTGGTGCTTTCTGTGTTATTTGTTGAAATAGCATGCTAAATTCATTACTATGTATAACATGTTATTCAAAATAAAACAATTTGTATCAACTTGTGTAAACATGGATATACATTGTCAGCTGCTTATTTACTTATCTTGTTGAGACAGGTTCTTACTTTGTAGCCCAGACTGGCCTTGAGCTTGCCTTAGCCTCCCCAGTGCGGGATTACTGGTGTGCAAGGCTACATCACTTGGCAGTTTTTTCAGCAAGTTCCTGCATCCCCTTGACCCACCCATCTTTGTATGTGTGGTTTCTTTTGTGTGTTTGTGTGTGTGTGTTGGTGTGAGTGTATGGTGGCATGTGTGTATGTGATGATGTGGTGTGTGCATGTGTTGGGGGGGGTGTGTATGTGGTGTGTGCACACGTGCCAGACAGCACCCGATGGGCCCATCTAGCTTACCTGCAGCACCAGAGAATGTCAGGTGCCTCTTCCACTACTCATCTGGCTGATTTTCCTCGCAATGGAGTCTCTTACTAAATCCAGAGCTTGCCATTTGTGAGCCCCAGTGATTCTCTAGTCTCCGTTCCCCGACAGGACTGGACCTGCAGACCTCTGTGGCCATGCCTAGCCATTTTCATGGGTTCTAGAGATTCAAACTCAGGCCATCTCAGGTTCCCTCAGGCCTTCATGCTTGCACAGGAAGCACACATAATTTCCAAGCCACCTCTCCAGCCATATATGTGAAAGAGCTTTTAGCTCTTCCTTACCTTCTGATATTACTAGACACTTCAAGCTTGCCTGGTTGACTTCCTGCCTGATTTCTAGAATCAGCCATTTCTCAGGCGAGTCTTGGTTCACTTTACTGGAGAAGGGAATTAGAAACCAGTTCCTTAATTGCTTGTAGCTACTTGGGTTTGGATGTGTGTCTTCACCTACGCATTTACACATTGATAAATAGTTTAGGATGTGACCAAATGCATCCAGATTAAGCCACACATAAGTGTATAAGG
Source organism: Orientallactaga sibirica (assembly GCA_036365145.1). Classification (NCBI taxonomy): domain Eukaryota; kingdom Metazoa; phylum Chordata; class Mammalia; order Rodentia; family Dipodidae; genus Orientallactaga; species Orientallactaga sibirica. Next base: position 6,574,878 of record JAEOAD010000042.1, on the reverse strand, counting down.
GTGCCTCCAACCCCAAATCCATCACACAAGGGTTGGTTTAGCCTCTCACCTTGCTCAGCTGTAATTTCTTTCTCCAACAGTGAGAAAGAAGCCTGACTCTTGACACCCCCTTCCAAGTATATATAGTGGTTTCAAAACTGCTAATCCACACTCCCCTATGGAATACCCTTCTCACCTGCTGTCTCCCAGCAGGTGACTTAGGTGCCATCCTGTTGTCTTTGGCCTCTCAGGTTCCACTAGGATCCAAGTCAGCAGCCACCCACTCTCACAGAGAGGCTCTCTCTACATTTGTGATTCTGCTATGTAATTTTTTGTTTGGTTTGGTTTGGTTTTTGGTTTTTTGAGGTAGGGTTTCACTCTAGCCCAGACTGACCTGGAATTTACTATGTAGTATCAGAGTGACCTCGAACTCACAGCGATCCTCCTACCTCTGCCTCCCAAGTGCTGGGATTAAAGGCATGTGCCAGCATGCCTGACTTCTTATTTTTTAATTTAATTTTATATTTCTTTATTTGAGAGAGAGGTAGATGAGAGAGAAAGAAAGAGAAAGGGAGAATGACTATGCTAGGGCCTCTAGCCACTGCAAATGAACTCCAGATATATGTACCACTTTGCGCATCTGGCTTTACATAGGTCCTGAGGAATCGAACCTGGGTCCTTTGGCTTTGCAGGCAAATGCCTTAACTGCTAAACCATCTCTCTAGCCCGCCCCTACTCCTTAACTCTTCTTTCTAATTTTGAGCTTTGTCATTAAAGGCGCCAAAAATGCAGGTGCAAGCTGGATATAGTAGCTTGAACCTGTAATCTCAGAACTTGGGAGGCTGAGGCAGGAGGATCACTGTGAGTTCAAGGCCTAGGCTATATAATGACACCATGTCTCAAAAAATAATGCAGCCGGGCATGGTGGCACAAGCCTTCAATCCCAGCATTTGGGAGACAGAAGTAGGAGGATTGCCATGAATTCAAGGCCACCCTGAGACCGCACAGTGACTTCCAGGTCAGTCTAGGCTAGAGCAAGACCCTACCTTGAAAAACAAAGCGGGGGGGGGAGGATCACTGTGAGTTCAAGGCCACCCTGAGATGACATCATGAATTCCAGATCAACCTGGGCTCTGGGCTCTTAGAGTGAGACCCTACCTCAAAAACCTGATGATGATGATGCATTTCAGGCCTGGGGTCTGAGAGGGGGTTCCCTGAAATACTGACCAGGAGATCTTTGCCATTTCCCCCCATGTGTGCAGGGTCCTGGGTTAGGCCATAATTGCCCTTTCTGACCTTCCTCAGGGAACTCTGTGTTCCTCCAAGACAGTGTAGCCTCCAAAGAGGAGGAACATCAAACACTGCTCTAGTATAAGGTTCCTCTCCTGGCCCCTGGCACCTCCCAAACACCCCTCCCCAACATGGCTGCTATGAACTAATACACCAATCCCTAGCCCCAGTGTGGCTGTACTTGGAGATGGGGCTCTAAGTAGGAAAGGTTAAATGAGGTCATAGTCCAGGGCTCTGGCCTGATATAGTTAATGACCTCGGAGAGCTCTTTTCCCTCTGGAAAAAAAGCAGAGCGTGATGGCACACACTTTTAATCCAAGCCCTTGGAAGGCAGAGGTAGGAGGATCGCTAAATTTGAGGCCACCCTGAGACTACATAGTAAATTCCAGGTCAGCCTAGGCTAGAGTGAGACCCTACCTTGAAAAACAAAAAAAAAAAAAAAATAAATCCTCACCAGAAACCCACTGTGCTTGTGCACTTATCTTGGCTTCTGATCCCGAAGACCTCTGGAGAGATAATCCTTTGTATCAGACCACCCAGCCCATGGAGCAATGAAGAAAGCAGGAAGCCTGAGATTTGAAAGAAACAGGAATTGGGTGGTCCCCAAAGGAAGAGTCCTGTCAATAGTTTCTCTTCACTCCCACTCATCTCCGTTTTTCTGTTGTTTTTTTTTAATTAATTTATTTATTTAATAATGAGACAGAAACAGAAAGAGGGAAAGACAGAGGGGGGAGAAAATGGGCACCACTTTGTGCATCTGGCTTCTGTGGGAACTGGGAAATCAAACCTAGGTCCTAGGCTTCATAGGCAAGCACCTTAGGCGCTGAGCCATCTCCAACCCAGTTTTTCTATTTTTGAGGCAGGGTCTCTCTGTGTAGCCCAGGCTGGCATCAAACTCACAAGCTTCTTGCTGCAGACTCCCAAGTGCTGGGATTACAAGCATTCACTGCCACGCTCACTCAGCACTTATTTTAGCTTGAATATGTATTAGAGAACTCTAAAGAGACATTGATTAAATGGCATTATGGCTTTTTCTTTTCACTTGAGGTTTTTAAAAAGTGAGTTGATTTAAAAGAAACATAAAGGACTGGAGCGATGGCTTAGTGGTTAAGGCGTTTGCCTACAAAGCCAAAGGATCCGGGTTCGACTTTCCAGGACCCACATAAGCCAGATGCACAAGGGGGCACATGTATCTGGAGTTCGTTTGCAGTGGCTGGAGGCCCTGGCACACCCATTCTCACTCGCTCTCTCTCTCTCTCTCTCTCTGCCTCTTTCTCACTTTCTCAAGTAAATAAGTAAATAAATAAATAAATAAATTTTTTTAAAGAAACATGAACTAAACAGTGAGACTCATGCCTGAGTTTCAGAAATGGCCGCAGTTCAGGTGTGGGGTGTATGGCTCTGGATGTCAAAAGTCCCATGTCCATCTCCATGTCCTTTAGCAGCAGCAATGGCATACTGTCTGACTCCCTGTTCTACCCACTTCTCAGTTCACCAAACAGCATAAAAATGACAGTTATTTTCTCTATTTTTCAGTGGGCAAAAGGAGGCATATTTAAAAAGGTTCGGAGCCGGGCGTAGTAGCGCACGCCTTTAATCCCAGCACTCGGGAGGCAGAGGTAGGAGGATTGCCATGAGTTCGAGGCCACCCTGAGATTACATAGTGAATTCCAGGTCAGCCTGGGCTAGAGTGAAACCCTACCTTGAAAAACCAAAAATGAAAAAAAAAAAAAAAAAAAAAAGATCTGAAACTTGTTCAACACACATCTTGAATCCCAGCACTTGAAAGTGGAAGCAGGAGGAGGATCGGGAGTTTAAGGTCATCCTTGGCTACATAGCTAGTATGAGACCAGCGTGAGCTACATGAGACTGCCAGAAAAAAAAGAAAAGAAAAGAAAAGAAAGAAAAGGTAGGCTGGAGAGATGACTTAGCGGTTAAGGCACTTGCCTGCGAAGCCTAAGGATCCAGATTCGACTCCCCAGATGCACATGCATCTGGAGTTCGATTGCAGTGGCGCGCCCATTCTCTCCCTCACTCTCTCTCTCTCTTTCTCTCTCAAATAAATAAATACAAATAAAATTCTTAAAAGAGAGAGAGAAACAAAGGCGGGCTGAAATTCCAAGTCGCTGGTTAGCTACCGCCGTGTTTGTGTCCTTGATGTGTGTGGTCCCTGGCTCGCCATACACTCAGGATGACGTGGTTAAGTGCTACGCTATCCTGGCCATTACCTGGGGCTAAGGCACGTGCCTGGGGAAGCGTGTCTAGCGGCATTTGAGGCTGCCCTTGAATTTCACACCTGCCTAGACCTGAGAACCAAGCCAATCCCGGAAAAGAGCGCGGCGGCGGCGTTGGTAAGGGACCCGTTGCTATGGAAACAAAGGCCTGAGGCGCGCGCACGCGCACACCGGGAAGAGGATGTAAAACCGGTGAAAGGTGACGTAAAAGCGCCCGGGGTGGGGCAGAGGGTTAGGGACGTCAAAGCCCCGCGTCTTCGACATCCCGAGAGTAGGGAAGGTGTGCGCGGCGGCGGCGGCGGGGGGCACAGCTAGGCCGAGATTGGGTGGCGCGGAGCAGACGCGTGAAGGAGCGCCAGGGAAAGAGCAAGACGTCGGCGTCCGCGTCCCGCAACCCAGGCTCGAAGCGCTCCGCGGGGGCCTGACCCGGGTCTGGGCTGCAGAAACCCCGCCTCTCGGGCCTTGGGACTAATCGGATTGAGAGCGCGCCGGCCCGGGCGCGAACTCGCCAATTACGAAGGGCGGCGGTCACCGCCCAATCCGAAGCAGACAGGTGCGAGGTCCAGAAGGCGGAGACCAATCAGCAGCGGTTGCGGCCTGCAGGGGCAGGCCTTGGCCAATAAGGAGGGTGGAGTGACAGTTCTACCCACCAATCGGGAGTGAGGATCCTTCGTGCCCGCCCGTCCTTCCGGCCAGAGCTCTATTTACCAGGGGCGTGCGGCTCGTTTGCCAATCAGAGTGCAGCTGAGTGGCTGGACAGCCAACCCCGAAGAGCGGCCGGCTGGCGTCCGCCGCACCCAGGAGTTGGGGATGTCCTACAAACCCATCGCACCCGCCCCCAGCAGCACCCCCGGCTCCAGCACCCCTGGTCCAGGTACCCCGGTCCCTACAGGTGAGGATCCAACTCCACCCCTGCTCTCCTGCCCTGGTGGTCCAGGTCTTGAAGAGAAGACGGCCTGAGTTCTACAATACTGGGCCTGCCGGCTAGTCTCGCTCAGCCTCAGTTTGCTGGCCTGTGAAGTGGGCGTGGTCACGTAGGGCTTGTAGGTGGAGCGCTGGGGGAGGAGAGTGTCTCTGAAGTTGATCCGCCAGGAATGAAGCATCCCTTTGGAGGGAGTCGGGCGTACCCGTTCCGGGGCTTGGAAAGCTGGGACGAGGCGCCCCTGCCGCGCTCTGACCTCTTACTCGCGCCTGTTGCAGCCGGAAGTGTCCCATCGCCATCCGGCTCAGTGCCAGGAGCCGCTGCTCCTTTCAGACCACTATTTAACGATTTTGGACCGCCGTCCATGGGCTATGTGCAGGTGAGTGTGGACGGCAGCTTGCTTATGGACGGGGACTGTAGGTCCCCTTGGGGCCTGAGGTCACTTCCCTGTTTTCTTTTGACATAGGCAATGAAACCACCCGGCTCCCAGGGCTCCCAGAGCACCTACACGGACCTGCTTTCGGTCATAGAAGAGATGGGCAAAGAGATCAGGCCCACCTATGCTGGTAGCAAGAGTGCCATGGAGCGCCTGAAGAGAGGTAAGTGAGGCTAGACCCACCCTGTCCTTCCTTAAAACACAGATTGGATTGTCCTTCATTAGGGAAAGAAAGACGTTTGGGCTGGCTTGGACTAGGACCAGAATCCTTACCAGAGAGAGGATGTTTTGATTTTTCGAGGTAGGGTTTTGCTCTAGCCCAGGCTGACCTGGAATTCACTATGTAGTCTCAGGCTAGCCTCGGACTCACAGTGATCCTCCTACTTCTGCCTCCCAAGACCGGGAGTAAAGGTGTGGGCCACCACGCCCAGTTGGAGAGGGATTTTTTTTGTTTTTTTGGTTGGTTGGTTGATTTTTCACTCTAGTCCAGGCTGACCTGGAATTCACTATGTCCTTGTTTTTTTTTTTTGTTGTTGTTGTTGTTTATTTATTTATTTGAGAGAGAGAAAGAGGCAGAGAGAGAGAGTGAGCTTACCAGGGCCTCCAGCCACTGCAAACAAACTCCAGATGCATGTGCCCCTTGTGCATCTGGCTTACATGGGTACTGGAGAATTGAACCAGGATCCTTTGGCTTTGCAGGCACACGCCTTAACCATTAAACCATCTCTCCAGCCCTTGGAATTCACTATGTAATCTCAGGGTGGCCTCAAACTCACGGTGATCCTCCTACCTCTGACTTCCGAGTGCTGGGATTAAAGGCATGCACCACCAGGCCCAACTGGAGAGGTGTTTTGAGTTAAATTTAACCTCAGTTTCCAGGAAAGTGCCTGGAAGTTTCTTTTTCAATTGGATGTATGTAAGGAATAGCAAAACCATCTGTAAGATTTAAGATTTAAGCTGCTCTTAGTGAACCAAAAAGGGGAGGAGAGGGGTCTGTTCTAGAGGGCAGGGAGGGACTTTGGGGGGTACCTGAGACCTTGTTTGTTACTCTCCCATCCCCATCCTAGGCATCATCCATGCTCGGGCACTAGTGAGAGAGTGCCTGGCAGAGACAGAGCGAAACGCCCGCACGTAACAGTAAGCATCTTGGCCTCCTCATCAGGACCCTTCCGGCCACTGCAGAGCACCTGCTTCTCCCTGGCCTTGGCCCCGAGTTGATTCCTATCCTGGGCTTCCTGTCCTGTGTCCTTTGGTGGGTACCCCACAGGAACCAGAGAACTGCTCTCCCTCCAGTTGGCAACACAAACTGAGCTCCTCCCCCTGCAGGAGTTAGCAGTAAGGCCACTGTGAGTCCCACCCATGACCTGCCCACAGTGTTGATCCAATTGAAGCATTCTCCTCCCATGACCCTACCACTCCGAACTTCTCACCGATTTGAACCCAGGCCTCCTCCCCCCAGCAGGGGTGTGTAATGCCTGTTACCTCCCTGCCTTGTCTTTGGGGCCGTTAGCGACTCTTTTACTCGGTATATCTTTTGCTAAATATGCCCTTTTTATATAAATAAAAGATGATTTGGAGATGTTCTCTCAGTTCTAAGCCTGTCTGGGTCTGGTTCCTTTGGGAAGCTTTCGTGGGCCAGACAGGAAGAGAGGAAGGGCAGAGCAGGGAGGAGGAAGTCTGTCTGAATGTGGCTTTGCCATGCCACTGCTGTGCCTAGCAGGTCTCAGGCCCCTAGCCTTCCCCAGCTGAGAGTAGCGGAGCTTCAGTGACAGGAGGCCTTGTGTGACTGTGCCACCAGGGGGCAGCGCAGGGCCTTGGCTGCCAGCACAGCTGGAGGCACTGTTGGCCTGCCTAGGGTTGAAGGGCCCTTCCTTTGGAATGGCAGACATGCCTGGCAGAGTGGAAATGTCACTTAAGCCACTCCCTTGAAAGTCCTAGTGCCCCAGACACCACCCTCTTCTCTGAACTGGCTGTAAATACACCAGCTCTGTGACCCCGCAGGGCTGCAGCAAGATGTTCCTGACCCTCAACACTTTGGCTGAGTATTACCATTCATGGTCCCAGCAGTTTACAGCCAGGTTAAGTGTGGTCCCATTAGTCAGTTCTCAATGCCTCTGCCCAGGGTTTGCGCAGCTGGGTGGCCAGATTTGTGTGTCAGCAGACATACGTGGGGAAGCCCTTAAACACCATTAAGTGGCTGGTCCAGAGAATTGTGACAGTGTATGGGTGTGTAGCTGAGCGACCCTGAACTCCTAGCCCTAAATGGAGGCAGCTTCTGACTAGACTTTGGGGTGTCACAAATTTAATGGCTGCAGAGGATGAGGAACCAGAGAGGATGGCCTGGGATCCACCCGGCCATGTCAAACTCCACCCCTACATTGCACCCAAGAGGGCTCTCAAGGTGAAAAAGGGTCTCCAGACAGAACAGAAATGAAGAGCATCAGGACTGGTCTCTTCCCCAGCAGCTTGGGGCTAGGAAGACAGGGGCCTGCCCTTCGCCGCCGCGGGCGGGGCCGCCCAGACCCAGCAGGGTGGGGAGGACCAGCAGGGCCCAGGAAGGGGGCGGGGCGGCTGCAGTGACGCGGCGGGGAGGGACGGTAGGGGCGCCGGCGGGCGGACCGGGAAAAAGGTCGGGGCCATGGGCCGACGCTGCGCCTCCAGAGGGTCCTGTTCCTGCTGGAACCCGAGGCCTGGGCTGCGGGCCCTCCGGGCTCCCACCCTGGGGCCAGCCGCCCCTGCCCGGGCTGGGTGAGGGATTCCCGCCCTGCTCTAGAGGTGAGTGAGGACGGAGGGCGAGCGGGCGGGCCGAGAGCGCGGCTGGGGACCGGGACGCCAGCAGCAGGGGGAAGTGGGGACGGCGGGCCTCTCCCCGCGAGGTGGGGGCGGGAAGGGTGTCTGCAGCGGAACTGTGGCGCCGGACGGGGACGCAGGTGGGCGGAGCAGGCCTCCCGGGGCTGTTGCCGGTGGGATACCAAAGGATGGCTATGGCCCCAGCCCGAGAGAGGGTCAACTTCGGGGGAGGGTGACGGGGTGGCTGATGAGACAGTGGAGTGTTGGGGAGGATGGGGGGGATCCAGAGAGGATACTGCAAAGGGGAAGTGGACCCTGCTACTCACTGGGGTGCAAAGGCAGGTTTGGGGGAGAGGGGTTATCTGGCCCTGAAGGGTACGTTGGGGGGATGGGGAGTGGGAAACAGTGGCAGAGATGCAGGGCGCACAGTGCGGCTCCAGAGAGGCGCCCAGGGGTGAACATCTGGGAGTGGATGACCAGACCCCCGCTGACTTCAGGAAAAGGAATGAAGGGAGCAGGACCCTCAGGGTCGGTCTTAGGAAGCGAGCCCAAAAGGAAAGGGTTAAGAGGGGTGCAGGTCCGAGGGATACACGGCTGCTGCTGGAGAGATAACAAGGCTGGCCTCGCAGCGCGCCCGCTCGGCCCGCACCCGCCGCTCCAGGGGGCCCGCGTCAGCGCGCGGTTGCCATGGCGACGGGCGGGCGGGGGGCGGGGGTGCGTGGAAAAGAGGTCAGTGCTTAGCCTTGCTGCGGCTCCCCGGGCTCGGACTCGAGCGGCGCAGCACTGGGCTCGCCTCTGCCTCCTCGGTGGCGGGCCCGGGCATGGGCATGGGGTCCCGCGGCTGGGCGGGCGCGCCGGGCTCGGGGCTGCGCGCCACCGCCGCCCCGCACTGACGGCGCCGTGCCCTGCGCTAGGCGGAGCAGAGGCCGCGCACGGCCAGCCGAGCATCTTCAGGATGCTCATCAAGGAATACCACATCCTGCTGCCCATGAGCCTAGATGAGTACCAGGTAGCCCAGCTCTACATGATCCAGGTGAGGACGATGGGGAGGGCGGTACGGGGGTGGGGGGACATACTTCACGATAGGGTGACGGCAGGAGTGCGCAGGCCACACTGAGTAAGGGGGCTACCCTTGCTGCCTTCCTGCCAGACCTCTTCGTAGGTTCTGGAGCCTAGAGGAAGAGATAGAGATGTCCCTCTTCCCATATGCAAGTGAAAGGGAAGGACAGAGTGGCAGAAGAGCTAAAGGGTACTTCCCACCCCCTAAGTGCCCAGCCTGCTGAGCCCACATATGATCCCCCTTAATCCTCCTCAGAATCTTTAATCCAATGGGGGAAGGGAAAAGGAGCTGATGGGAGGGAGGTGAGGGGGGACAATGACACTGGGGGTAGCTTAAACAGGAAGGGGTTCTGGAGAAAGTGCAAGATCCTGGCATCCTTTCGTCAAGGAGGGGGTGAGGATCAGGCCCCCAAACTGTGACAGAGGCAGGGGCCAGAGGATGAAGGAGGGAGTCTATGTTTGGGTTATGAGAAGGGTGGGTGAGGGCAAGCTCTCTGGGCCTCAGGCATGTGTGCCAGATCTGTTCCTTGGCCCTGTAGGGTCAGAGTCTGAAGGGTGGGGGAAGGTCTAGGGCTTGAGTGGACCAAGTCTGGGCTCCAGTGCTATAAAAAGGCTGCTGGAGGCTCTCCAGCTCTGATGGGGTGTGGCAGGAGCTGGGAGTGGGGTCTCAGAGAGGGAGGAAAAGAGTCAGGTCCTCTGAGAGGTGGCCTCATTGTCACTCGGTAGCACATCCAGCATGTTCCTACCTCTGAGCTTGTGCTGGCTTCTCTGCCTTGAGCCCCACCATCATCTGCAGGGTCCTTCCTCCCCTCAAATCATGGTCATGTCATCCTCTCAACCAAGCCCTTCATGACCATCTGTCAATGGTGTAATTCCCAGCTCTTTATCCCTCCTGTGTTTCCTTTTTCCCATGGCACTTATCACCTTCTCTCCCTTCACTGCAAAATGAGTTCCATACTGGCACACGTCTTGGGTTCTGTTTGCCAGTAGGACCCAGTTTTACATCCCACACAATGAATGATCAGATCAAGTGCTAGGTTGCAGAACCCCATGGGAAACTGAGCAATGTCTGTGATCCTGACCCCAGAGAATTGCAGGAACTGAAAAAGTTTATTCAGGAGAGGAAGACCAAGGTGTAGACCCCCAGAAACTGAGCTGGGGACTTAACTCCCTGCTCTACTTTGCCCTGGACTGCAGAAAAAGAGCCGCGAGGAGTCAAGCGGTGAGGGCAGCGGAGTGGAGATCCTGGCTAACAGGCCGTACACAGATGGGCCAGGAGGCAGCGGGCAGTACACACACAAGGTGTACCATGTGGGCTCCCATATCCCAGGCTGGTTCCGGGCACTACTGCCCAAGGCTGCCCTTCAGGTAGAGGAGGAATCCTGGAATGCTTACCCCTACACCCGAACCAGGTGAGTGTGTGAAGTAGGCACAGGCTTGGGGCCATGAGGGAAGCAGCTCTGGTAGGCACAGTTGTGATTCTTACCTGACCCTTTGCCAGGTATACCTGCCCCTTTGTGGAGAAGTTCTCCATTGAGATAGAGACCTACTATCTGCCTGATGGGGGGCAGCAGCCAAACGTCTTCAACCTGAGTGGGGCTGAGAAGAGACAGCGCATCCTGGGTGAGGCTTTCCTGAGCTCCCTGCTGCTTCAGACAAGCCCCAGTTCCCTCCAAGCCTCAGCTCCCATCTGTGAAAGGCTATCCTCCCAATTCCTGGGGATGGTTGGGAGGGGGATCTTGAAGAGGGGCTGGTGTTGCTCAATGCTTGCTGAACCCCTCCCCAGACACCATTGACATTGTGCGAGATGCAGTGGCTCCGGGCGAGTACAAAGCAGAAGAGGACCCCCGACTGTACCGCTCAGTCAAGACTGGCCGTGGGCCGCTGGCTGATGACTGGGCGCGGACAGCAGCCCAGACAGGACCCCTCATGTGTGCCTATAAGCTATGCAAGGTTGAGTTCCGCTACTGGGGCATGCAGGCCAAGATTGAGCAGTTCATCCATGATGTTGGTGAGCACCTGGGTGAAGGAGGTTCTGCATCCCTAGCATTCACCAGGCCCATGTTTGGGTTCAGGAATACCCCCATCCACTGGGGACACAGCACCATGAAGCCGTCATTTGCCATTTTTATCTGGAACACTGAGGCAGAGGGGATAGCACAGCTTGACTAAGGGTCAGGGGAACCTGCCTTGATGTACCTGAGTCAGAGGACAGGAAGCATGAGCTCTGAGGTCTGTGCTGGCTCTGATATCCCAACATGCTACTGCTTCCATGGAAATTCTATGAGTTGGGCAATACTCAGAAAATCTCAGGAGGGTCACCTAGCTTTCACAGGCGATATCCAAGGATTACAGGCACCATTCTCTCAGAGGTTCCCTCCCAGCCCCAGTTCTCAGGGTCGCGGCGTATAGCCCTGGTGTTCAGGAGCCCCTGGCCCACACCTCCAAACTACCTCTCAACTCTTGAATTTCATCCCTGCCTCATCTCTTATGTTTGGAGGTTGACCATATGCACATAGAAGGATCATCCCTGGGTGGAGAGTCCGGTGGCCTGTGTTCTGCTCCACTACTGACCCATCCCAGCACGATATGAGCCTCCTAAGTACTTAATGTTCCCTTCTGTACATGAGAAAGAGGTGGGGCCAGATACGACAGTTGATGCCTGAGTGATTGCTACATACCGAGCCTTTGTAAATCACTTTTTTCTAGTAAAATCACATTTCAGCACTCATGACACCTGCAAGACAAGGACTATTGTCATTTCTATGGAGCTTAGAAAGTAACAGACTTCTTCCTGTTGGATCTGAAAAATTACTCAAAAGCACACATAAGAGAACTAAAATCACTCACATAAAACCTCTATTCAGTTTCTAATGTAGCCGGGCTTTGTGGCCATGCCTTTAATCCCAGCACTCTGGAGGCAGAGGTAGGAGGATCACTATGAGTTCGAGGCCACCCTGAACTACATAGTGAATTCCAGGTCAGCCTGGACTAAAGCAAAACACTACCTCAAAAATACATACATATATATATATATATATATATATATATATAAATACATTTTCTTCCAGAAGCTTCTAATTCAACCATTATTAATTTATTTCCTAGAGTCTTTAACTTTATTCTTATTATGATGATGAAAATATCTCCGAATGGGTATTGTCTTTGCTTTTGCTCCAGCCTTCAAGGAGTGCCAACACTTCCATTAACATCTTCATTAAACATGACAACCTCATTAACTGTTAACGCCTTAATTAACTGTTAACTCCCCGCAGAAGTCAGCAGGAAGCTGGCTGAAAGCCCCAACAAGCATTGGTCCCAGCTGTTGGAGTGATGGGGTGGGGTTAGGGAGTCAGAATTAGGGAGTCCAGAGAGATAGACATGGCATAGTAGACAGAAAAGGAGACAGGGCAGAAAGACAAATGCCTCATTCTCCCTGTTTGTCCCCTGGATAGCACTGGGCCTCCCCTACTTTGTAGTTCTTGGTGGAGCGCGTTCCCAAGGGAGCCATTTACCCAACCTCAAGGGCTGGCCAGGCATGTGGCCTCGGTGGCAGGGAAATAGAATAAGGGGCATGGTTTTGATGCCTGACACATCTGCAGGTCTGCGCCGGGTAATGCTTCGTGCCCACCGCCAGGCCTGGTGCTGGCAAGATGAGTGGACAGAGTTGAGCATGGCTGACATTCGGGCACTGGAGGAGGAGACTGCTCGCATGCTGGCCCAGCGAATGGCTAAGTGCAACACAGGCAGTGAGGGGCCTGAGGTCCAGACTCCTGGGAAACCCAGCACAGAGGCCCGGCCTGGGGCCAGCAGTGCTGGAACTCCTGATGGGCCTGAGGCCCTGCCTGGTCCTGATGCCTCACCTGATGCCAGCTTGGGAAAGCAGTGGTCCTCATCCTCCCGCTCCTCCTACTCATCCCAGCATGGAGGTGAGGCTGGGGTGCAGGGGCCAGGGATAGGAGGGAACCAGTCACCCTAACTGGATTCCCAGACTGAGGCCCAGGTGGCCCTTTAGGGGGCGTGTCTCCCCAGAGCTTGTCTGAGTGGCGCATGCAGAACATTGCCCGCGACTCTGAAAACAGCTCCGAAGATGAGTTCTTTGACGCCCATGGTCAGCAAGGAGGCACCGTTAGGGGTGGGGGGAGGGCTCCTGAGAAGCTCCTCATGACACAGCCCCTTATCTTCTCAGAAGGCTTTTCGGACAGTGATGAGGTCTTCCCCAAGGAGATGACCAAATGGAACTCTAATGACTTCATTGACGCCTTTGCCTCCCCAACTGAGGTGGAGGGGGTGCCAGGTAAAGACCCCACTACAGAGAGCAGGTTCTCGTTCATCCTCAGATGATGAGTGGGTGAATAGAGTGGAAAGATGTATGAGTAGAGCACAGTCAGGTCCTGAAGACACTGGGGGACTCCTGGGAATTCTGGAAGGTTTTCTGTGAGGGTTGATGTCTACCCTGGGTTTAGAAGACTGGAACAAAAAATGTCTGGCATGGACTCCTTTAATCTCAGTACTGGGGAGGCAGAGGTAGGAGTCTCAATGTGAGTTCAAGGCCACCCTGAAACTACATAGAGAATTCCAGGTCAGCGAGTGAAACCCTACCTCGAAAAAAAAAAAAGACTGGAACAAGCATTGTCCAACAGAACTCTCTAGGATGATGGAAATGTCCTTTTTAAAAAAATATATATATATAGGGCTGGAGAGGTGGCTTAGCAGTTAAACGCTTGCCTGTGAAGCCTAAGGACCCTGGTTCGAGGCTTGATTCTCCAGGACCCACATGAGTCAGATGCACAAGGGGATGCACACATCTGGAGTTCGTTTGCAGTGGCTAGAGGCCCTGGCGCATCCATTCTCTCTCTCTCTCTACCTGCCTATTTCTGTATCTCTCTCTTTCAAGTAAATGAAAAAATAAAATAAAATATTTTAAAGAAAGTAGGCTGGGGAAATGGCTTAGTTGTTAAGGTGTTTGCCTGCAACGCCTAAGGACCCCAGTTCAATTCCCCAGGACCCATGTAAGCCAGATGCACAAGGGAGCACATGCGTCTGGAGTTCACTTGTAGTGGCTATAGGTCCTGGTGTGTCCATTCTCTCTCTATAGCTGCCTCTTTCTCTCTCTTAAATAAATAAATAAAATATATTTTTTATTTGTTTTTCAATTTTTTTCTTTTTATTTATTTATTTATTTGAGAGGGGGAAAGGCAGAGAGAAAGAAAGAATGGGCACGCCAGGGCCTGTAGCCACTGCAAACGACTCCAGACACATGCGTCCTCTTGTGCATCTGGCTTACATGGGTCCTGGGGAATCGAACCAGGGTCCTTAGGCTTTGCAAGCAAACACCTTAACCACTAAGCCTTTTTTTTTTTTTTTTTTTTTTTTTTTTTTCGAAGTAGGGTTTCACTCTAGCCCAGGCTGACCTGGAATTCACTATGTAGTATGAGGGTGGCCTCAAACTCATGGTGATCCTCCTACCTCTGCCTCCCAAGTGCTGGGATTAAAAGCGTGCACCAGCACGCCCGGCTCCATAAAATTTTTTTTTTTTTTTTTTTTTTTTTTTTTTTTTGGTTTTTTTTTTGGTTTAGGGTTTCACTCTGGCTCAGGCTGACCTGGAATTCACTATGTAGTCTCAGGATGGCCTCGAACTCTCAGCGATCCTCCTACATCTGCCTCCCGAGTGCTGGGATTAAAAGTGTGTGCCACCACACCCGGCTCATAAAATATTTTTAAAAAACATTATTGAGCTGCAGAAATGACTTACTGGTTAATACACTTGCCTTCAAAGCCAAAGGACCCAGGTTTGATTCCCCAGGACCCACATAAGCCAGATGCACAAAGGGGGACATGCATCTGGAGTTCGTTTGCAGTGGCTGGAGGCCCTGGCATGCTCATTCTTTCACTTACTCTCTTATTCTCTCTACCCCCCTACCCATTTCTCTCGCTCAAATAAACAAAAATAAGGTGTTTTTGTTAATTATTTATTTGAGAGAGAAAAAGAGGCAGATAGAGAATGAATGTGCCAGAGCCTTCAGCTACTGCAAATGAACTCCAAATGCATGTACTACCTTGTGCATCTGGTTTACTTGGATCCTGGGGAATCGAACCTGGGCCCTTCGGCTTCGCAGGCAAGCACCTTACCCAAGCCATCTCTCCAGCCCGATAGAAATGTTCTTGATATGCACTGCCCCATAGTGTAGCCACTAGCCACACTTACCTGGCAAGCACTTAAAATGTGGCTAGTGTCACTAAAGGTCTGATTTTTTTCCCCTTGAATTCCATTTTAATTCATTTCAACGTAATAGCTACTGTATTGTTCCTTGGGCTTTTATTGTTATTTTGATCTTTTGTGGATATTTGGGGGCGGGGGGGGGAGGAATAGAAATGTTGCCATGGATGTTACCCTGTGTTTGCTAGAGGCAAGTGCTCTATCTCCGAGCTAAATCCCCAGATCCATTGCTACCATGCTGATGAGAAAGGATTAGAGGAAATGTTCCAACAAACACTGTATGGGAGCAGCCCAGTCAGCATGAGGAAATGCCCTAGACAACTGAGTGAGAGAGTAAGATGTGAGTGATGTGAGGGGGCAGGGCTGAGGTAAGCACCAGGAGGAGGACACCGGAAGTGCCAATGAGGAGATCTCAGTGGTCCTCTGGTCTCCCTCACTGGCTTTCCCCTGTCCTAGATTCCAGAATTGAGGCTACCAAAGGCATTGAAGATGGGACTCGAGCACCCAGGGACTCAGAGGCGAGTATAGTCATCTACCTCATGTCCAAGTGCCAATTTGCTCCCTGGCCATTGCTCTTGACAAACCCTATACGCCATTGTGTTCTTTAGGGTCCGGATGGAGCCGGGGAGCTTGGGGCTGAGGCATGCGCAGTGCATGCCCTCTTCCTCATCCTCCACAGTGGCAGCATCTTGGATTCAGGCCCTGGAGATGCCAACTCCAAACAGGCTGACGTGCAGACGCTGAACACTGCCTTCGAGGCAGTCACCCGCATCCATTTCCCCGAGGCCCTGGGCCACGTGGCTCTGCGACTGGTGCCCTGCCCACCCATCTGCGCAGCCGCCTATGCCCTTGTCTCCAAGTACTGGCCAGGGGTGGAAGGGCGGGGCACACTCAGGGTCCCCAAGGTGCAGACAGCTATTTGGGAGACTTCTAAACTCAGGGAGGATCCTTGGGAGAGAAGGGAAATCACATCTGTGGGTCAGTCCTGGTCATGAATGGACCTGTTTGGGGGGGAAGTGGGGATTGGTTGTTTTTTTCCGGGGGGAGAGGGGATGGTGTTCAAGATTGGGCCTCACTCAAGCCCAGGCTGATCTGGAACTCACTCTGTAGTACCAGGCTGGCCTCAACCTCACAGCAATCCTACCTCAGCCTCCCGAGTGCTGGGATTAAAGGTGCGCACTTGTTTTTTGTTTTGTTTTGTTTTGTTTCTTGAGACAAGATCTCATCTAGTCCAGGATGGCCTGAAACTCATTCTATAGCCCCAAACTCTTGGCAGTCCTCTTGCCTCAGCTTCTTGAGTGCTGCGATGATAGGATGAACCACCATGCCTACATAGGAATAGACCTATTTCTGATCAATGTCTCTTCCTCCCATTGCAAGCCAAGGGGACTTGGTGTCAGTGGTGGAGGGGGAGGCCCTTACCCACGCACCACACCCTCTCCTTCTGCAGCCTGAGCCCCTACAGTCATGATGGTGACAGCCTGTCCCGCTCCCAAGACCACATTCCACTGGCTGCCCTGCCACTGCTGGCCACCTCATCCTCCCGCTACCAGGGCGCCGTGGCCACCGTCATCGCTCGCACCAACCAGGCCTACGCGGCCTTCCTGCGCTCATCTGAGGGCACTGGTTTCTGCGGGCAGGTCAGGGGTTAGACACATTCCCGGGAAGCATCCAGTGCCCTCCACTGCAACTGTGCCCCACCTGGTTGAGACAAGGGCTCTCAGTGGTGTCCACCTTCTTGGCTAGGTGGTGCTGATTGGAGACGGAGTTGGTGGCATCCTGGGCTTTGATGCGCTCTGCCACAGTGCCAACGTGGGCACAGGGAGTCGGGGCAGCAGCCGCCGTGGGAGCATGGTCAGTGTGGCCAAACCCAGCCTCCTCAGGAGGGGGGTTGTCTTCATCTCTAGGTCTCTGCCCCTGGAATATGGTCTCTCTGCATGAGGCAGGTCCACAGCTGACTATAACGTTCTGCTCTGGGACTTGGCCCCACCCAAACCCAAGCCTGCCTCCTCACTTCCAAATGAAGTTGAAATCAGATGGCCTCAGGCCTAAGGCTGCTTCTGTCCTGTATTCCTTCTAGAACAATGAGCTGCTCTCCCCAGAGGTCGGCCCAGTGCGAGACCCACTGGCAGATGGGGTAGATGCACTGGGTCGGGCTAGCCCAGAACCCTCAGCCCTGCCTGCTCAGCGTACCTCCAATGACATAGCCAGTCCTGAGCCTGAGAGCTCTCAAAACAGGTGACATTTTTGCCCTATTACCTGGGTCCTGGATACAGGCTAGACTTTAGAAGCAGCAGTACTGAGTGTCCCCCTCCCTCATAGCCTGCAGGTTGCCGCCACAGCCACCTCCTCCGGGGAGCCCCGGCGGGCAAGCACAGCCTCCTGCCCAGCTGCTGCCAGTTCTGAGGCTCCTGATGGCCCCGTTAACGCTGCACGCCTGGACTTCAAGGTCTCCGGCTTCTTCCTCTTCGGCTCCCCACTGGGCCTGGTGCTGGCTCTGCGCAAAACCGTGATGCCCGCCTTGGAGGGTGAGCCCTTGGGGTGAGGGGGTGTCCTTTGTCTTTTTTTGCCTGCTCCTTCTCCATCTCCTTTGGCCTTTGGTTTTACCTGAGTCAGTGGCTTTCTTAATGTCAGTTTCTCATTGTGCAGATGAAGTGGCCTGGCTAGAGGGGAGAGTGGGAGTCCCAGAAGGACACACTAAAACTTGTGTTTTCAAATGACGTGGGAGGAACTTCACAGGACAGTGGTGTCCTCCATGAGCAAGGGCCCCACAACCCTGCTTAGAAGACCTTGCTCTTTTTTTTAATAAGTGTATTTTATTTATTTAGAGAGAGAGAGGGGGGGGAGACAGATAGAGAATGGGCATGCCAGCAGCCTCTCAGCCACTGTGAACAAACTCCAGACACGTGCGCCCCCTTGTGAGCAAGTGTGGCATTGCGCCCTTGCATCATTTTGCATCTGGCTAAACGTGGGACCTGGATATTGGAACTGGCGTTCTTAGGCTTAGCAGGCAGGCCTCTTAACCGCTAAGCCATCTCTCCAGCCCTATTTTTATTTTTATTTATTTAGTTGACAGAGAGGGAGGGAGAGAGAGAGAATGGGCATGCCAGGGCCTCCAGCCATGGCAAACGAACTCCAGACACATGCGCCCCCTTGTGCATCTGGCTCCCGTGGGTCCTGGGGAATCAAACCTGGGTCTTTTGGCTTTGTAGGCAAATGCCTTAACCACTAAGCCCTCCCTCCAGCCCAGACCTTGCTCTTTGAAGCAGGAACCCAAGGAGTATAGTATGGAGAATGCTGACACAGAGCCACACAGTATGACCCCTTGCATTCCAGGATTTCCAGCTGAAACCCCCCTATCTTTTCTGTTTTGGGGTACCCAGTGGCCCAGATGCGTCCAGCCTGTGAGCAGATCTACAACCTCTTCCATGCAGCCGACCCCTGCGCCTCCCGTCTAGAGCCCTTGCTGGCCCCTAAGTTTCAGGCCATCGCCCCGCTGGCTGTGCCTCGCTACCAAAAGTTTCCCCTTGGAGATGGCTCATCCCTGCTGCTGGGTACACAATCTTCCACAACCAAAATAAAGAGGAGAAGGGGGAGGCAGTGAAAGATAGATAGGTGGTAGCTTCTGTCACCACTTCCAGGTCCGGTGAACCTTCTAGCTCTTTGGGAATCAAGATCCCCACAACCTTCTGAACCTACTGTGCTGAGTAGGGACCCAGTGACTAGAGGAAGTTGCTGAGAGGCACTGATGTGCCAGTATGTTTGTGGCTGCTGTATCTGTATGCACTTGGGTGCATGTACTGATGGGGGCATTGAAAAGACACGTTTTTGGGACATGGGTGAAAACTAGTTTGGTAGGAATGTAGCTGACTGCTGGGGACAACCAGCAGCACCCCTCCCCCAACACTTCCCTTCTACCCAGATATGAAACAGTGCAGCCTCACCCAAGATCCCTGCATGGAGGCTGGCAGGAAAGATGGTGGGATCCTTGAGAGAGGGGACAGGACAGCCTGACTTAACCTGTTGCTGAAGTTAGCCCTCCTCCCCAGCTGACACTCTGCAGACCCACTCGGGTCTTTTCCTGGAAGAGCTAGAGATGATGGTGCCCTCCACACCCACCTCGACCAGCGGTGCTTTCTGGAAGGGCAATGAGTTAGGCAGTGAGCCAGCAGCCCCCAGCACCACCGGTGAGGTGGTTAAGAGTAAGTCGGTCATTGGATCTTACTCCATAAAATAAGCACCTCCTCCCCCAGCACATGGCCCAGACTTGGCAAAGAAAAACTGGGTGGAGAGGAGGGAAGAGCAAGCACCCTGAGGACGGGCAGATGGGCACTGGGTAGCAGGCCACCTAGACTCACTGCCCACCGTGGCCGTGCAGTCCTGGAGCGCTGGTGGGGGACCAAGCGGATCGACTACTCGCTGTACTGCCCTGAGGCGCTCACTGCCTTTCCTACGGTCACGCTGCCCCACCTCTTCCACGCCAGCTACTGGGAGTCTGCTGATGTGGTGGCCTTCATTCTGCGCCAGGTGAGTGGATCCTAGGAGGTGGGGCAGAAGATGGGTAGGGAGGGAATGGGGCACCTAGGACTGGGGGGAAGAGCTAGCGTTCTCCTGTCCTGGGATACTGCACAGGTAATTGAGAAGGAACGGCCACAGTTGGCAGAGTGTGAGGAGCCATCCATCTACAGCCCTGCCTTCCCCAGGGAGAAGTGGCAGCGCAAACGCACGCAGGTCAAGATCCGGGTATGTACTCTGCCCCTGCCCCTGCTTGGAGCAAGCTCCTGTAGCATCTTCTCTGTGATTGTGGCCCTGGGAACCATTACTGTCTGCCAGTGTCTCCTAAGCACAAAGTTGCCAGTCAGCCACCTGACCTCATCCTGGCTCCACTCCTCAGAACCGCGCACTCAGAACCTCATGTGGGATCCACAGATGTACATACCCCTTAGCCTCTGCTTGTTCCCTACACCTGTCTCCTCCACCCTCTGTCCCCCCAACACACACACGCACCAACTCTTCCTCCCCACACCCCATCGTTTATCACCCTTCCCATATACACTCTCCTTCCCACCAGAATGTCACCTCCAACCATCGGGCAAGCGACATAGTGGTGTGTGAGGGCCGACCCCAGGTGCTGAATGGACGCTTCATGTACGGGCCCTTGGATGTGGTCACGCTCACTGGAGAGAAGGTCAGGACCAGAGACCCAGACCCTTGGTATTTCTGGCCGGCTTACGGTCCCCTAATAGCTCTTGATCTGCAGGACTCAGCCTTTTCTGCTTCCTACCCACCTCAGAGGACACCTAGCCAACCTCTGCTCTCCCCTGTGGGTCAGGACTTGCCCAAGAGCTCTGTAGGCCTTCCAACCCCTTTTCCCTACCAGGTGGATGTCTATGTCATGACACAGCCACTGTCAGGCAAGTGGATCCACTTTGGTACTGAGGTCACCAACAGCTCAGGCCGTCTCACCTTTCCAGTGCCCTCAGAGAGGGTGCTGGGCATTGGTGTCTACCCAGTGCGCATGGTGGTCAGGTGAGCAGCAGGTGGTCTGTGGGGATAGGCTCTGTCAGCCTCCTCCCATTGCTCATGCCCCACTGGGCCCTAGGGGCGACCACACCTACGCTGAGTGCTGTCTGACTGTGGTGGCCCGTGGCACAGAGGCTGTGGTCTTCAGCATCGATGGCTCTTTCACCGCCAGCGTCTCCATCATGGGCAGTGATCCCAAAGTGCGCGCAGGGGCTGTGGACGTGGTCAGGTAGGAGCCACAGCCCTGATGACCCCAGTGACTGGTCACCACCCCAACTTATAGAGCTGACCAGTCCCCATCCCACAGGCACTGGCAGGACTCAGGCTACCTGATTGTGTACGTCACGGGCCGGCCTGATATGCAGAAGCACCGTGTGGTGGCCTGGCTATCACAGCACAACTTCCCCCACGGCATTGTCTCCTTCTGTGATGGCCTCACCCACGACCCGTTGCGCCAGAAAGCGATGTTTCTGCAGAGCCTGGTGCAGGAGGTGCAGCAGCTGGGGACTGCCCCATCCTCACCCTCACCCCATTCAGTAGAACAACAGAGGCCCATCTTGTCCCACTGTCATCCTCCTGGACCAAAAAATTGGATGGAGAAGCCCTTGTCCTGTTCTCCTAAGGGTCCCTGTCCTTAAGAACAAGGAAGATTCCACTGTGGTGACTCGAATTGTATCCTTACTTCTGCCCAGATAGTCCTACCCCCAAAACAACCGGACTGGGGAATCCCCATAGATCCTACTCCCATCCCTATGGTCTCATCCCTCAGGGCTGCTAACTGGTTTCTCCTGCCACAGGTAGAACTGAACATTGTGGCTGGCTATGGGTCCCCCAAAGATGTTGCAGTATACGCAGCGCTGGGCCTGTCCCCGAGCCAGACCTACATTGTGGGCCGTGCTGTGCGAAAGCTGCAGGCTCAGTGCCAGGTGAGTGCCAAGGGAAGGCTGGGAACAGGACCCAGGCCCAAGGCTTAAGGTCCATGCACTGTGGTAAGTCCCACTGAGGGGGGCAGCTGTGAGAAGGCCTCAGAGGCCCCAGGAAACCTGAGTAACTCTTGGGACAGAGGTCACAGGCACCTGGAGCTAACTTCCAGGCTTTGGGCAGAGTAGGGGTGATTAAACTGGTGAATAATTAAGGCCTCAGATACTGATTCTCCTCACTGTGGCCTTGGGCGCAGGCCTTGACCTTTCTGAGATTTTGCTCTCTGTGCACTGCAAGTGATACCAGTATCAGCTGTGCTCATCAGCTTATCATGAAGATCTCATCATTTACTGAAGGTCAAAGGCTCAGGGCTGGGCATAAATCAAGTGCCTGATCAATGCTAGCTGCTGCTATTTCCCCCAAGATGTCATCTTGTAGATGAGTCAGGCCCAGAGAGGCAAAGTTGGGAGTAGAGCCAAAGTGCCTGGCTCACAGTCTGAGAATACCATGTATTGAGAGAAGGCTCTCGGGTTGAGCCAGGCTATCATTTGCAGCACTGTCCAGTATCCCCACACTGCAGTAGGGGCCTAGGAAAAGGAGAGTGTGGGCCAGAGGCCAGCATCTCATTATCCATGCCCCTCTCTGCCCAAGTTCCTGTCAGATGGCTACGTGGCCCACCTGGGCCAGCTGGAAGCAGGATCCCACACTCATGCCTCCTCTGGACCTCCGAGGACTGCTCTAACCAAGAGCAGCTATGCTGTGGCTGCCCCTGTGGACTTCCTCCGCAAACAGAGCCAGCTGCTTCGCTCCAGAGGGCCCAGCCAGGCTGACCGTGAGGGCCCAGGAACACCACCCACCACCCTGGCCCGGGGTAAGGCTCGAAGCATCAGCCTGAAGTTGGACAGTGAAGAGTAAGCCAACTGTGGCTGGACATAGGTTATTTATTGATACTCAAGGGGTCTCAAGGGCTGTGTGTAGGAGACTGGAGGCCTAGACCTTGAGCCCCAGGCCTGGCCCCACACCCTGTACCTGTCTGCCTCTCAGTGTTACTTCCCTTTCATGGGGGGGAGGGACCCAGCCTTGGGGAGTGGGGAGGGACGGGCTAGGGTTTCTAGAGTGTGAACCCATGAAAATAAACAAATGCATCTTACCAGTTTGCTAACCTGCCTGGCAGCATAGGGCAGCCGAGCCCAGCTTCCAGTTCACTGGGACACTAAGTGCAGAAACAGGCCACGACCTGCCTAGGATCATGAGATAAGGCCAGAATGGGGCTCCCAGAGGGCCTTGGCTGCTCCTCTTTTCCCAAGGTCATTTCCTGGAAGTCATCCCATCCCGCTCCTAAAACCCCAACTTGAGCCAGCATTTGAGTTGACAGGAGTCACGTGGGTCCTTTTGTGGCACCCTTCCTAAAAGAAAACAGCTGCCTCCAGAAGCCAGGGCCAGGGGACCATGGAACAGAGGCTGAAGCAGGGGGCCCTGCACTAGCAGTGCCTGCTTTATCTCCCTCCTTAAGACTGGAGGCTCCTGGGGCTCCCCAGTCCAGGCCAGAAAGATTTGTGGAGACCTTAAAGCTCACTACTGAGGAATTAGGATGAGAACCTGATTGTTTGCCTCCCCGAAGCCACCCGAGTACCTGGGGATGCCAGGTGATAATGACCGGCCTTCAAGATAGGTCAGTTCTACAGACCCAGGGAGAGATAAATAAGGCCTTTATATACACAGAAGCACAATGTGGCAGTGGGGGATAGGCAGGCTATGGCAGCAGTGGGCTTGGCAGGGTGGGGCAGGACGGAGGCCCTGTCAGTGGGAAAAGATGCCCCGGAAACGGGCCTTGTCCTCCTCGTCCTTCTGCCGTATCCGTGTCTCCAGTGCCCGCAGCTCTCGACTCACCACTGGTGCCAGGGCAGGGTCTAGCTCCAACACCTTGGCAAAGTCGGCCTGGGCTTCCTGGGCATTCCACACAGCTGCATGGGCTTTGCCTCGCTTGAAATAGGCCTTGACATTATCTACAGAGACACAAATGGGCAAGGGCATGAGAGGGACTGGCTAGCTTGTCTCCTAGCACCTGGGCTCACCAAAGGAGAGAGCTCTCCCTCACCTAGGCCAATGCTGCCCTTACCCCATCATACCACTCACACTTCCAAGGCTCATGCCTTGCCTGGGTGGGGCATTTGGTCAGGTCCCTGGGGGAGCTCAGAATGGCCGAGTGCTGGGATGTTAGCCCCAGTGCCCAGTTCTGGTGAGGGTGGGAAGAGGCTGCTTCCAACTGGCACAGCACCCGGTGCCTAGCACTTACCATCATACTTGTTGAGGATGGAGGAGCAGTGGTCCAGCACCTCGTAATACTCTTCAGCCACCAGCTTGCACTGGCAGTAGTTAAGCAGCAGTGGTGTAATCTGCTGGTCCAGTTGGATCCAGTCAGGCGACCCAGGCTGCTCCTGGGACATGGAGTGAAGACACTGAGACCTGCTTCTGCCTCCCCTCCTGTCCTCCCACCACAGCCTCTGGGCACACCTTCATCTGCAGGTTCTTGAGGCACGCGATGGCATCGTAGTACTTGGCGGCAGCCTCCTTCACGTGTCCCTCGCGGTACAGCCGGTTACCCTCCTGGTGGATGAGCGGCACCGCTTTTGCCTTCTCTTCATCTGTCATTGCCCATGGATCCTGCTGATAGGTGCCAGGGCTCTCTACCTGCCATGGCAGGGACCAAATCAAGGCAGAGCCCCAGCATACCTCACTGTCCTTCTTAGCAGCAAACCTGACCAGAATCTAGACTGGCCAGGCCACTGGACATCGGATGCTAGGAGCCCAGTCGTTTGTTCATGGGCCACTCGGCACACATTCCTCAGCATGTCCTCTGTGCCCAGCACTGTGCCAAGTACTAAAAACAACATGAAAAAGATGACCAAAACCCTTCTGCCAGAGCTCATGTTTCACGGGAGATTCTCTAGGTAAAAGAGGAAATACATAAACTCCAAGGGCCTTCAAAGTAGGACAGGCTGTGGCCTTATGGACAGAGGACAAAGGTGGGCAAGGCAGGCCCAGAGGAGGTGATCACAGAGACCTGAGGAGGAGAAGGGGCCCCAGGATGCCACTGTTCTTGTCCCTGCCTCCTCCCTCTATAGACTATCCCTGAATAGGTGAGCGAGGCTGGTGCCCACGTTAAGCAGAGCAACAACAACAGAGGCCTTACCTTTAGCATCTCAATGTGGAAGATGAGAGGCTGGGGGTTCTGCTGCAGGGCATCCAGGTCTGCGTGGCCCAAGGAGTTGTGCTCATGCATCTGGGCAATTCCACAGCAGTGCCGCTGGCCCTCCAGGGGGTCCTTGCCCTCAGCAATGTTGCGGAGGCTCTTGGCCACCAGTGGATACAGGACCACATGCTATAGAAAGGCAGGTGGGTTCAGGGGGGCTCTGTTAGTGCATGCTGATGCTCACTGGGCATAAGAGATCCCTTCCTATTCTCCACACAAGGGCAGCTGGTCAAGACCTCAGCCATGCCCCACTAGAAGGGAAGAGACCTTTTCCCTCTGGGTGCTTCTGGCTTCTTAGCCCTCCTGACCAGTAAAGCCCTCAGCTCTGCCATACTCTGGCTATCCAACCCAGCGTCTACTACCCCACCCACAAATACATGGGCCAACCATCTACTCCTGTCTCCTGTCCTAAGTCCAGTAGAATTCTGACTCCTCCTCTTCTCCTTAAGGATGAAGGCCACAGGCAGGCCACATCCTGTTCCCATAACCACCTCTTCCTTTTCCTGCTCTACTCATACTCAAGTCAGGGCCCATCTCAGAGCTGGACCCAGCGCAGCAACTTCAAAACCCCAGGGGAACGGCCATGCACCCATCATCTGAGCAACTCGGGAGGCTAAGGCTGGCTTGAGCCTAGAAGTTCAAGACCAACCTGAGCAACACATAGATCCCATCTCAAAACAACAACAGGGCTGGAGAAATGGCTTAGTGGTTAAGGTGTTTGCCTGCGAAGCCAAAGGACCCTAGTTCGATTCTCCAGGATCCACATAAGCCAGATGCACGAGGGGCATCTGGAGTTTGTTTGCAGTGGCTAGAGGCCCTGGCATGCCCATTCTCTCTCTGTCTGCTTCTCTCTCTCTCTCTCTCTCTCTGCTTGCAAATAAATAAAAGTTTTTAAAATTAAAAAAAAAAAAAGGAGGCCGGGCGTGGTGGCGCATGCCTTTAATCCCAGCACACAGGAGGCAGAGGTAGGAGGATTGCCATGAGTTCAAGGCCACCCTGAGACTACATAGTGAATTCCAGGTCAGCCTGGGCCAGAGTGAGACCCTGCTTCGAAAAACCAAAAAAAAAAATTTAAAAATAAAAATAAAGGGGTTTGCTGAGGAAATAGTTTTGTGGTAAAACACTTGCCTATCATGTACAAAACCCTGGGTTCAATCCTTAATGCCACATAAAATAAATAAACAAAAACCCTGGGGAGGATGGGTACAGGAGCTCTAAGCCAGAATTCTACACTTGGAAAGGCTGTAAGGGATGGTGGGAATCCATCTAACTGACTCCCCACTGCCCCCTGCTGTCTGAAGGCAGTGGACTACTGAACTAATAATTGCACACACATGCTTCTGGTCACCAGGCTCTGGGTTGGATCCATTTGGAACCAAGAGATAAAAAGACTGGTTTCCCCACTCTGTATAATGCAGGTCCATGCAGAAGGCAAGGTCGTGGCCATATAGGGAATGATGGCTGGAGGACCCAGAGGAGGGGCTCACAGAAAAGGCTTCTGAGGTGTGGTGACACAGGAATTGGCTTAGAAGTATGACAGAAGGTCCTGGGCACAGAGAGTAAATGGAAAGGAAGGATGAGGGATTGTGCAGGAGGAAAGATCAGCATGGGGGGGGGGGAGGTGCTAGCAGAACCAGACCCCAAAGGGCTATGTGAACAGCCATATTCATGGTCCATCCTGTCAGTGACCAGGAACCACAAAAATGTGAAGCAAGGGGCTGAAGGGATGGCTTAGCGGTTAAGGTGTTTGCCTGCAAAGCCAAAGGACCCAAGTTCGATTCCCCAGGACCCATAATAGCCAGATGCACAAGGGGATGCATGCATCTGGAGTTCATTTGCAGTGGCTGGAGGCCCTGGTGCACCCATTCTCATTCTCTCTCCCACCCTCTCTCTAAATAAATAAAATAAAATAAATCTTAAAAATAATAAAAATATTTTTTAATTTTTTTATATTTATTTTTATTTTGGAGAGAGACACAGAGAGAGACAGAGAGAGAGGGAGAGGAAGACAGATAGAGAATAGGCGCGCCAGCAGCCTTTCAGCCACTGCGAACGAAATCCAGATGTGTGCGCCCCCTTGTGGCAAGTACGGCATTGCGCCCTTGCATCACTTTGCATCTGGCTAAACATGGGACCTGGAGATTGGAACCGGCGTTCTTAGGCTTAGGAGGCAGGCGCCTTAACCACTAAGCCATCTCTCCAGCCCAATAAAAATATATTTTTTTTTTTTTGGTTTTTCAAGGTAGGGTCTCACTCGGGTCCAGGCTGACCTGGAATTAACTATGTAGTCTCAGGGTGGCCTTGAACTCTCGGCGATCCTCCTACCTCTGCCTCCCAAGAGCTGGGATTGAAGGCGTGTGCCACCATGCCTGGCCCAATAAAAGTATTTTTTTTTTTAATTTTTTGGAGAGAGACAGAGAGAGACGGAGAGGGAGATAGATAGAGAATGGGTGCGCCAGCAGCCTCTCAGCCGCTGCAAACGAAATCCAGATGCATGCGCGCACTTGCCTCACTACATCTGGCTAAACATGGGACCTGGAGATTGGAACCAGCATTCTTAGGCTTAGCAGGCAGGCACCTTAACCACTAAGCCATCTCTCCAGCCCATTTTTTAAATTTTTTAAAAATGTGAAGCAAGGGCTAGAGAGATGGCTTAGCAGTTAAGCCTGTGAAGCCTAGGACCCAGGTTCGATTCTCCAGGTCCCACGTAAGCCAGATGCACAAGGTGGCACATGCATTTGGAGTTACTTTGCAATGGCTAAAGTCCCTGGCATGCCCATTCTCTCTCTCTCTCTCTTTCTTTCCCTATGTCTCTAATAAACAAAAATAAAATCTTTTTTAAAAAATGAGTGAGGGGGAGCCGGGCGTGGTGGCGCACGCCTTTAATCCCAGCACTCGGGAGGCAGAGGTAGGAGGATCGCCGAGAGTTCGAGGCCACCCTGAGACTACATAGTTAATTCCAGGTCAGCCTGGGCCAGAGTGAGACCCTACCTCGCAAAACCAAAAAAAAAAAAAAAAAATGAGTGAGGGGGGGCTGGAGAAATGGCTTAGCAGTTAAGCACTTGCCCAGTTCGAGGCTCTATTCCCTAGTACCCACATAAGCCAGACGCATATGGTGGTGCATGTGTCTGGAGTTCGTTTGCAATGTCTAGAGGCCCTGGCGTGCCCATTCTCTCTCTTCTCTCTCCCTTTCTCTGTCTCTAATAAAATAAAATAAATAAATTTTAAAGAGTGAGGGGCTGGAGAGATTGCTTAGTGGTTAAGGCATTTGCCTGCAAAGCCAAAGGATCCCAGTTCGACTCTCAAGGACCCACATAAGCCAGAGGCACAAGGGGTGGCATGCATCTGGAGTTCATCTACACTGGCTGGAGGCCCTGGCGCGCCCGTTCTCTCTCTGTCTCTCTCTGCCTCTTTCTCTCTCAAATAAATAAATAAAAATAAAATATTTTTTTTTAAGTTTTAAAAGAGTGAAAAAAATGTGAAGCAAATATGTCACTTGCACTTGAGAACGAGACCCCTGGCTGCAATCTGGCTCATGGACAGGATAAAGAAGAATACAGATCAAGAGACTGGTGTAGCCTGGAGACAGATGGTGGTGAATGAGCCAGGGCAGGGATTCTAGGAGGCAGAACCCAGGGTCTGACACCACAGGCTACAGGGCAGATACCTTGACATCACAGAGGAACTGGGCGATCTCCCCTTCACGCATGGTGCATACGATGGTCTCCCACACAGGCAACTTGAACTTCTTGCCAATGATGAGCTCCATGGGCTTGCCACGTGCCCGGCTGTCATCCAACACGGAGCCTTCATCATCACTGTGCAGAGTCCGGTAATGGAATGTGGCCTGTGGGCCACATGAGAAATAAGACCTTCACTGAGAACAAGTCAAGCCCTACTTGTAAAGATGTCACAAGGAATGAAGCTCTCCAGAGGTCACTAGCTAACCCTGTACCAAGCTTTATTCCACCACCTGGATGAGAAAGCTAAGCCACAGTCAGGGAAATAAGAGTCCCAAGGCTGGGCTGGAGAGATGGCTTAGTGGTTAAGGTGCATGCCTGTGAAGCCTAAGGACCCCAGTTCGATTCTCCAGGTCCCACGTAAGCCAGATGCACATGGTAGCGCATGCATCTGGAGTTCATTTGCAGTGGCTAGAGGCTAGTGGCGCATCCATTTTCAC
This sequence comes from Orientallactaga sibirica, assembly GCA_036365145.1. Classification (NCBI taxonomy): domain Eukaryota; kingdom Metazoa; phylum Chordata; class Mammalia; order Rodentia; family Dipodidae; genus Orientallactaga; species Orientallactaga sibirica. Next base: position 6,546,071 of record JAEOAD010000042.1, on the reverse strand, counting down.
TCTTTCTCTCTCTCACTCTCCCTCTTTCTGTCTCTAATAAATAAATAAATAAAAATAAAATCTTTTTTTTAAGTATATTTTTTAAAAAGTCCCAAAGCCAGTGGGCAATGGGATTTGAATGAGAGCCTTCAAGCAGTGTGGTTCCAATCATGCTTTCAATAAATATTTACTAAGCACCTACTACATGTCCAAGCTCTGTGCAAGACACAAAATAGCAGTAAACAAAACAGACAGAAGCGCCAGCCCCCACAGAGCTCCCATGAACCTTCTAGAATAAGGAGATCAACCTTAGACAAAACAGTATTATGTTAGATGAAGCTAAGTGCTTTGTATGTGTTCATGTGTGTGCAGATGCGTACAGAGGCCAGAGGTCCATGTCAGGTGTGATTTGTCAGTCACTCTCCATCTTAATTTTGAGACAGGGTTTGTCACTGAACCTGGCCAGCGAGCCCTTGAGATCCTTCTATATCTACCTCTCCCAATGCTGGAATTACAAGATGCACACCACCATGCCGAGCTTCTCATACGGGTGCTGGAAATCACAACTCAGATCCTAATGCTAATACAGTAAGCATTTTACCAACCGAGGCCTCTCCCCAGCTCTGCTAAGTAGTTTTTGATCAGAAAAAAATACAGGGGCTATTTCAAATATAGTTGGGGTGTGAAGGCCTTTTCAAGAAGGCAACATTTAAGCAGAGATCTGAATGGAACAGAGAAGAGAATGAGACAGGCAAGAACAGGAGGAATGGCTTAGCGGTCAAGGCACTTGTCTGCAAAGCCAAAGGACCCAGGTTTGATTCCCCAGGATCCATGTAAGCCAGATGCACAAGGTAGTGCATGCATCTGGAGTTCATTTGCAGTGGCTGAAGACCCTGGCACACCCATTCTCTATCTGCCCCTCTCCCTCTCTCTCTCTCTCGGAAAGAAAGAAAGAAAATGTTTGAAATTTTCTAGGCCAAAAGAACAAGTACAGGAGGCTTTCAGTGGGACATGATGCTGGGTGTTCCAAAGCAGCAAGGCCAGAGTGGTAGAGCAGATTGAACACTGAAGGGGGACACCATGGGGTCCCAGAGATCAGCAGGGATATACTCCTCAGGACCTATAGACTATGGTGAGGACTTGAGTTTCTGCTCTTAGATAGGAGCCACTGGGATGGCTCCAAGTAGAAACAGGATATGATCCAAGACTCATCTGTCTTATGTGGATACTGGGGAATTGAATCTAGGTCCTTAGACTTCACAGGCAAGTGTCTTAACCACTAAGCCATCTCCTCCAGCCCAAAATTTTGATCCTCCTGTCTCATGCTTTCACGTGGCTGGGACTACAGGCCTGTACCGCTAGGCCCTGCTCGAAGAGCCCTTTGGCTACAGCCCCTTTGGCTACAGCCCCTTTGGCTCTCAGAAATCCCACACCATACCAGGCTGGGTTCTCCACTAGTCTCCTGTTGGCTTGACCCTGCTGGCCAAGGGGCATGCACTCATGCATAGAGTTCTTACTTGGCTTCAGCGGTATGGGCCAGAATCTCTACTCACTGTCTGAAATCCCTGCATGGCTGCTCTAATTGGGTTGGGGCCTGCCTGGGGAAACTGCCTACTCTACAGAACGACAGTGACCCAAGAGCAGAACTTCAAGAAGAGAAGCCTGGGGAGCTGGCAGATGTGGAGCATCTTGAGGAGGGAGCCCAGGAGGCTGGAAATGGGGGCATGTGTGCAAAAAGGAGGAACGTGGGTGACTCTTTACTTCCCAGGCCCCACTGTCCCAAGTGAGGGGCACTAGAGTTGTCAGAAAGCTGGCTAGCCTTCTTGGGTTCCTCTCCGGGTTTTTGCACACCCTGGGAGGAGGAGCTCAGTTTTCCTATCTTTTTTTCACTTTTTTTTTTTTTTTGGTTTTTCAAGGTAGGGTCTCACTCTGGTCCAGGCTGACCTGGAATTAACTATGTAGTCTCAGGGTGGCCTCGAACTCTTGGCGATCCTCCTACTTCTGCCTCCTGAGTGCTGGGATTAAAGGCGTGCGCCACCATGCCCAGCTCACATTTTATTTTATTTTTTTTAAACTTTTTTAATTTTATCTTATTTTTTTGGAGAGAGACACAGAGAGAGAAAGAGAGAGAGAGAGAGAGAGACAGAGAGAGGGAGGAAGACAGAGATGGGCGCGCTAGCAGCGTCTCAGCTGTTGCCAACGAAATCCAGATGTGCGCGCCCCCTTGTGGCCAAGTGCGGCATTGTGTCCTTGCGTCACTTTGCATCTGGCTAAACATGGTACCTGGAGATTGGAACCGCTGGAGATTGGAACCAGTGTTCTTAGGGTTAGGAGGCAGGTGCCTTAACCCCTAAGCCATCTCTCCAGCCCTCACATTTTATTTTTATTTATTTATTTATTTGATAGACAAAGAGGAAGAGAGGAAGAAAGAAAGAAAGAAAGAAAGAAAGAAAGAAAGAAAGAAAGAAAGAAAGAAAGAAAGAAAGAAAGAAAGAAAGAGAGAGAGAGAGAAAGAAAGAACGCAAGCAAGCGTGACAGGGCCTCTAGCAGCTGCAAACGAACTCCAGACGCACACGCCTCCTTGTGCATCTGGCTTACGTGGGTCCTGGGGAATCGAACCTGGGCCCTTTGGCTTTGCAGGCAAGCACCTTAGCTGCTAAGCCATCGCTCCAACCCTCAGTTTTCCTATCTTAACAATAATAGCTGGCCTAAATAGTGTCAGAAGGCCCTTTACTCTATAAAAATGGTGAGCTTTGACCCCCGGAGGTCCCAGGTACTGGCACTGAAGGTCACAGCCTACCTGCAACAGGCTGGAGATGACTGATAGCCTCCCGATCCAATGCAGCCGAATGCCAAGCCAGGGGCGGGGCAGACCTCTCCGAATTTACCCCCTACTTAAATTCAGACCAATCCGCGTCGAGCTCTGCATGTGAGCGGTAGGGTGACTGGCCGCTGTTCTCTGGGCATGCGCAACCTCTCACCTACGGCCTCCTCCCGCCTCACATGCGCACCGCACCCCAGAAAGGGGAAAGGGGAGGGTGTGCCACAAACCTTGGTTCCATCATTAAAGTCGGGGAGCTCTCCTCCGCCCTCCTGTATCACACGCTTTTGGATCCCGTCCTCTCGGAGTCTTGCGATGATATCCGCCATCCTCTTTGCCCCGCTGCTCTCCTTCGGCAACTTCCGGATTCGCTCGGTAGCTTCCGGACCTGCTTCGGCAACTCCTAGAGCCTCGGCAGCTTCCGAAAGGGCACCATTTTAGCTAAGGGCAGAAGCCAAAAAGGGAGTGAATGTGGAAACGGGCGGAGATTGGTTCTCTGAGCTGCGGCTAAAGCAAGCGTCTGCGCAGGGGGCGGAGCCTGAAGCGAACCGGAGGTGCACGGATTACCAGTGAGGCGCGGTGGGGCCCCGGCCGGTTGACTCTATTAGAACTAGAGCCTTCCTAGTTGGTTGCGTGCCACTCCATTTAAAGTTATAGATGCACCCCCCCAAACCCCTTTTAAGTTAAAGAAATGGAAAAAAGAAAGAAAACCCTCACCCGTGATGTCACACCCTAAAGCTAGTACTGGGGCTGTGTATTCCCTTTGGCTTTCTTTCTTTTATACACTTAGTATAATTGTCACTTTTACCTGCATTTTTGTCTTCAGAAAAAGAGAAGGGAAGGTGGCAGACACCAATAATCCCCGTATTTAGGTGAAGACAGGAAGATCAGTTCAAGGTCATCCTCAGCTACACAGCAAGTTCTAGACCAGCCTGAGCTAGATGAGATCCTGTAGCAAAAAAAAAAAAAAAAAGCAAACAATTGGCTTACGTGGGTACTGAGGTCCTTACGCTTCACAAGCAAGCACCTTAGCCGCTAAGCCATCTCTCCAGACCCAATAAAAAAAATTGTTTTTTTCAAAAATGAGGTACCTTGAGGACTTAAGCAGTGTTTCTCTCCCCCTTGGGAAACGAGCTTTAAAGGACTGCTGTGAGAGTTTTCTACGGATGAACATAGTGTCTTGGGCCCTCTGCAATGTCCCCTGGTCAAAACTACACAATTAGCGCCTTTCCCAGGAGCCCCTAGGTGCTTCAATACTGATTCATTTTCCAGTAAGAAGTCATCAGAGCCAGGCGTGGTGGCGCACTGGGCAGGCAGAGGTAGGAGCATCGCCATGAGTTCAAGGCCACCCTGAGACTACATAGTGAATTCCAGGTCAGCCTGGGCTAGTGAAACCCTACCTCCAATAAACCCAAAAAAAAAAAAAGGAGAGGGCTGGAGAGATGGCTTAGCGGTTAAGGCATTTGCCTGCAAAGCCAAAGGATCCCGGTTCAATGCTCCAGGACCCACGTAGCCAGATGCACAAGGAGGCACATGCATCTGGAGTTTGTTTGCAGTGGCTAGAGGCCCTGGTGTGGCCATTCTCCCTCTGTCTGCCTCTCTCCTCTCTCTGCTTGCAAATAAGTAAATAAAAATTTAAAAAAAGAAAAAAAAAAGTAGAAGCATGCTCTACCAAATTTTAGCAAAAGGTAATCTATCATGCAAATAGTTCCAGAAAATTGAAAAGGAGGAGAAAGTAAACCAACTTGAAGCTGGTTTAGTCTTGATTCTTTTTAAAAAAATATTTTATTTTTAAAACATTTATTAGAGAGAAAGAAAGAGAGAGAATGGGCACACCAGGACTTCTAACTGCTGCAAACCAACTCCAGACATATGCCCCACCTTGTGCATCTGGTTCCACATGGGTACTGGTGAATCAAACATGGGTCCCTTGGCTTTGCAGGCAAATGCCTTAACCACTAAGCCCTCTCTCCAGCCTGTGTGCATGTGTGTGGAGAGCACCTCCCCCATGACTCTTATACTTTGTTTCCTTGAGACGGAGTCTCTCCCTGAGCCTGGAGCTGGAGCTGCCTTTTCTTTTTTTTTTTTTTTTTTTTTTTTTTTTGGTTTTTCCAGGTAGGGTCTCACTCCAGCTCAGGCTGTCCTGGAATTCACTATGTAGTCTCAGGGTGGCCTCGAACTCACAGTGATCCTCCCACCTCTGCCTCCCAAGGCGTGCGCCACCATGCCCAGCTGGAGCTGCCATTTTTGTTCAAAATCAAGCCCCAGCGATGCCTCTGTCTCTGCAGCCCTCAGAACTGGGGTTACAGAAGTGCATGGCCATGCGTAGCTTTTTTTGTGGGTGCTGGGGATGGAACCTAGGTCCTCATGCTTGTGTGACAAACATGTTTAGCCACACTGAGCCATCTCCCCCAGACAACTCCTGGGAGTTGTCTTTTAATGAGCGTAGGGTTGCCACAGAATGAAAAGGTTCTAAAGATTGGCTGCATAACAGTGTGAGTATACTAAACAAGACTAAACGATACACTTTAAATTTGTTAAAGTGATATGTTTTATGTTATGTATATTTTGCCTCAAGAATAATTTTTTTAGTTTTATTGACAACTTCTATAATTATAGACAATAACCCATAATTCTCTCCTCACCCACTTTCCCCTTTGAAACTCCACTCTCCATCATATCCCCTCCCCCTCTCAATTAGTCTCTCTTTTATTTTGATGTCATCATCTTTTCTTCCTATTATGAGGGTCTTGTGAAGGTAGAGCCAGGCACTGTGAGGTCACAGATATCCAGGCCATTTTGTGTTTGGAAGACTGAAGAATAATTTTTTTTTATTTCATTTTGTTTGGTTGGTTGGTTGGTTGATTTTTTGAAGTAGGGACTCACTGTAGCTCAGACTGGCCTGGAATTCACTAGGTAGTCTCAGGTTGGCCTTGACCTCACAGCCATCCTCTTACTTACTCCTACATCTGCCTCCCAAGTACTGGGAAGTACCATCCCACCCAGGTTATTTTGTTCTTCTCTTTCTCCTTCTCCTTCTCCTTTTCTCCTTCTCCTTCTTCTTCCTCTCCTTCTCCCTCTCTCTCTCCTTCTCCCCCTCCGCCTCCTCCTCCTCCTTTTGTTTTGTTTTGTTTTTCCAAGGTAGGGTCTCACTCTGGCCCAGGCTGACCTGGAATTTACTGTATAGTCTCAGGGTGGCCTCGAACTTAGGGCCATCCCCCTACCTCTACCTCCTGAGTGCTGGGATTAAAGGCGTGCACCACAACACCCGGCCATCTTCTTTAAAAAAAAAAAAAAAAAAAAAAAAAAAACTTTTTTATTTATTTTTATTTGAGACAGAGAGAGAGAGAATGGGTGTGCCAGGGCCTTTAGCCACTGCAAATGAATTCCAGATGCATGTGCCACCTTGTGCATCTAGCTTATGTGGGACCTGGAGAATTGAACTTGGGTCCTTAGAGTTTCACAGGCAAGTGCCTTAGCCACTAAGCCATCTCTCCAGCCCAGGTTATTTTTAAATATTTTATTTATTTGAGAAGGAAAGAGGGAGATTGAGAATGGGTGTGTCAGGACCTCTAGCCAGTGCAAACGAACTCCAGATGCATGTGCCACCTTGTGCATCTGGCTTACGTGGGTATTGGGGAATGGAATCTGGGTCCTTAGGCTTCACAGGCAAGTGCCTTAACTGCTAAAACAAGCCATCTCCCAGCCCCCTCCCTTTTTTTTGAGGTAGGGAATCACTCTAGCCCAGGCTGACCCAGCTAAAAATATATTATTTATTTATTTTTTGAGGTAGGTGCATGCCTTTAGCCCCAGCACTTGGGAGGCAGAAGTAGAAGGATTGCCGTGAGTTCGAGGCCACGCCAAGACTACATAGTGAATTCCAGGTCAGCCTGGACTACAGCGAGATACTACTTTGAAAAAAAAAATTAAATAAATAAAAATATTTTTAGCTGGGTCAGCCTGGGCTAGAGTAAATCCCTACCTCAAAAAATAAAATATATATATATATTTATAGCTGGGACAGCCTCAAAAAACCAAAAAAAGAAAAAAGAAAAGAAAAAGAAAAAAAGCTAGACAGACAGGAAAAAAGAGGAAGGAAAGATATGTACAGGCAATTTACAGAAGAGGGTACCCCAATGCTAAATGTGTGAAAATGTGTGAAAAGCTGCTCAAATGCTCCAGTCCTCAGGGAAAATGAAAGCACCTTTTTTTTTTTTTTTTTTTTTTTTTTCGAAGTAGGGTCTCACTCTGGTCGAGGCTGACCTGGAATTCACTATGTAGTCTCAGGGTGGCCTCGAACTCATGAAGATCCTCCTACCTCTGCCTCCCGAGTGCTGGGATTAAAGGCGTGGAAAGCACCATTTTTTATTTTTATTTTTTAGAGAGAGGGAGGAAGAGAGAATTCGCACACCAGGACCTCAGCCACAGCAATCAAACTCCAGATGCTTGTATCACCTAGTGCACATGTGCAACCTTGTGCTTGCCTCACCTTTGTGCTTCTGGCTTATGTGGGATCTGGAGAGAGATCAAACATGGGTCCTTAGGCTTGACAGGCAAGCACCTTAACCACTAAGCCATCGCTCCAGCCCATTTTTGTTTTTCTTTTAAGAACAGGAAGGGAGGGAAGAGAGAAAGAATGACAAATCAGAGGATGAGAAGGAGGAAAGAAGAAAGTAAAGAAGTGAGAACGAGAGGAAAGAATGGAAGAAAAGAGGAGAAAAGGAAGAAAAACAGGAAATGATGTCATGATGCTGCCTATAATTGCAGCACCTGGGAGACTGAGGCAGGAGGATCCCCACAAGTAAAAAGCCAGCTTGGGCTACAGATTGAGTTTCAGGGAAGTCTGGGATACATATCAAAACTCTGCCTTTAGGACTGGAGAGATAGCTAAGTGATTAAAGGTGCTTGCTTGCAAAGCCTGCCAGGCTGGATTTGATTCCACAGTACCCACGTAAACCCAGATGCACGAAGTGGCCCATGGAGCTGGAGTTCATGTTTACAGTGGTAAGGTGCCTTGTTGCACCCATGCTTGCTTCCTCTCCCTTCTCCCTCCCTCTCTCTTTTTCTTTTTTGGTTTTTCAAAGTAGGGTCTCACTCTAGCTTAGGCTGACCTGGAATTCACTGTATAGTCTCAGGGTGGCCTCGAACTCATGGTAATCTTCCTACCTCTGCCTCTCAAGTGCTGGGATTAAAGGCATGCACTACCACGCCCGGCTTTGTCTTTTTTGTTAAATACTTTGTTTTTATTCGGGGAGGGAGAGAGAATGGGCACTCCAGGATCTCCAGTCACTGCAAATGAACCACCATGTGTATCTAGCCCACATGTGTACTGAGGAATGGAACCTGGGTTCTTAGGCTTTGTAGGCAAGCACCTAAACCACTAAGCCCTCTTCCCAGCCCTCTGTCTGCCTTTAAGAAAAGAAAAAAAGAGGAGGAGGAGGAGAAAGGGAGAGGGGAAGGGAAATGAGGAAGGGACCATCTTGCATTCATGACTGGCCAGCCTTGGGAAGCTGGATGCCACCAGGGTGAGAGAAAACCAGAAGCCTCAGAATGAGTGTCAACTCGAAGCGACTCAGGAGAGGATCTGGAAGCTCTGTGAAGTCATGGGGCAGATATCCTGCAAGAAGAGTTCCCCCACCAAGCCTAGGAGACAAAAGAAAGATATTCAGGGCACGGATGTATGATAGAGATGTGAAGCCAACCTGAGTGTGATTACTGTGGGGGTGAGTGCTAGAAGCCCACTGTAATAACATTCATACAGTTAGTAGAAACAGCAAATCGCATGCACGTGGAAACCATTAATACTGAGTGGAACAATGGAAAAATGTAAACGAGAATTAGCTTGATACATGACACCATGTTTGTAAATTGCAAAACATCCACACAGGATGTGAGGTATAGGCCAGACAGGATCCCCCAAAGCACACTGGTGTGGGGTCTGGGGAAGGAGAGAAGAGAAGGGACAATAAGAAGTGGAGAAGGGAAAATGAATGGACATAACAAGAAGGGACCTTGTATCCTAAACAGAATGGATATCCTAAACAGAAGTGGAACGGACTCACTTCTGTACAGAGATTATAAAATGAGAGGGAGGGTTGGAAAGGAGGAAGACAAATATTTAGAAAGTTTGGTGGTTTGATTCAGGTCCCATAAACATATGTGTCCTGAATGCAAGGTTCCCCAGCTGGTGGCAATTTGGGAATTGGTGTCTTCTGGAGATGGTACGTTGTTGAGACCAATTTATGGGTGTTATACCCAGCTTCCACTTGCCAGTGTTTGGCACACTCTCCTGCTGCTGTTGTTCACCTGATGTTGATCAGGAGGTGATGCCCAGCCTCTGCTTATTACACATTTTCCCCTGCCATCATAGAGTTTCCCCTTGAGTCTGTAAGGCAAAATAAACCTTCTCCTCCCACAAGCTGCTTTGGTCCAGTGCTTTTTTTTTAAAGGTTTTTAGAGGTAGGGTCTCACTCTAGCTCAGGCTGACCTGGAATTCACTATGTAGTCTCAGGGTGGCCTCAAACTCAAGGCGATTCTCCTACCTCTGCCTCCTGAGTGCTGGGATTAAAGGCGTGCGCCACAACACCCGGCTGATCTAGTGCTTTCTGCCAGCAACATGAAGTTGACTATAACAGGGAACTAGGAAGATGTGGGATCAAATCCCACTTTTACCACTTGCAAGCATTTGGAACTTAGGCAAACCAGCCATTCGTTCCCAAGTGTACTCAGTGCCAGGCACTCTTCTGTGCACCATAGATATAGTTGTGAATAAAATAATGCAAAAGAATTTCAGGTTTCAGGTAAGTTCTGTGTAATATGAAACTGACTGCAAATTGTATAGTCAGCAATGGTCTCCTTGAGAAGTGACAGCTGAACCTCGATGGAGGCAATGGCAGGTGCAGAGAGGGCAGAAGGGGGACCTGGAAGTAGGCAAGTGGACAGGCACAACAGCAATGAGAGCTATGCAGACCCTAGTCAAGGATTCAGACTTTATTTCAACTACAACAGAAAGTGAAGGAAAGTAGCAAGGGAGAGATTACTTTATTAAGGTGTGTGTTGGAGATTGAACCTAAGGCCTGTATGAGCTCTTTCACAAAACTATTCCAGCTCCTAATTTTTTTTCTTTATTTAAGAATAACAGTCTTGGACTTCTATGTGAGTAGGAATAAAACTCAGTAGCAGAAGCCAGTAAGCTAGAAAGGGAATAGAAAGGGAATAGAAAGGGAGGGAGGGTGGCCGGGCGTGGTGGCGCACGCCTTTAATCCCAGCACTCGGGAGGCAGAGGTAGGAGGATCGCCGAGAGTTCGAGGCCACCCTGAGACTACATAGTTAATTCCAGGTCAGCCTGGACCAGAGTGAGACCCTACCTCGCAAAACCAAAAAAAAAAAAAAAAGAAAAGAAAGGGAGGGAGGGGGACTTAATAGGATGGTGTTGTATATATGTAAGTAGAAGAACAGATTAATGGGGGTGAAAAGGCTTAAGGTCAGGGGAAGGGACTAAGTAAAGGAAAGGTGGAGGGAGGGCCAATCAAATCTAAGAGGATATAAAGAAGTCATATGGAAACCTACTTTTCTGGACAATGGAACACTCAGAAGCCATAGATCGTTACTAGAAAATTTTCAGTGCCAGAGATGGGATACCTTCCAGTGAGTTGTTGGCCAGGGAGGTCACAGATACCCCCAAAACATTACAGGCCATTGCCGAGGCCCTTGGTTTCCCACCAGGAGTAGATAGTAAGACCCTATTGCTGAAGACTCCACATACTTGGGCTGCAAGGTCACTGAGAAATCCTGCTGGAGCTGAGCTAAAAGCCTCCTCCATGTGGACCAGCTGACAGCTGGAAAAAACTATGCTGCATGCAGTTCAATGGGGGAGAGAGAAATCACCAGTGAAGATACTCAACAGTGGACACTGCAAGCCTTAAATTTGGGCAGCCAGGCCAAATGAGCCAACGGGTGCAATAGTGGCATGTCTGTTATGGGGAAAACAAACTGCTCTCTAATTGGACTGGAGGCCCACTCCATGGGAGGAAATACATCCCTGATACTGGAAACCTACAACAGGGGTAGTCATGAGTCCTAGGGTTGTAATGTCTGATGGTGTCTGGCTAAATGTATATACTGTACTCACCAAACTGCCCAGTAAATACTTCTCTTAATGTTCATACCCATATATTAATGCTACTCTCACTTTCATTTAGAGAAGCTTTCTTTTCAGATGACTGCAACCTTGGGATGACTCAGAAGGCACCATGGTGCTGAGAAGAAGGGACAGAGGAGTGCTCATCACTGAAATATCTCTAACACACCTTCCAAGGCTCAGGGTCCGTTGTGGAAGAGATGGCGGAAAGAATGTAAGAGCCAAAGGAAGGGTAGGACTCCTTACAACGTGCTCCTCCAGACACAAACTGGCCTGGATATCCATGACCTCACAGTGCCTGACACTACCTACACAAGACCATCACAATAGGAGGAAAAATGATGACATCAAAATAAAAGAGAGACTGATTGAGGGGGGAGAGGATATGATGGAGAGTGGAGTTTCAAAGGGGAAAGTGGGGGAAGGGATGGAATTACCATGGGATATTGTCTACAATTATGGAAGTTTTCAATAAAAAAATAAAAATTAAAAAAAAAGGAAAAAGAATAACAGGGCTGGGTTGGAGAGATGGCTTAGCAGTTAAGACACTTGCCTGTGAAGCCTTAGGACCCATGTTCGACTTTCCAGGTTCTACATAAACCAAACACACAAAGTGATGCAAGCATGCAAGGTCACACATGCATATACAGTGGCACACGTCTTGAGTTCAATTGCAGTGGCTAGAGACCCTGGCATGTCAATTCTCTCCCTCTCTCACATTAAAAAAAAAAGGGGGGCTGGAGAGATGGCTTAGCGGTTTAGGTGCCTGCCTGCTAAGCCTAAGAACGCCGGTTCTGATCTCCATATCTCACATTTAGCCAGATGCAAAGTGACACAAGGGCACAATGCTGCACTTGCCCACAAGGGGGTGCACGCATCTGGAGTTTGTTCACAGCAGCTAAGAGGCTGCTGGCATGCCCATTCTCTGTCTCTCTCTTCCTCTCTCTGTCTCTCTCCAAAAAAGGGGGGGCTGGAGAAATGGCTTAGCAGTTAAGGCATTTGCCTGCGAAGCCAAAAGATACCAGTTCGATTCTCCAGGACCCATGTAAGCCAGATGCACAAGGGGGCACATGCATCTGGAGTTCGTTTTCAGTGGCTGAAGGCTCTGGCAGGCCCATTCTTTCTCTCTCTCTACCTGCCTATTTCTGTATCTCTCTCTCAAATAAATAATAATAATTTTTTTTTTTTTTTGGTTTTTCGAGGTAGGGTCTCAGTCTGGCCCAGGCTGACCTGGAATTAACTATATAGTCTCAGGGTGGCCTTGAACTCAAGGCGATCCTCCTACCTCTGCCTCCCGAGTGCTGGGATTAAAGGCGTGCGCCACCACACCCGGCTAAAAAAAAATTTTTTTTAAAGCCAAGCTGGAGGAATAGCTTAGTGGTTAAGGCATTTGCCTGCAAAGTCAAAGGACCCCAGTTCAATTCTCCAGGACCCGCATAAGCCAGATGCACAAGGTGGCACATGCCTTCTGAAGTTCATTTGCAGTGGCTGGAGGCCATGGCGCGCCCATTCTCTCTCTCTTTCTCTCTTTGTCTGCCTCTTTCTCTCTCGCTCTCTCAAATAAATAAATAAATAAATTATTTTTTTAAAGCCCAGTCTGTTGGGCTTGCTTCAAAAAAAAAAAAAAAAAAAAAACTGTAAAACACGGGCTGGAGAGATGGCTTAGCGGTTAAGGTGCCTGCCTCCTAAGCCTAAGAACACTGGTTCCAATCTCCAGCGGTACCAATCTCCAGGTCTCATGTTTAGCCAGATGCAAAGTGACACAAGGGCGTAATGCCACACTTGACTACAAGAGGGGTGCATGCAATCTGGATTTCGTTCGCAGAAGCTGAGACGCTGCTGGCGTGCCCATCTTTATCTGTCTTCCCCTCCCTCTCTCTTTCTGTCTCCAAAAAAAAAAAAAAAACCTGTAAAACAAAGGAATAACAAGGCTGGGTGCTGGAGAGATGGTTCAGCAGTTAAGGCACTTGCCTGCAAAGCCTAAGTGCCCTAGTTTGATTCCCTGGTACCCACATAAAGCCAGATGCACAGGGTGGCACATGTGTCTGGAATTTGTTTGCAATGGCTAGAGATCCCCAGCACTCGGGAGGCAGGGGTAGGAAAATCACCTTGAATCAAGGCAACCCTGAGACTACATAGTAAATTCCAAGTCAGCCTGGGCTAGAGCAAGACCCGACCTGGAAAACCCACACAAATTAATAATAATAATAGGGCTGGGAAGATGGCTTAGTGGTTAAAAGCGCTTGCTTGCAAAGCCTGCCAGCCTGAGTTCAATTCCCCAGTTCCCATGTAAAGCCAGATGCACAAAGTGGCACATGCATCTTGAGTTTGTTTGCAGTAGCAGGAAGCCCTAGTGTGCCCAAACTTGCATGTGTTCCTCCCCTCCTCCTCTCTCTTTCTCTATGGTTGCAAATAAGTAAAATTAAAAAAAAAAAGAAGAAGAAGAAGAATAAACCAGGCATGGCGGCACAGCATGCTTTTAATTCCAGTACTCAGGAGACAGAGGACGGAGGATTGCTGTGAGTTCAAGGCCAGCCTGGGACTACAGGATGCCAGGTGAGCCTGGGCAAGAGCACTCAGGAGGCAGAGGTAGGAGGATCATCGTGAGTTACATAGTAATTCCAGGTACCCTTGGACTAGAGTGAAACCCTACCTTGAAAAACCAAAAAAAAAAAAAAAACAAAAAAAAAAAACATGGCAGCCGGGCATGGTGGCACAAGCCTTTAATCGCCATGAGTTCAAGGCCACCCTGAGACTACATAGTGAATTCCAGGTCAGCCTGGGCTAGAGTGAGACCCTCCCTCGAAAAACCAAAAAAAAAAAAAAAAAGTCTACCTGTAAGCTTCTATCACAGCATTCAAGAGGCTCAAGAGTTCCAGGCTTTTCATACGTAGTAAGGCCTCAAAAATAAAAGTGTGGCGAGGCGTGGTGGCGCACACCTTTAATCCCAGCACTCAGGAGGCAGAGGTAGGAGGATCGCCAAGAGTTCGAGGCCACCCTGAGACTACATAGTTAATTCCAGGTCAGCCTGGACCAGAGTGTGACCCTACCTCGCAAAACCAAAATAAAACAAAATAAAATTAAAATTAAAAATAAAAAAAAATAAAAGTGTGGATCGGGGACGAGGTGTGAAAGGAAAAAAAAAAAAGAATGGAAACTGGATTGGAGGACAAGGGAAGGTACATAAATCCTGAGTCTCAGGTCCCACATCTACAGAATGACAGGAGAGGCTGAGATGAGTTAGGTGGAGAAACAGACTCGGGAAGCTTCTGGGACTCGAGGGGCATAGAGGATACCTGGGGGTGAGGTGGTTGGGTGGCTGAGGGTTGAAGCACCCCGCCCTCCCCGCCCCCGCCCCCTCCCCCTCCCCCCAGCTCCGTAGGGCAACTGATCGCGGCCCCAGGCTTGTGGTTCGCCCAGGCGGCCGCTGGGTGGCGCCGCGGGTCGAATCGGCTAGGGGCAGTTCGGGCTCCAGTGAACTCGACGCTCGGCAGCTTTGGTCTGCTGAGGACGGGTAAGGGCGGGGCCGTTGCGTGGGGCGGGACTTCGGCCGGAGCTCAGGAGGGTCGAGCTTCCAAGACGACGGGGCGTGGCCTGTTCGGTGGGCGGGGCCGTCGCGGGCTCAGATGGCAGAGGCGCTGGGCGCCTGAGCGGGCGCGGGCCATGAGCGCCGCCCGGCCCCAGTTCAGCATCGATGACGCTTTCGAGCTGACCCTGGAGGATGCGGGGCCGGGGCCGGAGTCCAGCGGGGTCTCCCGTTTCGGGCCGCTACACTTTGAGCGCCGGGCCCGCTTCGAGGTGGCTGACGAGGACAAGCAGTCCCAGCTGAGATACCAGGTGAACGGCCCCGGTCCACCTCATCCGGATCCCCCACGTAGGGCAGGACTCCAGGCCCGGTGCTTGGAGAACCACAACCCGGGAGAATCTGCCTAGAGGTCCTAGTGGAGCAGGAGACTGTCCCCGGAAATGACCCAGAGTCCTGTCCGTGCCCACTCAGCTCTGATTTCTGTTCCCAGCCAGCACTGGAGAGCGCCCCCAGTTCCCTAGCCTCACTGCTTTCCGCTCTCCCATGTTCTGTTTGGGCAGCATTTCAGTACCTGAACCTGGCCTTACCCATCCTTGGATCATCCCTTGAGTCCCAGGTCAAATGACAAGGGAAATCCCCACTCCATCTCATTTCCCATCCCCAGAACTGGAGACTCTCCCCTTGACTTACAACAAAACTAGAAATGCTCTTTTTCCCAGAGAACCTCCACCACCACCCCCTACATCCTTCCCTCCAGGACTTAGACCAGATTTCTACCCACCAAACCTGGGAAGTGTGGATCTGTCCTTCCCTGCTGGGCCCTTGAAAGATTCTAAGATTCTCACCCTATTTGCCAAACTTCACCTGCTCCTGGGACCCCTGCTGGTTCCTATCTCCCAGATCCTAAAGCCCCCAACAGCCACCCACTATCTACCTGGGTTTCGGTTTCTGTGAATTGTCAAACCCGTTCTGCCGGCGGTTCAGTGGGAGGGCGGAGGGCCAGGTGAGAAGCAGCTGCCAGGTGGCTGGGCAACAGCTGCGTGGTTGCCTTTCTCCTATCCCCAGAGGGGAGTGAAAGGGCCCAAGCCCAGCAACCCTTCTGAACTCTGTTCTGGAATAGAACCTGGAGAACGATGAGGATGGAGTCCAGGCCTCTCCAGAGTCTGATGGGAGAGTCAACACCAGGTCAGGGCCAGGTGGGGACCCACCTTATAACCCCTAGCCTCATGTCTCCTGACTCGTCTGCAGGACCCCTACTCAGTGTCCCAACCCACCGCTCTCAGCACTCCCATGTACTATACAGGTTCCCAACTCCCTTCATGGGGTCTCCTGTCCAGCAGGTTCACCTTACTCAGTGTCCAGTCTTACCCACCCTCTCCCACGAGGCTTTTTATCCTGTGGGAGCTCCCAGCCTAGTCTGACACCCACATGCCCTTTCTCATCCCCCACTCCTAGCCCTGCAGAACCCCTTGGCCCTTGAATTCCTCTTCATCTCCTGTCTACTCTGAAAGGCCCTGTAATCCTGCACCCCCACACCATGTACTTTATGACTTTTGTCCCTTTCTCTCCCTCTCCCCTCCCTGGGGGCCCCCCTATGTGGAGGGATTCTGGGCAAACACCTCTTCAGCTCGCAGTGGTCCTTCAGCACTATCAGCAGTACTACCCAGCACTCCTACAATGCCTGCTGCAGGTGAGACCCTCCTAGCGCGTGTCCCAGTCTCCAGGTGCCTTCTGGCCCTGCCAGCCAGCTGATTGTGGCTCCCTACCTCCTTCACCTCTTTCACTTCCATCTTGCTCACCTGCCACCCAGCTGGACCAAACACCCTTTGATTCAGAAGAACCGCCGGGTAGTGCTGGCCTCCTTCCTGCTCCTGCTGCTGGGGCTGGGTGAGTGTCCTGAGAGCCCGTCTCCTCCCGTCCCCTCATTTGTGCATCTCCTTCGCACTCTGGGCCCAGTGTCCTGAGGAGGCAGCTGGCTGTCCATCATTGCCCATCCCCATGTTACAGTTCCAAGACAATTAGAGGGGCAGGCCCAGGAAGTCACATAGGCAGTGAAAATGACACCTGGTTTAGACTCTTATTATTTTAAATTTAATCCTTTTAAAAATATTTATTTACTTATTTTTAGAGGGGGGAGCAGGACAGATAGAGAAAATGGGCATGCCAAAGCCTCTAGCCACTGCAAATGAACTCCAGGCACATGTGCCACCTTGTGTATCTGGCTTACATGGATCCTTGGTCCTTAGGCTTAACTGCTCAGCCATTTCTCCAGCCCTCATTTAAACCTTTTAATCCATCCGAGGACCAAGGAGTAACTGCTACCACTTATTCTGAGTGAATTTCTGGCAGCATCATTTTCCCACCTTACAGAGGTCACACAGCAGTGTGAGAATCAGATGTTCAGGGATACCAGTGTCTTATGGCCAGGACCTCTATCCATCTCACCCATCCCCACCCTCACCATTGTTGAATGGGGACACTGAGGCCCAGATCAGAAGGGTCTCACAGTCAGATGTTTCTTACTCCCAGATGACCCCTTTATTCTATGGGACTGAGAGGCAAGGTCCCCAGAAGGATCCAGGGTTGGGATGAAGAGGGAACTATAAGCAAGGATCAATTGTAGCTGCTACCCTGGACCCCTTTCTCTCCCTTCTCTGAAAGTTTAAATTCCTCAGCCAGAAAGCCCTGCTTCACCTCCAGGTATTTGAGGAGAGCAAGTATACTGCCACTTCTCAGCACCACTGAGTGTCAGGCACTGGCTGCTGGCCTTCTGTCTCCACTACCCAGCAAGCAAGCCATCCTGGTTTTGGGAATAAGGGTACAGGCTGAAGCAGGTGAAGGGGCATGCTTGGGTTGCAACTGGGAAGCATATGAACTGAGATTTAGACCCACATCTGTGATTACCAGACCTGATAGGTCACCAAAGGCTCATCAAGGACTCTTGGAAAATTAGAAAAAGATGGCTCTTCAGGGAGGGCAGAGCCTGCACGTAGCCCTAAAAGCCCTAAACCGGGGAGCAGGGAATGAGTATGTGTGTCCCCACCCCCACTTTTTTGTTTGTTTTTTTTTTTTTTTTTTTTTGAGGTAGGGTTTTGCTCTTGCTCAGGATGACCTGGAATTCACTAGCGCTGGATTAAAGGTGTGCACCACCACACACACCCCACCACCACCTTTTTTAAAAAGAGGATCTCTTGTATCCCAGGCTGGATTTTTTTTTTTCTTTCTGTTTTTCAAGATAGGATCTCACTCTAGCCCAGGCTGACCTGGAATTCACTCTGTATTCTCAGGCTGGCCTCAAACTCACAGCGATCCGCCTACCTCTGCCTCCCAAGTGCTGGGATTAAAGGCCTGTACCACCAGGCTCAGCTGGCCTCTAGCTTTCTGTGCAGATGAAGATGATGTTAAACTTCAGATTCTCCTGCCTATGTGCTAGAATTATAGGCTTGCACCCTCCCGCCCCCCATTTTATATAGTGCTGAGTATCAGAACCCAGGACTTTGTGCATGCTGGCCAGGTACTCTAACCTCTGAGACACATTGCCAGCCCTGCTCCCCATTTTCTAATTAAAAATTGTTCATTTATTTATTTGAGAGTGGGTATGAGCACAATAGGACCTCTTGCCGCTGCAAACAAACTCCATTCACATACAATACTTTGTGCATCTGGCTTTATGTGGGTACTGGGCAATTAAACTTGGGAATGCAGGCTTTGCCAAGCAAGCATCCCTAGGCCCCTTTTTGGGGATGCTTTGTGTAATATTTGAAGCACATAACAAACAGGCCATGGTGGCTGCTCAGGTCCCCAGACCACACCTCACCCTAATTGCTCCTCAGATTGGGGACCCAGGAGTCTTAGGTCTGAGGTTGCTCTAGCTGTGATCTCTCCACCTCCATCAAAATCCACATCCCTGTCTGGGGCTACAGACCCTTCCAGCCTGGGATCTTCCTTGCCAAGTGCTGGAGGCTCTTAGAAAGTCCCAAGTTCCTT
The DNA here is from genome assembly GCA_036365145.1 of Orientallactaga sibirica. NCBI lineage: Eukaryota > Metazoa > Chordata > Mammalia > Rodentia > Dipodidae > Orientallactaga > Orientallactaga sibirica. The sequence continues at coordinate 6,527,618 of JAEOAD010000042.1, read as the reverse complement.
CCAGTCTCTGAGCCTTTGCTGGACAACTCCCTGTGTCTGGAATTCTTTCTCTGCCTGTATGATGCCTATAGCCAAAGCCTCAAAAGCCAAACCTCCACTTAGAGCGGCACAGGGGCTGGTGCTTCCCATCTGTGTCTCATTCAGTCATGGTGACAGTTAATCAGCATGTGTAACACGTTTTAGCCCAGGCTGTAGTGCTCAATGAGTACTAACTGTGGTTTATGTTGCTACTGCCTACCCTGCCAAGTTTAGATGTCACTGCTTCCAGGAAGCCCCCCCCGCCTCCCTGGACTGACTCCCAAGTGACTGCTCTAGCTCCTACACTGCCCTGTTTTCCCCCTTCACCTCCCAACACACCATATGCTGATGCAAGTATAGCCTTCGGGTTCTTGTTGGCCCCTCCAGTAAGGAAGCTCCATGAGACAGGAACCTGAGGTATTCCATAAGTGTGTGTTGATGACTGAAAGGACACAACAAGGAACATACAAAAACAAACTCATTTTATAGATATTTCCCAAGGCCTGCCATGTGTTCTGCCTTGATTTTTTTTTTATTTTTTTTTTTGGGGGTTAAAATTTATTTATTTATTTATTTGAGAGTGAGAGAGAAAGAGGCAGACAGAGAGTGAGAGAATGGGCACACCAGGGCCTCTAGCCACTGCAAATGAACTCCAGGTGCACTGCCCCCTTGTGCATCTGGCTTATGTGGGTCCTGGAGAATCAAACCTGGGTCCTTAGGCTTCGCAGGCAAACGCCTTAACCACTAAGCCATGTCCCCAGCCCATGACTGCCTTGGAAATACAGAGTTTGATGGCATTCTGGGGAGGGTTTGCAGCTTAAGTGAGGGCCACCATTGCTCAGACCTAACCCGAGCTGGGGGTTGTGGAGTGGAAGGTCCTGCCCTCAACCTCTCCTGCCCTCCCCGTGACCCCATCTGTATGCAGTGCTGATCCTGGTCGGCGTGGGACTGGAGGTGGCTCCCTCTCCAGGTGAGCGCCCCTCCTATTTCCATAGGCTGGTGGTGCCTGTGGGTCCTCAGCAAGCCCTGCAACTCCCAGTGGGCATCAGCCTCCTTTTCAACAGAGGAGGCTTGCCCAGGCAGTCAGCGGCCCTGTGATCCCTTGTCCTGAGCTGCCCGCCTCTCCCTGCAGGTGTTTCCAGCGCCATCTTCTTCGTGCCAGGCTTCCTGCTCCTAGTCCCCGGAGGTGAGAGCAAGAGGGTGTGGAACAAGGGTGGGGACGGGACAGGGCGGGGCAGGGCGGAGCGCTGATCGGCCCCGCCCACAGTGTACCACGTGATCTTCATCTACTGCGCTGTCAAGGGCCACCGGGGCTTCCAGTTCTTCTACTTGCCTTACTTTGAGAAGTGAGCTGTGGCCCAACAGGAAGGATACTGGTGCTCCAAGGTCCCTGGCCACCACCTCGCATCCATAGGGCGCTCTTCTGACCTGTGCCGGGTTCCACTCCCTCACCCTCCAGAAAAAGGCCCTCCAGGATCGTCATAATCCCCAGCCCCGTCAGGAATTTTGCTCAGAAAGATTGGAGCATGCAGGCCTGGGAACGTTGCCCCTCACCTGCTCTGTGCCTTTATTTATTCTCAGGCTCTGGATTTTTGGGTTGGTGTGATTTTGTGCTAATAAAGGGTAATTCCAACAGGGACAGTGTCACTTTTCTGTCCCGCCACCCCTGCATCCAAACCATCAACCTGACCACAGCCTCATTCCACAAAGCCTGAGTGAAGGAGCTATCCTAGGGCTAACAGGCAGGAAGGACCACCAGTCTCCTCTTCCATGGATCCAGGACAATCTTGATGCTCTGAGATTTGGCCAAGGTCACCATACATTGGGGGCAAAGTTGGGTGTGGAAGAAGTGGCCCCAACATTCCCAGCCCTGTGTGGACTCAGCTGCCCATCTGCCAACAGAGGCACCTATGCTGGTGGCCCTGGCCAAGGGCACTCACAGATGACGCAGGCCTGGGGCCTGGAGGCTAGTATCCTGGTTCTGGCCTACTCTGGGGCCTTGGACTGTCACAGCCAGCCCTGAATGTAGGCCATGTGGAGGTGGTGGCCCACCCTCATCCACCTGCTCGCTGCCCTATTTCCCAGACCCAGAAGTTAGGAGAATCGGGGCTGGAGGGCATGAGAAGCAGGGCCTTGTGGGAGAGTGCCTCAGCAACCAAAGACTCAGAGCCACAAAGCACTGGAAATACCACTCAGAATTTTAGAAACTCAGAGCATTAGAACCTTTAGAGTCAAAGCCAGAATCTTTGAAGACACTGAAATCTGAGCTCATAATAGCTCCTATGCATCAAGCTTTTACAAGGCTAAGGCCAAAGGCCCTGTGCTGAACACTTAGCCAAGTCACACCTTGGCCTCTCACTGTCTCAACCCTATTTTACAGATAAGGAGGTGGGCACCAGTTTACAAATAACTGACCTGTTGAGAATAAAAATGTAACCTAGGCCCTTCCCACAACACAGGGAGAGAAAGAAGAGGTGTCCCATGCTGGGCAACCAAAAGACCAGCTGAGTGAGTGTTCTATCTCCTGGACTAAAGCATGAGTGCACCAAGAGGGGCTGTCCCATGTCCTCAGCACCAGGATGCTGGGCAAGATAGAGTCCTGTGCCTTTGATGAATGAACAGCCAACCCCAGCTCCTGCCCTCCTGACCCACCCAGACCTCCTACCTTAGACTCCCATCACGTCACCTTGGACAGGACCCCTTAACCAGTGGCTCCCCAACTAACCACAGCAAGAACTGATTTATACTTCTCCTCTGTCATTGACCCATTTGTTTACAAGATAAAAACTGGGAAAAAGCCAGGCATGGTGGCACACACCTTTAATCCCAGCACTCGGGAGGCAGAGGTAGGAGGATCGCCGAGAGTTCGAGGCCACCCTGAGCCTACATAGTTAATTCCAGGTCAGCCTGGACCAGAGTGAGACCCTACCTTGAAAAACCAAAAAAAAAAAAAAAAAAAAAAAAAAAAAAAAACTGGGAAAGTAGCCAGGTATGGTATACATGCCTTTAGTCTCAGCACTCTGGAGGCTAAGGTAGGTGGCAGAGGATCACCGAGTTCAAGGCCAGCCTGGGGCTACAAGAGTGAGTTCCAGGTCAACCTGGACTAGAATGAGATCCTGCGTCAAAAAAAAAAAAATAATAACGGGCTGGAGAGATGGCTTAGCGGTTACAGCACTTGCCTGCAAAGCCAAAGGATCCTGGTTCGATTCTCCAGGACCTACATAAGCCAGATGCACAAGAGGGCACATGTATCTGGAGTTCGTTTGCAGTGGCTGGAGGCCCTGGCACACCCATTCTCTCTCTTTCTCCTCTCTCCCTCTCTACCTTTTGTCTCTCTCAAATAAATAAATAAAATATATTTAAAACAAAAATAAAAATAAGCTGGGCATGGTGGCGCACACCTTTAATCCCAACACTTGGGAGGCAGAAGTAGAAGGATCATCGTGAGTTCGAGGCCACCCTGATACTACATTGTGAATTCCAGGTCAGCCTGAGCTAGAGTGAGACCCTACCTCAAAACCCATCCCCCCAAAAAAATCTTTGGAAAAAAAAACACACAAAACCTAAGCTTAGAGGGCTAGAGAGATGGCTCAAGGGTTAAAGGTGCTTGCTTGCAAAGCCTGAAAGCCTGGGTTCAATTCTCTAGCCACCCATATAAAGCTGGATACAAAATGTGGCAAGACACACACAAATGCTGGATAAAATTCAGTCAGATCAATCACATAAACTACATTTCAGTAAATATAATCAGAACAGAAAAAGGGGAGATTACAAAACTATTCATAGAAAAGTGAGCAGAGGGCTAGAGGGATGGTTTAGCAGTTAAGACATTTGCCTGCAAAGCCAAAGGACCCAGGTTTGATTCCCCAGGACCCATGTTAGCCAGACACACAAGGGGACACATGTGTCAAGTTCATTTGCAGGAACTAGAGGCCCTGGTGTGTCCATTCTCTCTCTCTCTCTCTCTCTTTCTCTCTCCCCCTCTTTCTCTGAGAAAGAAAGAAGAAAGAGAAAGAAGGAAGGAAAGAAGAAAAGTGAGCAGAGGGCTGGGAAGATGGCTCAGCAATAAAAGGCACTTGGCTGCAAACTGCTGGCCCACATAGAGCCAGATGCACACATGTGTCTGACGTTCATTCTCAGCAAGTGACCCTGACATGTCCATTTTCTTTGTCTCTGCCTCAAACAAATAAAAGATTAAAAAGAAAAAATGAGGGCTAGAGGGATGGCTTAGCAGTTAAGGCATTTGCCTGCAAAGCCAAAGGATCCCGGTTCGATTCTCCAGGACCCTGGCTTATGTGCTTTATTGCAGGCAAATGTTTTAACCACTAAGCCATAAATTGTTACTAGAAAATTTTCAGTGCCAGGGATGAGATACCTTCCAGTGAGTTGTTGGCCATTGCCAAGGCCCTTGGCTTCCCACCAGGAACAGATGGTAAGACCCTATTGCTGAAGACTCCACATACTTGGGCAGCAAGGACACTGAGAAATCCTGCTGGAGCTGAGCTGAAAGCCTTCTCCATGTCGACCAGCTGACAGAAAGCTGGAAAAAGCTATGCTGCATGCAGTTCAATGGGAGAGAGAGAAAACACCAGTGAAGGTACTCAACACTGTACACTGCAAGCTTTAAATTTGGGCAGCCAGGCCAAATGAGCCAATAGGTGCAATAGTGGCATGTCTGTTATGGGGGAAACCAACTGCTCTCTAATTGGACTGGAGGCCCACTCCATGGGAGGGAATACATCCCTGATACTGAAAACCTACAACAGGGGTAGTCATAAGCCCTAAGGGTATAATGTCTGCTGGTGTCTGGCTAAATGTATATACTGTGCTTACCAAACTGCCCAGTAAGCACTTCTCTTAATGTCCACACACATATATTAATGCTACTCTCACTTTTGTTTAGAGAAGCTTCTCTTTTCAGATGGTGGCGACCTTGGGATAACTCAGAAGGCACCATGGTGCTGAGAAGGGGACAGAGGAGTGCTCATCACTGAAATATCTCTAACACACCTTCCAAGGCTCAGGGTCCGTTGTGGAAGAGATGGCGGAAAGAATGTAAGAGCCAAAGGAAGGGTAGGACTCCTTACAACGTGCTCCTCCAGACACAAACTGGCCTGGATATACATGACCTCACAGTGCCTGACACTGCCTACACAAGACCATCACAATAGGAGGAAAAATGATGACATCAAAATAAAAGAGAGACTGATTGAGGGGGGAGAGGATATGATGGAGAGTGGAGTTTCAAAGGGGAAAATGGGGGAAGGGATGGAATTACCATGGGATATTGTCTACAATTATGGAAGTTTTCAATAAAAAAATAAAAATTTTAAAAAAAGGAAAAAGAATAACAGGGCTGGGTTGGAGAGATGGCTTAGCAGTTAAGACACTTGCCTGTGAAGCCTTAGGACCCATGTTGGACTTTCCAGGTTCTACATAAACCAAACACACAAAGTGATGCAAGCATGCAAGGTCACACATGCATACACAGTGGCATTGATATCCATGACCTCACAGTGCCTGACACTACCTACACAAGACCATCATAATAGGAGGAAAAGATCATGACATAAAAATGAAAGAGAGACTGATTGAGCGGGGGAGGGGATATGATGGAGAGTGAAATTTCAAAGGAGAAAGGGGGGGAGGGAGGGAAGTACCATGGGATATTGTCTACAATTAAAGAAGTTGTCAATAAAAAATAAAAAAGAGAATGGAACATTTTTTAAAAAATATTTTATTTCTTTATTTATTTGAGGGGTGCATCAGGGCCTCTAGCCACTGTAAATGAACTCCAGATGCATGTGCCATCTTGTGCATCTGGCTTACGTGGGTGGTGGGGAATCAAACCGAGCTCCTTTGGCTTTGCAGGCAAGTGCCTTAACTGCTAAGCCATCTCTCTAGCTCAGAGAATGTAATCTTTTGCAAGCAAGTGCCTTTAACCACTGAGCCATCTCCCCAGATCCCTAGTTACTATTTTTTTAAATTAATTAATTTATTCTTTATTTTTATTGACGTCTATACCTACAGACAATAAACCACGATATTTTCCTCCCAACCCCTCATTCCCCTTCACAACTCCACTCTCCATCATATCCCCTCCCTCTCTCTATTAGTCTTTCTTCCTAGTTACTAATTTTTTTTTCTGGTGTATTACAGGGTCGTGGGCTGGAGGTATGGCTTAGCAGTTAAGGTGCTTGCCTACAAAGCCTAAGGACCCAGGTTCAATTCCCTAGTACCTACAACAGCCAGATGCACAACGTGGCACATGTGTCTGGAGTTTGTTAAAAAGAAAAAAAATAGAGGTAGGGACTCACTCTAGCCCAGGCTAACCTGGAATTCTGTAGTCCTAGACTGACCTCAAATTCACAGTGATCCTCCTACCTCTGCCCCGAGTACTGGGATTAAAAGCATACACCAACATGCCCAACTTAATTTTTTTCAAATATTTTATTTATTTATTTATTTATTTGTGAGAAAGAAAGAGGCAGATAGAGACAGAGAGAATGAGCGCATCAAGGCCTCTAACCACTGCTAATGAACTCCAGACACATGTGCCACCTTGTGCATCTGGCTTACGAGGGTACTGTGGAATCAAACCCAGGTCCTTAAGCTTTACAAGCAAGTGCCTTAACTGCTAAGCCATCTCTCCAGCCCCCAACTTAATTTTTTATTTAAAGAGTATTAAGTAATATCCCAAAGTAGTAGGTAGTAAGGTAATTATACCTCAGGATTTCTCGTGTGTGTGTGTGTGTGTGTGTGTGTGTGTAATTTTATTTATTTGTTTGTTTATTTATTTGTAAGCGAAGAGAGAGAGGAAGAGGATGAGTGTGGCAGGGCCTCTAGCCACTGCAAGTGAACTCCAGATGCATGCAGCACTTTGTGCATCTGGCTTTATGTGGGTACTGGGGAATCAAACCCAGGCCATCAGTCTTTGCAGGCAAATGCCTTAACTACTGATCCATCTCTCCAGCCTCCAACTTAATTTTTAAGAGGATTGTTGCTAGCTTCTGTTTTAATGTCTTCTATGCATTTGTTTTTCTTTGCTTTTTCCCCTTGTTGCCAGCCTTCTACTAATTTGATCAAGAATTCCTCATTTCAAGCCGGGTGTGGTGGCACACGCCTTTAATCCCAGCACTCGGGAGGCAGAAGTAGGAGGATCACCATGAGTTTGAGGCCACCCTGAGACTACAGAGTGAATTCCAGATCAGCCTCAGCTAGAGTGAGACCCTACCAAAAAAAAAAAAAAAAAAAAAAAAAATCCTCATTTCCCTCCTTCTCTTCTCCATTGGTGACTATTGAATAAAATATTCTATTTCTGTTATATTCATGGCTAGCCTTCAATGAGGTCTATTTTAGTCTCCCTTTGAGGGTAGCCCTTTAAGACCCTGGCATGTAACCAGAGGGTTTATTTCTCACCCCTCAGACTTGCACAGGCTTCCATCGCTTACGGGGGTTCAGAACCCAATCCCCAGAGACACACACATGTAGCAGAAGGAAGTCCGGCCACATCCCAATTCACAATATTACTAGGGGGTCCCCCCATACTGCCCCTCTTTGAATGCTGCCAAGGCTGGGGAGCTCCCTACCTCTCTAGAACATAGAGAGATTTGCATCTTGTGCTTAACTCTTAACGGGAAATGGCAACTAGTAGAAGTTTTCTCCCAACAACTCCAGGAGCGAATGGAGATGACAAGTGTGGTGGGTGACATCATAGGCTGACCTTGGGGCCAGGTATGCGGTGGGTAGACTGGGGCTTCTTGGTCTTGTCCCTCCTGGCGCCTGGGGAGGGTATGCAGTTCAGTTCCTTCTGGTGTCTGGGCCCCAGCAACAGCAGTTTCTCCCTTCTGCCATCTCAGTGGATAGACAACATCATGACAAACTCTGCACGGGAGAGGGTGTGGCTTAGGCCCTTCCAGGTCAGGAACCCCAGGCAGTGCTGGCTGAGGTGTGTCCTAGATGCTAGAGGAGGAGAGGGGTGTCTGGGAAGGTGACGACTCACCATCAAAGTCTATGGTGCCATCCCCATTGAGGTCTATACCTCGCAGCATCTCATCCAGCTCGGTCCCCTCCAGTGGCTCCCCCAGCAGAGCTGGTGCTGCCTGCCGCAGCTCCGCTACTGTGATCCTTCCATCCCTGTCCCTGTCAAACTAGGATTCAGGTAGAGTTAAGCCTCTTCTCTCCCAAGTTGTGCTTAGCTCTTTGTTCTTTAATTATTTTTTTAAAGATTTTTTTACTTATTTATTTAAAAGAGACAGCGAGAGAAAGAGGCAGATAGATAGAGAGAGACAGAATGGGCGCACCAGGGCCTCAAGCCACTGCAAACAAACTCCAGACACATGTGGCACCTTGTGCATCTGGCTTACATGGGTCCTGGGGAATTGAACCTGGGTCCTTAGGCTTTGCAAGCAAGCACTTTAACCACTAAGCCACAATTATTTTCTGAGACAGTCTCATGTCGCCTAGACTGACATCAATTTGCTATTATAGTTCAAGGATGACCTTGAAGTCCTGATTCTCCTGTCTCTACCACCTAAGTGCTGGGATTACATGCATGCACCACTATGCCTAGTTTATGTGGTATGGGGATCAAATATATGGCTTCACTAATGCTATGCAAGCACTCTACCAATTAAGCTATATCCCCAGCCCTATTCTTGGCTCTGGTCTTGCCACTGCCTAGGAACAAGATGCCCCCATCCACCAGCTCACCCATCCACCAGCTCACCCATCCACATCTTCTCCATCCTTCCATTCCAACTCAGTCCTTCCTGCAGCAGTAAGTTCCCTTTGTGGTTGGCATCAGCTGGGAGTAAGCCAAACCCCTCTGTCTATCCCTGCACCCTCATCCTGTCACTCCCAGGGCTCTATGGCCTCCTAGAGGCCCAAGTTTCCTAGTAAGGATGCCCTCCAGATTTGCCAGCCTCTTACCCATCCAACCCCACTCCATACCTCTCGGAAGGCAATGCGAAGCTCTCGTATGCCCAACATGTGCGCCGTCTCCTCCCTCAGCTTCGGTCCTATCAGCTCCACGAACTCCTCAAAATCCACAAAGCCTCCCACTGTGGACCCAGGTAGAACATTACAGTCTGATCCAACAGGGAAATTGCAGGGAAAGGCACCCCACCATTACCACCAACACCCCACCCGCCATCAGGCCTCTCTGCATCAGTGAAAGCACACCTGCATCCTTGCCCAAAGAGGCATGGGAAGCTGGTGCGTGGTTTCCTGGCTGCTGATGGGCTGGGGCTACTTCTACTCTCAGCATAGCCCCCAAGTGGGGGAGAGAGAGACCCTGGCAACAGAGCAGGTGGCCTAGGTTTGGATCCTGCTGATATGTGGCCTTGGGTGGCTTACCAACCCTCCCATCCTCATTCTAGGATGGGTCTGTGAGCACCTACTTCACAGTGCAGTGGGGAGTTAGTGTCCATGGCTCTAGGCAGCTGGAGCTGAGCCGGCAGCAGCAATAAAGGCCCTCATTTATGAGTTGGCCAGCGATCAGCTTTGGGGGAACTGAACTGAGGGTCAATGGCAAATCCCATGGCCATGTGGCAAATTGTAAGAAAACAAAGCTCCAGAGGTGCCCTGGACTGGTGGGAATAGGATATGTGCCACAGGACAAACTAGCGAATGACAACCACATGAATGCCATCTAGCACGTAGTCACCAGGGGAGCCAGGGCTCTATCACATCAGGCCTTATGGAGCCTCCAGAGACTATATTTCAGATGATCCTGATTCAGCTGCCACCAAGAGCATGGGGCAGGGGGGCAGCAAACAGAGAAGAGGGGATAGAGTGAAAGAAAAAGAAGAGCTGGGAGTGGTGGCGCACGCCTTTAATCCCAGCACTCAGGAGGCAGAGATAGGAGGGTCACCGTGAGTTCGAGGCCAACCTGAGACTACATAGTGAATTCCAGGTCAGCTTGACCTAGAGTGAGACCCTACCTTGAAAAACCAAAAGACAGAGAGAGAGAGAAAAAAAAGAGAGACCTCCGTGTAGAGAGCACTTCACCCAAATTAGAGGTACCTGGCCAGGGAGAGCAAAGGTATACAGGAGCCAGACTGACACCCCGTGGCTGAGCTTCTCCTTCATCAACCATCCATCTGCTACCCTTGGCCATCTGTGGTCCCATATCTGATGGGCCCAATATGACCCCCCAAACTGTCAATCTACTTCATACTACCCTGACATACTCCCACGAGCCCGAGGCACCAAGAGCAGTGTCAGCCCACCTCCCTGGGTACAGTCAAGCCAGCTCCCCCACCCAACCACCCCCACGGGACTCGGTTACTGACTGCGCATCTTCACATGCTGTGAGACCTCCAGGAGCTCCATCTCAGTGGGCATATAGCCCAGCGTGCGCATGCAGTCACCCAACTCCCGGTAGCCAATATAGCCATCCTGATCAGTGTCAAACTCTTCAAAGGCAGCCTGAAGCTCTGTAATGGTCATCAGAGGTCAGACCAAATGGCCAAGCCCAGGGTCCCCTCCCAACTCCCCGCCCCCAGACTTCCACTCCCGGCAGCAGGGAGACAGACTCTCACCGTCCAACTCCTCAGGACCCAGTTCACGATCCTGCAGAGGGAAAGGCCAACATGTCCCAGGCTGCCAGGCTCCTCCAGCCCCTATCTGGGCAAGGCCAGCCCCATCAGGGGCAGTGGAATGTAGCTGAAGTTCTGAAGATCCCAGCAGCAGAGAGCCTACCCCTTCCCGGGCTCCTGTGGCTTGAGCAAGCTTCTGAAATGGCCCGCTGTGAGGTTTGCTTCTGCCTACCGGACTGGCTGCCTGATATTGAAACTGCCCTGCCTAGGCTTCTCCCGGGATAAAGCAGAAGAGGCAAGAGGATTGGGCACTTATAGGCAGGAAGAGGCCAAAGTTGAGGGGCAGAGCCTAGACCTCCCCCCTCCCTCAGACCCCTGACCTTCCCAAAGATGCGGTTGAGCAGGGGCCCATACGTCCTCTGGGCAGCATCCTGCTGGGGATCAGGCCGATGCCGGTGGGAGTGTCGATGAGAGCCTGTCGCATGGGATGCTGGGGATGGCCCCTCCTGCTGCTCTTCGGACTTTGAGGGGTTCTTGCTGTTTCCTGGGGCCTTGGAGCCCAAGTCAGGGGTCTGCTCCCCAGAACTTCCCTTGCGGGACCTGTGTTTCTCCCTCTTGCTCCTCTTTCTGGTCAAGAGGGGTTCCTCGGCAGCACTCCCAGGAGGTTCAGAGGGTTTCTGGGGGCCGGAGTCTGGGTGTGGGCTATGCTCAGTGGCCATGTGGGGAGAGACGACAGGTCTCAGGGACACAGCTCCCAGATGCACTCTTGTCTCCCACAGCCTAGAAAGCTGCTTATGCCCCACAGTCTTGAGCTGATCAGCTGAGGTGGTAGTGAGGGGGATTAAGGTAAGTGGGGCCCGGCAGCAGGGACCTAATTCCTGCCCTCTGCCCTCAGGTGGCCTGGAGCACCCAATGGGTCCTGAGAACTGCCCTCAGCAGCAAGCATATCAGAATGCAGTAGCGGCTATGAGCTCAGACTCTAGCTCAACCACCTTTTGTCTAGGAGAGGCAGTCAGTTTACCCTTCCAAGTCTGTTTCCCCATCTGTAAAATGGGGGTATACTTCTGCAGAGTCGAACACTCAACCTGTGTCACTCAGCCTGTGTCATGATCTATCAAGCAGAGTGAACCAGGAAAGGTACCTAGAGGCAGGAAAAGGCATGTAGTAGGCAACCAGGATGTGAAACAGGAGAGAGAGAGACCAGGACAGAGGCCAATTGTGTGGGGGTGACTTCAAAGGATATGGCTTGCCTGGTTTGGAAGGGCCCTAGGCAAAAGGGTCCCCCACTGTCTGTTCTTGTCATGGTGGGGGGTTCTCCTGGCTGATGACTTGGCCCTACTGGGCTGGGGTTAGGGTTTCCCAGAGAGCAGCCCCATGAATGATTGATGTCCTCTCAGCTTGGGTTTCCTGCCTACCCGCCTTCACGTCGCCGCTGCCGGGTGCCATACAGAAGGCCCCAGCTTGGGGCTGGCTGGTGGCTGGACTGTGGGTAGGCAGGCAGGCAGGCAACACCCTGCTCCTTCTGCCTGGTTATTGGCCTGCGCCTCCCAGGTAAGCCAGGCAACATTATGGGCACTGGGGGAGGGGTGTCCAGGCTCTGAAGCAATCAGGCCTGGAGTTGCAGAGGAGGGTCTGCCAATTTTAGAGTCCCAAGGTAGCCATGGGGAATGAAGGCAGCAGGTGGCAGCAACTACGGGCAAGGATCGGCTATACTGGGACAACTGGTCCCTCTCCTAACTGTACCACCACGCTATGTTCACACTCCGAGGGGCACTTCCTCCCTCTGCCAGTGGGGGAGGTAGGGCTTCGAGTACTATGCCTGGGCTATTTTCATCATGCTATGGAACCCCCCCAGGCTCCCCTACACTGTCTGCTTCTCTATGTAGTAGTAGCAGGGACAAATGAGGCCACCTGTGCAGAGTGCTGGGCTACAGGAAAAGCGCAAAAGTGGGAGTGCAGGACACTGAAGAGGTATAAGCCGCACTCAGCTCAGGACAGCCCTCCTAGATCCAGCCTGCTCAGACATCACCCAGCATTCCGGAGCAGCACTCCCTTGGTGGTGGGGGTGGGGTGGGGTGGGGTAGTGGCGTGGGCTGGTATCCCTCCTTTGATCACCTCTAAGCCCATGAGGCTCAGAGCTGGCCTGCTTGGAATCTCTCTCTCTCTATTTTAGGCAGGGTCTTACTCTAGCTCAGGCTGGCCTCAAACTCATGGTGTGCCTCCTCTCTCAACCTCCTGAGTGCTGGAATTATAAGTGTGACCCACCACACCCAGCAGCTGCTTGGAATTTTAAACACTTGAAACCCCAGGGTATCAGGAATAGTCCTGTGAAGAGATAATAAAGTGATTTTCCTTTTCCTTTTTCTTTTCTCTCTCTCTCTCTCTTTTTATTTTCGAGGTGGGGTCAGGCTGACCTGGAATTCACTCTTTAGTCTCAGGGTGGCCTCGAAGCCTCCTGAGTGCTGGGATTAAAGGTGCGTAACACCACACTCATGTCTGGCTTTTTTCTCTTTTTGAGACAGTCTCATGTAGCCCAGGTTAGCCCTAAATGCTCTATGTAGTCAAGGATGATGTTCTTGAACTGATCCTCCTGTTTCCACCTGCTGAATGCTGGGATTGCTGGTCCGTGGCATTGTGTGTGTGTGTGTGTGTGTGTGTGTGTGTGTGTGTGTGTGTGTATAGATGGGTTCCTCACACTATAGCACACTATAGCTGGCCTGGAACTCACTATGAAATTCAAATTGGTTTAAAGCTCATGGCAATCTTCCTGCTTCAGCCTCTCTCGTGCTGGGAATGCAGACATATGCCACCATGCCTGGCTTCAGATGGTTATAAAATCATGTTCCCTGAAACCCGAAGGGATGATGGGTTCTCTACCTTTAGTCTAAATGCCAGCTTTTAGTTCATATAGAAGTACCACTATGGTACTTCATTTAAAACAAGATTTAAAGCCTGGGCATTTTAGCCCACTCATGTAATCTGGGTACTCAAGAGGCAGAGACAGGGGAATCACTGAAAGTTTGAGGCCAACCAGGGCTTCATAGCAAGATCTTGCCTCAAAAAAGAAAAAAAAAAAAATCAAGACAATATCTTTCCCAATATAATGAAAAGCCTCTACTTGGGCACACAGATTGTATGTAGCAGTCTGAGTTCTGGTACTGACCAGATTTTTTGTTGTTGTTTTTGTTTTGCTTTGTTTTTCAAGGTAGGGTCTTGCTCTAGCCCAGAGCTGACCTGGAATTCACTATGTAGTCTCAGGGTGGCTTCAAACTCATGGTGATCCTCCTACCTCTGCCTCCTGAGTGCTGGGATTAAAGGCGTGCACCACCAAGCCCGGCTTCAGATTTTTTTTTTTGAGGCAAGCCTAACAGACTGACTTTTTTTTGTTTTGTTTTTTGTTTTGTTTTGTTGGGTCTTATTCTGGCTCAGGCTGACCTGGAATTCACTATGTAGTCTCAGGGTGGCCTCGAACTCACAGCAATCCTCCTACCTCTGGCTCCCCAGTGCTGGGATTAAAGGCGTACACCACCATGTCTGGCTATTTTTTTTATGCAAGAGTGAGAAAGTGAGAGAGAAAGAATTGGTGTGCCATGGCCTCTAGCCACTGTAATTGAACTTCAGATGCATGCACCCCCTTGTGCGCATGGACAACCTTGCATGCTTGCGCCACTTTGCGTCTGGCTTACGTGGGGCCTGGAGAGCCCAACATGAGTCCTTAGGCTTCGCAGGCAGGTTCCTTCACCCCTAAGCCATCTCTTCAGCCCCTGACCAGATGCTGATCTTGACCCAAGTCCTTGTTTATAAAATAGATTATAGGAAAAACACATAAAGTCAGCTATTTAAAGAGCCTGGCACAGGCAATTACCCAAAAGGTTATGACAATGACCCAGAGAAGGATAGTAATTTGCCTGGAAGTACACAGAACCCTTCCTCTCATATTGAACCACCATGCATGTTTTTTGATTCAGCAGGCTGGAAGTCCATGTCCGGCAGGTACACTGAGGACCCAGAATGGACACTGCCATGAAAGCCAACCTGCATACTGCAGGCCATAGTCCCCGCACAGAGCTGGATGATGAGGACTACTACCCCCAGAGCAGCTGGGACACAGTCTTCCTGGTGACCCTGATGCTCCTGGGGCTGCCAGCCAACGGGCTGATGGCATGGCTGGCTGGCTCACAGGCCCGGCACGGGGCTGGCACAAGGCTGGCCCTGCTCCTTCTCAGTTTGGCTCTTTCTGATTTCTTGTTTCTGGCTGCGGCTACCTTCCAGATCTTGGAGATCCAGCACGGAGGCCACTGGCCACTGGGCACCGCAGCCTGTCGTTTCTACTACTTCCTGTGGGGCGTGTCCTATTCTTCTGGTCTCTTCCTGCTGGCGGCCCTCAGTCTGGACCGCTGCCTGCTGGCACTGTGCCCACGCTGGTACCCAGGACGCCGTCCTACCCGCCTGCCCCTCTGGGTTTGTGGCGGGGTCTGGGTGCTGGCCACGCTCTTCAGTGTACCCTGGCTGGTCTTCCCCGAGGCTGCCGCATGGTGGTACGACCTGGTCATCTGCCTAGACTTCTGGGACAGCGAGGAGCTGCCCCTGAGGATGCTCGAAATCCTAGGGGGTTTCCTGCCCTTCCTCCTGCTGCTGGTCTGTCATGTGCTCACCCAAGCTGCCGCCTGCCGGACCTGCCGCAGCCACGAGCCCCAGCCCACTGCCTGCCATGGCTTTGCCCGTGTGGCCAAGACCATTCTTTCTGCCTATGTGGTCCTACGGCTGCCCTACCAGCTGGCACAGCTGCTCTATCTGGCCTTCCTCTGGGATATCTACCCTGGCTACCTGCTCTGGGAAGCCCTGGTTTACTCCGACTACCTGATACTGCTCAACAGCTGCCTGAGTCCTTTCCTCTGCCTGGCAGCCAGTGCTGACCTCCAGGCCCTAATGCGAACCATTCTCTCCTCCTTTGCAGCTGCTCTCTGTGAGGAGCGGCCTAGTAGCTTCGCACCAGCTGAGCCACAGACCCAAGTGGTCTCTGAGGGCTCCACTCTGCCAGGGTCAATGGCTGAGGTCCAACCACAGGTGGATCCCATGGCTCAACCTCAGGTGAACCCCCTGACCCAGCCACAGTCAGATCCCATGGCTCAGCCTCAGGTGAACCCCTCAGACCAGCCACAGTTGGATTCTGTAGCTCAGCCTCAGATGGACCCCTCAGGCCAGCCACAGTTGGATTCTGTGGCTCAGCAGCAGGAGAACTCCTCAGGCCAGCCACAGTCAGATCCCGTGGCTCAGGTGAAGCCCCCAGCAGAGGCACATTCGGATCCTGTGGTCCAACCACAGTCAAGTGACACAACCCAAACTCCTGTCTGTGGGGCCAAGTCAACCTCCAGCCCCGGTGAGGAAGCTTCCTGTAGCCCATCCTCAGATTCCAACCCTGGAATACCTGAAAACCCAGCCACACCAGCTGTTCCCGAGGGAGAACACCTCAACAGTGTCTTGCCAGAGGAGGCCCCCAGTGCAGGCCCCACATGAGTGGGGCGGGAAGTCCGGGCCTGCCAGGGCAACAGGAGAGTCAGAGAGAGCTGAGGAAGCAGCCAGAGGGTGAGAGTGTGGAGGAAGTCATCAGTGAAACCCCTACCAAGTCCCTTGGGCCTGCAAAGAGGACTGAGGGGAAGTGAAATCAACCAGCCAAAAGTCCCAGTCAGTGTGTTGTGAGTGTCTCCCACCCCAGTCTCACCAACTTTTTCCATTGCTGCCCCCAACTCACATAGTCACCCAACAGCCCTGAGCATAACAGATGGCATCCTGCTGGGTTCTGTCCTCCAGTGCCCCTGCTTTCCCTGTGCCTCTGTTCTGTTGTCCTGATCTTCCTCCCTGCTCTCTGTCTGGTCCTCTAGCCTGGACACCAAATTGAAAAGTCCCTGCAGAGAAGGGAGGCTTCCAGGAGTCTGATCCCTAAGCAAAAGCCAGAGGCCCTAGGGACCCACAAGCTAACCTGGCTGTCTCTACCAGTTACCTTCCTCCAGCAGGCATCAAGGTTGAGGAAGGACCTTCCCAGAAAGGTGGTGTGGAAAAAAAAAAAAAGCAAGTAAGCCTGAATGCAAATCAAGCTGTGCTTTACCCTGGACTTGGTGATTCTGGACAAGCAACCCCTGAGCTCTGCTTCAAGGAGCTGCTGTTAGGATGAAATGAGAAAGGCAGCACAGCTCTCACAGGAGCCTGGCACAGAGCAGGACTCCCTTTGTGAGTAGATGCCCTTTTCCTTCACCAGCATACCAAACTGGCCCTTCAGGGGCAGGCATGGACGGTCAGAGTCCTGTGGGAGAGCCATCACCTATGTCACTGGAGCAGATCCTATGATTGTCTAGGTTGCAGACACCCAGGTGACTTAAGAGCGAGTGGGGCTGCCTCTGTCCCTTGATAGTCAGGGACTTCCAGGAATCTTCAAGAGGTCAACTAATGCCCACTTGCCCCTTGCTCTCTGGGAGTGCTGGACAGACTTTGTGGAGGCTGCAGGGTAATAGATGGCCTGGCATCTGAGCCTCAGGAGACAGGTAGGAGACTGCCCAAAGGTAAACAGCCCTGGACACCCATGGTCCCAGGAAGGGCAAAGGTGCTGGGAGGTCAACAGGGTCTTTGAGCCAGCTCTTCCTCTGCAGCTGCAGATGCTGCAAGAAAAAAAAAAAAAAAAACAGGAAGTGTTGAAGATCTGTTTCCCACACACTTTCTTCCACATCCTGCCCCCGTCTCTTCATCCAAACCAGCTTTTCCCCAGCCAGCCATACTCTGAGATCAGGTCTCCTTCCTTTACCTCTACCATCCCTTCCCTTTGGCTGAGCACTGTGACTTTTAGCTTCTAAGAGATGTCCCAGTAGCAGGTAGAAATGACACTTTCCCAGGGCACTTGCATTGTAAAAAGGCAGCAAGCTGAGCAGGCAGCTAAGAGGACTGCAGTTGCCAATTAATTCTTTTTTTGTTGTTGTTTTTTCTTCTCTTTTAAAAAAATTTTTTGTTTATTTTTTAAAGATTTATTTTTATTTATTTTATTTATTAGAGACAGAGAGAGGGAGGGAGAATGGGCGTGCCAGGGCCTCTAGCCACTGCAAATGAACTCCAATGCATGCTCCACCATGTGCATCTGGCTTTACGTAGGACCTGGAGAATCGAACCAGGGTCTTTAAGCTTTGCAGGCATGCGCCTTAACTACTAAGCCATCTCTCCATCCTGTTTATTTTTATTTATTTATTAGCAACAGACAGACAGACAGAGAGAAAGAATGGGCTCACCAGGGCCTCCAGCCACTGCAAACGAACTCCAGATGCAGGTACCGCCTTGTGCATCTGGTTTAACAGGGTCCTGGGGAATCGAGAACCAGGGTCCTTAAGCTTCACAGGCAAGCGCTTAACTGCTAAGCCATCTCTCCAGCCCTGTTTTTGTTTTTTCAAGGTAGGGTCTCACTCTAGTCCAGATTGACCTGGAACTCACTCTGTAGTCTCAGGGTGGCCTCAAACTCATAGCCATCCTCCTAACTCTGCCTCCTGAGTGCTGGGATTAAAGGTGTACGCCACCACGCCTGGTTCACTCATTCTCTTTCTCTCTTTCTTTCTTTCTTTCTTTCTTTCTTTCTTTTTTTTTTTTTTTTTTTTTTTTTTTTTTGGTTTTTCCAGGTAGGGTCTCACTCTGGCCCAGGCCAACCTGGAATTAACTATGTAGTCTCAGGATGGCCTCAAACTCACAGTGATCCTCCTAACTCTGCCTCCCGAGTGCTGGGGTTAAAGGCGTGCGCCACCACACCAGGCTCTCTTTTTTTAAAATTAGTTACTTTTTTTATTGACAACTTCCTTAATTGTAGACAATATCCCATGGTAATTCCCTCCCTCTCCCCATTTTCCCCTTTGAAACTCCACTCTCCATCATATCCCCTCTCCCTCTCAATCAATCTCTCTTTTCATTTTGATGTTATGATCTTTTCCTCCTATTTTTGTGGTCTTGTGTAGGTAGTGTCAGGCACTGTGATGTCATGGATATTTTGTGTCTGGAGGGGCACATTGTAAGGAGTCCTACTCTTCCTTTGGCTCTTACATTCTTTCTGCCACCTCTTCCACAATGGACCCTGAGCCTTGGAAGGTGTGTTAGAGATGTTTCAGTGCTGAGCACTCCTCTGTCCCTTATTCTCAGCACCATGGCGCCTTCTGAGTCATCCTAAGGTCGCCACCATCTGAAAAGAGAAGCTTCTCTAACCAAAAGTGAGAGTAGCATTAATATATGGATATGAACATTAAGAGAAGTGCTCACAGGACAGTTTGGTGAGCATAATATATACATTTACTGGCTCACTCATTCTTAACCTCAGTTTTTTTTTTTTCTCTGTAAAATGGGGATGACTTGCTGGGCATGGCTTAAACCTACTGTAATTCCTGCACTCTGGAAACTGAAGCAGCAGGATCATGAATTTGAAGCCAGCCTCAACTACCCAGTGAGATCCTGTCTCAAAAAGGAAAGGTGGGAGCCGGGTGTGGTGGCGCACGCCTTTAATCCCAGCACTTGGGAGGCAGAGGTAGGAGGATTGCTGTGAGTTCGAGGCCACTTTGAGACTACATAGTTAATTCCAGGTCAGCCTGGACCAGAGTGAAACCCTACCTCGAAAAACCAACAAAAAAAAAAAAAAAGGAAGGAGCCGGGCGTGGTGGCGCACGCCTTTAATCCCAGCACTTGGGAGGCAGAGGTAGGAGGATCGCTGAGAGTTCAAGGCCACCCTGAGACTACATAGTTAATTCCAGGTCAGCCTGAATCAGTGTGAGACCCTACCTCGCAAAAAACAAACAAACAAAAAAATAAAAAAAAAAAAAAAAAAGGAAGGGTGGAGATGTAGCTCAGAGGTAGGGTGTTAGCCTAGAAGGTATGAGGCCTTGGGTTTGGTCCTCAGCAATGCAAAAATAATGGGGGCAGGGCTGGAGAGATGATTTAGCGGTTAAGGCGCCTGCCTCCTATGCCTAAGAACACTGGTTCCAATCTCCAGGTCCCACATTTAGCCAGATGCAAAGTGACACAAGGGCACAATGCCACACTTGACCACAAGGGGGCACAAGCATCTGGATTTTGTTTGCAGCAGCTGAGAGGCTGCTGGTGTGCCCATCTCTATCTGTCTTCCTCTCCCTCTCCCTCTGTCTCTGAGTCTCTCTCCAAAAAAAAAAAAAAAATGGGGGCAATGTTCCCTTGAAGGGCTGTTGTTAGTGGTCACTAGTGTGGGGTTTCACATGTGAGAAGGGCACAGGCTGGCCACTGTAATAGTAGCATTTCCTAGTGATAAAGTGAATGCAGGTGGGAAAGAAATGCCTGGAATATTTGTTGAATTTATTCCTCTACCAGGTATTTGTCAGATGCTTTTCTGGCCATCCTTCTATTTTGGAGACCCATGAGCAGAGTTCAGGGTGTCTCTAGGGGTTGTTTGAATCTTGGCTCCACCATTCATCCACCTTGTGGCCTCCACCACAAAAGCTATTGGGCTTTGGGGGACTCAGTTTGCCCATCTGTAAGGTGGGAATGACAATACTGATTGACCTCCCTGAAGTGCTTGAATCTTTGTCTGTTACAGAGTAAGTGTCCAATCGCTACCAGCCATTCATCTGATATGCCAGTGGGCACTATGAGATCAAACAGGACCTCAGGCCAGACTCCAAGTGGCAGATAGCCTGAGGGCCAGGCACCTCCCCTCCCATTTGTTGGAGTTCACAGTCCCTGAAGGCTGGACCTGGAGTTCTATCCCCCCTGAAGAACTCAAGTCTGCATTTGCCTGTCTCCCTTCTCCTGGCAGGCAGGGGTCCTAAAGTCTCTTCCACAGGGCAAGCAACTCAGTTAATAAAACCTGTCCCAGCTACCTGCTTTCAACTCTGGTCCACCTCACCTCTAAGTCTCAGCTCTCAGGGAGTAGGCAAGCCTCACCTCCAAGGTCCCCAAGGAGAATCCTCATCACCGTGGTTAACTGCTGCCTAGAAAAAAAGAGCTGTGCCCTGAGAGGTTTTGCAGAACAAAAAAGAATTCTCCTAGTGGCTCACGGAGGTGGTTTGCATCGGAAGAAATGGAGCCATGAAGGGAAGGCTCAGCAGCTCCTAAGACATCTCCCAGTTTCCAGCTCACCCCCAATGCATCCCTTGGAGCTGGGCCCCTGTTGCCTTCTGACAGATTACCCCCCACACACACACACACCTTCTCCAGGTGAGATCCCCGTGTCTCCTTCAGAGGAAATAGCATTGGTTCTGAGAACTGTGAATATGACCATTTTGCAATTTTACACTCAAGCCTGCTGTTCATTCATTCACTCAGCATTAATGAGGTGGTCACATGCTGGGTGCTGGGTCTCTCAGGCACTAGAAGGGCAGTGGGAAACAAAACAAAGTCCCTTCCCACCATCTGTTGACAGGCATTCTAACAGGGTGCAGCAGACTGAAGCAAAGGCACAAATAATTATACAATGTAGCATCTGGGAGTGTGACAACATGGTGTGAACAAGGAAGGGTCAGACAGTGATTAGAGGAGGGGGGAGTCCTCAGGGAAGTGACACCTGAGCAGAGGTCCAGAGTCAATGAAGGGGGGCGGTATTCCCATGGCCTGGGGGAGAGCTTCCAGGTGGAGGGAGGGTAAAGGAGTGATAGGAGGCTCAGTGTCACTGGACCACATGCAGAAAGAGGACAATACCAAGTGGGCAGGGATCAAACCCAAGGCTGGGAGGGGAACACAATGGCGGTGGATTTTATTTGAAGTGGGTCGATTGGGTTAGGGAGGGTTTAAGAGAACTGTAGCCACTGTGTCTGGTGTGAGCTTGCCTGCTGTTGGGGTCAAGCCACGTGCGTGCGGGCTTCCCAGACTCCACATTCCTGTAGACTTTGAGAGCTGAATTCCAGTTGGGTGACTTCAGGCAAGTGCCCAGCCTCTCTGGGAGGGTTTCCTTCTAGGGTGTGGTGATGGGAACGAGCCCACCCTCCAACACACAGAGGGGCTTCGTGCGGTCTAAACAAAGCACTTTTTCACCTCTGCTCTTGCCTCCTCCCCTTTCCCTTTCTCTTTCTGGAAAAGGGACCCTGCTACCACCATTGCTCACCCACGGTGGTGGTGGACACTCAAGGAAGGAAGGAGACACTACCTGTGGGTCCTAACAAGGACCTAAGTCCTCCAGGGTGAGACGGGGTGGAGAGGCTCTAGGGAGGCCAGTCCAGGTTCCAGTGAGATATTGGGAGCAAAGAGAAGAAATGCAAAGAATCTACAGGCCATTCTCCACTTCCATTTTTAGTAAGAAACTCAGGAGGGACCAGGACTGCTGGCCTTCCATTGGCTCCTTCAGCTTACGTAGTTAACCGAGAGCATGAACTCTCAACCTTAAAAACAGACAAGAGGAAACTGTCTGCGTCGACACTATTTTGGAGGCGGGGCAGGGGGCGGTCCTGGGAGTCGTGGAGGTGGCACGGGGTGGAGGATCAGAAGACAGCCTTAAAACCCTCGGACACGTCACCTGCATCACCACCCACCAGGGCCCGGCAGCCCCTAGCCGTAGGGAGCTGCGAAGGGACCCGCAGGGCAGGGTAAGCTCCCCGGGTCCATCTCCCCGTGGGCGGGGCTTCCGAGGCCCCGCCCCAGACGCGACACTCTGCCTTCTGCGCGTGACCTCGCCCCGCCCCCGCCCTGCTCCTCTGTCACTTCCTGATTCCCGCTTCCTGCTTCCCAGAGTCCAGGATCCGGAGCCACCCGAGGTCGCCGCCGCAGCCCCCGGCGCCCCCGGCGAGCGGTGAGCAGTGAGCGTGGTGGGGGTCGGGCTTCGGGCGCGGACGGAGGCGCAAGCCCGGGGCTGGGGGGCGTGAGCTGTAAAGCGCATCCCCTCCACGGCGCCCCACCCTCAGTTGCAACCATCTCGGCCGCCCAGCCTCTCCTCTCTGCTCCTCTCCTGGGCTGGGTTCTCTGGAAGTTGGGTCCCTGCAGCAACTTGGATTGGACGGAGCTCCGAGGCCGCCCGCGAAGCTCTGCGGCTGGCTGTGCGCTCGCGGCCCCCGTCCTGCCCTTGGTGGCTTCCTAGGCCAGCCATTCCTGCAACTCTCTGCACATCCTCCCCAACCCCCCCCCCAGCCCCCGGGACTCAGAATTGGGCCTCAGTGGGGAAAACCTTGCCGGCTTTCTGTCCTCCCTCCCCAACTCCCAGTCTCCAAATCCTTGGGCATGAAAGGCTGCTTGGAACCAGCTTGGGATCTACAGAAGATCTAAGTTCACTTCGCTTCTGCATCTCCCCCCCCCATACATAACCAAAGCCAGGGAGGGGTCAAGGGAGAATGCCCTTTCTTCACCTATGAACCCATTCTATAACTGGGGAAACTGAGACCCCCCCCCCAGTTACATCCTCTATAAGAACTTGAAGGGCTGGGAGTTCTGAAAAACCCAGGATTTATCCAGGTGTCTCTGCCCCACAGACATGTCCTTCCGCAAAGTGGTTCGGCAGAGCAAATTCCGGCATGTGTTTGGGCAGCCGGTCAAGAATGACCAGTGCTATGAG
Source organism: Orientallactaga sibirica (assembly GCA_036365145.1). Lineage (NCBI taxonomy): Eukaryota > Metazoa > Chordata > Mammalia > Rodentia > Dipodidae > Orientallactaga > Orientallactaga sibirica. The sequence goes on along the minus strand of JAEOAD010000042.1, from coordinate 6,504,539 downwards.
GACATTCGAGTGTCCCGAGTTACCTGGGACAGTACCTTCTGCGCAGTCAACCCCAAGTTTCTGGCGGTGATTGTGGAAGCCAGTGGCGGGGGCGCCTTCTTGGTGCTCCCCTTACACAAGGTGGGCCCCAGCAGGTTATGGTGGTCAGGAGGGATAGGCAACTGGGCCACACCTCTGGGCATTTTATACACCTTATAGCCCTGTCTTGCCCGTGGCCACTGCTAGGCAGGTGTCATAATCTTGATTTTTACTGCCCAGGAGATGATGGTCCAGGTAGAAAAAGTGTTTATTGCCACCAAGCCAGGGTAGAAGGCTGCAAACATTTCCTGCTTACATGGTGGGTGGGGCACAGTCATATCTGGGCCACCTTGAATCAGGGGAGGCACTCCATAGAGGAAACAAGGATTCTGTGAGGAATGGCATGGGGGGGGGGGAGTCTTACATCTCCTCTGACCGTCCTCTTGATGCTCTTAGACGGGCCGCATTGACAAGGCCTACCCAACAGTGTGTGGGCACACGGGGCCTGTCCTGGACATTGACTGGTGCCCCCACAATGACGAAGTCATCGCCAGTGGCTCAGAGGACTGCACAGTGATGGTAAGCACTGGACTCTTCACACTAAGGTCTCAGATGTGGCCCAAGGCTGCGGGCAACAGGGGCAAACAGAGGCCTCAGCCCACCATCCCCCTCCCTACCACAGGTGTGGCAGATCCCAGAGAACGGGCTGACCTCCCCACTGACAGAACCAGTAGTGGTGCTAGAGGGGCATACCAAGCGTGTGGGCATCGTCACCTGGCACCCCACAGCCAGAAATGTGCTGCTCAGTGCAGGTCTGCACCATCCCCCCCACCCCAGACCCCTCTCCATAGGTGGCTCTGGAATGTTTCCTTAGCCTCTCCTAGGCCCATCTAACATGACAGATGGGGAAGGAACTGCCTACAAAGGTGGAAGGACACCCAGGGGAATGAGAGGAGTGGACCTGGTGGGCTGATGGCCCCTCTGTTGCATGCCGGGGCCTGATCTCATGGTCCCCTGCCTGCCAGGCTGTGACAATGTGGTGCTCATCTGGAACGTGGGCACTGCGGAGGAGCTATACCGCCTGGATAGCCTGCATCCCGACCTCATCTACAATGTCAGCTGGAACCGCAACGGCAGCCTCTTCTGCACCTCGTGCAAGGACAAGAGTGTCCGCATCATTGATCCCCGCCGGGGCACCCTGGTGGCAGTAAGTGGCCCCCTGATGACAAGGAAGGCAGTGGACAGGCTCAAGGTCTTGATCTGCACTGACTACCTGTCCCTCACAGGAACGGGAGAAGGCTCATGAGGGGGCCCGGCCCATGCGGGCTATCTTCCTGGCGGATGGCAAGGTGTTTACCACGGGCTTCAGTCGCATGAGCGAGCGGCAGCTGGCACTCTGGGATCCTGTGAGTGATACAGCCAACCTGAGGGTTGTTTCTGAGACCTGGGATCTATCCTTGGATGCTCTACCCTGAGCCATGTGGGCAGAGATCACCGTGGAGAGAAGCTTGTGCCTTTCAGGTCCTCAGCCTGGCCCTAGAGGTTCCCAGGCCCCAAAACCTTGCCAACCCCTCTCCTCCCTGATACTCCCAGACACTCTTCCAGTGCCTCCCACATCTTTGTCACAATGTTTCTGCAGTAGAAAGGGCCTACTGCAGAGCCTCCTTCTCTGGGGAGCCCCAAAATCCCTGCCCTGCTGTACTCTGTCCCTCAGCAGAGTGCTTCTACATGGTGACCTCCAGGACCATTTGAGGCCTGGGCTGGAATCACCTGGCCCCATCAGCCTCCCTGTGGTGATTCTCAGCACTTGCCTAGTGGCTTGGGAGTATAGTCTTAAGGCCTGGAGGAGACTGGGAAGATGGGACCTGGGAATCTCACACATTGTGGGGATGGTGCTGGCTGGTGTGTGAGGCTGGCTGAGGCCAGTCCTGGGTGGGGGGGGATTTTGGCTTGGCCTGACTCTCTCTCCATGTGCTAGGGAAACCTTGAGGAGCCCATGGCCCTGCAGGAGCTGGACTCAAGCAATGGGGCCCTGCTGCCCTTCTATGACCCAGACACCAGCGTGGTCTACGTCTGCGGAAAGGTGGGGCTGGGAGGTGCTGGCGGAAACGGGAAAGGACCTGGTCAAATGCTGAGCCTCCCTCCATCCCCACAGGGTGATTCCAGTATCCGGTACTTTGAGATCACAGATGAGCCCCCCTACATCCACTTCCTGAACACATTCACCAGCAAGGAACCTCAAAGGGGCATGGGCAGCATGCCCAAGAGAGGTCTGGAGGTCAGCAAGTGTGAGATTGCCCGGTAAGAGGGGTCTCCAAGGCAGCTATCTGTAGGCAGGGCTCATTTGGAGACCCAGCCTGGGAGGGGTCAGTCTGTGAACAGAGGCCAGGCTGTGAGCATGCTAAGGTAAGAGGTCAGATCACTGAGGCTAAGCTGGGCATGATTGTGTACACCTATAATCCCAGCTGAGGCAGGAAGGTTGCAAGTGTAGAGGCCAGCCTGGGCTACATAGTTTTGAAGCCATCCTGAATATAGCAAAACCCTGTCTCAAAACAAAGGAAAAATCAAGAGTGCCCAGGAGTAGGAATGTACCACAGGGAGGTCAGGGGTCAAAGGTTGGCCTGTAGGAGCCCTTGAAGCAGGCAGACCTTGGGAATAAGTCACAAGGTAGCCTACATGTGAAGTCTCTGGTTGGCCATTGGGATTGCCCAGGTGGAGGGTGGGATAGCTGTGGGGCTTCCACCCATGGCTCCTCCCCTCCCTTTCTCAGGTTCTACAAACTACATGAGCGCAAGTGTGAGCCCATTGTCATGACTGTGCCAAGAAAGGTGAGGCTGGCTGGCTGGCTCCCCTGCCCTCCTGCCCCCTTCTCTGGCAGAAGAGCCATGTAAAGGTGATGGATGAGGCAGTCGAATGGGATTGGTCCAGGGGCTGGACAGATGCCAGAGTGGCCTGGGATCTAGCCAGCTGCTTTGGGGATGACACAGGCCCTGCTAGTGATAGAGGTCAGGCAGTCCTAGAGGACCTATCATGGGAGGCAGGATCCACAGCAGGACTGGGATGGTGCCACTTAGAAATGGAGGAGCTGGTGGAAAGATACAGAACTGGAAATAGAGACAGTTACACAAGACCATCATAATAGGAGGAAAAGATGATATCAAAATAAAATAAGAGACTGACTGAGAGGAGGAGGGGATATGATGGAGAGAGGAGTTGTGAAGGGGAAAGTGGAGAGAATTATGGCTTATTGTCTATAATTATGGAAGTTGACAATAAAAAGAAAAGACTAGAACTGGTTAGGATTGAATTAGAAGTTGGGGGGGGGAAGAAGCGGGGGTAGGGGGCTCCGGCTGTGAGTTCATAAAGAGGAGCAAGGCCATGTGTGGCTTAGCTTCAGATGCCCAGCTAGGAGCCTGGGACACACTTGCACTGTTTTCAGCTGGCATTCAAAGTGTAGCATTCAATGTGCCAGGCCCATCTCGGAGCAAAGCTGGAACAAGTCTGATATGGCCTTCTCTGGAGCTGGCAGTTTAATTAGTGAGGCACAAATGTGGCTCCCAGAATTCCTCAAAGTGTCATAGCTGGCTCCTTTGGTTTGCAGGGGAGGGTGGTGATAAGGGCCCTGCCCAAGAAGGCTGGGGAAGGCGTCAATGGGAGCTAGCAGTGGTGTCTGAAAGGGAAGTGAAAGGTCAGATTTGAGCTTTGAAAAGTCACAGAACAGGCCATTAGGGGATGAGTTGACAGGAGTGCAAGCCTGGAGGCCAGGAGAACGTTGAGGAGAAGGCCATCCAGGGGCCAGATGTGACACCCCTGAAAGCTGTTTCTGACCTCCCCACCTGCTGTGCAGTCTGACCTCTTCCAGGATGATCTGTACCCTGACACAGCTGGGCCTGAGGCCGCCCTGGAAGCAGAGGAGTGGGTGAGCGGGCAGGATGCTGACCCGATCCTCATCTCGCTGCGGGAAGCCTACGTGCCCACTAAACACCGGGACCTGAAGGTCAGCCGACGCAATGTATTATCAGACAGCCGGCCTGCCAGCTCCACTCGCCCTGGAGCCTCTGCATCTGCTGCCATTGCTGATGTTGCCCCCAGCAGCAGCCTCACTGGAGCCGGGGTATGTTAACGAATAGTGTTAACCTGGTGTGCTGTGTGTGGCTGCTCCTCTGCCCTATGTTTGATTTGGGGAGGGTTGTGGCTAATGGTCCCAACCCCTTCCTACTCCTTCAGGAGGCCGGGAAGCTGGAAGAAGTGATGCAGGAGCTGCGGGCGCTGCGGACACTGGTCAAGGAACAGGGGGATCGCATCAGCCGCCTGGAGGACCAACTAGGTCGCATGGAGAATGGGGATGCGTAGGACCACCACCGTGCATGGACCCACTCCTAATACTGCCTACTCAGCCCCTTCTCACTTAGCTTCTGCTGGTGGGTCACACCTGGTGGTTGACTGGTCACGCCTCTGGGGCAGGTCGGGGGTTCACACCTTGCCCCTCCCTGGGACCCAGATGGAACTTTCACCTGGCTTTCATCATTGTTACCAGGGAAGGTTTTTTTTTTTTTTTTTTTTTTTTTTGTACCAAGGCAAACTCACATGTACTTAAGGGACCATCTCCCCCACCTGCTCAACTTTCTGCTCCCTTCCCAGAGGAAGTAGCAGAGTTGGGCTCTATATTTTCATTCCAAATAAAAACCTCTTTCTACAAGCTAGGTTTGACCTGCTGTTTTGGGGCAGTGGGTGCTGAGAAAAGAAGTATGCAAACCTGGACTGGATGAGCATGAGAATCTCAGATGTAAGAAAGGCTGGGGATATTGTTCAGTTGGTAGAGTGCCTACCTAGCTTGCACAAAGTTCTGGGCTCACTCCCCAGCATGGCAGCACACCTATAATCCCAGCAACTCAGGAGGTAGGGGCATAATAATAAGAACAAGGCCATCCTCAGCTATATAGCACTTTCAAGCCAGTCTGGGTAACATGAGACTGTATCTCAAAAAAGCATGAGGCCAGGCATGGTGGTGCACGCCTTTAATCCCAGCACTTGAGAGGCAGAGGTAGGAGGACTGCCATGAGTTCAAGGCCATCCAGAGACTACATGGTGAATTCCAGGTCACCGTGGGCTACAGTGAGACCCTACCTCGGGGAAAAAAAAATTAGGGGGTTGGGAAAATTGCTCAGTGGTTAAAGGCACTTGCTTGCAAAGTCTGTGTCCTGGGCTTGGTTCCCAGCACCCACATAAAGCCAGATGCACAAAATGGAGGATGTGTTGAGTTCATTCATAGCCACAAGCTCCTTGCAAATAAAAATATTTTTTTTTTTTTTTTTTTTTTTTGGGGGCTGGGGAGATGTCTCAGTGATTTAAAGTATTTGGTCCAGGCTGACCTGGGCTCAGTGGTTAGGGTGGCCTTGCCTGTGAAGCCTAAAGACCCAGGTTCTGCCTCCGAGTGCTGGGATTAAACGCCTTTGATCCCAGCACTTGGGAAAAAGATTTTTAAGAAAATTTTAAAGAGGCTGGGGCCATGTCTGAGACTGATTTAGTTAATTCCAGGTCAGCCTGGCTCCAGTGGTTAGACCCTTGCCTGTGAAAACCAAAAAAAAAAAAAAAAAGACTCAGGTTCAGTTCCCCATTACTCACCTGAGCCAGCTGCATAAGGTGGTGAATGGGCCTGGAGTTCATTTCTCGTGGCTAGAGGCCCTGCGCTGCGCACACACACACACACACACACACACACTTTTACTACTTTCTGCATCCCACCTAATGAGTGGCTTGAGAATATTGAACATAAGCTGGCAAGCTTTGTAAGCAAACTCTTTAACTGCCAAATCATCTTCCCAGACCCTAATTTTATTTATTTTTGTGTTTTTCAAGGCAGGGTCTCATTCTAGCCCCAGGCTGGCCTAAAACTCACTGCAATCCTACCTCAGCCTTCTGAGTCCTGGTATTAAAGGCATGCACCACTATAGCCTCATTAAATAATTCTTTTTTTAAAAAAAAAAAAAAGTAAAGTTCTGGGGGGCTGGAGAGATGGCTTAGCAGTTAAGGTGTTTTCCTGCAAAGCCAAAGGATCCTGGTTCGATTCTCCAGGACCCATGTAAGCCAGATGCACAAGGGGGCGCATGCATCTGGAGTTCGTTTGCAGTGGCCATTCTCTCTGCCTAATAAATAATACATATATATTTAAAAAGTAAAGTTCTGGAAGCTGTGAGCATCTCTTGTGAGTGCTCTTCTGGCAGAGAGTATTCTGCTTTGAGTTGCATCCTTCCATTTGAGTTCTCCCTTGGCAGCCTGGCCTCCCTGTGGCCTCAGCCTTACCTGGAGAAGCCTGGAAAGATTTGGTATGGGTCTGGGTGTCCTGAAAAGCTGAGGCCCTGATGGTACTGTGACAAGCAGGAGTGGGTGGAGTGTAGGCAGGAAACGGAAGTATCTGACCCCTAACTAGCTGCGGCAGTCAGAGCTTCTGAGATCACTTCTCGCTCAGCACAGCCAGAGCCAGAGGTGGGTGCCCGACAGGCCAGCGGACCAATGGTGAGTGTTAGAACCCCATGGGTTCTTGGGACCATGGTAGGACGGGGCGTCCAAATCACAGGAGCTAATGATCTCTCACTCCCAACCCCACCACGGGGACCTGGGGCAGAAGCAAGACCCATTTGAAAAACATGGGGCCATGGGGCTGGAGAGATGGCTTAGCGGTTAAGCGCTAAGACCCCAATTGGAGGCTTGATTCCCCAGGACCCACGTAAGCCAGATGCACAAGGGGGTGCATGTATCTGAAGTTTGTTTGCAGTGGCTGGAGGCCCTGATAGGCCCATTCTCTCCCTCGCTCTTTCTCTCTCTCTGCCTCTTTCTCTGTTGTTCTCAAAAAAAAGGGGGGGGGCCAAAACTAGTCCTCACCTCAGAGCTAGGGAGCTGGGCTACTTGGAGCTCAGGGTAACTCCCTCTAGGCGCTAGGCCTAGGACCCTGGGATAGCCCCTCCTCTGTCCTCTCATGAGCTGAGCTGGGGGAGTATTTCTTCTCTTGTCCCTGGAGCTTGGGGGACTAGGTTTGTATGCTGCACTGCTCCCCCTGCTATCACACCTCCCACCTGCCTTGTTCTAACCGCAGGCTTCCTCTGACAGCTGCACCCATCACCCCTAGCCCTGCACGCCTGAGGCCCTCAGGGACAGGATGGGGTGCTGAACGGAAACCTTGCAGCTGGTGCAGTCCCATGGCTGGAACAGGGGCCTCAGGCACCCCCATTCTGGAACCCAGCCAAGCAGACAATGAACTGTGTTACCTTTGAGTTGGTCCAGGCCCTACCATCCCAGCCTCAGAGCAGCTACCACAAGTCTTATCCCTCCCTCCCTTCAAAGCATCCCCTGCCCATGCCCAAGCAGTTCTAAAACATTCAGCCAGGGGCTGGAGAGATGGCTTAGTGGTTAAAGGAACTTTCTTGCAAAGCCTAACAGCCTGGGTTCTATTCCCTAGTGCCCATGTAAGCCAGGTGCACAAGTGGTGCATGGGTCTGGAGTTTGTCTGCAGTTACAGGAGGCCCTGGCGTACCCAATTCCCTCTCTCAAACAAAAATATTTTGGCAGCTAGAGATGGCTCAGGAATTACATCGCTTGCTTGAAAGCCTGATGACCTGGGCTCAATTCTCCAGTAGCCATGTGAATGAAGCCAGATGCACAAAGTGGCACATGCATCTGGAGTTCATTTGCAGTGGCGAGAGGCCCTGACTTACCCATATTCTCTCTCTCTCCCTCTCAGCTCACAAATATATAAATATATAAAACATATTCGAGCTAGAGAGATGGCTTAGCAGTTAAGGCACTTGCTTGCAAAGCCAGAGTACCCAAGTTTGATTCCCCAGAACCCATGAAAGCCAGCTACACAAAGTGTGCATGCATCTGGGGTTCACTTGCAATAGCTGAAAGCCCTGGCTTTCAACCAATCTCTTTCTGCCTCTTTCAAGTAAATAAAAATTTAAGCCGGGCATGGTGGCGCACGCCTTTAATCCCAGCACTTGGGAGGCAGAGGTAGGAGGATCAACATGAGTTCGAGGCTACCCTGAGACTACATAGTTAATTCCAGGTCAGCCTGGGCAACATGAGACCCTACCTCGAAAACAAAAAAAACAACAAAAAAAAAAAAATTAAGAGACTGGCATAGTTAATCCCAGCACTCAGGCAGAGGTGGGATCCAGAGTTTGAGGCCACCCTGAGACTACATAGTTAATTCCAGGTCAGCCTGGAAAAGACTCTAAGAAAAACAAAAAATTAAAAATTAAAAACCTAAGCCGGGCATGGTGGCGCACGCCTTTAATCCCAGCACTTGGGAGGCAGAGGTAGGAGGATCAACATGAGTTCGAGGCTACCCTGAGACTACATAGTTAATTCCAGGTCAGCCTGGGCCGGAGTGGTGAGACCCTACCTCGAAAAACAAAAAAAACAACAAAAAAAAAATTTAAGCCGAGTGTGGTGGCACACGCCTTTAATCCCAGCACTCGGGAGGCAGAGGTAGGAGGATCGCCAAGAGTTTGAGGCCACCCTGAGACTACATAGTTAATTCCAGGTCAGCCTGGACCAGAGTGAAACCCTACCTAGAAAAACTTTTAAAAAAAAAAAAAAAAAAAAAAAAAAACCTATATTGCCAGACGTGGGGGATGCATAACTTTAATCCCAGCACTCGGGAGGCAGAGGTAGGAGGATGGCTGAGAGTTTGAGGCCACCCTGAGACTACATAGTGAGCTACAGTGACACCCTACTTCGGAAAACCAAAAATTCAGCCAATGTTTACTGAGCAATCTATGTGCAACATACATTTTAGGTGCTTGACCCCCAATTTCTACCATCATTGTAGCTTATTCTAATAGGGAGGTAAAACAGAAGAAACCATCAGTAGACTTCTGCATAGAGTATAGTGGAAGGTAGTGGGGGTAGCAGTCCTCAATGGTGCTGTGTAGGTGGGCTGAAGTCAGACCACAAGTTAGTAGTCAACATCAGGTGGGGTTTCATCAAGGTCCCAGGATGAGCAAGCAGCCACGAGGCTCTGAAGTAGAGAGCTCAGGCAGAGGGACATCCCGTACACATGCCTCAAGCAGTGGTAGCTTTCGAGAAGTGGGAGGTAAGTGGCAGGGTTAGGTTGATCACACCGAGCCAGGGCCTTGACCAGGTAAGGACTAGCGCTTTTCTGGTTGACCACTTTGCTTGACGGGCAAGTGGTGCCTTCTCAGGTGAAAAGTCTTTTCCCATTGTCTCCCACAGGCTCTGCCCCATGCCCTTGGGCTTGGGGTGCTTCTGGCCCTGCCAGGGGCCCTGGGCTCTGGGATTGGCACAGAGGATAGTGCGGGCTCCAGCTCCGTCACCATTGTTCTGCTGCTCCTGTTGCTGCTGCTGCTAGTCACAAGCCTGGTCCTAGCCTGGCGCCGCCTCAGCCGTGACTCAGGAGGTTACTACCACCCAGCTCGCCTGGGTGCTGCACTGTGGGGCCACACCCGCCGCCTGCTCTGGGCCAGCCCTCCAGGCCGCTGGCTTCAGGCCCACATGGAGCTGGAGTCCCCAGACCAGCAGGACAATGACCAGGATGGAGAAGATGATTTTGTGATGGTTGGTGACCTGGAGGAGGCTGAACCCCAGCAAGAGGAGCAGCAGTGCCGAGGAGACACCCACATGGAGCAGGTCACCAAAGCACAAGACACAGACAGTGAAGGGGGCTTGGGCCTGGGCTCTCAGGGGCCCGTGGGTTCAGGGGGCAGCGCGGAAGCCCTGCTGAGTGACCTGCATGCCTTTTCAGGCAGTGCAGCCTGGGATGACAGCACTGGAGGAGCAGGGGGCCGGGGACTTCATGTCACTGCACTGTAGGGGCCAGCTTGGAATCCTGTCCTTGTTCCAGCCTCTCACAGCACCTCCTTTTCCCAAGTTGCCATGGTGGAACAGTTTGCCCTGGATCTGTCATTGTCATCCCCCTGCTCCCCTGACAGAGTACCTGATTGTTAGTTCTACACTTCCCCAGCCTATGTGTCCCCATGACCCCCCAGAAGGCCAGCTATCCCACACATACTGGACAGCCATCTGAAATAAAGCCCCTGGAGCCCTGTGATCTATAGAGCCATAGCATCTCCTCCTCTCTCTAAAGAGAGGCCCTTGGAGGCTGGGAAGATAGCTCAGTGGTTAAAGGCACTGGCTGAATTCAGTTCCCAAGCCACCCACAGAAGCCATTATGCAAAAAGTGGTGCAAGTGTCTGGTGTTCATTTGCAGTGGCAAGATGTCCTGGCTTGCACACACAACAGATGTATAAATTTAAAAAAAAATTTTTTTTTGTAAACGAACAGGGTCCCCTACAGAAGCCACTCTGCCATGATTCAGTCCTTTAATTTTGTAAGGGTGTAGCTGAAAACCAAGTGCCTCATATTGAGATGGGTGGTGGAGACCCTTGCCAACAGTTGCAGTCTTCCATGCCTGTGATTCTAAGGCTTTGTTACTTCCAACAAAGATACACTTTCAACCTCCAAACACATCCAGATCCTCACGGCCTGCTGCCCATCCTCCTAACGCCCAGGGCGCCCACGGCCCCTCTTGGACTTCTTGGTCCCTGAGGGAGGGCGGATGGGAAGGGGAGCAGTGCTTGAGGGTGGAGGTGGTGACGGTGGTGGCAGGAGTGGAGGTAGAGGTGGCTCCATGGGCTCTGGTGGGCCAGGGCTAGGCCGGAACCCCTCAAAGGGGGAGAACTTGAGAGGGCTGCAGAAGAAACCAAGGCAGAGTCTGAGGCCTGGCAAGGGAACCTGCTCAAGGGGAGACAAGCTCTCTACTTGCTTGTGTGTACAGGTGGTGGGTTCATAAACTGCCACCTTGACAGTCCCAGGCACAGGTATGTAGAAACTGGAGTACTACAGTGGGCTAGCTCTAAAGAGCTTTGGCCAGGGCAGCCCAAAGCCACCAATTTTTGTGCTAGAGTGCTGTCCCAGCCACACACTCACCCTACCCCTTGGTACCTGATGGGAGTGCGGGGGCTGCTGTTGAGGCGCCTGGGGGAGCGTAGCTTGGGCTGGAAGGAGAAGCCCTCCTTAATGCTGTCCAGGACAGAGGGTGCCACATATGTGAAGCCCTGGGGGAAAAAACCAGGCCAAGTGTTACTCAATGTCACTGCTCTTTAGCTACAATCCCTACCCTGGTCACCATAACTCTTCCCATAACACCCAGGCTCTTACCAGGAAGGCCTGGTTGGCACTCTCACTGAGAGCCGTGTCATCTGGACTGTCCACTGGCGTCTGCCGTGTAAAGCGGGTGTCAAACTGGCTCACATCTTCTTCTGATTGCTGTGGGAAGAGGAAGGGAGGGTCTAAGGTGTGAGGCCTCCACCTACCACAGGTCCTACAACAAGACCCACACTCACCAGGCTCGGCCTGAAGGGAGGGTCCACATGGCGGGCCAGAAGGTCATCCCAGTTGATGTGCCGGAAGAAGGGGTGCCTCTGAGGACAGAGGGTGCCTCAGAACATGACAGCTGTTCCCCTGCTAGATTCCATGCTGTAGCCCACTCTGCCCCCTTATGGTATTCTCAGACTCACCTGCACCTCAGCAGCATCCTCTGGGCCACCCCCAATTCGTTGCATGGGATTTCTCTTCAGAAACTGCAGGACCAGGGCAGAAGTGAGAGTGAAGGAGCTACTGCTTGGGTGTGCTAATTTCCCAGGGTGAAGGGAAAGCAAGCAGAAATGGTGGGGGGAAATAGGCTCTGAAGTATGGCCTCTGACCACTGAGCCCCTCAAAACTTTCAGGGTTGGGCCTAATGGTTCTCCTTTTTAAAAACTGTGTGTGGGCTAGAGAGTTGGCTTAGCAATTAAGGCTCTTACCTGTGAAACCTAAGGACCCAGGTTTGATTCCCCAGATCCCACATAAGCCAGATGCACATGGTGGCACATACATCTGGAGTTCATTTGCAGTGGCTAAAAGCCCTCTCTAAAAACTATGTGTGTGTGTTGTGTGTACGCTTATGTTTATGCATGTACATTTATAAGTGTGTGGGTGCACTTGTGCTTGCGGGTACATGTTCATGTAGCGCCCCAAGGATTTGGGTATCATTTGGCAGGTACGCCATTTTCCTGTTTTTGAAACAGGCTCTTTCATTGGCCTGGAGGTGACCAACTAGGCTAGACTGGTTAACCAACGAGCTTCAGGAATCCACCTGCCTCTACCTCCTCAGTGCTGGAATTATAGGTATGTGCCATTGCAGGGATTGTAGGAATCAAACTTAGGTCTTTGAGCTTGTAAGGCAAACACTTTACTGACCAGATGGCACCTTCTCTGTGAAGCCTTTGCAAACCTCCTAGCTTAGTGCCATCACCCCAGGCAGTTTACGAAGGAGCCACCACTAATCACGTGAGCACTCCCCTTTCCTTCACAGGCTGGTGTTGGCCTTTCTTTTCTTTTTTTTTTTTTTTTTTTTTTTTGAGTCAGAGAGAGAGAGAGAAAATGGGCATGCCAGTAGCCTCTCAGCCACTGTGAACAAACTCCCTTGTGGGCAAGTGTGGCATTGCATCACTTTGTCTCTGGTTAAATGTGGGACCTGGAGAATCAAACGGGCGTTCTTAGGCTTAGCAGGCAGGCCCCTTAACTGCTAAGCCATCTCTCCAGCCTGCTGTTGGCCTTTCTGATGGAAGGGGGTTAGCTCACCAATAACACCCTGCTGATTAAGACTCAGACCCAGGGCTGCCAGAGCTGGAGCTTAAACCTGAAATCAAGTACTCCTGTCACTTCCTGAGGCACACTGCACAGACAAGGATGACCTGGCCTCCCCTAGGGCCCAGGGATAATCAAGAACATGTGCTAAGTGGCTGACAAGGCCTGGGGGATGCACTTAGGGCCTGTCCTGGGCAGGAAGGAGCACTACCTTTTTGGCAAGGTCCCGTGCATCTGGGGTGAGGTAGGGGGGTAGCACCAGCTTCCCCTTGATGATCTTATCCATGGTTTTCTTCCGGTTCTCTGCAGTGAAGGGCGGCTGGAGGAGGCAGAAGGTAAGGGCGGCCTGTAGGCCTCCCACCAGGTCCTGCCTCAGCCCAGGAGGGGGGTTTCCCCTATACCCACCCTCCTCCCAAGGAGGCTGGACTTGCCGATCCAGTGAGCATGTCGTACATCAGGGCCCCCAGGCTCCACCAGTCTACTGCTCGGTTGTGGCCACTGCGCATCAGAATTTCAGGGGCCCTAGGAATCAAGCACAACTATCAGTCAGACCACACCCTCTCTGGCTGCCTTCTCACTCCCCTGAGCCAGCAAGGTCCCACTTACATGTACTCAATGGTGCCACAGAAGGTATGAGTAAAAGCACCCTCATGAATGGACTCTTTACACAGTCCGAAGTCTGTCAGTTTGATGTGGCCTAAGAAAGAATGTTAGAAGGATGGTCAGGGCTGAGGCTCACCACAGGCTGATCAGTGCTGCCCTGCAGGCCGCAGTTAGGCAGGTGTGTGTGTGTGTGTGTGTGTGTGTGTGTGTGTGTGTGTGTGCAGTGTGCTCACCCTGGTTGTTAAGCATGATGTTCTCAGGCTTGAGGTCCCGGTAGATGATGCCTTGGGAATGGAGATGACCCAGGGCCAGTGTGATTTCAGCCAGGTAGAAACTGCAGAGACAGGACAGGGTGAAGGCAGGGCAAGGGTGGAGTAAGGGCAGGGCCAGATGCCTCCAGAGACCCACCAAGCTGTGTCTTCCAGGAAGATGCCCTCTCGCTCCAGATGCGTGAAGAGCTCGCCACCTGTGACATAAGCACATCAGCAGCCATGTGCTGAGACCCAGCCCCACTGCTCTGAGTCTCAGTTTTGTCTCGGGAAAAATGGGGCTCATAGATCCCGCCCTACCTGCCTCCCAGAGCTGCCGTGGGAACTCAATTCAATTCAGCAAACATCTACCGATGCCTACTCGGTGCCTGGCCCTGTGCTGGGTGAAGCTGGGGCAGAGATGAGGAGACCCAGCCATTGCCCTCAGGATGCTCAGTCTGATGGGGAAACAGACATGCGCATACCGCTCTAGGATGCCAGGCTGAGGCCACAGCTCTGAGAGCTTCACCAAAGAACCTCACAGTGGAGAAGGGCAGACGAAGTTAATCCCAACATGAGAGACAGAAGGGCAGCAAAGGTGGCAGAAAGGGTGACAAAGGTGGGGCTTCAGGAGCGCTGAGATAGTGGAGCGGGGTACAGAGCATGCAGGAAGCTTGCTGGACTCAACTGATACTGATGAGGCAAGTGGAAAGGATGGGTCTGGAAACAGCACAGTGAGCAGAGGCGACTGGCCTAGGAGGCCAAGGCGTGGTCAGGATAGCTAGAGACTCAGGATTCTGAGCAGAAGAGTTGGAAACACTTTAGGACAATGACCCTGGCAGTTAGTGGAGGAGACATCATGCTGGGGCCTTGAGCCAGTGTAAAACAACAGTCACCCCCACCCCTCCACACACCTGATCTCGAATGCAGAGAGAAGATACTGCAGAGGAGGCAGCTAGATGGGAATCTGACTGGATGCCTGGCACACAAAGGGAAGGCCAAGCTGGAAGGGTAGCAGAATGGATGAAATCATCTACACAAACTTCTGACTTCCCATCCACCTCCCCCCCAAACGGGGGAGGGACACTAGGCACTGGACAGACGTTTGCTGAATGAATGAATGAATGAACAAACAATGGATGGATACATGGATGGGTGATGGGTAAGAGGGCCCCCTAGCCATCCTCCACACCCAGACCTCTCTCAGGACTCCACAGACCCCCAGAGCTTCATGTGCTGCTTCTAGCTGCCCACACCTACCACTGAGGCACTCCAGGATGAGGTAGAGTTTGCCACCGGTCTGGAAAGCGTAGGCTAATTCCACAATGAAGGGATGCTTCACAGATTCTAGAATGTTCCGCTCCGCCCGGGTGTGTGCTGTGTCCTTGGCATTGCGCACAATTTTGGCCTAGAGATGCAGGGATGGGTTAGAAGATGAGGCACCCAGAGCTCTTCAGTTCCTCCATCCTCTTTGCTCTGTTGTTTCATTGTTTCGCAACAGATTGTTCAATCAAAATACTCAGCAGTAGGCTGGAGAGATCGCTTAGTGGTTAAGGTGTCTGCCTGCTAAGCCTAAGAACCCGGTTCCAATCTCCAGGTCCCACGTTTAGCCAGATGCAAAGTGACGCAAGGGCACAATGCCGCACTTGACCACAAGGGGGCGCACACATCTGGATTTCGTTCACAGCAGCTGAGAGACTGCTGGCGCGCCCATCTCTATCTGTCTCCCTCTCCCTGTCTGTCTCTCTCCAAAAATAAATAAAATAATAATAATTTTAAAAATTTTAAAAAAATAGCAGTGCAGAAGGAGCCAATGCCCCAAATGGGAGACATGACTCTTTTGTTTCAAATAAATACTTAAGCACAACTTGGTCACACAAAAGTCTGAACTCTAGGAGCTGGAGAAATGGCTTAGCGGTTAAGGCATTTGCCTGCGAAGCCAAAGGATTCCGGTTCGATTCGCCAGGACCCACGTAAGCCAGATGCACAAGGGACACATGCATCTGGAGTTGGTTTGCAGTGGCTAGAGGCCATGGCATGCCCATTCGCTCTCTGTCTGCCTCTCTTCTATCTCTCTCTCTCTCTCTCTGCTTGCAAATAAATAAATAAAATTAAAAAAAAAAAGTCTGAACTCTAGGTCTGTGCAGCCCATGCGCCCTCAGCGACATCATGAGTGCAGTCTCAGAATCCAGTACACAGGACTGGGCATGGTGGCGCAGGCCTTTAATCCCAGCACTCTGGAGGCAGAGGTAGGAGGATCACTGTGTGTTCTGGGCCAGCCTGTGACCACATAGTAAACTCCAGGTCAGCCTGGCATAGAGCTACACCCTACCTTGAAAAAAAAATAGACCTACCATATGACCCAGCTATACCACTCCTAGGCATATATCCTAAGGACTTGTCTCACTACCTTAGAGATACTTGCTCAACCACGTTTACTGCTGCTCTATTCACAATAGCTAAGAAATGGAACCAGCCTAGATGTCCCTTAACTGATGAGTGAATAATGATGTGGCACATTTACACAATGGAGTTCTACTCAGCAGTAAAGAAAAATGAAGTTATGAAATTTGCAGGAAAATGGATGGATCTGGAAAGGATTATACTTAGCAAGTTAACTTAGGCCCAGAAAGCCAAACGTCACATGTTCTCTCTCTTACGTGGATCCCAGCTACAAATGATTGGACTTCTGTGTGAGTAGGAATAAAACTCAGTAGCAGAAGCCAGTAAGCTAGAAAAGAGATATAAAGGGAATAGAAAGGGATGGGGGAGACTTAATAGAATGGTATTGGTTATATGTAAGTAGAATGGAGATGAAAAGGTCTAAGTGAGGTCAGGGGAAGAGATTGAGTAAAGGAAAGGTGGAGGGAGGACTAATCAAATCTAAGAGGATATAAATAAATCATATGGAAACCTACTTTTCTGGACAATGGAACAATCAGAAGCCATAGATTGTTACTAGAAAATTTTCAGTGCCAGGGATGGGATACTTTCCAGTGAGTTGTTGGCCAGGGAGGTCACTGATACCCCGAAATATTACAGGCCATTGTTGAAGCCCTTGGTTTCCTACCAGGAAGATGGTAAGACCCTATTGCTGAAGACTCCACATGCTTGGGCTGCAAGGTCACTGAGAAATCCTGCTGGAACTGAGCTGAAAGCCTCCTCCATGTGAACCAGCTGACAGGAAGCTGGAAAAAACTATGCTGCATGCAGTTCAATGGGGGAGAGAGAAATCACCAGTGAAGATATTCAACAGTGGACACTGCAAGTCTTAAATTTGGGCAGCCAGGCCAAATGAGCCAACGGGTGCAATAGTGGCATGTCTGTTATGGGGGAAACCAACAGCTCTCTAATTGGACTGGAGGCCAGCTCCATGGGAGGGAATACATCCCTGATACTGAAAACCTACAACAGGGGTAGAGCCCTAGAGGTATAATGTCTGCTGGTGTCTGGCTAAATGTATATACTATGCTCACCAAACTGCCCAGTAAGCACTTCTCTTAATGTTCATACCCATATATTAATGCTACTCTTACTTTTGGTTAGGGAAGCTTCTCTTTTTAGATGGCAGTGACCTTGGGATGACACAAAAGGCACCATGGTGCTGAGAAGAAGGGACAGAGGAGTGTTCAGCACTGAAACATCTCAAACACACCTTCCAAGACTCAGGGTCCATTGTGGAAGAGGGGGCAGAAAGAATGTAAGAGCCAAAGGAAGGGTGGGACTCCTTACAACATGCTCCTCCAGACACAAACTGGCCTGGATATCCATGACCTCACAGTGCCTGACACTACCTACACAAGACCATCATAATAGGAGGGAAAGATCATGACATCAAAATAAAAGAGACACTGATGGAGAGTGTAGTTTCAAAGGGGAAAGATGGAGAGGGAGGGAATTTCCATGGGATATTGTTTACAATTATGGAAGTTGTCAATAATTAAAAAAAAAAAAAAAAGCCGGGCATGGTGGTGCACGCCTTTAATCCCAGCACTTGGGAGGCAGAGGTGTGAGGATCACAGGGAGTTCAAGGCCACCCTGAAACTATATAGTTAATTCCAGGTCCGCCTGGGCCAGAGTGAAACCCTACCTCGAGAAAATAAAATAATAATAAAAATTTTTAAAAAAGAAAGAACAAGCCAGGCATGGTGATGCATGCCTTTAATCCCAACACTCGAGAAGCAGAGGTAGGAGGATTGCTGTTAGTTCGAGGCTTACCCTAAGACTACAGGTCAGCCTGGACTAGAGAGAGACCCTGCCTTGGAAAAAAAAAAAAAAAAAAAAAGAACATGATTGCAATAAGCCCCTCCTCCAGCCCTCTACAGACATGATCTGGTCAGGACAAAGGGCCAAACATCATTGGGATTTGTCAAGGTCAATGGTTAAATGTCCTATGTCATTCTCTTGGTTCACAGTCATGACCCTTCTGCCATATTTTGTCACTTAATTGAATTTGTAATTCTGCTGCTGTAAGCAATCTTTTCAAGAATGGTTCATTCTCTAACACAAGGTTTATTTTTCTTTCATGTTTTTCTCATTTTTGTTTTTTCAAGGCAGGATTTTGCTCCAGCTCAGGCTGACCTGGAATTCACTATGTAGTCTCAGGGTGGCCTTGAACTCGCGGTGATCCTCCTTCCTCTGCCTCCCTCCTGGATGCTGGGGTTCAAGGCATGTACCACCATGCCCAGCTTCTTTTGCTCACTTGTTTTTTTTGAAGCAGGGTCTCATTATAGCCCAGGCTGGGCTTAAACTCAGGACTGGGATTAAAGGCATAAAACTATCACACCCAGGTAAGACTGCTTACCTTTGACATTTGTTTTTGTTTGTTTGAGATAAGATTTTATTATGTAGCTCAGGATGGCCTCAAACTCACAATACTCCCTCTCTGCCTAAGCCTCCTTAATGCTGAGATTACAGGGGTGTACCGTCAAACCAACTAGCCTTGATAGTGACATATTGGGCCAGACAACTCTTTGTTGTGGGAACTTGTTTAGTACATCCCTAGCTTCTACTCAGCATGTCAACAACATTCCTCACACC
The DNA here is from genome assembly GCA_036365145.1 of Orientallactaga sibirica. NCBI lineage: Eukaryota > Metazoa > Chordata > Mammalia > Rodentia > Dipodidae > Orientallactaga > Orientallactaga sibirica. Next base: position 6,485,982 of record JAEOAD010000042.1, on the reverse strand, counting down.
AGTCCTGATAATCAAACACTTTTCAATTGTACCCTGGGAGGCAAGCTGTCCTCATTTAGAAATTACTGTGCCGGCTGGGTGGTGCACGCCTTTAATCCCAGCACTGGGGAGGCAGAGGTAGGAGGATTGTGAGTCAAGGCCACCCTGAGACTACATAGTTAATTCCAGGTCAGCCTGGACCAGTGTGAAACCCTACCTGGGAAAACCAAAAAGAGAGAAAAGATAACAAACAAGCAAGAGCCAAAGACAAACTCTCCATCAGGTTCACTAGTGTCTTCTACAAGTCCAGCACAGGAGCTGGAGTGGCTAAAGGTGCTTGTTTGTAAAGCCTGACTGCCTGGGTTCGATTCCCCACCATCCATGTAAAGCCAGATGCGCAAAGTGGCACATGCCTGTGGAGTGTGTTTGCAGTGGCTGGAGGCCTTGGTGCTCCCATGCTTGCTCAGTCTCTCAAACAAATAAGTAAATATTTTTTAAAAGCTCAGCACAGGTCACTGGGAATGGTAGTCACTCAGTATTTGCTGACTGAGCAAATGACTCACCTTCCGCAGGACTTTCATAGCATATATTTTGCCCAAGTTGGGGCCTTGCACCTTTCGCACCTGGAACACCTGTAAGACAGGGGAGACAGGATCAACTTCCCTTTCCACATCCTTCTTCCAAGGAGCCCCACCCTGAAGCTCTATCTTTGGGACCATGAGGCTTAGGCTCAACCAAGGGAGGGGCGGTAAAGATCTCAATCGGATTCTGGAAGGATCTGCCCTTCCCTCCAACAAGGTTTCTAGCTCGGAATCCCATCAGAGGCACTGCTGATTTTACAACTCTACTCTCTATAGAGGGCCTGAGCTGCCTGAAGGCTGGAGCTGAGTCTGAGAGATAGGGGTGCCAGTACCTTGCCATAGCCCCCTTTGCCCAGCACACTCAGTAGCTCAAAGCAGTGGGGCCCAATGCGCTCAGGGCCCAGGTTCACGCTGCTCTCCGTCAGCTCCACCTCCTCATAGTGTCCCACCGGCCTAAGAACACAAGAAGTTAATGGGGACAAGGTTCCGGTGCTTTCCAAGTCCCTTCCCTACTCCTTGCCCCCCATCTCCCAACAAGACCCTCACTCACTCCAGGCCAGCAGTCCTCAACTCGGCAAGGGGGGACACGTCCTGTGAAAAACCGAGGAATAAGTGCCACGGGAGGTGCCAGGGAACCTGCTCCCACCCCAGGCTGGCTTGATTAGCTCAGCGGAGGAGAGGACCAGGGATGGAAAGTGGCAAGGGATGGGCAAGGGCTGGGGAGAAGAGGTTGAGGACTGGAGGCCCGGAACGGGTAGGGGTCGGGGAGGGGAAGGAGCCGAATCTAAAAGGGATTGGGTTTTTGCAGGGAGCCCGCTTTAGGAAAGGAGAGCTGTGGCTCCAGATTGTGGCCGGGTGACAGGCTCGGCTCCCAAATTCAAAGCACGCCCAGGGGAAACACTCACCGCAGGACTAAACTCCGACTCGCCCTCGCCTTCGCTGCCTTCCTCGGTCTCCAAATCCAGATCGAACACGGCCGCCATAGCCCCGGCGGCCCAGCGGGCCACTCGGCCAGGAGCTGGCCGGGCTCTGACTGACAGCTCCGGGTCTGGGATCATGCGCGATCATTCCGCGACGGCAGCCGCGCCTGGTGATGACGTAAAGTAGCCTCAGCCTCTCACCGACCGGCTGGTTAGCTTGGCGAGGAGGAAAGATGGCGTCTGTCGCAAGACCTCTCGGGAGTTGTAGTTCCAGAGAAACGGCCGCTCATTCCTTCAGCCGGTGGAACGTGCTTCCCTGGGAAGCCTCTCTTCCCAGCCTTGGGCCCCGGGGTGTCTGCACCAGACAAGAGCAGCCCAGAGGCGCCCATTTTGCAAAAAATTTTGAGTTTGGTTCCCTCCTGGAACCATGTAAGGAAAGTGGAGGAGAAAAGCAAGAACACGGGACTTGCTCTCTACAGATTGTTTATTGAGAGGTATAGCGAGGGGCAGCAGCCTTCCCGCTGGATGAAGGTTGAAGCACCGAGTCAGGCTGGGGTTCAAACTTATAAGGAGGATCCCAAGGCAAACAGACTGGGTTAGCTGCAGGTCCAAGGGAAGTGGCTAAGGCATCAGTTATTTGCTCGGGAATAGGCTCTTTAGCAAAGTTGACTAGGGAGGACTGGATGTCTCCATTCTCATCCTAAGGTTAGTTATTAACTCTTTAGTTCCCCTCTAGTTTTCAGGGAAGGCTATTAACCCTTTATGTACCACTGCCAAGCTGAGTGGGAATGACAGGGTCATCTCTCTGGGTTCGCTCTGTAAAGAAAGGCTGCCAAAGGCTGCTGCATTAGTCTCCCTAACGTGCATGCAGCTCAAAGTCCTTGTACTGGGTGACTAGTTCACTGCTGGGGCTCTGTTTCCTAAAGGGCTGCAAGCACCTAAATATGAACTTTTGTCAACTTAAGCACAGTAAATAATCCAGTTCAGAATAAGCATGTAATAGAGCATGGTTGCAAAGATGAATGAATTAACATACTAAAGCTCATATGTGACACGAAGACTGGGCATTGGGCTGGAGAGATTGCTCAGTGGTTAAGGCACTTGCCTGCAAAGCGTAACAACTTGGGTTTGATTCCCCAGTACCCATGTAGAACCAGATGCACAATGTGGCAACTGCATCTGGAGTTCATTTGTAGTGGCTAGAGGCCTTGGTGTGCCCATTCTCTCTCTTCTTTCTCTGTTTGCAAATACATAAATAATTTTTAAATGGTCATAGGTTCATGTTAGATGAATCTATGTGGGTGAATTTGGGCCAAACCAAACCTTGGCATGTATTTTGATTGCTCGGGTCTGTCTGGATAGGCCTACCCATTATACAGGGATGGCTGCATAGGAATTCAGATGGATAGAACCTAAGGGTCTCCAGGTTACCCTGCTTGGATGTGGCCTTGGATTGTAATTCTACCAGAGATGCTTAGGTTTGGGCCCTGATGTGGGCATAGGGCAGCCCTTTGCCAAAGGTCATTCCAGGACCAAGCAAATGGAGTGATTTTTTTCACCTCTCTCTCCCTCTTTCTAACCACCCATTTAACTGAGCTTGGGATTGCAGAGTGGCGAGAACCTATCCCAGAGTCCAGATACTTCACTAGCTAACAAGCCTTTTATTTGGGGAGGCATGATGAGGAAGTGTCCACAGTTCCTGTGATAGGCAAAGGTGGTTCTAAGAGTGCCTTCCAAGGCTACTTAGGTATGCCAGAAGACAGAGCACCAAAGCTGGTAGAGAAGATGTGGGAAACATGGTGGTGGGGGATGTCAGGAGACCAAGGACACTTATGGTCAAGAGAGAGGAATCCGGGCATGGTGGCACATGCCTTTAATCCCAGCACTTGGGAGGCAGTGGTAGGAGGATTGCTGTTGAGTTTGAGACTGCCCTGAGACTACAGAGTGAATTCCAGGTCAGCCTGGGCTAGAGTGAGACCCTACCTCAAAAATCCAAGAAAATAAAAGAGAGCAGAGAGGACTGGGACCTGGAAGCTGAGTGAGCATGTAAGAATTCAATAGAAACCTGGCCCTTGCAAGGTCCACACCCATTGGGAATAACCTCACATCCTTTTACCTCTCTGAGTCTGCTTCCTCATCTGTAGGATAGAGGCAACAGCATCTGCCTAGAGGTTTGAGGGGGAGTGATTCCTGCTCACAGGCCACCTGCTCCTACTGCTCAGGCCAACTGACACAGGCAAGACACTACTAGAAGTTTCAACAGGCTCTAGAACTATACTGGAAAATGTATAAGAGAAAGCCAGGGCTCTAATCTCAGGTTCTCTCCTCCTATAGATGGCAGAAAGAGACAAGCCTGGAGGAGTGGAGAGAAGGACCTGAGTTTAGGGGTTTAGACCCATGCCCATCAGGGCTGGGCACTGGTAAGGTAGGGAAGAGCTCCTGTTAGTACTCCAAGGCTGGAGTCCTGGGGGTTGAATGGAAGCCTATGAGAGGTCAAGAGGACCTGGCCACTCCCAGATACTTGTCTTATGGTTTTTGAGCCCAAGTGGCCTTAGAATCAAAATAGTCCTTCTTCTATGGAACACATCCGAGATATGGAGTGGGCTGAGCCAGACTTCTGGCAGGGGCACTAGGGAGAGAGTTAGAAAGGGCATCAGGAAGCAGAGGATACCACAGCCCCTCCTCCTAGCTTCTCATCCCTGTTTCTCCCTGACCCCAGTGCTATTTGAAATGAGACAAAAAGTGGGCAACTGGGTAGCTGGGTCTGTCAATACCTAGGCCCTGACAGAGGCCCAGCAAGCGGAGGCAGGCCTCAGCAGGGCTGGACCCTGCACAGGCCACATTGCAGTAGGGTTCCTCATACTGGCCGGGTATCACGGCCTTCTCCAGCAAGTTGAGGCGCAGTAGGCCCTGGTCATGCAAGGCCTGCAAGGTCTCTCTACTGCCAGAGGAACTCAGCATCTGTAGGTGCTGGGACACCACACACATGATGCCCACCAAGTAGCCACGGGCACGTGGGTGGGCAGGCAGGGCAGGCTGCAGACCGCAGGCCACCATAGTAGAAGCCAGTAGCAGATCCACACCATAGAGCTCCAGGATCCAGTCACGCAGATAGTACCCACCCATGCGAGGGTTGATTTCAATGAGCTTCGGCCCGGCCCCAGTCATCTTGAGCTCCACATTGAAGACTCCATCTAACAGCCCACAGCCCAGGCAGCAGCGGAAAGCTGCCTGCACCATCTGGGCTTCCTGCTCTGGTGCCAGCCCAGTGGGCATGCAGGCTGCAGTTTCTGTGAAGCCAGGCAGCCTTGTGGGGCCATTGTCAGAGACAAAGGCAGCCAGCAGCCTCCCACCAAACACCACCAGGTCCACATCATGTTCGGTGCCCTCCACAAACTCCATCAGCAGCATGGCATTGCCCCAGCCCAGGCCAATGCCTGGGCGGTCAGCCTCACTCTTCAAGTCATGGAAGATACGGGAAAAGTGCTCATGGCACTGTGGTCCATCCTTCACTAGCTGCGCACCCACTGCACCTGCCCCAAACTCCAGCTTCATCACACCTGGCAAAGGTACCTGGGAGACAGCTCTTTCCACATCAGCTTCTCTCTCCAATGGGCAGCAAGCCACAGCATGGAGGGAGGGTGCAGGCCAGGGTGGGCCATGGTGGCACAACAGGTGCAGCTGGGTGCGACTCTTCTGCTTAGCCAGGTACATGGCAGCTGCGGGGCTGCAGGGCAAACCGAGCTCATGGCAGAGCAGTGATGTAAGCACCAGGCAGTCATCCCAGAAGGAGAAGCATCCATCTAGATGCAGGCCGCGTGTCCGCACCATCTCAGCCAACCGCCGGGCATTCTCCTCCTCCTTCTGGTGCTCTGTCACATCAAAGTGGATGAAGGTCTGTACCAGCTGGGATGCAAAGTGGTTGGGGTCTGACTCCACCAGATGCAGCTGCAGAAACCACAGAAGGGCAAGACACCCAGATCAGCAGATACTGAGTGTGAAGGAGACAGGGGAGATGGGCACATTAACTTCGGGTCTTCAATGTGTTTGTTGATGACTTGTTAAATAAATAAGAGGTGCAGAAATGGGACACCTACCACAGCCTAGAGGGGAGGGAAGGCAGCAGAAGAGGCTTTGGAAGGAAAGAACATAGCAGGAAAACAAAAAGACAGAACACATCAGAAGGCTCACTGGCCCATTCCCATAGGCAGCTTCCCTGCAGGGCTTGGAGACCAGCCACCAGGGGTGAGGCTGGGGACAGGTGGTTTGGTTGTCATTCATTCCACATGCTCTAATACTGGAATGTATGGAGGAATCCTTTAAGGCCCTATGTCCCCAAAGTTTGTGGCCCACTTGGGGAATACAGACAAAAAGCAGCTGAGGGCTGGAGTGATGGCTTAGTGGTTAAAGCACATGCCTGTGAAGCCTAAGGACACCTGTTTGATTCTCCAGGTCCCATGTAAGCCAGATGCACATGTTGGTGCACGCATCTGGAGTTCATTTGCAGTGGCTAGAAGCCCTGGCACAACCATTCTCACTCTTTCTTTTTTTTTAAAAAAAATGTTATTTATTTATTTACTTAATAGAGAGGGAAAGAGAGTGAGGGGGAGAATGGGAGCATCAGGGCCTCCAGCCACTGCAAACGAACTCCAGATGCATATGACCCCTTGTGCATCTGGCTTACATGGGTCCCGGGGAATTGAACCTGGGTTCTTTGGCAAACGCCTTAACCACTAAGCCATCCCTCCAGCCCCATTCTCATTCTTTCTATCTTCTCTCACTCCCTCTCTCTGTCTCTAATAAATTTAAAAGCAGCTGATACAGCAGAGGCAGCTGGTGCTGTGGGAGGGGAGGTGGTTGCATGGTAACACTTGGCATTAGGAGTTGGGCAGCACTCCAGAACGGAGAACAAATGGGCTGTGCTAGGATGGAGCAGAGAGGTGAGGCCTGCTGGAGGAGAGTTCTCAGGGACTGTGCACTGTGAGAAAGGAGAGGCTTCTGTGGTAGGACTAGGGTCAATTTGAGAAGGTCTTGGCTTTCTTATCTGTTCAGTGGGGATGAGACTCTCTCCTTCCTGGCTTGCTCCAGATTCTGCAATATGAACGTGATTAAGATCTGATAATTGCTCTTTAGCATATATGTGCACCACATCATAGGCCCTGGATGCCCAGAAGCAGGAATTCAACTTCAAATTTCCCAAGCCTGCTATTCAAGACCTGGGCTCTGCTAGGCATGGTAGCACAAGCCTGTAATCCCAGCACTTGGAGGGATGAGGCAGGAGGATGTGAGTTCCAAGCCAGCCTATGGTACATAGTGAAACTCTGTCTCAAAAAAAAGGGGGGTGTGTGCTGGAGAGATGGATTAGTGCTTAAGATGCTTGCCTGCAAAGCCAAAGAAACCAGGTTCAATTCTCCAGGACCCACATAAACCAGATGCACAAGGTGGCACATGTGTCTGGAGTTCATCTGCAGAGGCTGGTAGCCCTGGCACGCCCATTCTATCTCTCTATCTCTCTCTCTTTCTCTCTCTCTCTCTCTCCCTGTTTCTCTCTCTCAAATAAAATAAATAAATAAAAAATTTTTAACTGGGTGTGGTGGCACACGCCTTTAATCCCAGCACTCCACTGAGGAGGCAGAGGTAGGAGGATCACAATGAGTTCAAGGCCACCTTGAGACTACAGAGTGAATTACAGGTCAGCCTGGGCTAGAGCGAGACCCTACCTCGAAAAAAATAAAAAACAAACAAACATACTTTTAAAAAAACAAAAAGGAAGGGTGAAGGTAAATTGTGCATTGGAGGCTCATGTCTGTAATCCCAGTACTAGGGAGGCAGAGACAGGAGGATCACCTGAAGTGCAAGGCCAACCTGGTCTGCATTAGTAGTATGTACAAGAGCAACCTGGGCTACAGTGAGACCCTGTCTCAAAATAAATAAATAACCCCACCAGAAAATAAAATAAAATAATGAAAGTTAGGGAGATAGTTCACTGATAAGAGCGTTTGCATAGTATGTGCAAGACTCTAGATCAACTCAGTACTGCAAGGAAATATAAAAAAATAAAAAAATTTAAAACACCTCCTGAGCTCTGATGTAACTTTGAATACCGCCCGTCTCCTGCCCAGCCCAGCCCAGCCCATCTTCTCTACTTTCTCCCCACCCCAAGCAGTCCCCCACTACCACAGATTACGCAGTCGCATTTTCCACATTTGTGGAAATTACAGAGGATTCAGCACATCCGGAATGCAATGGATAAATGGATAAACTTCGACTTGAGAAAACAATCTTTGCGTACCTCCCCTACCTGGTTAGCATCTCATGTACTTTCCTCCATACCTAACCCTGCAGGACAGGAGGAATTTAGCTCCTCCGCCGCGGCGGGGCAGCCAATCCCGCCTCTCCCTGGCGAGAATGCCCCGCCCACCGAAACTTCTGGTTCCACCCCCTAGAGAATGACCCCGCCCCTAGATTCTCGCCTCCGCCCACTCCGCCCTCGACTCACCTTTAGCCCGTAGTCCCGGGCCGCCTGCCACACGAACTTCTTGCTGATGCCGCCCGCGGCCACCACCAGCAGCTGCTTGCCCTCCATGAGGCAGCGCGCCGAGCGCCGGAGCATGGTCTCCACCAGCGGTGCGCTCGCCGCCTCTTCGGCCGTGGGGCCCAGGCGCGGCGCCGCCCACAGCCCCTCGAGCGCCCCGCACGCTTCCAGGCACAAGCCGCTGTTCAGCTTCAGGACCACCGGAGTCAGTGTGCGGCCGATCACCGTCAGAGTGAAGTCTACGCCTGAGCGGGAAGAGGGTCCCCGGGGCTCAGCTCGCAGCATCCCTTGGAAACCTCATCCTCCACCCCTCATTCATCCTGGCCCCGACCGTCCCAGGGTGCTCACCCACCCAGGAAGTCAGTGTGCGCCTGGCGCCCGCCGCGCTGCTCGGCGCTCAAGCCGGCCTCCAGAGTCAGCACGGCGGCCAGAACGGCTTCAGCTGCCTTCTTGATGCGCTGCCGTAGAACCGCCACCTGCGCCTCCTCTTCCAGGCCGCACTGGGCCAGAGCCACATCCAGCGTCCGTGGTAGAGTGTTGTGGTGGCGCACAGGCCCGTCTCCACGACCCACGCCACACACCACCTGAACAGGATGCTGTGGCTCAAGAGGCTGGTCCCCAAGAGGACCTTTCCCAAGACTGATCCTTCTAAGTACCTCCCTCTCTCCTTACCCCAAGCCAAGATCTAGGCTAAACATTTCCCTGGGCTTTCGTAAACCCATGTCTTCCATGTCCATTATGACAAATTTTATGAACCACCTTCCACTCAAACTGCCCTCCAAAGATGCTCCACAAGCTTCCGGTCCTAGCTGGAGGGTTCCAAGCATGCTTGCTCCTAACCTTCTCCAGCTACCTTGGTGTGCCCCAGCCCTTACATATTCCCTGGAAGGCTCTCACCTTCCCTGGAGTCCTGTCTTGAGGTAGAACGTTTCACTCTGAGCTTGACTCAGAGTTGGGTACCCAGGAGAGTACCCAAACTTTCCTGAGCCCTCCAGTTTGGAGCCCCTCCTATGGGACTGACCCTATGTCAGTTTTTTCTGTGAGTGTTCTGGGAAAAGAACTGGCTCACTGGGGTCCTGGAACCTAAGCTGAACACAGGGGCAGCGACCCCTGAGTAGGAGGGTTCAGGAGACTTGAAGAGGAAGGAAAGTGTCATGCCTAGAGGTAAGCAAAATGCCCTTCACTAAAGATCATGTCCTGTCCACCCAGACGCTGCTAGGAGCCCACATCATATCAGTGGCACAATGTTGGAGTGAATAGGGTCATGTCCTGGACCTGGGCCGCTCTCACCTTGCTCATTAGAGGCCTGTCACCCTGAATCCGACACACCAAGGCACAGATATGCACAGCTAGCTCAGGGCCCGGGGAGGGATTGCCTAGGGGAAGATGGGGAGGTCTGAGCCCAGCACAGATGGTCCAAGAGGCTGAGCCCCGCTCCTGCTTCTTGGTTGGCACAGGTGAGAACCTGGTAAAGGCAGCTGAGCAGGTGGACACAGAGCCTCCACCAGGACACTCTCTTCCTCCTCCAGCTTCTCTAGCAATGCCAGTACTGTGTCCACCACTGTATCTGGCTGTGCCCGGGGGTATAGATGCAATGCCTGCTGTCTCCGCCAGCGCCAGCCACTGAGCTTCACAGCCACCTATGGCAGAGAAAGGAAAGGGACCTCTGGGCTGAAGAGATGGCTTAGCGGTTAAGGCGTTTACCTGTGAAGCCTAAGAACCCAGGTTTGATTCCCCAGGAACCATGTAAGCCAAATGCATAAGGGGGCACATGCTTCTGGAGTTCGTTTGCAGTGTCTAGAGGCTCTGGCATGCCCATTCCATCTCTCTACCTGCCTCTCTCTCTCAAATAAATAAATTAATTAATTAAATAATTAGAAAAAAAGAGAAAGGGAATTCATTGACACCATCCCATGCACCTGAAAGCTAGGATGCTCATGCAGTGAGTAGCTAAGGTAGGAGGGCCCAGGGCTAAGAGTTGGAAACTGCTTCCCAGCAGGATTTAGTAACGACACATGGGGATCCCCTCCTCCAGGCACTTACACGGACTTCAGGGAGAGCTGGTTTCTTACCTGCGAGGAATCCCCCAGGGCCTTGGAATGCACAAAGGCCTCTACTTCCTCCTTCACCAGGGTCTCCTGGCCCTCTTTGCCACTCAGCTCTACCAGCCGTAGTCCTGGGCTAGCATCCCCTCCCTGAAGCAGCTCTGAAGGCTTGTAGGTGAAAGCTAGGGTAGCTGGCACGGCCACCCCAGTTTGCTGGGACAGCAAGTGCCTCATCAGCAGCCGGTCCTCCAGCAGCTGCACCAGCTCTGCTGAGGTTCCTGTGGGGCAAGTCAGGTTCCGGGCCAGTTCTGCTGCCTTCTTGCCATGACCAGATTCTGGCCCCAGGCCTGCCAGGAAGTAGGTGGCACGTCGAGGGGGTACAAAGTCATCCAGGAATGTCAGGCCCCCTGGATAGAAACTCACAGCCTTGGAGATCAGCAGGGCTGCCTCACCCTCCTGGCCTGGGACTGGCACCTTGGCCAGCCAAGCAGGAGACAGGCAAAGAAGCATGTTTCCTACAAGCAAAAGAAAGCGGGGAGCTGGCCAGCCAAGGCCCAGCACCCTCCACCACCAGCCCAGATTCCTATGTCATTGGGGGAGGGGGAAGGGGAAAGCAGTTGTTCCCAGAACCCGCCCCTACGCAGAGTATGGCAACTAGTGCCGTGGATGGAATGCAGGTGGTTGCCAAGGTTGGTGGGTATTTTGGGATGTGGCAGGGCCAGGGCGGGGTTGCCCTTTCTGTAGGACAGGGTGGGGAACTTGGGCACACACTTACCCGGGCTCTGGACCCCACCCTCCAGCAGCAGGGACAGAAAGGTGCTGGGAGAACCCAGAATGCATAAGGTCACCTCTGCTCCAGGGCATCCTGGAAGGGGGAAAGAACATTGACAAGCCCACCAAGGGGTCTCTTACTATCCTTCTGTCCACCTTGTCCCATCCACACACCTCTGCCCTCACGAGTAGACCTCTAGATCCTTCTCCTGTCAGATGAGAAGACAGCAGGAGACAAAAGGGAGCTAAATGGGAAGAGGGAGGTGCCCACCATTCTGCCTTGTGATACTGGCTCCCTTTTCTCTGCAGTTGGTCAAGAAGGTACTGAAGTCTAGCCTGAGCCTGGGCTTTTTGTGCAGCCTTTAAAGGGCCACTGTTTCTCTGAGTCTCAGTTTTCTAGCCTATACAAGGGGAACAAGTCTGTGCTTCTCGTGTACGACAGCTGTAGAATCCTTCATGACCACCTGATATATGAAGCAGATAAAAGAGGGGAGGCAGCAGGGCATGGTGGCGCACGCCTTTAATCCCAGCACTTGGGAGGCAGAGGTAAGAGGATCGCAGTGAGTTCAAGGCCACCCTGAGACAACATAGTTAATTCCAGGTCAGTCTGGACCAGAGTGAAACCCTACCTCGAAAAAACCAAAACAACAAAAACAAAAGAGGGGAAAAAAAAAAAAAAAAAAAAAAAAAGAGGGCAAGCATCTTGAGATCCTTGCTCAACTGCTGCCATAGCATCTCCTAAGACACTCCTCTAGAAGTTTCTGTTCCACAGAACATAGTTTACTGTAAGTCATATGTCTGGATTTACCTCACTGCCTGTAGATTTGTAGGTGTGGGGTCCTCCTGGTTGGACTACTGACTCCCAGTGCACACTAATGTCTGCTCTAGCTAGGTTCAGATATATATATATATATATATATACATACATACACACACACACACATACATACATACATACATACATACACACACATACACACAAACATATGTTTACTTATATATGTACATATGTGTATGTATAGTTTTTTTTTTAGTCTACATAGTGAGAGCAGACCAGGGTGGCATGTGGCATGAGAACTCTGACTTGACTTCATTGGTTCTAAATGACTTTATCCCGTGGCTTTGCCTCACTGTTTGTAGATAGAACCAGAAGATGGGAAAGGGGACAGCTGGGAAAGGGAACTGGGAAGAGAAGCAACTCTCTGTAGCCAGGGGAATTCCCATCGGTGGAGCCCTCCAGCACCTGTGCGGGGCACCTGGCTTCGATCCTGGGTCTCCAGAAGGCCAGCTTGTTGTAGACAGCTCTGAAGGATGTTATAGTAGTAGACAGTCCAGGCCCGAGCCTCAGCCTCTTCCGGGGAGTCCTTGCAATCCAGGCCCACGTTCTGCTGCCAGGCACCAGGGAAGCAAACTGTGGGCGGCGGACCACAACCTCCTTTCCATGGGATCTCCTTTCCATCCAGGTTCTTGGAGTCCGGAGGGCAGTCCCACTTGGGACCCAATGGATCCAGGGAGAGCTGAGGAGGGCAGAAGCAGTAGGTCTTGGGCAGGATTGGTGAGGGAGTACCGTAAGTCACTTAATGGTGTAAGACCCCTCCCACTCTCCCAACTTGGGTTACATTCAAGGGACTTGGAGAGGAAGGAGTTGAGTATAGGGGGAGGCTTGCCAAGTGGGACATGTGGCTTAAGTGTGTACATTTATAGGTGTGGGGTGGGGTCCTGCTGGTTGAACAACTGACCCCCCCAGTACAAACTAATGTCTGCCCTAGCTAGGTTCACAGGGGCATGCATATGTATATATACACACACAGACATATAGATGTGCATATATATATGTCTGTATATGTATATATGTGTATAGCTTTTTTGTGTGTGTGTGTGTGTGTTTATTTTCTCAAGGCAGGGTCTCACTCTAGCCCAGGCTGACCTGAAACTCACTCTGTTGTTCCAGGCTGGCTTCAAACTCACAGTGATCCTCCTACCTCAGCCTCCCAAGTACTGGGATTAAAGATGTGTGCCACCATACCTGGCAGGGGCAGAGTTTTGTCTGTTTTGTTCATTGTCACAAATCTAGCACCCAACAGTGCCTGGAACATGGTAACTGGGCCACTAATGTTTGCTGACTGAAAAATTCACCACAGAAGAGACTGGCCATCACTGTTAGCTCACCTCTCTTGGCCTCAGCCTGGCTGCCACCTATTAGGTAAACCTCTTTCTTTCCCTGTCATCCCTAAGCAGTGCCCTTGGGGAAGCCCTAGGGTTGCTCTTCCTTGTTTTTTTTTTTGTTTGTTTGTTTGTTTGTTTGTTTGCTCATGATTTTTTGTATGTTTGTGGCATGTGTGTATGAATGTTTATAGGTATGTGGGCACACATGTGTGTGGGAGGCCAGAAGACAACATCTGGTCTCTACCTCAGTCACTTTTTTTTTTTTCTTTGAAGTAGGGTCTCACTCTGGCTAAGGCTGACCTGGAATTCACTATGTAGTCTCAGGGTAGCCTCGAACTCATGACGATCCTCCTGCCTGTGCCTCCCGAATGCTGGAATTAAAGGCATGTGCCACCACACCTGGCACTCTATTTTTTGAGACAAGAGCTCTCACTGAACTTAGAGCTCAACTGATTCTGCTAGACTAGCTAGCCTGCAGACCCCCTGAGATCTGTCTGTGTCTTCCTCCTCAGCGCTGGAATGACAGGGGCATGCCACCACACACAGCATTTATATGGTTGTTAAAGATCTGAACTCGGGTCCTTATGCTTGCATGACAAACACTTTATCTACAGCCATTTCCCAGCCCCCCACCCTTTTTCATTCTTGGAGACAGTGTCTCATTTTATAACTCTAGGCTGGCCTCAAGCTCGCTATTTAGACTGAACTGGCCTCAAACTCTGATGATCCCCCTGCCTCAGCCTCCCAAATGCTGGAACAATAGATGTGTACCACCACACCCAGTTGTTTTAATTTTTTTTCTTTGCTTTTCTGAAGTAGGTTCTCACTCTAGCTCAGGCTGACCTGGAATTCACTGTGTAGTCTCAGGGTGACCTTGAACTCACAGCGATCCTCCTACCTCTGCCTCCCTAGTGCTGGGATTAAAGACATGCGCCACCACTCCTGGCTATTTTTTTTTTTTTGAGAGGGTGTCATGTAGCCCAGGTTGGCCTCAGATTTTCTCTGCAGCCAAAGATGATCTTGAACTTCTGATCCTCCTGCCTCAACCTCCTGATGGCCGGGACTGTAGGCATGCACTGCTATGCCTGGTGCTGGATGTTAAATCCAGGGGCTAGTTGGGCATGATGGCACACACCTTTAATCCCAGCACTCGGGAGGCAGAGGTAGGAGGACCGCCATGAGTTTGAGGCCACCCTGAGAATATACAGTTAATTCCAGGTCAGCCTGGGCCAGAGTGAGACCCTACCTCAAAAAAAAAAAAAAAAAAAAACAAGCAGGGGCTCTTATATAGTAGGCAAGCAGTCTACCAAGTGAGCTACATCCCCAGGCTGGTCTCAAACTGACAGTCCTCTTGCCTTCTGAATGCTGGGATCACAGCTGTTTGCCACCACATCTAGTTCACGTTCTTTTCAGCTGTGTGGAATTCTCGAATTGTTTTCATTTCAGGAAGCTCAACACCCCTGTCCCTCCCACCCCCGAGACTGGGGTACTCCCACATGGGATTGCTGGGAGCCTCAGTATGACAGAGACGAGGCACTCCAGTATGTAAGATCACCCTGACCCAGTAGGTACATGGTGCCTGCCTTATTCCACCCAGGGGTGCTGAAGAGGCATGACTGGCCTGGGAGAGTCACTTGGTAGTGTTGTAGTCCAGTCGAAGTATGGACCTCAGGCTTGGACTTGGGTCTCAGAACAACAGAGTCAAACTCTGGACCTACATTGATGACCGGGCCTGTGGGCTCACTGCTGTGTCCCAAAGGCAATACTTAACAGATACTGTTGGCATCAGAAGCTATCAAGGGGGGGCTGCTGACACCACCCACCTTCCAGGTGTGACCAGGGACAGATGAGTGCCTGAAACACTGGCGGGGAGGGGGAAGGATCTGTCAAAAGCAGTCAGCCCTCAGGGTTAGGTCTCTGGGTGCCAGCCCTCCCTCTATCCAGGGACTTGGGTCTTTGTGGGAAGGGACCATAGAGACTCACCATCTTGAAGGTGGAGAGGCTGAGAGACTGAAGGACAGAGAGACAAAGCAAGGAGTCAGGGCAGCTGCATACTTACCCCACTTTCCAGCCCCTACCACTTAGGGAGAACAGATACCCTTTACCTGGTCCCCGACAAGCTGCCCCACCCCCACCCCCACCCCAAGGAGAAGGAATTTCTGCCCCAAGGACCCCAAGAGTCCTGCACTCCTACGTTTCGTTATCTTTCGTTGCCCTGGCTACCCTGGGGTTCCCAGCTCAGTCCCTCCTGCATTGGGGCACCCAGGGTGCTTGTGGGTATGCAAGGCTAATGACGAGGGTCCCGCTGGGAAGGGGCGAGCTCAGGGTCCCTGAGATGCGCAGCCCACCTTTCTGGTTCCCCCCGCGGTGGAGCAGGAGCCGGGGTACTTGCGGGTGGTGGCAACTGGACAGGACTGCGGTGGACAGCAGACACGGAGCGGAAGGGTGCTGCAGAGGCGGCGGCGGCAGCGGCACAGCACGGGGTGGCAGATGTGTCGCCTTATATAGCCCCCGGCCATGCCCGAGGCAGGGACAGAGGCGGCCTGGACCCACGCCAAAGCCCCGCCCCGCTTGGACCTCGGTCCCTTGAGACTTGTGGGATGCAGGATCGTATGGCAGTGAAGCTCGCGAGAGAGGCATTCTGAGGGACAGCAGGAGTTATTCAGAGACACAGTCCTGACCCAGTGCCAAGGGCAAATGCACAAGACTGTCCAGAACAGGGCTGGAGAGATGGCTTAGCGGGTAAGGCACTTGCCTACAAAGCCAAAGGACCCAGGTTTGATTCCCCAGGACCCATGTAAGCCAGGGGCACATGCCTCTGGAATTCGTCTGCAGTGGCTGGAGGCTCTGGCACACCCATTCTCTTTCTCCCTCTTTCTCTCTGTCAAAAAAAAAAAAAAAAAAAGCCGTCGTGGTGGCGCACGCCTTTAATCCTAGCACTCGGGAATAGCATCCTGAGACTACATAGTGAATTTCAGGTCAGCCTGGCCTAGAGTGAAACCCTACCTTGAAAAAGAAGAAGAAGGAGAAGGAGAAGGAGAAGAAGAAGAAGGCGACGACTGTCCAGAACCGGAGAAGAAGACAGAGACAGGCAGTCGGAGACATAGGGACCAACACGAAGAACACATAATAAGAGAGAGGAGGAGTAGGCTTAGGAGAGCCAAGCAGACAGCTGGGCAAGCAGACAGGCAGGTGTAGTGGCACATGCCTTTAATCCCAGAACTCTGGAGGCAGAGGTAGGAGGAGCGCCTTCAGTTCCAGGCCCCCTTGAGACTACATAGTGAATTCCAGGTCAGCCTGGGCTAGAGTGAGACCCGACCTCGAAAAAGCAAAAACATAAAACAAACAAACAAAAAAGAAGAAAAAGAGAGCAGAGCCTGGTACTGGAGCGGCCCAGGGGCCACCCATGGTGCCATAGCCAGAGCTCCCAGCTCACTCCACCAGCCTACTGCACAGCTCAACCAGGAGCACCTTGCCCTAGCCATACTCCTGGCAAAGGCCCTCCTGAGCCAGTGTCTCTGGGCACCCATGCCAGCATGGGGACCAGTCCCAATTCTCAAGAATACAGGCAGGACGGAACAAAGGCCTGGTGATGGACAGAGAGAAGGGGGCAGCAAGTTTGCAGGGTCTCCATGGAGCCTGCTCCCAGAATCCACTCTGCCCATCCATACCTATGTAAGCTACATACCTGCAGTTAACACCTATGATCCCTAAGACCCGCACACATCACAGTATCTTCTAGTGTGTGTTCCAGCCCTAGCTTGGGCTGCAGGACCTGGGTCCCTCCCCTTTTTGTCCCAAAATCCACTTTCATCTGGCCCCAAATGGGGCCAGTTCTGTGTGGTAGAGCCTGCTCCCACACAGGTGGGCTACTGCTCAACCTCTCCAACTTTCCCACTGTCTCCCAAAATGATCCCTGGCTGAGGGGCCAACAGCACTTTGTGGGGACAGAGGTGACAGCTTTTATAACCTTTCTATAAGATCATACATAGTAGCCCTTGAAGACCCACCCCTGTCTGCCCCTCAGAAGAGGAAGTGACTTTATCCGAGTCCCTATATCCAACTTCCCAGAGCTGCTGTGGGCTCTCCCAGCTCCATGTCTACACATACCCAGCCCACCCCACCCTGTCATCACCCAGGCTCCTTCAAGAAAGTTCAGCCATGGGTTGGAGGGATGGCTTAGCGGTTAAGGTGTTTGGCCTGCAAAGCCAAAGGACCCAGGTTTGATTCTCCATGACCCACACTAGCCAGATGCACAAGGGGGGCGCACACATCTGGAGTTCATTTGCAGGCCCTGGTGTGCCCATTCTCTCTCTCTCTCTCTCTCTCTCCCTCCCTCCCTCCTTCCCTCTTTCTCTCTCCCTCTGTCAAATAAATAAATAAAATAATTTTTTTTTTTGTTTTTCAAGGTAGGGTCTCACCAAGCCCGGCAAAAATAAAATATATATATTTTTAAAAGTTCAGCCATGCTGGGCGTGGTGGCGCACACCTTTAATCCCAGCACTCGGGAGGCACAGGTAGGAGGATCACCAAGAGTTCGAGGCCACCCTAAGACTACGTAGTGAATTTCAGGTCAGCCTGAGCTAGAGTGAGACCCTACCTCAGAAAACGAAAGAAAGAAAGAAGAAAGAGCCAGGCGTGGTGGCGCACGCCTTTAATCCCAGCACTCAGGAGGCAGAGGTAGGAGAATTGCAGTGAGTTCGAGGCCACCCTGAGACTACATAGTTAATTTCAGGTCAGCCTGGACCAGAGTGAGACCCTACCTCGAAAAAAAAAAAAAAAAAAAAAAAGATTTTTTTTTTTGAGAGAGAGAGAAGGCTCACGCCAGAGCCTCCAGCCACTGCAATCAAACTCCAGATGTGTGCACCCCCTTGTGTGCTTGGGCCACCTTGTGCATGCGTCACTTTGTGCATCTGGCTTACGTGGGTCCTTAGGTTTCACAGGCAAGCGCCCCAACCACTAAGCCATCTCTCCAGCCCAGGGCTGTTATTTTTTTTTTAATTTTTTAAAAATTTTTTTGGAGAGAGACACAGAGAGAGAGAGGGAGAGGAAGACAGAGATGGGAGCACCAGCAGTGTCTCAGCTGCTGCAAACAAAATCCAGATGTGTGCATCCCCTTGTGGTCAAGTGCAGCATTGCGCCCTTGCGTCACTTTGCATCTGGCTAAACGTGGGACCTGGAGATTGGAACCGCTGGAGATTGGAACCAGTGTTCTTAGGCTTAGGAGGCAGGCGCCTTAACTGCTAAGCCATCTCTCTAGCCCAAGGCCATTACTTTTGTGAGTATGTGTGCATGCTTAGATATGTGTGGGCACAGGCACGTGTGTACTCACATACATATGGAAGCCAGAGATTGTCTTCGTTGATGGCTTTCCAACTTATTTATTAAGGCAAGATCTCTTACTTGAATCCAGGGCTCACTGATTTGGCCAGTCTAGCTAGCCAGCTTGCCCCAAGATTCCACTTCTGCCTGGGATTGCAAGTGGACTACTAGGCCCTCGTGGGTGCTAGGGATATGAACTCCAGTCCTCATGCTTTCATAGCAAAGCCATCTCCCCAGCCCCTGAATCATTATTATTAAGCTGCAGGTACTCCATTGGGTGGGAGGAAGGAGGAAGGGGGCCATAGAAGCTCCTCTAGATCTTTACATTTTTTTTTTCTCATGAGAGTGGAGATGGACTCTAGGCCATGGTGCATGTTAGGAAAGTGTTCTATCACTGAGCTCTACTCCCAGCCCTCATTTCATGCTTATTTATTTATTTAAACTTATTTTAAAAATATTTATATATGTGTTTATGAGAGAAAGAGGCAAAGAGCCAGAGTAAGTGAGAATAGGCACACCAAGGTCTCAAGCCACTGCAAACGAACTCCAGACACATGCGTGCCACCTTGTGCATCTGGCTTATGTGGGTTATAGGGAATTGAACCTGCATCCTTGGGCTTCACAGGCAAGTGCCTTAAGTGCTAAGACATCTCTCCGCCCTGATGTTTTTATTTTGAAATCGGGTCTACTTAATTTTTCCAAACTGGCCTTGAATTCATTCCATGTGCCAGGACTTGAACTTGTGATCCTCCTGCTTCAGCCTCCCAAGTAGTTGGGATGACAGGCCTGCACCGCCAGGCCCAGCTTAAATATATATACATAAATATATATATATTTAAATTTTTACTTGTTTATTTGAGAAAGAAAGAGGAAGAGAGAGAGAGAATATATGGGCATTCCAGGGCTGCTGCAAAAGAGCTCCACACGTGTGCGCCACCTTGTGCACATGAATGACCTTGTGTGTCTGGCTTATGTGGGTTCTGGGGAGTCAAACCTGGGTCCTTAGGCTTAACTACTAAATAAACTTAACTACTAAGCCATCTCTCTAGCCCTGGCCTTGAACTCCTAATTGTCCTGTCTCCAATTCCCAAGTTCTGGGATTACAGATGTGAATCGCCATGCCTAGCTCACAGAATTCATTCCTATAGCTTGTGTCCCTGTCACTAGGACACTGTAGATCCAGCTCTGACTGGGGCTATGCTAAAGTCCCAGAACAGCTGAGAAAGAGACCACCACAGGAATGAAAGGCAGATAAACTCCCTGGCCTTAACTTATCACCTATTTCCCCTAAGTGTGTATGTGTGGCTTTCTTCTATCCTCCTGTTTCTTCAGCATCTCATCATAAAGACCAACTAACAGGTACACTGTAATGATTAGGGCAGTGCCACCATATCTCCAAAGACACACTGACCTCAGATTTTTTTTTTTTTAAGACAGAGTTTTGCATAGCCCAGAGTGACCTGAACGAACTCAGTATGTAGCCAACCATTACCTTGAACTTCTGATCCTCTTTTCTTCATCTCCCAAATGCTGGGATAACAGGCATGTACCACCATACCCAGTTTTACAGGGATCAAACCACGACGTGATGCATGCTAAGCAAGCATTCTGCCAGCTGAGCTTCAGCCCCAGCCCCAAGGAGGACATTGCTCTAAGAAAACACACTCACAACCAGTGGGAGATTCCTAGACCCTAGCCCATATCCCCACAAGAGCTTGCTCCTTCCTTTAGAGGGGGACATCTGGTTTGTCTTTCAACCAATGCATCTCCTTATACCAAACCCACCCCCATGAAAGCCTTGTGTGTCCTCTGCTTTCATTTCTATAGCCACTGGGATGAGCAGATTGAACTCCAGATCTTTCTGTCCATCTCCCCAACCTGTAAGGTGCTTGAGAGCCACGCAGGGAGCCAGGGCCACTGGGAATAGGAGATGTGGGGACAAAAAGCTAGCATCAGGAACCAGCCCTGTTGTTTTGACGATGGCTCATGTCCCAGGCACCCCAGGCACCCACGGGGGCAATTAGTGAGTGTGGGAAGGGGTTTCCATGGTGGCGGTCCCAAGGGGGTACACCAGGGCTTAGGGAAGGACAAGGGCCAGGAGGACCTTTCTCCTTTGTCCTGGGCACACTAGGCCTTTGTTCTTGTCTGACTCTGACAGATGGGAGAGGCCAACTTGGGTTAGAGTTCTTCCCCCTACATACACCCAAAAGAGGCCTGAGCCAGCTGGGGGAGGGAAACAGACAGAGAATAGGGGCTGGAGTCCTTCTTCTGGGCCCAGCCTCCAGTGGGGAGCCTGCCTCTGGCAAGCAAGGAAGCTTGATCTGTTCCCCAGAGGACAAGCCGGCTTATAATTGACTCCTGTAGCTTGTAAACACCTACCCCAGCAGCCAATGGGCAGTCTGGTGTGTCCCCAGGTATGAGCAGGGCTAGAAGGTTGGGTGTGGGCAAGAGGAGAGGGGTGTGTGTAGTGGGCATTTGATCCAACTCTATACAAGCCTCTGCTCAGACTTTATTTGAGCACAAGCCCCCCCCCAAAAAAAAGCCAGTGGGGTCTCTTGGCACAGCCAAAGGCCTCACCTCCACATTCCTTCAGTGCTGGCTTTGATTCTGGCATGGGCCTGGCACCAAGTGGCTTCATGGTTGGATAGCCAACCTGGCTCCCCACAAGTCCCACTTGGTGACATTGTTTTGTCTTTGTGCCTGACACGGTCAGTAAAATGGGGAGACTCTCCCCTCCCCCAGTGTGTGGTCCTTGCTGGGAACAGAGCTGAGTCACCACAGCCTTAGGATTCCGTGGCACTGAGTGCATGGTACCCTCAGAAGCGGGTGTCCAGGAAAGAGGTTGAGCCTCGGTGGGATCTGGGGGCACCCTCAATAGGAGGTCCCCGGGCTCGCATCAGGAGCCCATGGAAAGTCTTGCCACGGGTTTGGGGTTTGCGTCGTGGTGGCCTGGGCTCCTCTGGGGGCTGCACTACAATTCGGGGTATCTCAGGCTTGGTGCCTCCTCGCACACCTGCCAGCTGCTGAGACTCAAAGATGGCCTGGGCCCCAGAAAGGCGAGTCTGTGGCTGAGGGGGTGGTCCGGGTGATGACTTGGGCAGCTGAGCCAGCTGGACCTTGATTTCCCGCTGCAGGTCTCGCTCAGACAGCGCCACACTATGTACCTGTGGGGAACAGTGGGTGCTGACTTAGCCCCGACTAAGGGTAGGAGGAGCAGGAAACCCTGAGGTTGGGCAGTGCACAGCTCCAGGAAGTGGCTGAGGACTGAGAGACTTGCAGGCAGCCTTGTTGGGGGAGAGAAAGAAAGCCACTTGAAACCTGGGTTTCCATGTTCTCAGCAGCTCAAAGGCCAGGAACTGAGCCCCATTTCTTACTTTGGCTCAGTTTCCCCAAGCTGCACAGCAAGGGCTAGGCCATTGAAGATGTTAGGTAGGGATACCCACCTGAGACATGAAGGTCTCCTCCTGCAGCTGGCCAGGGGGAATGGCTCGCAGAGCCCCAAGAGTCTCCAGGAGCCCTGGGCAAGCCGCGCGCTGTTCAGCAGTGCCTAGTGCCAGGCGCATCAGTGTCAGCCCCACACGGAACAGTACCTTGGCTCCTGGAGAAGAGGGACAAGAGCTGCTCACTCACTGAAGAGGACAGCCCATCCTCCTTGGTTCTGTTTGTTGGCTTTTTATTTTTATTTATTTTTATTTTTTGAGGTATTTTAGAGGTCTCACTCTAGCCCAGGCTGACCTGGAATTCACTATGTAGTCTCAGGGTGGTCCTCGAACTCACGGCGATCCTCCTACCTCTGCCTCCCTGGTGCTGGGATTAAAGGCGTGCACCACCATGCCCGGCTTTTAAAAATATTTTTAAAAGCTGGGCATGGTGGTGCACGCCTTTAATCCCAGCACTCGGGAGGCAGAGGTAGGAGGATCGCCGTGAGTTCGAGGCCACCCTGAGACTACTTAATTCCAGGTCAGCCTGGACCAGAGTGAGACCCTACCTCGAAAAACCAAAAAATATATATTTTTTTTATTTACTTATTTATTTGTCAGAGAAAGATGGGCATGCCAGGGCCTCCAGCCACTGCAAATGAACTCCAGACACATGTGCCACCTTGTGCATCTGGCTTACGTGGGTCCTGGGAAATCAAACCTGGGTCCTTTGGCTTTGCAGGCAAACACCTTAACTGCTAATCCATCCTTCCAGCCCCTTTCGGTTGTTTTTTTGAGATAGGATTCATGTAGCCCAGGCTGACCTTACCTTAGATATGTAGCCAAGCTGACCTGCAACAAACTATGTAGGTAAGGCTGGCTTTAAACTTGCAGCCATCTTCCTGTCTCTGCCTCCCAAGTCCAGGAATTACAGATGTATGCTACCATGGCTGGTTGCTTTGTTTTTGAGACCGGATCTCATTGCTATAGCTCAGGCTAATCTAGAATTCACTATGTAGGCCTAGGCTTGCCTCAAACTCACAGAAATCCTGCTTCAGCCTCTGGTGTGCTGGACAATAGATGTGAGTTACCTTGCCTGACAGAAAGACTGTAATTTTGGGGCACAGGCTCCTCCAGTGGTCAACCCAATCTTAGGAGCCCAAATACTTCTAGACAGAGGAGCCAGCTAGGAGCCCAAGGTGACTGACAATCTCATGCCATGTCTTCTCTGGACCTCAGCATTGTTGTCTCTGCAAGGAATGGTTGAGTGGATGCCTGTTAAGGCCTTCCCAGCTTGAATCTACCTCCTTCTAATTCTAGAAAGGCTCTTGGCAGATCCTTTGTCCTTCCTAAACCAAGAACATGGGATTCATGTGCATGGACGCGCATGTGCGTGCGCACACACAGTGACCTTGGTGCATCCTGGGGCCTCACAATCCTTTCTGGCAGCCTCTGAACCACTGAGAGGAGCAGTCAGGGGCCAGTGAGAACAGTGGCAACTGTGACTTGTAAAGGAATAATTGCCACTGGCTAATGTCATCATCTGCTGTGAAAGGGAGTAGGTGGAGCACTGTTCTCAGGTGGAGAGGGCAGGAATCTGCTAGGCCACCATGATCAGCCCTGCCCTTGGGGTCAGAGGCTAGACGGGAGATGATATATGTGATCTGGAACTCTGTGACCACAGCTCTAACCCAGTAGTGTTTCTCCCTGTGTGTGGAGGGCCTGAAGCCATCTGTACGTACTGATTTCAGGCCTTTCACAGGAGAGATCTTTGTACTTCACAGCATGCAATGCAAGTGGGTTACTGATGGAAAGATACTGGTATCAAGGCAGAGCCCCCAAAGGCCCAGACTTTGGCTTGGCTCTAGTCCAATTCCCCCCTCCCCGCATTCCCCTCTCCACTTTTACCTCTCTACACCCTCCCTCCTGAGTCAGCAGTGGCTGAGCCCTGCCTGCAGTGGGGTGGCCTTCCTGGTCTCCAGCTTCCACCCACACCCCTTCAAGTCTACCTCCTCCAAAGAGCAGCCTGGAACAGCTTTAAAATAGCAACTTCCTACTGCTCTCTTGACACCCTCTGTCACATCCCTGTATTTATTTTCTTGATGGCACTTATGACATGCTATAAATGGCTTCTTAATTTGCTTACTGTCACCTCCCACCCCACCCCCACAGATAAGGTCTTGCACATTCAGGTTTTCCCTGGCCTGGTGCTTCGACTGCACAGCAAGAACCTGAGTGCTCCGAGGTTCTGAGGGGGAAGGAGTGACTGCCTTCTACCACTGTGGACCATGCTCCAGCCTTCCACATCCTGAACCACGCAGACACCATGGTATGTGACATGTGCTGCGATGCAGACCTCCCTCTGAGGACTTCCAGGCTCAACCCTGCCTCAGGCAGCTCCTGACCTCCTACAGTGATCCTCGTGACAAGGTGGAAGCTCCAATTCATCTCACTGGTGACATGCCCGTGGGGTGGCACACACCACCCAGCCCACGTGTGAGTCCCAAAAGGGCTGGAAGTGGCAACAGGCAGCAATGCAAAGTCAAGAGAAGCAAGCTTGCTTCCCAGTACACCCCAGCGCCTCACTCACCTTCACTGAGGAAGGTGTCCCAGACGCGCAGCACTGTAGGGAAGGGCAGTGAGCGGGTGAAGAGGCAAAGGAACCATTCTGGCAGGTAGAGCAGGGGTCCGACGCCCACCTGCTGCAGGTGCTTGTGCACGCGCGGGAGCAGCCTCCGCAGCAAGGCCATGAACACCTCTGCATCCAACTGTACAGCCTCCTGCAGCCATGCCCATCAGTAGGACCAGCGAGTGCTGTAAACCCCAGGCTTCTGCCCCCTCAGTCCCTAGGGCATTCCCCCCCCCCACTCCCTTATCTCCAGCACCCATCCCAGCCTCTCACCATGTGGGGCCCATAGTAGCCAGGGAGATAGACCTCACAGATCTGCACCAGGCACCAGAAGGCCTCCTGAGAGCAGAGCACAGGCCTGTGAGTACTCATCGAGGAAGGGACCACAGAGAGGGAAGTGGCATAAGGGAACAGGCACAGAAGCCTGGATTTGGTGACACTCCTATCCTGCTCAGTCAGTGCCTGGCCTGTCACAAAGGTGAGAGGGTGGAAGTCACCGGGCTCAGGGTACTGGATTTGAAGGCCACAGGGTTGGATCTCACTGGGCAAAGGTTGGGAGTATATCAGAGTTCATGTCCCAGGATCCTAGGGTCATTGTGGTTTCCCCCAGGGCTAAGGCCATGATGCCAGAGACTATAGGATGTGGGGAGAGCCAGTGTGAGGGGCCATCACATCAGAATTAATAGTCATTGCCGGGCGTGGTGGCGCACGCCTTTAATCCCAGCACTTGGGAGGCAGAGGTAGGAGGATCGCCGAGAGTTCGAGGCCACCCTGAGACTACATAGTTAATTCCAGGTCAGCCTGGACCAGAGTGAGACCCTACCTCACAAAACCAAAAAAAAAAAAAAAAAACAAGAATTAATAGTCATAATGTCAAAGTGCAAACTTCCAGAAGGGTTGAGATCAAGGATCCCAGAGTCCTAAAGCGAAGGGCATTGGACTTTTTACTAACGTTTACTGAGACTGATGGACATGAGGCCCTGGGTCACTAGAACAGAACCTGGGAGTAAAGGTTGGGGGTCATGGGTCTAAGACCTCAGGATCACTGGGGACCCACTAGGGATCAAAGGTCAAGGTCTTGGAGTAGGGTCAAGGTTACTCACCTCTGGGGGCAGATGCATGAGTAGCACAGCAGCCACAGGGCCCTGGGCCTGGCAGTATCCCTGTTCTGGCCGATATAGGGTGTAGGCCTTGAGTACCTGCAGGAGCCCCTGCTGCCTGTGCCAGAAGATCCCATCAGGGCTAACCTTTCAAGACATCCCTCTCCCACCCTCTGTGGCCTTTATAATCTCCCTGGGTCAAGGATGTAAAGCTCAGAACCAGGCTGAAGCATCTAGGGGGGCTGAGCTTGCTGGGCATCATTGGCTTCATACCCATGACCCTGGGGTGACACAAACATCTCATGCAGAGGGAACTGGCGGTGCAAGTCCCTGCCAATGGTTTCCATCCACTGTGGTTCTCCAGGGGCCGCCACCAGCTCCTGTGTGTGCCAGACAGGTGAATGTGAGGATTCAGGGAGGCAGGAAGCTCTGAGAAATGGAAGTGGGGTCACTGCTAACTCCCTCACCTGATAGGTGCCAGGGCTGTTCTTCTGACACACCTGAGCCCCACACAGCAGGGGCCAGCACCGAGCCCGCAGGGATGAGGGGATCCCCTTCCGACATTGTATCTTTACCTGTGGGTGAAGCCAAGGAACTGCGTTGGGTCAGTCTCACTTGCTCCTTGTGGTGAGTCCCAAGCACAGCTTCCCTTTGGCTAGGGCTCCATTTGGATGGCAAAGAGCAAAGGCAGGAAATTGTGGGTCAAACCAAGGGTGAATTCTGTTAAGATGTGGTGGAAGAGGCAGGGAGAAGCCCAAGATGCCAGCGGGGACACCTCTTCCCTCACCTTCTTGTACCGCCGAGACATGGTCTTCTCCCAGTGTGAAGTCATCTCTACCCACTTCATCTCCCGTTGGCGAATGAGGTCTGCAGAGGGGTGACCTGACCTAGGGGCACATGGCAGCTGCTCCATGGAGCCCATATCTGTCCCCTCCAGGCTATCCAGGGGAACCCAGCTCCCGGTCCTAGGGATCTCTGTGGAGCCTTGGGGGATGACCTGTGACCCAGAAAGTGCCAATGGTTGGGACAGGTCATGGAATAGATGTGGGGGCATGGGCAGAAGCAGGAGAGACTGAAGCAGTGAATCAATCCATGTGTACTGGGGGAATAGCTGATTGGCTGTCACCCAAGACAGGGACATATTCATAGTAGAAGCTGGTTGGACAGTGCTCTGAACTGGAAATCAGGATCCTGAGTTTGACCCTTTTGTTTCTGATCTGCTATGTAATCTGGAACAAGTTTCTGTCTGTCTCTGGCCTTGTCTTCAAGTCTATACAATGAGGAAGCCAATGAAAGAGCCGTGGATTTTATGACAGATCTGTGGTCCCTGGGTCAGAGATTAATAGGAGAAAGGTGTGAACATCAGGGATGGGTGCAGACCCTCAGAGACAAGGATCATACAAGGACCCTCCCTCCGCTACCCTTCTTACTCTAGGATTCCATCTGCAATCTGAGAATGAGTGACTCTCACTGCTTCCCTGGCCTAGTCCCCCAGGTGTCGCTAGGTCTCACTGGCCCCCTGGCGGCTCCTCTCAGGGGTTCAGAGCCTTAGGACTGGGCCTTGCTCTAGAACTCAGCCCTCAGTGCCTGTATCCCACTATTGACCCTCCACCTCATTTACTTACCCTGGCTCTGCTGAGCTGCCCCCGATGAAGCCATAGCGGTCCGCCTGGCGATATGGGCCAGGCCCACTCAGCTCTGAGTCAGACCCCAAAGAACTGGAGTCATCCTGTAGCTCAGACGGTGGCACCAGGTCCTCTCCCAGGGCCCGGGCCATGACACTCTGGACCCCAATGCCACAGACTGCAAGACATGAGGAGAGCCAGTGTGAGGGGACACACCTGGGTAGTTTGGGGCTGGGGCTCCCAGCAGGCAAGTGAGATCAGATCCGTTAGGTTGCAGGGGATTTCACTAAATCCTCTCTCTAACTGGGGAGCACGCTAGGCCTTGAAGAGACAGAAAGGTAAGGCCTCTGTACAGAGACCTAGCCTTAGGCCTGGCCCCTGACCCCACCAGCCCAGCTCACCTCTTTGCTGCACCTTTCCTCCTCCTCCTCTCACTTCCTCCTCAGACTCAGTTTCAGCAGCCTGATGGGGGCCCCTCCCAAGTGTAGGGGGGGTTCCCCTTCCTCTGTGAGGCTCTTCCTGCCTGCCCCAGTGCCCCTGAGCGTCGAGCTCCTCCTACCTTCTGGGAGGTGGGTGTGATGGGACCTCAGGTCTGCCAGAGATGAAGAGGCAAAGACACCTCCAGTTTTGAGGTTACTGGGTTCAATTCAACTCAGGGTTCCAGTAAGAATTTTGGTTGCTGGCCCGGGCATGCTTTTACACTCAGGAGGCTGAGGGAGGAGGATCACTGTGAGTTTGAGGCCACCCTGAGACTACAATAGTGAATTTCAGGTCAGCCTGGGCTAGAACACAATTGAAATTTCATTGAAAAATGAATTATTATTATTATTATTATTATTATTATTATTATTATTAATTTTTTTTCCATGGTAGGTTCTTGCTCTAGCCCAGATTGACCTGGAATTAGTCTCAGGCTGGCGTTGAACTCACAGCAATGCTCCTATCTGCCACCAGGCTCAGCTAAAAATAATTTTTTGTTTATGAAACAGGGTCTCATACAGCCCAAGCAGGGCTTGAGTTTGCTTTGTAGCTGAGGATTACCTTGTACTTTTCTGGTACTCCTGTCTCTAGCCCTGACAGTTCTGCAATTACAGACATGTGCCACCATTTTTTTCTTTTTTAATATTAAAAATATTTTTATTTATTTGAGAGAGAGAAAGAGGCAGAGAGAGAGAGAGAGAGAGAGAGAGAATGAATATGGGTGCACCAGGGCCTCCAGCCACTATAAACGAACTCCAGACACATGAGCCACCTTGTGCATCTGGCTTATGTAGATCTTGGGGAATCAAACCTAGGTCCTTTGGCTTTGCAGGCAAGCCCCTTAACTGCTAAGCCTTCTCTTCAGCCCCCGTGCCTCAACTTAATGGAACACATGCTAGGTAAACTCCCTCTGAGCTACATCCCTAGCACACAAAGTACTTTGAAAAATATATTTTATTTATTTGCAAACAGAGAGAAATAGGAGAGACACACAGAGAATGGGCATGTCCAGGCGTTCAGCTGCTGCAAACAATTTCCAGTTGCATGCATCTTTTTGTGCATCTGGCTTCTCACGGGTACTGGGGATTGAACCTGGGTCCTTAGACTGTGCAGGTAAGCGCCTTTACCGCTGAGACATTTCTTCATCCTACACAAAGTACTTTAACATAAACACAATGCAATATTATGCCACTCAGAAGGTAATTATGGTACTTAAATATTGAGGTTGGAGCGTTGGCTCAGTGGATAAAGCACTTGCCCCACAAATGTGGGTACCTGAGTTTGGATCCCTAGAACTCATATAAAACTAGACATTATGGCACTATCTTCTGTAACCCCAGTGTACCTAGGGGCAAGAAGGAAGGCAGACAGGAGAATCCCCGCTGAAAGCAGGCCTCAGGTATGGTGCAAGGAAAAGATCAAATGTCTCCTAAATTGTCTTCCAATCTCCACACTTGCACCAGGGCACACACAGGAACACCCCCAGACCCAAACATGTATATCTGGTTTAGTAGGCACCAGGGCAACGTGAACGAAAATATGCTCAGAGTTCGGGGGAGGCAGGTGTTCTTAGGTCCAATCAGCTACTTGGGGGTGGGGAGAGGGGTTGAATGTGAGGCTAGGGGTTTTGGAGCAGCCCTTCATTTTCTGCACCTCGAGGGCTGACCCCGCAGTGCAAGAGGGGACGGTTATTAACGTGCTCACAAACCACACTCCTTCCTAGTGCTGGGGCCGTAAGTGCTGTTTATTAGCTTTTCAAAGAGAAAAACAACTTGCACAGTACTTCCGGCCTTAAAGCCTCAAAACACCTCGGGTGACTCTTCCGATCCAACCCCACCCCTCCTGATCCCGCCCACCAGTCCCGCTCAGGATCCGCCCCCCGGAGAGCCAGACCCCGCCCCTAGGCCCGTCCCCCAGGGCGGCCGACGCGCTTATAGTCCTGCGGGGGCGCTCGAGCGCGGAGCCACCGCGGGCTGCCGAGGAGGCGGAGCGCAGGGCCAGGGCCGGGGCCGGGGGCGGGCTGGGGCGGGCGGAAGGAGAGCCAGGCCGGAAGGAGGCTCGGGAGGGCGGGAGGTAGGAGCGGGCCCAGGAGCTGCTGGGCCGGAGCGGCGGCGCCGCCATGTCCGACAGCGAGAAGCTCAACCTGGACTCGATCATCGGGCGTCTGCTGGAAGGTGGGCCGGGGTGGGGACGGTCCGAGCTGGCTGAGTCCTGGACCCGGGCCCGGTCCGGAAGTGGCGCGCAGGCGGGCCTGACGCTCCCAGGGCCAGTTTCGACTGGGCGGGGACAGGCCGTGAAGTCCCGTGGCCACAGCCGGGGCCCCCCCCCCACCCCACCCTACCCTGGGCTTTCTCCTAGATCCCGGGGCGCACGGGTGGCCTGGGTTCTTGGGGTGAGAGCGAAACCTGTAAAGCGTAGCCGGGAAGAAGAGTGCGGCACTATGAGGTTTCGAGTGACTGACAGGCCCCCCGAGTACTGATCCCTCTCGAGGGCCTCCAGGGTAGCTGGGGTGGGTGGGTGGGGGTGCGTCTTGCATTGGGGAGGCCTGAGGCCGAGGTCTCGGGGTAGCTTCCCAGCAACAACTACTCTAGGCAAGGAAGGAACCCAGGAGACCGAGGTAACTATGCCTTCCTGACTGAGAGAGAGGTCGGGTCCCAACGCCCCATTCCGTCCCCCCCAGTGCAGGGCTCGCGTCCCGGTAAGAATGTGCAGCTGACAGAGAATGAGATCCGTGGTCTGTGTCTCAAATCCCGGGAGATTTTCCTGAGCCAGCCCATTCTTCTGGAGCTGGAGGCCCCCCTCAAGATCTGCGGTGAGCCCTTTACCCAGGACCCTTCCAGATTTCTGAAAGTAGCAACCTCCCACCCCACCCCAGGTCTTGGATCTCTCCTTCCTTGAGCCCATTCCTAGCCTTAGGTCAAGTTTAGATCTTCTTCCCTGGTTCCCAGGTGACATCCATGGCCAGTACTACGACCTTCTCCGGCTGTTTGAGTATGGTGGCTTCCCTCCAGAGAGCAACTACCTCTTCTTGGGGGACTATGTAGACCGGGGCAAGCAGTCTTTGGAGACTATCTGCCTGCTGCTGGCCTATAAGATCAAGTACCCTGAGAATTTCTTCCTGCTGCGTGGGAACCATGAGTGTGCCAGCATTAACCGAATCTATGGCTTCTACGATGAGTGTGAGTGATGTAAATGTTAAGGGCTGCTCAGGGCTAGGACTGCTTTCCCAGCTCTTCATGGGACCTGCACACTGGCCTGGTGCTAAAAGATTCTTCATCATAGACTGAGCCCCTTAGGCCTCAACACTTTCTGTCCTCCCTGGCACTCAGAAGAGACAGACTTGACGAATGTGTGTGCCTGGAGGGCTACCCATTTCTAATGCTTCCTAAAGGCCCTACCAGGTGACCTATTCTCTTTTCTACCCCTTATTTAAGTACTTAGAATTCCTGTGTACTGGACTCTGCTGGCACAAAGCAGAGAGACACTAGATCTCATTTTAGTCTAGTCCTGTTCATAGGGTGACAGGCAGTGGGTGACAAGGCTCAGGTTGGATAGGCTGCAGTTCATGTCTCTCTGGACTTAAGATACTTCAGAATTCTGCCAGGTAGATGTGAGCAGGCTGAAATAGAGGGCTTGAGCCTTCCTTGCCTTCCTTTTCAGCTATGGCAGAACCACCCACAGCGTGCTTTGAAGGGCTGAGCCATCTGGAGGGTTTGGTGGGGTGGGCAGGCTTTTCCCATGAGCCATCTCCTTCCCTTGGGCAGGCAAGAGACGCTACAACATCAAACTTTGGAAAACCTTCACTGATTGCTTCAACTGCCTGCCCATTGCAGCCATTGTAGATGAGAAGATCTTCTGCTGCCACGGAGGTGAGTGTGGCTGTGGGATATGTACTGAGGGGATGCTTGGGCCACATGCCTGGGGCTCTCAGTGAATGGAGCTGTTCCGTTACTTAGGACTGTTCCCAGTCGCCCAGAATAGCTCTCCCTGGGGCTCATCTTGGATGTCACTTCTTACAGGAAGTCCCTTATGCACCACTGTTTGGCTGCATCCTTTCCTGTTGTGGCATTCAGCGTCCTGCAGGCAACTCTTTCCTCGGGGAGCTTTGCTCCTTGGAGCAGGGGCATCTGTGCTTGTGTTAAGGACTTGAAGTCTGAGGGGGGATGAGTGCTTCTGCCTGGGCTTCAGGAGTCCAGGAGACTGGAACAAGGGTGGTGGGAAGGGGAGAGGCTGATTCCTGAGAACCCACGCGCATGTGTGTGGAGGGGAGGGGGGGTTGTTTTTTGTTTGAGGAAGTGTACTATTTCTCCTGCCACCTCTTTCCCCTCTCCCCCCAGGCCTCTCCCCAGACCTGCAGTCCATGGAGCAGATTCGGCGCATCATGCGACCCACAGACGTGCCTGACCAGGGCCTGCTATGCGACCTGCTGTGGTCTGACCCTGACAAGGACGTGCAGGGCTGGGGGGAGAATGACCGTGGAGTCTCCTTTACCTTTGGAGCTGAGGTGGTGGCCAAGTTCCTGCACAAGCATGACTTGGACCTCATTTGCCGGGCACATCAGGTGGGCTGGTGGCCCTGGGACAGGGTGGGGAGAGACAAGCTAGACTTGCAAATCCAATTGCTCCCAATCTTGCCCAGGTGGTAGAAGATGGCTATGAGTTCTTTGCCAAGCGGCAACTGGTGACACTTTTCTCGGCTCCCAATTACTGTGGCGAATTTGACAATGCTGGTGCCATGATGAGTGTGGATGAGACTCTCATGTGCTCCTTCCAGGTGAGTGTGGAGAAGAGGTTGCCGGGCCTTGTGGCTCTGTACTAGGAGCCTTACTAGCTTTTTCTCTCTTAGATCCTCAAGCCCGCTGACAAGAACAAGGGGAAGTATGGGCAGTTCAGTGGTCTGAACCCTGGAGGCCGTCCTATCACCCCACCCCGCAACTCTGCCAAAGCCAAGAAATAGCCTCCCTGTGCCGCCCTCTGTCCCAGATGGATTGTACAGAAATCATGCTGCCATGGGTCACACGGACCCCTCAGGCCCACCCGTCACAGGGATCACAGAGCGATAGTGTCTTTTTTTCTTTCTTTCTTTTTTAATGAATCAATAGCAGCGTTCAATCCCCCAGGGCTCCCTCCCACCTGCATCTGCGGTGGCTGCAAGTGGGATCCTGGGACCGAGGCTGCAGCTCAGGGCAATGGCAGGCCAGATTGTGGGTCTCCAACCTTGCATGGCTGCAGGGCTAGCAGCCTAATCCTGGGGCAACCCATCTGGTCTCTTGAATAAAGGTCAAAGCTGGATTCTCACCATGGCCTCTGTCTCCCTTGTCCCAGACAGCGGGTTCAGCAGCCCTTTGGTACAAAGCCACACAGGAAGGCAGACTTGCTGGGCACAGGCCCAGCCAGGGCAACCCTAAGCATCACTGTCAGGTCTGGAGTCTTAGGATTACAAGTCAGTGCCAATGTATTGGGAAAGCAAGAGTCTGTGCCAGCCACAGGTCCCAGAGGTTTGATTGGGGAATGAGGGAGGAGTCCATGATAACCAGGGGTGATTAGCACTGTCATTTTTTTTTTCCCTTCCCCTGGGAGGTAAGGAACCTGTCAGGTGGCAGTTCAGCACCAGGCCAGGAAAACGACATAATTGGTTGTAGGCTGGGGGAGATGACAGGACCTAGGTCAAACTTGACCAACTGGGCAGCACTGGAGCAGCCAGCCAGGTGGGGCCTGTGGAAGGCAGCAGCCCAAGCACAGCCCTGACACTGGCTGTAGCCGCTTTTGGTCCCTGGTCTCTGGACACAGCCTTTGGGTTTCTCAGCTCAGCCTTCACCATCGCTATCTTCAGCCAGCACAGGGCTGGGACCTTGGGGGGAGTGTACAGGGGCTAAGATGGAGCCGAAGAACAGTGAGCGGAACTGGAAAGAGAACAGAGAAAGGAAGCCCAATGAGTTCTGGTCTGCTCCCTTCCTTAGCCCCTGCCCCCACCTCCAGTCCCTACCTTCTTGGGTGGAGGCGTCCCAGGCACTGTATCGTGCTCATTCTCCTCCTCCTCTGAATGGGGGCTGAGGTCAAAAGAGGGTTTAGGGCCACATGGAAGGGAAATGGAGGGCTGTACCCGTGAGCCCTCACTGCCCACGGTGGTTTCCATGGCAATCATGTAAGAGTCAATGTCATCATTGGCAAAGTCATCCAGGTGAGATGTGCTGCAGGCAGACACAGTTTCAGCAGTGAACATGGAAGAAAGGGGTACAGAGACAGGCCCCACCTTGGAGGGCTCTAAGGGGGCCCAGGGCCTCAAGATTGCTGGTGAGTGCTTGGTTTTATTACTTCCTTATTTGGCTGCAGAGGAGAGGATGCAGGGGTTAAGTGGGGGCTTCCTGGAGGGGGTAGGCCTGGAATCCCTTTGATCAGAGTTCAGGTAGGGGCCTGAGGGAGGCATCCTGGGGGTTAGTTTAGCTCAACTGGGGGAGGGG
Source organism: Orientallactaga sibirica (assembly GCA_036365145.1). Classification (NCBI taxonomy): domain Eukaryota; kingdom Metazoa; phylum Chordata; class Mammalia; order Rodentia; family Dipodidae; genus Orientallactaga; species Orientallactaga sibirica. The sequence continues at coordinate 6,451,950 of JAEOAD010000042.1, read as the reverse complement.
AGCAGCAAAGTCCTATGAATGGGGCCACATGGGGCCCAAACCCCCACCTCCCCAGGGGACAGGAGCTGGAGAGCACTGGAGCCCAGGGACATGCCGGGCGAGGAGCCAGACCAAACTTCCTCTGCTTCAGCTACACTGGCCCATCCTCCCCAAACCACCTGCCCTTCCAGCCACCTGTTTCCCCCACCCCAAGCAGCTCCCTGCCTCCCAGCATCCCTTGGCTTAGGAGGAGGCTCAGAAGGGAGGCCTCAGCCAGAGAAGGAAGCCAGCAGGACCTCCGGGACTCTTCTGGATAGGAGGGGTCTCTACAGCTGACCATGAATGCTGAGCCTGTAGAGCTGGAAGCTGTGAGCACTGTAGGGGCTGGGGCCTGACAGGAAGTGTGCTGGGGGGAGGTGCAGAATCTGGAAGAAGCAGGCAGCCTCCAGCTGAGGTATATTGAAGGGAGTAGTGGGGTGGTAGATACCCTAACCTGTGAGCCTGCCGCTGAGGCACTGGCTGGAGAAGCTCTGGAGTGCTCAGGTCTTGGGAGCGTGCGTCTGACTCTAAGAGTGTGGCCAAGACAAAGTGTCCATCCAGCAGAGAGTCTTCAATGGTGAAGATAGCTGGCCTGGGCGAGAGACAAAGACCCAAGCTAGGTCATTCCACTCTGCTCCAGGTATTCTACAAGCCCCACCTTCTCCCCTGTCAGAAGTTTGGAATTACCTGCCTGGAACATCAAAGTGCATGCTGAGAGGCAAGTTTGCTGACTCTGCAAAGCTCAGGAGCCCCTGGGACAGAAGAAGCAGGCAGTGAGGGCCTGTACTGGGCAGGATGAAAGGGAGGTGGTAACAGAGAGCTCACCCGAAATTCCTTGAGACAGAAGGTGATGGCCACCCCTTCTGGGGCCTGCAACTGCTGGAAGTCTTCCTCCCCAATGCTCATCTCGGTCACCATGGCTTTGCTGGTGCTATCTGTAGGGACAGGCACAGGAGGAACAAGAGTCCCTGGGCCTCATTTCCTTTCCCACCGCCAGCTGTGCTCATCCCAGGACATGTCCAGCTTGCTCACCTGCCTCCTCCTCCTGATAGCTGCGCAAGATGACTCGTCGGCCTCTGCCAATGCCCAGTGTCACTTCAGTCAGTGCAGGAGGGAAGGGCAGAACAGATTCCCCCAGAACTCTGTGACAAGAGCAGACAGATGCACAAGCATGCAGTGCACTGACTAGCATGCTCTGAGGAGAGCAGCTATGATCCCTGCCAGGCCAGGTTTCAAGGCAATGGGCTGAACAGAAGCAGCAACTGCCAGTGCAGGGGTAGAGAAGGCCAGAGGTGGGAGAACGCACTATACCCTTTTTCTGAGGGTCTCTAGAAAAGTGGACCTGGCTCTCAAAACCCTTAGGATGCAGATGAGGGAGACTCAGAGAGCCTGCCTTCCAGGCAAAGCCCTTATCCATTCCTAGGACAGGAGGGGAAGGAAGAGTACATGTGGTGGTACATAGCTATTAGTCCTAGCTATTATTTTTTAAAACTTATTTATTTATTTAACAGAGGGAGAGACACACACACACACAAGAATGGGCATGCCAGGGCCTCCAGCCAATGCAAATGAAGTCCAGATGCATGCGTCACCTTGTGCATCCTGGCGTACATGGGACCTGGGGAATCGAACTGAGGTCCTTTGGCTTTGCAGGCAAATGCCTTAACCTCAAAGCCATCTGTCCAGCTCTACTATTTTTTTTTTTTTTTTGGTTTGTCGAGGTAGGGTTTCACTCTAGCCCAGGCTGACCTGGAACTCACTATGTAGTCTCAGGGTGGCCTCGAACTCATGGCAATTCTCCTATCTCTGCCTCCCGAATGCTGGGATTAAAGGCGTGCACCACCACACCCGGCACCAGGTCTACTATTTTAAACACCTTTTTTTTTTTTTTTATTTTTTTTTTTTTGGTTTTTCAAGGTAGGGTTTCACTGTAGCCCAGGCTGACCTGTAATTCACTATATAGTCTTAGGGAGGCCTTGAACCCACGGCGATCCTCGATCCCCCACCTCTGCCTCCTGAGTGCTGGGATTAAAGGTATATGCCACCACGCCAGGCTAAACACATTTTTTGTTTTGTTTTTTCAAGGTAGGGTCTCACTCTAGTTAAGGCTGACCTGGAATTTACTATGTGGTCTCAGGGTGGCCTCGAACTCATGGTGATCCTCTGCCTCCCGAGTGCTGGGATTAAAGGTGTGCGCCACCACGTCTGGCTTAAGCACATTTTTATTTACATATTTATGAAAGAAAAAGAGAGGATGGGCACACCAGGGCCTCTAGCCCACTGCAGATGAACTGCAGATGCATGTGCTACCATGTGCATCTGGTTCACTTGGGCTCTGGGGAATCAAAACTAGGTCCTTAGGCTTCGAAGGCAAGTGCCTTAACTGCTAACCCATCTCTCCAGCCCCACCCCACCCCCTTTTTGAGATAAGGTCTAGTGTAGGCTGATCTGGAACTCACTCTGTAGTCCCAGGCTGTCCTTAAACTCATAGCCATCCTCCTACCTCTGCCTCCTGAGTGCTGAGAATAAAGGCAGTGCCACCACTCCCAGACTTTTTGTTGTTGTTTGTTTGCTTTTCAAGATAGGGTTTCACTCTAACCCAAACTGACCTGGAATTTACTATGTAGCCTCAGGGTAGCCTCAAACTCATAGTAATCCTCCTACCTCTACCTCCCAAGTGCTGGGAATAAAGGCATGTGCCACCACGCCTAGCTCTAGCTAATATATGTATATATTTTTTTAACTTAGTTATGGGGCTGGAGACAGCTTAGCAGTTAAGGCACTTGCCTGCAAAACCTAAGGACCCAGGTTTGATTCCTCAGGATCCATATAAGCCAGATGCACAAGGTGGTGCATGTGTCTGAAGTTTGTTTGCAGTGCCTGGAGGCCCTGGCATGCCCATTTTCTCATCTATCTACCTCTTCCTCCCTCCTTCTTTCTCTCTCAAATAAATAAACAAGAAATTTAAAATATATATATTTACCAGGCGTGGTGGCGCACACCTTTAATCCCAGCACTTGGGAGGCAAAGGTAGGAAGATCGCTGAGTTCAAAGCCACCCTGAGACTACATAGTGAATTCCAGGTCAGCCTGGGCTACCCCTGGAAGAGGTCTCAGAGGTTAAAAGCACTTACTTACTTGCAAAGCCTGCTGGCCAGATTCTCCAGCCACCCACATAAACCCAAAAGCAAGATGGGCATTCATGTGCAGCAGCAAGAGAACCTGGCATCCCCATGCACACGCGCGCACACACACAGAAATGCAAATAAGATGATGCAATTGCTGATTTTTTTTTTTTTTTTTTGTGAGGTAGGCTCTCACTCTGGTCCAGGCTGACCTGGAATTAACTATGTAGTCTCAGGGTGGCCTCGAACTCTCAGCAATCCTCCTACCTCTGCCTCCCGAGTGCTGGGATTAAAGGCGTGTGCCACCTCGCCCGGCTAACAATTGCTAATTTTTAATAAGAGAGAAATAGCCTACAAATACAGACAAGGTGACAGCCCTGCCTCTTTCTCTGTCCAAAGGAGTTCTGATCACTGCTACCTAAATAGACCCTGGGGATGCAGATGTCAGGAGGAACTTTCATTTCAGAAATGAATGGAACCTTGGGCTACTTGGATGGGAGCAGTGTCCAGCTTAGGGCAGAGGAGAGCCCAGTGCTCTGGTCTTCAGGAACCTTGGCCTTCACCAGAGCCCCTATTCTCCTGGTCCCACACAGCTGTTTGCCCAGAAGTCTCTCTCAGCAGACTTTAATTAATTAATCTACTTCTTTATTTTGAGGTAGGGTCTTAATTCTAGCCCAGGCTGACCTGGAACTCACTCTAGTCTCAGGCTGGCCTCCAACTCACAGCCATCCTCCTACCTCTGCCTCCCGAGTGCTAGGATTAAAGGTGTGCACCACCACACCAGCATGCTTGGCTCTTAGGGGATTTCTCATCAGCTTTCCTAGACCCCCAACTTTTCTGCCAAGCCTGCTGTCTTAGCTTGAGACCCCAAGCCTAGAACCTTAACAGATAGGAAGAGGGGTTGCCATTGAACAGGGACACGACCAAAATAATGACCAGGTCTGAGAAAGGCTTTGAACCTCTGAACCACAAGGTGAAGGACAGACCTTTGAGGATAGACCCTCAGGTCACACGAGATCTGAAGGCAGATCATAGACGCACTCTCTAGAAGAGGAATCAGAACAGGACTGAATGGTGGAAAGCTAAGCCAGACCTCTGGGATGGAGAAGGCAGAATCCTACAGACACAGCCTGTTTTTAAAGAGCCAGGTAAAGAGGGCGTGGTGGCGCACACCTTTAATCCAAACACTCGGGGTGGGGGGCAGAGGTAGGAGGATCCCCATGAGTCTGAGGCCAGTCTGAGAATACAGAGTGAATTCCAGATCAGCCTGGGTTAGAGTGAGACCCCACCTCAAAAAAAAAAAAAAAATAAATAAATAAAGAGCCAGGTAAGGAATTAAGTATGTACTAGGCTGGGTGGTCTTAAAGGTACACAGAAACCCTACAGGAAAAATCAAAACGGTGAGCTAGGAAGATGGTTCAGCAGTTAAAGGTACTTGCTTGCAAAGCCTGCTGGCCCAGGTTTGATTCCCCAGTACATAAAGCCAAATACACAGAGTAGCACTTGGGTTTGGAGTTCATTTGCAAGAGGCCCTGTTGTGCCCATATTCTCTCTTCTCTCTCTCAACTTAAAAAAAAATTTATGAGAGGGAGAATTGGTGCACCAGGGCCTCTAGCCCCTGCATTCAAACTCCAGACGTATGTGCCACCTTGTGTGCATGTGTCACTTTGTGCATCTAGCTTAAGTGGGTTCTGGGGAGTCGAACCTGGGTCCTTAGGCTTTGCAGGTAAGCACTTTGACCGCTAAGCCATCTCTCCAGCCCAAATAAAAAAAATTTTTTTTTAATCAAAAATGGGGCTCAGCGGTCATGGCACTTGCCTGCAAAGGCCAATGACCTAAGTTCAATTCCTCAGTACCCACTTAAAGCCAGATGCACAAAGTAGCACATGCATCTGGAGTTCATTTGCAGTAGCTGAAGGCCCTGGTTCACCCATTCTTTCTCTCTTCTCTCTAGCTGCTTGCAAATAATAAATAAATTTTTAAAAAATCAAAAAGGCAAAAATGTGCCCCTTTTTTTTGGAAATAGGATATCATGTAGTTCAAGCTGGTCTAGAAGTCACTAAGTAGCAAGGATGGCCTTGAACTCCTGATCCTCCTACTTCCATCTCCCAATTGCTGGAATTACAAGTGTTTGCTACCATGCCTGGTAAAACAGGTGCCTTAAGTTGACACTAAGCTCTAAAGATGGAAGAGAAAGACTCTCCGGCTGAGCCTGTGGCAGGGTGTACTCACCGTGCTGAGGCGCGAAGCACATAGGGGCATGTGGCTGGGTTGAAGACTGCCTGTAGGGATTCACAGTCCTGGAAGGACAGGTTGTGTGTCTTCCTAACCCCTATACAGGCAGACAGTGTCTCAGTGGGCTTGCCAACCTTCCCTCTGACCCTGTCAGGGAGCCCAGTGGCTTGCCAGCTGCCTACTCACCGTATTTGCAGTGGAGCTGAACCACAAGGCGACTACTTTTCTCATTCAGGGAGAGGCAGCACTTTTCCACAGTCTTCTCCACCAAGGCCAAAGAGCGGAAGACAGACAGGAAGGACTGAGCAGGGAAGGACACATCAGCCTGGCACTGTGCCTCCATGGACCAGCTCTCCACCCCACATAGGGCCTTACCCATCACTGGCCCAGCATGCAACACTGTGAAAGGGGCTCCCATCACTTGCATTTACATGCTGCCAAGCCTTGTTCATGCAGTCCCCTGTGCTTGGAAAGCCTTGCTCACTCTTCTTGACTAACTTGAATGTCACCACCCTCTACAGGTACCTGCCATCAACCACCCTTTTCACAGTCCCCTTAACCCTCTGAACATCTTCACCTCACTGCATTTTCCATATGACTGCTCCTACAGGAGGCTAGCTCACAGTTATCATCTACTAAGTCCCCGTGCAGTGGCACAGTTATGGAAATGCTTAAGGCTGCTCCTTACCTTCATCAGGATCTTACAGCGCAAGGGCTCCTGACCAGGGGAGCACTCCTCCTGGTACTGCTGGAAGAAGAGTGGGGCAAACAGGAAGCAGGCATAGGCAGAACGAGAAGAGTTCACAGTACGGAGGGAGAGCTGGACCACAAAAAACAGGCAAGAGGATATGATTAGGGGCAACAACAAACCCACCCTCTAGCTTTTTTTTATTTTTTAAATTAAAAAAATATTTATTAAGCCAGGCGTGGTGGCACACACCTTTAATCCCAGCATCCGGGAGGCAGAGATAGGAGGATTGCCATGAGTTCGAGGCCAGCCTGAGACTGCATAGTGAATTCCAGGTCAGCCTGGGCTAGCGTGAAAGCCCACCTCGAAAACCAAAATGTGTGTGTGTGTGTGTATTTGCAAGCAGAGAGAGATAATCAATATGGGCACATCAGGGCTTCTAGCCGCTACAAACCAACTCCAGCTACATGTGCCTCTTTGTGCATCTGGCTTTATGTGGGTAGTGGGGGAATCAAACCTGGGTCGTTAGGCTTTGCAGGCAAGCGACTTAACCACTGAACTATCTCTCCAGCCCCTGGCTTGCTTTTCTAACACATGCCCTACGGTTGTCCCCCTCCATCACCTTACTGAAACCCTCCTCCCCCTTTCAGGCAGCGCGAACCTTCTCCACGAAGCCCCACAGACCTTCCACAGCTCCGACCAGTCCTTCCACAGCTCCGGCCGCTAGCGGAGGATCTGCATGCCCGCCCTTCCCCCCTAGCTACCTCAGCCCCACCCGGCCAGCAACAGGGCGCTCTAGTGAACACATCCACCTCGGAGTGGACACCTCAACGACAGAAGAGTAAACAAACAGCAGAAAGACTTGCCCCACCGTCATCCTGCATGGTCCGGCGGGCGCCGAAACCAGGCTACGGCCTGCTTATTAGAACCCCCATCCCAAGCAGGGCGTGGTAGGCCACGCCTTTAATCCCAGCACTCGGGAGGCAGAGGTAAGAGGATCACCGTGAGTTCGAGGCCACCCTGAGACATAGTGAATTTCAGGTCAGCCTGGACTACAGTGAGACCCAACTCGAAAAACAAAACAAAACAAAACAAAAGGACCCCCACGCCAGGTCCTGGCCTTAACCCCTTACCCTTACCCCATCCTCTAACGGTTCCAGGTAGAGCTCGTCTCCGATTCGGGACAGCGAGTGGACAGCTTTGCCGAGCACTATGGGAAGGAGAGAGCAGAGAGGGGTTAGGCTGGCGCGCCGGGTTGGTTCACATGCTGCACCGCCAGGTCCGGTCCAAACTCACCCTTCACGTTGCCGCCGGAGACCACACATTTCATCGTGTGAAGCACTATGCACTAACCCGAGCCTAACCTGCGACCCGACTGGAACTGGGGTGGGTACCGGCCCGCAGCGGCTGGCATCAACAGGTCATCAACCCGAGACCTCCGCCGCGGCCCGGAGTTGCCTTCCCGCGCGCCGCCCCTGGCCAGCCCCACCTCCCCCTCCTGATTGGCCCATACGCAGACGCCTCCGTCACGTGAGAAAAACGTTCACAGGCCCCGTTGTCATGTGACCGGGCGCGCTCCCGGGGTGTGGCGCCTGTCACGTGACCCAGGCGCTGCCTCTTGGGTTATTCCCATGGTCTGGGTGTTCAGCTCAGCGCCGCGCTGCAACCCCGGGCCTTCGGTGGGCTGCGCAGGGCAACCAGAAGTGCTGGCAGGACTCAGCTGCGGGGCGCAACGGGCCTTTGCCAAGGACCAAGCATTAAACTCAGGGACCGGGGATGGAGGGGCCGGCCCTCCGGGGTCACTAATGTAGTTCAGATTTCTGGCATTCTGTCGGGATTACCTGGTGAAAAGTGGTCTGCACCTTGTCGGTGCCTGGGACGGACCCAGCAGCAACTACTACTATCCAGAACAAAAGGTTAATGCATGCCGGGCATGGTGGCGCACGCCTTTAGACCCAGCACTTGAGAAGCAGAAGTAGGAGGATCACCGTGATTTCAAGGCCACCCTGAGACTGAATTCCAGGTCAGCCTGGGCTAGAGTGAAACACTACCTCGAAAAACAGAACAACAACAACAAAAGGTTAATGCAACGTGTTGTAGAAGCTAGGGGAAGTAAGGGCTGTGCACTCTGCTCTCAGGATCCTTCATTGATCCTCTTCATTGATACCTGGAAAGAACAGGGCAGAAAGGGGTTAAAGGGTGAAGCAGAAGCAGGAAGCGCAGCCTTGTGGGGCTGCATTGCCTGGTGTAGAATGAAGCGTCCCTGTGAGCTTTGCAGAGAGTTTGGGGGTGCCCGAAGCTGAGGGGCTGAACCAGAAAGCCCTGGGAAAGTGAAGAGTGACCGTGGTTTGTGTACAGTTTATGAACATGCCACACACACACACACACACACACACACACACACACACACACACACACAGTGAAAGGATGAAGCTCATCAACCAGGAGGTCTTCCTATTTCCCTGACCTTCAGCGTCCCAATATGTAGAAAGCCCTGGAGCAACTCATCATCCCACTGCAGTTTCTAGGTTCCTGTAGGGAGAACCTGTGAGATCCTCCTATCTCTGCCTCCTGAGTGCTGGGATTAAAGGTGTGTGCCACCTTGCCCGACTTACACCTGCAATTTTTATGTGAGTATTGGGGATCAAACTCTGGTCCTTAATGTGGGAGGCAAGCACTTTACCAACTGTGCTATCTCCCTAGCCTCCAAATCCAAACTCTTGATCCTGAACCTACTGGATCCAGGTTCCACCTGTGTCTCCACCTATCTCCTACTTGTGGTTCTCTCTAAAGCCCTGTCAGTTTCCTGAGCCTGCCTTTTCCTCTAGTGCATGGAGATCTTGGCACATACTGTTCCCACTGTATAGCCTTCTACTTCTTCCATGCTGGCTCCTCTTTCTAGGCTCAGCTTCAGGGGTCCCTCAGCAAGGTCCCTACTGCCCCTCAGTCCAGAACTTTAGTCATAATACTTATCATCTCAACAGTTTTTACTATGTTTTTGTTTAATGTGTGTGTTCCCCACTAGTATGGCTGCCTCATATGGGCATGGACTGTGTGTTTTTTAAAAATGTTTTTATAAGCCGGGCATGGTGGTGCACGCCTTTAATCCCAGCACTCGGGAGGCAGAGGTAGGAGGATCGCAGTGAGTTCAAGGCCACCCTGAGACTACATAGTGAATTCCAGGTCAGCCTGGACCAGAGTGAGACCCTACCTTGCAAAACCAAAAAAAAAAAAAAATGTTTTTATATGCTAGGTGTGGTGGTGCACACCTTTAATCCCAGCACTTGGGAGGCAGAGGTAGGAAGATCACTGTGAGTTCAAGGCCATCCTGAGACTACATAGTGAATTTCAGGTCAGCGTGGGCTACAGAGAGACCCTACCTTGAAAAAAACAAACAAAAAAAGTTTATTTGCAAAGAAAGAAAGAGAGATAGAGACAAGGAAAGTAAGGGTGAGTGCCAGGGCCTCTTGCCACTGCAAAAAACTCCAGACACATGTGCCACATTGTGCATCTGGCTTTATGTGGATACTGAACATTTGAACCCCCGGCTGCCTTTAACTGCCGAGCCATCTCTCCAGCTGGACGGTGTATTTTGTTTGTTGCTCTATCCCTATACCTCACAAGGGCCTGGCCCTCAGTAGCTGATCAATAAATATGTGTAATCAGGCATGGTGGCTTATGCCTATAATCCAACTAGGGAGGCTGAGAATTGGAGAGGCCAGCCTAGGCTACCTAGCAAGATAGCAAGTTCATGTCTCAAAAGAGAAAACGTGTTAAATTAATGTGTGAAACAAAGCCAGGTTGCCTCTGTGTCACTATTAGTGGTGAAAGGAAGAAATCCAGCTTCTACCCTTTGCCTGCAGTGCCACCCTTCCTGATTTGTTAGCTGTCCCCCCACTCTCAGCTCAAAAACACAACCTCTGGGATAGTAAAGGCCTGCGATCCTAGTTACTTAAAGCTGAAACAGAATTTCAAGTTCAAAACCAGTTTGAGGAACTTATTAAGATCATGTTTCAAAATAAAAACAAGGTAGCTGGGCGTGGTGGCACACGCCTTTAATCCCAGCACTCGGGAGGCAGAGGTAGGAGGATCACCGTGAGTTCGAGGCCATGCTAAGACTACAGAGTGAATTCTAGGTCAGCTTGAGCTAGAGTGAAAAAAAAACAAGGGCTGGAGAGATGACTTAGCAATTAAGACACTTGCCTGCAAAGCCAAAGGACCCAGGTTTGATTCCCCAGGACCCACATACGCCAGATGCACAAGGTGGCACATGTGTCTGGAGTTCATTTGCAGCAGCTGAGGCCCTGGCATACCTATTCCCTCCCTCTTTCTCTCTCTGCCTTTTTCTCTCCCTCTCCCTCTCAAATAAATAAACTAAAATGAAATAAAATAAATTTAAGAATTGTAAAAAGGGGATGGAGAGATGGCTTAGCTGTTAAGGTGTTTGCCTGTGACGCCTAAGAACCCAGGTTTGATTCCCCAGTACCCACGTAAGCCAGATGCACAAGGTGGTGCGTGCATCTGGAGTTCGTTTTCAGTGGCTAGAGGCCCTAGCATGCCAATTCTCTCCTCCCTCTCAAATAATCTTTTTTTTTTTTTTTGGATTTGCAAGGTAGGGTCCCACTCTGGTCCAGGCTGACCTGGAATTCACTATGTAGTCTCGGTGGCCTCGAACTCTCGGCGATCCTCCTACCTCTGCCTCCCGAGTGCTGGGATTAAAGGCGTGCGCCACTACACCCGGCTTTCAAATAATCTTTTTTGTTTGTTTGTTTTGTTTTGTTTTTCAAGGTAGGGTCTCACTATAGCCCAGGCTGACCTGGAATTCACTATGTAGTCTCAGGGTGGCCTCAAACTCGTGGCAATCCTCCTACCTCTGCCTCCTGAGTGCTGGCATTAAAGGTGTGCACCATTACACCCAGCTCAAATAATTTTTTTTAAATGAAAAAAGGGCTGGTCATGTATCTTAGATATAAAGCTTGTCTAACATACAGAAGGCCCTGGGATCAATCCACACAGTACACACACACACACACACACACACACACACACACACAGCTATTGGCTTCCTTACCTCCTTACTGTTTCCTCTTCCCAAGATCCCCTTGGGGTGGGAGGTGGGCAGTGTGGCCATCCTAGCTCTTCCATCTCCTCCACGCCTCATGCCTGGACAGGAGACAATCCCAAGGCACCCTGAAGGTAAAGGAGGGAAAGGCTGCTCTCGTCCCGTTTCTGCTTCTGACACTTGTGGGGCAGTAGGATCCTGTCCCCCTGAGGTTTTTGGCCCTAGGGAGAAGGGACAGGAGACAGTGCTTTGGGACTCCTGATGAATCTCACCTACTCCCTTGTCCAAAGCCAGAAGCCACCTGAACCTTACACTGGAATTAGAAAGAAAGTAGGGCTGGAGAAATGACTTAGCACTTAAGGCATTTGCCTGTGAAGCCAAAGGACCCAGGTTCGATTCCCCAGGACCCTTGTAAGCCAGATGCACAAGGGGCACATGCATCTGGAGTTTGTTTGCAGTGGCTAGAGGCCCTGGCGTGCCCATTCTCTCTCTCTCTCTGCTTGCAAATAAATAAATAAAAATTTTAAAATGTTAAAAAAAAAAAAAAAAAAGAAAGAAAGCAGAAAGTAGTCGACAGCTGGGAGCCAGGAGACCTGGCCTTCCTGTCTCTGGGATGCAACACTGTCTCCTCCTATGACTATGCGCAAGTCCCTCCCTGCCTTAGTTGTTTCTCATCTGTGCACTGGTAAGAGGGAGGACAGAGGGCTCAGGATGCTCACTGAGGCCCCTTCCAACCCAACACCTCGCTGTGATCCTGAAGGGCTTCCCTGTGCCCCTTCCCTAGCTCTGGGGAGGAGCTGTTGCTGAGGTCTGTCTACTTCCTCACCATGCCTGGGCTATGGGGCTGGGAGGGAGCTGCAAGGCCAAGGGCTCTGTGACCTTGCAATTGACATACCCAATCATGCACTTTAGGCTCAGAAGTATGGGAGGGATCTGGGTGGTGGATGCTGGGAGCCATCTGGCACCTGTTCTCCTGTGCTGCTGGGTGAGGGATGTATCCTATAAAGAGGACTAGGGGACCGTGCAGAAAGTTAAGAGAACAAGATGTAGCTCCTGCCCTATTCACAATGGCCTGGGGCAAATCAAGGCCCCTCACTGGGTCTCATTTTCTTCCTCAGCTGGTAACAGTATTGAGGGGAGAAAGAAGGCAGGGAAAAGTAAGACGGAGTGTCAGGAGAGAAGGGTTTCTTCAATAAAATGATGCACACCTTTAATCCCAGCACACAGGAGACAGAGGTAGGAGGATTGTCTCATGAGTTCAAGGCCACCCATCCTGAGACTATATAGTGAATTCCGGGTCAGCCTGGGCTAGAGTGAGACCCTACCTTGAAAAACTAGAAAAAAAAAAAAATGATGCAGTTGGATGACATGAGTTTTTTTCAAAACTCAAACATACAGTCTTCACCCCATCTCATGTTAGAGGCAGCCTCTTACAGATAGGTAAATTTATGTGAATATGTCTGGAGGTACAGGTGTGGAGTAGAATAAGATGTTTATTTCAAACCTTTAACTTAATTAACTGTCAGGAAACCTCTTCTCTTAAGTCACAGGAAGCCCAAAGCCTGGGACTTGGTAATCAGTCTTGGTACTCATTCAGCACATACCATGTAGCCCTCCCTTCCTTCCTTTCTTTTTTCTTTTCTTTCTTTCTTTCTTTCTTTCTTTCTTTCTTTCTTTCTTTCTTTTTTTTTTTTTTTTTTTTGGTTTTTCGAGGTAGGGTCTTACTCTAGCTCAGGCTGACCTAGAATTCTAGAATTCACTCTGTAGTCTCAGGGTGGCCTTAACTCACGGCGATCCTACCTCTGCCTCCCGAGTGCTGGGATTAAAGGCGTATGCCACCACGCCCAGCTCCGTCCTTTCTTTTTTTTTTTTTTTTTTTTTTTCCAAGTAGGGTCTTGCTCTAGCTCAGGCTGACCTGGAATTCACTATGTAGTCTCAGGGTGGCCTTGAACTCACAGCAATCCTCCTACTTCTACCTCTCAAGTACTGGGATTAAAGGTGTGAACCATCATTCCTGGCTGCATGGCTTTTCTAAGTATGGGACAAAGTTCAGGATAAACCTCCCTGCTCTTGGAGTTTACATCATGTTGGGGAGGGAACAATAACAAAATGAACAAGTCAGCCACAAGAAGGTGCCATAGAAGGTGACAGGTATGATGGGGATAAAGAGCAGGGAGGAGAGAGGAGTCTTGAGAAAGATGGGCTTCCACTCTAAGACAGTATGGCCAGGCTAGACATTTATGCAGAGACCTGAGCGGGATGAGGGAGTGCCATTTGGGCATGAGTAGTTCAGGCAGTGAGAACAACCAGTGCTGGGGCTCCAGGAGGGAGTACATGGGCTCCAGAGCTGAGGAGGGGACAGAGGCTCCAGCCTCCTAGGGGACCACTGACAAAGAGTCACCAAAGTGGGCTAGAGAGATGGCTTAGAAGTTAAGGTGCTTGACTACAAAGCCAAAGGACCCAGGTTCGATTCCCTAGGACTCATGTAAGCCAGATGCACAAGGTGGCACATGCGTATGGAATTCATTTCCAGTGGCTGGAGGCCCTGGTGTACCCATTCTCTCTGTCTCTCTCTTTCAAATAAATAAATAAACTTTTTAAAAAGAGAGGGGTGGAGAGATGGCTTAGCGGTTAAGGTGCTTGTCTGCAAAGCCAAAAGGACCTTGGTTCGATTTCCAGTACCCACATAAGCCAGATGTACAAGGTGGTACGTGTATCTGGAGTTCATTTGCAGTGGCTTGGAAGCCCTGGTGCACCCATTCTCTCTCACTCTGCCTCTTTCCCTCTCTCAAATAAATAAATAAATAAAAATATATTTTTTTAGTAATTCCTCCTTTTGCTTCTGTTTTTTATTTTTTATTTTTTTCCGAGGTAGGGTATTGCTCTAGCCCAGGCTGACCTGGAATTCACTATGTAGTCTCAGGGTGGCCTCGAACTCACGGAAATCCTCCTACCTCTGCCTCCCAAGTGCTGGGATTAAAGGCATGTGCCACCATGCCCGGCTACTTCTCTGTTTTTTAAAATATTTTATTTTTATTTATTTATTTGACAGGGAGAGAGAATGGGCGCCCCAGAGCCTCCAGCCACTGCAAACGAACTCCAGGTTCTTGTGCCCCTTGTGCATCTGGCTAACATGGGTCCTGGGGAATCGAACCTGGGTCCTTTGGCCTTGCAGGCAAACACCTTAACTGCAGTTGGTTTAACTGCTAGGGTGTCACTCTGTCCAAAAAATGACCTGGTAGGGTAACTGTGACCTGGAATTCACTCTAGTCTCAGGGTGGCCTCAACTCACGGCCTCCTACCTCTGCCTCCCAAGTGCTGGGATTAAAGGCATACACCACCATGCCCGGCTACTCTCAAAATATTTTATTTTTATTTATTTATTTGACAGGGAGAGAGAATGGCCCCCAGAGCCTCCAGCCACTGAAAAAATCGATCCTTTGGCCTTGCAGGCAAACACCTTAACTGCTAAGCTATCCCTCCAGTCCAAAAAAATAATTTTTTTTTTTTGGTTTTTCGAGGTAGGGTGTCACTCTGGCTCAGGCTGACCTGGAAGTAACTGGGAACTCACGGTGATCCTCCTAAGTGCTGGGATTAAAGGCGTTCAAAAATAAAATATTAAAAAAAAAAAAAAGAATCACCAAATTCTACGTGAGGTTTATCCCTTGGAGAAAGGCCAGGAATGATAATGCCAACATGGGCATGACAACATAACATGGGTGGGAGAATGCCACCAGACATACCTGGTGAGGTACATGAGGAAAGGCTTCCTGGAGGAAGGAGCCTGAGAAAGGTGAGGCATGAAAAACGAGTAACCAGAAAACACCTTCCCTTCCTTCCTTCTTTCCTTCTTTCCTTCTTTCCTTCTTTCCTTCCTTCCTTCCTTCCTTCCTTCCTTCCTTCCTTTTTTCTTTCTAATTAAAAAAAATATTTTATTTATTTTTATTTGAGAGAGAGAGAGGGAAAGGCAGAGAGAAAAAGAGAATAGGCACGCCAGATCCTCCAGCCACTGCAAACAAACTCCAGACATATGCACCCCCTTGTGCATCTGGCTTACATGGGTTAGGCTTTGCAGGCAAATGCTTTAACTGCTAAGCCATTTTCCTAGCCCCTCTTTCTATATTTTTAAAATTTATTACATAGAAAGAGAAAATGGGCACACCAAGGCCTCTAGCCACTGCAAATGAACTCTAGATGCATGCATCATTTTGTGCATCTAGCTTTACATGGGCACTGGGGAATTGAACATGGATCCTTAGGCTTTCCAGGCAAGTGCCTTAGCCCTATTCTTCTTTTTTTTTGTTTTCTGAGGTAGGGTCTCACTCTAGCTCAGGCTGACTTGGAATTCACTATGTAGTCTCAAGGTAGCCTCAAACTCTCAGAGATCCTCCTACCTCTGCCTCCTGAGTGCTGGCACTAAAAGTGTATGCCACCATGCCTGGCTTTTTAACAAATATTTTTATATTTATTTATTTATTTGACAGAGAAAGAGGGAGAGAGAAAGAATGGGTGCACCAGGACTTTTAGCCACTGCAAATGAACTCCAGACGTATGTGCCCCCTTGTGCATCTGGCTAACGTGGATCCTGGGGAAATGAACCTGGGTCCTTTGGCTTTGTAGGCAGATACCTTATCTGCTAAACCATCCCTCCAGCCCTGTTTTTGTTTTTGAGGTAGGGGTCTCACTCTAGTCCAGGCTAACCTGGAACTCACTCTGTAGCCCCAGGCTGACCTCAAACTCCTTCTACCTCTGCCTCCCGAGTGCTGGGATTAAAGGTGTGCGCCACCACGCCCATCCAGGAAAGCACCTTTCTTGAGGAGCTGTTGGTGGTGTGCCAAGAACCTTTCTGTCCCTCCATGGTATGTCCTGTATGGCCCTCTTCGTAGACAAGGGCATAGGCAGCTTTACTCACAGGGGATTTTGACAGATTAGGGTAATTAAAAGGCAGGCAGAGGAGTTTGGTGTGTGGGGCTTCACTCAGTTTTGTGTGCATGCAGGAAACCATATTTATGTACTTATTCTGGGATAACCAAGTGGGCAAGACAGCTTTGAGCTGTGTGAGGGTACCAGGCTGGCAGAGTACTGCTTGTGATGCATGTGTGGCACACCAGGTGCTGCCAGCCCTCACTGCCAAACCCTGCCCAAGATTTTCTTGTTCCCTGGCATTTGTCCCAGCAATCAGAACAATGTTTGGCACGTAGCAGTGGCTTGATGTGTCTGTCTTGAATGACTGAAGAGTATGGATGCAGAGCTGTTGCAAGTCTTGAACCTAGGGCTGACTGCTAAGGTGCAGACATGCCTGGGTCTCAATCCTGGCTCCATCACTTAGGGAGGTGTTTGAAAATGGACACATGGCTAATGTTCTCTTTCTTAAAAAATTATTTATTTATTATTTATTTGAGAGAGAGAGAGAAAGAGGCAGATAAAGAGAATGGTTGTGCCACTGCAAACAAACTGCAGACACAATGACCACCTTGTGCGTCTAGCTTACATGGGTCCTGAGGAATTGAGCCTGGATCCTTTGGCTTCCCAGGCAAGCACCTTAACCACTAAGCCATTTCTCCAGCCAGCCCATGGCTGATGTTCTCTAAGCCCTAGTTTTCGAATCTGTAAATTGAATATATTTGGGGTCATTCCCCCCAACGAGCTGCCGTGAGGATTCACTTAGGTAACATTCACAAAAAGCTCTTCCAGTCCACTGCCTGTGTACTATTGCATTGATGGCAATGTCCTTCCCCTCCATCCCAGGAGAGCTCATCCTTACAGTAGCCTAATGTCAGAGCAGACCATTAGCTTGGACACAGTCAGGATGAAGTATACAGGAATTCAGTGGGAAGTTTCCCCAGTGCAATATCACAGGGAAAGGCCTGGAAACAGAGGCTGAACAACCTTCAGTGGTTCAGGCAGGGCAGAAGGGGCAGTCCCCTGAAGCAGCTTAGGAGGCAGGCTGCTGCTGCTGCTTTGGGCTACCTTGTGTGGCCTCTCAGTGCTGAGCTCTTGATGGTCCTTAGTCTTGACTGCAGGGAGTACAGAAATGCTTACTGTTCCTGTTCCCACAAAAGTTCCTGGAGGCTGGCATAAGATAAAGATGTGCCCACACTGCCAGACACTGTGCACAAATGTGGCACTGGTCTTTTCAGTGTGCAGAGCTGGAGGTGGAGGGGAGATGGGATGGAATTTTTTAAACCCACAGGGGGATGGGAAGGGGAAGCTCAGGCTTGTTCACCAAAACCTGGCATGTTGGAGTTACAGGGCCCCCTTGGAGCGCAAGTGAGGTAAGTTTAGGACAAATCAAAGGCAGCATGCTTCACCCAGCAGGGGAGGACACCGATGGAACTCATTACCCCAAGATGTGGTCTCGGTTGGAAATATAAATAGCTCCACAAAAGGTTTAGATAAATCCATGGATGACAGCTCCATTCATGGGTTAGAAGGGGGAAGAGGCTGTTTGGGGCCCCCTGGGCAGACATCAGGGAGGCAACCTGACCTCCCTAAAGACCACCCCTTGACGGCCCTGTTAGAGGCAGATTCTAGCAGAAGAGACTCCGGAAGGCAATGTTGGTGTTCCTGGTGGCCAGAGTCTCCAAGTTTTCCTCAGCTTCCCCAACACTCACCAACCACTGCTGGGGTGTCAACTAGCTCTTAGGGAAGGCAGCTCAGCTGGGCTGTCCCCTAAGGGACCAGCAGAGGGAGACAGACACCACAATCCAGTCCCAGGTCCCCCACATAGAGCCAGGCTGACTGGCCCAAGTAGGGTCAAGAAAGCTGTAGTTCCACCCTTGCGCCCAATGTTGTATTGGGTCCTGTAGGAGCACGAAGTCACAGAGAAGGCAAGCTCCCTGGCCAGGAAGTGATTGCTACTGTTGACATGGGGATGGGAAGGAACTTTCAGGGAACTGAGGGCAGGATGGGAAAGGGAGCCACTGGCAATGAGCCAAGTTGCCTGCCTGTGTGACCTTGGGCAAGTTGTATAACTTGCCTCAGTTTCCCACAGTAAGGGGTCCAAGACAATAGCACCTGCCTCAGGAGGACTGTGTGATTATTATCTGTGGGAAGTATTTACATGCTTCTTGCAGTACCAGGCAATTGGTAAGTGCTTACTAAAGAGCAGCTGAATCCTGCATGGAGGGGAGACCAGGAGTCTCTCAAGTCCCCTTGGGGCCTTGCAACTTGCAAATCCTTTAGCTAAGGGGTCTCACATGAGCTTCACCACAACCCTGAAGACCTCATGAAGCTAAGAGACTCACTTGTTAGCAGCCCATCTGGGCTTCTACTGCCTACCTCCAGTGCTAGGGGATAGAACCCAGGGCCTTGTTGTACATGTTCAACCACTGAGCTATATTCCCAGCCAATCTGGAATTGCCTTTTTTATTATTTATTTATTTATTTATTTAAGAGAGTCAAAGAGAGAGAGAGAGACAGAGACAGAGAGAGAGTGGGTGCACCAGGGCCTCTAGCCACTGCAAATGAACCCCAGACGCATGCACCACCTTGTGCTTCTGGCTTACGTGGGTTCTGGGAATCACACCAGGGTCTTTTGGCTTTGCAGGCAAGTGCCTTAACCACTAAGCCATCCCTCCAACCCCAGTCTGGAATTTCTGATACCAAATTTCCAGAAATCTTTCTAGAGATCTGTAGGAGTTGGAGGTTGAAGGTGGTTTGTTCCAGTTGTTCTGGCCTGTGCTGAGCCTCATTGCAGGCTGCCTGCATCTCTGGCTGGATGAAAGTCGCTTGCCCTGTCCCACAACCTCCATGCCCCTGGAAGGCAGGCTGTCTCTCTAGATCCACAATGGTCAGTGAGATATATACATAGGTGCTTCAGTAAGCTTTTGGGGTGGGGTATAACTGGACTCCATAGGTATGGGTGCCCATTCTACCCCAGCTGTGTACCAGCCCATTCTGTTTTGTCTACTCTGGGAAATCTTCCTTAACACCTCCAAACTCTGCAGCCCTTCATGTACTTAAATTCCTATTTCAGCATCATTATTTATTTTCTTTTTCTGTTTCCAGTGCTGGGAATCAAACCTAGGGCCTCATGCATGCTAGGTAAGCACTCTGCCACTGAGAAGCATTCATTTAACGAATTTTGCAAGTCGGTCTTGAAAGGAGAATCATGTAGGTGCTCTACTAGAGACCACAGGAAGAGGCTAAAATCACATTACCATCCCCGCCTTGGAGAGGAGGACACTGAGGAGTAGAGGGGCAATGCCATGCCCCAGGTTACCCAGTTAGCAGGTCCCTCTCCTCTGTCACTAAGCTTCCCATTCTCTATCACCAGTGGCCCCAAGAAAGAGACCTGTCTCTGACCCCCTGGGCTGGACAAGCTGAAAAGCCTAGACCGGAAAGAGGATGGTGGGATTGAGGAAGGATCTCCCAGCCCAGGGAGAGGTTGTGTTGGTGGTGTGCCAAGAACCTTTCTGTCCCTCCATGGTATGTCCTGTATGGCCCTCTTCGTAGACAAGGGCATAGGCAGCTTTACTCACAGGGGATTTTGACAGATTAGGTAATTAAAAGGCAGGCAGAGGAGTTTGGTGTGTGGGGCTTCACTCAGTTTTGTGTGCATGCAGGAAACCATATTTATGTACTTATTCTGGGGTAACCAAGTGGGCAAGACAGCTTTGAGCTGTGTGAGGGTACCAGGCTGGCAGAGTACTGCTTGTGATGCATGTGTGGCACACCAGGTGCTGCCAGCCCTCACTGCCAAACCCTGCCCAAGATTTTCTTGTTCCCTGGCATTTGTCCCAGCAATCAGAACAATGTTTGGCACGTAGCAGTGGCTTGATGTGTCTGTCTTGAATGACTGAAGAGTATGGATGCAGAGCTGTTGCAAGTCTTGAACCTAGGGCTGACTGCTAAGGTGCAGACATGCCTGGGTCTCAATCCTGGCTCCATCACTTAGGAGGTGTTTGAAAATGGACACATGGCTAATGTTCTCTTTCTTAAAAAATTATTTATTTATTATTTATTTGAGAGAGAGAGAGAAAGAGGCAGATAAAGAGAATGGTTGTGCCACTGCAAACAAACTGCAGACACAATGACCACCTTGTGCGTCTAGCTTACATGGGTCCTGAGGAATTGAGCCTGGATCCTTTGGCTTCCCAGGCAAGCACCTTAACCACTAAGCCATTTCTCCAGCCAGCCCATGGCTGATGTTCTCTAAGCCCTAGTTTTCGAATCTGTAAATTGAATATATTTGGGGTCATTCCCCCCAACGAGCTGCCGTGAGGATTCACTTAGGTAACATTCACAAAAAGCTCTTCCAGTCCACTGCCTGTGTACTATTGCATTGATGGCAATGTCCTTCCCCTCCATCCCAGGAGAGCTCATCCTTACAGTAGCCTAATGTCAGAGCAGACCATTAGCTTGGACACAGTCAGGATGAAGTATACAGGAATTCAGTGGGAAGTTTCCCCAGTGCAATATCACAGGGAAAGGCCTGGAAACAGAGGCTGAACAACCTTCAGTGGTTCAGGCAGGGCAGAAGGGGCAGTCCCCTGAAGCAGCTTAGGAGGCAGGCTGCTGCTGCTGCTTTGGGCTACCTTGTGTGGCCTCTCAGTGCTGAGCTCTTGATGGTCCTTAGTCTTGACTGCAGGGAGTACAGAAATGCTTACTGTTCCTGTTCCCACAAAAGTTCCTGGAGGCTGGCATAAGATAAAGATGTGCCCACACTGCCAGACACTGTGCACAAATGTGGCACTGGTCTTTTCAGTGTGCAGAGCTGGAGGTGGAGGGGAGATGGGATGGAATTTTTTAAACCCACAGGGGGATGGGAAGGGGGAAGCTCAGGCTTGTTCACCAAAACCTGGCATGTTGGAGTTACAGGGCCCCCTTGGAGCGCAAGTGAGGTAAGTTTAGGACAAATCAAAGGCAGCATGCTTCACCCAGCAGGGGAGGACACCGATGGAACTCATTACCCCAAGATGTGGTCTCGGTTGGAAATATAAATAGCTCCACAAAAGGTTTAGATAAATCCATGGATGACAGCTCCATTCATGGGTTAGAAGGGGGAAGAGGCTGTTTGGGGCCCCCTGGGCAGACATCAGGGAGGCAACCTGACCTCCCTAAAGACCACCCCTTGACGGCCCTGTTAGAGGCAGATTCTAGCAGAAGAGACTCCGGAAGGCAATGTTGGTGTTCCTGGTGGCCAGAGTCTCCAAGTTTTCCTCAGCTTCCCCAACACTCACCAACCACTGCTGGGGTGTCAACTAGCTCTTAGGGAAGGCAGCTCAGCTGGGCTGTCCCCTAAGGGACCAGCAGAGGGAGACAGACACCACAATCCAGTCCCAGGTCCCCCACATAGAGCCAGGCTGACTGGCCCAAGTAGGGTCAAGAAAGCTGTAGTTCCACCCTTGCGCCCAATGTTGTATTGGGTCCTGTAGGAGCACGAAGTCACAGAGAAGGCAAGCTCCCTGGCCAGGAAGTGATTGCTACTGTTGACATGGGGATGGGAAGGAACTTTCAGGGAACTGAGGGCAGGATGGGAAAGGGAGCCACTGGCAATGAGCCAAGTTGCCTGCCTGTGTGACCTTGGGCAAGTTGTATAACTCAGTGCCTCAGTTTCCCCACAGTAAGGGGTCCAAGACAATAGCACCTGCCTCAGGAGGACTGTGTGATTATTATCTGTGGGAAGTATTTACATGCTTCTTGCAGTACCAGGCAATTGGTAAGTGCTTACTAAAGAGCAGCTGAATCCTGCATGGAGGGGAGACCAGGAGTCTCTCAAGTCCCCTTGGGGCCTTGCAACTTGCAAATCCTTTAGCTAAGGGTCTCACATGAGCTTCACCACAACCCTGAAGACCTCATGAAGCTAAGAGACTCACTTGTTAGCAGCCCATCTGGGCTTCTACTGCCTACCTCCAGTGCTAGGGATAGAACCCAGGGCCTTGTTGTACATGTTCAACCACTGAGCTATATTCCCAGCCAATCTGGAATTGCCTTTTTTTATTATTTATTTATTTATTTATTTAAGAGAGTCAAAGAGAGAGAGAGAGACAGAGACAGAGAGAGTGGGTGCACCAGGGCCTCTAGCCACTGCAAATGAACCCCAGACGCATGCACCACCTTGTGCTTCTGGCTTACGTGGGTTCTGGGGAATCACACCAGGGTCTTTTGGCTTTGCAGGCAAGTGCCTTAACCACTAAGCCATCCCTCCAACCCCCAGTCTGGAATTTCTGATACCAAATTTCCAGAAATCTTTCTAGAGATCTGTAGGAGTTGGAGGTTGAAGGTGGTTTGTTCCAGTTGTTCTGGCCTGTGCTGAGCCTCATTGCAGGCTGCCTGCATCTCTGGCTGGATGAAAGTCGCTTTGCCCTGTCCCACAACCTCCATGCCCCTGGAAGGCAGGCTGTCTCTCTAGATCCACAATGGTCAGTGAGATATATACATAGGTGCTTCAGTAAGCTTTGGGGTGGGGTATAACTGGACTCCATAGGTATGGGTGCCCATTCTACCCCAGCTGTGTACCAGCTCTAGGCCTCTTCTGTTTTGTCTACTCTGGGAAATCTTCCTTAACACCTCCAAACTCTGCAGCCCTTCATGTACTTAAATTCCTATTTCAGCATCATTATTTATTTTCTTTTTCTGTTTCCAGTGCTGGGAATCAAACCTAGGGCCTCATGCATGCTAGGTAAGCACTCTGCCACTGAGAAGCATTCATTTAACGAATTTTGCAAGTCGGTCTTGAAAGGAGAATCATGTAGGTGCTCTACTAGAGACCACAGGAAGAGGCTAAAATCACATTACCATCCCCCGTCTTGGAGAGGAGGACACTGAGGAGTAGAGGGGGCAATGCCATGCCCCAGGTTACCCAGTTAGCAGGTCCTCTCCCTCTGTCACTAAGCTTCCCATTCTCTATCACCAGTGGCCCCAAGAAAGAGACCTGTCTCTGACCCCTGGGCTGGACAAGCCTGAAAAAGCTGTGAGAAGACTGGAAAGAGGATGGTGGGGAGGAAAGGAGGAGAGAGATCGGGAGGAGTCCTCAATGACTCAGCGGGGCAGGATAAGGATCTCCCAGCCCAGGGAGAGGTAACCCCACTCCTTTGCCAGGGGAGACGGAGTCACAGAGCCTGCGGCATGGGTTGGCCAGGGCAATGGAACATCCTGGGAGAACGGCGGGACAGCTCCTGGCGGGCAAGAGAGGAGTCAAGTACCTGAGGGTATTCCTTCTGCCCCTGCCCTCTTCGCACACCCATCACCCAGACACCCTGGAAGATGGGAGATAAAGCCCTGGTGGGGCAGAGGAGAACCTGGTGCCTCTCAGCTTCCCTATTCACAGAGGAAGCAGAAGTAGAAGGGTGGGGTATTCTTTTGGAGGCCTGAGCTAGGCTAGGTATGGGTGGGGGAAGCCAGGGCAGGGCAGAGTTGAGGTAAGAGGAGCCCTCTGCCCCTGGGATTTCCGCTGACATCAGGACCAGCTCAGGGTGAGGCAGAGCCCTCTGGGCTCCAGTGCACTGGTGTGAAAGGGAAGGTGCCCACTGGTCCACCTCTCCTTCCCCTCCAGCCTTCAGTCCCCGCTCCCCTGGAACATGCAACACTGCAGGGTGTGCACATGCATACTAGGGGGAATCCCAGGAGCTGTCCTGGGTTGGGTCCCTAAGCTCATTTAGTGTCTCAGTTTGCAGGCTAGGACGAAGGGAGTCCTTGTCCTGCTTATTCTTATCTAATGTTCACTTTAAAGCTCATCGTATGGTTCCAGACTCTTGCTAATGGAATCCGCTGAGCTCTCCAGTACTTTTGGGTTTGGCCTGGAGGACAATGTAAGGAGGGCAATGAAAGATACCTGGTCCAGCTCACAGTTCACACTGATAGTGGGAGGGGGACCAGGACTCTCCCAGCATTTGAGCAATCTCTTCATGTCCCCCTGCACAGATTGGTGTCCTGAAGAGACTTTCATAGCCACATGCCTCATAGCAGGGTACTCAGTACAGTCCTGCATGGCAAAGCCTGCTCTCATGCCCACACTCTCGTCTTTCTAGAGTCCTCTCAGAGCAGTACCCCAGGATGACACCTGAATGGTGTAGTTGAAAGAGCATGTCACTGAAGTGAGACAGTGCTGGGCTGCCATCCTGGTTCTACCGTTCAGCCTACGGTGGCCTGAGAGAGTGACTTCATCTAAACAAGCCTTGGCTTCCTCATGGAAGAATAGGGAGCTAACAGCTCCTATCTCTGAGGGTTCTTGCAAATGGGATAAAATGGACCATAGGAGCCTCAGCTTCACTGTGTGCTGGGGGAGGAGGTCAGTGGGGTTTTTTTTTGTTGTTGTTGTTGTTGTTGTTTTGAGGTAGGGTCTCACTCTGGTCCAGGCTGACCTGGAATTAAGTATGTAGTCTCAGGGTGGCCTCGAACTCATGGTGATCCTCCTATCTCTGCCTCCCAAGTGCTGGGATTAAAGGCGTGCGCCACCACGCCCGGCTAGGAGTTCAGTGTTTTAAACAGCTATTAAATAGCCTCTTAATGTGTAAGCCAACTAACCCTTGATGAGAACCAAGAATGCCACATCACCACATCAGGCCGAGGAGGTGTCAGTCAGTGGCTCCTCCCTCCACCACACAGTCCCTGAAGGATCTTTTCTGTGTCCTCAGCAACCAGTGTGGAAGAGACCCTCAAGGGCTGTCTGGTAAATTAGTAAGTGTCCTTGAACTCTGTGGGCTTATCTCTGTCAAGAGGGGCATGGTGGCACACACCTTTAATCCCAGCAGAGGTAGGAGGATCACCATGAGTTCAAGGCCACCCTGAGACTACATAGTGAATTCCAGGTCATCCTGGACTAGAGTGAGAACCTACTTACAAAAAAACCAAACAAGCAAACAAACAAACAAACAAAAAAAAAAAAAAAAAAAAAAAGAGGGACCAGACCAGTGGCTTCATAGTACAGGGATCAGACCCTCCCTAAGCCAGGACTCTTCAATGCCAATTCTTTGGCTGTGCCAGACATGGTATTTAGGGTACCTGGAGGCCTTCCCCCATGCCAATTATGGGAGAAGGAGGGAAAGAGGAAGGGAGAGAGAGAAAGGAGGGATGGGACTCTAGACAGTCCCTGAGCCAACACTGACTCACCCTCACTCCTTGGAGAGCAATTCAGCTTGGTCATCACCTGGTTCCAGTTCTGTCCCCGACCCCCACCTCTTGAGGGTTAACCTGCTACCACCTGTGGCCTAAAGTCTAGAAGGACAGAAGAGGTGGTGAATCAGTGTCCCCTTCAATCCAGGGAATACTCCTATACTGAGGAGAGGAAAGCCAACGAAGTCAAACCTCCATTGCACAGTGGCTGATTAGAAGCCAGGTATCCTGACTCTCAGCCTTGCTTTCCACCCCACCTGAGGCTTGGAGCTATGTGGGTGGTGCCTAGTGGGTCCTCCCTGCTTAGCACTCATTTTCCCCCTAAGTGCTCCTTCCCTGAAAGCTCTCTTCCCACCAACCTCCTGTGGCCCTAAAGGCCTCTCCTGCCACTTGTGGCTGATGGATGACATCTAATAAGCATCCTCAAACTGTGAAATTCTTTTTTTTTTTCTTTTTTTAAAATATTTTCTTTTGCCGGGCGTGGTGGCGCACGCCTTTAATCCCAGCACTCAGGAGGCAGAGGTAGGAGGATTGCCGTGAGTTCAAGGCCACCCTGAGACTACATAGTTAATTCCAGGTCAGCCTGGGCCAGAGTGAGACCTACCTCGAAAAACCAAAAAAAAAAAATATATATATATTTTTCTTTTTATTTATTTGAGAGACAGAGAGAGAGAGAGAGAGAGAGAGAGAGAAAATAGGCGTGCCAGGGCCTCCAGCCACTTCATACAAACTCCGGATGCATGCACCACCTTGTGCATCTGGCTTACATGGGTCCTGGGGAATTGAACCTGGGTCCTTTGCCTTTCAGGCATCTCTCCAGCCCCATAAACTATGAAATTCTTGAAGGCAAGTGTGAGATTTTCTTGTCCTGTTTTTTACAAAACTTAGTACCTACACAGTAGAGGCCAAGAAAACACCCACCCAGTATCCCATGGGACAGATGAGATGGTTCCCTTCCTGAGGATGCTTGTTTGGAGCTAGGGAGCAGTGGTGTCTCCTCCAACCTGCCCAGTCCCCCCACCCCCCGCCACCTGCACTCTCTAAATTGTTGGAATTGAAAGGGCCCAGACAAGATTCTGTCAGAGCCAGTGGGAACTTTGTTAGTCCCTCAGCTGAAAGTCGGAAGACAGCCACCTGCCCTGCCCTGCCCTGCTGCAGAAACCCTGCAGGAGCCTCTCCTGTCTCACTCTCTTTCTTCTCCCCTAAATTCCAGCAACCCACCCCCATTGGGGATTTGGCAGACTGAAGGCACAGTTTTTACTCCAGCCCCCACCCCACCCCAACTGGCAGCTCCTAGCCTGCTGCCTTTGCCCAGACATGGCAGAGGGGCACTGGCGGCTTGGAGATGGAGTTGATTTTCCCTTTGGCAGTGCGGGAGAGGGGGAGGGGAGAAGCTTGGCCCCTACCCGGTGAGGGGAGAGGGCAGAGAGACAAGTCCAGACAAGAGGCCAAGGGAGAACAGGACTTTCCCAGCTGGTGGGGTCACTACATTAAGAATTAAAGGCAAACTGGGGAGCCCCAGGAACTGTGTGTAAAAGACAGATGTCCTGCGGCCCCCCCCCACCTGGCCTGGGGTCTGCTAGGAGCTACTTACTGCCCTTGGTTCCTGCACACCCATGCCTCAAAGCGGACCTCTGATGGGAACCTGGGTGGGGTGGGCAGCACTGATGCCCAGCTTTACTAAGATGGTGTGTTCCTCTTCATCAGCACCCCCCCCCCCGTGGCCCCTTCAGTTTTCTCACTCCCACCTATTTGCCTCCTTGTGTCTCCTCTTCCTTTTCCAGGTCCCTTCTCTTCCCTTCCTTTTCCCTTGCCCCCCCTTCCTCAGCCCCTCTCCCCTTTCTCCTCTCCTCATTGGGGCTGCTTTCCCCCTGACTCAGCAAGGTGCTTTATAAGGTGCTGAGGGGGCTCAGCCAAATCCAAAACACATTGTCAGCCTCTCCACCGGGAAGGAGGCTGCGCAGCCAGAACGGAACAGGGATGGAGCTGCTCCCCTTCCCTTTCTTGCTCCCTCCCTCAGGAGGGGCAGACGCTAGAGGACCTTCTGGCTGACTCAGGGCCAGTCAGTCATTTGTGGGCATCTGCCTTCTTGACCTTGCCACAAGCATCAAAAGATTGGGCTCATGGACCAAGAATGTCATTGAAACTCCAGAGTCCTGTGTGGTAGGAGGTGGTGAGGAGGGAGACCCTGAGCAGTTTTCACAAGGGACCCTCCAGAGCACTTCTCATCCTGAGCAGCTACCGATGCTCCAGAGTCCCCTGCCCCCTTCTCCAGACCAGCCTTCCATCCCTAGCTCTTTTTCCTCCTTGTTTAGAAAAAAAAGGGAGAGAGAGAGAAACAACCCAACAACAAAGTCTGTCCCACTCCAGTGAGGTAATTGAAAACAAACTTCTTCCCCACCCCCCCACCCCCCCAGCCCAGTTCTCCAGTGTAGGAAGGGGAAACACTGCCCTGGGAAACCAGCGCTGGCCATGGCTGTGATGCCTGCTCTGACCCACAAGCTGGAGGGGCTGTGGTGGACTGGCAGAGTGCCCTCTTTCCCAAGGGCACCAGCAGGGGCAGGGGACCAACATCTCATGCCACTCCAGAGAGGCATCACCTTCAAGGTCTCGCCATCACTAGTGTCGCCCCTCCCCACTGCCCCTCAGACAACAGATAAACAACACAGCAACTTCTTATCCAAGCATTTAATTGGTGGTGTGCTTGGCTAAACACACGAGATTTGGGGACCAAATGACTGTCCCCCAAGAAAAATCATCAAGTGGGGCCGTCTACAAGTCCCAGATGACAGCTGTTTCCTCTGCGCTAGCTCACTCTCCCTGGCAGCCCTTTGGAGGTGGGGGGTGGAGGGAGAGGAAGGGAGACCCTCCAGGGAGGGTCTGGGCTTATAGGTTCCCTAGGTCTACACTCAGCAAATCCCAACCCAGGCCTGAGGGGAAGGAGGGAGAGTGCTCACAGCCAAACCACCCCTACCTCACCACCGGAAAAACCAACAACCCAAAACCCCAAAGGGAAGAGGATGCCAAATGCCTCGATAGGGAAGCGGTTCACAAATGGGACGCTCGCTCGCTCGCTCGTCCGTCCGTGGCCTTGAATCTGCGCATTCTCGCTGAGTCACCCGCGAAGCCTCTAGTGTTGAAACTGGTCTGGTGCCTTGTGCTGATTAATGAATTACAAATCCCCCACCCATGTGCATTCTCCTTGGTCACTGGGAAGAATGAAGAACCTTGTGAACTTGAGGGAGAAGCTGGGCAGTGGGCCCTGGTGCCCTCTTTCTCCCCCTCAGGGGGCATTGTGAGCTGGTTAGTCACCTGCCCCAACCCCTGGAGCCTCACTTAGTTCTAGCTTTTGGATGTGGGACAAGCGGCGGGACAATAGGCAAGGGGGGCGGTCAGCCCAGACAAAGGGCAGCAGGAAAAACACCATCACTTGCTTGGAGGCCAGCTTGCTGGCATTTGGGAGAATGTGTCATTGCATCTACTCAATGAGAGGGGGAGGGAAGGTTAGAAATGAGGAGGCAGAGGTAGGGTGGGCACAGGAACCCTAAAATGGGCAGGGGCAGGAGGCCGTCGAGCCCAGGCCAATGTACCCAGACCAGCACCAAAGAAGCCCACATCAAGGCCAGCTCCCTCTCCCGGCTCTAAGGAGTCTGCAGACGGACGAAGCCTTTCCTGCCCCCTCCCCTAGGAGGCCCAGGGTGGTACCGTCGCAGCCTCGCCTCACCTCACCCCCCCCTCAGTGTTGTGAGAGGGAGAGGAGCCCCAGAAGCCCTCCCTTCCCTCCTCCCCCCTCTTCCCCCCACCCCGGGGAGGGCTGCTACAATTTGTGGTTACAGCTTTACACGTCAGAAAAAAAAAAGTTTGCAGAATGTCCCACACCGAAAAAAAAAAATGCGAAACCGAGAGAAAAAAACCTGCGAGTGGGCCTGGCGGATGGGATTATTAAAGCTTCGCCGGAGCCGCGGCTCGCCCTCCCACTCCGCCAAGCCTCTGGGAGAGGAGCCGCGCCCGGCCGGCCCGGCCCCCAGCCCCATGGACCTCCGAGCAGGTAGGAGCCAGGCGTCCGAGGCCCCGGCCCGCGCTCCAGCCCAGCAGCAGCGAGATCGCGTCCCAACCTCTTCCCCCACCCCCGGGGAGCCCCACGCCGGGGCCCGACCCGGGAGTGAGGCTCGAGCCGGGGGAGGCACGGGCTGGGCGCCCTCGAGAGGGGCCGGGCGGGGACGCGGCATTCTTGGAGTCCGCTCGGCGGGGCCAGGAGGTGGCCCGGAGCGCGGCGGGCAGCCTGGACGACCCGTAGACCTGGACAGGCAGCATCCTGGAGCCCCGGCGAGGCGGGGTCCCGGGGAACCCGCGGACCGGGAGCCCCGCGCAAAAGTCGGGGCGAGCAAGTCCAAGGCAGGGAGTGAGGCTGCGGGGGGGAGACGCGGCGCGAGAGGAGGAGGGCCGGAGAAAGGAAGAGGGAGGGAGACAGAGGGGGAGCCCGAGGCCGGGCCGGCGGGAGGCGAGGGGAGGCCGACACCTCGGGCCGCGCCGCTCTCCCTCCTCGGCCCGCGGGGAGAGGGCGGGCGGGCGGGGAGGAGGGCGGAGGGCGGAGGGCAGAGCGAGCCTGGCTGGGCCGGGCCGGGCCGGGCGGCGGGACTCGCGGCTTCATCGCTGCGCGCAGCGCGGCCGGAGCCTTCCATGCTGCCCACGACCCGGGATCCGGCGGCAGGTAGGGGCCGGGCTGGCGGGCTGCAGCGAGCTCCCCCGGCCCGCAGTGGCCTGGGAGTGATTACAGCGGGGTGTGTGTGGGGGGACGGGCGCAGCCCCACCGGACCCGGCAGGAAAAAGTCCGTCACCCGCCGCCGGGGAGCGGCGCGAGCCGCCGGCAGCGGCCGCTCGTCCCGGCGGCTCGCGGCAGGAGGACTGCAGGGCGGAGTGGACGCGCGGGAACGGGCAGCGGTCGGACCGAGCCCCGGAGCCCGGCGCCCAGGACCCCGCCCCCGCCCCCGCCGCCGGGAAGGGAGCGACCGGGCGGGAGCGGACGGGGGCGGGGCCGGGGGCGCCGGGGCCACACAAGGGGAAGGCGCCACCGCGGCCTGGAGGGAGCGAGAGGTCACTGCCGAGGAGGTAGGGCCAGCGAGTGGCCACCGTCGCACAATTCCCTGGGCTGAGCCCCTCGAGCTAGTTCAAGTGCGCGCGGCCTCGCCAATCCCCTCGTCCTAGTTTCGCTACCTTTCTTTCTAGCCATTCCACACTGGACTCCTGGAGCCCTCCCCTAACGTCCTGGTCCCAGAAGACCCCTGGTGTCCTCCGGAGCCCAGGGGTGGGAAGGGGCTGCGAGAAGCAGAGGCAGGCAGTAGGGACATGGCAAGAGCGATCTGTGCCTTGGAGAGAAGCTAGGTGTCAGATGCACTTCTCTGGTACCTGACCCAGGGACACCTCTGGCTTATATAGCCCCTGGCAGACCCCCATCCTTGTCCAGCGCACACTGCCCCCTTTCCACGGGACACAGGTTCTTATTCTACCAACAAACCAAATGCAGTAACTCTGGCTGGCTCTGGAGCGTCACACCTTCAGTCAAGGGAGGAAAAGGCAGAGATGGTAACTACTGTCATGGGGCAGCTCCAGAAGTGTCTGCTAACCGGAATAATGGATTCTCAGATCTTCATACAGAAGTGTACCATTCACACTTCTGCAGGTCACCCCTCTACACACGGGCTACTGATTCCTGACACTTCACATTCCTGCCCACAATCCCACCTGCCTGTTCACACCCTGGCTCCCGTGCTTTCTGAGCCCCTCCCACACCCTCTTGACCACAGCACCCTTTCCCACCTCACCCAAACATTTGCCCGGACCATTTCCTTCATCTCTTAGCCCCAGCTTCTGGCTTCACCCTCATCTCCTTGAGCACACCCAGGGCCCTCTCGCGGTACAGCTGGGCAGCCTGTCAACCAAAGCGCAACTATGGGACTGACTTCACAGAGAAAGGAGCCACTCCGCCCTCTCCTCCTTTGCCTGAGCCTGGTTTTTTTCTGCCAAGAGAAGGGCAGAAAGGGAATATTAGGGAGGAGAGCAGAGAGAGAGAGTGCCCCATGTTTCAGCCAACAGCACCTTTAGCATGCACAGTGCAACCTCCCCGTGTAAGTCTCCTGTCACTAGATGTGCTCATGGCAAAGCTAGGTGTGCTGACTTCCAGGCCTGTGTCCCCACTCACGCTGTCACTTCTCTGCAGCCTAGGGGGGAAGGAATCAGGAAGGGGTAAAAGGGAAAGAAGGAAGAAAGGACAGAGAGGAGAGGACAGACAACCCAGAGGATGTAGAAAGCTGGATTTCTGTGGCCCTTTCCCTGCAAAACCCCTGGATCTTGCATCACTGTGTACACACCACCTCCTAAGGCCACTTTGCCCAGCTCCCTACGACAGACTCCTCCAAAGTCACCCAGATGCTGGTCCTGGTCTGGACTGAGGGCAAGGCATTTCCTTCTGGTTCCCATATTTAGCCTAGACTACAGCCACTTCTAGACCCAACATTTAGGGCTTACAGCTGTTAGCCCTTAGTCCCAGGTGCAGAGTCTCCTCCCAGCGACCCTGGACATCTGCACCGCTGAGCCCCCCACCCTTACTAAGCATGGTCAGCCTGTGGGGATAGGCCAGGGCTGAGGAGCAGCTGGCTAAAGGCATGTATACAGACATGCCTGCCTGTGCAGCGTGTCAGGGTGGCCTTGTGCCTGCGTGGGCTAAGGCAGTGTGTGTTCATGAGGGGGGCCTCAGTTCCCAGGACCCAGGGATCTGGATAGAATTAGGGGCTGGCCGGGATGGGGGGCCGGGTGGGGGGTGGGGGGGCTGCAGCAGGAAACGTGAGCTGCACTCATTAGCTTCTCACGTGCTCAGCCGGATTTATAAACACAAGGAAGAAGACGGGATGTAAACAATCAGTGGGCAGCAGCCAGAGGCAGAGCTGGGCCCTGCGGGCTGGGGGCCAGGGCTGGGGGAGGGGGGCTGGGACAAGGCCTGATGGCAGGATCTACCTGCATAGCATGAGCTGGAGAGGAGAGCGGTTGAGGGCTCCAGCAAGGCCCCCACACATCCCCTTCTGGGACACAGGAGAGCCTGAAGAGGCACTGCATGAGCTGCCCCAGACTTCAGCACTCACACTGAGCTCAGGTGTCCTCTGCCCAGGCCTTCCCACTTTACTACCTGAGATACAGTCTCATCTTGTCCAGCATGGTAAGCTGCTGCAGAGGACAGAGCCCTGCCTTTCTACCTGCCCTTTTTCCTTTTCTTCCCTGGATGATTTCTGAGACCTCTTGCCTCCTTCTGTTTCTCCCCAGGGCCTGGTTAGTAGGCTCTTTCTGCTCTCCCCTGTCCCTCCACCCGGCAGCTTTCAGTGACACAGTTACCTCAGAACTGAAAAATTCCTGGAAACACCGGCCTTGTCTGGTTAATTTCATGAGCCATTTTTTCTCTGCCCAGATGACTTAGTGCTTGTTTATCCAATGGCTTCTCCCGGAGCTGTCCCTGAATTAGTCTCCCCAGGGATGTCCCACAGGCCCCAGGAGGGGAGAAGGAAACTAACCATGGGCTGGGCTTCTGACTACTTCTCCAGTAGACAGAGCCTAGTCCCAAGACTGGCTGACAGGGTTGCCCCAGGCAGGGTGGAGCACAAAGGCCAGCCAAGCCTCCAATTTTTGCTTCAGCAGGACCTTGGCATTGCCACTAACTTCTAGCAAGTTAGTGAACACTACCTTGAGGCTAGAAGGGCTGCCACTTGCCTCATCGGGTACACAGTCTCTAAAACTGACCCTGATCCTGAAGGTCCGGGACCCAACCATAGCCCCAAGCTGAGGTCAGCCCTTGGTTCAGAGGGGGAGGGCTCTAGACTTGTCTCCCGATGTGATGATGGGTAATAGAAAGAAGCAGGCAAGAGGAAGAGATGGAAAGGATGGAAGGAGTGTTCCGGAGGGGAACTACAGGCTGCAGACAGAAGAGAAAGAGAGAAAGTGAAGCCTGTTTACACAGGGCACAGTTAAGTGTCTGACCCTGCTATCTGTTTGCAAATACACGCCCCCCCCCTTTCTCTCCTTTCTCTCTCTTCCCTTCCTTCAAGCCAAGAGCTCTTCACCAAGAAGAGCAGGGTTTCTGTGACAGGTGATACTCCACACTCACACTCTACCTGCAGAGCCAGCCAGTGAAGCATATGATAGAGCCCGTACTGAATACCTGGGCCACATCAAAAGTCCCCTGCTATCTCCTGTACTCTGGAAGAGACATTTTATAGCATCCGAGATACTCTAAAGCCTCAGCACTGTGATGAGGCCGCTACTCACCTTACCAGGTCTGCAGTCTCCTAACCCTAATCTAGGCTTTATTCTTTCTTTCTTTTTTAAATTTAAAATATTTTATTTATTTGAGAGAGACGCATGCGGCACCTTGTACATCTAGCTTACGTGGGTACTGGAGCATCAAACCTGGGTCCTAGCCAGGTGTGGTGGCGCACGCCTTTAATCCCAGCTCTCTGGAGGCAGAGGTAGGAGGATCGCCATGAGTTCGAGGCCACCCTGAGAATACAGAGTGAATCCCAGGTCAGACTGGGCTAGAACGAGACCCTGCCTCGAAAATTAAACAACAACAACAACAACAAAACAACAACAACAACAAAAAAAAACAAAACAAAACAAAAAACCCCACCTGGGTCCTTAGGCTTAGCCAGCCAAGCACCTTAACTGCTAAACCATCTCTTCAGCCCTTTATTCTTTCTTAACTCCAAACCCTATCCTGATTTTGAGTAGTCAGTTTGTTAAGCCTATGTATTTGTTTCTAACTAAGAAACATGTTATTATAGAAAAATTTGGAAGTATAAAATATAAGTTAGAGGGAAAAAAACCACTTGACTTCATACCTATCCAAGCTTAAAACCCAAACTAGCCCTCCTCTTCGTGACATGCCAAACATTGTCCCATCTGACATGTAAATCAACAAATTCACAAACCTTAGCCCCAGTTAACCTTCTTCCTGCCCAAACCTAACCACATCCCCCTGCTGGACTCAAACCTCAACCACATTCAATCAACCAAATCCCAAGGCTAAACCAATCAGAAACATCCTTAACTCTAACCTAGCCCAGGGCCAATTGTATCTCTATCCTAGCCCAAACGTGTATTAATTCACACTTTGAACCTTATCTACAAGCCCAGAAAAGCATGCCTGCCTAAGGGGATCCTAGCATCCACCCCTGGTATTCTGGGATGTCTATACCTTCCAGCGTTTTCTGCTGACCAGCCTGACTCCTGTCTTTCCCCTTGGTGTCCTTCCTCCAACCCACCACTGGGCAGTGCCCAGTAGTGCAGGCCTGTAATATCAGGATCAAACGTTCAAGGCAAGCCTCAGCCACTTAGAGAGTCCCTATCTCAAAATAAAAAATAAAAAGGGCTGGTGATGTAGTTCAATATTAGAGCACTCGCCTGCATGCACAAGGCCCTGGGTTTAATCCCCAGTACCACTCCAAACAAAAGAAAGGGGCAGAGCTGGAGAGATGGCTCGGTGGTTAAGACACTTGCCTGCAAAGCCTAATGACCTGGGTTTGGTTCCCCAGTACCCATGTAAAACCAGATGCACAGGTGGCACATGCATCTGGAGTTTGTTTGCAGAGGCCCTAGTGCATCCATTCTCTATCTCTCTGCATATAAATAAATGAAAGGGGGGGGCAGATCTCTGCACTACCACACGAGTGGGAATTATCTAGGGGGAAATACTATATCTCCTTCAGTCTAACCCTATCCTACCTTTCCCACATCCAGGAATTTTATCCTAGAGTACACCTACCACTGACTCCACAAGCTATCTTGAGCCCTTTAGCTTGACTCTAGTCATCCAACCCTATCTTTCCCTCCCATGGCTACAGTCTCTCTTCACCTCTCCTGCAGAGCTGACTGCTCACAGCTTGCCAGGGCTGATATGTGACATTTCCTACCCTTCTGTTCTCTTCAAGCTGCATTGAGATTTGGAGAAGAGGGCTAGGGCACTCCAGAATAGTCATGCAAAGTCCCTAAAGAAGCCTGGCCTGCCTCCCTCTCTCTCTCTCTTTCTCTCTCTCTCTCTCTCTCTCACACACACACACACACTTTGGCACACATAATGACACATACACCAAAGACTTTTTCAGCTGACAGATATATTCTTCTATCTACTGATAGACACAGCGCCAGCCAGCTTCTCGGCCTTACATCTTACATCTCCTCACATTCTTGGTTCAGGAGCGTCCCCCTCCCTCCTTCCCTTTCACCTCCTATCTAGTTGCTCACCCTCACCCCCATCCTACCCCAGGTGGGGATAGACACTTGTTTCCCCCCTTGGGAGGACCCTCCTTTACATGTTTTACTCATCCTATTCGCAGGGGATTCGTGGGGGATGTTAGCCTGCCTGTGTACGGTGCTCTGGCACCTTCCTGCAGTGCCAGCTCTCAATCGCACAGGAGACCCAGGGCCTGGCCCCTCCATCCAGAAAACCTACGACCTCACCCGCTACCTGGAGCACCAACTCCGCAGCTTAGCTGGGACCTACGTGAGTATTCAGCTTATTCTGGGTGCTGAGTACAGAGGAAGCACAAAAGTTGGGGGAAGAGAGACCCCATGATGTCTTGGTGAATGATGGGGTAATGAGGGGTCCTTTGGTCAGGCATTCACCCTGTCTGCCCTATCTCCTGTCCTTCCCTCTTAGGTGCCCCCCCACTCCCCATCCTGGCCCCAGGACTAGGCATGTGGGCAGGCCTCGCACCCGCCTTGGCCCATTGCCCCACTGGCTGCCAGCCCAGCAGCCTGCCTCCCCCTGGGGGCCGGGGAAGTCTCCTCTGTTTACACCGTGTTGTGGTGTCTCTTGCACGGGTGGGGCTGGGTGGGGATGGAGGGGCCCCACCTTCCATGCCTGTGTTCCAGCTCGCCTCTGCCCCCAGACCTGGGGCCCTGCTGCTCTGGACCCATGGGCCTCCCTCTGTCTGCCTCTCCCATCCTGGCCGGGCCTCCTAGAGGGGCTTCAGAGAATCCAGGCCAGTCATGGCAAGGGCTTCAGTGTATGGGAGAGTGATTATACCGTATGGATTTGAGGGGACTCCAAAGGTGTTCAGAGAGCCCAGGAGAGAAGGAAGGAAGAGCCTGAAGACCATGGGGAACTGGCCCCCTCTTCCCGTGTTCCTTTTTCACATCCCAGACCCTACTCTGGAGCCAGGGAAGGAAAAGGGAGGAGGGTGGCGGGGGAGCTGGCTCCAGCCCCAGGATACACCGAGGAAATTAGTTTGTCTCTGTGCTTGTCAGCGTGTGAACCTCCCCTTGGGCCCTTGCCTATCCCAGGCCTCGCCCCTCTTTTCTTTCCCTCCCAGTTATACATCTCCTAACATCCCCTTCCCTGGGCCCCAGGCCGTTCCCTTGAGGGTTGGCAAGGGCTTTGCCCTCTTCCCTATACTACATTGCCTTCCATACTCATCCTCCTATCCCCTCTTGAGACTGCCTCAGTTTCTTCCTTCTACAGCCATGCTCCTAGCAGCTGAACCCTCTTCCCTGGGGTATTGGTGAGTACTCATCTTTTCCCTATCCCTAGTGCTGGATGGACTGGGCATGTCAAAGAGGAGCTCTGATGCCCATAGGCTGCTCTGCCTTTGACACTGGCTCTCCTCTGTCTAGTTTCCCTGTGCAGAAAACCTTTGCTTGACTCTGCTACCCCCTCTGAATTCCCGACCCTTTTTCTCTTAACTTCCTCTGCCAAATTTCTTGAAGGAGTGGTCTACACCCTCTGCCTCCACTTCCTCTCCACCCACTCACTCCTTAACCCCCTGCAATCTGGCTTCCAGGCTACTGGCAACAGTCTCTCCCAGGTCGTCAGGCATCTCCTCGCCAAAGCCGACAGCATTTTCTGCCGGCTCACTCTCCTGCTCTGCAGCTGCACTGCGGAGCACTGCTGCCTCTTGAGCTCCTCTTCCTTGGCCTCCACACTCTCCTGGGCCACCTCTACCTCTCCAGCCTGACCTCGTGGTTCTTCCTCCTCTCTGCCCTGCCCTGGGTGGGCTTTCTCTGCCCAGCCAATCAGCGCATCCTTCCTGAGCGGCTCCTGCGTGGTTTTCTCTGTCTACACTTCTCCATAGGAGAACTCATCACCCTCACTGCTTCAACTGTCACCTCCATGCAAATGACATCCTTACTGGAGAAACTAGGGGAGGCCTATGGACAGAGAGGCATACCATGGAGGCAGGGCCAGTGTCAGGGAACCTGATCACTAGAAGCGTTGGGAGCAGGTATCTTCCTGGTGGCAAGCTGGCTGCTCTGCCCTCCTCCTTCTCCATCGCCCTCTCCTTTTCACAGCTGAACTACTTGGGGCCCCCTTTCAACGAGCCTGACTTCAACCCTCCTCGGCTGGGGGCAGACACTCTGCCCCGGGCCACTGTCAACTTGGAAGTGTGGCAAAGCCTCAATGACAAACTACGGCTGACCCAGAACTATGAGGCCTATAGCCACCTCCTGTGTTACTTGCGTGCCCTCAACCGTCAGGCTGCCACAGCCGAGCTACGGCGCAGCTTGGCCCATTTCTGCACCAGCCTCCAGGGCCTGCTGGGCAGCATCGCAGGCGTCATGGCAGCTCTGGGCTACCCATTGCCCCAGCCTCTGCCAGGGACTGAGTTGACCTGGGCCCCTGGCCCTGCCCACAGCGACTTCCTCCAGAAGATGGACGACTTCTGGCTGCTGAAGGAGCTGCAGACCTGGCTGTGGCGTTCGGCCAAGGACTTCAACCGGCTTAAGAAGAAGATGCAACCTCCAGCAGCTGCGGTCACCCTGCACCTGGAGGCCCATGGCTTCTGATCTCTAACCCTCACCCCCAAATCTCATCAGCTGTGCTCCAATTCTGGGAGCAGGTCCCTGTATGCCAACACTTGTTGAGCCAGGAGACAGACAGTGAGAGCTCTGGCCCTCCCTGGTCTTGACTGAAGGTGTGGTGCGAGCGCCCTGTCCCCTGCCTAGCTCCCAGAGTCCCATGGGTCTGGGGAAAAGATGCAGTGAGTGCCATCCCATTTCCACAGAAGTAACACTTTAAAGGAGTGGAATGGCTTGAGTGAGTGCAAATGCTCTCCCCACCTCCTGCTTCCTGCCCACCACCTGCCAGTGCCCACCCACTTCCTCATGTGGCACTTACAGAAGCATACCTGGAGGGCACCAGGTGGGCACTACTGTAGCATGTGCCTTTCTGGGTTAAAGAAAGCCCCTCATCTGCCCCCCATTCCTTGGATGGGTGATATTCCCCTACCCCAATAACTCTATGTGTCCAGTTCAGGAGACAAACATGGCGATCATTGTCAATGAATCTAAACTAGAAGAGTGAGATGGAAAGTGGATGGCGTGGGGGTCTAGAAACCAGAAGAGGTAATACTGAAAGAGAGGTGCAGGGGCAGACCAGACCCAGCAGTCACCAAGGTAATTAGTGGCATTTGGTAGCAAACCAAAGCCATGTTGAGTATCAGGACCTTGCCTCAAATGTTCTTGCCGGCATCACGGTGCCTCCTGTCCACCCCCTTTTCTGGGGTATCTGTGGTTGCCTGGGCTGGGGAGGGCAGCCACAGCCACAGGGTTTCCTGAAAGTTTACATTGCAGTAGCATTGTGGGGTGAGCGGGGATGGCTCCCCCAGGCCCTATCCCCAGCCCCACCCACTTATGACTCTAAGTTTGTTGTATTAATATTTATTTATTTGGAGATATTATTTATTAGATTATATTTATTGCAGAATTTCTATTCTTGTATTAACAAATAAAATGCTTTCCCCAGAAATTGGTCTCTTTGCCAAGCCCCCCTCCTGGGACACATTGCTGATAGCCCTGGCCCAGCCTACCATGATGCCCACTGTCCCTTTTCCCCACGGAGGCGCACAGCTAGAGGAGGAGGCTCTTCACATCCACCCTGGGCCAAACGCAATCCCACGAAGGCTTGGTCCTCCCAGACAGCTATGTGTGTTACATGTCATCTGCCAGCCTTCCTTATTCTGGACTGGGACAGACCTTGAATTTCTCCTCTCTAGCTCACCCCGGGAGCAGAAATGTGCATCTGCTGTTCTAGGGCTCTTCTCAAGAAGTCATCCCTGGGCATCCAATCTCCACCTTCTTCAGAGCTCCTGTTAGTGGCTGCCTGCTGGGGCCCTCACCTCAAACACTCTACCTTTCCTGTGTGCAGTGAACTGTGACCAAGTCGCTGTTCTCGGTTATGGCTCTGTTCTTTTGCCTCCAATGTATAACAGCATATTTAGAAAAGAGAACTCCTGTTGGACTGCAAGCGAGTGGGATGGATGCTATTTTGAGGGATGATCTGAACTTAAATCCCATTTTAGAGTCTGTTAGCTGAATGACCTTAAGCTTTCAAGTTTCTGGTTTCCCCATCTACAAAATGGGGATAATTAAATATCCTTCCATGATTGTTGAAAAGAGCAATGGAGAGCCGGGTGTGGTGGCGCACGCCTTTACTCCCAGCACTCAGGAGACAGAGGTAGGAGGATCGCTGTGAGTTCAAGGCCACCCTGAGACTACATAGTTAATTCCAGGACAGCCTGGGCCAGAGCGAGACCCTACCTCAAAAAAAAAAAAGAAAAGAAAAGAAAAGAAAAGAAAAAGAAAAGGGCAATGGAGATAATAAAGGTAAGATACTCAGCTGTAACAAGAATTATATTATTACAGTTTACTTGGGAATCTGTGTATGGTGACACTCCAGTTAAGAGCTACTGGGTAAATTCATGGGTTAACTGCTCCCAGGTAATACAAGGATATTTTATGAGGGCCTCCTGGAGACAATGCCCTAAAGCCAGGAAGTAACAAATGATGACAATGTCAGTCAACGGATATTTCAAAGACCTAATTTACCTGCCTGTCACTGTGCTGACTGGTGTAAGGAGGCCAAATGAAGTCTCAGACCAAACTTGGCTCCTGCCTTTATGCAGCTTGCAATCTACTTGGGAAGGAAAATCAGCTGCCCTGAAATAGGGTCCAGAAGCACAGACATGTGATGTTGAGGACAGGGGTAAGTGTATGAGCCTCTAGAAAAGAACGAGGACTAGTGTAGAAGCTACTGACCTACTTTTGGGCTAGCTAACTTCTACAATGTCCTGGAGTTACCTGGCTCTAGTGGTGGAACATGCCCCACTTGTATGGCACCAGACATCTGCACAGACACCCACAAGGTTCTGCCCACTGCCAAACAAGACAGGAGAGGGATATGGGGCCTTCTCCATGTACAAGCAAAACATGCCTTAGCCTGTGATGTGCAAAATACCAAGCAAGGGACTGTGCTGAAGACATAAGGAAGGTGGGTTACTGCCCTCATGGAGTTTGTGCAGTACTACATGGTGAGTTTCTTGGAGACAGTCTCTGAGTATTCCTCTCCACTCTTTTTTCTTTTCCTTTTTCGTTTCCTTTCCCTCTTCCTTTTTCTCCTCTTTCTTTTCATCCTTTTTCTTGGCTTTCAAAAATATTTTCAGCTGGGCATGATGGCACACACCTATAATCCCAGCACCTTGTGCATCTGGCCCATGTGGGTCCTTGGGAACTGAACCTGGGTCCTTTGGCTTTGCAGGCATGTGCCTTAACCACTGATCCATCGTCTCTCCAGCCCAATACAATTTTTTTTTTTCGGGCTGGAGAAATGGTTTAGCGGCTAAGGCGTTTGCCTGCGAAGCCAAAGGATCCCGGTTCGATTCTCCAGGTCCCATGTAAGACAGATGCACAAGGGGCACATACATCTGGAGTTCGTTTCCAGTGGCTAGAGGCCCTGGTGTGCCCATTCTCTCTCTGTCTGCCTCTCTTCTCTCTCTCTCTGTTTGCAAATAAATAAAAAAAAATTTTAATATTTAATTTTTTTTTCAAAACTTCATTTGGGCCTGGAGAGATGGCTCAGTGGTTAAGGCACTTACCTACAAAGCCAAAGGACCTGGATTTGATTCCCTAAATGCCTACATAAAGCCAGATGCACAAGGTGACACATGCCTCTGGACTTCATTTGTAGTGGCAAGAGGCCCTGATGCATTGATTCTATCTGCCCCTTCTGTCTCTCAAATAACTTACACACACACACACACACACACACACACACACACATAAAACTTTTCAAGGTAGGGTCTCACTCTAGCTCTGGCTGACCTGGAATTCACTATGTAGTCTCAGGGTGGCCTTGAACTCACAGCAATCCACCTACCTCTGCCGCCTGAGTGCTGGGATTAAAGGCATGCGCCACCATGTCTGGCTTATAAAAAAAATTTTTTTTTGAGGTAGGGTCTCACTCTAACCCAGGCTGACCTGGAAATCACTATTTAGTCTCAGGGTGTCCTCAAACTCACGGCAATCCTCCTATCTCTGCCTTCCAAGTGCTGGGATTACAGGCGTGTGCCAAATTATAAATAATATTTAAAAAATATTTTATTTGTGCATATGTGTGCATGCCAGGGTCTCCTGCCACTGCAAAGGACACCAGATGGTTGTTGTTGCAGTCAGGTTTGCATTGCTGGCAGAAAACACTCTACCAAGAACAGCTTGTGGGAAAAGGGATTTATTTTGGTTTACAGACTCGAGGGGAAGCTCCGTGATGGCAAGGGAAAATGATGGCATGAACAGAGGGTGGATATCACACCCTGGCCAACATAAGGTAGACAATAGCAACAGGAGAGTGTGCCAAACACTAACAAGGGGACTCTGGCTATAAATAATGCCCAGAAGCCTACCCCCAACAATACATTGCCTCCAGGAAGCGTTAATTCCCAAGTCTCCATCAACTGGGAATCTAGCATTCAGGACACCTAAGTTTATAGGAAGACACCTGAATCAAACCAGCACAGTTGTGTTACTTTAAAAAAAAAAAAAAAGATTTATTTTTATATATTTGAGACCAAGAGGGAGAGAGAGAGAGAATGGGCGCACCAGGGCCTCTAGCCACTGCAAACGAACTCCAGACACATTCACCACCATGTGCATTTGGCTTATGTGGGACCTGGAGAATCAAACCTAGGTCCTTGGGTTTCTCAGACATGCACCCAAACCACTAATCAAACTCTCCAGTCCAGTTATGTTACTTTTTTTTTTTAAATATTTTATTGTTTATTTATTTATTTGAGAGAGAGAGATACAGAAATAGGCAGGTAGAGAGAGAGAAAGAGAGAGAGAGAGAGAGTGAGAGAATGGGTGCGCCAGGGCCTCCAGCCACTGCAAACGAACTCCAGATGCATGCACCCCCTTGCGCATCTGGCTTACGTGGGTCCTGGAGAATCGAGCCTCGAACCAGGGTCCTTAGGCTTCATAGGCAAGCGTTTAACCACTAAGCCATCTCTCCAGCCCCAGTTATGTTACTTTTTGAGTCTAGCTTTACATGGGTGCTGGGGAATTGAACTTGTACTAGCAGGCTTTGAAAGAAAGCACCTTTAATTGCTGAGCAATTGCTCCAGCTTTTCATTTACTTTTTTGTTGTTGTTGTTGTTTGTTTTTTTAGGTACTGTTTCACTCTGGTCTAGGCTGACTTGGAATTCACTATGTAGTCTCAGGGTGGCCTCAAACTCATGGCGATCCTCCTACCTCTGCCTCCCAAGTGCTGGGATTAAAGACCTGCGCCACCACACCTGGCAAATATATATATATACATACATACATACATACATACATACATACATACACATATACATATACATATACATGTATGTATGTGTATGTATGTATGTATATACATATATATAATGTTTTAAAAAATAAATTTGAAAGGGAGAGAGAGAGAGAGAATGGGCATGCCAGGGCCTTCAGCCACTGCAAACGAGCTCCAGATGCATGTGCCACCTTGTGCATCTGGCTTATGTGGGTCCTGGGGAATTGAACCAGGGTCTTAAGGGCCTTAACCACTAAGCCATCTCTCCAACCCTACTTTTTTTTGTTTTGTTTTGTTTTGGTTTGGTTTGGTTTTTCGAGGTAGGGTCTCGCTCTAGCCCAGGCTGACCTGGGATTCACTCTGTATTCTCAGGGTGGCCTCGAACTCCTAACGATCCTCCTACCTCTGCCTCCCGAGTGCTGGGATTAAAGGCCTGCACTACTATGCCAGCTTCTGAGAATGCTTTTGAACTCTTAATCCTTTTGCCTCCCTCAAGTGCTGGGATTACAGATATGTGCTACCAAGACTAGATAAAGGCCTCTTTTCAGTCACATGATTTAAGAACAGGGTTGATGTGCACCTTTAGATCCAGCACTCAGGAGGCTGAGGCAGTAGGATCAGTGTAAGTTCAAGGTTAGATTGGGACCTCAGAGTGAGTTCTGAAGCAACTGCTGTATCTACAGTGTTTGGCCCACAGCAAATGCTCAATGGCCACCTTTTGCATAAATGTACAAAGTGGAATTTATCACCATTCTTAGAGGCCAGCAGGAAGATTTGGAATAGATGGAGATGGGGTGAATGTGGGTGCATGAGGGCATACAGCACTTTCAGGGCAGACTCCCAGGCTTCTCAGCTGGGCATCCTGATAGCATTTTAACATAATGCCTGGCACACTAAAGTCCTTAGTAATTTGGTTTAAATTGATTTAAAGACCGCTCAAGACAAGAGCATTTTGGAAGCTAAGAGAAGGGAATTTGAAGATGATAATGGATAGCAGCCTCAGATGTGCCAGCAGAACCAAGAGAATGCAGGGAAAAAATCTACTAGCCTGGACAGCAAGGATGCCACAGGCATTTTCTTGTCTTTGTTATTTGTTTTTATTTTTGGAGATAGTGTCTCACCAAGTAGCCCAGCAGGCCCCACCCTCAGTGGTCCTCCTGCTTTAGCTACCTGAGTGCTGGGGTTACAAGTGTGTACTACCATGTCCAGCCCACAGAAACTTTTGAGAAAGCAGGTGAGTGGAAGACATCAAATTGTGAGGCAAAGAAGGATACGGTAGGAAGAAGCCAGAAGGAATAAATATCTTCTCAGAGACTGATGGTAAAGGGGCAGGATCAAGGAAGGCTTTTTTTGTTTGTTTTGGAGTTAGTTTTAAATAGATCTAAACATGTTATTGCCAAGTGTGGAGGTGGTAGCAAGAAAAGGATGGAGAGGTTTGGGGAGAATTTAAAAAGGTTTGCTAGATAGCCATAGGGAAGAACCAGGTGATCTCAGTACACACTTCTTTGTCATGTACCCATTCAGTATAGATCGTGGCAATTCTTTCCAGGCTAGAGATGGGGGTGGGAGGCAGAATAACTACAGGGAATTTTCCAAGCCTGAGGACTGGCAAGGCAGGAATGGTTGAGAATCAAGAAGTGAGCTGGGTGTGGTGGTGCATGCCTTTAATCCCAATACTTTACTTGGGAACTCGAGAGGCAGAGGTAGGAGGATCGCCATGGGTTTGAAGCCATCCTGAGACTACATAGTGAATTTCAGGTCAGCCTGATGAACCAGAGTGAGACCCTACCTCGAAAAG
The DNA here is from genome assembly GCA_036365145.1 of Orientallactaga sibirica. NCBI lineage: Eukaryota > Metazoa > Chordata > Mammalia > Rodentia > Dipodidae > Orientallactaga > Orientallactaga sibirica. The sequence goes on along the minus strand of JAEOAD010000042.1, from coordinate 6,407,344 downwards.
CCAAAAAAAAAAAAAAAAAAAAAAAAAAAAAAGTGAGAGACCCTGGGTTGCTGGAAACTGGATTGTTAAGTACCTGTGATCAGAAAACAGAAGCTGGGAATGGACAGGAGTAAATGCCTCACCTGGAGAGGGCTGGGATTCTCTCATAGCAAGTACAAAGTCAGCTGAGGGGTGGGTGTGGTCACAAATGAGAATAGCCTCAGAGAGGACAAGAGAGCTTGAGGGACATTGCTTACTTGTTTGTTATTTGAGACTGAGTCATATATCACAGGCTGGCTTTGAATTTGCTATTTAGTTGAGGCTGGTTTTGAACTCCTGATGTTCCTGTTTCCACTCCCAAGTTTCTGGAATTGATGATGTGTACCACAACACTCAGCTCAGAACTTGAGTTCCTAAATCCCTCTCTCTCTCTAATAGTTCCCAATCATGGTGACAGGTTACAAGGCTTTCCTTTGGGTTTTGGCACCATATCCCACAAAGCCTCTTGTGGAAATGCCCATACCACAGGACAGGTAGCTTCTGTGTTTTTTTTTAATTTTTAAATTTTTAAATTTTATTTATTTGAGAAAGAGGTAGAGAGAGGAAGAGAATTGGGCATGCCAGGGCCTCCAGCCACTGCAAACGAACTCCAAATGCATGTGCCCCCTTGTGCATCTGGCTTACGTGGGTCCTGGAGAATCAAACTTGGATTCTTTGGCTTTGCAGTCAAATGCCTTAGCCGCTAAGCCGTCTCTCCGGCCCCACTTCTGCTTTATTAGATCAGGTTATCTCTGTTTTTTGCATATCTGACATTGGTTCTCTATCCACAGATTCTTTGAGAGATTTGATGGTTCTCTTTGGTTACCTATGTTACAGCCCTTAAGTACAGCCTGAGAGTCAGAAACCAGTCAGAAGTCAATATACAAATCAAGACCACCAGGAGCCCTGCAGTGTTACAGGGGTAGGGACATTATCTCCACAAGTCCTACCTTCTTAAGAAAGCTAGAGGAGGGCTGGGCGTGGTGGCACACGCCTTTAGTCCCAGCACTTGGGAGGCAGAGGTAGGAGGATTGCCGAGAGTTCGAGGCCACCCTGAGACTACAGAGTGAATTCCAGGTCAGCCTGGACCAGAGTGAGACCCTACCTCGCAAAACCAAAAAAAGAAAAAAAAGAAAAAAGAAAAAAAGAAAGCTAGAGGAGGGAGGCTCTCCTCTTGCCATCTCCAGAGAGCACAGGAGCATTAGAAACCTCATCAGCATCTTCAATGTTTAAAAATGCATCTGCTTGAGAAAGTGGACACAAGATGAAGAACTGTCACTTTAGACAGTTGGCAACTTCTTGGACAGTAGGATTAGGCATTGAGAAGCTCAGGGTAGAGGTGGCAAGACATCAGAAACTGAAACAAAGGGGATTCACTCAAACACCCATTTTATGGGGGCACTACACTTAATGTTCATGTTCACATATTAACGCTACTCTCACTTCTGGTTAGAGAAGCTTCTCTTTTCAGATGGCGATGACCACTGGGGTGACCCAAAAGGCAACATAGTGCTGAGAAGAAGGGATGGAGGAGTGCCCAGCACTGAAACACCTCTGTCACACCTTCCAAGGCTCAGGGACCATTGCGGAAGAGGGGGCAGATAGAATGGAAGAGCCAAAGGAAGGGTATGACTTCTTACAATGCAACTGCCCAGACAGAAATTGGCCTCGATATCCATGACCTTGCAGTGCCTAGCAAGACCTTCACAAGACCCTCAAAATAGAAGAAAAAGATGATGACATCAAATTAAAAGAAAGATTAATGGAGAAAGGGAGGGGATATGATGGAGATTGAACTTCTAAAGTGGAATGGGGAGGGGAGGGAAATATAATATGTTTTTGTATGTCAATATAGGTGTCAATAAAAAATTAATAATTAAAAAAAAACACCCGTTTTACACACAACCCCACAGCTACAGCCATCCCAAATGGGGAAGGCCCTCGGTTCCCCTTAGGCTAGAGAGCTTGTCGTAGAGTGACTCAGGCCTGGCCCTGTACTCTGATGGCAGCTCCTTGTAAGCTCCCCCTTCTCCGGAGCCACAACTATTTCTGCCTTTGTCTTTTCAATTCTCTAGTTCCCAGCAGGGAACAAAGCTCTTGTTATTGGGGTGATGGTGAGGACAGTGAGGGAATAATTGAGTGAAAACTCTTGAGTGGTGGCGCAGTCTTTAATCCTAACTCTCAGAAGGCAGAGGTAGGTGGGGCGCTGTGAGTTCGAGGCCACCCTGAGGCTACATAGTGAATTCCAGCTCAGACTGGGCAGCCCTTTTTGGCTAGTTCAGAGGTCACCTTGAGGCTCCTTCCCAACTTGCTTTGACTCAAGATCTGGCTGTTGGGGGATCAGCTAACTATGGCCTCTTCCCGGCTGGACAAAGTCTGACACCTGGTGGCCAAGGTGAGGAATGGCCAGAGGGTGCTTTTTCAAATCTCCCCAGAATCTCTCCAGAGATGGTGGCCAAGGTGAAAGGGGAGGTGAGCAGAGCTGGTATGGAAGGAGATAGAAGCAGGAAAGAGACATCACAGACCCAGGTGAGCTTTCCTCTTTCCCCAGGCTCCTTCCCTTTAAGCCATGAGGTACAGAATCTACCAAGGTAAGAAGTACCTGTGGGGCAAGAAATGGAGCCCAGGGCTTATGAGTACAGGAGGGGGTTATTATCTAGCTGCCCAGATCTCCTGATCCGGCTCGATTTCCAGCTCAGGGTGGGTAGCATAGCCTGAAGACCTGAGGAAGGAGGGTCTGAGGGAGAGGAAAGGAGAGCTGGATATATCCCACACCCTACAGCCCACTGAGCCCCAGGCAGCTGTTCCCCATCTTCTACCTGCCCCTGCCCTCATCTTTTCAGCTTTACCTGGGTTCCTCACAAGCCCCATCTCAAGCTGCAGGAAGGAAAAGGATTCTTAGGGTGTTTGTGTGTGTGTAGAGCTAAGCAGCCCCCACCCAATCCTGTCACACTTTCTGAACTAAACCAAGCCTAACCTCCCTTCCCCTGGAACAGTCAGCAATGGGTTTCAGCCCTGAGCAAGGGGCTGGGCATCTGTCTTAGTTGTCTGGTCTCCCCAGGACTTTGGGCTTGACACTGAAGCAAGGCCTTGTATGTTCCCAAGGTGCAAAGGTAACTCCTGCTAGTCCCACCATCAGCTTCTGGATGTTAGGGCTAACACAAAAAACTTATGCTTAGGCCTCAGGACACATCTCATAGGAGATAGAATGAAGCCTCTCACTCAGATTCCTGGCTCTGTCTCCAAACCCAACTGTAGTTTGGCCAATGGGCCCAGGAAGTTGCCTGAGTAGGGGAAGGGATCTAGCTAGGAATGGAATAGGAGGTGTATGACGTTAGGGAGGAAGGGAGGAAAAGACCCAAGTATGGGAGGTCAAGGACTTAGTTACCAGTGTACCTCAGAACAGATGCCAAGTGGGGAAAGGATGCTAGCAGGTCAGGGATAGGCCCAGGTTTTCTGACTAGAAGAGATCTTGCTGCCTGGGGAACACATCCTCAAGCCCAGGCCAGAAGGCCAGTACTAGGACTGCTGCACTTGGGCTGAACCCTCTGGCTTTCTTTCTGGGAGCTGAAGTGCAGAACCCTCTGGCTTTCTTTCTGGGAGCTGGAGGTAGCTAAAGCCAGTGGGAGATATCTTCCAGTTTGGGTAGGAGAAGCTAGGTGGAAAAGTTGACTGGTTTTGAGCCAAGCAAAACTGGGGGCACCCAGCAGGGATGGCCCAGCCAGCATTCAGAGCTGATCAGGTGCCAGGGGTTGCCAAAGAAGAGAAGGGAATAGGCCCAGACGGCAATGGGAGCTGCTGTGGCCGCCCAACGGCACACCCCATTTCACGCTCCCTGGGTGGTGGCAGGCCCCACGGCTATCAGCTTTCAGGGGTGGGAGGGACCAGGAATGAGGAGGGGTCTGCCCCACCCATGGTTCCCTGCTCCCTAAGGGTTTTGTGGACTCAGGAAATGGGTGCCACACACCTTTGGGAACAGCCCCAGAGCCCCTTTCTGAAGCCCTCCAGAGAGGGGTAATCAGAACCTGGGAATCAGATCTCCACTGAGCACTCAATACTTGACTGGACCCAACACCTATGCCCTTTTTTACCTGGTGGAGAATTCTGTCTGCAACCCTCTCCAACTTGGTAGCGCCCCTTCTCCCTGGATGTAAGCCCCACTCTGTTCAGGAGGTTGATGAAGGGATTAGACCCATCCCATCCCAAACATGAGGCAGGAAAGGGCCTTCCAGCTCTGTGCAGTGTGCCCTCAGCTCCCTCCTCCTCAAGGAAAGTGATGAGGACAGCCAGGCAGAGGGGCCCCCAGAGACCCAGCCTTTTCCTCCTTTCTGGTGGTCTGCTCTCCAGATCGGTATTCTCATCTGCCCTCACATGTACCAGGAGCCCAGCCCTCTTCATAAGCTAGATCCCCGAGCGGTAGGGAATGAGGAAGGCAAAGGCCGGCAATCAGGCATCATCAGTCCTTGCACCCCTGGAAGGAAGAACCGGATGGGATCTCCAGAGGGCAATTAGTGCTGGGCCAGTCCCAGTGCTGGTTCCCAGACTCCCACTGGCCAGCACTTTTGCCTGCTGCCAGGAAGTTGGTGAGGGGGAGGCGGTAGTGAGGGTGAGTCAGTGATGACAGGAGCCCCAGGGACAAAGGTCATGGGTGGAGAATTGAGAGACACTGTTTACTGCAGTCTACCTCCTCCAGGAGGCCTTCTTCCAATGCTGATCATCTTCCCCCTGGTTTGAGGATAGCTCACCCTCCCTTCCATTCTGTGAATAAGCACAGTTTAGCATTGACAACTGTCCATCCCCTCTGTCCTGAAAGCCTGTGAGCTCCTGGGACATAGGGAGGCTCCATTACACTAAACAATAGTGATCATAATTAATCTACAGTTTCTACTTTCAAAATCTTTTGATGTGTCTTTTGAGTTAATGTGGGAAAATGCTTAGAACAGTACCTGGCACCTGGTAAATACAATGTGAGAGTTGGGTTTATTGATATTTTTTGCTCATAAGTACATTATATGAGAAACACTGCATATTGTATCAATGAAGGAAGGATCCATACACACTGAGTGGGACTATTCCTGCTATGGCATCTTGCTTGGTATGGAATCTTCCTGAGTAGCAGAGTAGTCAGAGGCAGACTGTGGGACTGGAGGAAAGCCAGTGAGAAACCCACCTTCCTGTACTGAGTGATCAGTGTCTTTGGGGGAGACTGTGAGAAAGGAGCCTTCTGAATCCTTGGGCTTCTCCAGCCAGGTCTCCCAGAGCGGTAAGGGTGGGGTGGGAGCAGGGAAGGGGGCTGGATTAGTCCAAACTCTTTTGGACCTCTAGATCTGCCCCCACAGTGCTCGGGGGCCAATGGGCAGTAGTAGAAGGTTCCAGCTGGGCTCAGGGGACTTACAAACTGGCCACGGGGATTAGTGAGGCTGAAAAGAACATTTGCCTAGGAAGGGAAAACGGGAAGTGAGAGGCCGAGGATAACGCTCTATATGTCCCTGGGGACCCATGTAGACCAATGAGGGGCAGGAGGAGGTGGTGAAGTCTAGGGCATCTTGACAGGTCTCCTGCCCCGCCAAACCCCTCCTACCTCGGAACCCAGCTGCAGCTGTCCTGCCCCCACCCTATGCCTCCCGCTATTGGCTAGAGTCAGGGCCACGCCCCACGGCGGTGGCCTGCCATTCGCTTAGGTCTCTGATGTTTGCGTGCTTGTGGGGGCGGGGGACAGGCGTCATTCCCTGGAACCAAGCGACTTCCTCTCTCTGATTGTCTGGGTCAACTTGTCTGTCGTAGCTGGCCCATCTCTCCGGCCCCATCTCCTCTCTCTCTCTCTCTAACAGCTGTCTCGCACGCCCGCTGGCCTGTCTCTTCATCGCAATCACCTCCTTGTCCGCCTGCCTGGGTGGCCGCCATGAGCCGGAAGCGGCTGGTCACTGACTCCTACCCCGTTGTGAAGAGAAGGGAGGGACCCGCTGGGCACAGCAAGGAGGAGCTGGCACCAGAGCTAGGTCTCTGAAGCGTGGGGGTGGCAGGAAGAGTGGACACACATGGACCAGAGAGGACTGGGGGTGTGTGTGGAAGGGGAAGCTAGTGTTGACTCCCGCGGGAGTCCAAGGTCTGGCTGTGGGATGGCACAGGCAAAGGGGTGAACAGGAAACAGTGGCGCAAGTGTGAGACCAGGGCAGGGCAAAGGCCTGGACGGGCCTGAGAAGCGGCATGTCATTGCAGGGGAGGAAACCCAGTCTCTCAGCGAGGACGAAGCCGAGCTGGAGCTGCTAAGGCAGTTTGACCTGGCCTGGCAGTATGGGCCGTGTACAGGTGAGACACCCTTGCCCCAGGGCATTTATCTGAACCTGTTCTGTCACCTGTGTGTCTCAGAAACAGTCCAACTGTATGTCTGATTCTAGGGCCCTGTCTCTTGAGACTGAGGGTCTGGCGACTCTAGAGACCTTGCCCCCCCCACACACACACACCATATCCTCTCTCCTGGACTCTTTCCACCTCCATGTGGCACCTAAGTCTTTTCCCCACCCTGGCAGGGATCACACGGCTGCAGCGCTGGCATCGGGCAGAGCAGATGGGCTTGGAGCCTCCCTCAAAGGTGCTCCAGGTGCTGAAGACCCACTCTGGAGACCCTCGCTTCCAATGCAGGTCAGGACAGGCTGCAGCAGCTTTCAGGGGAAGCAGGGCTTTCTCCAAGAGCTGCCACCCTGCAGGACTGGGTTAGGGGCTACCATGACTAGAGGGATAAATGGGTGCAGGCTCAATAGTTCTTCCTGAGCAGGCAAGAAGTTTCTCAAAGGTTCTGGGCTCAGGACAGATCACTATAGTAATTCTTATCTCTATGAACTGTGGTGGGGGAAGGGTATGCCTAGGGCCCAAGGGACTATCTATTAGTACTGAATGGTTTGCCAAGGACCATACACGATGGCCAAGAACTGGGGCTAGTGAAACCACATCCAAGAAGTGAACTGACTGTCCTGTGCATCCCTCCTCCCACTCTATCTTCCACAGCCTCTGGCATCTCTACCCCCTCTGAAGCACTGCCTAGGCCATCCTGACCGTGGCACCTGCTAGCCACTGAGAACTTGAGGACAAAATCTGGAGCCAGTTGCTGCTGCTTTGCTCAGCTGATCTGTGGAGAAACAGTTGGCAGGGTTGACTCCAGAGGTTTTCTTGGCTCAGCCTCTCAACTAAGAAGCAGGCTTTCTGCAACCCTCTCTGACAGCCTGTGCAGCTGAAGCCAAGTACCTCCAGATGGAGACTGGTCTGGGACAAGGACCCAGCAAGACCTTCCTATGCCTGTGACACCCACTTCCTGTCTATGGTGTGGCAAATCCAGCACAGCCTGGCACAAAGCCAGATGCAGGCAAATGACTTAAAAGGCAAAGATGTACTCTTACCCCAGGCTGGGCATATAGCTGAGGGCAGGACTGGCTGAGCTGGCTGGGGGCCAGTCAGGGGGCTCACTGATGCTTACAATAAAAACTGTTAAGCTTGGAATCCTGACCTCCAGTTCCTTCATGTGGTCCCATTCTGCCTGGCAGTCCTCGGGAGGTGAGTAGGCAGGAGAGCTAGCTCTATGCCTCTTCTTGCTTTTATAGTCTTTACTAGAGCTGAGAACCCTTTGACGCCCCCTGGTGATACATAGGAAACCAATCTAGTTACCTTCCCAGCCAGAGAAAAACCTGCCTACCTAAGCCAGCCTGCCTAACACTGGCCACCTCTCAAACATGGGTGCTTTGTCAGAGAAGGATTCATGGGTTCATGGCTCATAAAGTCCAGACTGGCCTACACATACCAAGCAAGCACCTCTGTTTCCCATAGCAGGTGCTGCAGGATCCAAAGCAGGAGTGAGAGGAGGCACATTTTGCAAGACCTCAGACGGCCACCATCTGAGGGGCTTTGGGAGGAAAATGACTAGAGTCAGGCACAGTGTTTATAGGACTCTGGCTCAGAACACAGTACAGAAAATGAATCTGTAACTCTCATGTGGTATTTCCTTCATCTGCTGTACCAGCCATTCTTTAGGGGGCCAACAGACAGCATTTCATTCCTCGAAAGTGATTACAGAGTGGCTAAGAGCCTGCTGGCCCCCATCTTATCCTACCTGACTATGCCTCAGGTGATTGAAATGCATTACTTCCAATCCTGCTATAAAATTTCCCAGTAAGTTTTACAGGAGGAAACGGAAGCTAAGAAAGGTTAAGTAAATTAAGTAAAGCATACAGCAGGTAAGTGGTGGTGCAGAGACCAAGGGCCACATGCTTTAAGCTCTTTCAGCCAACACCATGACCTCTGCTTATGAGTACCTACCATTTGCTAGGCACCAAAAGCTCCAATAAAGTATTACTACTGCTGAAAAGATGTACACACACACATACCAAAAAAAAAAAAAAAAAAACAACCCAGAAAATAGCCAGGTGTGGTCGCATACTCCTTTAATTCCAGAACTTGCACTCGGGAAGCAGGGATAAGAGGATCGCATGAGTTTTGAGGCCACCCTGAGACTACATAGTGAATTCCAGGCCAGCCTGAGCTACAGTGAGACCCTACTTCGAGAAACCAAAAGAAAGGGGGGGATTGATTATGTTAGGTGGTGGCTAATGATAAGAAGAATTAGGGTGAGGGGTAGAAGATCAGAGAATGGAAAGGTACTATTCTAGAAGGGCTGGACAGAAAAGCCCATATGGTAAGATGAGCAGAGGAAAGGAAGTAAGGAGGCAAGGCTTGCACCTGTCTAAGCACTCCATACAAAAGGAACGACAAATAGAAAGTCTCAGCAGCAGGAATCTGGTTTCCAGCTTGTTCCAGCAATAGCACAGAGCACATGGGGAATGAAGCCAGACAAGTAGCAGCAGGCAAGTCACTTAGGGCATTGTAGGCCATGGTAAGAAATATGAAGAGTGAAAGGAAGATACTGGAGGGCTTTAAGCAATGACATCAACATATTGAACTTTTGTTTGTTTTTTTTTTTATTTAATTTTTATTTATTTATTTGAGAGAGAGAGATACAGAAATAGGCAGGTAGAGAGATAGTTTAGTAGTTAAGACACTTGCCTGCAAAGCCAAAGGACTCATGTTCGATTCCACAGGACCAACATAAGCCAGATGCACAAGGTGGCGCATGTGTCTAGTTTATTTGCAGTGGCTAGAGGCCTTGGTGCACCCATTTTCTCTTTCTCTATCTGCCTCTCTCAAATAAATAAATAAATAAGGGCTGGAGAGATGGCTTAGGGGTTAAGGCGCCTGCCTCCTAACCCTAAGAACACTGGTTCCAATCTCCAGCGGTTCCAATCTGCAGGTCCCACGTTTAGCCAGATGCAAAGTGACGCAAGGGCGCAATGCCGCACTTGGCCACAAGGGGGCGCGCACATCTGGATTTCATTCACAGCCTCTGAGACACTGCTCGCGCGCCCATCTGTCTTCCTCCCTCCCTCTCTCTGTCTCTGTGTCTCTCTCCAAAAAAATAAGATAAAATAAAAAGTTAAAAAATAAATAAATAAATAAATAAATAAATAAATAAATAAATCAGAGCCAGGTGTGGTGGTGCACGCCTTTAATCTCAGTACTCAGGAGACAGAGCTGGGAGGATTACTATAGTTCGAGGCCAGCCTGAGACTACATAATGAATTCCATGTCAGCCTGGATGAGAGGGAAGCCCTACCAACAACACCCCACACACACACACAAAAAGAAAGAGAGAGAGAGAGAGAGAGGGAGGGGGGAGGTCTAAGAGGAGAGCCCAGGAGCCTCCTGTACTCAAGCCATGGAACAAAGGAGACTGAGGAGCATGTGGCCAGGTCAGAGGAAGACCAAGAGAATGGTAGGGCTGGAGGGCCTGGGAAGAAGGTTTTAGCCCCTAGGTTCTCCCCAGAAGTTGGTAAAGTACAGCCTGAGAGGGACGAGTGGATTAAGCCACTTAGATCATTGGAGTTCTTGATAAGAACAGTTTTTTTTTTTTTTTTTTTTTTTTTTTGGTTTTTTCAAGGTAGGGTCTCACTCTGGTCCAGGCTGACCTGGAATTAACTATGTGGCCTAAGCCTCCTACCTTAGATTAAAGGCATTGGAGTTCTTGATAAGAACAGTTTTATGGAATGACAGAGTAAAAGCCTTCCTGGAGTGGCAGGAGAAGTGAAAACTGGAAACAGGCCAATTGTTTTTTTTCTTAATATTTTATTTTTATTTATTTATTTGAGAGAGAAAGAAAGAGGGAGGGAGAGAGAATGGGCACGCCAGGGCCTCCAGCCACTGCAAATGAACTCCAGACACATGCACCACCTTGGGCATCTGGCTTTTGTGGGTCCTGGAAAATCAAACCTGGTCCTTTGGCTTTGCAGGCAAGCACCTTAACCACTAAGCCATCCTTTTAGTCCCTGACAATTGTTATTTTAAGGGAGGAAGGATTTCTTTGGCTTACGGTTAAAGGAGATACAGACCAACGTGGAGGAGAAAGCATGATGGCAGGAGCGGCTCCTGGCTATGGCAGTGAAGCATGAACAAAAAAAATACGGAATTAAGCCAGGTGTGGTGGTGCACACCTTTAATCCCAGCACTTGGGAGGTACAGGTAGGATCGCTGAGAGGTCAAGGCTACCCTGAGGACTACATAGTAAATTCCAGGTCAGCCTGAGCCCGAGTGAGACCCTACCTCAAAAAACAAAAAAACAAAAAAGAAAAAGAAAAATATGGAATGCTTCATAAATTTGCATATCATTTTTGTACGCACTAATCTTCAGTGTATCCAATTTTAGTGTATGTGATGCTGAGGATAGCACAGGCCAGTTCTTTCAGGAACTCTACTGTACAATGTGGAGAAGTGAAGTAGTAACTTGAGAGGGAACCATCAAGGGAGTGTGTTCTTTATTTTAGATGGAGTGGAACTGCTGTGTAATTTTACAATGGAGAGCAATCCCACAGACAGGAGCATGACAGTATAGGCCTGGGGTGGCAGTTGTATGAATGAGGTCTTTATAAAGGTCAGGAAGGCCAAGAACTAGTACTCAAGGAAGAGGGTCACTTTGCCTAGGTGCATCCACTAGAAGCATATGGAAGGAGGTTCAGGGAGGGGATTTTTAGGGGTGGGGATACTGGAGAGAGGCAGATGTTCACTGAGAGCCTGGCACTGTGGGAGAGATGGGATATTTGCTAAGTGCCTATTCATGCCATCTGCTGTTCTGAATTCTGCACACATGTTATCTTGAGGCCTGAGAACAATCTCATTAAGTAAGTATTATCTTTGCTCTACAGATAAGGAAACTGAGGCTGAAAGGGGAAATGCTTTGCACAATCTCTAACCAGAATTCACAGCCAGGCCTGTCTTCCCATCCTGTCAGGCCAGCCCAGCACCTGCCCTCCAGATGCTTAGTATGGCCTTGATGAGATAAGGTCTACATATGGGGAAAGTTAAAAAACCATGTAATACAGTGCAAAGGCAACCTGCCATGGAGCTGTCCCAGGCAAGGCCTGGTGGCACTCTCCTTTAATCCCAGCACTCAGGAGGCAGAGAGTCTACAGCCATGGAGCTGTCCCAGCCTGGACCAGAGTGAGACCCTACCACGCAAAACCAAAAAGAGCACAGGCCGGGCATGGTGGCGCTCTCCTTTAATCCCAGCACTGGGGATCAGAGGTAGGAGGATGGCCATGAGTTCAAGGCCACCCCGAGACTCAGTGAATTTCAGGTCAGCCTGGAGTGAGACCCTATCTTGGGAAAAAAAAAAAAAAAAAAGAACACAGGGCTGGAGAGATGGCTAAGGCATTTGCCTGCAAAGCCAAAGGATCCCAGTTCAATTCTCCAGGACCCACATAAGACAGATGCACAAGGGGGCGCATGCATCTGGAGTTCATTTGCAGTGACTGGAGGCTCTAGCATGCCCATTCTCAATCTCTCTCTGCCTCTTTCTCTCTCTCAAGTTAAAAAAAAAAAAAAAAAAAAAAAGAAGAGCACAGCCCCAGGTAGAGGCACCAGCCACAGAAGCCTCCAGTACAACTGGCCCCTCCAGCTACACTGGAGTTACTCTGCCTGTTGTCACCTGCACCCAGACCCTGACCTCATAGCATCCCTGCTTCTTGGCTCATCCACTGCAAAGTTGATGCAGACTTTCTACTCTGAATACTATTAGTAGCTTTGTGTTTTGTCTTTAAAATCTGTGACGTTGGAGCTGGAGAGATGGTTCAGCAGTAAAAGGGGCTTGCTTATACACAAAGTGGCACATGCATCTGGAGTTTGTTTGCAGTAGCAGGAGACCCTGGCATGCCTATACTTACTCACTCTGCTTCTTTCTCTCAAATAAATAAAAACATTAAAAATAAATAAATAAATAAATAAATGCCAGGTGTGGTGGCACACACCTTTAACCCCAGCACTCAGAAGGCAGAGGTAGGAGGATTGCCTTGAGTTCAAGGCCACCCTGAGACTACACAGTGAATTCCAGGTCAGCCTGAACTAGGGAGACACTACCTCAAAAAAATCAAAGAAAGAGCCGGGCATGGTGGCACATGCCTTTAATCCCACCAGGGGCAGGAGAAATGCCATGAGTTCGAGGCCACCTGGAGACTACATAGTGAATTCCAGGTCAGCCTGGGCTAGAGTGAGACCCTACCTCGAAAAACAGGAAAAAAAAAAAAGGCGTGTGTGGTGGTGCACACTTTTTTTTTTTTTTTTTAGAGAGAGACACAGAGAGAGACAGAGAGAGAGGGAGAGGAAGACAGATAGAGATGGGCCCGCCAGCAGCCTCTCAGCTGCTGTGAATGAAATCCAGATGCGTGCACCCCCTTGTGGTCAAGTGCAGCATTGTGCCCTTGTGTCACTTTGCATCTGGCTAAACGTGGGACCTGGAGATTGGAACCGCTGGAGATTGGAACCAGCATTCTTTGGCTTAGAAGGCAGGCGCCTTAACTGCTAAGCCATCTCTCCAGCCCGGTGCACACTTTTAATCCCAGCACTGGGGAGGCAGAGGTAGGAGGATAGCCATGAGTTCAATGCCTTCCTAAGACTACATAGTGAATTCCAGGTCAGCCTGGGCTACAGCGAGACCCTACCTCGAAAAAAAAAAAGCTAGCATCTAAATGCTTATGTGTGAGGCTAGAGAGATGGCTTAGTGGTTAAGGGGTTTGCCTGCAAAACCTGAGGATCTCGGTCGACTCTCCAGGACCCACGTAAGCCAGATGCACAAGGGGCCACATATGCATCTGGAGTTCATTTGCAGGCTGGAGGCCCTAGTGTGTCCATTCTCTCTCCCTCCCTCTCTCTCTCTAGTAAAAATAAATAAATAAATAATATATAAATGCTTATGTGTGTCTAGACTGGTCCTTGTGTGTTTTATTTCCAGTCACTCTACAAACTATAAATAGTTATCCTGGGCCACACAGCATGTGAAGTTTGATCCCAGAGTCCAGCTCCAAGACTGCACTCTCTATCATGTGATAATGCCAAGGAAGAAGGCTAAGAAAGGGCTCTTGAGACTCAGGCTGAAGAGCTTGACTGTATGGTAACTGTGAGTAGGAGAGTCAAGATAAAAGGAACCACCCTGACCAGGTATAAAAGACAGAGGAACTGGTAAGAAACTGCAGGCAGGAAGGCCAAGTGGGAAGCCATTAAGTATTCAAAACATGGGGTGGGGGGCTGGAGAGATGGCTTAACAATTAAGGTACTTGCCTGCAAAGCCAAAGGACCCTGGTATAATTCCCAGGACCCATGTAAGCCAGATGCACAAGGTGGCACATGTGTCTGGAGTTCATTTGCAGTGGCTTGAGGCCCTGGCATGCCCATTCTCTCACTTTCTCTCTCTGCTTCTTTCCCTCTCTCTCAAATAAATAAATCAAAAAAATTAAATATTAGAGCCGGGTGTGGTGGCGCACGCCTTTAATCCCAGCACTCGGGAGGCAGAGGTAGGAGGATCGCTGTGAGTCGAGGCCACCCTGAGACTACAAAATTAATCCAGGTCAGCCTGGGCCAGAGTGGTGAGACCCTACCTCAAAAAAACAAAAACAAAAAAAATTAAATATTAAAAAAAATGGGGTGCTGAGACCCCAAGAATGATGGGAGGACAGAGGATGATAAGGCTTGCTGCAAAGGAAGTTGGCAAGACTAGCATTTGGGAAGAAAAGAATGGAGGAGGCATCAGACCTGACTCAGGTTGGAGTTTGAGAGAATGAGGATGCGTGGGCAGAGACATGGAAATAGAATACGGGCTCAGTTTTACACACATTTAGTTTGAGATGATGACAGACATCTAGATGGAAACGCATGATAGACAATGTAAACACTGAGCTCAAGTCCACCAGAGACACCAGGGGAGGGTGACATCCGGGGGACAGGGAGGGCTCATCTGCATGGACATGACCTTTGACCCTAGGAATATGGGTAAATCTGTTGAGAGTAAAGAGAAACAGGAGAAAGTGTGAGAGAGAACCATACACTGTACTTAGGAAAATTCTCTCTGGGAGGAAACAGATTCAGCCAACTGGAGAAGAAAGTCTCAGAGCAGCAAGAGAACCTAGGAGGTTTTGTCACAGCGGCCAAAGGAGGGCTTCACAGCCACAGGTGGTGGGCGGGCAAGTCAGCAAAGCTATCCAGGCAGCTACTGTTATACAGAACATAAAGGGGGCAGAATGGCCTGCCCTGTGTCCACCTTTTCACTTCCCCTTCCTCTATCCCTGCTTTGTGCTTCTGTTTGGATCTCCAGCTGTCCTTATAATGACTAGGTCCAGCCCCAACCTCGAGGGCCACAATGACTCATTCTCTTCTGACTCAGGTGTGGCAGCATTTATCCACCCTCAGCCAAGCTCACTAATAGCTAGAAGGTTTAAGGAGCTAACTTAACAAGAAACTAAAGTAAGGCCGGGTGAGGTGGTGCATGCCTTTAATCCCAGCACTCGGGAAGCAGAGGTAGGAGGATTGCCATGAGTTCTAGGCCACCCTGAGAATACAGACTAAATTCCAGGTCAGCCTGGGCTAGAGTGAGACTCTACTCAAAAACAAACAAAACAAACAAACAAACAAACAAACAAACAAACAAACAAAAAAAAGACAAAAAAGGGCTGGAGAGATGGCTCAGCGGTTAAGGCGCCTGCCTCCTAAGCCTAAGAACACTGGTTCCAATCTCCAGCGGTTCCAACCTCCAAGGGTCCCACGGTTAGCCAGATGCAAAGTGATGCAAGGGCGCAATGCTGCACTTGACCACAAGGGGGCAAACGCATCTGGATTTTGTT
This sequence comes from Orientallactaga sibirica, assembly GCA_036365145.1. Taxonomy (NCBI): domain Eukaryota; kingdom Metazoa; phylum Chordata; class Mammalia; order Rodentia; family Dipodidae; genus Orientallactaga; species Orientallactaga sibirica. The sequence goes on along the minus strand of JAEOAD010000042.1, from coordinate 6,392,123 downwards.
CGCAGCTACTGAGAGGCTGCTGGCGGGCCCATCTCTGTCTTCCTCTCCCTCTCTCTCTCTGTCTTCCTCTCCCTCTCTCTCTCTGTCTCTGGTCCCAGGAAAATACCTATTGAGGACCAGGGATTCTTCAAGCCATTCCTTGTCTTTTCTGTGGTGGGTCTCCAGTTCACCTGCTAAAGTCTTAAGCTAGGGCTAAGCTAGCAGCTTTGTGCTGGTCCTGACAGCTGTGAATGCAGAGATGCCAAGTCCCCTCAAGCTCCAGGAACTTTTTAGTAGGACAGGAAAGAAAAAATGTCACACGTATGCATGGCGCTTGAAACCATGCATCCACCAAGGCAAGCCTGAGGGGAGGGCCTGTAGAGGCTGCCTGAGCCAGCCCTCCAGGTGAGTACTGGAGACATAAGTAGAAGTTGTACTTGTCATCAAATGTTCTAGGTTCCTAGGTCCTTCTTGGGCCCAACTTTGGTTCTTTGTCATTTGAAGAAAGAAGCTTCCTATTCTCTGGCTTCGGGGCTGCCTCTGTCTGCCAACACACCACAAGAGCCCTGTTCTTGAGGCTCTACTATACTCTGTCTCTCTTTATTTTTAAGATTTATTTATTTTTATTTATTTATTAAAGACAGACAGAGAGAAAGAGTGAGAATGGGCATGCCAGGGCCTCTAGCTGCTACAATTGAACTCGACACATGTGCCGCCATGTGCATCTGGCTTATGTGGGACCTGGAGAATTGAATTGGGTCCTTAGGCTTCACAGGCATGTGCCTTAACTGCTAAGCCATTTCTCCAGCCCTCTTTCTCTTTCCATGCATCCTAAGAGATAAGTCCTCCCTCCTCCCTAGAGAGACCTACTTAGATTTGTTGTAGCATGTCACATCTGGCCGGATAATCCAGCCCATTTCCCCACTGCTAGTGAGGATTTCATCTTTGACCACCTGATATAGGCTCAACATGTAGCAAGCACTCAAAGCCCACACAACTTCACTCAGCCCTACTTTTTGACCTATCAACCCCATGCAGCCTATGAAATCACTTAGGTAACTGTGTTGAAGGCTTGTCCTGAACTTCAGTAAATCCTATATGCTAACGAAACCATTTCTTCATGGAGGATGGGTGGCCTCCATAGCTGAAGCCATCATTTTCCTTTGGGCTTTCTCAGCAATGAAGCCATCAATGCTATCCAGTTCAGAAGCAGCCCTTTCCTGGTTCCATGCCTGTGCCTCTAGTAGCCAGCCTGTTCATGAACTTTTTTTCTCTTTTTCTTTTTTTAATTTTTTTAATTGACAACTTCTATACTTACATACAAAAAATGCATGATATTTCCCTCACCTGCCCCCATACCCCTATGAACTTTTTAAAAATCATTTTATTTATTTATTTATTAGATACAGAAGGACAGAGGGAAAGAGAGAATGGGTGTGCCAGGGCCTCTAGCCACTGCAAATGAACTCCAGATGCATGCACCACGATGTGCATCTGGCTAACGTGGGACCTGGAGAATCAAACCTGGGTCCTTAGGCTTTGCAGGTGAGCTCCTTAACCACTAAACCATCTCTCCATCCCTGTTCATGAACTGATGACCTCCAAGACACACAACAGAGACAATCATCATGTCTAGAACACAGCCTTTCCTCTGATTGCTCTTTGGAGAACACTAGCCAAGATCCTACTACTGCAGTCCAACAATGCTGGCATACAAACTTCTAACACTCCAAGGATGCCAGTTTGAAATCATCTATCAAAATAATAAATATGGGGCTGAGAGATGGCTCAATGGTTAAAGGCACTTCCTTGCAAAGCCTGTCAGCCAGGGTTCAAGTTCCTAGCCACCCACGTAAAGCCACCTTGTGCATCTCGTTCATGTGGGTCATGGGGAATCAAACCTGGGTCCTTTGGCTTTGCAGGCAAACTCCTTAACCGCTAAGCCATCTCTCCAGCCTCCTCATATATATTTTTATTTATTTATTTATTTTTGGTTTTTCGAGGTAGGGTCTCACTCTAGCCCAGGTCATATATATTTTTAATAGATGGTATGAAGTGTGTGATATATGTGTATGTGTTGATATGGCACCCCATGGGCTCACCTGCAAGACCTCAGGAGAACATCAGATTACCACTCCATCACTCACTCTCCTTGCAAGGAAGTCTCTTACTAATTCCTGAGCCTGCAGAATCAGGCCCCTTCAGGCCCTCATGCTTGCACAGGGAGTGCACTTAACCGCTGAGCCACCTCTCCAGCCCCTCCAACTCCAGGGCAAACATATTTAGGATTTCAGTTGGCATTCAAAGGAGAAAAAGAAAGGTGGGGGAGGGGAAGAAGTGCTTTCTGAGTTAGAGCTCAGAGAAGCTGGCAGACTCAGCATAAGTATCTGAGAGCAACTGCCTAATTCATGGACCTCTTAAAAGCAAAAGAATTACCCACGCCTCAAAAAATTTTGACCTTGTGATGGAGAGATGGCTTAGCAGTTAAGGCATTTACCTGCAAAGCCAAAGGACCTCGGTTCGATTCCCCAGGACCCACATAAGCCAGATGCACAAGGTGGCACATGAGTCTGGAGTTCATTTGCAGTAGCTGGAGACCCTGGTGCACCCATTTTCTCTCCCTCCCTCCCTCTTTCTCTCTCTCTCTATCTGCCTCTTTCCCTCTCTCACTCTCTCAAATAAATTAATTAAATTAAAAAAAATTCTTGACCTTTAGTTTGTGGATTTGTTGTTGATGATGGTATTGGTATAGTAATTCTAAAGCTGTTGTGTTATCTTTACATTAAGTATAGAAAAAAATGAATAAATACATAGATGTTGAAAACCAATGTCTCCACTGTGAAAAAAAGAGAGAAAACTATGGAATAGACAACAAAGGAGAAATCCTAAAGTGTCAGATTTGAAATTGGAAACATCAGCATGAACATTTTTTTATTTTTTCATTTTTATTTTTTTAATTCATTTTTTTTTTTGAAGTAGGGTCTCACTCTAGCTCAGGCTGACCTGAAATTCACTATGTAGTCTCAGGGTGGCCTCGAACTCACAGCGATCTTCCTACTTCTGCCTCCGAGGGCTGGGATTAAAGGCCTGTGCCACCACACCCAGCTAAACATTTTTTTAGAAATTCTTTTTTTAATATTTTATTGATTTATCTGCAAGTAGAGAGAAGAGAAACAGACAGAATGGGCATGCCAGGGCCTCTAGCCACTGTAAACAAACTCCAGATACATGTGCAACCTTGTACGTCTGGCTTTATGGGGGAAATCAAACTTGGGTTGTTATGCTTTGCAGGCAAGCACCTTAACCACTAAGCAATGTCTCCAGCATCCCCCTTTTTTTGGTTTTTCGAGGTAGGGTCTCACTCTAGCCCAGGCTGTTCTGGAATTAACTATATAGTCTCAGGCTGGCCTCAAACTCACAACGATGCTCCTACCTCTGCTTTCAAGTGCTGGGATTAAAGGTATGTGCCACCACACCCAACTCAAGAACTTTTTTTTTTTTTTTTTTTTTTTTTTTTTTGTTGTTGTTGGTTTTTTTGAGGTAAGGTCTCACTCTAGCCCAGGCTGACCTGGAATTCACTCTGTATTCTCAGGGTGGACTCGAACTCATGGCGATCCTCCTACCTCTTCCTCCCAAGTGCTGGGATTAAAGGCGTGCACCACCACACCCGGCTCTCATGAACATTTCTAAAAAAATATTTTCTGGGCTGGGCATGGTGGTGCACGCCTTTAATCCTAGCACTCAGTAGGCAGAGGTAGGAGGATCACTGTGAGTTCGAGACCAGCCTGAGACTACACAGTACATTTCAGGTCATCCTGGGCTAGAGTGAGACCCTACCTCAAAAAAAAAAAAATTCTGGGCTGGAGAGATGGCTTAGTAGTTCAGGAGCTTGCCTGTGAAGCCTAAGGACCCATGTTCAACTCTCCAGATCCCCAGATAAGCCAGATACACAAAGGTGAGGCAAAAGTCGCACATGCCTAATGGGTGGCACAAATGGTTGGAGTTTGATTATAGTGGCTGAGGCCCTGGTGCTCCAATTCATATTCTTTCTCTAAAAAATATATTTATTTTATTTTATTTATTTGCAAGGGAGAGAGAGAGAGAGAATGAGCACACCAGGACTGCTAGCTGCTGCAACTGAGCTCAAGATGCATGCACCACTTTGCACATCTGACTTTATGTAGGTACTGGGGAATCAAACCTGGGTCTTTAGGCTTTATAGGCAAGCACCTTAACCACTAAGCCATCTCTCCAGCTCCAGTATGAACATTTTTAAAAAAATATTTTAAGCTGGGCATGGTGGCACATGCCTTTAATCCCAGTACTTGGGAGGCAGAAGTAGAAGGATTACTGTGAGACCCTGAGACTAAGCAAGTTTATTCCAGGTCAGCCTGGGCTAGAGTGAGACCCTATCTTGAAAAACTAAAAAAATTTTTTTTTTTTTTTTTTTTTGGTTTTGCGAGGTAGGGTCTCACTCTGGTCTAGGCTGACCTGGAATTCACTATGTAGTCTCAGGGTGACCTCGAACTCTCGGCAATCCTCCTACCTCTGCCTCCCGCCTGCTGGGATTAAAGGCGTGCGCCACCACGCCCGGCTAAAATTTTTTTAATTAAATTTAATTTATTTATTAGAGAGAAAGAGAAAGAAGCAGATAGACAGAGAACAGGCGCACCAGGGCCTCTAGCCACTGCAAACAAACTCCAGACGCATATGCCACTTTGTGCATGTGGCTTACATAGGTATTGGGAAATTGAACCTAGGTCCTTTGGAGAAAAGTAACTGAACTGCTAAGCCATCTCTTCAGCCCAGTGTGAACATTTTTTAACAAATCAACTTTTTAGAGATATAATTTTTCTTTTTTATTTTAGTATGTATTTGTAGCATGTGTGTATATACGGTGTATGTACATGTGTGTGGAGATGCATGTGCCTGTGTGCACATGTACGGAGGCCAGAGGAGGATGTTGGGTATCCTCTATCTTTTGCCGTATTTCCTTGAGATGGAGAGATGGAGTCTCTCACTGAAACTGCAGCCTGCACTGTTTTTTAGTTAGATTGGCTGATCCTCCTGTCTCTGCTCTCCTCAGCACTGGGGTTATAGTCATATAAACCTATGCCCAGCTATTTTTTAAATTATTTTACTTCATTTATTTATTTATTTATTTATTTGTTTGTTTAAGCAGAGAGAGAGAGAAAGGTAGAGGGGAGATACACAGAGAGAGAAAGGACATGCCAGCACCTCTAGCCACTGCAAATGAACTCCAGATGCATGTGCCCCCTTGTGCATCTGGCTTATGTGGGTCCTGGGGAATTGAATCTGGGTCCTTTGGCTTTGTAGGCAAGTGCCTTACCCGCTAAGCCATCTCTCCAGCCCCCTTTTATTTTTATTTTTTGTTTATTTGTATTTATTTATTTGAGAGTGACAGAGAAAGAGGCAGAGAGAGAGAGAGAGAGAGAGAGAGAATGGGCATGCCAGGGCCTTTAGCCACTACAACGAACTCCAGATACATGAGCCACTTTGTGCATCTGGTTTACGTGGGTACTGGAGAATCGAGCCTTGAACCAGGATCCTTAGGCTTCACAGGCAAGTGCTTAACCACTCAGCCATCTCTCCAGCCCCTCCAGCCCCTTTAAAAAATTTTTTTATTATTTTATTTATTTTTGGAGAGAGACACAGAGACAGACAGACAGAGAGGGAGAGGGAGACAGATAGAGATGGGCACACCAGCAGTCTCTCAGCTGCTGTGAATGAAATCCAGATGTGTGCGCCCCCTTGTGGTCAAGTGTGGCATTGCGTCCTTGTGACACTTTGCATCTGGCTAAACGTGGGACCTGGAGATTGGAACCAGGTTTTTAGGCTTAGCAGGCAGGTGCCTTAACTGCTAAGCCATCTCTCCAGCGCCTCCAGCCCCTTTTAAAAATATTTTTAAAGCCGGGCGTGGTGGCTTTAATCCCAGCACTCGGGAGGCAGAGGTAGGAGGATCGCTGTGAGTTCGAGGCCAGCCTGAGACTACATAGTTAATTCCAGGTCAGCCTGAGCTAAAGTGAGACCCTACCTCGAAAAACCAAAATACATATATATATTGGCCAGGCGTGGTGGTGCACACCTTTAATCCCAGTACTTGGAGGCAGAGTTAGGAGGACTGCCATGAGTTCAAGGCCACCCTGAGACTAATTCCAGGACAGCCTGGGCTAGAGTGACTCTACCTTGAAAAACCAAAATATATATATATATATATATATATATTTAAATTTATTTATTTGCAAGCAGAGAGAGATAGAAGAGAGACAGACAGAGGCATGTCAGGGCCTCCAGCCACTGAAAATGAACTCCAGCTGCATGTGCCACTTTTGTGTGTCTTTAGCCACTACAACGAACTCCAGATACATGAGCCACTTTGTGCATCTGGTTTACGTGGGACCTGGAGAATCGAGCCTTGAACCAGGATCCTTAGGCTTCACAGGCAAGTGCTTAACCACTCAGCCATCTCTCCAGCCCCTCCAGCCCCTTTTAAAAATTTTTTATTATTTTATTTATTTTTGGAGAGAGACACAGAGACAGACAGACAGAGAGGGAGAGGGAGACAGATAGAGATGGGCACACCAGCAGTCTCTCAGCTGCTGTGAATGAAATCCAGATGTGTGCGCCCCCTTGTGGTCAAGTGTGGCATTGCGTCCTTGTGTCACTTTGCATCTGGCTAAACGTGGGACCTGGAGATTGGAACCAGGTTTTTAGGCTTAGCAGGCAGGTGCCTTAACTGCTAAGCCATCTCTCCAGCGCCTCCAGCCCCTTTTAAAAATATTTTTAAAGCCGGGCGTGGTGGCGCACGCCTTTAATCCCAGCACTCGGGAGGCAGAGGTAGGAGGATCGCTGTGAGTTCGAGGCCAGCCTGAGACTACATAGTTAATTCCAGGTCAGCCTGAGCTAAAGTGAGACCCTACCTCGAAAAACCAAAAAATATATATATATTGGCCAGGTGTGGTGGTGCACACCTTTAATCCCAGTACTTGGAGGCAGAGTTAGGAGGACTGCCATGAGTTCAAGGCCACCCTGAGACTAATTCCAGGACAGCCTGGGCTAGAGTGACTTTACCTTGAAAAACCAAAATATATATATATGTTTTTTTAAATTTATTTATTTGCAAGCAGAGAGAGATAGAAGAGAGACAGACAGAGGCATGTCAGGGCCTCCAGCCACTGAAAATGAACTCCAGCTGCATGTGCCACTTTTGTGTGTCTGGCTTTACATGGGGGGTACTAAGCAATCAAACCCAGGCTGTCAAGTTTTGCAAGTAAGCACCTTTAACCACTTAGCCATCTCTCCAGCTCCCTTATGTGAACTTTTTTTTTTTTTTTTTTTGGTTTTTCGAGGTAGGGTCTCACTTTAGCTCAGGCTGACCTGTAATTCACTATGTAGTCTCAGGGTGGCCTCGAACTCACAGCAATCCTCCTACCTCTGCCTCCCGAGTGCTGGGATTAAAGGCGTGCGCCACCACGCCCAGCTATGTGAACATTTTTGATTAATGTATACACCAACATAATCAACAATACCATTAAGATCTAGAATATTTCCATCAGCCCAGGGAGTTCCCTTACTCTTCTTTGTATCCAATTCCCTCTGCTCTGTACTTGTGCATTTTGATTTCTGGGACCAAAGACATGTTTTGTCTGTTTAGAACTTCATACAAATACCACCATAAGCATGTCTGCCTTACTTCATTTACATCTGTGAGACTCAACCATGTTCTTGAATATCAATTAGGAAGTGCAATGAGTTTGTAGGGTGGGAACAGAAGAATGGGTTCCAGAGGAGGAAAGGAGAATTAGCAAGAGCAGGGGCCTGCAGGGAATGCCCTGACAAAATTCAACCAGAACAAAGCTGCAGGGGTGCAGGAGAGGTGGACAGAAGGGAAAAGGTAAGAGGGAGCCGACCAAACAGTCCCTCCCTGCTGTAGGATGTGAGTTATACAGAGCAGGCTCAGAAGTGATATCAAACCAACCAGATAGCCAGAGGCTGAGTGACAGGCTCTTTGTCACATTGAAGGAATACTGAAGGTGCATGCAAATAGGTCATAGGCTTGGAAGAAAGGTGGGCCACGAATGACTTAAGCTGAACTCATTAATTTTTTGTGGCTGAGTAATATTCCATTGTATAATTATGCCAAAAGGCATTTACCCAACTTTGGGTTGTTTCTAGTTTGAGATTCCTTTTTTTAAGATATTTTTTAAATATCTTTTTTATTTATTTGTAAATAGAGAGAGAGAAGGGAGACAGACAGAGAGAATGGGCACGACAGGGCCTCCAGCCACTGCAAATGAACTCCAGAGGCATGGGCCACCATGTGCTTCTCCTCAGCCTTTTTTTTTTTTTTTTTTTTTTGAGGTAGGGTCTCACTCTAGCCCAGGCTGACCTGGAATTGACTCTGTATTCTCAGGGTGGCCTATAACTCTCAGTGATCCTCCTACCTCTGCCTCCTAAGTGCATGTGCCACCACACCCAACTTAGTTTGAGATTCTTTTTGTTTTGTTTTGTTTTGTTTTGTTTTGTTTTTCAAGGTAGGATCTGGCTCTAGCCCAGGCTGACCTGGAATTCACTATGTAGTCTCAGGGTGGCCTTGAACTCAAGGCAATCCTCCTATCTCTGCCTCCCAAGTGCTGGGATTTAAAGGCGTGTGCCACCACGGCCAGCGAGATTCTTATTTATTTATTTATTCGCAAGAGAGAGAAAGAGCAGATAGAAAGAGAGAATAGGCATGCCAGGGGCTCTAACCACTGCAAACGAACTCCATATGCATGCACCCCTTGTGTATCTGGCTCACGTGGGTCCTGGGGAATCGAACCTAGGTCCTTTGGCTTCGCAGGCAAATACCTTAACCACTAAGCCATTTCCCCAGCACCTGTTTTATTTATTTTTATTTATTTATTTACTTTTTTGGTTTTTAAAAAAACTTATTTATTAGAGACAGAGAGAGGGGGAGAGAGAGAGAAAGAGTGAGAATGGGCGCACCAGGGCCTCTAGCCACTGCAAACGAACTCCAGATGCATGTGCCACCATGTGCATCTGGCTAACGTGGTTTTTACAGGCATGTGCCTTAACCACTAAGCCATCTTTCCAGACCCTTTCTTGTTTTTTTGAGGTAGGGTGTTTCTGTAGCCCAGGTGACCTGGAATTCACTATGTAGTCTCAGGCTGGCCTTGAATTCATGGCAATTCTCTTATCTCTGCCTCCCAAGTGCTGAGCTTATTTTGTTTTTTATTGGAGGTAGGATCTCATTCTAGGCCAGGCTGATTTTGACCTCAAAGCAATCCTCCTATCTCTGCTTCCCAAGTGCTGAGATTAAAGGCATGCACCACCATAGCCATAGCCTCTAGCCACCGCAAATGAACTCCAGATGCATGTGCCACCATGTGCATCTGGCTTACATGGGACCTGGAGAATCGAACCTTAGGCTTCAGAGGCATGCACCTTAACTGCTAAGCCATCTCTCCAGCTCCAGTGTCTGGTTTTTCAAGGTAGGGTCTCACTCTAGTTCAGGCTGATCTGGAATTAACTATGTAGTCTCAGGCTGGCCTGAAACTCATGGCAATCCTCCTACCTTTGCCTCCCGAATGCAAGGGAAGAATGACAAGTCCCTCTGGAAGTACCAGGAAAAACAAAAGTACATAAAAACTTGCTTGCTGTGTGAGCATGACTCAACATTCTTACGGTCCTGGGCTGGATGGCCCAATAAGATCCACCATCTCAGAGTTTTGTAAATGTCAACCAATCAAATGAATGTAACTGCGCGCGCGCCAACCTGTTCAAATGTAACTGCCGCTTGCTGAGCCAATTAAGTTTGAAATTCCCCTAGACCTAGCCTGCCAAAATCCTAAGACCAATCAAGAACCCCAAGTACAGTTAATGTTCAAATTAGCCAATAATGTGGTTGCGTGGTTGATAGTCCTTTCCCCCTTGCTCAAACCTCAATAAAAAGCCCGCCATTCTGATTTTCTGGGCTCTTGCTCGAATCCACTGCGTTGGTGAAGGCAAGAGACTGAGCTTAAGCCCGAGTAAAAAGCTCTTTGCGTTTGCAAACGTGTTTGGTCTTCCTTGGTGGTCACTGGGGACACCGTGAACTGGGCATAACAGATTAATGGTATGTGCCACCACACCCAGCCTAAAAGCATGTTTCTTAGTCGGGCCTGATGCCTTTAACCTCAGCACTCTGGAGGCAGAGGTAGGAGTTCAATGCCAGCCTGAGACTACAAAGGGAATTTCAGGTCAACTTGGGTGAAACCCTACCTTGAAAAAAAACAAAACAAAACACACAAACAAACAAACAACAACAAAAGCATGTTTCTAGAGCTGGATAAGATGGAACCTGCCTATAATCCTAGCCCTAAAAAGGCTGAGCCATTTCTCCAGCCCTTAAAAAAATATTTTTATTAATTTATTTTCAAGGAGAGAGAGAAAATGGGCACCCTAGGGCCTTTTGCCACCCTGAAAGACTCCAGATGTATATGCCACTTAATATATCTGGCTTTACATGAGTACGTGGGAATTGAACCCAGGCAAGCAGGCAAATAATAACTTTAACCTCTAAGCCATCTCCCCAGCCCTTATATTGTGAATGAGTTTTTTGTTTGGTGCTTGTGTTATAGTACTAGGGATTGAACTAAGGGCCTCATGCATACTAAGCAAGTTCATTACCTCTGAGATATACTTGTAGCTGAGGTCCTGATTGTTGAATCCTGTCTGACACCTTTTATTGGAATGTTAAATTGTAGTGTTTATATTTAGTGGAATCATTAATATGGTTGCTTTAAGTCTTCATTAGTTGGCTATATAATATTGTCTATATGTGTCTTCTATGTTGGGAACTCAGCCCACATTGCTAGTGTTGGGAGGTGGGGCCTTTCTGGAGAGTGTTTGGGACATGAAGGCTTTATCAACATGAATGGATTACTGCCGTTATAGAAAGAGCATGGTGGTGCACGCCTTTAACCCCAGCTCTTAGGAGCCTGAGGTAGGAGGATTGCCATGAGTTCAAGGTCACCCTAAGACTACATAGTGAATTCCAGGTCAGCCTGAGCTACAGCAAGACCCTACCTCCAAAGAAAATAAATAAATGAATAAACAAAAAAAGAGAAAAAGAGCTAACCAGGTGTGGTGGTGCAAGGCTTTAATCCCAGCACTCTGTGAGGCAGAGGTAGGAGGATCTGTGAGTTGGAGGTCACCCTGAAACTATAGTGACTTCTAGGTCAGCCTGGGCTAAAGTAAGACCCTACCTCAAAAAAACAAAAAACAAAAAAGAGCTGTGAGTTTCACTGCTGGTTTCACTTCTCCTCTGCTATCCTAACAAAGTTCACTCTTGCCTCTCCACTTTCTGCCATATGAAGCTACAATAAGGCCCATACCTGATGCCTATGCCTTAACCTTGGAGTTCTCAGACTCCAGAACGTGAGAGGATAAATTCCTGTTATTATTTATAAATTATTAATTCAGAAATATTCTTATATATATTTCTTTTAATTTTTTTTGAGAGAGACACAGAGAGAGGCAGAGAGAGAGGGAGAGGAAGACAGATAGAGATGAGCATGCCAGCAGCCTCTTAGCTACTGTGAATGAAATCCAGATGTGTGTGCCCCCTTGTGGTCAAGTGTGGCGTTGCGCCCTTGCATCACTTTGCATCTGGCTAAATGTGGACCTGGAGATTGGAACTGCTGGAGATTGGAACTGGCATTCTTAGTCTTAGGAGGCAGGCATCTTAACCGCTAAGCCATCTCTCTAGCCCCTATTTCTTTTAATTAAAAATTTTTTTGGGGGGGTTTGAGGTAGAGTCTCACTCTAGCCCAGGTTGAACTATAACTCACTCTGTAGTTCCAGGCTGGCCTTGAACTCACAGAGATCCTCCTACCTCTATGTCCAAATTTTCTCCTCTTTTGAGATTTAGGGCTCACCTAAGTAGCCTCTTTTGAACTATGTGAACTTTGTAAAGATTCTATTTCCAACTGTAGTCATACTCTGAGGTACGATAGGTTAGGATTTTTTTTTTTCCCTGAGGTAGGGTCTCATTCTAGCCTAGGCTGACCTGGAACTCACTCTGTAATTCCAGCTGACCTTAAACTCATGGTGATCCAACTACTTCTGCAAGTGCTGGGATTAAAGGCATGTGCCAGCACACCCATCTACAGAGAGAAGCTGCAAACAGACTCCAGATGCGTGTGTCACTTTATGCATCTGGCTTTATGTGGGTACTGGGAAATCAAACTTGAGTCATTAGGCTTTGCAGGCAAATGCCTTAACTACTGAGCCATCTCTCTAGCCCAAAATACAATTTTTTTTTTTTTTTTTTTTTGGTTTTTGAGGTAGTTTCTCATTCTAGCCCAGGCTTACCAGGAATTCACTGTGTAGTCTCAGGTTGGCCTTGAACTAATGGTGATCCTCCTACCTCTGCCTCCCATGTGTATACCACCACACCCAGCTCCAACATACAAATTTTTGATGGGAGCATAATTCATCCCATAACAAAGTCTATCATCTATTTGTTTTTCATTTGTCCCATGTTTGTCACTCTGTTCTTTTCCTGCTAAAGCAGGGTCTCACTCTAACCCTGGCTGACCCAGAATCACTATATAGCCCAAACTGGCCTCAAATTCATGGTGATTCTCCTACTTCAGCTTCCCAAATGCTGGGATTACAGGAGTGAGCCACCACACATGGCCACTGTCTTTTTCAAAAGAATTGACTGCAGGGTGTGGTGATGCATGCCTTTAATCCCCGCATTTGGGAAGCAGTGGTAGGAGGATCACTGTGAGTTTGAGGCCACTCTGAGACTACATAGTGAATTACAGGTCAGCCTGAGCTAGAGTGAGACCCTACCTTGTAAAAACCACAAAAAGGGCTGGAGAAATGGCTTAACGGTTAAGGCACTTGCCTGCAAAGCCAAAGGACCTAGGTTTGATTCCCCAGGACCCACATAAGCCAGATGCACAGGGTAGCACATGGGTCTGGAGTTCATTTGCAGTGGCTGAAGGCCCTGCTGTGCCCATTCTCTCTCCATCTGTCTCTCTTTCTCTCTCTCTCTCAAATAAAAAGTTAAAAAATTAAAAAAATACTATAAATATAAGCTTACATGTAATTTTAATTTTTTAAATTTTATTTATTTATTTGAAAGAGAGACAGAGAGAGAAAATGGGCATGCCATGGCCTCCAGCCAGTGCAAATGAATTCCAGACACATGTGACACCTTGTGCATCTGGCTTATGTGGGTACTGGGAAACTGAACCTAGGTCCTTAGGCTTCGCAGGCAAGAACCTTTCCCACTAAGCCATCTCTCCAGCCCCTAATTTTAATGTTTTTTTATATTCTATTTATTTCAAAGGAGGTAGGGAAAGAGAGAAAGAGAATGGGCACATATTAGGGCCTCTAGCCACTGAAAACCAACTCTAGATACATGCATCACTTTGTGCATCTGGTTTTATGTGGGTACTGGGGAATTGAACCTGGGTCGTTAGACTTTGCAGACAAGCTTCTTAACTGCCGAGCCATCTCTACAGCCCAATTTTAATTTTTTTTTTTTTTTGGTTTTTTTGCGAGGTAAGGTCTCACTCTGGTCCAGGCTGACCTGGAATTAACTATGTAGTCTCAGGGTGGCCTCGAACTCTCGGCGATCCTCCTACCTCTGCCTCCCGAGTGCTGGGATTAAAGGCGTGCGCCACCACGTCCCGCTCAGGCAATTTTAATTTTTTTTTTTTTTTTTTTTTTTAAGGTAGGGCCCAGGCTGACCTGGAATTTCACTATGTAGTCTCAGGGTGGCCTCAAATTCACAGTGATCCTCCCACCTCTGCCTCCCAAATGCTGGGATTAAAGGCGAGCGCCACCATGCCTGGCCAGTTTTAATATTTTTAATTTTATCATTTGTGTGTGAGAGTGAGTGTAGGCATGTGGGCATGTCCCATGGCACACACGTGGAAGTTAGAAGACAACTTCTGGGTCAGTCCTTCCTGTCCATCTCATTTGAGGCAGGGTTTCTTGCTCAGAATTGGTTCTCTGCTGTTCCTGCTGTGCTCCCTAGGAACTTCCAGGAAATTCTGCATCTACCTCCCATCTCACTGTCAGCAATAGCATGCTGAGATTACTGAAGCCTATCACACACAACACTTTATCCACTGAATCATCTCCCCAGACCTAGTTTACATATAAATTTTATATTTAATATATTATGGAATTAAATGTTAAATACAGAGATATAAAATACATAGAATATCCTCTTTGCTTTTTTTTTCTTTCAAGGTAGGGTTTCACTCTGGTCCAGGCTGACCTGGAATTAACTATGTAGTCTCAGGGTGGCCTTGAACTCATGGCGATCTTCCTACCTCTGCCTCCCGAGTGCTGGGATTAAAGGCGTGCGCCACCACGCCTGGCTTTTTTTGTTTTGTTTTGTTTTGTTTTGTTTTTTGTTTTGAGGTAGGGTCTCACTCTAGCCCAGGCTGACCTGGAATTTACTATGTACTCTCAGGGTGGCTTCGAACTTATGGCAATTCTCCTACCTCTGCCTCCTGAGTGCTGGGATTAAAGGTGTGTGCCACCATACCCAGCCTTTGCTTTTTACTATACCTCTTTTTATTATAGTTGCTCTAAAAATTCTACTATGCATTTCATGACACTTTATAAATATAAGAACTTAAACCAGGGCTGGAGATATGGCTTAGCAGTTAAGGTACCTACCCACCAAGCCTAAGAACGCCAGTTCCAATCTCCAGGTCCCATGTTTAGCCAGATGCAGTGATGCAAGGGCGCAATGCCGCACTTGACCACAAAGGGGCGCATGCATCTGGAGTCTGTTTGCGGCAGCTGAGAGACTGTTGGCGCGCCCATTCTCTACCTGTCTTCCTCTCCCTCTCTGTATGTCTCTCTCTGTGTGTCTCTCCCCCCACCAAAAAAAAAAAACATATTATTTTACTTACTGATCTTATATATTTTACTCCTCCATATGTCATGAACTGTATCTTATGATAATAGTACTTTTGCTATAAGCAATCATGTGTCTTTTTTTTTTTTATTCTCAGGGTGGCCTTGAACTCATGGCGATTTTGCCTCCCGAAGATTAAAGGGTCTCACCACCATGCCAGGCTGACCTGAAATTCACTAGAGACAGAGAGAGAGGGGTGGCCAGCAGCCTCATGCTGCGATCCTCATGCTACCCCCTTGTGGTCTGCCATTGCCCCTTTGCATCTGTGCTGGGATTAACCAGCGTTCTTAGGCTTAGGAGGCAGCCAACCATGCCATCTCCCAGCCCGCCAATATCTTTTAAAAAATATTTTATTTAAACTGGCGTGGTGGCGCACGCCTTTAATCCCAGCACTCGGAAGGCAGAGGTAGGAGGATCGCCAAGAGTTCGAGGCCACCCTGAGACTACAGTGTGAATTCCAGGTCAGCCTGGACCAGAGTGAGACCCTACCTTGAAAAACCAAAAAAAAAAAAAAAAAAAAAAAAAGATATTGGCGGCTGGACGTGGTGGCGCACGCCTTTAATCCCAGCACTCGGGAGGCAGAGGTAGGAGGATCGCCAAGAGTTCGAGGCCACCCTGAGACTACATAGTGAATTCCAGGTCAGCCTGAGCCAAAGTGAAACCCTACCTCGAAATAAATAAATAAATAAATAAATAAAATAAAAGATATTGGTGTGTCTTCAAGTATAAACCCCCTCAGACCCCAGAAAATCTGCTCCTTTTTGTAGTCAAATTTTCAGAGGTTTCCTAAACCACTTTTCATGAACCAGTGAATATGTGAGAAAACTAAATTGAAGCCTGTATAAAAGCTTTCTTTGGTGCACGCCTTTAATCCCAGCACTTGGGAGGCAGAGGTAGGAGGATTGCCGAGAGTTCGAGGCCACTCTGAGACTACATAGTGAATTCCAGGTCAGCCTGGGCTAGAGCAAGACCCTACCTCATAAAACCAGAAAAAAAAAAAAAAAAAAAAAGAATGCTTTTTTCCCAGCTGATGGTAACTTGGGAGGTGGAGACTTGCTGGAGGAGATGTGTTGCTGGGGGTGAACCTTGAGTTTTATTAGCCTCTAGATTGCCAGTGTTAGCGTACTTGCCTGCAGTTGTTGTCTACCTGATGTTTCAAGGAGGTGAGTTCCAGCCTCTGCTTACCATCTTTTCCCAGCTATCATGAAGTTTCCCTTTGAGACTGTTAACCAAAATAAAACACTTTCCTTCCATAAGCTGTTCTTGGTCGGGTGCTTTGTCCCAGCAACGTAAAAGTAACTGTAATAGCTGGGAAGAGCCAGGCATGATGGTGCATATCTTTGATCCCAACACTTGGGAGGGATGCAGAGGTAGGAGGATCGCCATGAGTCTGAGGCCACCCTGAGACTACATAGTGAATTCCAGGTCAGCCTGGGCTAGAATGAAACCCTACCTCGAAAAACAGAGACAAAACAAAACAAAACAAAACAAAAACATCTGGGACGGTCATAGGCCTTAGGAGGGAAGCTACTACTGTTGTATGGCTAAATGGATATGTTGTGCTCATCAAATTGCCCTTTATTTTTATTTATTTTTTAATTTTTTTTGTTTTTCGAGGTAGGGTCTCACTCTGGCCCAGGCTGACCTGGAATTAACTATGTAGTCTCAGGGTGACCTTGAACTCACGGTGATCCTCTTACCTCTGCCTCCTAAGTGCTGGGATTAAAGGCATGCACCACCATGCAAATTGCCCTTTAAATATTTATGCTTATGTATGAAGATTAATGCTGCTTTCACTTTTAGAGATTCTTTTTATGTTTTTAAATTTATTAGCCAGAGCTGGGCGTGGTGGTGCATGCCTTTAATCCCAGCACTCGGGAGGCAGAGGTAAGAAGATTGCTGTGAGTTCAAGGCCACCCTGAGACTACATAGTGAATTCCAGGTCAGCCTGGACTAGAGCGAGACCCTATCTAAAAAAAATTATTTATGAGAGAGGTGGGGGGAGAGAATGGGGGCACTAGGGCTTCTAGCCACCACAAATGAATTTTAGACACATGAGCCACCATGTGCATCTGGCTTACATGGTTTCTGGAGAATTGAATCTGGGTCCTTAGGCTTCTCAGGTAAGTTCCTTAACTGCTAAGCCATCTCTTCAACCCTTATTTCACTTTTTGTCAGAGAAATTTCTTTTTGCACTTAGTGGTGACTACTTGGGACTTCAAAACTCATTGAAGTGCTGAGAATAAGTGACTATTGAGCTCTCAGTGCTAAATGAGACATCTATATTACTTCCTCTAAGGCTCAGGGAACACTGCAGAAGAGTGTGGTGTGAAGAATGTAAGGGGGGGCTGGAGAGATGGCTTAGCAGTTAAGTGCTTGCTTGTGAAGTCTAAGGACCCTGGTTTGAGGCTTGATTACCCAGTACCCATGTAAGCCAGATGCACAAGGTGGTGCATGCATCTGGAGGTTGTTTGCAGTGGCTGGAGGCCCTGGCACGCCCATTCTCTCTCTCTCTCTCTCTGACTCTTTCTCTCTTTGTCTGTTGCTCTTAAATAAATAAATAAAAATAAAGAATGTAAGAGGGCTGGAGACATGGCTTAGCTGTTAAGGTGCATGCCTGCCAAGCCTGAGGACCCCAGTTCAATTCTCCAGGTCCCACATAGGCCAGATGCACATGGTGGTGCATGAGTCTGGAGTTCATGTGCAGTGGCTAGAGGTCCTGGTGTGCCCATTCTCACTCTTTCTCTCTCTCCCTGTTTCTGTCTTTAATAAATTTTAATAAATAAATAAATAAAAATAAAATCTTAAAAAAATAAAAGAATGTAAGAGCTATAGGCTGGAGAGATGGCAGAGCAGTTAAGGTACTTGCCTGGGAAGCTTAAGGACCTATGTTTGACTCTCTAGGTCCCACATAAGCCAGACACACAAAGTGACGCAAGCACGCATGTTCACACATGCACACATGCAGTTTGGTTGCAGTGGCTAGAGGCCCTAGCACACCAATTCTCCCTCTTTCTCTCATTAAAAAAAAAGTGGCCAGGCATGGTGGTGCACTCCTTTAATCCCAGCACTTGGGAGGCAGAGGGAGGAGGATCGCCGTGAGTTCGAGGCCACCCTGAGACTACATAGTGAATTCCAGGTCAGCCTGGACTACAGCGAGACCCTACCTTGAAAAGCAAAACAAAAAACAATTTTTTTAAAGTGTGGGCTGGAGAGATGGCTTAGCAGTTAAGGCATTTACCTGCAAAGACCTAAGGACCTCAGTTTGATTCCCTAGGACCCATGTAAGCCAGATGCACAAGATGGTACATGTATCTGGAGTTTGTTTGCAGTGGCTGGAGGCCTTGACGTGCCCATTCTCTCCCCCCACCCCCCTCCAAAAAAGAATGTAAGAGCTAGCCATGCATGGTGGCACATGCCTTTAATCCCAACACTTGGAGGTAGGAGGATCCCTGAGAGTTTGAGGCCACCCTGAGACTACAATAATGAATTCCAGGTCAGCCTGGGCAAGAGAGAGACTCTATTTCAAAAAAAAAAAAAAAAAAGAAAGAAAAAAAAAAGAAAGAAAGGAAGGAAGGAAAGCGCTATAAGCTGAGGAAATGGCTCAGTGATTAAAGGTGCTTGCTTGCAAAGCTTGCAGAATGCTGGCCTGGGTTCAGTTCTCCAGTACCCATGTAAAGCCAGAAGCATAAAGAGCCAATGCATCATTTGTAAGTGGCAAGAGGCCCTGGCTCCCTTCCCTAACCCCCACTTGCAAATAAATAAGTAAAAAAAAATTTTTTAATTGTCACAAAGTTTTTGTTTGTTTTTAAAATTTTTAAAAAATTATTTTATTTATTTTTGGAGAGAGACAGAGAGAGAGAGGGAGAGGGAGACAGAGATGGGCGTGCCAGCAGTCTCTCAGCTGCTGTGAACGAAGTCCAGATGCGTGCCCCCTTGTGGGCTAAACGTGGGACCTGGAGATTGGAACTGCTGGAGATTGGAACCAGTGTTCTAGGCTTAGCAGGCAGGCACCTTAATCGCTAAGCCATCTCTCCAGCTTTGTTTGTTTTTTAATTTTCTTTTTTTTGGGTTTTTTGAAGTAGAGTTTCACTCTAGCCCAGGCTTACCTGGAATTCCCTATGTAGTTGTAGGGTAGTCTTGAACTCATCGCAATCCTCCTACCTTTGCCTCCCAAGTGGGATTAAAGGCATGTACCACCATGTCCAGCTAAATTATTTATTTATTTATTTATTTTGGTTTTTCATGGTAGGATCTCACTCTAGCCCTGAAATTCACTATTGTCTCAGGGTGGCCTTGAACTCACGGTGATCCTCCTACCTCTGCCTCCACAGTGCTGGTATTAAAGGTGTGTGCCACCACACCTAGCTAAAAAAATGGTTTTTTTTGGAGAGAGACAGAGAGAAACAGAGAGAGAGGGAGAGGAAGACAGATAGAAATGGGCGCTCCAGCAGCCTCTCAGCTGCTGCAAACAAAATCTAGATGCATGCGCCCCCTTGTGGTCAAGTGTGGCATTGCGCCCTTGCGTCACTTTGCATCTGGCTAAACGTGGGACCTGGAGATTGGAACTGCTGGAGATTGGAACCAGCGTTCTTAGGCTTAGGAGGCAGGTGCCTTAACCGCTAAGCCATCTCTCCAGCCCTAAATTTTTTATTTTTAAACAAGAAAGAGGACTGGGCAAATGGCTCAGCAGTTAAAGGTACTTGCTGGCAAATTCCTGGCCCAGGTTTGATTGTGCAGTACTCACATGATGCCAGATGCACAAAGTAGCACATGCATTTGGAGTTTGTTTGCAATATCAAGAAGCCATAGCATGCCCATACGCACATTCTCTCTCCCTCTAATAAATAAATAAATAAATTATACACACACACACACACACACATGATTTTCTTTTTTTGTAGCATTTCTTGTTTGCTTTTGTTTTTTGAGGTAGGATCTTGCTCTAGCCCAGGCTAACCTGAAATTCACTATGTAGTCTCAGGCTCACAGTGATCCTTCTACCTTTGCCTTCCAAGTGCCGGGAGGTGTATGCCATCACACCCGGCTGTATATTTAAAATTAAATATATTATTATAAAAGAAATAACAAGACAGGCTTGGTGGCATATGCCTTTAGCCCCATTACTTGGGAGGCAGAGGTAGGAGGATCACCTTGAGTTCAAGGCCATCCTAAAACTACATAGTGAATTCAAGGTCAGCCTGGGCTAGACTAAGACCCTATCTTGAAAAACCAAAACAGAAAAAAAAAAAAAAAAGAAAAAGAATAAAAGAAGTTTAGGGTTGAGTGGGAGGGATAGCTCAGCAGTTAAAGGCACTTGCTTATAAAGCCTGTTGGCCCTCAGGGTTTGATTCCCCAGTATCACATAAAGCCAGATGCACAAAGTAGTAAACTTACTCTGTGGTCCCAGGCTGGCCTTGAACCCACAGTGATCTCTGTACTCTGATTCCCAAGTGCTGGGATTAAAGACATGGTCTGGGCTAGAAGGATGGCTTAGCAGTTAAGGTGTTTGCCTGCAAAGCCAAAGGACTCAAGTTCAAATCCCCAGGACCCACATTAGCCAGATGTACAAGGTGACGCATGTGTCTGGAGTTCGTTTGCAGTGGCTGAAGGCCCTGGTGTGTGCCCATTCTCTCTCTCTCTCCTTCTTTCTGTCAAATAAATAAATAAAAAATAAAAATAAAATTAAAAAGCATGGGCCAACATGCCCAGCTTGAGACAGGATCTTGCTATGTAGCCTTGGCTAGCCTAGTACTCACTGTGTCACCCAGGCTGGCCTAAAACAGATAGTAGTCCTCCTGCTTCATCCTCCAGAGTGCTGGGATTATAGACATGCACTAAAACACTCTACTTACTTACCCATTTTATTTATTTGTTTGTTTTTGTTTGTTTGTTTGTTTGACAAAGAGGGAGAGAGAGAGAGAATGGGCATGCCATGGCCTCCAGCCACTGAAAACAAACTCCAGACACATGTGCCCTTTGTGAATCTGGCTAACGTGGGTCCTGGGGAATCAAATCTGGGTCCTTTGGCTTTGCAGGCAAGCACCTTAACCAGTGAGCCATCTCTCCAGCCCTATTTACCCATTTTAAAGTATATAGTTGTGGCATTAAGTACATTCACAGGGCTGTGGATATAGCTCCATGGTGAGAAACTTGCCTAGCATGTGGGAGGCCCTAGATTCAATCCTGAGCATAGTAAAATAAAATAAATTCATGCTATACAATCATCACTATTATTCATTTACAGAACATTTTCATTATCACAAACAGAAATTCTACCCATTACACAATAACTTCCCATTTTCTCTGGCAACCTCTCTTCTGCTTTCTGTGAATCTGTCTCTTTGGGTTACCTAATATAAGTAGAAACAGCTTGTTTGGGCTTTTGTGTGTAGTTTATTTCACTTAATATTTTCTGAATATTAATTAATTAGTGTTTTTAGAATTTTTCAAAGTTGTACCATGGTTCAGCATTTCATTCCTTTTAATATCTTTATTTTTATTTATTTATTTGAGAGCGACAGACAGGGAGAGAAAGAGGCAGATAGACAGAATGGGCATACCAGGGCCTCCAGCCACTGCAAACAAACTTCAAATACACACGCCACCTTGTGCATCTAGCTTACATGGGTCCTGGGGAATCCAGCCTTGAACGGGGGTCCTTAGGCTTCACAGGTAAGTGCTTAACTGCTATGCCAAAAATCTCTCCAGGCCCTTGAATTTTATTCCTTTTTAAGTCAGTAACATCCCCTTTATGAATATAGCACATTTTATTCATCTCTTTATGTATTGATAGACATTTGAATTATTTTAACTTGTTGCTAGGAATAATGCTGTTATGAACATTGGTTTACAACTGTTTGGGTTCTTGCTTTCAATTTCTTTGAGTATTACTGAGAGTGGAATTGCTGGACTATAAAGTAATTCTGGCCCAGCATGGTGGCTTTAATCCCACCAGAGGATCACTGTGAGTTTGGGGACAGCCTGGAACTACAGAGTGAATTCCAGTTCACCTTGGGCTAGAGTGAGACCCTACCTCAAAAACAACAAAGATCCTGTCTCAAAAATGGGGAGGGGGGATTCCAAATTTAATGTTAGGTATATATTTACTAAAATTCTTTTGGTTACTTTTTGTGATTTGTCTTTTTTTTTTTTTTTTCCTTCAGTGCTGAGGACTGTACCCAGGGCCTTGTGCTTGCTAGGCAAGTGCTCATCCACTGAGCTAAATCCCCAACCCACTTTTGGTTATTCTTTTTTTTTTTTTTTTTTTTTGGTTTTTGAGATAGGGGCTCACCTTAGCTCAGGCTGTGTAGTTTCAGGGAGGACTCAAACTCACAGCAATCCTCCTACCTTTGCCTCTCAGTACTGGGATTAAAGGCGTGCGCCACCACGTGAGGCCCCTTTTGGTTACTTTTTAACCAGGGTATCACTCTAGCTCAGGCTGACTTGGAACTCATGGTGATCCTCCTACCTCAACCTGCCAAGTGCTGGGATTGTAAAGGCATGTGCCACCATGCCTGGATTAAAAAATATTTTATTTATTAATTTGCAAGGAGAGAGAGAGAGAGAGAATATAAAAATGGGTGCACAAGGGACTCTAGTCTCTGTAGAGGAACTCCAGAATCATAAAGAACTCCAGGCCTGGAGAAATGGTTTAGCAATTAAGGCGCTTGCCTGTGAAGCCAAAGGACCTACATAAGCCAGTACACACATAAGCCAGATTCACAAGGTGATGCATGCATCTGGAGTTCATTTGCAGTGGCTAGAAGCTCTGGTGCACCCATTCTTACTCTCTCTATCTGCCTCTTTCTCTCTCTCAAATAAATAAATAAAATATTTTTTTAAGCCAGGTGTGGTGGCGCACGCCTTTAATCCCAGCACTCGGGAGGCAGAGGTAGGAGGATCACTGTGAGTTCAAGGCCACCCTGAAACTACAGTTAATTCCAGGTCAGCCTGGGCCAGAGTGAGACCCTACCTTGCAAAACCAAAAAAAAAAAAAAATTTTTTTTTTTTTTTTTTTTTACAAAAAAGAAGTCCAGATGCATGTACCACTTTGTGCATCTGGCTTCACAAGGGTGGTTTCAGGGTAGTGAAGCATTGAGCCTAGGTGGTCAGGCTTTCAAGCAAATACCTTTAACTGCTGAGCCATCTCTCCAGCCCCTCAAAATTCACTCTCTCTCTTTTTTGGGGGGGTTTCAGA
The DNA here is from genome assembly GCA_036365145.1 of Orientallactaga sibirica. NCBI lineage: Eukaryota > Metazoa > Chordata > Mammalia > Rodentia > Dipodidae > Orientallactaga > Orientallactaga sibirica. The sequence goes on along the minus strand of JAEOAD010000042.1, from coordinate 6,368,991 downwards.
GGTAGGGTCTCACTCTAGCTCAGGCTGACCTGAAATTCACTATGTAGTCTTAAGGTGGCCTCAAACTCTCTGCAATCCTCCTACCTCTGCCTCCCAAATGCTGGGATTAAAAATATACCACCATGTCTGGCTCTCTCTCTCCCTCTTCCTCTCCCTCTCCCTCTCTCTCTCTCTTTTTTTTTTTTTTTTTTTGTTAGTTTTTCCAGGTAGGGTCTCACTCTGGCCCAGGCTGACCTGGAATTAACTATGTAGTCTCAGGGCTTACATGGGTCCTAGGGAACTGAACTGGGGTCCTTTGGCTTTGCAGGCAAGTGCCTTAACCACTAAGCCATCTCTCCAGCCCTTTTTAAAAAATATATATATATTTATATATTTGCAAGCAGAGAGAAAGAGAGAATGGGCGCATCTCTCCAACCCCCAAAATTCTTTTTTTTTTTAATTTATTTGAGAGTGACAGAGAGAAAAAGAGGCAGAGAGAGAGAAAATAGGCATATGCATGTGCAGATCAGAGGGCAATCTTTGTGTATTGGTCTCATCTTCCACTTTGTTTTGAGACTGCAAATGCCACTGCAAATGCCAAACTAGCTATCCTGCAAGCTTCAGAATTCTCCTGACTCTGCCTCCTACTGCCATAGGTGTATTGGGACTGCAGATTCATGTGCTATTTGGACCTGGCTTATAGATTTGGGGGTCTAAAGTCTTCATCAGGCTTGCTCAGCAAGCACTTTTAACCACTAAACTATCTCTATCACTCTCTCTATCACTATCTCCCTAGACCCTGAAATTCTTTAAAATAAAAAGGATATGGGCTGGAGGGATGGCTTAGTAGTTAAGGCGTTTGCCTGCAAAGCCAAAGAACCCAGGTTCGATTGCCCAGGATCCACGTTAGCTGGACGCACAAGGAGGCGCATGTGTCTGGAGTTCATTTGCAGTGGCTGGAGGCCCTGGTGCACCCATTCTCTACCTCTCTCCCTCTCTCTCTCCCTCTTTCTCTCAAATAAATAAATAAATAAGAATAAAATATTTAAAAAAAATAAAATAAAAAGGACATGCTCTGTAAATATGCTTTAAATGAAGAGGTGAATGCTGAAGGTTCCTCCCAACTAGAGGGAATAAGAGTACAGGTAAAGAACTTTAAAAAGTGTTTTCAGGGCTGGAGAGATGGCTTAGCGGTTAAGGCGCCTGCCTGCTAAGCCTAAGAACCCGGTTCCAATCTCCAGGTCCCACGTTTAGCCAGATGCAAAGTGACGCAAGGTCGCAATGCCGCACTTACCCACAAGGGGGCTCACGCATCTGGATTTCGTTCACAGCAGCTGAGAGACTGCTGGCGCGCCCATCTCTATCTGTCTCCCTCTCCCTCTCTGCCTGTCTCTCTCTGTGTCTCTCTCCAAAAATAAATAAAATAATTTAAAAAAATTTTAAAAAAGTGTTTTCAAATTCTAGTTAGAGGTATAGTCTAATGACAGTGACAGCTACAGACTAGGATCCTCTGAGAGATGAAGCCAGAAAAGTAGACCAGTTCCAGTTTGGGAAAGGCCTTGAGCCAAATGAATGAATGAATGAATGAATGAAAGAAAGAAAGAAAGAAAGGAAGGAAGAAGGGAGGGAGGGAGGAAAGAAAGAAGAAAAAGAAGGGAGGAAGAGAAAAAGGGAGGAAGAGAAGAAGGAAGAGAATGGGGAGGGAGAGAAGAAGAAAAGGGGAATGTCAGTATGGTACTTGGCAGGCCCTGAAAGTATCACTAAAGACACTAGACATGGAGAGACACATGTAAAGTGACATAATGCTGCCAAAAGATGAATCCAGCCATGGAACTCTGGCTGGACAGAAGGGCATGAACAACAGCACAGGCATGGGAGCAGGGACTGGAGAAAAGTAGAGGAAGTAGGAGCAAAAGGTAGCCCTTTGGTGAAGAACCATCAGAATTTGAAAACTAGCTATATGTGAAAAGTGAGTTGTCAGTCTTAGGGTCACACATGGGTGTAGCAGACACAGGACTGGGGAATGGAAGAGTCAATAGGACTGACTCTTAAGAATTTGCACACCAGGATGGGAGAGATGGCTTAGCGGTTAAGGTGCATGCCTATGAGGCCTAAGGACCCAGGTTCGATTCCCCAGGTCCCACATAAACCAGATGCACATGGTGGCACATGCATCTTGAGTTCATTTGCAGTGGTAGAGGTCCTTGCATGCCCATTCTCACTCTCTTTCTCTCTGTCTGTCTCTCTCCTTCTCTCTCTGTCATAAACAAACAAACAAACAAACAAATAAATAAATAAATAAATAAATAAATAAATAAAATCCTAAAAAGAATACACACCAGGCACACACAGTGGAAGAGTCAATACGGATTGCTGGGAGCTCAAGACTCAGAGAATGATCTTAGTCTATCCCACCTGTCTCAACAAATGGATCATTCAAAGTTGCTCATATTCCAATAAGTCCAACCAGAAAAAAGAACTTTCCTTCCAAGGATAGTTCTTCCTCAGACCAGCCTCATCTGGTCCTACAACCTAGTGCTAGGAACCAGAGGCTCACGCTACCTCAGGGTCCTGGCCTTCAATTCTGTAATGGCATCCCTTTCACTTAATTCCTTCTCTTACTCTCCAAGAAGTCTTGGTCTTCTTTCTCTACCCTGCTCTCTCATTTGAATTCTTTCTCCTTTGTCAGAAGAGAGGAATCAGAGGTATCCTTACAGGAGCATAGGTCCTGGCATGTGTGGGCCAACATGGCTCATGCTGGGGCCAGGCAAGGGCATGTGCTCCTGTGTTCATCGACTCTTCTTAGTCCTACTTGAAAGGAAGGGGAGGAGACAAAGAGAGAAAAGGTGATGACTGAGGCTCGGCTGGAGGCTGGAGTAAGATGGGCAGGTGGCACCATGGGAACCTCAGGCAGATGGTGCTACAGTGACAGAACACTGGCCTTGCTCTGGGCCAGTGCCAACCACATACAGGATACTCAACAGTACCTGGGCAGAGGATCTCTTCTTATCAGCCCAGGCATCCCACTGACTCTAAAATAAATCCATCTCTTGACCTCAAATTGTTCACTTTTTACCCATGGCACTAAGCCGCCCTCAACTGCCTCATTTATTTTTTAAAGAATATATTTTATTTATTATTTATTTATTTATTTATTTGAGAGAGAGAAAGAGGCAGAGAGAGGGAGAGAATGGGCACACAGGGCCTCCTGCCACTGCAAATGAACTCCAGATGTATGCACCCCCTTGTGTATCTGGCTTACGTGGGTCCTGGAGAATCAAACCAGGATCCTTTGGCTTTGCAGGCAAATGCCTTAACTGTTAAGTCATCTCTCCAGCCCTCAATGTCTCATTTCTAAGTGTTGAGTTGGCAGAAACAGCACCTCCTGAGGAAGTTCAGCCCAGCATAGAAGTATTCAGAACAGTGAGTCTATCAAAATGAGGACAAGAGCAGGAGAAGGCATGTAGCTGAGCTATTAGTAAAGGGGTGTTGTCATCTCCTGAGGGCTTCCTAGAATGAAAGTCAGTTAGCCAAACCAAGAAATGGCTGCCTTAGAGAGACACTGATGTTGTCTTGGGAAAGCCCACTCATTTCCAAGACCTCCCTCAGACCAAATGAAGTTAAATCATGCAAGAAGTGTACAATCAACTCTTTTTTTTTATTTATTTTTGTTTTTTCAAGGTAGCATCTCGCTCTAGCCCAGGCTGAAGTGGAATTCACTATGTAGTCTCAGGGTGGCCTCAAACTCATGGTGATCCTCCTACCTCTGCCTCCTGAGTTGTGTCTAGTGAGGCATGAGAGTAAGGGACTCTCCTCTAGTCTTTCTGGTGACAGGCAGACACTTGACTAGTCTGGAAAGTTGAAAATGAGCCTGAAATTCTGACTGAAATGGGAAAGAAGGAGGGTCGCTCTAGTATTACGGTCCCAGTAGGCACCATGCCCGACTTTATTTATTTATTTATTTATTATTATTATTATTATTATTATTATTATTATTATTATTTGGTTTTTCGAGGTAGAGTCTCACTCTGGCCAAGGCTGACCTGGAATTCACTATGTAGTCTCGAACTCATGGCGATCCTCCTACCTCTGCCTCCCAAGTGCTGGGATTAAAGGCGTGCACCATGACGTCCGGCTTATTTATTTATTTTTGAGGTAAGGTCTCACTCCTAGCCCAGGCTGACCTGGAACTCACTCTGTAGTCTCAGGCTGGCCTCAGACTCACAGCGATCCTCCTACCTCTGCCTCTAAAGTGCTGGGATTAAAGGCGTGTGCCACCACGCCCAGCTCAACTCCCTCTTTTACCCAGACCTGTTTCAATCCCACAGCTATCTCTGGCTTGAGTCAGGCCAGCAGCCTGGGACCCTGTGTTAGCCTGGGCTTGAGCTCAGGTACCCATGTTGAAGAGGGTAAGCCTGGCACAGCCAAGAGGAGAAGGACTAGCTCTCAGATGAGCCTTGTCACCATGAGAATGGCTTTGTGTCTAGTGGGGCACGAGAGTAAGGGACTCTCCTCTAGTCTTTCTGGTGACAGGCAGACACTTGACTAGTCTGGAAAGTTGAAAATGAGCCTGAAATTCTGACTGAAATGGGAAAGAAGGAGGGTCGCTCTAGTATTACGGTCCCAGTAGGCAGATTCTGTCATTTCACTGATAAGAGCCAGTGAAGAACATTGGTCTCAATGCTACTATTTAAAAAAAATATTTTATGAGAGAGAGAGAAGGAAAGGGAAAGAGAGACAGGCAGACAGACACACACACACACACACACACACAGAGAAAGAGAGAGAGAGAGAGAGAGAGAATGGGCACATCAGGGCCTCTAGCCACTGCAAACTACTCCAGATGCATGTGCCACCATATACATTTGGCTTACATGGGTTCTGGGGAATTGAACCTGGGTTCTTTTTTGTTGTTGTTGTTGTTTATTTTATTTGAGAGTGACAGGCAGACAGAGCAAGAGGCAGAGAGAGAGAGAGAATGGGTGCACCAAGGCCTCCAGCCTTTGCAAAGGAACTCCAGATGCATGCGCCACCTTGTGCATATGGTTTATGTGGGTCCTAGAGAATCGAGCCTCGAATCGGGGTCCTTAGGCTTCACAGGCAAGCCCTTAACTGCTAAGCCATCTCTCCAGGCCCTGAACCTGCGTTGTTAGGCTTCTCAGGCAAATGCCTTAATCACTAATCCACCTCTCCAGCCTTCAGTGCCACTAGTTAGCTCAATGACCCTTAGGAGGAAAAGTGAAGTCCTAACACAAGACATTTCCCTGCTGCTGCTGAGGTCCAGTGTGGTCTCATACAAGTGGCGGTGCTTTGTAAATGTACCATCATGCTCCTGAAGCCAGCTGGCACAGGCCTCTGTGATGATTTCTTCTTAAGCTCTAGGACTAGAGTGACTAGGCTTCACACTTTACTTAGCTGCAAAGGGATCCTGGCACCACTTTCAGGAACTTACCTGCAGCCAGTGGAACAGGGACAAACTGCAGAGACAGGACACAGTAAGAGCAGGACTTAGGATGCAAGCAAGGGCCATCAGAAGAATGGTAAGAGGTTTCCAGAAAAGGGAGGTCCTGTATCATCCCATACCTAGGGACAAAAATGGGTAATTAGTTGTGTTATCTTCCCTCTGTTGCAGCTTCTCTATTTTGAAGGTGACAGTACCTCCTGCGCAAGATGTTTCAGGAAATCTAGGCCTCTGATGAGTTCAACAGGCCCTGTCTGGAGCCTTTTGCCTTCCAGTCTTATCTATTTGTGCCCTCTTCAAAAGACAACTCTGGCCGGGCGTGGTGGCTCACGCCTTTAATCCCAGCACTCGGGAGGCAGAGGTAGGAGGATCGCCATGAGTTCGAGGCCACCCTGAGACTACATAGTTAATTCCAGGTCAGCCTGGAACAGAGTGAAACCCTACCTCGAAAAACCAAAAAAAAAAAAAAAAAAAAAAAAAACAACTCTGGGTCTGATTACTGGACATCTACTTCTAAAGGGTCAGCTTCAGGGCTAGCTTCTGGACACCCCAAAATCCCTGAAGTTAGCCTGCAGATAGAGCTGCTGAAGCTGACTTCATTCCTTTGCAGCAGTTGCAAGTCTTAGTAATCTGCTGGTGTGGTAGATATAATTTCCCATGGCCAGGCAGGTTATGGGTGGGAAAGAAATGTCCCAGGGGCCGGGCGTGGTGGCGCACGCCTTTAATCCCAGCACTCGGGAGGAAGAGGTAGGAGGATTGCCATGAGTCCACCCTGAGATTACAGGGAATTCAGGTCAGCCTGGGCTACAGTGAAACCCTACCTAAACAAAGTCCCACATTAAACAAAGACACTGGGGAGATGGCTCAGCAGTTAAAGGTGCTTGCTTGCAAAGCCTGCTAGCCTGGGTTTGATTCCCTGGTATCCACATAAAGCCAGATGTAGAAAGTGGCACATGCTTCTGGAGTTCATTTTCAGTGGCAAGAGGTGCTGGCATGCCCATTCACTCTCCTTGCAAATAAAAAGATTTTTAAAAATCGGGCTGGAAAGCCCGGCATGGTGGCACATGCCTTTAATCCCAGCACTTGGGAGGCAGAGGTAGGAGGATCACCATGAGTTCGAGGCCACCCTGAGACTACATAGTGAATTCCAGGTCAGCCTGAGCTAGAGTGAGACCCTACCTCGAAAAACAAAAAACAAAAACAAAAAAAAAATCAGGCTGGAGAGATGGCTTAGCAGTTAAGGCGTTTGCCTGCAAAGCCAAAGGATCCTGGTTCGACTTTCCAGGACCCACATAAGCCAGATGCATAAGGGGGTGCATATATAAATATAAATAAATAAATTATTTATTTATATTTATATTTACAAGCAGAGAGAGATAGAAGACAGACAGAGAGAATGGGTGTGCCAAGTCCTCCAGCTGCTGCAAATGAACTCCAGATGCATGAGCCACTTTGTGCATCTGGCTTTACATGGGTACTGGGGAATTGAACTCAGGTCATTAGGTTTTGCAGGCAAGTGCCTTAACCACTGAGCCATATCTGCAGCCTAGTAAAGAGATTTTTCTTTTTTGAGAGAGAGACAGAGAGAGAGGTAGAGGAAGACAGATAGAGATGGGCGGGCCAGCAGCCTCTCAGCTGCTGCAAACAAAATCCAGATGCGAGCCGGGCGTGGTGGCGCACGCCTTTAATCCCAGCACTTGGGAGGCAGAGGTAGGAGGATTGCCGTGAGTTCGAGGCCACCCTGAGACTACATAGTTAATTCCAGGTCAGCCTGGACCAGAGTGAAACCCTACCTCGAAAAACCAAAAAAAAAAAAAAAAAAAAAAAAAAAAAAAAATCCAGATGTGTTTGCCCCCTTGTGGTCAAGTGCAGCATTGCACCCTTGCGTCACTTTGCATCTGGCTAACGTGGGACCTGGAGGTTGGAATCAGTGTTCTTAGGCTTAGGAGGCAGGCACCTTAACTGCTAAGCCATCTCTCCAGCCCTTTTTTTTTTTTTGTTTGTTTTATTGAGGTAGGGTCTCACTCTGGTCCAGGCTGACCTGGAATTAACTATGTAATTTCAGGGTAGCCTGAACTCATGGCGATCCTCCTACATCTGCCTCCTGAGTGCTGGGATTAAAGGCATGCACCTCCATACCTGGCTTAGTAAAGAGATTTTTAAAAAGGAAAAAAAGAGAACTAAGAATGGACACAAGCCACCACTGGTCCTCAAGACTGCTTCATGATCCTAGGCTTGTTTCCTATTCTCATGGTATGCCAACAGTCTGTCCCTTGCCCCATAATCATCAACCTGTTCACAGTCTTCCCCTTTAGTAGTGACTATATGAGGGCCTAGCATAATAGAGAGACCCCAGGCTGTTTTCTCTTTGCAAGAAATTCACATCTCCCTACTTATTCACTAATATGTTCTATGTGCCAAGCAGGAAGTATAAAGCACTAACCAGAATCCAACCCCTTTCTAGAACCTCATCCTAGATAGTAATAGCTATATATGCCCCAAGGCTGTGAGCAGGGCACTCATCCTTTTCTTTATGCATACTTTACATGTGTAAGGAAGCACAAATGCTGTTGCATCCTTAGTTCTCTCAGTATATAGTGACTCAGCAGTGGTCTCTCCTGCTTTAGAATCTGCAGACACCTGGACATGTCCTACTACATCACTTTCTATTTGAATTATGTGCATTCTGGTTGCAAAATTACTTCTCTGCCTGATCCTATGGTTCCAGGGGGCAAAGACTCTTCATATTTCTCAGAGTACTACACACATCACAGATGTCCAAAAATGCTCATGGAATAACTTCGACATAAAGAAGTCTTTTTTTGTGAGAGGGAGGTTCGAGGTAGGGTCTCGCTCTAGCCCAGGCTGACCTGGAATGGAATGCACTAGGTAGTCTCCGGCTGACCTCAAGCTCATGGCAATCCTCCTACCTCTGCATCCTGAGTGCTGGGATTCACTATGTAGTCTCAGGCTGGCCTTGAACTCATGGCACTCCTTCTACCTCTGCCTTCCAAGTACTGGGATTAAAGGCATGCACCACCACGTCCAGCTACATAAGGAAATGTGCTGAAGCCAGGTGTGATGGTGCATGCCTTTAATCCCAGTACTTGGAAGGCAGAGGTAGAAGGAGTGCCATGAGTTCAAGGCCAGCCTGAGACTACATAGTGAATTCCAGGTTAGCCTGGGCTAGAGCAAGACCCTACCTCAAAAAACAAACAAACAAAAAAGTTGTCAATGCCGGGCGCGGTGGCGCACGCCTTTAATCCCAGCACTTGGGAGGCAGAGGTAGGAGGATTGCCGTGAGTTCGAGGCCACCCTGAGACTACATAGTTAATTCCAGGTCAGCCTGGACCAGAGTGAAACCCTACCTCGAAAACCAAAAAAAAAAAAAAAAAAAAGTTGTCAATGATAAATACAATAAGAAAGAAAAGGAAAATAAATATTTTTTCAATTTATTTTTATTTATTTACTTATTAGAGACAGAGAGAGAGAGAGAGAGAGAGAGAGAGAGAGAGTGTCAGGGCCTCTAGCCACTGCAAACAAACTCCAGATGCATGGGCCACCTTGTGCTTCTGGCTTATGTGGGACCTGGAGAATCAAACCGTTTGCAGGCAAATGCCTTCACCTCTAAGCCATTTCTCCAGCCCGGAAAAGAAATATTTAAAAAAGAAGAGGGGGCCTGGAGAGATGGCTCAGCGGTTAAGTCACTGCCTTCGAAGTCTCACAACCTGGATTCAATTCCCCAGTACCCACATAAGCAAGATGCAAAGTGCATGCATCTAGAGTTCCATTTGTGGTGACTAGATGCCCTCGTGCACCCATTCCCTCTCTCTCTCTTTCTGTGTCTTTCTCTCTCTGCTTGCAAATTAAATTAAGTGAGAGCCAGGCATGGTGGTGGTGCACTCTTGGGAGGCTGAGGTAGGAGGATTGCTGTGAGTTTGAAGTCAGCCTGGGTCTACTAACTCCAGGTCAGCCTGGGCTAGAGGGAGACCCTACCTTGAAAAAAAAAAAAAAAGATCAAAAGCCAGGTGTGGTGGTGAGTTCGAGGCCACCCTGAGACTACATAGTGAATTCCAGGTTAGCCTGGACCAGAGTGAGACCCTACCTTGCAAAACAAACAAAAAAAGATCTACCATCTGACAGTGCTTACTGTACGTACGTACTTATGTGCTGGACTAAAAAACTAAAACAATCTGTTTTATCAGGGATTAAAGGTGTGCGTCACCACCCCCAGCAATCTGCAGAAACCTGAGGTGTTACTATCCTTAATCTTTAGTTGTGTACATGAGGAAACTGAGGCACAACCGAGGTAACTCTATCCAAATCACATATCACATACTTACATCCCAAAGCTGAGCTTTTTTGTTTGTTTGTTTGTTTAGTTTTGTTTTTCAAGGCAGGGTCTCTCTCTAGCCCAGGTTGACCTGGAATTCACTATGTAGTTTCAGGGTGGCCTCAAACTCACAGCAATCCTCCTACTTCTACCTCCAGAGTGCTGGAATTAAAGGCATGCAGCACCACGCCCAGCTTGTTGTTTTTAATATATTTATTTATTTGCAAGGAGAAAGAGGGAGAGAAAGAGAAAGAGAATGGGCATGCTAGGGCTTCCTGCAGCTGCAAACAAACTCCAGGCACATGTGTCACTTTGTACATGTGACTTTATGTGGTTACTGGGGAATGGAACCCAGGCTATCAGGTTTTGCAAACAAGCACCTTAACTGCTGAGCCAGTCATCTCTCCAGCCCAGATTCTGGTGGTTGTTTGTAAACAAAAACCTCACGCCTTTAATCCCAGCACTCGGGAGGCAGAGGTAGGAGGATGCACCATGAGTTCGAGGCCACCCCTGAGACTACATAGTTAATTCAGGTCAGCCTGGAACAGAGTGAAACCACATGAATCTGGAGTTCATTTTTGTGGCAGTTGAAGTCTTAGTAATCTGCTGGTGTGGTAGATATCTTCTCCCTGCTTGGCAGGTTATAAATTAAAAGAAAAAATAAAAGAAACATTAAAACAGTAAACAAAGACATTGGGGAGATGGCTCAGCAGTTAAAGGTGCTTACTTGCAAAGCCTGCTAGCCTGGGTTTGATTCCCTGGTATCCACATAATTGCCAGATGTAGAAATTGGCACAATGCTTCTGGAGTTCAAAACTGAGTGGCAGAGGTGCTGGCATGGACATTGATAGATCCTTCTCCAAATAAAAAAAATAAATGGGCTGAGAGAGCCCGGCTTAGTGGTTAAGGCATGCCTTTAATCCCAACACTTGGGGATTCAGAGGTAACATGTAATCACCATGCACAAGGGGACGCACCAACTGAGACCCTTTGCAGTGAATTCAGGTCAGCCTGACCCATTATCACTCCCCTCTCTTCCCTCCTCAAAAACAAAAAATAAATCAATATGGAAAAATGGCTTAAAACAGTTAAGGCGTTTGCCTGCAAAGCCAAATCCCAGCACTGGAGTGTAGACTTTCAGATGATTTGCTAAAGCCAGATGCATAAAGGGTCGCATTGATAAATATAAATAAATAAATTATTTATTTATATTTATGGTCAAACAGAGAGGATAGTAAGACTTGACAGAGAAAATGGGTGTAAAGAAAAAAAGCTGCTGCAAATGAAAACAGATGGGGAAAACACTTTGCTGAATCTGGCTTTATGGGATGTACTGGGGATTGAACTTTTTTTTTTGGCTTTGCAGACAAGTGCCTTAACCACTGAGGCATGACCTGCAGCCTAGTAAAGAGATTTTTCTTTTTTGAGAGAGAGACAGAGAGAGGTACTCTGAAGACAGAGTGCTGGGATTAAAGTAGCCTCTCAGCTGCTGCAAACAAAATCAGATGCGAGCCGGGCGTTTTTATTGATAACTCCCATACTTACAGACAATAAGGAAGATTGCCGTGATTTCGAAGCCACCCTGAGACTAGATAGTTAATTCAGGTCAGCCTGGACCCAGGTTTTTACCCTACGCCTTTTCCAAAAAAAAAAAAAAAAAAATTTCTTCACGTTTGCCCCCTTGTGGTCAAGTGCAGCATTGCACCCAAAGCTGACTTTGAATCTGCCTAGCAGAAGGACCTGGAGGTTGAAACTCAGTGTTCTTAGGCTTAGGAGGCAGGCACCTTAAAGGCTAAGCCATCTCTCAGCCTTTTTTTTTTTTTTTTTTTGTTGTTGTTGTTTATTGAGTGTAGATTTCTGCTCTGCCCAGGCTGACCTGGAATTAACTGCTGTAACTCAGAGTGGCCTGAACTCATGGCGATATCTCTACATCTGCCTCCCTGAAATGTGGGATTAAAGCGTGCACACCATACCTGGCTTGGTAAAGATTTTTAAGAGGAAAAAAGGCTAAGAATGGACACAAGCCACCACTGGTCCTCAAGACCTTCATGATCTAGGCTTGTTTCCCTATTCTCTCATGGTATGCCAACAGTCTGTCCTTGCCCCATAATCATCAACCTGTTCACAATCTTCCCCTTTAGTAGTGACTATATGAGGGCCTAGCATAATAGAGAGACCCCAGGCTGTTTTCTCTTTGTTTGTTTGTTTTTGAGGTAGGGTCTTGCTCTAGCCCAGGCTAACCTGGAAATTCACTATGTAGTCTCAGGCTGGCCTTGAACTCATGGCACACTCCTACCTCTGCCTTCCAAGTACTGGGATTAGAGGCATGCACCATCACACCTGGCTATTTCATTACATTTCCTTATAGTAGCTGGGACGTGGTGGTGCATGCATTAATCCCAGTACTTGGAAGGCAGAGGTAGAAGGAGTGCCATGAATTCTGACTCATCTGTGAACTGTAGTGCCATCCCAGCACTTCACGAGGATGCAGAGGTAGGAGGATTGCCATGAGCTTGACCAAGGTCAGCTCTTCTAGACTACCTAGTGCCATGAGTTCAAAAAAGATCTACCATCTGACAGTGCTTGCTGTAATGACGCATTTCATGTGCTGGACTAAAAAAACTAAAACAATCTGTTTTATCAGGGATTAAGGTGTGCGTCACCACCCCCAGCAATCTGCAGAAACCTGAAGTGTTACTATCCTTAATCTTTAGTTGTGTACATGAGAAACTGAGGCACAACCAGGTAACTCTATCCAAAATCACATATCACATACTTACATCCCAAAGCTGAGCTTTTGTTTGTTTGTTTGTTTGTTTAGTTTTTCAAGTGGGGGTCTCTCTCTAGCCCAGGTTGACTGGAATTCACTATGTAGTTTCAGGTGGCTCAAACTCACAGCAATCCTCCTACTTCTACACTCCAGAGTGCTGGAATTAAAAGGCATGCAGCACCGACAGCTTGTTGTTTTAATATATTTATTTTATTTGCAGGAGAAAGAGGAGAGAGAAAGAGAAAGAGAATGGCATGCTAGGCCTCCTGCAGCTGCAACGAACTCCAGGCACATGTGTCACTTTGTACATGTGACTTTATGTGGTTACTGGGGAATGGAACCCAGGCTATCAGGTTTTGCAAACAAGTGCCTTAACTGCTGAGCCAGTCATCTCTCCAGCCCAGATTCTGGTGGTTGTTTGTAAACAGAGAGGGGGAGGAATGGGCACACCAGGGCCTCTAGCCACTGCAAACTCCAGACGCATGCTCCATTTTGTATTCCTGGTTTTATGTGCTTACTGAGGAGTTGAACCTAGACAGCAAGGCCTTGCAAGCAAGGATCCTTAGTTGCTGAACCACCTCTCCTGCCTCACAAGCTGAGATTCTTTTTTTTTTTTAATTAAAAAAGTTTTATGTTTATTTATTTATTATTTGTGAGCGACAGACACAGAGGCAGGTAGATAGAGAGAATGGGCACACCAGGGCCTCCAGCCACTGTAAACAAACTCCAGATGCATGCATGCTCCACTTTGGTGCAACTGGCTTACTTGGGTCCTGGGGAATAGAGCCTCAAACCGGGGTCCTTAGGCTTCACAGACAAGTGCTTAACCACTAAGCCATCTCCCCAGTCCCACAAACTGAGATTCTTGTTCAAATCATCCCAGTTCCCCTTCTTTCTTCTTGCACTTGGTGTGCAGTGCGCAACAGTGAACTCGGCTGCAGATAAAAGTGTGCATCGCTGGAAAATACTTTAGTAATCATTTGCTACAAGTGTTTTTACAGAAATGGGAATTTAGATTCAACGAAATAAAAGGGATGGGGAACGCCGCTAGGGACTTCGCTGCAACAGAGATGCATTGCACACAAGAATTCCATTGTACCGGGCGGGGACGGGGAAGGAACACAGAAGCCGGTCCGTTTACCCACCGCCGTCCCCATCCCCGCCCACTGCCCACGTCCCGCCCGCGCCCCGGGAGTACCTGTCAGCGGCGCGCAGGCCCTCAGCTTGGGGTGGGGATGCCCGGGGCATGACGAGCAGCGCACGCAAGCCAGAGTGACCCCCTGGCCTCCCCGGGTCCCTCCGCCTCACAATGCCAAGGCCCCCGGTGCGCGCGGACGCCAGGAGAATTTGGGAACGCTGGTCCCAGAAGCCAGGGCCGGCCTGATCTCGTCCCTCAAGCCCCCGCTTTATCCCCTCAACTGTCTTCAGAGCCCCGCGTCTAAGCTCCGTGATACTTGCAGGGCAGCAACACCCGAACCCCTCAGAGTCCAGCGGCCCAGATTCTGATGGTGGGGGACCGGGGAAACGAAGTTCCCATGGAAACGAGATAACGCTCTTTGCGCCTGCGTGGCCGCGCCAGGCACACTGGGAAATGTAGTTTCGACGTTGCCACTGAGCACCCACCACCACCACCACCACCACCACCCCGAATGGACGCACGATGGCACCCGAGGGTCGCGGTCGGTGTGGACGTGCGGGCTTTCCCAGCGTGCTGCTGTCGTAGGAGAGGTGGTGAAGGCCCGTAAAAGGCGGAGCCTGGGGTGCCCGGGACAAGGGGTAGAGGCGCGGCCTTCAGGAGTGGTTTTGCCGTTTTGTGAGCCAAGCTGGATTTAGTGGGCGCTGGCCCGGGACGGATCAGCTACTCAGGGGGGATGTGAGCTCCTGGAGCAGATGGTGCAAGTCGGGGCTCCTTTCTGGGGCTGAGAGGTTGCGGTATCCTGGGAATTGGATGGAGATAGGGGAGCAGGGGTCGTCTGACCCTTCGGGTGGCAGGGGACTGTTCCCAGATGGCTACCGACTCAGGGTCCCCTGGAGCAGCAGTATGAAATCAGTAAACTACTGAGGAATCACTTTCTTGGCTCCTGAACGTCTAGAAACTTGGCTTTATTAGAAACTGAATTGTTACTTCTCTGGGTTTCCACATTTCTAAAGGCTGTGGTCATTATGAGGCCTGCCCTTTATCCCTGTGGTTGTGTTGCAAGATCACATAGGTGTGTAGGCTGGGTGGCCCTTAAGGACATAGGCAGACATTCCCATCTACTGTAAATTGTTGCAACTTCCTGGAAGGAAAATAGGCAGTGTCTGGCAAAAATCACAAATGCCTTTTGCTTTAGCAATTATAGAAATGTGTTCTACAGATTTAGTGGTCATGTGTGTGTAAAAAGGTATATGCAATGCAAAGGTACTTGGGATGAAGCATTACTTAGAACGTTTTTCATTTATTTTATTTATTTGAGAGAGAAAGAAGCAGAGGGAGAGAGAGACACACACAGAGAATGGGCATGCCAGGGCCTCCAGCCATTGCAAAGGAACTCCAGATACATGTGCCACCTTGTGCATCTGGCTTATGTGGATCCTCAGGAATCAAACCTAGTTTTTTGGTTTTTTTTTTGTTTTTAAATGAGGTATGGTTTCACTCTAGCTCAGGCATTTACTATGTAGTCTCAGGGTGGCCTCAAACTCATGGTGATCCTCCTACCTTTGCCTCCTGAGTGGTGGAATTAAAGACATGCACCACCATGAACCTAGTTCAGCAAACCTAGGTCCTTTGGCTTTGCAGGCAAGTGCCTTAATGGCTAAGCCATCTTCCCAGCCCCTATTTTAATTTTTTTTAAGAGAGAGAGAATTGGCATGCCAGGGCCTCAGCCACTGTAGTCAAACTCCAGATACTTGTGCCACCTAGTGGACATGTATTACCTTGCACTTGCCTCACCTTTGTGCATCTGGCTTATGTAGGATCTGGAGAGACACCAAACATGGGTCCTTAGGCTTCGCAGGTAAGCATCTTAAACCTCTAAGCCAAAATAAACATGGCCAGGCATGATAGGGCAGGCCTTTAATCCCAGCACTGGGGAGGCAGAGGTGTGAGTTCAAGGCCAGCCTGGGGCTAGAGTGAGTTCCAGGTCAGCCTGGGCTACAGTGAAACCTTACCTTGAGAAAAAAGTAAACATGGGCTGGAGAGATGGCTCAGTGGTTAAGGCATTTGCTTGCAAAGCCTACCAGCCTGGGTTTGATTCTCTGGTACCCATGTAAAGCCAGATGCAGAGTGGTGCATGCATCTATAGTTCCTATTCAGCAGCAAGAGGCCCTGGTGGGCCCATCACACACTCTCTCTCAAATAAAAATATATTATTATTATTATTATTTTATTTATTAGAGATACAGAGAGAATGAGAATGGGCCACCAGCCTCTCCCAACCTGGGCTCCAGATGCACTTGTGCCACTATAGTTTGCACATGGGACATGGAGAGCTGAAGCCGTTCTTGAGTTTAAAGAACCCTTGCCAATCTCTCAGCCCAAAAATTTTTTTTTTTTTTTAGTTTTTCAGAGATGGTCTCAGGCTGGCCTCTTGATCCTCCCAGCGAGTGCTGGGATTAAAGGTTGGCTTTTTTATTTTAAAAATATTTTATTTGCTGTGCTAAAATGTTTTTTTATTTTTAAAATATTTTTATTTGCTGTGCGTGGTGGTGCACGCCTTTAATCCCAGCACTCAGGAGGTAGAGGTAGGAGGATCACCGTGAGTTCGAGGCCAGCCTGAGACTACATAGTCAATTCCAGGTCAGCCTGGGCTAGAGTGAGACCCTACCTTGTAAAAACCAAAAAGAAAAAAAAGAAAAAAATAAAAACGAAGCAAACCTTTATGTACTGATGTGTAACTCATGATCTGAATTTTTTTTCAAAGCATAAGATAGTATAGCAATGTGCTATCACCTATATGTTTAAAATATTTATTTGAAGCGGTGCGTGGTGGCACATGCCTTTAATCCCAGCACTCGGGAGGCAATGGTAGGAGGATCGCCGAGGATTCGAGGCCATCCTGAGACTACATAGTGAATTCAGGGCAGCCTGGACCAAGTGAGACCCTACTGCAAAACAAAAAAAAAAAAAAAAAAAAATTATTTGAGAGAGAGAAATGGGCACTTCAGGGCCTTAAGCTACTACCAAATGAACTCAGATGGATGCTTCACCTGGTGCATCTGTCTTACGTGGGTACTGAAATCAAACTTGGGTCCTTAGGCTTCTGGCAAGTACTTTAACCACTAAGCCATCACTTTCCAGCCCATCATCTATATTTTTATTATTTTATTTTATTTTTGGAGAGACACAGAGAGGGGAGGGAAGACAGAGATGGGCACACCAGCAGTGTCTCAGCTGCTGAGAACGAACTCCAGATCGTGCGCCCCTTGTGGTCAAGTCACGGCATTGCGCCCTTGTGTCACTTTGCATCTGGCTAAGCGTAGGATCTGGAAATTGGAACTGGAGATTGGAACCAAGCGTTCTTAGGCTTAGAGGCAGCGCCTTAACCCCTAAGCCATCTCTGCAGCCCCATCATCTATATTTTTAAAGAACACACAAACTAAAGCGGGCGTGGTCTGCATGCCTTTAATCTCAGCACTCAGGAGGCAGAGGTAGGAGGATCACCATGAGTTCGAGACTACATAGCTTAAATTCCAGGTCAGCCTGAGCTAGAGTAAGACCCTACCTCAAAAACCAAAAATAAAAATAAAATAAGAACACACAAACTAGTATGTTTTGATTACATAAGCATGGCACATTTTTGGAGGCCTCAGAAACTGGTATTAGCTATTGCCCATGAAGGTGGCAGCAAGGAACTAAAAAGCAGGGTTGAAGGTAGAGACTTTATATCCTTAGTGCTTTTGCTTTTTGCCAATTTATGTCTTGTAAGCACATAGGGTTGTTTTTATTTATTTATTTTTGTTTTTGAGAAAAAAAAAAGGTCTCACTCTGGTCTAGGCTGACCTGGGTTAACTATGTAGTCTCAGGGTGGCCTCCTGGTGCTGGATTAAAGAGTGTGCACCCACATGCCGGCTATTTTTTCAAATATTTTAATTTACTTCCAAGGAGAGAGAACAAGAAAGAATGGGCATGCCAGGCCTCTTGCCTCTGCAAAATGAACTCCAGATGCATTCACCACCTTGTGCATCTGGCTTAAGTCAGGTCCTGGGAACTGAACCTGGGTCCTTTGGTTTTGCAGGCAAACACTTTAACTGCTAAGTCATCTTTCCAGCCTCAACTGATTCTTTTGGATCTGTCAAAGCATAAGATAGTATAGCAATGTGCTATCACCTATATGTTTTTTAAAATATTTATTTGAAGCCGGGCGTGGTGGCACATGCCTTTAATCCCAGCACTCGGGAGGCAATGGTAGGAGGATCGCCGAGAGTTCGAGGCCATCCTGAGACTACATAGTGAATTCCAGGTCAGCCTGGACCAGAGTGAGACCCTACCTTGCAAAACCAAAAAAAAAAAAAAAAAAATTATTTGAGAGAGAGAGAAATGGGCACTTCAGGGCCTTAAGCTACTGCAAATGAACTCCAGATGGATGCTTCACCTTGTGCATCTGTCTTACGTGGGTACTGGGGAATCAAACTTGGGTCCTTAGGCTTCACAGGCAAGTACTTTAACCACTAAGCCATCTTTCCAGCCCATCATCTATATTTTTTATTATTTTATTTTATTTTTTGGGAGAGAGACACAGAGAGAGAGAGGAAGAGAGGAGAGGGGAGAGGATGCTTCACCTTGTGCATCTGTCTTAGCTGGGAATCAAACTTGGGTCCTTGGATCAAGTACTTTAACCACTAAGCCATCTTTCCAGCCCATCATCTATATTTTTTATTATTTTATTTTATTATTTGGGAGAGAGACACAGAGAGAGAGAGAGGAAGAGGAAGACAGAGATGGGCACACCAGCAGTGTCTCAGCTGCTGAGAACGAACTCCAGATGCGTGCGCCCCCTTGTGGTCAAGTGCGGCATTGCGCCCTTGTGTCACTGCATCTGGCTAAACGTAGGATCTGGAGATTGGAACTAGCGTTCTTAGGCTTAGGAGGCAGTCGCCTTAACCCCTAAGCCATCTCTGCAGCCCCATCATCTATATTTTTAAAGAACACACAAACTAAAGCCGGGCGTGGTCATGCATGCCTTTAATCTCAGCACTCAGGAGGCAGAGGTAGGAGGATCACCATGAGTTCGAGACTACATAGCAAATTCCAGGTCAGCCTGAGCTAGAGTAAGACCCTACCTCAAAAAACCAAAAAAATAAAAATAAAATAAGAACACACAAACTAGTATGTTTGATTATATAAGCATGGCACATTTTTGGAGGGCCTCAGAAACTGGTATTAGCTATTGCCCATGAAGGTGGCAGCAAGGAACTAAAAAGCAGGGTTGAAGGTAGAGACTTTATATCCTTAGTGCTTTTGCTTTTTTGCCAATTTATATGTCTTGTAAGCACATAGGGTTGTTTTTTATTTATTTATTTTTGTTTTTTGAGGTAGGGTCTCACTCTGGTCCAGGCTGACCTGGAGTTAACTATGTAGTCTCAGGGTGGCCTCCTGAGTGCTGGGATTAAAGGTGTGCACCACCATGCCTGGCTATTTTTTTTCAAATATTTTAATTTACTTCCAAGGAGAGAGAACAAGAAAGAATGGGCATGCCAGGGCCTCTTGCCTCTGCAAATGAACTCCAGATGCATTCACCACCTTGTGCATCTGGCTTAAGTGGGTCCTGGGGAATTGAACCTGGGTCCTTTGGTTTTGCAGGCAAACACTTTAACTGCTAAGTCATCTTCCCAGCCTCAACTGATTCTTTTGTTTTTTTTTTTCAAGGTAGGGTCTCACTCTAGCCCAGGCTGACCTGGAATTTACTATGTAGTCTCAGGGTGGCCTTGAACTCATAGTGATCCTCCTACCTCTGCTTCCCGCGTGCTAGGACTAAAAGTGTGTGCCACCACACCTGGTTTTGGTTTTTTTTTTTTTAACATTTTTATTTATTTGAGAAAAAGGCAAGGGTGGGGGGGGCAGAGAGTAAAGAGAGAGAAAATGAGTGTGCCAGGGCATCCAGCCACTGCAAACAAACTCCAGACACATGCATCACCTTGTGCGTCTGGCATATGTGAGTCCTGGGGAATCAAGCCTGGATCCTTGAGCTTTGCAGGCAAGTACCTTAACTGCTAAGCCATCTCTCCAGCCCCCAACTGATTCTTTTAGAGGCTGAGGTATAGCCATGGTTGAATGACCTGTACTGTTTAAAAATAAAGTGAGAAAGCTGAACATGGTGGCGCACGCCTTTCATCTCAGCAGTCAGGAGGCAGAGGTAGGATGGTTGCCATGAGTTCAAAGCCACCTTGAGACTAGGGAGTGAATCCCAAGGTCAGTCTGGGCTAGAGTGAGACCCTACCTCGAAAAATCAAAAAAATAAAAATAAAAAGTAAAATAAAATAAAATGAAGGGGCTGGGCTGGAGAGATGGTTTAGTGGTTAAGGTGTTTAGCTGCAAAGACAAAGGATCCTGATTCAGTTCTCCAGGACCCACATAAGCCAGATGCACAAGGTGGCACATGTATCTGGAGTTCGTTTGCAGTGGCTGGAGGCCCTAGTGTGCCCATTCTCTCTCCCTCTCTCTCTCAAATAAACAAATAAATTTAAAAAATAAAGTGAGGATCAAGGGGTACTTAGGGGTTTATAGATTTCAGGTGCCATAGATTGGAGGTGGTCCTAGAAAGTAAAGACTCAAATCTCTTGCCACGAGGGTTAGAACAGGGCTGGAAGTCCACCCAAAGCCTGGGAGAGACCCATTTGTGAAACTGTCCCATGCCATATCAGTTCTCCTCGGGCCTACATTGAGACAGAAGTTGAATATATTTTCCCTGAGCTGGTGTAGTATGTCATAGGCTACAGAGCATGATTTTGAGGTGAGGACTGAAATGATGAAGATGGATGCACTAGCTTCTTGAACATTAAAATGAGAAGAAACCCTTAGGTGGGAGGGATTCACCAAGCCACCTCCATCTCCTGGCCACCACGCACTGGCTTGGAAAATCCCACTTTCTTTGTGATTCTTGGAACCTAAAATATGCTCAAGAACTACCCTCTAGTGTCCAAAAGGAGTTTCAGCTTTAGGAACAGGCTTGGTCTTGTCCAGGTAGGCGGTGGCAGCTTCCAGTTCCTCATAGGTAACTCCCTTCAGCTGTCCCAACACAGCCAAAGCCTGCTGCCCACGTAGGCTTGTTGCCCGTGAACTTGGTGATGGGCGGGGTGGCTAACATTTACCCAGGCCCTGCCCTAGAGATGAGGAGATAGCACTGACTCTCCTCATTCTCAACACACCACTCCCCCAATCAGATCTGTCACAGGACACCTGGGAGGCCTGAGAAAGCTGAAGGGAGTGAGAGAGGCCAAACATGGTATGTAAACAGAGAAGGATCTGATTGAAAGACAGATGGCTTTGTCATCAAATGGAAAATAATATGAAATGTCTTTTATTTCTCAGTACAAAGCCAGATACTGTAAGACTGAAAAACTTGACTAGCCAGAGGCCTTCTGGGACAAGAAGACTCTGCTTGGTCTTGTGCCCTATAAACCCAGTGAGGGTTATGGGAGGACTGGCAACAGCAGCAGAAATTCAAATCAGTTGTGGGTGGTGGTGGTCTGTGAGCTCCCTCGAGCTGGGTTCCAAGGGTGCTGTTGCCTTTGTGGCCACTGGTTCCCTGGCCTAGCTGCCTCCAGGAGTATAATGAGGGAAAGGGGAGCAGGGCAGATTGGACACGAGGAGTTGAGTGGGACATGAACCAGAAAAACTGCCCTAAAAAAAGCAACGGTTTTGATTCCATGGCTGCATTAGTGTTTTAGGGTAAGTTGAAAATGAAACTAGGGTACTGACACCCTCAAAGGCACCTTAAGTAGCTATCCACATTCCTAGTATTAAGTCTTAAGCCCTTGACAGGTAGACATGAACAGCTCTGAGACCTAAAGCTTCAGGAGGGGAGTTTGGAGTGACAGGGGTCTGAGATTACTTGTGAGGAGCTAAGGGAAGTGTGCAAATCCATAGGTGCTCATCTGAGGAGCTGTAGACCAGTCTATTTAGTGTCTAGGGGACATGGGTTCATAAGGGCTCCAGCCTTGTCCTCTTCCCTGCTGTCGTCCACACTGGCTTGCCTTATCATCTTCCGGAGCCTGGGTGTAGAGGACATGCCAGTCTCTCCCTGTTCCTGTAAAGCCCTGGTCCTACTGGCCACAAGGGCAGCACTCTGGAGGGCAACTACAGACTGGCGAGACTTCAGGGCAGGCCAAGGCCCCTTGTACACCTGCTGGCCACGCTTGGCTCTTGAGAGCTGAAGGAAAGGCTGTGGAAGCTCTTCATCCGAAGACGACTCATGGGGAGAGAAAACCTGGATGGACAAGGGCAGGAGGAGGAAGAGCCATGGGGAAGTCAGACACACACACACACAAAAATCAGCTTTTCCTAGGCCATACTTCCCAGGAAGACTGCACCCAGCCTCTGCTCCTTGCCTGACCTACTTGAGTTTTCTTCTGGCCCCAGAAGCCTTCCTTAACCTCACCCACCTTCTCCTCCTCTCACTCCCTTGCCTTTGTACAGTCATTCCAGTGAGCCACAGTCCAAACTCCACCAGGTGTCAGGTCCTGAACTGGGCCATGTGGACACTACTGTCTAGGTGCCATGTGAGGACACCTGCCTTTGGCAGTGCCTACATTCATCCATCAACTGCATGCCTCCCTATTGGTCCATGCCCAGCACTTCCTCCTGAATGTTCCTTCCTGCACTGACTCCTTCCTCTGGGTTAGCCATGTGACCTTGAGTCACGTTTGGGGACTGGTTTCCCCAGGCAAGGGCCAGTTTCCTGTCCTAGCCTCGTGACCTGGAGCTCTTAGCACATAGGGTGCCCATTCACTCAGTCAGTAGGTGGATGGGGTGAGTCAAGGGCCCCTCTCTGCCATGTCCTTTGCTGTGTGGCTCTTCAGCTCTGGGAGGGGCCTCATCCCAACTAGGCAGGAAGCATCTCCAAACCAGCAAGTGGCTTTTGGCCTCAAGATCTGGGACCCCTCTGGGACCCTGGCTGGAGATGACTTGCCCAGATCCTTGTCTGATCTGCTGCCCAGACCCTGGGCCTTTGCCTGCCCTCACCGGCTCTGACAAAAGTGAGGTGCGTAGGGTGTGGTCTCCATCAGGAACTCACAGAACAGACTTGAGTTGGCCAGTGTAGAAAGGTATTAGGTGGTCAGTGTTTGGAGGTAAGACCCCTAGGTGTCTAGACACTCAGGAGATCCTGTAAAAGGAGCCTACACTGGGCCCAGATCTCTCTTGCTCCTGGCCTGGAGTCAAGTTCTGATGCTGGTCTCTCCATGTCATCCCTCCTCTGTATGGCCAGTGCAGACAGAGCTCCCTCGCCCAGCCTCACCTCTGGCAGTTCGCTGGCCTCCAAGGCGATCTCTGGCTCTGAGGAGGGCTCCAGAAGACTGATGGAGCGCATGACCCCGCGAAGGTTGATGCGGGGCCGAAGACCAGGTTCTTCTTTTGGGGCTTCTTGGCTCTCCTCCAAGCCTATAACCTTCACCTCCCCACCACCCCCTGGTTCTGGTGGAAGAGGTGGGGATGGTGTAGAGACTTCAGGGCCCAGGGACTCCTCTGGGGAGACCCCACCCACTTTCTGCTCCCAGACATGGCTCTGCCGGCTGTGAAGAGGTGGCCCAGAATCAGCTTTGAGTGATACAGCAGCTACCCATAGCACACACATCACCACTCCCTCCACCCCAGCTCCCCACCCTATACCTGGCTGTCAGAATGCCCTGGTAGGTCTGCAGCTGGCGCAGGAAGCCGGGATTGGGGCACACAATAGGCCGGAGCTCCTGCACGTGGCACAGGGCCTGCTCCAGGCCCCAGCCATACTGCTTCATGGCATAGGCCAACACTGTGGCAGCAGAGCGGCTGACACCCATCTTGCAATGGACAAGCACCCTAGTTCCCTGTATTCTGTGGAGAAGGGATATGGTCACTCCCCCCCCCCCCCACCAACCCAAGAACTATACAGCACAGGGGAAGAGCAGGTAACAGCTTAAGAGACAACAGAGGAAGAAGGAAGTGAATTCAGGCAGAGTGGGCGGGAGGGGACCAGGCCCTGTTAGTTGCTAAGGCGGGACCAGTGAGACTGGGCTGGACAGCAGGAGTTGGGAGGAGCCTGACCTGGCAGCCTCAATGAAGCTGTGTGTCTCCTTCCAGTGGGGCAGTAGCTGTGCCGACTCATCATCCCAGAGACGCACGTTGTGATAGATGAAGCGCTCGGGAAAGAAGTTATCGATCTCCCGGGCCATATTCAAGATGTGGCTTACCCTGTAACAGAGGGTTCAAGGTGGGTGGAACCAAGGCCAGGCTGACATGGCAAAGGCACCACAAGCCCACTGGCCATGGTGTTGGGGCCAGCAGATCCTATGTAGTTTCTATTTGATGCTCAGTTCTGACAGTCAAGGAATGGAGGCACTTGTAGTGGAAAGAGAACTGAGCCAGCCATCAGAGAAGCATAGCATTTTTTTTTTTTTCTTTTCTCGTTTTTCGAGGTAGGGTCTCACTCTAGCCCAGGCTGACCTGGAATTCACTATGTAATCTCAGGGTGACCTTGAACTCATGGCGATCCACCTACTTCTGCCTCCTCTGCTGGGAGGCACTTATGCTTAGCCATGCCTGGCTAAGCATATCATCTTATTTGGCTGGGCTTGAGTTTCCCCACACTCACTCCAGATAGTTGAGGTCAACTCAGCACTAACCCAATCACACTGGGAATGTAGTTAGCAGCTTTTGAGATTGCCTCTCTCTCTACACACACACACACACACACACACACACGCACACACACACACACACGCATACATACACACACATAAATTTTTTTGTTTGTTTTTGAGGTAGAGTCTCACTCTATCCCAGGCTGACCTGGAATTCACTATGTAGTTTCTGGGTGGCCTCGAACTTATGTTGATCCTCCAACCTCTGCCTCCTAAGTGCTGGGATTAAAAGGGTAAGCCACCTCACCTGGCAAGATTTATTTTTATTCATTTACTTATTACAGACAGAGAGGGAAAAAGGGAGAATGGGTATGCCAGGACCTCAAGCCACTGCAAACGAACTCCATACACATGCACCACCATGTACATTTGGCTTATGTGGGACCTAGAGAACGGAATCTGGGTTCTTAGGCTTGGCAGGCATGTGCCTTAACTGCTAAGCCATCTCTCCAGCCCATGTATATATATTTTAGGCAATCCTAACAGACTGGCCTTTTTTTTTTTAATGTGAGAGAGCAAGCACTAGAGAGAATTGGTACACCAGAGCCTCCAGCCACTGCAAACGAACTCCAGATGCATGCATCACCTTGTGTGCATTGTGGCCTTGTATGCTTGTGTCACTTTGTGTGTCTGGGACCTGGAGAGTCAAACATGAGTCCTTAGGCTTTGCAAGCAAGTGCTTTAACTACTAAGCCATCTCTCCAGCCCAGCTTTTGAGATTGGGTGACTACAACAGTAGGTGATAAGGGCTATATAAGGTTTCCTAAAAACCGATGGTTAGAGGGATGACAGATGCCTATCAGAGGGGGGTCACATCACCACTAGGAGAATGCATTTCCTTTCCCCACAGAAGTGACCAGGTAGACAGGAACCTAGGTCTCTTTTCTTTCTCTCTCTCTTTCTTTCTTTCTCTCTCTCTCTTTCTTTCTTTCTTTCTTTCTTTCTTTCTTTCTTTTTTTTTTTTTTTTTTTTTTGAGTTTTCGAGGTAGGGTCTCTCTCTACTAGATCTCTTTTCTACATCTGCAGTACAGTGTGTGCTCCATGAGGCAGCAGACAGCTGTCCTGTCATGGCTTGAGAGTAGAGCCTATGCAAGGGCAACAGCCCCAGGGGCAGAGAAGAAGCAGAGCCAGCAGTGTTGGGGGTGGTCTTAGGTTCCCAAAGCTGGCTAGGCCACCCCATGGGGAGGCTGAGAGAAGGGGAAGAGAGAGTAGCAGTCCTGAGGGCCGGAGAGCCCTACCTGTTTCTCTGCAACTCTTCCAGGTTAGCAGCATTCCACTCAGAGCCCTGTGGAGTGAGAGAAAAGGTTCCTATGGCTTGCTGGTGGCCACAGGATGCTTCACAGCCATTGCGGGGGTTTGGCCCCACCTCCCACAGCCCATGTTCACCAGGTAGAGGTGGGGGAAGATACGGGAGGCCCGGTCTTGCTGGGCCATGAGCAGTAACATCTGGTTGTCAATGAAGTCTCGGTACTGCTGGAGAGGTCGTCCCAGGCGCTGCTCCAGGGCCTGGCGGATCTGTGGGAAGCCCAAGCAGAAAGGTTCCAGGTTCCCATGCCAGGGGAGCCTCTGAGGACAATACCTCATCCCTTCTAGACAAAGCCAAGACCAGGGATTGAGGAATGAATGAAAGGCTCAGGACTGGAGGAAAGCAAGGTGGGAAGTGCCCCATGGAGAGGCAAAACTCTGTCAGACCTTGGGCCCTGACATTCTGCCCACCTCCTTGGAAGTGACACTCTCCAGGTCACTGGTGTCCAACACCTGCCACAGCTCAGCTCGGATCGCCTGCTCCATCTGTTCCTGTTCTGAAGGCCTGGGAGCAGACCCTTCAGTCAGCAGTCTGGTCCTCCCTTTTTGGAAGTGGCACTGTCCCCTCCTTCAGCCTCCCTTTCCCCTCCCGTCCCCTCTCCTGCTTTGCACTGACTGTTCTGGCTCAATACTAGGAGGTCGCAGGGACTCCAGGTCGGCCATGGCCATCCACTCGTTGAGGCAGCTCTGGTCAGAGTTCATTCTCTTCTGGTAGTGGGTGGCCCAGGTAAGGGCACTGCCACCAGGCACAAGTCCGCTGCCTAGAGCCGCCTCACATGCCTGGTGCAACACTTGGAGCGTAGCCCTGAGACAGGAGAAGAGACAGGGTCATGTAGTCCTCCTCGTGCCCTCCCCAGGGGGCTGCCATCTCCTGGGAAGAGACTTGACCAAGGCTAGGCTAACTGCAGCACGTACCACATGGTCTGGATGGAGACAGGCTTGAAGATTCGGATCTGCCCACCAGATGTCACACTGAAGCCCCTGTAGGAGATCCAGGGTAAGTGGAACTAAACACTAGTCTCTCAAACAGAGAACCTGTCCATTTGCTGGATGCGGGCAGAATGAGGCCCAAAGAAATTAGGTGACTTAGCCAAAATCACACAGTAAATTACAAAGAGCTGAGAGTAGGCCCCAGCCCCAGTTCTGCCGTTCCTCAACTTCTGACCCTGCTTTCTCCCCTCCCCCATCACCACCTCTTACCCATCACCATCTAGGTACACCTGGGTATCACTCCAGAGGGGCAAGACCAAGCCCAGGGTGCAACTGTGGGAGCTGGCAAGAAAAAGAAAGAACCACTGTCTCTCAGCACCTCACATCCTTACCCTCCCACCTTTCTCTGTCCCTACCTGCTTTCAGGGAAGTCTACTCCCAGGAGGACAGTCTCCTCCTGCTTCAGACACTCTCCAGTAGAGACCACCAGCAAGTAGCGGAGTCTTGGAGGCCGGGCTGCCTCCAGCTGGGCTGCCTAGGAAAGATGGGATGAAAAGCCCTGAGTCATGGTAGCCTAGGAACTGCTCCCCCCACTCCACGTGGACACTCTGTGCCTCTTACACCCATCCCCAATTCCCAGCTACAAGATCAAAGGCTATAATCCAATGATTCCTAACTTCTGGATTTAATGATCCAACAAAATATCTTAAAATCAGGCTGGGCCTGGTGGCACATGCCTTTAATCCCAGCACTTGGGAGGCAGAGGTAGGAGGATCGACATGAGTTCAAGGCCACCCTGAGACTACATAGTTAATTCCAGGTCAGCCTGGACCAGAGTGAGACCCTACCTTGCAAAACAAAAAAAAACAAAACAAAAAACAAAAAAAAAAACAAAAACAAAATCCTTGTGCATCTGGCTTACGTGGGTACTGAGGAATAGAATGTGGGCCTCAGGCTTTGCAGGCAAGTTCCTAAACTGCTAAGCCATCTCTCCAGCCTAGAACCTAGGGTTTTAGTGAGTTCGAACAGTTTTACCAAAGGCTGCATCTTGGTTTTCATATTTTGCCACCAACAGCGAGTGTCTGCCTCCATAGGGTTTCTGGGTTCCATCAGATCTCATTTCCTCATAAAAGCTTTCTTCCCTCTGTCTGGGCCCCTCTAGCACACCAACTCCTATAGGTGCTTCACAACCCTCCCTGAACAGCAGTCCACTTCTCGACAAATGGCACCATCAGGAACCTCCTTCAGGTTAACAGAAACCACCCTAGTATAACCCGTAGCTCTGGGTTCGTGCAGGACAAACCTCCCCCATCCTTTCACAGCCCTTCTGAGATGGCATATGTGATCTCGCCCTCCTGCTAGCTGAAGCAGTAGAGTCCTTAGGGTTTGGGTAACTCTTCCTTTGCCCGGGGGGCCCCTGGTCTTGCACCATTGCTCCTTGACAGATACAAGGGCTCTGGATAGTCTCTCACCAAACGGATGTTGTCCTGTGGCCTCAGCAACTCCACCATAAGGTGCAAGTGCTGCCTCTGCACCTGCTTCCAGGAACAATGCGGTTCTTGTCCATTGTCTGTCTGGTCCTCAGGGGGCTGCTCCTCACCCAGGGATTCTTCCTCTGGCTCAGAGTCAGCCTCAGCTGCATCACCACTGTCCCCTCCATCCTGCAGTCCCAGGACAGCCCCACGGAGCACTGCAAAGCTCTGCCTGTGTATGGGGGAAGGGGGAACTGTTCAGGCTCTGGGATTCTCAAACTTTAGCAAGTGTGAGTCCCTAGGAGGGCTTATTGAAATGGGACTGCTGGCCCTCCCCAGAGTCAGTCAGATTGGAGTGAGGCACCTGCTTATATTTCTTTTCTTTTCTTTTCTTTTTTTTTGGTTTTTAGAGGTAGGGTCTTGCTCTAGCCCAGGCTGACCTGGAATTCACTATGTAGTCTCAGGGTGGCCTCCAACTCATGACAATCTTCCTACCTCTGCCTCCCAAGTGCTGGGATTAAAGGTGTGCACCACCATGCCTGGCACCTGCATGCATTTCTAACCAGGCTCCTGGAGGTGTTTAGCACACAGAAGGCCGACCTCAGATTCCCAAGCTCTTCCCCACCTCCTTTTGCATATAGGGTGGTTTGCAGTGCTGTAAACTTGGTTGGGGATCTTGGAATCCTCAGGTTCCATCCTGCCTTTGGGCCTGTGACCACTGGCTTGAGCCAAGGTCCAGATAGTGAGTAAAAAAGTATCAACTGATCAGGTGTAACTTAAAAAGCCAGGACAGCCCGGCTGGTTTTGCCACAAATCAGTGGCATGAGACTGGTCAGTTAAGCCCCTGGGATATGCACTAGTGAGTTTTGAATGGGAATCTTCCAGTGAGCCCTTGTCCATGACACCTGGAGTCCAGGGTGGCAGTAGCTGGGCCAGGGGACTGGAGGGAGGAATGTTGTTCTGACAAGGGGCTCACCTGCGCTGAAGCCGACCTCTTCGCCTGACTGCCGCCGAGTCCTGTAGAGAGAGCAGCCCTTAGTGTGAGAACCCCAAAGCCTCTCCTCCTTGGGAGTTGGGGTGGGGGTGGGGGCGCTCACCCAGCCCTTCCTGGGGAGGAGGGTGGGACCAGGAGGAAAGGTGTCAGCCAATCCCTTCTCACTCCAGTCCTCTCCCCACCCAAGCCCTGGGGGAGTCCCAACCCAAGTCCAGGAACAACAGTGTGGGGTGGGGTGGGATGGGAGGTGTGGGAAGGACTGGGATGGATCTGGGCCTCCGAAGACTCCGTGCCCAGAACTCCGGATCTGCCACAGCTCCTAGGAGCCTCAAGACACCCCCCCAAGTCTTCTTGGCGCCTGAGGTTCAATGACCCCCCTCCGCCCACCCCTACGTAAGGCCTGCCTCAGGACGTGTTCTCTCGGGCACAGATGGCAGCCAACTGCGTGGGCAGGACTGAGCGACTCACCGCGGGCCCCACGGGCGTGGAGTGGCCACTGGCCGAGGGTGAGCGGCTCACTGTGACCAGCGCCATGAAGCCAAGTCAGGGGCTCCGGGGCGAGCACCCGGCACGGCCCCCTCCCACAACCCCACGGACGGTCCTGCCCCGCAGGACCAGGAAGGAGAGGTCGGAGCCACCTGGCACCTCTTCGAGGGCGGCCCTTAAAGGGACAGACTCCAGGCCAGTCGGGCCTGCAGAGCCAGCACAGCGCGGACGCGGCCCCGCCCCGCCCCTCGCGTCTATTCCGAGCAGCTCAAGCCCCGCCCTGTCCACATCGGGGGCGGGGCGGGACGGGGCGCAGGTCTGGCCCTCCAGGCTGGGTTTAAATCACCTGAGCTGTTTTGGACCTGAGCTGCTCGGTTACCCGAAGGCCCTGGGTCCTAGGGAGGGAAGGAGGTACTCAGACACTGGTCTTAGGATAAAGCACAGTGGGTCTGAAGTTCAAGGGCCCGGATTTCAAACTTAATTCTCAAGCCGGGTGTGGTGGTGCACTCCTTTAATCCCAACATTCGGCAGGTAAGAGGATCGCTGTGAGTTCGAGGCTACCCTGAGACTGACTAAATGAATTCCAGGTCTAGAGCGAGACACTACCTCGGAAAAAAACAAAACAAAACTTAATTGGTTAATTGGCCTCTGAGAGAATCAGGGAGACCTGTGAGTTTCTGGGGAAATGGAATCAGGCCTTAGAAATAACCCCAGAAGCCCACAAAGGAGCTCCATTCCCAGCCGTTGTAGAGGGACATGGCACGCTCAAAGTCACTGGTAGAATGTACTTGAGTCAGGGTAGGTTCCTGAGATTGGGCTGCACAGATGGGGCTGGGAGCTTTTCCCTGTGAGCTGTGGGTAGGCTATAGAGGCCCATCCTTCCCTTCTCCCCAGGTGTAGTTTGGGTCAAGTTCCAGGAAGGCCAGCCTGGGTTGCAGAAGAAACCTGTGACTCCAGTAGGTAGGGCTCAGGGGACTTGTTTATGGAGTACTTGCTCTGGAAGGGGGTGGTTTTCTCATTTTACTGCTGAAGAAATGGAAGATGGGTTGAAGTCATTACCCTCCCCTCAGCACCTCCCACCTAGCATTCTGACAGCAAGCATGCTGCTGATGGTCTCTTTATTTCTGCCTCAACCCCACTGCGAGGCCATCCAAGAGCTCCAGGCCTTAAGCTCAGCAGCCAACGGTTTATAAATAAATAAATTACAAAAATGGGCAGAGGGAATGACCCTGGAAGCCCTCCCAGGGCCAGCGGCTCAGTGCTCGGTGAGCGACAGCCGCATAATCCGCTGGAGGTCCTCTTCCTCCTTCTGACCCCGCCGCTCGCGCTCTTCCTGCTCCCTGGAGGACAACTCCAGGGCCAGGCGAAGCTGCTCCTCAAAGCTTGGAGGTACAGGGGATGGGGGTGTCCTCTGAGGGGATCCTGAGCACTTTGACTCTGTAGACAGCTGCAGGCTTTCCTGGAGAGCCCTTCAGGGCAAGGGGGAGAGAGGAGAAGAAACCAGTAAGAAGGTTGGAGGAGAAATGGGAAGGGGGAGTACTGGGCATATGGTTTGGGGGACAAGGTGCCAGGGAGCAAGACAAGCAGGATCTGTCTCTCTAGAGGTCCTTCATGCTACTTCTAGTGGTAAGCAGCACTGCCATTGTGAGGAGGGGCGGGGGGGGGGGTGTCATAGAACCAGCCCCTCCCTCCTATCAACCCACCCCCATCCAGTCAGGGACCACACAGTTCCTGCAGGGCCTCACCGCTCCAGCTGAAGCTGCTCCTCATATCCTGTGGCTTGGGGAGGAGGGTGAATGCCAGGCCGAGTACTAGTCAGGGCTTCCCAGACAGTCACCTGTGGCAGTCAGAACCCAGAGCTATCACCTTGGTCCTGTGGCTACAGAGGCTGGGACCCCCTCTCCACCTGCACCCTACCTGCTCTGCCTCTGTGCCCGCCTCAAGCAGGCTCTGCTGGATGGCAAACTGCAGTAGGTCATCATCCTCATCGTGAAGGGGCTCACTGCGCTCAGCACCCAGCACGCTGTACCCCTCAGGCACCTCAAACACGGTGGGGTCCACCTCGCATGGGAAAGGGCTCCCTGAGCAAACAGCAGAGGGGTCACAGTCTCAGGGATGGCCAGAGAGCCTCATATC
Organism: Orientallactaga sibirica; assembly: GCA_036365145.1. NCBI lineage: Eukaryota > Metazoa > Chordata > Mammalia > Rodentia > Dipodidae > Orientallactaga > Orientallactaga sibirica. Next base: position 6,337,311 of record JAEOAD010000042.1, on the reverse strand, counting down.
CCTCTCTGCCGTCTGTAGCTGTACCTGATGCAGCGACGGCAGAGCCAGGGGCTGGAACCCACACTGAGCTCAAGGGCTCATCACAGCCACACAGGTTGCTGAAGGTGATGCGGGCGTTGAGCACATGGAAGAGGGGAATCTCTGTGAAGATACAGCCAGGCCTGAGCCAATGGACTCCAGCAGCACCCTCATCCCTGGGGGAGGTTATCATGTCCAGGTCCCCATCGCCTTGGGCCACCCCCTTACCAATCTTGACAGGAAAGCCAGGTGGGAGGCGCAGGGTGATGAAGTCACGCAGCTTGGCAAAGTGAGCATTGCTGATGGCCATCAAGTCAATGATGGGTGTCACTTGGTCACCCAAAGAGAGTGGATGCTCCTCACTCAGCCACAGTGTTGCCTTGAACCTATCCAGCCAATCACAGGGGGTGGGTCAGGGGCGCCATGGTGGCTCTTCCACCAAGGCCTACCCTCTCTGCTTACAGCCAGTGGTGTCTTCTCCGTTCAGCTAACTCTGTCTCCCCCAGGAACTGAGTGACCCCAGGCCCTGGGCTCATTCTGGCACTCATGATGGTTTTGAGGCTGCATAGCAGGGAAAGAGACCAGACTGTGGGCTTTTCTCTGGGTCTTGTCCAGAGCCCAGTGCTAGCCAGCACTATACACTTGATTGTACTTTTGTGTCCATCCCAGGATCAGGGTCAGGACTATAGGGTTCCAATCTGGCTGCACCACTGGGGGTCTGAGAAGATCCATATGAAGTCAACCAAAGTGTGCTGGGTCTGTAGTAAGACAATGAACACTGTGTGTACTTCTGGTCACCATATTCTCGTGTGGCGTGCAGGCAAGTGTGACTTTTCATTTTACTGAAGAGGAAGCCAGACTCACAAAGGGGAAGAGCAGGGCATGGTGGCACATACCTTTAATCCCAGCACTAAGGAAGACAGAGGTAGGAAGATTGTTGAGAGTTCGAGGCCAGCCTAAGACTACATAGTGAATTCTAGGTCAGCCTGAGCTAGAGCAAGACCCTACCTCAAAAAACCAAAAGCAAGCCAGGCATGGTGGCACACGCCTTTAATCCTAGCACTAGGGAGGAAGAGGTAGGAAGACTGTCATGAGTTTGAGGCCACTCTGAGAATACAGAGTGAATTCTAGGTCAGTCTGGGCTAGAGTGAGACCCTACCTCGAAAAACCAAAAAACAGAATGATATTTTGTTTTGTTTTGTTTTTCAAGGTAGGGTCTCACTCTGGCTCAGGCTGACCTGGAATTCACTATGTAGTCTCAGGGTGACCTCGAACTCTCAGTGATCCTCCTACCTCTACCTCCCAAGTGCTAGGATTAAAGGCGTGCGCCATGGCTGGAGAGATGGCTTAGCGGTTAAACGCTTGCCTATGAAGCCTAAGGACCCCGGTTCGAGGCTCGATTCTCCAGGACCCACGTAAGCCAGATGCACAAGGGGGTGCATGCATCTGGAGTTCGTTTGCAGTGGCTGGAGGCCCTGGCGCACCCATTCTCTCTCTCTCTCTACCTGCCTATTTCTGTATCTCTCTCAAATAAATAAATAAATAATAAAATATTTTTTTTTAAAAAAGGCGTGCGCCACCACACCTGGTTCAGAATGATGTTTTGATATTTCTTTGTTACAGGCAGGGGAGGACAGCAGAGCTATGGGCTCTTCCCTTTCTGCCATGCCTTGGTCCCTGTCATGTGCTCTTTACAATTAACAGAAAACCAGGATCACACATGGTTTGTCTTGGAATGCCTTGAGTTGGAAGCAAGCCTGGGCTACTTAGTGAGCTGTAAACCAGCCTGGACTCAAAGTGAGACTTGGTCTCAAAAAGGAAAAATGGCCATGAGTGGTGGCACACACCTTTAATCCCAGCACTCAGGAGGCAGAGGTAGGAGCATCACCGTAAGCTCAAGGTCCCCTCTGAGACTACATAGTGAACCCTACCTCAAAAAAACTGAAAGAAAAATTAGTACTAATAATAAATAAAGGAAAAAGGAAAGAAAAGAAAGAGCAACGAAAAGGATAAAATCATATGTGGGTGGTAGCATTCATCATTCATGCATAAGGAGTGGGGTCTGGGTCTATATGCAACTAAGTGCTCAGACATGGCTCTCACTCTCTGGAACAGTCCAGAGAGAAGCCTGCTAGATGAGTAGGTGACATTCTCTAGATGTGACCAGAATTTGCATGTGATTAGAAAGTCCAGGTGGGGGGCTGGAGAGATGGCTTAGCGGTTAAATGCTTGCCTATGAAGCCTAAAGACCCCGGTTCGAGGCTTGATTCTCCAGGACCCACGTAAGCCAGATGCACAAGGGGGTGCATGCATCTGGAGTTCGTTTGCAGTGGCTGGAGGCCCTGGCGCACCCACTCTCTCTCTCTCTCTACCTGCCTATTTCTGTATCTCTCTCTCTCAAATAAATAAATAAATAATAAAATATTAAAAAAAAAAAAAAAAAGAAAGTCCAGGTGGGGGTCCCTATTCCTGAGGGAGATCCCCAGCTTTCCCCTAGACCTCACCTCTGGACTTTGCTGGACATCTCAATGGGTCGGCCGATGTTTCTTGACTGCAGGCTGAAACTGGGGTCAAAGTACTCCTCAGGGGAAATTGCTGTGGGGTTGGTGGGGCTGGCTGCTTGCTGCACAGGAGCCTGAGTGGATCCCACAATAGGACTTAGCCTTCAGCATGGACAGAAGTCACCTTGTCCTCCCAGGCTAGGTCCAGCCCCTCCCAAGCCATGCTCACCCCGCTGTGGGAGGAGTGTTGCTGGGCCATCCCCAGGAAGGACTGGAACGGAGACTTCCCCCCTGAGGAGAAGTGATGGGAGCCTGTGAGGGGACTTTGGGCCACTGCCCAGCCCATCTTCACCCACCCTCTGCCTGGGAGTCTCCTGATGAATGGAATAGGGGGCTGGCCAGGAGTGGGGAGGCCTTGCAGCTTGCTTGGGGTACTCTTAGCCCTGGTCCCAGGGTATGACTGGGCAGTAAGCAGGCGCACCTGGCTTTACCTTTGCTTCTGGATTTGTCCTGGTCAGAGAGGTGCTCTGTGCGTGTACGCGTCACCAGCTCCACATTGGTGGCACTGTACACCTAGGAGAAGGGGCGGATATGGAGAGCTCGAGGCTCAGAGCCTGTATCTGACACTGAGCCTCACCATTCCAAAACCCAGGTTCTCCTGTTCTCAGAGACAGATAAGATTTCGTTCCACTGTGTGGAGCAGATGGCAGGGTCTGAACCCCAGGATTCACTAACATGGACACGTAACTCAAGACTCGAGGAGAAAATGGTCCTCATTTGATCTTAGAGCCCTGGGCAAATCTCATCAGAGGATGGACCCTCAGGCCCCAGAGAGCCCCCCTGGCTGCTCAGGCCTTCCAGGGACCAATGACTACCCTGTCTCTTTCTCTGTACTATGTGGGTAGGGATGAAGAAGGAACTCAGCTCTCAGGTCTAATCAGCTACCCTCTGGGCCCCCACCCCCACACACTGGCCTCTCCTGCCTTGGCTTCGTAGCCGCTAACAGTCTCCATCTTCTCAGACCGCCATCCCAAGATACCACATTTGTTCCTGCAACAGACCGAATAGAAGCTCATGAGAATCCACAGCCGCACTCCATGCAAAGCCAAAGGCTCCTCACTGATTAACTCCCAGGGTCCTTTACCACTGGAAGAGGTGCCTAGATAGCTGGAAATATTTGCACAGGATTTGGGACCAGGAGATTATGAGGAGTTGTGTGACAATCATTCTGGGGCTTATTTTAAAATATCCTTGGAGGGCTGGAGATGTGGCATTAGTGGTTAAACGCATGTGTTTGAAAGCCTGACAAGACTGATTCTCCAGGACCAATTCCCCAGATGCACAAGGGGGTGCATGCATCTGGAGTTAAAGCCAGAGGCCCTGGTGCACTGATTCACTCTCTCTCCTGCCTATTTCTGTATCTCTCTCAAACAAATAAATAAATAATTAAAAAAATATATCCTTGGAGGGCTGGAGATGGCCTAGCAGTTAAAGGCATGTGTTTGCAAAGCCTGACAAGACTGGGCTCAATTCCCCAGTAGCCATTTAAAGCCAGATGCACAAAGTAGCTCATGCATCTGGAGTTTGCTTTGAGGCCTTGGCATGCCCTTTTTTTTTCTCTCACTCTCCCTTCCTCCTCCCCCCGCTTTCTCTTTCTCTCTCTGCTTGCAAATAAAATATTTTGCTGGGTGTGGTGGCACACATGTTTAATCCTAATACTCAGGAGGCAGTGGTAGGAGGATCACTGTGAATTCAAGGCCAGTCTGGGACTATAGAGTGAATTTCAGGTCAGCCTGGGCAAGAGAGAGACCCTGCCTCTAAAAATTAAATAAATAGCCGGGCATGGTGGTACATGCCTTTAATCCCAGCACTCGGGAAGCAGAGGTAGGAGGATCACTATGAGTTCGAGGCCAGTCTGAGACTACATAGTGAATTCCAGGTCAGCCTGGGCTAGAGCAAGACTACCTCGAAAAAAAAAAAAAAAAAAAAAAAAGAAAAAAGAAAAATTAAATAAATAAATAAACACATTTATTTATTTATTTATTTGAGGGCTAGAGAGATGGTTAGTGGTTGAGGCACTTGCTGCGAAGCCTAAGGACCCAGGTTTAATTCCCCAGAACCCATGTAAGCCAAATGCACAAGGTAGCACATGCGCCTGGAGTTCATTGGCAGTGGCTAGAGGCCTTGGCATGCCCATTTTCTCTCTTCCTCTTTAATACATAATAATAATAATAGTAATAATAGTAATAAATCATTGGCCTGGGGAGAGGGCTCAGTGGGTAAGGTGCTTACTGCACAAGCATCATGGCCTGAGTTTGGATTCTCAGCAAACCATAAAATGCCAGGCATGATGGCATGTACCTGTAAATACCTACAATGGGAAAGTGAAGGCAAGCAGATCCCTAGGGCTTGTGGCTTGCTAGAGTAGCGAATCAGTGAGTTCCAGGTTCAGTGAGAGCCCCTGTCTCAAAAAACAAGGTGAAGGGGCTGGAGATATAGCTCAGCCTAGGTTTGATTCCATAGTACCCATGTGAAGCCAGACACACAAAGTGATACATGTGTATAGAGTTCATTTGCAGCAGGAGGCTCTAAGCATACTCATACACATACGTACTCTGTCTCTCAGGAAGGAAGGAAGGAAGGAAGGAAGGAAGGAAGGGAGGAAGGGAGGAAGGGAGGAAGGGAGGAAGGAAGGAAGGAAGGAAGGAAGGAAGGAAAAAGAAAATGAGGATACCTGATATTGACTTCTGTTCTCCACATGCATGCACACACGTACATGAACACCTACACACATATGTGCACCCATACGTATACAAACATACATATTTGCCAAAAGTTTTTAAAATCCTCCAGGCATGGAGGATTTTAAATCCTTTAATCCTTTAATCCTACCACTTGGGAGGCAGAGGTAGGAGGATCGCCGTGAGTTCGAGGCCATCCTGAGACTACATAGTGAATTCCAGGTCAGCCTGAGCTAGAGTGAAACCCTACCTCAAAAAAACAAAACAAAGTTAAAAGTGGGTTGGAAAGATGGCTCAATGGTTAAAGGTGCTTGCTTAAAAACCCTGGCAGCCAGGGCTGGAGAGATGGCTTAGTGGTTAAGTCCTTGCCTGTGAAGCCTAAGGACACTGGTTTGAGGCTCGGTTCCCCAGTTCCCATGTAAGCCAGGTGCACAAGGTGGTGCATGCATCTGGAGTTCCTTTGCAGTGGCTGGAGGCCCTGGTGCGCCCATTGTCTCTCTCTCTGTGACTCTTTCTGTCTGTCACTCTCAAATAAATAAATAAAATAAACAAAAAATTAAAAAAAAAAACCTGGCAGCCTAGGTTCAATTCCCTAGTATCCATGTAAAGTCACATACACAAGGTGGTGCATGCATCAAGAGGCCCTATTGTGCCCATACTTACCTCACTCTCTGTCCCCTTCCTTCCTTCCTTCCTTCCTTCCTTCCTTCCTTCCTTCCTTCCTTCCTTCTTCCTTCCTTCCTTCCTTCTTCCCCCTCCCTCCCTCCCTCCTTCCTTCTTTCTTTCTTTCTTTCTTTCTTTCTTTCTTTCTTTCTTTCTTTCTTTCTCTTTCTTTTTTTTAGTTTTTTTATTATTATTATTATTATTATTGACTTTTCTTTTTTAGTTTTTTGAGGTAGGGTCTTACTCTAGCTCAGGCTGATCTAGAATTCACTATGTCGTCTCAGGGTGGCCTTAAGCTCATGGCAATCCTCCTACCTCTGCCTTCCGAGTGCTGGGATTAAAGGCGTGCACCACCATGCCCGGCTTTCTCTGTCTCTTTCTGACTGTCTCAAATAAATAAATTAAAAAGTTGTAAAAAAAAAAAAAAAGTTATGTCAGGCGTGGTGGCGCACCCCTTTAATCCTAGCCCTTGGAAGGCAGAGGTAGGACGATTGCTGTGAGTTCAAGGCCACCCTGAAACTACATAGTGAATTCCAGATCAACCTGGGTTAGAGTGAGACCCTTCCTTGAAAAAAAAAAAGTTAAAAGTGGGCTAGAGAGAGCCGAATCCCAGCACTGGCAGAGTGGTGAGTTCAAGGCCACCCTGAGACTACATAGTGAATTCCAGGTCAGCCTGAGCCAGAGTGAGACCTAAGGACTCAGGTCCAATATTCCCCAGTACCCACATAAAGCCAGTTGCATGTTATGATACGTGTGTCTGGAGTTTGTTTGCAGTATCTAGAGGCCATGACATGCCCATTCTATCTGCCTCCTTCTCCCTCTGTCTCTCTCTCTCTCAAATAAATAAATCAAATATATTTTAAAAAATAGTTAAAAAGTATGTCTGATTCAATAGTATTAGCTGTAGACTTCAGTCCTCTATTTTCAATAACAAGTAGACCAAGTACATGGACAACCAACAAAGAAAGAGCAGACAGAAACAACAGTCCAAGCTTCTCAAATGCACATGGGATAGTCTACAGGACACTGTAGGCCATAAAGAAAATGTTAGAGAGCTGGGTGTAGTGGCACACACCTTTAATCCCAGCACTTGGGAGGCAGAGGTAGGAAGATTGCCATGAGTTCGAGGCCACCCTGAGACTACAGAGTGAATTCCAGGTCAGCCTGAGCTAGAGTGAGACCCTACCTCGAAAAAAAAGAAAAAAAAAAAAAATGTCAGGTGTGGTGGGCACATACTTTTAGTCCTAGCACTTGGGAAGCTCAAGTAGGAAGATGGTTTTGAGTTCAAGGCCATTGTAGGGCTTTAGAGTGGGTTCCATGACAGCCTGGGCTAAAGTGAGACCCTGCCTCAAAAACAACAAAACAACAATAACGACACACACACACACACACACAAATGAAATGTCATCCCACCAGTTTTGGTGGGGCATTTCTGCAATCTGCACGTGGGAGGCTGAGGTAGAAGGAAAACAACAACAACAAAATAAACCCCAAATAAACCAAACAAAAAAAGAACTTTAGAGGGGGAGGGAATTACATAGTTTATTGTCTATAATTATGGAAGCTGTCAATAAAAAATAAAACTTTAGGGGGCTGGAGAGATGGCTTAGTGGTTAAACGCTTGCCTGTGAAGCCTAAGGACCCTGGTTCGAGGCTCGATTCTCCAGGACCCACGTAAGCCAGATGCATAAGGGGGGCACATGCATCTGGAGTTCGTTTGCAGTGGCTAGAGGCCCTGGCACGCCCATTCTCTCTCTTTCTCTCTACCTGCCTATTTCTGTATCTCTCTCTCTCTCTCAAATTAATAAATAAATAAAAATAAAATATTTTAAAAAATAAAACTTTAGAGAACATAGCTAAACCTATGCTTCGAGGGAACAATATAGCTATAAATGCCTGTACTAAGAAGGGCTGGATACTTGTGATGCACACTTGTGATCCCAGCCATTAGGGAAGCGGAAGGATGATTACGAATCTCACTGTTCAAGACTAGCAAAGGTAACACAGCAAAACCACTGTTCAAGCACTAGGCAGAGGTAACACAGACAAAATTCCAGGTCAGCCTGGACCAGAGTGAGACCCTAAATCGCAAAAACCAAAAAAATAATTAAATAAAAAATATATAAATAAATAAGCTGGGTGGCACATGTTTTTAATCCCAGCACTCCAGAGGCAGAGGTAGGAGGATCTCTGTGAGTTCGAAGCCACCTTGAGAATGCATAGTGAATTCCAGGTCAGCCTGGGTTAGAGTGAGACCCTACCTTGAAAAAAACAAACAAACAAAAATTAAAATAAATAAATAGAAAAAAAAATAAAAAGGCTGGGCATGGTGGCACTGTTATCCCAGTGTTCAGGAGGCAGGAGAATCACCACAAGTTCAAAGCCAGTCTAGGCTACTTAGCAAGCTTAAGGCCAGCTATAGCTATACAGTGAGACCCTGTCTCAAAAACAAATCAAAGCTGGGCTGGAGAGATGGTTTAGTGGTTAAGGCATTTGCCTGCAAAGCCAAAGGACACAGGTTCAACTCCCAGGACCCACATAAGCCAGAGCACAAGGGGGCGCCTGCATCTGGAGTTCGTTTGCAATGCTGGAGGCCCTGGCATGCCCATTCCCTCTCTCTCTTTCCCTGCCTATTTCTGTATCGCTCTCTCTCAAATAAGTAAATAAATATTAAATATATTTTATTTATTTATTTGAGAGAAAAAGGCAGAGAGAGAGAATGGGCACACCAGGGCCTCTAGCCACTGCAAACAAACTTCAGATGCATGTACCCCCTTGTGCATCTGGCTTACATGGGTCCTGGAGAATCAAACTGGGATCCTTTGGCTTTGCAGGCAAACGCCTTAACTGCTAAGCCATCTCTCCAGCCCTAAATAAATATTAAAAAAAAAAAATCAAAGCTGGGCATGGTGGCACGCGCCCTTAATCCCAGCACTTGGGAGGCAAAAGTAGGAGGATTTCCATGGGTTTGAGGCCACCCTGAGACTACATAGTGAATTCTATGTCAGCCTGACCTAGAGCGAGACCCTACATCAGAAAAAAAAAAAAATCAAAGCAGGGTGTGGTGGCATATGCCTTTTAAAATGTTTGTTTGTTTTGTTTTTCACCATCTTGTTCAGCTATTTTTAAAAATTTTATTTGAGAAAGAGGCAGATAAGAGACAGAGAAAGAGAGAGAGTGGGCATGCCAGGGCCTGTAGCTTCTGCAAACAAACTTAACTTCAGATAGAATTCCAGGTCAGCCTCGGCTAGAGTGAAACAGTACCTCAAAAAACAAAAACAAGAGCCGGGCATGGTGGTGCACGCCTTTAATCCCAGCACTCGGGAGGCAGAGGTAGGAGGACCGCCGAGAGTTCGAGGCCTCCCTGAGACTACATAGTTAATTCCAGGTCAGCCTGGACCAGAGTGAGACCCTACCTTGCAAAACCAAAAAAAAAAAAAAAAAAAAAAAAAAAGGAGCTGGAGTGATGGCTTAGTGGTTAAGGCACTTGCCTGCAAAGCCAAAGGACCCACGTTCAATTCACCAGGACCCACAGGATACACAGGTAGTGCATGCATCTGGAGTTCGTTTGCAGCAGATGAAGGCCCTGGCGTGCCTATTCTCTCTTTCTCTATTTGCCTCTTTCTCTCTGTCAAATAGATAATAAAATGAAAAAAAAAAAAAAAAAAGCCAGGCAAGGCAGTGCAAGCCTTTAATCCCAGCACTCTGGAAGCAGAGATAGGAGGACTGCCTGAGTGCAAGGCCACCCTGAGACTACATAGTGAATTCCAGGTCAGCCGAGGCTAGAGCAAGACCCTACCACAAAAAAAAAAAAAAAAAAAACAAAAAAAAAAAAAACAGGGGCTGGAGAGATGGCTTAACGGTTAAAGCATTTGCCTGCAAAGCTAAAGGATCCCGCTTTGATTCTCCAGGACCCATGTAAGCCAGATGCACAAGGGGCACATGCATCTAGAGTTCATTTGCAGTGGCTGGAGGCCCTGGCATGCCCACTCTCTCCCTCTCTCTCAGTATCTCTCTCTTTGCCTCTTTCTCTCTCATAAATAAATAAGTAAAATATTTTTTAAAATCAGTAGATCATATCAATTAGGTACAGATAAGACATTGGAAAAATCCAGTATTTTTTCATGACAAAAACATGTAAGTTAGGAATAGAAGGAAACTTCCTTAATGGATAAAAGTATCTACCAAAAGCCGGGCGTGGTGGCGCACGCCTTTAATCCCAGCACTTGGGAGGCAGAGGTAGGAGGATCATTGTGAGTTCAAGGCCACCCTGAGACTCCATAGTGAATTCCAGGTCAGCCTGGGCTAGAGTGAGACCCTACCTCGAAAAACCAAAAAAAAAAAAAAAAAATCTACCAAAATCCCACAATTAATATACTTAATAAGATGAAATACTTTTCCTCTAAGATCAGAAACAAGACAAGGATGTCTGTTTTTGCTACTTCTGTTCGACACTAATATTGAAGGTTCTAGCCAAAGTAATTAGGGAAGGAAAAAGAAATAAAGCCAGGCATAGCCACACAGGCCTTTAATCCCAGCACTCTAGAGGCTGAGGTAGGAGGATCACTGTGAGTTTGAGGCCACCCTGAGCATACAGAGTGAATTCCAGGCCAGCCTGGGCTAGAGCATGATACTACCTCCAAAAAAAGAAAAGAAACAAAAGGCATTAGCTTGGGAAGGAATTAATAAAACTGTCTCTATTTATAGATGATATGATTTTATATATTAATAATCTAGACTGCACATAGTGGTGCATGCCTTTTATCCCTGTATCCTTGTGGGACCTGGAGATTGGAACCGCTGGAGATTGAAACCAGTGTTTTAGGGTTAGGGGCATCGCCTTAACCCCTGACTTTGAATGATATGATTTTATATATTAATAATCTATACTGGCCTGAGATTACAGATGGCTGTGACTTTGAGGATAGCCTGAGATTACAGAATGAGTTCCAGGTAAGCCTGGTCTAGAGTGAGACCCTACCTTGGAAAACCAAAACCAAAACCAAAAAACAAACCTCATTCCCTCTGCCTCTTTCTCTCTCTCTCTGTCAAATAAATAAATACAAATAAAATATTTTTAAAAATAGGGCTGCAGGGATGCTTAGCGGTTAAGCATTTGCCTGCAAAGCCAAAGAACCCAGGTTTGATTCCCCAGGACCCACGTAAACCAGATGCACAAGGTGGCACATGCACCTGAAGTTTGTTTACAGTGACTGGAGGCCTTGGCGCGCCCATTCTCTCCCTCCCTCTCTCTCTCTTTCTCTCTGTCAAATAAATAAATAAATATAAAATATTTTTAAAAACCTTTATTTTCCATTAAAAAATAAAGAACTTTGAATAATGTTTCAACAAAAAAAGTGTAAAAATCAGCTGGGCATGGTGGTGCACACCTTTAATCCCAGCATTTGGGAAGCAGAGGTAGGAGGATTGTCGTGAGTTTGAGGCCACCCTGAGACTACAGAGTGAATTCCAGATCAGCCTGAGCCAGAGTGAGACCCTACCTTGAAAAACAAAAACAAAAAAAAGTGTAAAAATCTAGCCGACTGTAGTGGTGCATGCCTTTAATCCCAGCACTTGGGAGGCAGAGGTAGGAGGATCTCTATGAGTTCAAGGCCATCCTAAGAATACATAGTGAATTCCAGGTCAGCCTGAGCTAGAGTGAGACCCTGCCTGGAAAAAAAAAAAGGGGGGGAAAAATCTGAATAGTCATTTTTCGAAAGAATATTTTTATTGGGGTTGGAGAGATGGCCTACTGGTTAAAGTGCTTGCCTGCGAAGCCTAAGGACCCAGGTTTGATTCCCCAGTACCCACGTAAAGCCAGATGCACAAAGTGGTACATAAGTCTGGAGTTTGTAGTGGCTGGAGGCCCTGGTGTACCCATTCTCTCTCTCAAATAAATAAATAATTTTTTTCTTTTCTATAAACTCCAGACGCATGCACCACCTAGTGCATCTGGCTTTCTGTGTGTACTGGGGAACTGAACCTGAGTCCTTTGCATTTGAAGGCAAGTGCCTTAACTGCCAAGCCAATCTCTCCAGCCCCAACAAAATATTTTTTGAAAAAGAAAATATACAAATATACAAATGGCCAATAAGCCCATAACAAAATGCTCAACATAAGTAGTCATTAGGGAAATGCAAATCAAAACCACAGTAATATAACACTCCACATCTACCAATATGGCTATAATCCAAAAATGAATGAATGGACAATGGAAACTGGAACTCTCATACAGTACGTAAAATGATGCAGCCCCTTTGGCAAATACTCTGACATTTCCTCAAACAATTAAATATCAATTTATTATATAACCTGGCAATTCCACTCCAAGGTTAGGGAGAAATCAAAACAAAACACATGTTCACACAAAACTTGTATACAAAAAAAGGGGGCTGGAGAGATGGCTTAGAGGTTAAGGCACATGCCTGCAAAGCCTAAGCACCCTGGTTTGATTCTCCAGGTCCCACGCAAGCCAGATGCTCAAGGGGGCGCACGCTTCTGGAGTTCGTTTGCATGGCTAGAGGCCCTGGTGGGCCCATTCTCACTCTCCCCCTCTCTGTCTCTAATAAATAAATAAAAATAAAATCTTTAAAAAATTAAAAATAAAAACACCACAACTTGTATACAGGGCTGGAGAGATGACTTAGAGGTTAAAGTGCTTGCCTGTGAAGCCTAAGGACCCAGGTTTGATTCCCCAGTACCCACATACACACTGTGCCACAAGTGTCTGGAGTCTGTTTCCAGCGACTGGAGGCCCTGGCATGCCCATTTTCTCTCTCTTTCTCTCTCTCTCTCTAAGATAAATAAACACATTAAGAAAAAAAAAAAAAACCAACTAATCACAGCACTCGGGAGGCAGAGGGAAGAGGATCGCAGTGAGTTCAAGGCCACCCTGAGACTATATAGTGATCAGGTTGGCCTGGGCTAGGGTGATACCCTACCTCGAAAAACCAAAAAATAAAAAAAAAAATAAAAATTTAAATTAAAAAAATTAAAAACTTGCAGATCGAGATGTGGTGGTGCATGTCTTCAATCTCAGCACTTGGGAGGCAGAGGTAGGACAACTGCTGTGAGTTTGAGGCCACCCTGAGACTACAGAGTGAATTCCAGGTCAGCCTGGGCTAGAGTGAGACCCTACCTTGAAAAAACAAAACAAAACAAAACAAAACAACAACAACAACAAAAAAAAAAAATGGCTTAATGGCTAAGGCGCTTGCCTGGGAAGCCTAAGGACCCATGTCCTACTCTCCAGTTCCCATGTAAGCCAGACGCACAAGGTGACGCAAGCATGCAAGGTTGTACATGTGCATAAGGTGGCACATGCATCTGGAGTTTGACTGCTACAGCTGGAGGCCCTGACACACCAATTCTCTCTCTCTCTCTCTAGCTCTCTTTCTCTCATAAAAAATAAAATAAGCTGGTGTGGTGATGCACGCCTTTAGTGCCAGCACTCAGGAGGCAGAGGTAGAAGGATCACCACGAGTTTGAGGCCACCCTGAGAATAGAGAGTGAAATCCAGGTCAGCCTGAGCTAGAGTGAGACCTTACCTTGAAAAACCAAAAAATAAAAAATAAAATAAAAAATTGGTTGGGAGTGGTGGCACATGCCTTTAATCCCAGCACTCGGGAGGCAGAGGTAGGAGGATCACCATGAGGTCAAGGCCACCCTGAGACTACATGGTGAATTCCAGGTCAGCCTGGGCTAGAGTGAGACCCTACCTTGAAAACAAACAAACAAACAAACAAACAAACAAACAAACAAAAAAACCACCTGTGTATACAAACATGTATGGTAGGATTATTCATGAACAATACAAATGTTTACTGATGTACTAACAAATAAACAAAATGTGATATATTTCTATAATGAAATGAGAGTGGTTGCATGCTGGGGCTTGGCTGATCCTTGAAAGAAACCAAGAAGATACAAAAGACAACATATTTTAAGATTTCATTCCAGTGAAAGACTGAAATAAGGAAATCTAGAGAGTGAGAGAAATGAGTGGATGCTTAGGGCTGAGGGAAGGGGGAAATGATGGTTAAAGGGTTTGTTCTTGAGATGATAAAATGTTCTGATATTGGGTCTGGGGGGCTGGAGAGATAGCTCAATAGTTAAAGGTGCTGGCTTGCAAAGCCTGCCAGCCTGGGTTTGATTCTCAAGTACCTATGTAAATCCAGGTACATAGGGTGGTGCATATATTTGGAGGTGGTTTGCAGTGGCAGGAGGCCCTAACATGCCCATACTCACTCTCTGCCTCTCAAATAATTAAAAAAAAATTATAAAATAAAAGAAAATTGAGGGTTTTTTGTTTGTTTGTTTTCCTGAGGTAGAGTTTCACAGTAGCCCTGGCTGATGACCAGGAATTCACTATGTATTCCCAGGCTGGCCTCAAACCTATAGTGATTCTCCTATCTCTGCCTTCCAAGTGCAAGGAATAAAAGTGTGCACCACCACACCCAGCAAGAAAATTGAGTTTGGGGGCTAGAGAGATGGTTTAGTGGTTAAGGCATTTGCCTGCAAAGCCAAAGGACCTCAGTTCGATTCCCCAAGTCCCATGTAAGCCATATGCAGAAGGTGGCACATGCGTCTGGGGTTCATTTGCAGTGCTGGCTGGAGGCCCTGGTGTGCCCATTCTCATTCTCTCTCTCTTTCCTCTATGTTTCTATCTCTCGCTCTCTCAAATAAATAAAAAACAAAAATACATATAAAAGAAAAAGAAAAGGGAGTTTGGGGAAACAGCTCAGTTAAAGTACCTATTGTGCAAGCCTGATGACCAAAGTTCTGATTCCCCAGAACCCACATAGAGCCAGTTCAAGTAGCACTTGCATCAGCAGTCCTAAATGCCACTATGGCAAGGGGAGGCTGAGTCAGGACAGCAGGCCAGCTAATTTTGCCACGAGAGAGCCTATGTCAAACAAGGTGGAAGGTGAGGACCTACCCTTGTTCTGTGACCTCCACATGTACTCCATGGCAGGCGCACACCCATACATATCCATACACCATACACATACAAACACACACAAAGGGGTGGCAATGGTATGTATTTGTGAATAGAGGCTAAAATGACTCTCTCAATATGAGTAGTTTCTGGTTGGGAGGGGCAGAGAATCAGCCTCACAGAGGCCTCAGGAGCCTCCAGAACAGTTCTAACTTCATCAGTGGTAGCTATTGCTGGGCGTGTTAACACACGCCTATCATCGTGCCAGTACTCAGCATGTTGAGGGAGGAAGACTGTCATGAGTTCTAGGCAAGCCTGGTTTACACAGTGAGACTGATAAAAAAAAGAAAGAAAGAAAGAAAGAAAGAAAGAAGGAAGGAAGGAAGGAAGGAAGGAAGAAGGGGAGAAAGAAATAAATCATGGGGCTGGAGAGATGGCTTAGTGGTTAAGGCATCTGCCTGCAAAGCCCAAGGATCCCAGTTTGATTCTCCAGGACCCACGTAAGCCAGATGCACAAGGGGCGCATGAGTCTGGAGTTCCTTTGCAGTGGCTGGAGGCCCTGGCGCACCCATTCTCTCCCTCTCTCTGCCTCTTTCTCAAATAAATAAATAAAATATATTTTAAAATCATGGCATTTGCTACCTCTCCCCCATCCCCACCCATGGTGTAGCAGGTCCCAACTGACCTTTCAAAGGCTATATTGCGAGTGTCCAGGTGGGTGGAGACGATAGGAGAGGTGAGGCGATTGGCCACGTGTTCCTCACTGGGTCGCATGGCAGCCAGCAGTGCTTCTGGCTCATGCAGAGCTGGCTCTAGTGTCTCTGTGTGCACCACCTGCCTGTCATGGTCCACTTCCATCACCAGGGCTCCCGCCTCTGCCAGTAGGTAGGGTGGACAGATCAGTACCAGGCCCTACCAGCAGGCTACCTATGGCCACCTGCTGCCAAAAGGGTGTGGCCTCAGCCTCTGGATTCCTCTCCACCCTCAGCTTTAGTCTCCATGTCTGTCTGGAAATGCAGAGAAAAGAATAGCATGCCGGGCTTGGTGGCGCAAGCCTTTAATCCTAGCACACAGGAGGCAGAGAGGTAGGAGGATCACTGTGAATTCAAGGCCAGCCTGAGACTACATAATGAATTCCAGGACAGCCTGGGCTAGAATGAGACCCTACCTCAAAAAACAAAAAAACAAAACAAATAAAATAAAATAGCACCATTCCTTCTTCACAGCCACTAGGGAATCAATGGAGGGTGCCAGCGTGCTTAGTGCCTATGGCAAATGCCCAGAGCTCACCTTGGCCCTTGAAGATGAAGCTCCTCTGGCCACGCTGCCAGGTCATGTGCTCAAAGCCTAGCAGACTGGTGTCTACCCGCAGGCTCTCACCCCGCTTCCACACACGGTACACATCACTTGGGCACATCTTGGACACAAGGGGCACTGCAGGAAGTACTAAAGTCACTAGGAATCTTTCTCAAAGGTCCCACTCCACGTCCCTGACAGTCAATTGGTCTCTACTTACCCCAGCTGGTAAACTCCCACTTCATCTCCACATAGAAGTCAGGAGCCTAAGAGAGACCAGAGCTGCCCATTAGGACCTGGCCTGGTGCTCAAAGATGGTGAGACTTGGGGCTCCTAGTCCATCACTATTCCCAAAGAGCCCCAGTCTTGATGCACTGTTATAGCCCGACTATACCTTCATTCCAAACTGCTCAGGAGAGGATGGGCCAAGTAGGACCCTAAATTAGTCTATTCATGAGGCAGCTAAAAGCATTGGAGACCTAGGACCCATCTCAACATGGCCACAGCTCACTAGAAGGCCTTCTAGGAACTGCCTTTGCTGTCTCTGTGTTTGCAAATCTTCATCTGTAAAAGGAACACAATACCCCTCCAGATGTGCCCTGGAATGGGAGCATGAAGTACTGGGCTCTGACTGCTAGGCGGCTCTGTATGCTTGCAGATGAACAGTGCACAGAACCATTCCTGTATCTCCACTTGCTTGATCTCCTCTAGGAAATTTATATTCTCTAGGAGGCCTGAAGCATCATGTTCTGCCCAAAGATTCTTGGCACCAGGGGCCCTCAATGCTGGTGAAAGCTTTCTTTCCAAAAGGCCCAATCTGGCTGGAGAGATGGTGGTTAAAGGTACTTGCTTCCAAAAGACCCAATCTCACCCACTTCTGGGATCTTCTCCTTCCTATATGACCATGGGGAGAGGTCAAGACAGACAGTGGTGGTGGGGGGAGGGCCTGGGGACATGGCTCAATGGTTAAAAACACTTGCTTGCAAAGCCTATTGGCTCAGGGTTCAATTCTCCAGCACCCACTTGGTGCTAAGCATCTGGTATTCATTTGCAGCAGAAAGAGACTCTGGCACATACACACACACATATGCAAAAAAAAAAAAATTTAAAAATGAGACAGAGGGAAGGCATGTAGCACGGGCTGGATGCTCTTCCAAGGCCAGACCTGGCACCAGGGAGCAAGGTAGCCCCTACTATGACACATACATCCCTCTTACTGACATCCTGTGCCCTGTCACACCTGGCGGAGTTTGTTGAGCAATTCTGGAATGCCAGCCAGCCTCTGTGTGGCTCTCTGGAAGTCCCGATACTGGAGTACCAGCTGCACCATTTCAGGATCTCCAGTGCTGACGGCCTCCTGCAGGACTGGGGACACAGACTGCTGCAGGAAGCCCTCCCTGTGGCCCCAGGCTTAGCCACTCATTCCCACCCACCATCTTGGATGCTGACCTCAGGGGGAGTCCATCTGCCCTGTGTAGTACCTGCCCAGCCCTGGCGGCTCTCTTTGCCCACATTGGCATTATGTCGAAGGAGGACTCTCACAGACTCTAGGTTCCCCAGGGACACAGCCAGCTCCAGGGGTGTCCGCCCTCGGGGGTCCTCCTGTTCAATGTCGTGCTGAGGGAGATGGGAAACTCAACAGAAAGCAAGAGAAAGGCCAAACAAGGTCTCTGGGGTGAATAGGGGTGGTATTACTATGGGAAATGGCAGTAGTCAGTCTAGGGAGATGGAAGAGAATGGACTTGTGGCCAGGAAGGGAGGTGAAATGGGCCGATGGGAAGGGTTCGGACACCCTCCACTCCTGTTTGCTGCCATGTGTAGAGCTGGGAGCCCGGTGCTAGGGTCTGATCACTCAGAGATGTAGGTGAGGTATGTCAAGAGTTTGTATTGGCATTGTCCTCAGCCTGGGTCAGGGGTGACGCTAATGAGTTCTGGGGATTATGCAAAGTGTGGAGGGCAGAGCGCAGGGTAAGACCCAGTGCTAGAAGATGTAGCCAAGTAATCTGGAGCGAGGGCAAGTGACCTGGGTTTCGGAAGGGACTGAAGAGTCGAGATGCAGCTGCAGAGCA
Source organism: Orientallactaga sibirica (assembly GCA_036365145.1). Classification (NCBI taxonomy): domain Eukaryota; kingdom Metazoa; phylum Chordata; class Mammalia; order Rodentia; family Dipodidae; genus Orientallactaga; species Orientallactaga sibirica. Next base: position 6,319,085 of record JAEOAD010000042.1, on the reverse strand, counting down.
GAGCAGGGGCGGGTGGGCTTCGAGGTGGACACTGCACTTTGGAAGGGGGCCCTGGAGGCCAGCTGGGTTCCTGGCCGAGCCTCACCTGGTGGCTAAGCAGTGCGGCCTCCAGTTCGCGGTGCCGGTTCGCCCAGACAAGCCGGTGCAGCGGGAAGGTGGGGTTCGGGCCGGCCATACTGGGGCCTCAGCAGCGCATCCCGGACAGGCGGGTGAGCACGGCAGGGGCAGCCCAGTCCTGCTAGGCTTGTGCCAGGAGTGGCCCCCGCGCCTCGATTCCCAGCTGCAGACACCGCAGCCCCGCGGACCCCGCCATAGGAGACGCGGCGACGAGGACGCGGGCGGCCGACAGGGCGGGGCGGGGCCCGGGTGGGCGGGGCCACAGGGCACGGGGCGGGGCTTCGGCCCGCGCGCCCTCTCGCCTCCCGCAGCCATGGCAACTGCAGCCTCGGCCGTGAGCCTGGGGGGGGCGCGGCTCTCAGGGGTGGGACGCTGTCCTGTAGCCAGGGCAACCACACAAGACCCGGGAAACGAACACGACCGGGTCTTAGTCGGTGTCTCGGACCCGCGAGGGTCTTGTTAGGGGGCGTTCCGGAGGGCGGGGTCTGGATGCAGCTCCGCCCTTGCCTGCAGGGGGCGCCCCAGGCCCTGCGCAGACCCTTCTCACGGGTCCGGAAGGGGGCGGGGCGGCCCGGAGCGGGGCGGGAACTGAGCGCCCCAGAGTGAAGCAGGGTGTGCGCGTGCGTGCAGTGGGCCGCGGTCTTGCGAGTGCTCGCTGTTGTGTGCAAGCTGACCATAGTCCGGGCCTCTTGTCCTTCTGCCCCCCAGGCGCTCGGACACCGAGTATGCCTGAGTGTAGGGGTGAGCTGGGAAGTCCTGTCCCCATTGCTCCCAGGCAGAGAGCATAGAGCTCTCTGGACATGAGTAACCAGCAGCTGCCTGTGACGCTGGCAAGCTATCAAGTCCCTTTACCAGGGAGTGCCTGGACAGATGTCTGGATCCACTACAGCACCGGCTGAAATCAGCCATACAGGGAGACGGTCCCCAGTGGCATTGTAATCAGGGACAGGAGTACGGATTGGAGGGTCATAGGCCCGGCCAGTTATAGGGCTTTCCTGGAGGATTGTCCATGGTGCACACTGCTACCCCACGGGTCCCTTTTGAGAGACTTCATTTGTTGCCAGTATCAGGAAAGGAAGGGGAGTTTCGAAACAGAGCCGGTACCTCCACCCACACAGGAACTAGGGTGCGGGCTTCAGTTAGCTTAGTTCCGGCCTTTGGTTCTCAGAGGCCCAGGCTGGGGTCTCTAATCCTGGTATTGCTGGGTGGCGAGTCTGTAGCCAGATTCATCAAGGCTGAGCCTCTTGTCTATTTCTCTATTTGTAAAAGACTACTGTGATAGAGAAGAGTCCTCTTGAAGGACACTTCGTTGTTGTTGAGGCAAGGTCTCATTCTAGCCAGGGCTGACTGAGAACTGACTCTGGTAGCCCAGGCTGTCCTCGAACTCAGTGATTCTCCTATCCCAACCTCCCAAGTGCTAAGAGTAAAGATGTGAGCTACCACACCCGGCTTTTTATTTTGTTTTCCTTATTTCTTTTTGTATGTGTGTGTGTGTGTGTGTGTGTGTGTTTTGTATGGGTGTGATAGGGTCTCTTGCTAATGCAAATGAACCCCCATCCAGCTTTACATGGGTGCTTGGGGAATTAAACCCAGGCTGGCAGGCTTTGCAAGGAAGCCATCTCTTCAGCCTGCCCAGGAAGTTTTTTGTTTTTTTTTTGGTCATAGCAAACCTTTTTATTTACTTGAGCCATCCCCAAGCTGTTTACATAACTTCTTTCACCTCTAAGCATTTTCTGTTGCCTAAAAACTAAGCCCACAGAGGAGACTGAATTTTTTAAAAAATATTTTATTATTTATTTATTTATTTGAGAGAGAGATACAGAAATAGGCAGGCAGAGAGAAAGAGAGAGAGAGAGAGAATGGTGTGCCAGGGCCTCCAGCCACTGCAAAGGAACTCCAGATGCATGCACCCCCTTGTGCATCTGGCTTACGTGGGTCCTGGAGAATCGAGCCTCGAACCGGGGTCCTTAGGCTTCATAGGCAAGCGTTTAACTGCTAAGCCATTTCTCCAGCCCAGACTGAATTTTTTTTAATTGAGAATTTTAATATATGAACATATTGCAATTTGCTCATATTCTCATACTTGTATGTCCTCTCTCTCCTGGCCTCACTCCACTGAGGTCCCTCAGTGGGGTTATCAGTAATTACTATGGGGTCATGAATGCACTGGTCTCTGTGTGGGGCATACCTGGCTTTTTTCTTTTTTTGGTTTTTCGAGGTAGGGTTTCACTCTAGCCCAGGCTGACGTGGAATTCACTATGTAGTCTCAGGGTGGCCTCAAACTCACAGCAGTCCTCCTACCTCTGCCTCCCTCGTGCTGGGATTAAAGGTGTGTGCCACCACGCCTGGCCTGGCTTTTTAATTTGAGAGAGAGTGAAAAGAGGGAGATAGAGAATGGGCACTCCAGGGCCTCCAGCCACTGCAAACTCCAGATGCATATGCCACCTTGTGTATCTGGCTTATGTGGATACCAGGAAATCAAACCTGGGTTCTTAGGCATTGCAAGCAAGCATCTTAACCACTAAGCCATATCTCCAGTCCCATTCCTGGCTTTTCTTTTCTGTTCTTTTTTTATTCCTTGAAGTAGGGTTTTGCTCTATACCAGGCTGACCTGGAATTCATTCTCTATTCTCAGGGTGGCCTCAAACTCACCACAATCCTCCTATCTCTGCCTCTCAAGTGCTGGGATTAAAGGCATGCACCACCACGCCCAGCTCAGCATGTCTGGCTTTTTTTTTTTAAGATTTTATTTTTATTTATTTATTAGAGACAGAGAGAGGGGGAGAGAGTGAGAATGAGCACGCCATGGCCTCTAGCTACTGCAAACAAACTCCAGACGCATGTGCCACCATGTGCATCTGGCTTATGTGAAACCTGGAGAATCAATCTGGGTCCTTAGGCTTTGCAGGCATGTGCCTTAACTGCTAAGCTAAGCCATCTCTCTAGCCCCATATCTGCCTTTTTTTTTTTTTTTTTTTTTTTTTTTTTTTTGGTTTTTCGAGGTAGGGTTCCCATTCTAGTCCAGGCTGACCTGGAATTTACTATGTAGTCTCAGGGTGGCCTCCAACTCTCAGCATTTTTTTTTTTTTTTTTTTTTTTTTTTTTTGAGGCAAGCCCAACAGACTGACCCGATTTTTTTTTTTTTTTTTTTTTTTTTGGTTTTTCAAGGTAGGGTCTCACTCTGGTCCAGGCTGACCTGGAATTCACTATGTAGTCTCAGGGTGGCCTCGAACTCATGGCGATCCTCCTACCTCTGCCTCCCGAGTGCTGGGATTAAAGGTGTGCGCCACCACGCCCAGCCAACTCTCAGCAATCCTCCTACCTCTGCCTCCCAGCGCTGGGATTAAAGGTATGCACTACCACGCCCAGCCCCATATCTGGCTTTTGATGGCCACTTTTATTCCACCTGCTTCCTGTAGTTAGGTGCTTCCTGGGATTTATCTGGGATCCCTGCTACCCATCCTATATGGTGTTCTCAGGTCATCTGTCATATCTAGGTAACTGCAGCAACTCAGAGGGTTCTCTAATGTCCAGAGCTCTAACGTCTAAGACACCACCTTCCTTAGAGAGGCTCTTCTTCCACCACACCCTCTTCATCCTGACCTCTTGGGAGTCCCAGGCCCAGTCTCTATGGATGGCTACAGTCTTGCTTCTGTGACAGGGACCTTCTTTTCCAGGGCTCCTTCCTGACCCCCAAAATCGGGCCTCTCCCTGGCTGAGTCTCCCATTGCTAGCCTGATGAGTGAGGACATCCAGGCCGAGATCTCTGGGTGTCCCATGTTTTCATCAGAGTGTCCAAAGCCAAGTCCAGCTACATTTACTCTCTTCCTTTCAGGCCAGCTGTGCTCTGGGCTGTCCTGTCTCTGAATGACACCATGGCCTCCCTTGTATTCTATCTCTCATCCCCAAGTCCAACCCATTCCTGCCGGGCCATGTTCTTCCATTGGCCCCATTTCACCTCCTTTTCTGCCACCACTGTCATGAGGGTGTCTTCCCTGGACAGCAGTGACTCAAGTGTGTTTCTATGCCTCTTGCACAGTCACCAGCCACTTTTTTTTAGAATCAGCTCTCATGACCCCAGGCTTGTTCATAGACTTTGGCCCAGACATGGTGGCACATGCATGTAATTCTAACATTTGGGAAGTAGAAGCAGGAAGATAAAGAGTTTAAGGTTATTTTCAGCTTTATATCAAGTTTAAAGCCAGCCTGGGTTATATGAAATGCTCTTCAAATTAAAAGAACCATCCAGCCAGGAGTGGTGGCACATACCTTTAATCCCAGCACTCGGGAGGCAGAGGTAGGAGGATCGCCGTGAGTTCAAGGCCATTCTGAGAACACATAGTGAATTCCAGGTCAGCCCGGGCTAGAGCGATACCCTACCTTGAAAAACAAACAAACAAACAAACAAACAAACAAACAAACAAACAAACAGAACTATCCAGAGTCAAGTTCAACTTCCCAATTTGTTCATGTCTCCATGCCACAGCCACTGAGTACATACTGGGCCTATTGTAGGTTAAGCTGGCATTTTAGGGCCCCCAGGCCTGGTGGTTCTTTCCATCATGTTTTGCTGACTGAGCCACTTATAAGTGCCTGACCCTTTCTGGCCTCAGAATCATCCCCACCAAAGTCCATACTAATGCTGGAGAGCCAGTTCAAAGGCTGTTTCATTTAAGACCCCTTATTATCTACCCCAATGCCCCTACCCCAACGACCTCTCTCCTCTTGTTGGCCTCAACCTTGTCCAGAAAAGACTTGCATACAGTAGGCAGTGGTGCACACCTATCTGGTCACCCACCCGCCAGGACCAGGAGTATGGAAATGGGGAAACGACATTGACACTAAGGAAATGATGGGTCTGATGTTAGGGCACTCTGGGCCCAGGAACCCCTACTGGAGGCTACACAGTAAGGCAAGAAAAGAGGTCAAAGCCAGACACAGCAAAGGCTCAGCGGGCAGAGGTGTGGCCTTGAGGAGTAGGGCTCAGCACAGTGCCTGATGTGCAGGGGAAGCTACATAAAGCTGAGATGTTCCCAGTTATTCCAAACATGACATGTGATGTAGACCACTAGCCCCTTCTGTTTACCTGGGAGGTAAGACTGGGCAAAGACTCCTCTCAGGCCTCAGCTTCAGAGACTGAAAAGTGGCCACCAGGCACAAAGAAAGTCTGAGACAGTAAGGGGTCAGGCACCATTTTTTATAAAAACGCATATTCTCATTTTCCACTCTTTAAAATCACATTCAAAAATCGGCAAAGAAACACCCCAGGAGTAAGTAGACAAGAGGGGAGGGAGGGTGCGCCGACCTGGCCCCAGGGGGCAGGGCACGACACCACACACGGCAGCGCGACTGGCACGAGGGGGCATGCGGTGGGCGAGATGACACCCATGGGTGGTGGCACTGACGGGACATGGGCTGGGGAGCTGGGCAGTGTGGGTGGGGACACACTGACCAGCTGTGGCAGGGAGGGTTGGCCCCAGCTAGGCCCCTATCACTGTGCCACCAGCCTGCCCAGGCTGTCCCACTGTGGTCCTGGGCAGGTGAGCCTCACCCAGCCCAAGGTTGGAGACCTGGGGTCAGGCTAGGCCAGTGTGGCCCAATCTACAGTTGCCTTTCTGTGCTCCTGAGCCTGGGCACTCAGTGGCAGGAATAAGGGACTTGCAGGAAGGCCAGCAGCAGCCATTGCAAATACCTCTTGGCCCAGCCCCACAATGTCTAGGGAATGGGGGTGGGGTGGGGGCAGTAGTGACACAGAGGCTTTTCCTGAAGCCCAGGAGCCCATCACTGTGGGAGGCCTCCAGGGATGGGGAGACAAGTCCCTCTCCTCTCCCCAGTGGCTAGAGGGCAGGACAACAGAGGCTCTATCCCTCTGTCACTGGACTGCTGTGGTAGGAAAGTTCAAGTAGTATCCCTGTGCTGCACCCTCCCCTTAGGCAGGGGATGCTGGGCCACCCAGCCATGCCACGGGCCAAGCACAGCCCATAGAGCCTGAGGTGGCAGAGCTGGGTGCAGCTTCACCCCACGAAGGTGGAGGAGGGCTGCTGGGGGCTGCTGCTCTCCCCCGCAGGAAGACACCAGGAGGGGGCGGCCCCAGGGAGTCAGGGCAGGAGGTGCTGGACAGTGGCTGGGTTGGTGGCAGCAGGAGCCAAGGCAAGCGGGCCTCTCCCTGGGGGCTGGGCCAGGCTAGGGCCACAGGAAATCACAATAATTACAAAATAAAACCTTTTCCGCTTTGCGGGAAAACAAATAATAAAAATTCGACAAAATAAATTAGAGGTTTATAAAAGGCGGGTGGGCAGGCGGGTGGCAGGTGGGCAGATCAGAGGCCGTTGGCACTACCACGCTGGATCAGTGGCACCTTGCTCAGCTCTACCACGGGTGAGCGCGGCTTGTTCTTCATCTTGGGCACCCGTTGCACCAGCTGCTGGGCCTCACGGTAGGCATCACGCAACTCTTTTTTCCATTGTACCAGCTCGGGATCACTCTGTATATAGCCGGGCTCTGTCAGTCACAGCCAGCCCAACACCCACCCACCTGCAACCACACCTCAGGCCCCCCACTCACATCACACTGCAGAACAAACTGCTTGCCACCACGGATCTTGAGTAGGAGACACTTCCGTTCCTTGATCTGTGTCTCTTCCACCGACTGGATCTCTTCCATGGTCAGCAGGCTCTGCTGCAGAGTGGGGTGGATGGAATGGATGTGAGCGCAGGTCCAGTAGCTACCCTACACCCTACACCCACCTCATACCCCTCCTTACCGGCGCCTCGCCCTCGCCCCGCCACTCAAGTCGGTTGGGAAACAGGTAGAAGTACCGCCGTTGCCACTGGGTTAGGAAGGGATTGCCCATCTTGGACATGTAGCCGTGCATGATGCAGTCCTTGCCCAGGGCATAGTCTGCAGGAGAGATGAGATACAGGCTTAGCCCCACAGCCACCTTCTGCCTAGGATCTCAGAGTTTCTTAGCCCCGAGCTTGCTTCTCTATCTGTAGTGCAGTAAGCCTGGTGCTCTCCCACAGCCCAGAGCCCTCACCTTCCTCATGTCCTAGCTGCTTGTTTTTGGCTTTCTTGCGGGCCTCCAGCCGATCTGTCTCAGCATTGATGGTGTCAAAAACGGTCTCAGCCACCTCCTGCTGCCACCGCTCCGAGATGGTAAGGGGGAAGTTGCGGTAGAGCTCTTGGTCACTGTCCAGTAACTTCACCAGGTGGACAGGGCAGGGACATGTGGATGGACAGAAGGTGACAGGACATTATTAATCATAGACCTGCCTCAGGCCTTGGGTCAGGGATGGTCTAGTTTGACGGTTACCACCAGGGAAGTTTGGGGATAAAGAAGTGTGGTCTATGGCTGACAGGGCTGACATAGGGTCTCACAAAGGCAGAGGAGGGATAAGGACCCACCCAGGCCAAGGGCCAGGGTTCAGGGGAGGCCAGGCAAGGTGCAGTACCTTGATTCCTTTTGTGTCTTCCTCATCAAAGGAGCCAATGTCGAAGGCATCAGCAGCATTCACCTCCCCACGTGGGGGGATCAGTGGGGGTGGGTACTACACAGGGCGAGGAGCAACCATCAGCAGGGGTGCAAAGCTATAGTTATCCCAGCCCAGCCCTGCACAGGCTCTTACCTTCTGCAAGAAGACCATCTGCCAGTCCAGAGAGCGGAAGAAGGGGCTCTCCTTCACCTCCTGAGCCCTGTAGAGAGATGCCTGTCACCTGGGCTCAGCACCATCCAAACTGGGCTAAATCCAGTCTGGTGGTCTAGGCTTAACTACTGGTTCAGCCACTTTCTGGTTGTGACCTTGGGTAAGTTCTTTAACCTTGAGCCTGTTTCTTCATTTCTAAAACAGAGAACAACAGGTCCCACATTCCAGGTTGTTGTGAGTTTTTAAAAATATATATATTTTATTTATTTATTTGAGAGAGAAAGAGAGTGAGAATGGGTGTGCCAGGGCCTCCAAGCCACTACAAATGAACTCCGGACACATGTGCCCCCTTGTGCATCTGGCTTACGTGGGTCCTGAAGAATTGAACTGGGATCCTTTGGCTTTGCAGGCAATTGCCTTAACCACTAAGCTATCTCTCTAGCTCCCTCCCCTTTTTTGAGGGGAGTGAGAAAGAGGCAGATAGAGACAGAGAGAGAGGCCAGGCATGGTGGCACCCCACCAGCCCAGCACCTGGGAGACAGAGAGAGGATCACCATGTGTTCAAGGCCACCTGAGACTACACAGTGAATTCTAGGTCAGCCTGGGCTAGAGTGAGACCCTACCTCAGAAAAGAAAAAAAAAAAATGAGAGAGAGAGAGAGAGAATAGGCAGGCCAGGACCTCTACCCACTACAAATGACTCCAGATGCATGTGTCACCTTCTGGCATCGGTTTTACATGGATACTGAAGAATTGAACTCATATACTTAGGCTTTGCAGGCAAGCACCTTAACCACTCCACTAATCCATCTCTCCAGCCCGTTTTTTTTTTTTTTTTTTCTTTCAGGTACGGTCTTGCTCTAGCCTAGGCTGACCTGGAAATTCACTATGTACTCTCAGGCTGGCTCCAACTCACAGCCATCCTCCTACCTCTGCCTTTTGGGATTAAAGGCATGCTCCACCATGACTGGCCTCTGTTGTCAGGGTTTTTTTTTTTTTTTTTTTTTTTGCTTGCTTGTTTGTTTGGTTTTTTTCAAGGTAGGGTTTCGTTCTAGCCACTGACCTAGAATTCACTATGTACTCGCAGGGTGGCCTCAAACTCATGGCAATCCTCTGCCTCCCAAGTGCTGGGATTAAAGGCATGCCAGCCTCTATTGTGAGTTAGTCTGTCTGTCTGTCTATCTATCTATGAAAGAGAGAGAGAGGATATGGGCTCATCAGGGCCTCCAGCCACTGCAAATGAACTCCAGACACATGTGCCACACTGTGTGTCTAGCTTACATGGGTTGTGGGGAGGTAGGAGTCCTTTGGCTTTGCAGGCAAGTGCCTTAACACTAAGTCATCTCTCCAGCTTGAGATTTTTTTAATCTTATTTTTATCTGGGGAGGGGGGCAGAGAGAATGGGTATGCCAGGGCCTCTAGGCACTGCAAACGAACTCCAGGCGCATGCACCATCTTGTGCATCTGGCTTATATGGGTCTTGGGGAACTGAACCTGAGTCATTTGGCTTTGCAGGCAAGTGCCTTACTTGCTAAGCCATCTCTCCAGCCTTGTTGTAAGTTTTAATACTGCCTTGCCTAGCACTTAGTAAATGTCCAGTAAGCATAAAAGGCAGTTATTAAGCTGGACATGGTGGTGTACAATTCCAATTGTAGCACTCAGAAGGATCAGGAATTCAAGACTAGCCTCAGTTACATAGAGAATCTGAGGCCACCCTGAACTACATGAGACCGTCTGAAAAAAAGTAAAAATCTGCTAACATGCTCATCATCACCTTTGTCACAAGTGCCCTTCCAGCTGGCTCCAGCACTGACACACCTAGCCAGCCCAGCCACCTTGATGACATGGGACAGAGTTGGCTGTGGTACACTTGGGAATTCCTCAAAGGAGGCTAGGATCATGGAGGGGGCTCAAGTGGTAAGACATAGCTCTTGTCCTCAGGAGGTAAGAGCCAGAGGCCCAGACAGGCTGGTCCAGCAGCCCATAGCAGAGACCCCACACTGCCACATATCCAAGGGGAAGGACACTCACCCACGGCCCAGACAGCCCAATCTCCGGTTGACATCCCTCTGTAGTAAACCTTCTAGAAGGGAGCGGAGTTCAGGGGAGAAGGAGTCAGGCAGCTCCACAGCCTTTGGGGTGGAGGAAGAAGAGGAGAAGGATGTCACCAGGGCCCAAGAAGAGCCCTTGGCTCCATTACAACTTTGGGGGAAGGGGTGCAACAGGAGACAAGGGCCAGTTTCCTTAGTGGCTCCCTTTAAGAGTGAGCTCTAAGAACACAGAGAAGGTGACAGGCCATTGGGCAAGAGGCCCATTCCTCAGGGACAGAGAGGAAATCAGGGCCTGAGAGCTCTGCTGGCTGATGAGAACCAAGACTCCATGACATTGGCACCTAAGGGAAATCCCAGCCGCACTGTGGTCCTGCATTGTAGCCCTTACACGTACCATTGTCAATGTCATGCGATCAATCTCATGCTTGTCTTTGGTCTTGTGCTGCCGGAAGGGGCTGTGCCTGGGCAAAAAGTTAAAGACCAAGAATGGGGAAACTGAGGCAGACTATATGAATGTTGCCCCCCCAAACCCACTTGGGGCTCCCCTCTCCACTTCCCTTCTGAATTGGGAAAGAGTGTCTCAAGCTTGGTCTTGTCATCCTGGGGCAGCCTACTCACCCCCGCAGCAACTTGAAGAGCATGCAGCCTAGGGAGAACCAGTCAGCACTGCTGTCATAGGCCACACCCTTCTGCAAGACCTCAGGAGCCATGTATCCGTGTGTGCCCCTGTGGAGGTACAAGCCGTGAGTGCGAGTGGTGGAGGACTGGGAAAGGAGAGGGGCGGCTAGGCACTCACACACTGGCATGGGGCTTCTTCTTGGAGAAGTCGCAGGCCAGGCCTAGGTCCGAGATCCGTACGTGGCCATGCTCGTCAAGAAGGATGTTGGCAGGCTATGGAAGAAGACCAGTGAGCCACCGGGCCATGGAGGAGACCAGCCTGAGCCTTCACTGGAGAGGACCTTGGGTGTTCAAGGACAAGGCCCCAGGTGGCATCTCCCTGATTTCCCTAATCACAACTGAGCCCAGAAAGCTGGGGTGGGGGCAGAGGCAGGGAGATGAGCTGAACTCGCCCCAGGCCTGGAAGCTAGGTGTGCTAAGGAAGGACAGGTGGTGTTCCCTCACCTTCAGGTCCCTGTAGACCACGAAGCGGTTGTGCATGTGTTCAAGGCCCAGGATGATCTCAGCTGCATAGAAGCGCATGTCGGCTTCAGAGAAGACCCCATGCTGGGACAGGTGGTAGTGCAGGTCCCCACCTGAGGGAGGCAACCCCATGGGTGATACTGTTTCTTGCCCTATCCTAGCCTGGAGGTCTACCCCCTAGGACCAGTCCCTTGCTCACCATTCATGAGATCTAGGATGAAGCTGAGCTTGTCTGGTGTGTGGAATGCATATGACATGCACACGATGAAGGGGCAGTCCTGGGGGGAGGAAGAGGTAAGCAGAGGCTGCCTGAGGCCCTGGGTCAAAGGCTGCTGTGGGGGCCCACCTGGCTGCCTGGCTCACCCCAGTGCTGACGAGGGAAAGCATGATCCGCTCGTTCAGAGCCAGGGTCTCTCCCTGCTTCATCTTGATGCGTTTTTTGTCCAGACACTTCATGGCATACCTGTGGTGGGACAGAGGATCAGAGTCCCAGTCTGCCTCAGAGGACTGACAGGGAAGACTAAAGACAGGACAGGACAAGCATGTGACAAAAGTCAGTGATTTAGAAAGGGTAGAAGGTACTGGCAGGGAGGGGTCTCTGAGGAGCCTGCAGGAGGTGAAATAGCCCAAGCAAGGGAGGAGGGAAAGGATAGTGGCAGGAGGGGATAGTATAGGGGCCCAGGCAGAAACTGCCCATTCAGGGACAGCAAGCCTGGGGCACAGACTTCCTGCAGGCCTTCAGGACACTTCTAGGAGCTAGATCCCTCCCTCAGGCACCCCAGCCAATGCCAGGCAAACTGAGTGCTCACATCTTTCCCGTGTCTGCTTTCCGGCACCCGTAGACCTCGCCAAAGCCTCCACGCCCGATGATACGATGCACACTAAAGTCATTCATGGTCAACTGCAGAGTGGCAATAACTGGAGTTACCTCAGGCTGCCTGGGCCTAGCCCCAGGCCAGGGTCCTCACACCTGTGACCTGGCCCCATACCTGTTTCTAGCCTCCCCCGCTGGTACTGACTCCCCAGTCACCACCGTGGGGCTGAAAGAAGAGTCCTGATCCTCCCCCCCCCACTCCCCTGGTTGCAGCACCTCCCCAGAAACCCTTATTCCCACCCCCAGCCAACTCACATGGATGTTGAGCTCGACATTCTTCCACTGGCAGAACCGTGTAAACTTATCACTGTAAAAGGAGGATGCAGGTTCAGGCAAGCCTCAGAGCAGACAAAAAGAGGTCAGCACCAGGTTGCCCACCCACTGCCCTTCCCAGGGTTGTGATGGGGTGGATGTGCAAATACTCCCAGCCTATGCTCAAGTCCAGCCCACATGGTCTCACTGGCCAAGTCATGAGGTCCTGCTGGAGTCAGAGAGGCTCAGAGGTAGTCTCCAGTCAGACCCAGCCTCCCTGTTACCACATCTCCTTTACCAGGGAACCTCCTGCTGCTCACACACCTCCAGCAACACAGTCCATTCCCAATGAAGCCACTGCTTCATGGCTAGGCAGCTTTGACTGAAAGCACTGCTCCTTACTACTCCTCCTGCCTATGTGCTGGCAGCATGGGCCCAGCCCAACCTGGACCCTGACACTTCTCAGACCAGGAGTCCTGACAGAGAGCCAGAAGTCCAGTCCACGGGACGGAAAGAGCACAAATGATCCAGGAGCAGGCTTTGAGATGTCTGGTGCTGAGAAGGACAGGGCAGGAAGAGAGGATGCTGAGCCCCTCTGACCTCCCAGGAGTCCTTGCAGTAGGACATGGATGGGCCCAGCACCTGCCAGATCAGGACCAGAATAGGCACCTCTGTCCTCTCAGAATGAACTCTTCCTCCCGCTCCTCTCCCACTCACCTCTCAATGAACTTCTGGAACACATCCCCTTGGAGGTTGTGACAAATCTCCTCGATATATGGCTGTGGAGAGAGCTGGAAGTTGGTAACTGAGCCTGTTAGCACACAGTATCCTAGGTTCCACCCCCAGCCGCCCAGACTCCTGGACCCCGCCATCTAAGGGGAGCCCTTGCTGGGCAGGGTGAGATGAGCAGGGAAAGAGTCTGGCATGTACCTGGAAGAGATCTGGAGGCACCTGTTTTTTCACCAGGTGGCCCTGGACATGCTCTGTAGCACTCTTCGAGAAGGGCTGGGGAGGACAGAGGTGGCTGTGAATTCTCTACAGAGCCTTTTTCCCTTCCAGCTAGGTTAGTGGGGTCCATCACATGGGTTGGGACCCGGTACATGGCCAAGACACTTACGTGCGAGCAGGCCAGCAGTTCCTTCATGATGTAGGAGTCAAAGATCTCACGGCTGCGGACCACGCGCTCCTCCTCTGTCTCCAGCTTCTCATATTTTTTAATCTGAAAGGCAGGACCCATAGGTGGTCTTGTGGCTGGGGGCATGTGGCTGGACACCAGGAACCTTGCAACCTCTAGACTAGCTGTCTTAGCCCCCCCTCCTTTTTCCTGACAGCAGTGGCCAGTCTTCCCACCTCACCTCCTCATAAAACTCCACCAATGGCTTGGCCTCCTCCAGATGGTTCAAGCAGAAGTCTCGGAAGAGCAGATATCCTGAAAGTAACCGGGGCAGGTCATCCACAGCATGCATATACTAATCGCTCAGGAGCCTGTCTACCATGGATGAAATGAGTTTGGGGCTCTCTGGGCATAAATGGCTAGGGCTGTAGTAGATGTGGTCTCTGCCTCAGAGAGGGGCTGGGCAAATGTGGCCCCCAATGCTTCCACCAACCTGAGGACTCCTGGATTCCAGGACAGAGCCTATATGCCTCTACCCTGTTCCCAGATCTGTCTCCATAGATGACAACTGAAAAGCCATGGGCACCATGGTGAGGTGGGGGATTGGGGAACTGGCTCTGGCCTCAGAAACTCAGGACAGGTCAGGTCCTGACCCTGATCTGCGTGGGTGACACCATCTACTGTGGACTGTGGGAGGTGTGATGAGGACCCCTGTGGAATGCCCTGGCCACCTGGGCTGGGTTAGGCTGCAGCAGGAGAAAGGTGGTGCCAAGAGAGCACTCTCCCTGACTCTGGCTCCCACGTCTGGCTGATTCTCATACCATCCCTGACTAGAAGGGCAGGCTGAGGAAACTGAGGCTCAGGGAGACCTGTTAGATATGTGCATGAGTAGAACTCAGGGCTCCTCAATCCAGTGGCAGATCCCTGAGAAAGCCAGGCCAAGAGTGGGGACCTCAGAGCAGCTGCTGGAGAACAAGGCAAAGCTAGGAATGCCTTCCCTCCTCAGGCTTCTAATCCAACATGTGTGACTGGGCTTTGCTAGGCAGCTTCCCATACTGCTTCGGGGCAGTGGTGACCTGGAGTCATCAATGGCCTCTATCCCCAGGTACCTCTGCAGAACCTGTAATTTATCATTCTGGTGAGGACAGCCTGATCTTTTTTTTTTTTTTTCCAATTTTTATCGAAATTTTTAAATTTTTACTTGCACACAAGAGGGAGAGAATATGGGTGTGCCAGGGGCCTTTTGTAATTGCAAATGAACTCCAGATGTGTGCACCACTTTAGGTAGGTAGTGGGGAAATTGAACCTGGGTCAGCAGGCTTTGCAATCAAGTGCCTTTGACTGTTGAACCATCCCCCACCCTTTTAATTTTGGACCTTTTAATTCAGAGCCTTCAGTGACTTGTGAACAGGGCTGGTGGGAGAAAGGGGTGGAGGTGGCAAAGCGCTGTTAGTGACACTTCCCTCTCAGGTGACTCTGTGTACCCTGGGAAAGGTGTGTTTAGGGGGAAGGTGCCCATGAGCTCCATTTCCCAGATGAGAACAGCAACAGGCTCAGAAAGGTGACACACCTTGCCCAAGGTCACGTAGCATAGTCCTAGGCCCTAAGTTTTGTGCTTCCTAGCACACCACTGAACCTTTAATACCTGATCCTGCCTGCCCCAAGCCTGCTCGCTCTCTCTCTCTCTCTCTCTCTTTCTCTCTCTCTCTCTGTCTCTCGGCCAGACTGTGGGGTTGATGGTAAGAAACTTCCAAGACAAGGAGCAGCACAAGGATGGAGCGGCCAGCGGCCAGGCAGGTTGCTCACAGAAGGCCTGTGGGGGAGGGAGGCGGGGCCAACCACAGCTCAGCAGGCGCCACAGGAAGGGCCCCGCCTCTTCCTGTCAGTCCCACCAACGGCCCCAGGCAGCTGTGGCTGCGCCAAGGGGAAGCTGCAACTCTCAAAAACAAAAACCTCAAAGGAGGAACTTCCCCGGCGCCTGGGGAAGACCGCGGACCCACCCCCACCCCACCCCCACCACGGGGCTCCCGGGGCAGAGGCCAGGGGCTAAGAGGCAGGAGGGGGTCGGGAGTGGATGGGGGGGGGTGGCAGACCTCCTGAGACGGGGGCACATGGCACAGCCAGCTGGGGAGTGACAAGAAGCCAACCTCAGGGTCCTCCTTGGAAGCCGGCAGAACTACAGTAGGTTGCACTCACCTAATTTTTGGGAGAAGATCTTTTCGAAGGTCACCTCACCCCGGTCCTCCAGGTACTTCTGCATGACACTGCGGATGCTGCCGGCAGAGGGGTGCAGTGAGCAGAGGCTCCAGAGGTGTTAGGACCCCAGAAGCTTGAATCAAGGCACTTGCTTTTTTTTTTTAAGGGTCTCGCACTGTAACCCGAGCTGGCTTGGAACTCATATAGCCCAGGCTTGTCTTCTAATTCACACGGATTCCCCGGCCTCAGTTTCTCCAGTTATGGAATTACAGGTATAAGCAACCACACCTGGCTTGCATTAAGGCATTCTTCAACTCAAAAGAGTGTCATCATGTCCTCCAAGGAGCTGGCCACCAGTCAGGCCTACTCAATTATTCCATCCTGGATGGACCCAAGGCTAGCCACCAGACAGCCTCATGAGCAGAAACCCTGCTGCTTACAGACATATGGTGCCATATACTGACTTTAGGAACTTTGTCAAGTCACAAAGCCAGGCCTGCTAGTCTATCAGAAGATGATGAGCAAATAAACTAAAGGCGGCATAGTCGTGCAGTGACCCACAGTGTGGCCCTAAGACGGGAGGAAGCACTGACATGCCACAACATAGGAGAGACCCTTGAACACGTTACCCCAAGTAAGACAACAGTCACAAAAGGCCACAGATTGTATGAGTCCACCCACATGACTCCCTCCAGAACAGGTCCATCGACTGAAAAGCAGATTTGTGGGTGGCAGGGGCTTGCTGGTAACTGCAAAAGGAGATGGGTTTTTTTGGAACTGATGGATGCTCTGGAACTAGGCAGGGATAGATGGCTGTACAACATAGAAAGTGTACTAAAAACCATGGAATTATGTTTTTGTTTATTGGGTTTTAAAAATATTTTTAAAATTTTTATTTGCAAGCAAAGAGACGGAAAGAGAGAGGAGAGAGAGAGAGAGAAAATGGGCACAGCAGGATCTCCAGCTGCTGGAAATGAACTCCAGATGCATGTGCCACTTTGTGCATCTGGCTTTGTGGGTACTGGGGAATCAAGCCTGGGTTGTTAGGCTTTGCAGGCAAGTGCCTTAACTGCTGAGCCATCTCTCCAGCCCCAGAATACAGATTTTTTTTTTTTTGAGGTAGGGTTTCACTTCAGCCCTGGCTGACTTGGAATTCACTGTATAGTCTCAGGGTGACCTTGAACTCACTGTGATCCTCCTCCTTCTGCCTCCCAAGTGCTGGGATTAAAGGTGTATGCCACCATGCCCAGCTAGAAAACAGTTTTTTTTTTTGGTTTTCCAAGGTAAGGTCTCAGTCTAGCCCAGGCTGACCTGGAATTCACTATGTGGACCTCAAACTCACCCTGGCTTATTTACTTATTTATTTGGGGAAGAGAAAGAGAGGAAGGCAGATAGTGTAAGAGAAAGAGAATGGACACACCAGGGTCTCCAGCCACTTCAAATGAACTCCAGATGTATGCGCCACTTTGTGCATCTGGCTTTACATGGGTGCTGGAGAATTGAACCCGTGTTGTTAGGCTTTGCAGACAAGCACCTTAACTGTTTGAGCCATCTCTCCAGACCCTTTTATTGTTTTTTTGAAACAGAGTTATTTGCTCTGTAGCCCAGGCTGGTATCAAACTTGTACTCATTCTTCTGATGCTAGGATTATAACATGCTAACATGTCCAGCTTTGAATTTTATGGTTTCTTTTTTTGTTTTATTTTGTTTTCTTGTTTTTCAAGGTAGGGTCTCACTCTAGCCCAGGTTGACCTATAACTCACTTCTGTAGTCCCAGGCTAGGCTTGAACTCACAGCAGTCCTCCTACCTCTGCCTCTAGAGTGCTGGGATTAAAGGTGTGTACTGCCATGCCTGGTGAATTGTATAGTTTAAAAAATGAATTTTAAGCCAGGTGTGAGACAAATAGCAGTAATTTTAGCACTTAGAAGGTGGAAGAAGGAGGGTAGAGTTCAAGGACATCCTCAACTACATAGTGAATTTAAGGCCAGTTTAGACTACATGAGATGAGATTATGAGGTGTGGGGAGGCAGGCCTCAGTTTGTTCTTCCCTATCACTTGGATTAAAAAAACAGGAACGGGCCGGGCGTGGTGGCGCACGCCTTTAATCCCAGCACTCGGGAGGCAGAGGTAGGAGGATCACCAAGAGTTCAAGGCCACCCTGAGACTACATAGTTAATTCCAGGTCAGGGCCAGAGTGAGACCCTACCTTGCAAAACCAAAAAAAAAAAAAAAAAAAAAAAAAAAAAAAACAGGGTGGGGGGTGGGGTGGGGGTGGGGGTGGGTGGGTGGAGAGATCACTTAGTGGTTAAGGTGCTTGCATGAAAAGTCTAAGAACCCAGGTTCAATTCCTCAGTACCCACATAAAGCCAGATGCACAAACTCCAGATGCGTCTGGAGTTTGCTTGCAGTGGCTGGAGGCCCTGGCACACCCATTCTCTCTATCTGCCTCTTCCCCCTCCCTCCCTCTCTCAAATAAATAAATAATAAATAAAATATTAAAAACAACAACAGAGCCAGGCGTGGTGGCGCACGTCTTTAATCCAGCACTCGGGAGGCAGAAGTAGGAGGCTTGCTGAGAGTTCGAGGCCACCCTGAGACTACATAATTAATTCCAGGTCACCCTGGATCACTGAGACCCTACCTCGAAAAAAAAAAAAAAAAAAACAAGAACCAGGCTGGAGAGATGGCTTGGCAGTTAAGGTGCTTGCCTGCGAATCCTGTGGATCCAAGTTCAATTCCCTAGTTACCCATATAAACCAGAGGCACAAAGGTGGCACATGCATCTGGAGTTCATTTGCAGTGGTTAGAAGCCTTGGTGCACCCATTCTTACCCCCTCTCCCCTCAAATACACACACACACACACACACACACACATATATATATATATATATATATATAGGATCCCTGCCTTCTTTGGTCAGATGGCAGGGTCATAGAGGAAGGACTGGCCATCATAGTCCCTGAAACCAAGGCCCATACTTGCCATCTTATTTTTCTCAGCCCAAGACTGCAGAAATCTGGTTAGAGTCTTACCGAGCTACATCCATGTCTCAGATACTGCTATGCTGTCCTCTCACCTTCTGGGCTACTTGCAGCCCAGCCTTACCAGCCTATGGACACCCAACTCTGGTCAAATTTGGGCCTAGTAAAACCTGGGCTCCTGAGGTAACACACAACTGCTCAACTAAAGCCTATGTAGGGCCAGTGACTGTGATGGTGCTGTATGACAATGCTGGGCCACCAAGTTGACTGGCACACTGGCAAGTCCTGAAGATGGTTAAGGCTTCTGACAAGGAGAGTCTGACAAGGAGCTGGTGAGGATTCACATCCCATACTCTATCTGTGCTTGGCACTGCCCCTGCTCTGCCTGGATGAGCCAGCATGGGCTGGCCTGGTCACACAGACTAGAATCAAGGCACAGTGCATGTATTTGAGATCCATACCTGCCCCAGGTCTGTGACATCAGTGGGTGCAAAAGCCTCAGGTGGGTGCACTGGTCAGTGCAAAGAGATTAAATTATGGGTGGTGGGGAACCATTGTGGGGAGAAGGCGGAACTTCTCTGGGTGCATGAAGTACAAACAGGATGTCACCTGGTGATGAAGCCTAGGCAGGTGGGGGTGGGGCAAGGGGAGACAGGTAAGGATCAACTGGCCCAGGGACAAGCAAGAGGCCCACAGAGCAGGGAGAAGGGTGCTGCAAGGGACATGGAGGAAGGGCAGGAACATGGGTGCTGGAGGAATTCAGAGCTAGGGGCTTCCTGGGGAGTGGCCTTTAAGAAGCTGAGTCCAGGGTGGGGAGCACACGGGCCACAAGGGGTCATCATGGAAGAAGCCTAGATGAAATCAGCCAGGAAAAAGTAGTCCAGGTTGTTGGGCTATGGGTGGCATGAGGGAAAATCACCAGGATGAGCCATGGCGGGCTTCCAGGCTTTGGGAAAGATGGTGGCTCTGGCCCTCCCAGGATCTAGTTGCCATTGGGCCCTTCCTCAGGAAAGTCCTCCCCAGATAGCAAAGCACGCAGAGCTGTTTACAGCACAATCCTCAAACCTTGACCCCTTGCCTGCTCCCTACCCTGGGAGGCTGGGAGCTCTACCAGTCTACCAAATGTCTCCGACAGGAAGTAGGGTCCTGATAGCCCTTGGAGCCAGGCGTGGTGGTGCATGCCTTTAATCCCAGCACTTGGGAGGCAGAGGTAGGAGGATCACCATAGGTTCGAGGCCACCCTGAGACTACATAGTGATTTCCGAGACAGCCTGGGCTACAGTGAAACTCTACCTTGAAAAACCAAACAACCAACCAAACAAACAAACAAAAACAACAACAACAACAACAACAAAAAAAACTGGGAGTCCAAGGCCAGCCAGAGACTACACAGTGAATTCCAGGTCAGCCTGGGCTACAGCGAGACCCTACCTCAAAATAAAACCAAGACAGGCCTTGGAGACCCTAGGCTCCTACACTGCAACTCCCAGCCCTGTGCCCAGATTCCTAGAGGCCTCCATGTTGCCGTCAAAGAGCCAGTTCTTTGCTCTTAAATGCAAGGCCACTTCCTGCAACTGTCAGGGCTACTGAGGCCACATGTGCTCCTCATCCATGCTGGTATATACTCTCTCCTTCTGAGTACCACACACCAATGGCGCACATCTGCCAGCTATCATCAGCATGCTTTCCCTAGCCTCAGGAGACTCACAGAGACTCAGAAAACAGGGCAGAACCAAGGGCTCATGGGCACTGTGCATGTGGTAGGAGCTTAGAGAAAAGCTGACATTGAGAAAGATACAACCCAGCTGGGCACGGTGGCTCACACTTGTAATCCCAGCTTTTGAGAGGCTGAGGCAGGAGGATTGCTGAGTTTGAGAATAGCCTGGGTTGTTGCATAGTGAGTCTGAGGGCAGCCTTGGAAGCCTCTTACATGGGAAACCCAGCTATCAAGGCTTGCAGGGTTGCCACAGTTTTGAGAGATCCAGCAGCAGTAGCAGCAGCAGGACACAGGACATGGAGCCCAGGGGATAAGACCTTCACTATGTCGTTCTGCGGCCGCAGTGCTCGGCTCCCACACCTGATTCTTTGGTACATTTTGTTTTACAGAAGGGGATGTGAGAAGAGGGAAAGAGAGAAAAATGTAGTACCATGTCAATCTTCCAGCGGAGTGGAGGGCCAGATAGGCATGGACAGGTGCTGATGAGGTGGGAGGTATAGACAAGTGGATGAAGAAGCTAGGCAAAGATCCCAGCTGTCAAGGGGGCCTTGTCAGGAGCTGGGCAAGACTCTGGAAACAGAGGCCATGGGCTTCCCTGGAATAGCCTCCTGACCTTAGACTGGCTTCCTGGGTAAAGGTAAAATGGACTAGCTTTGCCAAGGGCATGCTCACTCAGGGATAAGGGAGCCACCACTACCACTTACTGCTAAGTGGCACAAAGCAGCTGATAAACAGACTCAGGAAGATTCCCAGTAAGATGGCCACAACATTCTCCAAGCCCACAACACTTCATTTTCTTCCTTAAAAAGAAAAAAAGCCTTTTAAAAATAAACACCCCCGCCCTATAAACCAAACACAAGGTCAGGCTCAGCAGAGTCCTTCAGTGAAAGGACCCCAGAGTGGCAACTTTAGGGCTTCCAAATTTTGGGGAGGGAGGGTAGTTGAGGTAGGGTCTCACTCTAGCCCAAACTGGCCTGGAATTCACTTCGTATTCTCAGGGTGGCCTTGAACTCATGGTGATCCTCCTACCTCTGCCTCCCAAGTGCTGGGATTAAAGGTGTGCGCCACCACGCTTGGCCTTAGGATTTCCTGTCTATTCCTATGGGGTTGGTAGGTGGCAGGTTAGAAAAACATGTCACTGAAGGAAGCTCCTGAGTGCTGAGTGTGGGCTAGCACAGGAGGTGGGTCACCTTCGTCTCTCAGCAACCACGGCCCAAGGTTGCCAGTGCCTGGAGAAGTAACATGTCCACAGTAGCATCCCTATCCCCATCCAGGCCAACAACCCCACTTCAAGAGATGTGTAGCTCTCAAGGTCATATCTGGGTTGTTGAGGGAACCAAACGCACTACTGGGCACGGTGGCACATGCCTGCGATCCCAGCAGTTGGGAGGCTGAGGCAGAGAAACTGCCATGAGTTTGAGGCCCGCCTGGGCTGCAGAATGAGAGGACACCAACTTCCCTGTCACTTTGGATGGGAGCCCTCAGTGCCCTGGCAGTTTGAAGGACACTGAGGTCAGAGTCCAAGCAGCACTTCCCACCTACCCCCAGGAGGTCAAAAATTACAATCTTCACTGGGCATGGTGGCGCATGCCTTTAATCCCAGCACTTGAGAGGCAGAGGAAGGAGTATCGCAGTGAGTTTGAGGCTACCCTGAGACTCCATAGGGAATTCCAGGTAAGCCTGGGCCAGAGTAAGACCCTATCTCAAAAAAAAAAAAATCATAACCTTTATTTGTATTTATTCTTTTTGTTTGTTTATTTGTTTTTTCAAGGTAGGGTCCTACTCTAGCCCAGGCTGACCTGGAATTTACTATGCTCTGTAGTCTCAGGGTGGCCTTGAACTTATGGCAATTCTCTTATCTCTGCTAACTAAGGCAAGGCATGTGCCACCACACCCGGCTTATTTATTCTTTTCTTAAAACTTTATTTATTTATTTATTTATTGGAGAGAGAGAGAGAGAGAGAGAGAGAGAGAGAGAGAGAATGGGCCACTGCAAACAAACTCCATATGCATGCGCCACTTTGTGCATCTGGCTTACGTGGGTCCTGGGGAATCAAACCGAGTTCCTTTGGCTTTGCAGGCAAGTGCCTTAACTGCTAAGCCATTTCTCCAGCCCTATTTATTCTTTTGTTTGTGTTGTAGCGGGGTCTCACTCTAGCCCAGGCTGACTTGGAACTCACACTATTGCCCAAGTTGGCCTTGAACTCACAGTGATCCTTCTGCCTTGACTTCCTCAGAGCTGGGACTATAAGTGTGTCCCACCATGGTTCAGCCAAGTCACAAACTTTCAATATCCAGTTCCCTTTTTGCAAAACAATAGTGTCAAGGCAATGATGAAATCCTGAGAGGTCTAAGGATCAGGGGACGCTCCTGAGGTGCCAGGCTTGGTGTGCCAAAATCAGCTCCTGTCTTCCCTCTTAAGCCATGAGACAAAGTTGCCCAGGCTACTCCCTAGCATCCCACAGCTAACTGCATTCCTTCTAGAATGTGATCCTATGCTAACTGGTCTTGTTTGGGTCTGTTCACACCTGTCCTGTCCTCAGAAAGAAGGGCTGTGTCCAGACAGCCTCTAAGAGGGAAAGCACTAGCCACAAACAGGAGTGGAACCAAGCGGAGTGGCTGCTACTCTTCTGGCCCTCAGAGCAGCCTCATATGCTCCCAGGGCTCCACTTGAGGGTCCACCATGGAGCCCAATACTTGCCTGCCAAAGAATTGAGGGCACGTTGGCACTGAGGGGCTTGGTGCCAGCTTCCTCCCTATTCCCAACACCCCAGCAGCTAGGGTGTTCACAGGGTTGGCAGTGGGAGTGGGAGTAGGTGGGAAGAAGGGCACTTCTCTCCTAGTACAGTGACTAAAGTGACAGGATAGCAGGCAGGGATGGAGAGTAAGTCCCATGCTCTGTGGTGCACTGGCCTGTTAGTCTGGGTGCCTCCCAAACAGGGCCAGGGAACAAAGTTCTGTGACTGGGAGAGCATGTAGGAGCCTGAGGCAAACACACTCATTTTCTTGGTAAGGAACCCTAGGGTCAAATCGTCTACAGGCAGCCAGGTGAGGTGGCGCACACCTTTAATCCCAGAACTTGGGAGCCAGAGGTAGGAGGATCACTGCACATTCAAGGCCATCCTGAGACTACATAGTGAATTCCAGGTCAGCCTGAGCTAGAGTGAGACCCTACCTGGAAAAAAAGAAACAAACAAAAAACTGGGAAGATGGTTCAATGGCTATAGTGTTAGCCACAAAAATATGAGTACCTGAGTTCAGATCCCCAGAACCTATGGAAAACATGGACATGGGATAGAAAGATAACTTAGCAATTAAGGTGTTTGCCTGAGAAGCCTAAGGACCCATGTTCCACTCTCCAGGTCCCACATAAGCCAGATACACAAGGTGACACAAGCACGTAAGGTCGCACATGCGCACAAGGTTCGATTTGCAGTGGCTGGAGGCCCTGGCGTGCCAATTCTCTCTTTTTCTCTCTCTCATAAAACTAAACTAAACTAAACTGAAATAAAATAAAATAAAATAAAATAACATAAAAAAAGATGGACATGGTAGCACATATCTGCAATCCCAACGAGCCTATGGCAAAATAAGTGGTGGAGATAGGAGAGTCCCCGGGAAGCTCCCATGTCAGCTAGGCTGGCATGCGCAGCAGTGAAAACAAGAAACTCTGCCTCAAATAAGGTGAAGGCAACTTGGGGTTGTCCTCTGATCTCCACATGCACACAATGGCATGTGTGCACCACATTCACATGTACACATACCATACACACACAGTCCATAGGGCCTCCTGACCCAGAGGTCCAGACTGAGTTTGTAACAAAGGAAACATGCAAAGTGACCCTGAGAAATGCCTCTCAGCAAGCTTCCTCTGCCCTCCCTTTAGCCGCCATGACAGTGCTGGGTGGGGATCTGAGAAGACTGGACTGTGCCAGCCTCTTCCCTGATGCTTCCCTCATTACACCAGGGGCTGCAAGAAATGGAAACCTACCTCCCAGGAGGAGCCCAGCAGGCTGGAAGCAGCCATGGTTAGTACCTGGCAGGCCAAATGCCATGGTTCTGGTGTTCTTCATGTGACAGTGATACCAGTGCTATGACATCTCAGACTAGTGCCAGCTGGAGCAGAGGCTAGAGGCTTCCAGGCCAGCAGGTCTTGGGCAGCCACACTGGGAACCTGCCACATTCTGGGAGGTGACAGTTAACAAGCCTGTGGCTACAGCTGAAGCATTCTCCTGTGGCATTTCCACAGAGGTGACAGCAGCAGGAGGAAGTCCCCTGGGGCTTATTAATATTTCTTGATAACTCTTCCTAGGGTTGACATTGTTCTCAAAGCTCAATGATGAGGCCACCAATAGTGACCACCAAGCCTACAGCAAGGGCTTGGCCAGGGAAGGACAACAGTGGTCACTGTGATCACACAAGCGTGCCACCAATGTCTAGAAAGGCTCCCGTAGCAAGCCGTATTATCAGAGATCCCAAAGAGGACATGAACACGGCCCTCTGCACTTTACTGTCCATCAGGACACCATGCTCTGCAATCCATCCTGTGAGCAAGCACAAAGAACATGCTTTCAGGGGTCCTTGTCCTGACGTTCCTGGGTTATCTCCCATTCCAACTCCACCAGCAGAGAACTGACCCCGGTTTTACCCCAGAACCCATTTTTGGAGCACCAATGCTGCTGCCTTTTGCGGTAAGCAGTGATGCAGAGAGATGTTGTTTCATAAAAAACACTGTTGTCAAACGCCTGCTTCGGGGATCTCATTTGAAATAAACTAGTTCTACCTTGACAGTTCAGAGGAGGAAATGACCTTAGGAGCCAGCCCTGGGGAGCAGGAAGGGCCCTGGGGACGAAAGAGCAGGTATGATGGAGGCTACACATTCCTCAAAAGCCATGGCGTGTTCCTAGCTCCTGCATAATATCCTGGAAGCAACAATCATGCACAGGCAGCCAGAACCCACCCAAGCTCCAAACCCACTGGGACTCCCAGGGCCCAGCCTCCCTGCACAGAGACCTGGGCACGAGGAGAAGCTGCTGCCGAGTGGAGTGTGCCTGACCTTGACGTCACCAGGAATTTACTACTAGGATAGATTGTGCATTAATAGGACACATCATACCCAGGCTGACAGAGCCCAGATTCCCATGCACCGATCCCAACCTGCAGTGCTCACACTCCCTTCAAATCCATTTACTGAGTGAAGCAAGAGAGAGAGACTTAATGGCAAATCCAAGAGTGCCTGCTCTGCAGAGGACAGATGGGAAAAGGCATCCCAGAGAGCCATTCCCGGGAGCCGCAGCAGCTTCAAAGGCCCGCAGGGAGGGACTGCCGAAAAGATAATCTTGTTTTCAGGGGTAGGAGGGGGAGAACTCAGCTACTGGAGTGGAATGTTCTGGTGAGGGAAGAAAGCTGGCAGCCAGCAGGGTTTCTGCTGCTGATGGAGAAGTGGAGGGAGGAAGAAGGGCAAAAGCCTTCTCAGCACCCCTTCCCCCACCCATCAAGGCAGGAAGTCCCAGCCACAGGAAGAGTTAACCGGAACGAAGAAGTAGCTAGTGGAGGAAGAATGGCAGGGTCTGGGGAGACTGGGAAGCCAGCAAGAGATGGAGGCAGACAGCAGAGGAAGCTTGTGGTGGGGGAGGGACCAGGAAATAGCCAAGGGAATAGGAGGCTGCAAGAGGCACCCGGCTCCCACATGCTGCTGCTATGAGAGCTGCCACTGTCACCCAGGAGGGCAAGTACACCTCCTGAGACCGCCCAGGCAGGGCTCTTCAATCAGGAACCCAGAGATTAATTACATGAGGCCTCAGTGGTCATATTAAGCAAATGACGATAATTACAAGACTGCAGTGGCTGCTGGCTGCTGGGAAAAGGGAGGCGGACAGAGGCCCAGACCATAGTCCCTGAAAGCTGGTGGGGCACTAAGAGGTCATCCATGGAGGAACAAAAGAAACTGAAGCAGGCCCAGCTAGGATAAGAGATGTGCCTGGGTCCCACGTGAGTGAGTGCTGTAAGGGTGAGCCAGTCTTCTATGTTCCATCCACACAACACCTCCTCCTCCTACTGTGAGAGGTTGGGGAATGGGTCTGTTTCCTCGGATTCTCTAGGTGACAGAAGGGAAGGGCCCTGTGCCAAGTCACAGTGGCATGATGCCCAACTGTTCCCATTCCCCAGCCCTGGGAAATCAGGACTGTAATGCCAGTCTAGCTCCTGGCCAAGCCACAACCCTGGGCACCAGCCATAGGGGAGGCTGCCAAGATGGCCCACCTGAAGGTGGGAACAACTCCCATTGGCACCCTGGCACAGGGACAAACTCTGGACTGCTCCTTGACCCTGACTTCACGGTGGGGAAGACAGAAACCTATACCTGATGGAGCCCTGGCCTGCTCTACACACTAGCTTTGCCAGGGCAGGCTGGTTCTGTTTCAGCCAGCGCAAGGGAGCTGGGCCTTGTATACTGTGGCAGCTGATGGCACCAGGAGGCTGCTCCCACACCACCACTCCAGATCAGAAAACCTCAGGCAAGTAGTGCCAGCCACAAACTGGTTGGATGGGGATGGATACAGAAAATGAAGAACAGTAAGGAAAAGTATTGGCCTTGCCAGGGCTCCAAAGATCTAAGTTCTAATCCCACATCTGTGTGACCAAAGCAGGTCTCCTCCCCTCTCTGATCCTTAAGGACCTTGATTGGTAAGTAGGAAGGGGGGAAAGCACATACCACCTGCTGGGCCAGCTTCCCACAGCTGTGCAGAGGATATAGCAAAGTATAAAGCACTTTGCAGATTGGAAAGTACAGGACAAATGTCAGAGACATGGTCATAATCACTTTCAAGGGCAGGAGGTGTCTGCCTGAAGATTGTGCAAAGGGTGACAGCTTCAAGTGCAAGAGGACTGCAAGCCCAAGGTGGCACCACTTCTGGGTGACGAGGTCTTTCCCTGGCCTGAGCATTACAGTGTCCAGCAGTTAGAGGCTCTTAGCCATTCACAGATTGGGCAACTGACTCGATGACAGGCTACCAATGGTGACCTGTATCAAAACCTATGGTGCCTGTCATTGCCTAAAACTCCCAGCCTGCTCCAGGCAGACATCACCCAGTCCTGGTATTGTTGAGCAACTAGTGAGGCATGGTCTTGCCAATTTCACACATTGGTTTTTGGATCAACTGAGATGACAGATGTCAAAATAAATAATGAATTATTATAATTTCCATTCTTATTCCTATCACATCATCACTACCACCAACAGAAAGGGCATGAGGAAAGAGGAATGGCTTGTTTCTCAGGGTTCCAACACACCTGAAGAGCCAACCTAAGGTGGGGCCCATTAGGAGCAATGCATTCTGGGGAGAGATTACCCAAACAGCAGAGCTCCAGAAAGGCCCCACCTCACACTTTGCAGACCTCCCACCTGCAGGGGAGCCACAAGGTAGTGGCCAACAAGAAGAGTCATTCAGTGACTTTACAGGTTGATTCCCTGTTTCCTTCCTCGTTGCTTTGTCATTTCTGAACTCGTTTTTTGTCCTAACTGTTATTGCCCGTGGACAGTCCCAGCTGATACTCAAGTCTGGTTCCTGTTTTGAGAAATCTGACTGCAAATGTCTTAGAAAATACAGGGGCCCCAACGGCCTTTCTCAACACACACCAATTTTCCTCTTCTAGGCCTGAAAACTCAGTCAATCCGAAACTCAGTGAGCAGGCACCAGAGAGGGGCCCAGTGAGTGGCACATGGGCTCCCCTGACCTGAGGTTACCAGGGGCCTATTTCACATTGTCCACATTTCTCAGACGAGAAAATCGAGACCCAGAAACAGGAAGGAACTTGCCCAAAGTCCCCTGATAAGACCATGGCAGTGAGGACAGGCCCAGCCCCTGGCAGCTGAGGAAGCAGCAGGCAACTCTCAAGCATGCACAAGTAGGTGCTGGGACTGGCCTCACCACCCCACAAGCCAAAAGGGATCATGGTGAGTGGGCACATCTGCTCTCCCAGATGCAGGACATCCAGGCCACCCTTAGGCCAGGGCAGTGGACAAAACGTAGAACTAGAAGCTGGAAGCCCTGATGTGAGCAGGCTCCACCATGAATTAGCTGGGTGACTGCACGCACAGGCCATTCACTTCTGAAGCTTTGGCTTGCCTCCTCATTCCATGGTTACAAAACTACACCTGTCCCGTCCATCCCCTGGGCTCCTGTGCTGTTCAAACTGTGAGAAGACATTCTCTCTATGTGCCATGAAATGTGGGACAAGCCACCCAGCTACCCCTCCCATCCTGTCCGCTTCTGCACCCACATCCTGAACAGTTTAAACTTTGATACTAGGTGCAATAACATCAGTTGTCTCACAGAGAAGTGACAGCGTGGTCCAACTGTTGTTAAGGTGTCCTGGGATGTCACCTGTTCAAAAGCACTCACAAGGCACCATATGCAGGGAAGAGGGTGCAGAAGGCGATTCCCCAACCCAAGGATAGTATAAACACCACACCATGGTCCCCCTCCCCCAGGGAAAGCACTTCCAAACCCGAGTCCAGGGCATTGACCCCACCAGAAGAAAAAGCAAGCATCTAATAGAATCGTTGTCATCCCCCCCCCCAAAAAAAAACCCTCGCACCAGTGTAACCTACTCTGAGGAGAGTGGATGGGGCTAGTCAACCTCCCTCAAGAGAAGGAGATACGGGGGGAGAGACAGTGGCAGCAATAGAGGAGATACAGTCCTACCGAAAGGGTAAACAGAGGCGGGCCCCAGGAAGAGTATCCCAAGGGGACGCACAGGATGGAGGGCAGCGCCTTAGCCCCGGTGGGAGAAGGCAGGGGCAAGGGGCTGACAGCAACGAGGCGGGCAGTGAGGTCCAGGAAGCGGGGTCGGGGAGGCTGGAGTTGGGACGCTCCGGGGCTGGGGCGCGTGGGGCCTGGGGCTGCCTCGGACGCCGGGGGGGGGGGGTCCAGGGGGTCCCGAGGGCCGGCGCTGGGTACAGCCGGGGGTGGCGCGCTGGGGGCCGGCGCGGGTGTGTGTGGAGGGTCGCGGCGCGGGACGGCTCACCTGGGCTCGGGCAGCAGGATCTTCTTGCTGGCGCGCGCGGCCGGCGTGGCCTTGCTCTTCTCCATGGCCATCAGGTAGCTCACATCGGCCAGCACCGCCTCCAGGTCGGCCATCTTGGCGGCGGCGGCGCTGCTCCTCCCGCCGCCGCCGGAGGCTCCGCTCCGCTCCCGCTCGCTCGGCCCGGCCCGCGCGGCTCGTCGGCCTCGGCGCCGCCGCCGCCCGCCCGCCCGCCCGCCCGGCCCAACTCGGAGCGCCCGCGGCTCTCCGCTAGCTGTCGTTTATAGGCGGCGCCGCCCCATGGCGCCCGCTCGGGCCCGGCTCGCGCTCCGCTCCCGCCGGGACTGCAGTCGGGGCGCCGCCGCCGCCACCGCCGCCCGCGCCCCGGAGCCGCCGCCGCCACCGCCTCCGGCCCCGCCTGCCGCGCACAGCGCCAGCGAGCCGGCGAGGGGCCGAGCCGGGCGGACGAAGCGCGAGCCGACAGCGGGCGCCCCCTGGAGGCCACGCCGCCCGCATAAGGGCCGATCCCAGAGCCCTCGGCTTATGGGGACCTGGGCGCTCCACTCCGCACCCCTTGACTCCCCCCTCCGACCTGGAACACTATGGGACCAAAGATGACCCCAGACCCAAGCAGTGACCACAGACTGGATCGCTTCTCTGGATGCCAGATTCCATAGTCACCGACCCTGGACACTCCCCAAAACCCCAGACTCAGACTTCTGAGTATGATCTTCGGACTCACACCCTCGCTATGACATGACACCCTGACCTCGGACACTACAGTCCTGACCTGCCACCAGAACTTGGAAGACAATCCTGACTTCAGACTCCAAACTGGACACCCCCCAGCCCCCAAACTCAGACTATGAACTGTGATCTTAGAACACAACGCTGGAATACGAACTCCATGCCCAGACTTCAACACTGACCCCCCTGGATTTACAGTCCTGACTCCGGGCCTCCAATAGGACCTGAGACCCAGACTTCAGGCCGTAATTTTGATTGGAACCTGATTATTAACCAACCTTGATTCCAACCCAAGAACCAGACCACTATCATGACCCTGGCTTTGAGATCAGGTCCGAGTCCAGATCCAATATCCAGATCCAATACCCAGAACTTTGAACATCCAGTTCTTGACACAGAACCCTTCACAGGTTCACCAAAAAGCTAATTCCAGTTAATGTGTAGGTGTACCGCAGCCCCAACCTTAAACCCTCCTGCTCCAAACACAGTCCTGGCCCCGGAACTCTTACTTAGGATCAAGGTTTGCCTTATACACTCAGGTCTTCAACCATCATGCTTGACTTAGCCGTCATTCCCTATGCTCCATCCCATCCAGAGGCTCATTCACGAGGATTCACCTTATGAGGATCAAACCTCTCTCAGTCCTTCCCAGGAGAATACAAATGGCTCAGAATTTCCTGGCAGGAGGAACTCACCCTACTGAGAGCCTACCCAGAGAGGGGGGAAGCTGTATATCTCAAGATAGTACCCCATCTAAACATGCTCCACTTGCCAAGCTCAAAGGTACATTACTGTAATCCCAATACTTGGGAGGTAGAGGCAGGAGTTTAAGGTCAGCCTCAGCTACACAGAGAGTCCAAGGCCAGCCTGGGCTATAATGAGACCTATTGTTCTCTCCCAGGCAAAAAAACAAAACAAAACAAAACAAAATCAAGCAAACATTAAAAGTGGAGCTGCCTTTAATCCCAGGAGGCTGGGTAGGAGGATCACTGTTTGAGGCCAACTTAGCCTACAGAGTAAGTTCCACATCAGCCTGGGCTAGAATGAGACCCTGCCCCAACCCTCCCTCAAAAAAAAAAAAAAAAAAAAAAAAAAAAAAAAAAAAAAGGCTGGAGAGATGGTTTAGCAGTTAAGGCACTTGCCTTGCCTGCAAAGCCTAAGGACCCAGGTTCAATTCTCTAGGAACTATGTAAGCATGGTGGTGCATACTTCTGGAGTCTGCTTGCAGTGGCTAAAGGCCCTGGTGCACCCATTCTCTTCCTCCCCCTCTCTCTCCCTCCATCTCTACTAAATAATTTTTTTTTTAATTTAGTTTTTCAAGGTAGGGTTTCACTCTGGTCCAGGCTGACCTGGAATTAACTATGTAGTCTCAGGGTGGCCTCGAACTCACGGTGATCCTCCTACCTCTGCCTCCCGAGTACTGGGATTAAAGGCATGCGCCACCATGCCCGGCATAAATAAATTTTTTTAAATTTCAAAATATAAAGAAAGGACTGAGGAAATGGCTTAGCAGTTAAGGCACTTGCCTACAAAGCCAAAGAACCAAGATTTGGTTCCTCTGGACCCACATAAGTCAGATGCACACTGTGGCACATGTGTCTGGAGTTTGTTTGCAGCAGCAGCAAGAGGCCCTGTTCTCTCTCTCTCTCTCTCTCTCTCTTCCTTTCTCTGCCTCTCTCTCTCTCTTAAATAATGGCCATGAGTTCAAGGCCACCCTGAGAGACTACATAGTGAATTCCAAGTCAACCTGGGCTAGAGTGAGACTCCACCTCAGAAAACCAAAATAAATGAACAAATAAATAATAAGATAAATAAAAATAATTAGCCATGCATGGTGGTTCCAGCACTTGGAAGGCAGAGGTAGGAGGATCGCTATGAGTTTGATGCCTCTCTGAGACTATATAGTAAATTCTAGGTCAGCCTGGGCGCGAGTGAGACTCTACCTCAAAAAACCAAAATAATAATAATTATTATTATTAGCTGGGCATGGTGGCACACACCTTTAATCCCAGCACTCAGGAGGCAGAGGTAGGAGGATCTCTGTGAGTTTGAGGCCAGCCTGAGATTACATAGTGAATTTCAAATCAGCCTGGGCTAGAGTGAGATCCTACCTGGAAAAACCAAACAAACAAAAACAATCATGCTCCTCTCTAAAGCACCTCTCTGATTTCCAAGATGGTGGACCTGCCACTGCTGCACATACCCGCCCCAAAGCCCTGGATACATATAGTCTAATCCTTGTGCCAGCCAGTTCATGTGTTTGCAAAGCAAGATCCCTACCCTGGCCACCTTGTATCAGAGCAAATCAGAGATGGTGAGATCTTGGTAGATGACACACCCAGAAACCCAAGTCAGGCTTTGTGTCCCTGTCCCCTTCCTGAACCTCCCTTCTGTCCTAGTTTAGCGCCACAGCCTCCTGGGAATCCTTTTAACCTGTTCACGTCTCAGGACCCCTGTGGTCATGGCCCTCATGCAGGCTCTGACCAGAGTGGTTGTTCCCAACTCTAGATGTAATGGAATTACTACCTGCTTACTACCATGCAGCAGCTCTCTAGGTCCTCCAGGGTTTCTGAGTAAAGGACCTTAAGGGGCATCTGGACCCCTGCCCTCTGCTACCCAAGGGCGATAAGGTGAACCTTTCCTTTAGCTTGAAATTCCAGGCTTGGATGACAGAGCACTGTTCCCCTCTCCAGCTTGGTTTGCACCATCCTCCACACCTGGAGTCCCCCTCCCCGCCATCAGTTCTCAGCTCTGGGTCTTTGCTATTTTCTGGGCCTGGAAGTTTCTCTGTGTGTCTTCTTTACTGGCCAACTCTTGCTTGTTCTTTCAGATCCATCTCCTTCAGTTAGCCTTCCCTGACCCCAACTATGCATATATGCAATTCTGCACTTACCAACTACCAGACCACGTTGGCTGATTTGAAATATCATCAAAGCCAAAGCCAAGTGTGATGGCTCATTCCTTTAATCCCAGGACCATGAGTTTGAGATCAGCCTGGGCTACAGAGTGAGTTCTGGTCAGCCTTGGCTAGAGTGAGACCCTACCTCGGAAAAAAAAAAAAAATCAAGTATAACATGCATTGTTTCAAATTTTACAGTGTGTGTATATGTGTGTGGTAGAAGATAACACATCATTACATAACTACATCAATTGGAAAATGTACCCAGATGTCAGAAATGCTGATATATGGGGTGGGGGGCTACTCTCTGTCTCCCACTGTAATTGATGTTCTGTGGTTCGGCTCTAACCTGCATTGCCCACATCAGTACCAAACCTAGAAAAGCATCAATGAGTGATAAGTGACCAAGTGAATGCTCTATTAGAGCACATGGAGTTTGGAGCAGAACAGAGCCAGGTGCCACAGCAGGAGCAGATGCCTCTAACCATCCTTACCCCATGCCCTGGCCCTGTCTTGACTCTTGGGAACTTGAACACAGCCCCACATGGGCTTTTCTGGAACAGTTTTTTTTTTTTTTTTCAAGGTAGGGTCTCATTCTAACCTGTCTCAGGCTGGCCTCCAACTCACAGTGATCTTCCTACCTCAGCTCAGCCTCCCAATTGTTGGGATTAAAAGTGTGTGCCACGCCTAGCTTTTTTTTTTTTTTTTTTTTTTTTTTTTTTTTTTGAGGTAGGATCTCACTGTAGCCTAGGTGACCTGGAACTTATTTTGTAGTCCCAGGCTAGCCTCAAACTCATAGCGATTCTCCTGCCTCTGCCTCCCAAGTGCTAGGATTAAAGATGTGTGCCACCACGCCAGGTTCCTGACCAGATATCTTTTTTTTTTTTTTTTTCGAGGTAGGGTTTCACTCTGGTCCAGGCTGACCTGGAATTCACAGTCTCAGGGTGGCCTCGAACTCTCGGTGATCCTCCTACCTCTGCCTCCTGAGTGCTGGGATTAAAGGCGGGCGCCACCACGCCCGGCGTGACCAGATATCTTGATGAGGGCTTGGAAATGCCAGCTTCGGAAGGCCAGAAGAGTCATTCCACACAGTCCTGATCCGCAGCACCACCCAAGCCTCTTCCTTCCAGAGAGTCTATCTACTGGGCACCTTCATGGATTCCCAAGACCTGAGAAAGTGGCCACAAGAAACCCCAAGCTCTCAGAGAACTCCTGGACCCCAGGAGGCGGGTCTCCTGAGGCGGGATGGTGCTGCCCTCTGGTGGTGTGTAGAAGGTCAATTGCAAACTTAACCTTTCAGGCCACCTTCAGTCATTTCCCTTCAACAAACCTTTGTCTGGCACTGAGCTTGGGCCAGGATGCTGGGAATGCAGAGAGGAGAGAGCCCATTTCTGCCCACCGGGATACATCGCTACTTGGAGTCTCTGCCTGGTGACTCATAGGTGGTGCAAACTCAGTAAGGGCCCACACCTGTACCCAGCCCCTGTCTAACTTGATCTTCTTCCACCTCCCTATGAAGCCTCCATTTCCCTAAACAGTAAGGGTCTTCTTCAAGTCATCTCTTTCCTTACCTGTCCTGTTCTCCATGCCCATATCTCAAGTTTGCCCTCTAAGCCCAATCGACATCACCACCATCTCTGGCTCCCTGACTCTTCACTTCAGCTTTCATGGCTTGAATGAAGCCCCTTTTCCAGGGACTGTTCTTGCTGTTCAGATAATGCATGACCCTTCACAGTCTGGCCCCACACAACCCTACTCAGCACCTTTCACCTTGTGCTCCCCAGCCTCTCTGGTCTTCCTTCTGTCACTTGAACAAGTCCAGTCCATTTCCATGTCTGTAGCCTTGATTTCAATTCCCTCACCTGGACTGGCCACTTCTTCCCACATAGCTGCCTGCCACCTCTCCAGTCTGGTAGAGAAGAAAAGTCCCTAAACATGTATCTCCAGCTGACCTGGAAGAAGCTGTAAAGTGTAATGTGCATTTAGGAGAGAGGACAGGAGAAAGGTGGGAGAAGCTAGGCAAGCTTTCCACCACTGAGTTATATTCTTGGACCTTTTTTTGTTTTTTGAGGTAGCGTCTCTCTCTAGTCCAGGCTGACCTGGAATTCACTATGTAGTCTCAGGGTGGTCTCAAACTCAAATCGATCCACCTATCTCTGTCTCACAAGTGCTGGGATTAAAAGACATGCGCCACTACGCCCGCCCCATTTGTTATTTTTGAGGTAGAGTCCAAGGTGTGCTGTAATTTTTTTAAATTTTATTTTTTGTCTTTTGAGGTAGGTCTCACTTTAGTCCAGTCTGACCTGGAATTCACTAAGTAGTCTTAGGCTGGCCTCAAACTCATGGAGATCCTCCTACCTCTGCCTCCCGAGTGCTGGGATTAAAGGCAGGCGCCATCCTGCCTGGTTTATTATTTTTTATATTTTTAATTTATTTTTATTTGAGAGAGAGAAAGAGACAGAGGAGAGAGAATGAGAATGGGTGCGCCAGGGCCTCCAGCCTTTGCAAACGAACTCCAGATGCACGTGCCCTCTTGTGCATCTGGCTTACGTGGGACCTGGAGAATTGAACTGGGATCCTTTGGCTTTGCAGGCCAACACCTTAACCACTAAGCAATCTCTCTAGCCCTCTGCTTTATTTTTAATGTGTGTGTGATGTCTATGATGTATGTATATATGGATACATGCATGGCACAGCACACATGCGAGTCTGAGGACAGCCTCTGGGTGCTTTTCTTCTTCTTTCACCTTGCTTGAGATAGGGTCTTTTTTTTTTTTTTTTTTTTTTTTTTTTTTTTTTTTTTTTTTTTTTTTTGGTTTTTCGAGGTAGGGTCTCACTCTGGCCCCAGGCTGACCTGGAATTAACTATGTAGTCTCAGGGTGGCCTTGAACTCATGGCAATACTCTTACCTCTGCCTCCCGAGTGCTGGGATTAAAGGTGTGCACCACCATGCCCGGCAGGGTCTCATTTTTTATTTTAGCTTAATTTTATTTACTCATTTGAGAGAGGGAAGGAGGCAGGTAGAGAGAAAAAGGAAGGGGGGTTGGGAGGGAGAGAATGGGCATGCCAGAGCCTCTAGCCACTGCAAACAATCTCCAGACTCACGTGCCATTACGTGGGTACTGGAGAATGGAACCTGGGTCCTTTGGCTTTGTAGACAAGTGCCTTAACCAGTAAGCCATCTCCTCAGCCCCTCTGTTTTGGTTTTTGCCACTGTGTGTGTCCGTCTAGATGGCCCATGAGCTTCTAGATGCTCCTCCCATTGCCATAGGCATGTTGGGATTACAGATACGTATGCTACTTTGCATGCAGCTCTATGAGGGTGCTTGGGAATTGAACATGCACTGACAGGTTTGCAAGCAAGCACCTTTAACCACTGAGCCATCTCCCTAGCCCCTTGTTTTCTTGAGACAGAGATAAATTGCTGCCTCAAATGGACCGACCCTCTGTCATTGGCGTCAGATGCTGACAGCCTTCAGCTGGGCTGCAAGTTGTGTGTGTATATGTATGTGTGGTATGCATGCATGTCTACACATGTGGAATGTCTACACATGTGGATACACATGTGTAGACAAGGTCGGTGATGGTTATCTTCCTCTATTGCTGTCTATTCTTTGATACAAGTTTTCTCTCTGAACCTAGAATCAGCTAGTTAGCATGTGAGCCCCAGGAATTTCCTGTCTCTGCATTCCCAGCACTGATGACAGTGCTTTTTTTTGGAGAGAGACACAGAGAGACAGAAAGAGACAGAGAGAGGGAGAGGAAGACAGAGATGGGTGCGCCAGCAGCCTCTCAGCCGCTGCAAATGAAATCCAGATGTGTGCGCCCCCTTGTGGTCAAGTGCAGCATTGCGCCCTTGCGTCACTGCATCTGGCTAAACATGGGACCTGGAGATTGGATCCAGCGTTCTTAGGCTTAGGAGGCAGGCGCCTTAACCGCTAAGCCATCTCTCCACACCTTTTTTTTTTTTTTGAGGTAGGGTCTCACTCTAGCTCAGCAATCCTCATACCTCTGCCTCCCAAGGGCTGGGATTAAAGGTGTGTGCCACTATGCCCGGCCTGACATTTTACATGGGGATTTGAACTCATGTTCTCATGCTTGGGGAGGGCAAGTATTTTACCCACTGGGCCATCTATCCAGCCCCAATCATCCATTAGAGTTAGCTAAATCTCTGCCACAAGCCAGGTTCTTGGGAATCCATAACAGGAAGAGACAATAGTAAAGTTATGAGCTAACTATATATACCAACTGTTGACATTTGTTAAGTTTTCACTTTGTGTAGAGTACTAAGATCCCAGTGGATCTCATTTAATACTCCAAGTATCCTTATGAGCCCAGAAACATCCTCAGGAGAGGTCAAGAAAACCTGGAAGGACGTTTTCCCCAGAACCAAAAGTGGAGGCAGGTTAGGGGTAATGAACTTTTTGTTGTTTTTCGAGGAAGAGTCTCGCTCTAGCCCAGGCTGACCTTAAATTCACTATGTAGTTGCACCATTATGCCTGACTTTGAGTTTTTCGGACACATGGAACAGAAACTGTGGAAGCCTAGAGGAAGGAAAGGGGTGGTTATCAGAGGCTTCCACATCACCCAGATTGAAAGGTTAATAGCTTTCACTAAAAGAAACCCTATCTCTGGGCTAGAGAGATGGCTTAGCGGTTAAAGCATTTGCCTGCAAAGCCAAAGGATCTTGGTTTGATTCCCCAGGACCCACATAAGCCATATGTGCAAGGAGGCACACACATCTGGAGTTTGTTTGCAGTGGCTGGAGGCCCTGGCACATCCATTCTCGCTCTCAAATAAATAAATGCATGCATGCATGCATGCATGCCAGGTGTGGTGGCACATGCCTTTAGTCCCCGCACTCGGGAGGCAGGAGGAGGAGGATCAACGTGAGTTCAAGGCTACCCTGACATTACATAGTGACACCACACGCCTTTAGTCCCAGCACTCGGGAGGCAGGAGGAGGATCAACATGAGTTCAAGGCCACCCTGACATTACATAGTGAATTCCAGGTCAGCCTGGACTAAAGTGAAACCCTATCTCGAAAAACAAAACAAAAAAATTAAAAAAAAAATTTGATAGAACAGACGTTCTAGAGCCTCCTGTCACTGCAAGACACCCAGATGCATGAACTTGGACCATTAGGGTTTGCAAGAAGACATCTTTATCTGCTGAGCAATCTCTCTAGCCCTTTTCAGTTCATTAAAAATTTTTTTTTATTATTTGCAAGGAGAGGAAAGGGTACCCCAGGGCTTTTTGCCACTGCAAATTCCAGAAGTATGTG
Organism: Orientallactaga sibirica; assembly: GCA_036365145.1. Taxonomy (NCBI): domain Eukaryota; kingdom Metazoa; phylum Chordata; class Mammalia; order Rodentia; family Dipodidae; genus Orientallactaga; species Orientallactaga sibirica. Next base: position 6,281,043 of record JAEOAD010000042.1, on the reverse strand, counting down.
CCACTTTGTGCATCTGACTTTACATGGGCACTAGAGGAGTGAAGCTGGGCAGACAGGCTTTACAAGCAAGCATCTTTATATGCTAAGCCATCTCCCCAGCCCCCCTTTTATGTTTATGTAGGTGCCTGGATGCATATGCAAGACAGTTGTAACAACCTTGGGTGGAGTTTCTCAGACAATCTTCCCCCCCCACCCCGAAGTAGGGTCTCACTATGGCCCAGGCTGACCTGGATTAACTATGTAGTCTCAGGGTGGCCTTGAACTCACATCGATCCTCCTACCTCTGCCTCCCGAGTGCTGGAATTAAAGGCGTGCCCCACCACGCCCGGCTTAATCTCCACCTTTTGAAACAGGTTTTCACTGACATGAAGCTAGACTGGCTGGCCAGTGAGCCCAGGAGTCTGTCTACCTGTTTCTGTCTCCCTAGTGCTATGATAAGACAGACTACTACTATGCTTCTGCTCAGATCAGTGGAGACAGTACTATGGCCTTGGTCAGCAGCACCCATCTGCATGACCTCTGACTCATCCTAACACACACACACACCAAAGCAGAAAAGGGTTAGTTTTTGTTTTTAAAGCCTTTTTTTTTTATTTAAAAACAAAAACAAAACAAAAAAATCAAGATATTTCCCATTAGAGGCTATTTCTTTTTTTATCTTTTAAAATTTTTATTACACAAATATCTCCCATCCCCACGTGTCAGAGGAAAGATATCCTTGCTCTTTCTAAAACCAATAGTAGAGAGAACTTTTAGAAAACAAAGTCCAACTAACTTCCTTCTTTCCCTGGCCCAAAATAACCCCAATGTGTCAGCTTCAATAGCCTAAGACTTATTCCCTTAATGCTTACATTTAATTTAAAAATCTTAGCACAACATTGGAGATTGACTCTAAATAAGCAACAAAAAATATATATATTTACAATTTTTTTTTCTGAAAAACAAAAACACAACCAAACCCTTTAAACATAGTGACTTTAGGAGTTTTATTGAGCAGTTATTTTTTTAATCACCAAGTGATTTTATATTATATATATATATATATGTATATATATATAAATTTTCTTCCTTTCCTTTGTGTTTTTTTTTTTTGTTTTGTTTTTTTGCCCCGGTATGTGGAAAGATGGAGGCAGAGGACTGGTCTTGCAGTCTGAGGGCAGGCTCTCCTGGCCAGGCCACAGCCAAGAGCAGATGTATGAATACAATGGAACTCCAAGGTCCTCTGTCCCCAGAGATTCTCTCCTCTATGAGGACCAACCCTAACCTCTAAACACCATTCTCCCCTCACAGTCCTAAGGGAAAGTAAAACCCAGCAAGGGCATCAGTCCATCTGCTGCCATCCTGGGCTCCCTGTTCTGCTGCCCAATTTACGTGCATGGTAAAGATGCTTGTTTTTATCAGACCCGAATGCAAACTAACATAAAACCAACTCAAAACAAGCCATCAGCTTAGAAACTTCTGTGATGATCTGTCCCAAAGTCAGAGGCACTCTCCCGGCACAATCCCTGCTCTGAAGGGGTCTCTCCGCTTCCCCCCCTTTCATAGAAAGACAAACAAAACACTAATTTTAATACTTTCCACAGGAGCAACCAAAAAAAAAAAAAAAGGTAGGAAGTTTCCAATTATAGGTCATTAATAATAATATTAATAAGGTTTTTGCTCAATACCCAGGGTTCTTTACAGAGAAGTTCCCCTAAATGAGGCACTCTGGAATAAGTCACTGGCATTTCCTCAACATTTCAGCCCCAGACGACTGGGGCTAGAGACCAATGGAATGGGTAAGAGGGTCACAGGAGCAGGCTGTTGTTTTAAGGTGTAGTCAAGACAATCAGTAGATTGGAAGAAGCAGACACAATACCACTCCTACCAGTACCCAGTTTCCTCTAAAAAGGCTGGTTAATGCCAGGGTCAAAGATGAACAAGGTGGCAAAGAGGGGGCAACCCTTCTGACTCTATTGCCTTAGCAGTGGCAAGGGTGCAGTTGGCATCTCTCCTTGGGTGGCTCACACTTAAGACCCATGGTGCCTGGGCTCCTTTCCCTCCTAATGGAGTTTAGAAAAGCCTGAGGCAGGGCTAAAGGAAAAGGGGCTGGCAGGGTGGGGCTGGAGGAAAAGAAGGCGGGGCAAGGTTGTGCTATCAATCTCCTACAATTGGGGAGCAGAGTGCAAATTTACATCTATCACTTATAAACTCTTGCCACAGGCTGCTGAGCATCTCCTCACACACTCTAAATATTGACCCAAAAGAATTCCGACCTTTTCTTTCTTTCTTTTTTTTTTTTAAAGTGCAAAAAGCTCTCTGCTGCCCTAGAGAGAGGATCTTTGGACAGGCCTTTCAAAGCAAAGTAAAAGGGGGCAGCTGAATGGGGCTTGACAAAGGGCAAAGGAGTGGGAGACACTATGCTCCCACTCCCTCCACACGCACGGGCAGCACACTCAGCCAGCCACACACACAGAGGCACATGCACACCCCCTTCCATGGCTGTGGGCAGAGGGCAGGTGACTGGCTTCCAAGCAGAAACCCCTCCCTTCAAAAGGCACCAGGTCATTGAGCTGCTGGGCCGATGTACAGGCCTAGGCTCAGGGTGCTACACTAAACCAGAGGCCAGGAGTGGGGGGAGGGGCACTCAGCCAGTCCTCTGTTCCCCTCACCTGGGGGAAACAGGCTGCTCCCTCAAAGGACATACATCCTGGGAAAGCCCTGTTTAGGCATATGGAAAAGGGTAGTGGGAAGCAAGGGGGAGGGGGAGAAACAAGATGATGCCTGTCTCAGAATCTGCCTGGGTAGCAATGAAATGGAGGTGTCCCTGGGGATACAGTTCCAGCCCCTCTAAAGAGCTTTAGCCCCAGTAAGTGCAACAAGGACTTCACAGAGATTATTGGGGACAGGGTGGGAACTGCGTTATATGAATGAGCACGAGCATTGGACAGCATCAAACTCAGGGACAAGAAAGGAGGACTAGCACAGACATGGAGTGAGGCTTCGGACATCTCAACAGCACCAGTGGGACCTGCCAGGCCTGGTGTTCCTGGAGCTGCTGGCCCCTCCTGCAGAAGCCGGGAGAGTGTAACAAAGGAGAGCTTCAATGGACGCCACGAGGAGAACCTGATCATGGAGGCAGGGCTGTTTTTTCTCCTGGAGTTTGCTTCAAACCAGGCACTGCTGGGGACCACAGGTGCGAAGCACTCTGGGCCCAGTGCAGGTGAAGGATGCACAAACACCAAACCGAGAGCCCAGCTTCCTAGCAGGTGAACAAGCGAGCAGGCACCGGGACAGCACAGCCTGTGCTTTCTCCTTGGATCATCTACTACTCTCTTTTCCTTGGGAGGGAGAGAAGCAGGTAAGTGAGCCTTTTGTCCACCATCCTCTCTGCCCCATTTGTGAGAGAAGGGCTCAGAGACAGGAGAGCAGAGAGGGAGTGTGATGCTGGCCTCAGAGCCTGCGCAGGTCAGAAGAGGCTCTCCTTGGTGGGAAGGCAGGGGGAGATGGGTTTCCTGTTCAGTATAGGCTGAGCATGTCTTAGCTGATCTTCTGTATCAGCTTCTCGTCAGACAGGCAGTAGAGGCTGTTAATGGATAAGTCTGAGATGAAATGCTCACAGGCTTTTCGAGTTATCTGCTTGCATCCTCGAAGGTCAATCAAGGTGACGTTGGCGATGCGCCTTAGGTAGATCAGGGTCTGGTCTGTCAATTTATTGCAACCTGTAGGCAAAGTGGCCAAGAGGAAAAGGTAACAAAACACATAGCCACAGGTGCCCTCCTTTGTCAGTTTTCCCAGGCCTTTCTTCAAAATACAAATCAAAGCCTTCTTCACTTGGTGTGAACAAAGGCAGCAACATACCTGCCATATTGAGCTCTGTGAGGGAATAACGAGTGGAAGACCCAACAGCAGTAAGTAGGTTGGAGGACTGATCTGTAAGGTGGCTGCAGTGACTTAGGTCGAGTCGAGACAGGAGAGGCATGTGGCGAATGATGAGCCGAAGAGTGGCATCTGTGATGTCAAGGCCTGCCAGCCGGAAGTCAGTCATATTGCGGAGCTTGCTGCGATTGTCCTGACCTGCACAGGCAAAAAAAAAAAAGAGCCCAGATCAGAACTCTGAGTTTTCTAATTCAGCTCCAAATCCCCAGGCAGCATCAGCTATGTGTTAGCTAGAACCCCTAGAGAGTTAAGAACTGCCCACACCCAACCCTACCTTCAGGGAAGTGAGTAGTACACAGGAATGTTTCTAGGAAACCAGGTAAGTTTTCTTTCTTTTCCCAGTGCTGGACTGTGCCTCACTTAGATGGCTATATGTGGAATGCTTCTTTCCTTTTCACAAGTCCCATAATTTTCTACATCATTGGGCAAACAGTTTTTATTTTTTTAATTTGTTTTTTGATTTTTTTGAGGTAGGGTCTCATTCTAGCCCAGGCTGACCTGGAATTCACTATGTAGTCTCAGGGTGGCCTCGAACTCATGGTGATCCTCCTACCTCTGCCTCCCGAGCGCTGGGATTAAAGGCGTGTGCCACCACACCCAGGGGAAACAGCTTTTGATGTTCCACTTCAACCATAAAGCCTTCCAAGACTTTCTCAGGCTTACACTCTAGACCCCAAAATTCCACTGACCCACAGAATGGATGTCCTCTTTTGCCTGTGGTAGTTATCTGCTTGTAAACAGTTAACCTACACTTGGACATGGCTCTTCACTCTTTCTACTACTTGCATTCTTCCATTCTTTCAGAACTTTACTGTGAGACTATTTTAGTTTTGGGGTCTGTCCAAAGACAAAGGTACCCCAAGACAAGCACATTAAGTCAGGCCCAGAGCATACCTGGTTTATCGGCCGGTGGAGTCAGCAAGTCCCGAATTTGAGGGTCTTTGATTCCTACTGCCCACCGAAGATCAAGGGTCCTGAGAAGGGGGCAGCTGGAGGTGCTGAGGGCAGAGACTGCAGACCAGGAGCAGCCTGCTAGGAGGAGGTCTTTTAGTCCTGTAACAAACACAAAGACATACAACATATTCTGCTCAAGAGACCATTCAATTACTAGCTGACCTGAGTAAAATGAGTTATTTCCAGTCTAGTAAGATTTCTAGTAATCAAATCCGAAAGTGTTTGGTGTTAAAACCAATTGCTTATGGCTGGAAAGATGGCTTAATGGTTAAGGTACTTGCCTGCAATGCCAAAGGACCTAGGTTCGATTCCCCAGGACCCACGTAAGCCAGAAGCACAGGGTGGCACATGTGTCTGGAGTTTGTTTGCAGTGACTAAAGGCCCTGGCATGCCCATTATTTTTCCTTCTTTTTATTTATTTATTTTTGAGGCAGTGTCTCACTGGAATTCACTATGTAGTCTCAGGGTGGCCTCGAACTCATGGTGATATTCCTACCTTTGCCTCCCAGGTGTTGGGATTAAAGGTATGTGCCACCACGTCCAGATTTTCCCTTCTTTTTAATTTTTGTTTTTCAGAGGTAGGGTCTCACTCTAACTCAGGTTGACCTAGAATTCACTCTGTAGTCTCAGGGTGGCCCCGAACTCATGGTGATCTTCCTACCTCTGCCTCCTGAGTGCTGGGATTATAGGTGTGTGCCACCACGCCCGGCTCTAAATTTTTTTTGTTTTTTTTCGAGGTAGGGTTTTGCTCAAGTCCAGGCTGACCTGGAATTCACTATGTAGTGGAATTCACCACCACGTTTATTTTTATTTATTTATTGAGAGTGGCAGAGAGCAAGAGTGCGCGTGAGAGAATGGGCACACCAGGGCCTCCAGCCATTGCAAACTAACTCCAGATACATGCGCCACCCTGTGCATCTGGCTTACTTGGGTACTGGGGAATAGAGCCTTGAACCGGGGTCTTTAGGCTTCACAAGTAAGCACTTAATCACTAAGCCATCTCTCCAGCTTGCCCATTCTTTTTCTGCCTTTTTGTCTCTCTCTTAAAAAAAAAAAAGTTGGCTGGAGGGATGGCTTAGCGGGTAAGGCGTTTGCTTATGAAACCAAAGGATGCAGCAGGTTCGAGTCCCCAGGACCCACATAAGCCAGATGCACAAGGGGCACATGCATCTGGAGTTCGTTTGTAGTGGCTGGAGGCCCTGGTGTGCCCATTCTCTCTGTCTCTCTTCTCTCTCTCTCTCTCTCTCTCTCTGCTTGCAAATAAATAAGTAAAAATAAAATTAAAATTAAAAAAAAGTTATATATGACAATTGTTTAGTTTTTACCAGAACAAATAAAAGTATGTGGCATCTTCTTGTCTTTCTAAGCCATAAAATGCTGAAGGGCTAAAAGATTAATTCAGTAGCTATGCTTAGCAGACCTGCAAAGCTGGCTGCATTCTTTGTTTAGTGCAGACACCAGACCAGTGATGTCTTGGAAACTAGATGTTAAAGTGGTCTTGGGAAAATCTCTTTCTAAGCAGAAAGGCACTGAAGCAGACTATTGTCCTAAAGTACACTAAAGCAATTTTAAGCAGCATTGCTGAAGGCACAGTGATCTCTGCTGATCCCCTGGGCCTGGAGACAGCAGCGGGTCTGGCTGCTCACCTACCTGGCAGCCTATTGACCAGCCATGTTAGTTGCTTTTTGGAGATGTTGGTCCAACTGAGGTCGAGGCTAACGGGTTGCCTCTTGATGATGCCACTGAGAGCTTGGGGTACAATGGCCTTACACCTACTCAAGTCAATTTTTGTCCAAAGTCTCTTGTCACAGCACCTGTAACACAGGAAAGAGAACTAGCTGTCATTAACTTGATACTCCTATCAATGGAGCTCCCAAGATGTGTTGTCTAAGGGCTACTGGAAAAAGGAGTGCACCTGGAAGGTCATTCCCCTAAGCCCTTCTACAGGAGTACAAGGGCCACAATCTGCCTTTTTTTTTTTTTTTTTGCCTCAGTCAGGTAAAAACTGCTTTGTCCTTTATAGCAACTAGAAACTTTAGGAAGTATTAATCAGGGCATAGCTTCATCAGTTCATTCAGACTTCTGGAGGGACTGAGAAACAAGCACTGATGTCAAGAACACACAAAAATTACATGTAATTCCTTCCTCTGTACTAAAATGGTATGGTGCCTATGAAGGGTATACATAGGAACATTTATAAATTTTTTTGACTTATTGCCTACAATTTCTTTCCAGTATCAGTCAACAGGGTGCTACTTAGCACTATCACAATGAATCTTTCATTGAACTCCTTACTATCTCAGGCTAAACAAGGCTACCAGGCCTAGAGAGCCTTCTTTCACCCTCAGTGTGCTTATATGACATCTTCTAATGAGCCCAGTCCAAAACTGAAAGGGAAAGAAGCCTGCCTTTCTACTGCAGTCTACAAATCTGTAGAACAAAGACAAGACTGCACTATGCGGGCTTCCATTTAATATCATGCAGTCCCTGTCCAGCCAAAGCCCAGCTCAGAGTCCGGCCAGAAGACAGGGAGCTAGTACATAATGGGAGTCCTTATAAGCCTTGGCCTGGAATCAGGGCAACTGCTCGACAGGCCCTCTTACTCGACAAAAAGAAATTAAAAACTTTTGGAGCTGGGTGTGGTGGCACACGCCTTTAATCTCATCACTCGGGAGACAGAGGTAGGAGGATCACTGTGAGTTTGAAGACAGCCTGGGCTACAGCAAGACCCTACCTCACCCCCCCACCAAATTTTTTTGGATAGGTCACATATTAGTTCTAAATTAAGAAATAACCTTTTGTTGGCAAAGAATAGAGTCTTTATTTAACTTAAACAAGCACACCGAAGTGTCTCTGGAAAAAGACTTAGAAGAGTACAATGCTGGGCCCGTCTCAGGCTGGTTCAGCAGGTCCAAGATTCTGCTTTTTTTTTGCTTTTATGAAACATAGTCTCACTCTTTAGCATAGGTTGGTCTGGAACCATGTAGCCCAGACAGCCTCAAATTTGCAGTCCTTTTCCCGCCTCTGCCTCCCTAAGTGCTAAGATTACAGTGTTCACCATCACACTCTAATCCCCAAGTGCTAAGATTACAATGTTCACCATCACACTCTAATAAGTCCTGACGCTGGTGCTGACCAAGACCCAACACTCTGAGAACTAATAGGATATAACCCAGAAAAAAAAGTTGTATCTCCTAGAGTTTATAGAAATCCCACAATGCCCAACATAAAACCCCTTATTCAGTATCTCTTGTCCTACAGAGTGAGTTCTAGGCCAGCCTGGGCTAGAGTAAGACCCTATCTCAAATTATCCAAAAAAATTAAAATTACAAAATAGGAGTACCTTTGTTTTATATGGTATGCTCATTATTCTTGGTGGTTGAAGCTACTGAAGGATAAGCTTTAGGTAGTTATGTCATCAAAAGCAGAAAAGGGGCTGGAGGGATGGCTTAGAGGTTAAAGTACTTGCCTACAAAGCCAAAGGACCCAGGTTTGATTCCCCAGGACCCACGCAAACCAGATGTACAAAGTGACACATGCATCTGTAGTTTGTAGTGTCTGGAGGCCCTGGCATGCCTATTCTCTGTCTCTCCTTACTCTCAAATAAATGAATAAAAATTTAAAAAAATTAAAAAAAAAAAAAAAAAAAAAGCAGAAGCTGGGCATGGTGGCATCTGGGCCTGAGCTCCAGGTCAGCCTGAGCTAGAGTGACACCCTGCTACAAAATAAATAAATAAACAAACAAACAAACAAACAAATAAATAAATAAAATAAAGTGTCTAGTATGCCATAGGCTCTCAACTAGCATGTGATCAGTTGGGAAAGGAGGAAGGACAGACTTCTAGTTTGTAAAACCCTAAGGTTTTGGCACAAGCCATATAAATCCATCCCTCAAACCAGTTTCCCTTGCCCAGAGCAGGGACAGGAGGCAATGGGCCAAATTCCCTGAACATCTGTAGGCACTATGGACTACATCGGACACAGACTGGTCCTTTCAAGCCTTAAGATGTCAAGGTACATGCTGCTCTCATATGGAAGACCTGCCACCTACTCCCATGCCCCTACTTCTGATCCCCTGTATCCCTGCTCACCATTTATACCATGTCTTGCACACTCGCATACATTCACAAAGTTCTCTGCGGCTGAGGTAGCGGAAGACAGACATCCAGACCTCCCGCTGCATCCAGCTTTCGTCTCCATCCTGAGCCCAACTGCCCCGGCCATTCAGTCTGGCTGCACCCCCCTCCTCTGCACTGTCATCTTCCTCCTCCTCTTCCTCCTCCTCTCCCCCCAGCCCCTCCTCATCCCCACGCTGTGGGGTTCGGGCTGGGCAGTGCTGCACTAGCACACGGGGGGAATGGCGAAGGTTGGCAGAGGAGGCCGTGATGGCCTGCAGCTTGGGCACAATGGATGTCCCGTGGAGCTCTTTGGTGGGCCTCTGTAGCGTGACAGTGAGGTACGATCCCCGGATCTTGGCTTTCTCAACTTCAGACAGCTCCTTTTTGCCGCTGGGATTGTTCTCCTTTTCCCGTACCATGGTGCGCTCTGTGGCCTGTAGCCGAAGCAACTGCCGCCTTTTGAAGCGCTCATCGCGGCTGGCACTATGGTGGTCGCTGGGACCAGCCCCAGGGGATGACCGAGTCACCATACCCCGGGGGGAGACCGGGTCGTGGATGAGCTGCAGCATGGAAGTGGGTGAGTGAGGTGGGGGTGTGAGGGACTCCTCGCAGCTCCTCAGGGGCCGTAGGACTTTGGCTTGCACAGCTTCTTCATCACTCTCTTCCATTTTCCGCTTCTGCAAAACACACCCAGAAAAGCAACATCAGTGATTCCTTTTTTTTTTTTTTCCAAACCCTCTAAAGTGACAGAGTGAACATGGGGGAAGGCAAGTCACTACTAAAAGAGGGGCCATCTCCTCAGAAGGTACATACAATTCAGACTGCCAAGATCAGCAACTGAGCTCATGCCCATGCTAGAGAATGCTGACTACTGAGCAAAAATCTTCAAATGCATCACTCAGAAAACTTGCGTCGTCTAAGTACAGAGGAGTGAGATCTAAAATATGAGCTGCCTGATTCCACACCACCTTATTCATTTCACTTCAATTCCCTGAGGAAAAATACTGTTTCAAAGGGGCTACAATTTTACCCTTTGTGTAACTTGACCACATTCACTTTTGTTTCTAATTTAGCCCTTCACTCCAGTAATATGTACACTGATGGAAAAAAACTGCCCACCTAAGCCTTGGACAAGGAAGCAGGAGCTGAGTGACAAGACACCACCAAATTTTAGATTAGTAGTTCTCCAGTGTCTTAGCTCAGCTCTCCTAGTTGCCATTCCCATGTGAAATGAAACCAAAGCATGAGAACCTCTGTGAAGCACTGTGCCACACAGAGGACTCTGCGTGAGATTATGGCAACAAACACAAGGCCCACACCTCATCCTCTGACACCAGTGCTTTCCTGGAGCCCACCTTAGCTGTGCAGTGACATAGCTTAGTTAACATGTGCCACTAGAAACTTTAAGTAGTCATTTTTTCTTTGAGGAGAGACATTTTATGACCCTAAATAGTAATCCTGATCTCTGTTCCTTACATTCTTGGTGACTACAGTTTATAGAGAAAATGATCACCTTCTTTCTGGGAGCAGGCTATTGTAGCATATGCCATCTCTTTCTACAACTGTAATGCTTATCCTCAACGGCACCAGTGAAGACAATGAATGGTAAAGCTACAGTTAGTTCAAGAATCCAGAATGAAGAGAACTTTAGCAGTAGTTAGCTCTACAAACTCTAATTTAGACTAAAACAGGGGCTGCTGGATAGATGGCTTAGCAGTTAAGGCACTTGCTACAAAGCCAAAGGATCTCCAGGACCCACATAAGCCAGATGCACAAGGGGGCACATGTATCTGGAGTTCGTTTGCAATGGCTGGAGGCCCTGGTGGGCCCATTCTCTCCCTCTCTCTGCCTCTTTTCTCTCTCTCACAAACAAACAAACAAACAAACAAACAAACAAACAAACAAACAAACAAACAAAAATATATTAAAACAAAAAAAGAATTCTCAGTAGGCCAAAACATCAACTTTCTCAGTGACCAAGTGGAAGAAATAGAAAGGAAACTCCTTATGCCTGCTTCCCCACTCCTGTATAAGACCCCTGAAGGACTGACACTAGGCCAGCCTGCTCCTGGGACATGAGCCTTCAGCAGGCCTTGCCTTGCCAGCATAAGTAACCAGAGTCCTTTTGGCCCACTGATGTTACTGGCAATCATTAGGCTAGCAACCTCAGCTGCCCTGGGCCAAGGTCATGAAACTTGGTCTCCACACTCTCTATGGGAGGGGCTGCCTTGAATGACACATTGGGGCACATGGGGTGTGTAGGTCTTTCAGTGAGGCCACCCAGGTTAAGACAAAAATGTGAACCTGCCTAACTGGAAACTCTAGTATACTACTCCAGAACTCAGCAGCACCCTCAGGCCACTGCCTCCCCTCTAGTTACATACATACCTCAGGAGAAAGCTACACACCTAGTTCCCCACAACCTTCTTCCTTTTTTATTGCCCCAGAGAATAAAAGGACCTCAGGAATTTGCAGAGCCCAAATGGAACAGAATTTAGTAAAACAAAAACCAAAACCTAGCCTGGCTTGGAGGTACAAGACTTTAATCCCAGCACTTGTGAGACAAAGGTAGGAGGATCACAGTGAGTTCAAAGCTACACAGAGACTACAGAGTGAATTTCAGGTCAGCCTGGGCTACAGTGAAACCCTACCTTGCAAAACCAAAAGAAAAAAAAAAAGCACCAAAGAAAAAAGATCCCACACCCCAAATAATAACCTTCTTATGTCATAAAAACCCTGTAAATACTGTTGGTGTATAGGCAAGCGCACAGCAACCTCCCAAATTGACATTTCCTTTCCTGTCACAAAAGAAGTCTGAACATGTTCCTTTACCTGGGCTTTCTCTGAGCTGTCTTCCTGGTAACACTTTGGACACTCCCAGCAATTTGGCAATTCCTCATTAAGTAATCCTTCTCCATCCATCTATAGGCAGATAAGAGATATATATATATTTTTTAAAGTCAGTTTCTTTTGCCTTTTCCACACAGTAACTAATACAGGAGTAAAAACTGACAGCTACTTAGCAATATAAAGCACTAATACTAACTCCTAGGCATTGGGAAACTGGCCACCCTCGTCATATTCAGTCTTGGTTATTTGACCAAAGTTAGGATCCATAAAGAGACTTTCAAGGTTCTGGGTCAGTTTGGAGACTCCTCTCCTGAGATTCTCATGTCATTGGTTCAGCAAACAAATGACTTCTTAGGTTCAGAGACTAATGGTTTGGTCTCTGTGACTCAAGTGTTCTCAACTGTAAAATGTGGTTACATGTAACAATGCACAACACAATTGCTTAGGCTGTGGTGAGGATTATATTAATTATATTAGATAACATGTTTAGAACTCAGTGTGGTGGCATGTGCTTGTAATCCAAGCACTGGGGAAGATGAGGCAGGAGGACTGATGCAAGTTTCAGGACAGCCAGGCTACATAGTAAGACCCTATCACACCTTCCCCTCAAAAAGTTTAGAAAATCTAGCCGGGCATGGTGGCGCATGCCTTTAATCTCAGCACCCGGGAGGCAGAGGTAGGAGGATCGCCGAGAGTTAAAGGCCACCCTGAGACTACATAGTGAATTCCAGGTCAGCCTGGACCAGAGTGAGACACTACCTCACAAAACCAGAAAAAAAAAAAAAAGTTTAGAAAATCTGGGCATAGCGGCGCATACCTGTAATCCCAGCACACAGAGATACACGGAGGGATGTAGCAGAGGTGTTTCTGAAAGCTTGAAGAATCCCTCAACAGTCCCTGCAGTCTCATGATGGCCTTCAAACACACTGTTCAGAGGACTCGCTGTTTACTAAGGTAGTAACTTTTATATTTTGTATACTGTTCTATATTCAAGGACTAGCATAAAGCCTGACACATAACAGACATTTAATAGCAGGTTGGGCCGGGCGTGGTGGTGCACGCCTTTAATCCCAGCACTCGGGAGGCAGAGGTAGGAGGATTGCCGTGAGTTCAAGGCCACCCTGAGACTACATAATTAATTCCAGGTCAACCTGGGCCAGAGTGAGACCCTACCTCGAAAAACCAAAAAAAAAAAAAAAAAAAAAAAAAAAAAAAAAAGCAGGTTGGTGTTAGACTACTCTGTAACCTTGGCCGTGAGAGTGACAGTCTCTTGAGTTTTTTAAAATTTTTATTTATTTGCATGTGTGTGTGTGGCATGTGTCCACACACATGTGCACCAGGGTCTCTTGCTGCTTTGAGTATCAGACACTTGTACCACTTTTTGTGTTTGGCAATACAAGGGTATCTGGAGAAATGAACCCAGGTCAGCAGGCTTAGCAAGCAAGCATCTTTATGGCTGACCCATCTTCTCAGCCCCAGAGACAGACTCTTGTGACAGATGTCTCATCCTCTTGTCAAGGACCTTTAGGCTTTTTCTCACCTGAAGGCAGCCAGGATGAACAATTTCATTGCAAATACAGCATTCCATGAGTTTCTTTTCAAAGTCCTGTGTCTCTTCATTCTGATCCACTTCTCCACAGAGGGAACATGTAACTGAATGAGGCAGTCTGGGCTACAAGAACACAAAGACAGATTAAGAGAACAGATTTAGATCCTTCTCATTCTAGTTTCCTTTAAAATGAAGATGAGAGACTTGTTTCCCATAATTCTCTAGTAAGCTTGTGGGGGTGAACACAGTTAAGATACCAAGAAGAGAGTTTTGGTAGAGAAATGAATGGAGAGCCGGGCGTGGTGGTGCATGCCTTTAATCCCAGCACTTGGGAGGCAGAGGTAGGAGGAACGCCATGAGTTCGAGGCTAACCTGAGACTACATAGTTAATTCCAGGTCAGCCTGGACCAGAGTGAAACCCTACCTCGAACCGCCCCCCCCCCCAAAAAAAAATGAATGGAGAAGATAGTAGACTAAGCTGCTTGAGAAGTAGAGACCAAGAGACTTCCACTCTCTCTCTCGGTCTACTGGTCTCACAGGTTCTTTCTAGTCCATTTAACAAGAGGACAAGACAGTTACTTTCTCTTTGAATGCTGGTCTCTTGTGTCAAAATTAGGTGAGTAGATCCAAAAGATTAGGTTATTTTTCATGACTAGAACCCAGGAGAAAAGAGGCAAAATGAAGAAACCAGAGAGTATAATTCCATTTTAGCTCTGAAATCTAACTCATGAATTCTAGTCCTTCTGTACTAATATAATACTCCTCCCAGAAAATCTTTTACCCAGGAAATTACTCACTGCCAAGCACTGTCGGAGGACACAGGACTGCTTCATGCGCCCAGGCCCCCCAAACTTCTTCATGTCCCTGCAGTAGTGGCAAACACCACACTCTCCTTGCACACAGGCTTTGCATTTCCGACAGCGCACTCTTCTTCTCCTGGCTCCTGATACAATGGGGGAGGCAGCTGCAGGCCTCACAGGTGTCAACCTTGGGGCTGGCTTCATGGTGTGAGGCTTTGTGATGGGGATGGTAGGAACCCGTACCTTTGGCCTGGTAGGGAATTTAAGCTGAAAAAAGAAAGCAGTGAGGTCAACCCTATCAGGTTGCTTTAAAGACTGGAGAGGGTAGATTACAAACATGGCAGTGTACCTGGCCCAAGATTCTGGTCTGTGGGAAAATCTGCCCACTGCTAATTTTTATAAGTAAATTTTATTGGAACACAGCCATGCTCAGTTATTTACATATTGTCTATAGCTACTTTTTTGCTATGGTATAACTCAGACATTGTAGCTGCTGTGTGGAGTACCAAACATAAAATATTTACCATCTCAGCCTTTATAGAAAAATTTGCCAACCTCTGTCCTAGCCCTTCAGTCTGCTTCAGGTGCATCCCTTTCATTTTACAGAACTTTATGATGTGCCCCTTTCTAAAGCTTTCTGGGTTAAGTGCCAAGTACTGAAGTCACCCCAGGAACTGACCCTATAATAGTCCCTTATGTTGACTACTCAGAATGTACGTCTAAAAAGGACCACAAAGTACCAGAAAGTGAACCTAGTTTTATTAATTTATCACTTCAAATACAGTAAATGACCCTGTTACACAGCAATAACATTTAAGTGTGGAATAAAATCTCTCAGGTAGATGTTTGTAATTTTAGCACTTGTATTTACCTTGCTAAGGACCTTTCAAGGACAAGAACCATATCTTCTACTTCTTTACTTTCCCACCATTTCTTAAACAATTTTCTGACACGAAATACTCAACAGCCAATAATGACTGAATTGTTTTGAGGCAGTCCCGCGTGGCAAGTGGGACTCCTATACCTGGGAAGAGGGAGGTGGTTCTTTAAAGACATCATTTAACCTCATGCCTTTACATTCTGCCTAAATACCCCTGCCATTCACTTGCAAGTTTCACCTAGGAAACACCAACAAGGGCCCTAATTCAGTTGTCAAACTCATGGCCAGAAAAAGAATGCTACCATTTATTTAATATACCAACATTTATGTAATATATAGTAAAAAGTTATTTACAAGGATGTAAAATAGAAGTATAAAAACTCCTGACAATTTTTTAGCTGATGACAATTCGTTTTAATTCTATGGTGAAAAGTACTACCTAAAGGGAGTCTGAGATTGGTGTAATCTTTGCAATCCTATAACCCCAGCACTTTGAGGAAGAAGCAGAAGGACTGCCACATTTCAAGATCAATCTGGTCTGAATAAAGCAACCTTGACACCTGCACCCCACCCAAAAAAAGTGGAGGAACCTTGAGATCATGGTCTCACTGTAACAACAAAAACCCCTTTAGTCTTTCACATATGTACGTACTTAATTTAACTAGCTTTAATCCTATTTATGAAGACAACTGAGTCAGTGGGTCAGAAGGATGGGACATGATACATTTTGGTTAATCAATGTGTACTTGGCATCTGAGCTTGGAGGGAGGCCTCCCAGCATGGCAGTCCTGTTAAATCAACTCTCAAGATTGCCAGTTACTCTGAACTACAAGTCAGGACAGAACCAAATAAGGATCTGTCAAGTTTTTATTTGTTTTACTTTTTTTGGGGGGGGAATTTGAGGTAGGGTTTCACTCTAGCCCAGGCTGAGCTGGAATTCACTATATAGTCTCAGGCTGGCCTCAAAGTCACAGCAATCCTCCCACCTCTGCCTCCCAAGTGCTGGGATTAAAGGTGTGTGCCACCAGCCTGGATTGTTTTACTTTTTTTTTTTTGGTTTAAAAAATTTTAAATGTTTATTTTATTTGTAAGTAGAGAGAGATAGAAGAGAGACAGACAAAATGGGCATGCCAGGGCCTCCAGCCACTGCAGACGGACTCCAGATATGTGTATCTGGCTCTACATGGGTACTGGGGAATCGAATTCAGGTCATTAGGCTTTGCAGGCAAACACCTTAACCACTGAGCATCTTTCCAGCCCTGTTTTACTATTTTTTTTTTTTTTTTTTGGTTTTGCGAGGTAGGGTCTCACTCTGGTCCAGGCTGACCTGGAATTAACTATGTAGTCTCAGGGTGGCCTCGAACTCTTGGCGATCCTCCTACCTCTGCCTCCCGAGTGCTGGGATTAAAGGCGTGAGCCACCATGCCCGGCTCTGTTTTACTATTTTTAAGACAGGGTCTTGCTATGTAGCCCAGGCTGGCCTGGAACTCAAGAGTAATTCTGCTGTCCTTGCTTACAGAATGTTGGGATTACAGGTATATACCACCATGCCTGTATAGTTATCCTTTTCTTCCCAGAATAGTAATAATCAGCTGGCAAAAGGCTTAAGCAACCTGAATGAAGACTAAGCAGAGTCTCTTACCTTATCCCTTTTTGGCCACTGTACTATAGGGACTCCAGTGAGGGCTAACTTGGGATCACTATTGGCAAGCTCTTCCAGCAAAATCTAAGGATAAGAAAGAAAAAAGGAAAAAAACTGGTATGATGAGCTAAGTGCTCCCAATAGCATCTAAACTCAGCCTTACTCTTTTCAAGCATGAAGAGGAAGAGCAGGCTGACAATAATCTGTTAGACTTAATGCAAAACAAGTAAATCAATGATGACAATGATGAAAGAAAAAACAAGACTACAGTACTATCAAGACTTTGAACTTACCTTTGCTGTCAAAACCTTCCTTACCTGGATAATCCTAACAACACACTGAAGCAACTAGCCGCTGTTATTTGTCATACAACTGTATTGCCTCTTTATTTGTCTATATCAGTAACTGTTACCAGGTTAAGTTGGCTTTCATTTTGTGAGCAAAGGATCATTAAACCGACTGGCTACACTAAATTAGTAAGACAAATAGCAGAACCTTAATGTTCTGGTTTGACCTAGGCCTTCAACCTATGCACACACTAGGCAAGTGCTTTCTACCCAATAAGCAACATCCCCAGCCTGACAAAAACTTGATCTACAGCTGATTATAGAACTCTTTTTCTTAAACATGCACATACATGTAAGCAAACACATATGTGAACAGAGTCAGCTTTTGCCTTTATTCCTATTAACAGGGCAGGGACAATCTGAAGGGCAACAGCTCTCATGACTTTAAACCAAACAAGTTTGGATGATTTAGGAATAATGTGACAGTAAGAAACTGCCACTTATGTGAATCACAGGGGTTGACTATTATTTTGAGACAGTTTTTTTTTTAAGACAGAAATTTCTGAAGTCTAAACCTTCTAACAGAACAAAACCCCTCTTCATCTGATTGTAGGAGCCCTAATGCAACAGTACAGCAAAAGAGTGGAAATCTGGGAGACAAGTTACACTTGCCTTAGGTATGCTTTTAGCAAAAACAAAACTTTGACCTAGACAGGTCACCATGCCTGGGACATCTTTAACAGTCATTTTAATAATCAGGACTTGCAATTATTTCATTCTTAATGGAAGGATCATGCTCCAAATTCCAGAATTAGGACTCTAAAGACCCTTCAACAATCTGAAAAGCTCTCCCCTTTTGTCAAATCTCCAGATGCTTCACACCTTCCCCCAAACTGATTTCATTTGCAGACATTTTATTTACTTCAAGTTGCTATGGCATCCTATTCTGGAGCCTCCTGTTAGCACCATACTGCGTGGGGGTGAAGAGGCAGGGTGTGGTGCCACGTGGGACAGAGCTTTGGTCCTAGCTTCTAATCTCCCTAGGGTGAAAAATCCAGGTCCATTCAAAATGTGCAGCAGGGAGTGCATGGCTCCCCTCCCCCACTTCACACTGCTGAAGAGTAGGACTCTGCCCATTTCCTCTGCTGAGAGAACTAAGCTGTCCACAAACAGGGACTTTCCACTTTGAGCAAAGCAGACTGTACAGAAAGATGTGTGATAGCTAAGAGAGTAGAAAAGGAACTTAACTGTTCACCGAAACCAGACCAATTTTACCTTTAAGACTTTTGTTTGGGGACACAGGGAAGGAGAGGTGGAGAAACTGTGTGGGTTGCATGGGGGGGGGCAGCTGTTCGCATATGCATGGTTCAGTTACTGGGGTATGTGTGGGTGTGGAGGGAAATGTAGATTTCCAGCCTTATTTTGCTGGGGCTATTCAAACAAGCCTGAACTGCTTTTATCAAAAAAGGCAGACTCCAGCTGAGGCCCTATGAGAAACCATATAAAGAAGCCACCACCCCTAACCAGTGGGGGTTTGGGATCAGGG
Organism: Orientallactaga sibirica; assembly: GCA_036365145.1. Classification (NCBI taxonomy): domain Eukaryota; kingdom Metazoa; phylum Chordata; class Mammalia; order Rodentia; family Dipodidae; genus Orientallactaga; species Orientallactaga sibirica. The sequence continues at coordinate 6,262,499 of JAEOAD010000042.1, read as the reverse complement.
AGCGGGGGTGGAGTGCGGAAAGGCTGACGCTGACGCCTAAGCTAGGCTCTGAGCATTCGGGAGAACATTCAAACACAGGCCCACACCCCACAGAACACAGAAAGGGAAAGAGAAGTGAGGGTGCCTGGACAAGGAGTTAAGTACTCCCCAAAACCAAGCGACCCAATTCCAAAGCACATCCCACCATTGAGGTACAAGTGCAATGACGGCTCAAACAACCCAAGTAACAAGCATTGTCCTGGACTTGCCCGGCAGGCAGTTCTTCTATCTCTTCTAAGAGACAAAGTCCCTACAGTTACACACACCCCACACCAGAAAGGGTTTGCCAACCAACCGCCTGACCTTGCGTTTCTTGTTGCTCTGGAGCTGCAGAGGCTCTTGGGTGAAGTTTCCCCAGCGTCTTTGTTTTGTTTTCTGTGTTGGAAGTTGTGCGGAAGGAGTTAGGGTTTCTGCTTCCAGGAAATCCTGATTTACTTGAAAATCCTGGAATCTACCAGAGCACAGACGGCAGGGCAGTACGGTTCTAACCCTTCGGGCTATTCAGAAAAGAGTGAAGCGCTCTGAGCTCCTTCTAAAGCCCTTCAGCTCAGCCGCGGCTTCCTGTGCCTGTGAACAATGCTGCTGCGTCACCCACATGCAGCTCCCAGAAATGCTTTGCAACGGAAGATGGCAGGAGGGGGAGCTGAGCTCGAGTGAGCCAGCCAGGCAGAGGGCCCAGCCGTTCTGCTGCAGCATCGGGTGGGGGTGTGTTCAGCAGCAGCTCTCCTCTTTACCATTGGAGGAAGTGCAGCAGGGGCGGGAGCTTAGCCAGCCCCCGCCCAAGCTCTTTCCCTCCAACACCACAACAGGAGAACCCAGGGCCAGCCCCCAGAGGGCTCCTAGTGGCAGACTTCAGGAGGCGCCAGTGGAAAGGAAGCTTTTAACCCATTCTGCAGGCTATGCTTGGGCACTCAGGCCTACTTTGTCCTTGTTTTAGTCCACACCCACCCCCTTCAGGGTCACTTATTGTTTAAAACCAGAGCTATGTTTCTCCTCAAGTCGAACACCTGGTGATCATACAGTCTTGCATCTCAAGAGGAAAGCAGGCAGCTGGGCTGAGCCTTCCAGAGTTACCTGCTGGCTTCACCTGCCCTCATTAATGCAGTTCTAGCACACCGTGTTTCCAGAAAAACCTCCAGAAATAGTCAGTACCACCCACCACACCTACAAGGAACCACCAGCATAAAAAATGTCTATGCAAGCCGGGCGTGGTAGCGCACGCTTTTAATCCCAGCACTCGGGAGGCAGAGATAGGAGAATCACCATGAGTTCGAGGCCACCCTGAGAATACATAGTTAATTCCAGGTCAGCCTGGGCCGGAGTGAGACCCTACCTCGAAAAACCAAAAAAAAAAAAAAAAAAAAAGTCTATGCAGCAATCTTTTAGCAGCTCGCCTGTGACCAAGTTGAGCGGCTAAGGCACATTCAGGTCAAAGAGCTTTATCCTCCAGCCTCTAATCAAGGAACAGGAAGCCAGCTTCAGCAGTCTCCAGGCCCAGTAGAATAGAATGCCTTAGCCTCAGGACACCATTCCCAGATTTCTACTTCTAAGTATTTTGGTTGTTGTTTTGAGACACGGACTCTGGGAAGCCTGGTATAACCCAGATTTCTCAATCTTCCTGCTTCAGCTTCCCAAGTAGGGGTTTACAAATGTATTTATTTCAGAGCCAGGTGTGGTGGCACACACACCTTTAATCCCAGCACTAGAGAGGCTGAGGTAGGAGTATCGCTGTGAGTTTGAGGCCACGATGAGACTACATAGTGAATTCTAGGTAAGCCTGGGCTAGAGTGATACCCTATCTGGAAAATTAAAAACAACAACAAATGTGTCTATTTTATTCTTGATATTCCTCATGAAGCAGCCACTTCAATGCCCTGTTCTGACAAACACTCGGCTGACATGTATTGACACAGGTCCTGGGGCTGGGGTGAAGCTCAGATAGAACACACATACTCTCACTGAAAGGGAAAGCACACACGTGATTTTTTTTTCCCAGAGGGCTATAAGCACTCTGTATACCAGCATGGGAGGAGAAGTTGGGCAAGAACAGAAGGCTAAGGAGCAGTAGTTGGGACCTAAATTTTCATTTTTCAAATCCTCGTAAATGTAACTTTACTTTTGTGTATATTCCAGGAACTATTTTGACATAAACGTCCAGCTCTCACCAGTAAAACATTCTTATTTTTCTTTAGGATTGTTGTTTCAATGAGTTTCTGGGGACTGGGGCATTAGGCTTTACTGCCAAGGACTGCATTTTTTTTTTTCACCCCCAGACAGGGTTTCCTTGTGTTATGCAAGGCAAGTTCAAGGCTAAACAGAGCTACACAGTGAGACCTTGTCTCAAAAAGAAGAAAAAAAAAAGAGCTGGGGAAATGGGTCAGTGATTAAGGCATTTGCTTGCAAAGCCTGATGGCCTAAGTTTGATTCCCAGTATCCACATTATGCCAGGTGAGTTTGTTTGCAGCGGTGAAAGGCCCTGGTGCATCCATTCTCTCTCTTCCCCCTCCATCTCTCTTTCTCCATGTAAATAAACAAATAATATTTTAAAAAGAAAAGCTGGACGTGGTAGTGAACCCTACCTTGAAAAACCAAAAAAGAAAACAAAAAAAGCCAAACACGATACAGAAACATAATGAGAATGCTTTTTATTTTTGGTTTATCGAGGTAGTGTCTTGCTAGCCCAGGCTGACCCGGAATTCACTATGTAGTCTCAGAGTGGTCTCAAACTCACAGTGCTGGGATTAAAGGTGTGTGTCACCATGTACGGCAATACACGCGTTTTTTTTTTTTTTTTTTTTTTTTTTAAGTTTTTTGAGGTAGGGTCTCACTCTGGCCCAGGCTGACCTGGAATTAACTATGTAGTCTCAGGGTGGCCTCCAACTAACGGCATTCCTTTTACCTCTGCCTCCTGAGTGATTAAAAGCATGTGCCACCATGCCCTGCTAATTTTCACGCATTTTTAACAAAACCTTATGAGCCTTATAACTGAGATTATTTAAAACTTTCTATTATTCAGTAAGAATGTGTATGAATTACAATAAACTATTCTGTTTGTGAAAGTTGCAAATAAAGTTTTATTTGTATAGTTTTTCAAAATTAGCTTAATGGGTTGTATTGGCCCTTCTTTTAGTGTTAGAACCATATCCAAAGTGTCAGATGAAAATTCCTGATTATAACTTTGTATTTTTTTAATCAAACTTTTTTTTTGGCTTATTTTTATTTACTTTTTTTTTTTTTTCTTCCCGAGGTAGGGTTTCACTCTAGCCCAGGCTGACCTGAAATTCACTATGTAGTCTCGGGCTGGCCTTGAACTCACAGTGATCCTCCTACCTCTGCCACTCAAGTGCTGGGATTAAAGGCATGTGTCACCATGCCCGGCTTGTTTTTTTAGTTTTTATTTTTATTTATTTATTTGATAAAGATAAGGAGAGAGGGAAGAAGGGAGGGAGGGAGGGGGAGAGAGAAAGAATGGGTGCACCAGGGCCTCCAGCCACTGCAAACCAACTATGTGTCACTTTGTACATCTGGCTAACGTGGGTCCTGGTACTCAAACTTGGGTCCTTTGGCTTTAAAGGCCAAAGCCTTAACTGCTAAGCCTTCCCTCCAGCCCCTGTATTTTTTTCAAAATTTTTATTTTATTTTATTTTTTATTTTTGGGGAGAGAGACACAGAGAGATAGACAGAGAGGGAGAGGGAGACAGAGATGGGTGCACTAGCAGTCTCTCAGCTGCTGTGAACGAAATCCATATGTATGCGCCCCCTTGTGGCCAAGTGCGGCATTGCGCCCTTGCGTCACTTTGCATCTGGCTAAACGTGGGACCTGGAGATTGGAACCGCTGGACATTGGAACCAGCATTCTTAGGCTTAGCAGGCAGGCGCCTTAGCCGCTAAGCCATCTCTCCAGCCCTGTATTTTTTTTTTTTTTTTTTTTGGTTTTGCAAGGTAGGGTCTCACTCTGGTCCAGGCTGACCTGGAATTAACTATGTAGTCTCAGGGTGGCCTCAAACTCTCGGCGATCCTCCTACCTCTGCCTCCCGAGTGCTGGGATTAAAGGTGTGTGCCACCACGCCTGGCAGCCCTGTATTTTTTTTTAATGGGTTACAAGCTCGGTATGAAGCCTAGGCTGGCTTAGAACTCTGTCTCAGTCTCCTCAAGTGCTAGAACTGCAAGTGTGCATCACCATGCCTGGAAATTATTACTATTTCTATTGTTACTTGCCACTATAATTATTGCTTTAGTACCATCATACTCCTAGGATGGAGCCTAGTGTACATTTTTAGATTACTACTGTACCACAAAGAACAATTTTCCAACTTATAAACTGAGAGCTGTTATCATTTCTGTGATGTAGTAATTTAGTTTCATTTGTAAGACAGTTTATTAGCTAGTGAAGTGAGAATACTGGTAACCTCCTTCTTCTCTCAGGATGGACTCTTCCATCCTCTCAGTGTTTGCTTTAGGCCCTGTGCCATGTATAGCTTGTGCAAACAGACTGCATGCACTTCTGAGCCAACTTAAATGCTTGTTCTACCAGGACCTTGAGGATCATACCAGAACTTGTACACATAGGTCCTCCACACTCTGGTTCCTGAAACAGAGGCAGAAGTTTCACTACAGTAGTGGAATAAATGAATGGCATTGACTTATAACTTACTACAATATTATTGCTTTTTAGCACTTTACTAACATTATTTTTAGTTTTTGCTTTGTTGGTGCTGAGATGGAACCTTTCTGCCACTGAGCTCCAACCTCAGGGCTCCTGCTCCCCCGCCCCCTCCCTTTTTTGAGATAGGGTCTCATTCTAACCCAGGCTGGCCTTGAATTCATGGTGATCCTCCTATCTGATCCTCCTATCTCTGTCTTCACAGTGCTGGGATTAAAGAAGGTTTTTATACATACTCTACTAACTTGCTCAAATGTCATAGACAGACTATGATAGCAAACTTATCAAAAAGCTTCTTTTGGGGCTGGAGACATGGCTTAGTGGTTAAGGCACTTGCCTGCAAAGCCAAAGGACCTTGGTTCCATTCCCCAGGACCCATGTAAGCCAGATGCACAAGGTGGCACAAGCATCTGGAGTTTGTCTGCAGTGGCTGGAAGGCCTGGCACACCCATTCTCTCCCTCTCTGCCTCTTGCCCTCTCTCAAATAAATTTAAAAAAAAAAAAAAAAAAAAAAAAAAAAAAGCTTCTTTCAGTTAGTGGTTAAGGCACTTGCCTGGGAAGCCTAAGGACCCAGGTTCGATTTCCTAATACCCACATAGCCAGATAAGGTGGTGCATGTGCCTGGAGTTCATTTGCAGTGGCTGGAAGCCCTGGTGTACCTGTTCTCTCTATCTGCCCCTTTCCCCTACCCACTCTCTCTCTCAAATAAGTAAATAAAAATTTTTGTAAAAGCTTCTTTCAGGCTAGGAGAGACAGCTTAGCCTGCAAAGCCTAAGGACCCAAGTTCAATTCCCCAGGATCCATGTAAGTGAGATGCAAAAGGTGGAGTTCATTTGCAGTGGCTAGAGGCCCTGGTGTGCCCATTCTCTATTTGCTTTTCTCTTAAAAAAAAAAAAAAAATTGGGCGTGGTGGTGCACACCTTTAATCCCAGTACTTGGGAAGCAGAGGGAAGAGGATAGCTGTTTGAGGCTAGCCTGAGACTATTTCTTCCATGTATGTATGTATGTATGTATGTATGTATGTATGTATGTATGTATGTATGTATATAATTTATTTTTATCACCAGAATAGACATAAAATAAAAGTCCAATTAATTTCTTTAAGTGGACCTCCACCACACTAGGGTGCTCTGTTTTCATCAACTTGAGATGTCCCTCTCTAGAACTCTTTACAGTGAACAAACATACATAGATGTTTTGCTTCCATTCATGGAGTTGCACTAGACATACTGGTCCAGATCTTGCTTCTTTTATTCAAAATATATTAAGGCTGCAACTTTTCAATTTTAGAAATAGAAGAAAATCTCAAAGTAGGAGAGAAATGCTTTCTAGTATTACATTTTCTCAGTAGTCAAGGGTTACTCATAGCCTTTCTAGAGCCATATCCATTCCAATTCAATTATCAATAAGTCAATACCTTTTAAATGCACTATTTCTCAGTTAATCTTCTAGCAACTCCATATTCTAGGGTTCTTTCTTCAACATTGTAAAACTTAACCATTTAGAATGCTCAAAGCCCTATTTTGGCACTAAAATGGACTATCCAGGAAATAATTACGGCTACCTCATCATTTTCTTTTTACTTTTTATTTGCCAGGAGAGAGATACATAGAGAGAGAGAGAGAGAATGAGAATGAATATGAAAGCAAGCAAGCAAGCAGGTGCACCAAGGGCCTCTAGCTACTGCAAATGACCACCAGATGCATGTGCCACTGTGTGCATCTGGCTTTATGTGGGTACTGGAGAACTGAACCAGGGTTGTTTGCTCTGTTGTGCAGGAAAGAGCCTTAATCACAGAATCATCTCTCCAGCCACTCTTATAGTTATTTTCAAGAACCAGCTACACTGTAACAGGATACACTCTGCAGGAAGGGTAAACTTCAGTGCTTCCTTTTGTACCTCCTTCCTACTGCAATGCAGCTATCAGTGCTTTAAGCACTAAGTTCTCTGGTGCTGCAGAGTCCCCATTTGTGCAGTGACTTGGCACCTATCCAATTCAAACACCTTTCTGTTTTGTTCTGGCTTTCTTTTAGACATAAATCATACTCTGTAGCCCAGGCTGGCCTCAAGCTCAAAGCAATCCTCCTGGCTTCAGCCTCATGAATGCTTAGGATTGAGCCACCAAAACCACCTTCCAGTGCTATATTTCTTACTTAAGGTACAGTCTCACTTTAGCCCAAGTTGACCTGGAACTCACTGTAATTCCAGCCTGGTTTCAAACTCACAGCACTCCTTCTACCTCTGCCTCCCAAGTGCTAAGATTAAAGGCATATGTCACCATACCCATCTTACAATGCTTTTTTATTACTTAAAATGTTACTTGGAAGCTGGGCGTGGTGGTGCAAGCCTTTAATTCCAGGACTTGAGAGGCAGAGGTAGGAGAATTACCGTGAGTTCGAGGCCACCCTGAGACTACATAGTTAATTCCAGATCAGCCTGGACCAGAGTGAAACCCTACCTCGAAAAACCAAAAAAAAAAAAAAAGTTACTTGGGGCTGGAGAGAGGGCTTAGCGATAAAGGTGTTTGCCTGCAAAGCCAAAGGATCCCGGTTTGATTCTCCAGGACCCATTCTCTTTCTCAAATAAATAAACAAATAAAATATTTATAAAATATTGTTATTTATTTGCAAGCAGAGAGGGAGAGAGAGAGAGAGGGAGAGAGAGGAGAGAGAGAGAGAGAGAATGGGCACACCAGGGTTTCCAGCCACTGCAACCAAAACCCAGATGTATGAGCTATTTTGTGCATCTGACAGAAGAGAAAGGGGCAGATAGAATGGGCACACCAGAGCCCTCCCCGGTTCGAGGCTCAACTCCCCAGTACCCATGTACGCCAGATGTACAAGGTGGCATATGTGTCTGGAGTTCATTTGCAGTGGCTGGAGGCCCTGGTGCACCCATTCTCTCTATCTGCCTCTTTCTCTCTCATTCATAAATAAATAAATAAATAAATAAATAAATAAATAAATAAAATCTAGTTTCTGAGATCAAAACTTGCTGTTCTCAGACACTGGCTCAAGCTTATTATTATTATTATGGTTTTAGGAGGGAGAGTCTTACTCTAGCCCAGGCTGACCTGGAATTTACTATGTAGTCTCAGACTGGCCTCGAACTCACAGTGATTCTCTTACCTCTGCCTCCCAAGTACTGGGATTAAGTCAAGCATATTATTTACCTATTTACTTATTTATTTATTCATTCATTCATTCTCTCGCTCTCTCTCTTATTGGTTTTTCAAGGTAGGGTCTCACTCTAGCACAAGCTGCCCTGGAATTCACTATGTAGTCTCAGGCTAGCCTTGAACTCATAGCAATCCTCCTACCTCTGTCTCTTGAGTGCTGGGATTAAAGATGTGCACAACCACACGGGCTTTCCAGTGCTTTAAAAAAAAAATGATCCTCAGATTCTCAATTTATCATTAACTTCTCAAATGTAGGAATAGAATCTATTTGTTCTTCATTTAAGATCTAGTTTTTGAGATCAAAATTTGTTGTCCTCAGACACTGGCTCAAGCATATATATTACTTATCTATTTACTTATTTATTCATTCCTTCCGTGTTTTTTTGGTTTGTCAAGGTAAGGTCTCACTTTAGCCCAAGCTGCGCTGGAATTCACTATGTAGCCTTAGGCTAGCCTCAAATTCACAGTGACCCTCCTACCTCGGCCTCCAGAGTGCTAGGATTAAAGGCATGCGTCCTCCATACCCAGCTTCATATACTTTTTTTTTGAGGCAGGTTCTCACTGATGCCTAGGCTGTCTGGAACTTATTTTAAATTTTTTTAAAAAATTATTTATTTGCTGGGTGTGGTGGTGCACACCTTTAATCCCAGCCCTTGGGAGGCAGAGGTAGGAGGATTGCCATGAGTTTGAGGCCACCCTGAGACTACATAGTAAATTCCAGGTCAGCCTGGGCTAGAGTGAGACCCTACCTCGAAAAACAAAACAAAACAAAACAAAAAAAAGTTATTTGCATTGAGAGAGAATATGAGAATGAATGAATGCCGGGGCTTTTAGCTCCTGCAAACAAACTCCAGATGCATGTGTCCCTTTGTGCATCTGGCTTTATGTGGGTACTGGGGAGATCAAACCTGGGTCCTTAGGCTTTGCAAGCAAGCACCTTAACCACTAAGTCATCTTTCTAGCCTCAAGCATTTAAAAAAATTTTTTTATATATTTTTAAAAAAATACTGGGCTAGGGGGCTGGAGAGATGGCTTAGCGGCTAAGGTGCCTGCCTGCTAAGCCTAAGAATGCTTGTTCCAATGTCCAGTGGTTCCAATCTCCAGGTCCCACGTTTAGCCAGATGCAAAGTGATGCAAGGGCGCAAGGCCGCACTTGCCCATAAGGGGGTGCACGCATCTGGATTTCGTTCACAGTAGCTGAGAGACTGCTGGCGCGTCCATCTCTGTCTCCCTCTCCCTCTCTATCTGTCTCTGTCTCTCTCCCCAAAAATAAATAAATAAATAAATAAATTAATTAATTAAAAAAAAATAATAAAATTAAAAAAAATACTGGGCTGGGGAAATGGCTTAGCAGTTAAGGCAAAGCCTAAGGGCCCCGGATCAATTCCCCAGAACAGATGTAAGCCAGATGCACAAGGGGGTGCATGCATTTGGAGTTTGTTTGCAGTGGCTGGAGGCCCTGGTGCACCCACATTCTCTCTTTCTTTTTGCCTCTTCCTCTCTCTCTCAAATAAATAAATACATAAACTATAAAAATTTATTTATTTGGGAGACAGAAAGAGATAGAGAAAGACATAAAGAGAGAGAGAGAGTGAGTGAGTCCACCAGGGCCTCCAGGCACTGTAAGCAAACTCCAGACACATGTGCCACCCTGTGCATCTGGCTTAGGTGGGCCTTCGGGAATTGAACCTGGGTCCTTTTGCTTTGTAGCCAAGTATCTTAACTGCTAAACCAGCTCTCCAACCCATTTATTTACTTAATTACTTTCGGTTTTTCAAGGTAAGGTCCCACCTAGCTCGGGCTGACCTGGATTTCGCTATGTAGTCTCAGGGTAGCCTCAAACTCATGGCAGTCCTCCTACTTCTGCCACTGCTGAGATTAAAGGCATGAATCACCATGTGTGGCCCTTTTCTCTTTTCAAAATATTTTATTTATTTATTTATTTATGAGACAGAGAGAGAGAGAGAGAGACAGACAGAGAGAGGGAGGAGAGAGAGACAGGAGGAGACAGACAAAATGGCATGTCAGGGCTTCTAGCCACTGCAAACAGACTCCAGACACATGCGCCATCATGTATATCTGGCTTACATGGGTCCTGGAGAATCGAACTGTAGGCTTCACAGACAAATGTCTTCACCACTTAGCCATCTCTCCAGCCCCCTTTTTATTTTTTTAAGTTTATTATTATTATTATTATTATTATTGGTTTTTCGAGGTAGGGTCTCACTCTAGTCAAGGCTGACCTGAAATTCACTATGTAGTCTCAGGGTGGCCTTGAACTCATAGCAGTTCTCCTACCTTTGCCTCCCAAGTGCTGGGATTAAAGATCCACCATCAAGCCCAGCTCCTTTTCTCTTTTCTTCTTCTTGTTTTTTTTTTTCTTCTTCTTCTTCTTCTTTTTTTTTTTTTGGAGAAACACAGAGAGAGAGAGAGAGAGAGGTAGAGACAGAGAACAGGCGAGCCAGCAGCCTCTCAGCTGCTGTGAACAAACGCCAGACATGTGCACCCCCTTGTGAGCAAGCACAGCATTGCACCCTTGTATCACGTTGTGTCTGGTTAAACGTGGGACCTGGAGATCCTTGGCAGGCAGGCGCCTTAACTGCTAAGCCATCTATCCAGCCCTCCTTTTTTCTTTTTTAAAGAGAGGTCTGTCTTCATGCTGGCCTCATAGACTCAACTGATTCTCTGCCTTTGTCTCCCAAATAGCTATTACTACAGGTACCATCATTTCCAGATTTACAAGGGCTGTGTTTTGACTTCTCTCGTTTGGGATAAATAAGGACATGTACAAGGTCCTGAAAAAAAGAATTCAAACAAAACTATTCAGTTATTCTGTGGACCATGTTCTGACCTGTGCCACTGTGTCATAACCACTATTGGCAGTTTTATTTCCTAGTGATCCCAGGTAAATAGAAAGAAGCTTTCTCTATCTTTCATATGCTTGGAGTCCTCTGAGGTGTCTCCTCTTAACTCATTCACATTCCTGTTGTCTCTTCTTAACTCTGTTTAATACCTGATCCAAATCTTTCTACACGTGCCCCTCATATACCACTGGACCATTGTCTCCTCTAATCTCCACATTTAAGCCAGGCATAGTAGCTGGTACACAACTATAGTCCTAAAAACTTTGGAGGTTCAGACCAGAGGATTGCTAATTTGAGGCCAGCTTGAGGTACACAGTAATATAATACTCCGTCCAAAGTTTTCCTGAGGTAGAGTCTCACTTTATTTTTTATTTTTTATTTTTTTAAAGATTTTTAATTTATTAGAGTCAGAGAGAGGAAGAGAGAGAGAAAGAGAGTGAGAATAGGCACAACCGGGCCTCTAGCCACTGCAAACGAACTCCAGATGCATGTACCACCATGTGCATCTGGCTTATGTGGGACCTGGAGAATCGAACCTGGGTCCTTAGGCTTCACAGGCATGCGCCTTAACCACTAAGCCATCTCTCCAGCCCTAGAGTCTCACTTTAGACCGAAGCTGGCCTCAAACTAACAGCAATCTCCACCTACCTCTGACTCCCAAATGCTGGGATTAAGGACGTGCACAACCACACCCAGCTACAAAACACTTTTATTGAGCTATTTTAAACTACTCCAATGGCTTTACTTAAGAAGTCTGTGGGAGCTGGGCATGGTGGTATGGCGCACACCTTTAATCCCAGCACTTGGGAGGCAGAGGTAGGAGGATTGCTGTGAATTTGAGGCCACCCTGAGACTACATGGTGAATTCCACTCCAGGTAAGCCTGGGCCAGAGTGACCCTATCTCAAAAAAAAAAAAAAAAAAAAAAAAAAAAAAAAAAAAAAAGGAAATTTGTGGGGCTGGGGAGATGTCTTAGTGGTTAATGTGCATGCCTACGATGCTTAAGGTCCCAGATTCGATTCTCCAGGTTCCATGTAGGGCAAATGCTGGTGCATGCATCTGGAGTTCGTTTGCAGTGGCTAGAAGCCCTGGCCCACTCACTCTCTTCCTCTTACTCCCTCTCTCTGTCTCTAATAAATAAAAAGAAGCCGGGCGTGGTGGCTCACGCCTTTAATCCCAGCACTCGGGAGGTAGAGGTAGGAGGATTGCCGTGAGTTCGAGGCCACCCTGAGACTACATAGTGAATTCCAGGTCAGCCTGAACTAGAGTGAGACCCTACCTCGAAAAACAAAGGAAAAAAATAAAAATAAATAAAAAGAAAAATAAAAAAAATAAAGAAGTTTGTGATTTATACCAGAACACTTGAATTTATGCAATATATTAATGGACTATAATGTCATTCTAGGGCTGGAGAGAGAGCTTAGCAGTTAAGGCCTGTGAAACCTAAGGACCCCAGTTAGAATCTCCAGGTCCCATGTAAGCCAGATGCACATGGTAGCACATGCAACTGGAGTTCGTTTGCAGTGGCTAGAGGCCCTGGCACACCCATTCTCTCTCCCTCTCTCTCTAATAAATAAAAATAAAATCTTAAACCGGGCATGGTGGCGCACGCCTTTAATCCCAGCTCTCAGGAGGCAGAGGTAGGAGGACTGCTGTGAGTTCGAGGCCACCCTGAGACTACAGAGTGAATTCCAGGTCAGCCTGGGCTAGGGCAAGACCTTACCTCAAAACAAAACAAACAAACAAAAAACAAACAACAACAACAAAAAAATAACAAAGCCAGACGCACGCCTTTAATCCCAGCACCCAGAGGCAGAGGTAGGAGGAGCGCCGTGAGTTCAAGGCCACCCTGAGAATACAGAATGAATTCCAAGTCAGCCTGGGCTAGAGTGAGACCCTACCTCAGAAAAAAACGAACCCCCCCCCAAAAAAAACCAAATAAAAAATAAAATAAAATAAAAAAAATAATGTCATTCTACAACTCGATTCACTCTATCTATAGACATTCCTTAGAACTGAAAAGGTGTTCTTGATTTTCATGAATTAAAAATACAGCTGGAAGCCCGGAGTTGTGGTGCACGCCTTTAATCCCAGCACTCAGGAGGCAGAGGTAGGAGGATCGCCATGAGTTCAAGGCCACCCTGAGACTACATAGTTAATTCCAGGTCAGCCTGGGCCAGAGTGAGACCCTACCTCGAAAAACAAAAAATACAGCTGAAAAAAAAAAAAATACAGGTGGCGGACTGTAGAGATGGCTTAGCAATTAAGGTGCTTGCCTGCAAAGCCTAAGGGCCTTGGTTCAATTCCTCAGTACCCACGTAAGCCAGATGCACAAGGTGGTGCATGCATCTGGAGTTCATTTGCAGTGGCTGGAAGCCCTGGCATGCCTATTCTTTAAATAAATGAATAAATAAATAAATAAATAAATAAATAAATAAATACAAATTTAAAAAATATATGTAAGCCAGGTTGAGCTGGAAAGATGGTTTAGCAGTTAAGGCACTTGCCTGCGAAGCCTAAGGACCCATGTGCTACTCTCTAGACCCCAGATAAGCCAGACACACAAAAGGTGAGGCAAGCACAAGGTCGCTTATGCCCACTACGTTGTGCAAGTGTATGGAGCTTAATTTCAGTGGCTGAGGCACCAATTTGCTTTCTCCCTTCTCTTGTCCTCACTTAAAAAAAAAAAATACAAAGCCTGGTATGGTGGCCCATGCCTTTAATCCCAGCACTGTGGAGGCAGAGGTAGGAGAATCACCGTGAGTTTGAGGCTACCCAGAGACTACAGAGTGAATTCCAGGTCAGCCTGGGCTACCTACCTTGAAAACCAAACCAAACCAAATCAAAAATTAGCTGGTGGGGCTGGAGAGATAGCTTAATGGTTAAGGCATTTCCTGCAAAGCCAAAGGATCCTGGTTCTATTATCCAGGACCCACGTAAGCCAGATGCACAAGGGGACACATGCGTCTGGAGTTTGTCTGCACTGACTGGATGCCCTAGTGCGCCCATTCTCTCTCTTTCTCTCTCTCAAATAAATTAATATATAAAATATATTTAAACAACAACAACAACAAAAAATACAGCCAGGCATGGTGGTGCAAGCCTTTAATCCCAGCACTCGGAAGGCAGAGGTAGGAAGATGGCCATGAGTTCAAGGCCACTCTGAGACTACACAGTGACTTCCAGGTAAGCCTGAGCTAGAATGAAACCCTACCTCAAAATAACAAAACAAAACAAAACAAAACAAAAATAATTACAATTAAAGAAGTTGTCATGGGGGGAGGGGAGGGAAATATCATGTGTTTTTTGTATGTAAGTATAGAAGTTGTCAATAAAAAAAATGAACAACAACAACAAAAAAGTTGTTTTCAATAAAAAATAAATTAAGGGCTGGAGATATGGCTTAGCGGTTAAGGCGCCTGCCTGCTAAGCCTAAGAACCCAGTTCCAATCTCCAGGTCCCACATTTAGCCAGATGCAAAGTGACGCAAGGGCGCAATGCCACACTTGCCCACAAGGAGGCGCATGCAACTAGATTTCATTCACAGCAGCTGAGAGACTGCTGGCGCGCCCATTCTCTATCTGTCTCCCTCTCCCTCTGTCTCTCTCTAAAAAAAAAATAAGCCAGGCGTGGTGGTGCACACCTTTAATCCCAGCACTCGGGAGGCAGAGGTAGGAGGATCGCCGAGAGTTCGAGGTTACCCTGAGACTACATAGTTAATTCCAGGTAAGCCTGGACTGGAGTGAGACACTACCTCGAAAAAAATAAATAAATAAATAAATAAATAAATAAATAAATTAAAAAAAGATGTTAGAGAAGTGACCATACCATTTTTCTTAAATTATGAAAGATATATCTAAACAAAATTTTGAAAACTGTATTTATCAATCCTAAAAAGTATCTATTGCTTATAAAGGATATGGGTGCCTTTAATATAGAACACACTAATTTTATGCCTAATCATAACCTGAATTTTGAAATATATACAAGAATTAAAAAGGTTTCACCTGATAATCTTCTTCTATAATAAAGTTTATTCAGTGAAAACAAAACAAAACAAAAAACAGCAACAACAAAAAACCAGAAATACAAACATCCAGGCCAAAAAATGTTATGAAATAAATCTTAGAAATCTTTCTTCATAGGATACTTTTTATTTTGTGTGTGTACATACATACTACAGGTCCTCTTGCTGTTGCAAAACAAAACAAAACAAACAAACAAAAAAAAAAACAAATGCTTGTACCATGGGTTTTGCAAGCATGCACCTTTAACTACTGAGTGATCTTCCCAGCCCTGCCTCATAAGATTCTTAAAGATAATTATAGGACCCAGGTTCGATTCCCCAGGACCCACATAAGCCAGATACACAAGATGATGCATATATTTGGAGTTGTTTGCAGCTGCTAGAGGCCCTGGCATGCTCATTCTCTCCCTTTCCCTCTCTCTCTGAAATAAATAAATAATAAAATATTATAAAAAGAATAATCAAACTCTCAGGACTGTAAAATTACATAATATTACCACAATGAATAAGAAATTCAGTGCTTGCTTAGGCAGCACATATACTAAAATCGGAACGATACAGATATTAGCATGGGCCCTGTGAAAGGATGACACACAAATTCATTAAAAATTCCATATTTTTATTTTATTTTTATTTATTTGATAGAGAAAGAGGGGGAGAGAGAATGGGCACACCGCTGCAAACAAACTCCAGATGCGTGTGCCCCCTTGTGCATCTGGCTAACGTCGGTCCTGGGGTATTGAACCTAGGTTCTTTGGCTCTGCAGGCAAATGTCTTAACTGCCAAGCCATCCCTCCAGCCCCAGCATTCCATATTTTTAAAAAAGAAAAAAAGAAAAAGAAATTCAGGGCTGGAGAAATGGCTTAATGGTTAAGGCATTTGCCTGCGAAGCCAAAGGACCCAGGTTCAATTCTCCAGGACCCACATAAGCCAGATGCACAAGGGGCACATGCATCTGGAATTCATTTGCAGAGGCTAGAAGCCCTGGCATACCCATTCTCTTTCTGTCTATTCTCTCTCCCTCCCTCCCTCCCTTCTTCCCTCTCTCTCTCTATCTATCTCTGCTTGCAAATAAATAAATTTAAAAAATTATTAATAAATTCAATGTTCTTTGCTTATTCAAAGGTGTGAATTGAGTTTGTGCCCTAACTTGGGATTCTGGAAAAGTATAGCTAAATTTCTTGCTGTACATCAATCATTGTAAGACCAAACCAATATAGAACTTTGATATTTAGTGCCTTAAATGTAAATTATATAGTATCTGCTTCCTTTAAGGCAAAGATTTTAATTTTTTTCCTTTTTTTATTTATTTGTATGTGTGTGTGCATATGCATATGCACACACCAAAGTCTCTTGCCACTGTGAAAGGAACACCAGATGTAAGCAACACTTTTGTGTCAGGCTTTATGTGGGTGACTGAAGAATTGAACCTGGGCTGGCAGCCTTTGTAAGCCTTTATAAGCCCAGCTCCTTTTTTTTTTTTTTTGGAAACAATCTCACTCTGTAGTCCAGAGTGGTGTGGAACTCACTTTGTAGCCCAGATTAGTACTGAACTTGCAGCAACCCTCCTGTCTCAACTTTTTTTTTTTTTTTTGCAAGGTAGGGTCTCACTCTGGTCTAGGCTGACCTGGAATTAACTATGCAGTCTCAGGGTGGCCTTGAACTCTCGGCGATCCTCCTACCTCTGCCTCCCGAGTGCTGGGATTAAAGGCGTGCGCCACCACGCCCGGCTCCTGTCTCAACTTCTTGAGTGCTGGGATTACAAACACCAACATGCCTAGTTTAGATCAAATCTATCTGTAAACTGGATATGGTAGCATAAACCTATAATTCCATCATTCAGAAGGCTGAGGCAGGAAGACCAAGAATTCAAGGTAAACCTAATCTATATGGCAGGACCCTGGCTCAAAAATCCAAAGCAGGGCTGGAGAGATGGCTTAGTGGTTAATGCACATGCCTGCGAAGCCTAAGGACCACGGTTCAATTCTCCAGGTCCCATATAAGCCAGATGCACATAGTGGCACATGTGTCTGGAGTTCATTTGCTGTAGCTAGAGGCCATGGTGGGTCCATTCCCTCTCTCTCTCTCTTTCTCTCTAAAAAATAAATAAATTAAAAAAAAAAAAATCCTAGCCGGGCGTGGTGGCGCACGCCTTTAATCCCAGCACTCGGGAGGCAGAGGTAGGAGGATCGCCGAGAGTTCGAGGCTACCCTGAGACTACGTAGTGAATTCCAGGTCAGCCTGGGCCAGAGTGAGACCCTACCTTGAAAAACAAAACAAAACAAAAAAAAAAAAAAAAAAAAATCCAAAGCAGCCAGGCATGGTGGTGCATTAATCCCAGCACTTGGGAGGCAGAGGTAGGATTGCTGTGAGTTTGAGTACACCCTGGGACTAGAGAGTGAATTCCAGGTCAGCCTCTGCTAGAGCAAAACCCTACCTCAGAAAAACAAAATAAACAAAAAAATGTAAGATGAGGGCTAGAAATTTGGCTCAGCAGTTAAGACCCTTGCCTGTAAAGCCTAACAACTGAGTTTGATTCCCCAGTACCCAGGTAAAGCCAGCTGCACAAAGTGGCACATGTGTCTGGAGTTTGTTTTCGGTGGATATGAGTTTAGATCCTCAGACCTCGCATAAAAGCCAGAATCTGTGGTGGGTTTCTATAATTCCAGCAACTTCATGGTCCAGTTACGCCCATTATCTCTATCTGCCTCTCTCTCTTTCTCTCTTTCACAAAATAAGTAAATATCTTAAAAAATATTTAAACTGGGCATGGTGGCACATGCCTTTAATCCAGCACTCGGGAGGCAAAGGTAGGAGAATCACCGTGATCCGAGGCCACCCTGGGCTAGCGTAAGACCCTACCTTGAAAAACAAAACCAAACGAACAAAAATATTTAAGCCGGGCATGGTGGCTCATGCCTTAATACCAGCACTTGGGAGGCAGAAGTAGGAGGACTGCCATGAGTTGGAGGCCACCCTGAGACTACATAGTGAATTCCAGGTCAGCCTGGGCTACAGCAAGACCCTACCTCCCAAAACCAAAAATAAAATTAAAAATAATTAAATTAGAAAACATTTTAAAAATACTTGATAGAGTTGATAAAGCAATAAGGTGGATTATGCAGCAGAGGTGGCAGAAAGAATTTAAGAGCCAAAGGAAGGGCGGACTGCTTACAACACAACCACATACAAAGTGGTCTTGGTATTCATGACCTCACAGTGGCTAATACTATCTACACAAGACCTATATAATAAGAGGGAAAAAATGATGCATTACAGCCAGGTGTGGTGGCGCATGCTTTTAATTCCAGAACTCAGGAGGCAGAGGTAGGAGGATTACTGAGTTTGAAGCCACTGTTAAGACTACATAGCAAATTTAAAGACAGCTTGGACTAGAGTGAGTCCCTACCTTTAAAAAATATATTTTTTTTTTTGAGAGAGAGAAAGAGACAGAGAGGAAGAGGCAGAGAGAGAGAGAGAGAGAGAATGGGTGTGCCATTTCAGCTGCTGTGAACGAACTCCAGATGTGTGCACCCCCTTGTGGTCAAGTACAGCATTGGGCGCTTGCATCAGGCTAAACTGGGTTCTTAGCCTTGGCAGGCAGGAGCCTTAACCGCTAAGCCATCTCTCCAGCCCCCCAATTTTTTTTTCTTTTCTTTTTCTTTTTTTGGTTTTTTTCGAGGTAGGGGTCTCACTCTGGCTCAGGCTGACCTGGAATTCACTATGTAGTCTCAGGGTGGCCTCGAACTCACAGCGATCCTCCTACCTCTGCCTCCCGAGTGCTGTGATTTAAAGGCATGCACCACCACGCCCATCTCCCCCAATTTTTTTTTTAATTTTATTTATTTGAGAGTGACAGAGAGAGAAAGAGACAAAGAGAAAGAGAGAGAGAGAGAGAGAGAGAATGGGCACATCAGGGCCTCCAGGCACTGCAAACGAACTCCAGATGCATGTGCCACCTTGTGCATCTGGTTTACGTGGGTACTGGGGAATCAAGCCTTGAACCGCGGTCCTTAAGCTTCACAGGCAAGCGCTTAACCACTAAGCCATCTCTCCAGCTCCCCCCAATTTTTTTTTAATGATGCATCAAAATAGAAGAGACTAGTTAGAAAAAAGGGATGTTAATGTGTTCCCTTTCTCCATTAACTGTTGCAACCAATAAAGGATGTTATTATTATTTTTTAAAATATTTTATTATTTATTTATTTATTTATTTGAGAGAGAGAGAGAGAGAGATACAGAAATAGGCAGGTGGAGAGAGAGAGAGAATAGGTGCGCCAGGGCCTCCAGCCACTGCAAACGAACTCCAGATGCATGCACCCCCTTGTGCATCTGGCTTACGTGGGTCCTGGAGAATCAAGCCTCGAACCGGGGTCCTTAGACTCCATAGGCAAGCGTTTAACCACTAGGCCATCTCTCCAGCCCAAGGATGTTATTTTTAATTGTTTTTTTTTTTTGGTTTTTCGAGGTAGAGTTTCACTCTAGCACAGGCTGACTTGGAATTCACTATGTAGTCTCAGGGTGGCCTTGAACTCAGGGTGATCCTCCTACCTCTGCCTCCTGCGTGCTGGGATTAAAGGTGTGTGCCACCATGCCTGGCTTTAAAAATATCATTTAAGGGCTGGAGAGATGGCTTAGCGGTTAAGGCGCCTGCTTGCTAAGCCTAAGCACACTGGTTCCAATCTCTAGCAGTTCCAATCTCCAGGTCCCACGTTTAGCCAGATGCAAAGTGACGCAAGGGCGAAAGGCCGCACTTGCCCACAAGGGGGCGCACACATCTGGATTTCGTTCACAGCAGCTGAGAGACTGCTGGCACGCCCATCTCTGTCTTCCTCTCCCTCTCTATCCATTTCTCTCTGTGTCTCTCTCTAAAATAATAAATAAAATAATAAAAATAATTTAAAAAAATATCATTTAAATTTTTTTTATTTGAAAGAGAGAGAGAGTATGGGTGCACCAGGGCCTCTAGCTACTGTAAATAAACTCCAAACACATGTGCTACTTTGTGCATCTGCTTACATAGGTCCTAGTTAATCGAACCTGGGTCCTTTGGCTTCACAGGTTTGTTTTAATGTTTTTTAATTTTTTTTTATTTATTTGAGAGAGTGAGACAGGGAAAGAGGCAAATAGGCAGAGAGAGAAAGAGAATGGGGTGTGCCAGGGACTCCAGCCTCTGCAAATGAACTCCACCCGCATGCGCCACCTTATACATCTGGCTTATGTGGGTCCTGGGGCATCGAACCAGGGTCCTTTGGCTTTGTAGGCAAATACCTTAACCACTAAGCCATCTCTCCAGCCCACAGTTTTTTTTTTTTTTTTTTTTTTTTTCCACTCAAGCCTAGGCTGACCTGCAGCTCACTCTGTACTACAGGCTAGACTCAAACTCTCAAGCAATCATCCTACCTGTCTCCAGAGTGCTGGTATTAAAGGTTTGTGCCATCACTCTCTACTTGTTTGTGCTTTTATTTTAAGTATTTCATTCATTTATTTATTTGACAGAAAGAGAGAAATATATAGAGAGAGAAAAAGGGGGGGGGGGAATGGAGGGAGTGAATGGGTGTGCCAAGGCCTCTTAATGCTGCAAATGAACTCCAGACACATGCGCTACCTTGTGCATCGGGCTTATGTGGGTTGTGGGGAAATGAAACTGGGTCCTTTGGCTTTGCAGGCAAATGCTTTAACCACTAAGCCATCTCCCCAATCTGTTTGTGTTTCTTTTGGGGGGTGGGAGGCAAGCATTGAGAAAGGATCTCTAGCGGTGGCCTCAAACCTGCTATGTAGTTAAGGCTGGCCTTAAGCTAATGATCCTCCTGCCTCTACCTCCCAAATGCTGTCATTATCTTGATTCTAGACCAATTCAAAACTAAAGATGCTAAGCCTACTTAACATAACCCAATAATTTATTTTTCTTTGAATCTCTTTAGGATGATAATGCTATTAGCTTTTCTTCATCTGGCAATAATCTGAGCACAATTTGAGTTTGTTTATTTATTTGCGCTTTTTTTGTTTTGTTTTTTTTTTTGAGGTAGGGTTTCACTCTAGTCCAGGCTGACCTGGAATTCACTATGCAGTCTCAGTGTGGCCTCAAACTCATGGTGATCTGCCTGCTGAGTGCTGGTATTTATTTGCTTTTTAAAATATTATTTGTTAGTTTATGGGGGGGGGGGTAAGAGAGAGAGAGAATGTTCCAGGGCCTCTACCCCAAACACATGAGCCAACATGTGCATCTGTTTTACGTGGGTTCTGGTGAATCAAATCTGGGTCCTTAGCCTTCGCAAGCAAGCAAGCACCTTAAGCAAAGTAGGGATTCACTCTAGTCCAGGCTGATGTGGAATTCACTATGTAGTCTCAGGTGGCCTCGAACTTGTGGCAATCCTCCTACTTCTGCCTCCCAAGTGCTTGGACCAATGGTGTATATCACCACACCCGGCTTATTAGTTTTTTGATAGGGTTTCACATATCTGTCTCTGCCCTAATCTCACTATGAACCTAAGGATGACCTTGAATTTCTGGTTCTCCTGCCTCCATCTCCTAAGTGCTAGGTTACAGTGTGCACCACCACAGCTGGTTTATATGGTGGTAAGGATCAAGCCCAGGACCTTCTGCATGCTGGGTAAGCACTCTACCAATTAAGTTAAATCTTTAACCCATACTTTCTTCTAAATTTCCTACAATAGTCCTCTTTACTGAGCATATATCCCTCACTCTCTTTTTCTTTCTTTCTTTCATTCATTCATTCATACTTCTTTCTTCTAGAGATAGTGAGAGAGAAAGAGAGAGAGAGAGAGAAAGAGGTAGAGAATTGGCACACTAGGGCCTCAGTCACTGAGAGTGAATTCCAGACACTTGTACCACCTAGTGGGCACGTGCAACCTTGTGCTTGTCTCACCTTGGTGCATCTGGCTAACATGGGATCTGCACAGTTGAAGATGGGTCCTTAGGCTTCTCAGGCAAGTGCCTTAACTACTAAGCCATCTCATATTCCTTTTTTTTTTTTTTTTTTAAATTTTTCTTTCTTTATTTGAGTAAGAGAGAGAGAAACAGGTGGGAGGGGGGAGGGGGAGAGGAAAGAGAATGGATATGCCAGGGCCTCTAGCTGCTGCAAATGAGCTCTGGATGTGTGCGCCCCCTTGTGCACCTGGCTTACGTGGGTCCTGGGGAATTGAACCTGGGTCCTTTGGCTTTGCAGGTAAGCACCTTAACCACTAAGCCATTTCTCCAACACACATATCCCACTTTCTTAAAGCCCACACATACTCAAGCTCCTGTTAATTTGGTGGTAGCCTGAAGTCTGTGTTTTTAGTTAAGTCACTACTGAAGACATTAACTAGTATGTTTGTAACATGGACCTAGCATCACATTAGGAATTCAAACACTGACCAGCAATAACACATGACAGATTAACTTCCCTGTGGCTGAACCAGCAATTATTCTAATCCATTATTCTCCCCCCAAATCCAAAAAGCTAACTACCCAGGTCAGTAGTTGCTTACCTTTACATCAGCAATCAAAGCATCTTCATCTTCTATCCCAGTGGGGACACACTTCTTGTGCAGTGGCAGAGACTCCAACTTATCTACAAGGCAGCGAAGGCCTTCAAGCTCAAAATGGGTCAGATGAACTTGCCTGTCCTTTCGGGGGCTACACTGGGCATCCCACATTTGGCCATTGTGGGAGCCCCGGCTAGAGTCAGTAGATGAATCTCCAGGCAAAGTTTTCTTCAGACTTGGAAGACTTCTGCAGGTTTTGGCCAGTCCATCATAATCCAGGTTGACCCCATTAGGTACAGGGCTAGTGAGCACAGAGCGCCTACTACTCAAGCGCCGTGATTCTCGGTCCACTCCTTCCTCATCCCCATTTCCAGACTCCAATCCATTTAATTCCAAATCTACCAATACAAAGGAAAAAAATACGGTAAATAGCATTTCAGCCGGTCATGGGATCAAAAAGAGGCATGGGAAATGAATCTGAGGTTAAAAATGGAAAGACCGAGGCTGGAGAGATGGCTTAGCAGTTAAGGCACTTGCCTGTAAAGCCTAAGGACCTAGGTTTAATTCCCCAGTACCCATATAAGCCAGATGCACAAGCTGGTGCGTGCATCTGGAGCTCATTTGCAGTGGCTTAGAGGCCCTGGTATGTAGATTCTTTATTTGCCTCTTTCTCTCTCTCAAATAAATAAATATGAGCATGCCAGGGCACCTAGCCACTGCAAATGAACTCCAGACATACACACCTCCTTGTGCATCTGGCTTACACAGGTATTGGGGAATTGAACCTGGGTCCTTAGGCTTCGTAGGCAAATGCCTTAACTGCTAAGCCATTCCTCCAGCCCTAAATAATTTTTTTTTTAATGGAAAGACCACTCTTGAAAACCATAGTCAGGAGTATAAATTAAAGATCCTAGATTAGTAGGATGAATGAGTTCAAGTGGATTTTTAAAATGATTGGGGGGCTGGAGAGATGGCTTAGTGGTTAAGGTACATGCCTGTGAAGCCTAAGGACCCCGGTTCGATTCTCCAGGTCCCACATAAGCCAGATGCAAAGGGGGTGCAGGCATCTGGAGTTCGTTTGCAGTGGCTAGAGGTCCTGGCGTGCCCATTCTCACTCTCCCTCTCTCTCTTTCCCTCTCTGTCTCTAATAAATAAATTAAAAAAATAATAATTGCGATAGGAGGGCCGGAGAGATGACACAGCAGATTAAGCCACTTGCTTGCCAAGCCTGCTGGCCCAAATTTGATTCCCCAGTACCCACTAAAGGGGCGCATGCACCTGGGGTCTGTTTGCAGTGGCAAAAACCCTGAAGCACTCATTCCATTTCTTTCTCATCCACTTTCTCTCTCCCTGCTTGCATATGAATAATTAAGTAAGATATGTGTATGTATGTGTGTGTGTATATATATAATATATATTTACTTTCCCAAGGTAGTATCTCACTAGAGGCCAGGCTAACCTGGAATTTACTATGTAATCTCAAGGTGGCCTGGAAGAGTGATCCTTCTACCGCCACCTCCCAAATGCTGGGATTAAAGGCGTGTGCCCCCAACCCAGGCAATAAAAATATTTAATTTTTTCCCCCAGGTAGTGTTTTGCTGTAGCCCAGGCTAACTTGGAATTCACTATGTAATCTCAGGGTAGCCTCAAACTCACCACAATTCTCCTACCTCTGCCTCCCGAGTGCTGGGATTAAAGGTGTGCACCACTACACCTTGCCAGCAAAAATATTTTTAAAAATAAATATAGGGGCTGGAGAGATGGCTCAGTGTTTAAGGCTCTTGCCTGCAGAGTCTAATGACCAGAGGTCAATTCCCTAGTACCCATGTAAAGCCAGATGTATAAGGTGGTACTTGCATCTGTAGTCTGTTCACAGCAGTTGGAAGCCCTGTCATACCCATTCTCTCTTGCAAATAAATTCTGCTTGCAAATAAATAAATATTTTAATTTTTAATTTGATTTTATTTGGGGGAGGCACACACAGAGAGAGAGAGAGAGAGAGAGAGAGAGAGAATGGGCACACCAGGGCATTCAGCCACTGCAAACAAACTCCAAAAGCATGCACCACCTTGTGCATCTGGCTTATGTGGGTATTGGGGAATCAAACCTGGGTCCTTTGGCTTTGCAGGCAAACGTCTTATCTGCTATGCCATCTCTCCAGCCCCAATAAATTTTTTTTTTTTAGATGATGGGTAGTGCTAGAGAGATGACTTAGCGGTAAAGGTGCTTGCCTACAAAGCCTAATGACCCATGTTTGACTCCCCAGATCCCACGTAAGCCAAACACACAAAAGTGAGGCAAGTGCAAGATCGCAATTGCCTACTAGGAGGCATAAGTGTCTGGAGTTTGATTGTAGTGGCTGAGTCCCTGGCACACCACTTTTCTCTCTAAAAAAAAAAAAATAAATAATGGGTACAGCCAGGGGTGGTGATGCATGACTTTAATCCCACCACTGAGGAGACAGAGGTAGGAGGATTGCCATGAGTTCAAGCCACCCTGACACTACATACATAGTGAATTCCAGCTCAGTCTGTGCTAGAGTAAGACCCTACCTAGAAAAACCACCACCACTACCACCAAAATATGATGGGTAGGGGCTGGAAAAATGGCTTAGTGGTTAAGGTACTCCCACCATGGACTCTTTACGCCCTCCTGCCCTCCAAGTGGCAGAAGCTTTGAACTTTCCTTTCCTTCCTATTTCATTCTTGTTATATGTTTCTCAGACCACGTGGGTGTATTTACTGTCCTTCTCTTGATTTTCTATTTCACTAAATATAGTAATTCAATAAAAAGAAGAAATGTTTGCCAAGCATGGTGGCAAATATTTTTAATCCCAGCAATTGGGAGGCAGAGGTAGGAGGATGGTCATGAGTGCAAAGCTACCCTGAGAGTACAGAGTGAATTCCCAGTCAGCCTGGGTTAATGGGAGACCCTACACTGTAGCCCTGGAATTTGCTCTGTCGTCCAGGTTGGCCTCGAGCTCACAGTGATCCTCCTACCTCAGTCTCCCAAAGGAAGGTTTTGATATTTAATCCACAGTGATAATATTCACTGGTCTTTGTTATTATTATGAAAGTACTATGATTATTACTAATAACCTAGAAAATTCAAGAAGGTACAAGAAAGTCAGTAATCCCTTATTGTTCTACACTACAACACAAAAAAAGTAACTCATTATCTTTCCACCTTTTTCTATGCATGTATTTAATTATGATAAGATACATTCTAAAAAAGATTGGAAAGCCGGGCGTGGTGGCGCATGCCTTTAATCCCAGCACTTGGGAGGCAGAGGTAGGAGGATTGCTGAGAGTTTGAGGCCACCCTGAGACTACATAGTGAATTCCAGGTCAGCCTGAACCAGAGTGAGACCCTACCTCAAAAATAAATAAATAGGGCTGGAGAGATGGCTTAGCGGCTAAGGCGCCTGCCTGCTAAGCCTAAGAACGCTGGTTCCAATGTCCAGCGGTTCCAATCTCCAGGTCTCACGTTTGGCCAGATGCAAAGTGAGGCAAGGGCGCAATGCCGCAATTGCCCACAAGGGGGCGCACGCATCTGAATTTCGTTCACAGCAGCTGAGAGACTGCTGGCGCGCCCATCTCTGTCTCCCTCTCTCTCTGTCTCTCTCTCCAAAAATAAGTAAAACATAATAAAATAAATAAAAAATAAAAAAATAAAAAAGATTGGAGCCTGGCGAGTTGACGCACCTTTAATCTCAGCACTCAGGAGGCAGAGGTAAGAGGATGCTGTGAGTTCAAGACCGCTCTGAGGCTACATAGTGAATTCCAGGTCAGCCTGGACTAGAGCGAAACCCACCCTTAAAAAACAAAACAAAACAAAACAAAAAACAAAAGGAAAAACATACTAGACAACTTGTCTTCTGTCTAAAGAAGCTGCTATGTTCATTCAATCTGGTAATTCATACATACCTGGGTGGGTATCTACTATTCAATTACAGTGGAAAAAGAAAAATCCAAAACCATAACTACTAAGTAGCAGTCTACTGAAGGATGTCTTTAGAGTTCACGTAGGCAGAAGAACTTACCCATGCTGAGGGATTCTTTCTGAAATTCCTTAGTTAAATGTGAGCGGTTGGTTATACAGTACACATAGCGCTCCAACACATACCAACACATCTCATAGTAAAATGGATAGCGGAATTTATTCGGGACCTACACAAGAACAGAGTAATGATAAAAATAAGGCAGTAGTAATTTTCAAGGGAAGAGGGTAAGACAATCTAAATCATTGCAATGATTAACCTAGGACAAATTCTTGCTAATCAACCTGCAAAATAAAGTTGGCATCTGAAGCAAGAATGTAAATCATTTGTCAAATCAGAAAATGTTGGACTTACAGCTAGGTGTGGTAGCGCAAATCTACAACAAAAGCACTTGGAAGGGTGAGGCACAAGGAATGCCTCAAGTTCCATGTTAGCCTAGGCTACATAGTGAGACTCTACTTCAGAAAAACCCAATCAGGGCTAGAGAAATGGCTTAGTGGTTAAGAGGCTTGTCTGCTGCTAAGCCTAAAGACTGGTGTTCAACTCTCCAGGTCGATCCCACGTAAACGAGGCACACAAGGTGATGTAAGCTCTTGCAAACAAGGTGGCACATGCTTCTGGAGTTCAATTGCAGTGACTGGAGGCCCTGGCGCACAAATTCTTTCCCTCTCTCTTCGGCGGTCTCTCTCATAAAAAATTTACAGAAACAGGGGCTGGAGAGATGGCTTAGCGGTTAAGCGCTTGCCTGTGAAGTGTAAGGACCCAAGTTCAAGGCTCGATTCCCCAGTACCCACGTAAACCAGATGTATAAGGTAGCGCATGCATCTGGAGTTCGTTTGCAGTGCCTGGAGGCCCTGATGTGCCCATTCTCTCACTCTCTCTCTCTGTCACTCTCAAATAAATAAAATTAAATTTAAAAAAAATTTACAGAAACAAGCGGGGTGTGGTGGCACATGTCTTCAATCCCAGTTCTCAGTAGGCAGAGGTAGGAGGATCTCTGTGAGTTTGAGGCTGAGCCTACATAGTTGAATTCCAGGTCAGCCTAAGCTAGATCAAGACCCTACTTTAGAAAACAAAAACAAAACAAAACAAACAACAGATATTGTGGCTCATGCCTTTAATCCCAGCACTATGAAGGCTGAGGTAAGAGGACTGACTTGAATTCAAAGCTAACTTGGAGTCCAGAGGGAGACTACCTTAAACAAACAACAAACAGGACTGAGGAGGTATCTAGCATGCACATTACCTTGGATCACTAGCACCCCATAAACCAACAGTGGCACCCACTTGTTAATCCTAGCTATTAGGACAGGGATGCAAAGAATCAGATATTCAAGGTGATCCTCAAGTTCATGTTGAGTTCAATGCCAGTCTTGGACTACAGAGTAATTTTCAGGTCATCCTCAGCTAAAATGATAACCTGCCTTTTTGTTGTTGTTGTTTGTTTTGTTTTTTTGAGGTAGGGTCTCACTCTGGTCCAGGCTGACCTGGAATTAACTACGCAGTCTCAGGGTGGCCTCGAACTCACAGTGATCCTCCTACCTCTGCCTCCCGAGTGCTGGGATTAAAGGTGTGTGCCACCACACCCGGCTCTCTTTGGTTTTTTTTGAGATAGGGTCTCACTCTAGCCTAGGCTGACCTGAACAACTCACAGCAACCCTCCTACCTCTGCCTTCCAAGTGCTGGGATTAAAGACATGTGACACCACACCTGGCACTGTTTTTTTTATAGGCAGGTTCTCAGCCAAGCATGGTGGCCCATGGCTTCAATCCCAGCACCTGGGAGGTAGAGGTGGTACCTTGTGTCTGGAGTTAATTTGCAGTGGCTGGATGCCCTGGCATGCTCATTCTCTCCCTCCCTCTGCCTCTTTCTCTCAATAAAATAAAATAAAATAAAACATTAAAAATAACAACAACAACAAAAATCCAAGGGAAGCCGGGCGTGGTGGTGCACTTGGGAGGCAAAGGTAGGAGGATTGCTGTGAGTTCGAGGCCACCCTGAGACTACATAGTTAATTCCAGGTCAGCCTGGGCCAGAGTGAGACCCTACCTCGGGAAAAAAAAAAAAAAAAAAAAATCCAAGGGGACTGAAAAGATAGCTTGATTAGTAATCTGATTGCTCAGAAAGCATGAGGACCTGAGATCCATCCTTCATGTAAACAAAGCTGGGTGTGGTAGCATATGCAGCCAGTGTAGGTTACTTGGTGAACTCCAGGCCAATAAAGAGGTAGAAGGTATTCCTGAGTGACATCATTCAGGGAAGCCCTCTGGCCTCAATACACATCCATTTACCAACACACAAACATACACAAGGACACAATATATTTGAGAAAATAGTTTTAGGATCCTTAGGTTATAAAGGCATACCAAGCATCCTTGATATACTATTTTACTCTCAATCAAAAAGCCATAGGGAGGGAGGGGTACCATTAGGACACAGAATCTACTGGGAAAACAGGCAGGAGATAAAGTTTTATCCTTGTATTAGGTCATTATATGGATGCAAGTATAACTAGAGATTCATCCTCAAAACTATGACTGAGCCTTTGTCCCACTATCCACTCTAAGATTCCTTGATTTGTACTTTATAATTTGCCAAGACAGTATGCCAGTATATCAGATTAATATTCTGTGCAGTTTTACCAGCCACTAACTTTTATCTTTCCCTTCTCTCTCAAAAATAACATGAAGGCCGGGCGTGGTGGCGCACGCCTTTAATCCCAGCACTTGGGAGGCAGAGGTAGGAGGATCGCCGAGAGTTCGAGGCCACCCTGAGACTACATAGTTAATTCCAGGTCAGCCTGGACCAGAGTGAGACCGTACCTCGAAAAACCAAAATAAATAAATAAATAAATAAAAAATAACATGAGTTTTCTTCCCATTCTCCCTAACAGAGCATTTAACAAATTAAGAGTACATGTTAGCATGGACTAATGAATGACAAAGATAAAAGACAGGGGACTATTTTAAATATATTTGCCACCTTATTTTAGAAAGACCACATTTCAATGCCAAATGGTACTTTAGAGATTGTTCTGAATATGCAATTCCCAACCATGTTCTGATATCCTCTCAAATTGTTGTAATGACTTCCCCTCTGTCAGGTTGTCTTTCTGAATTGAAAAGAGAGTCATTTTTCAAAACTCTTCACTACAACGCAGGGCATCACTGTCCAGTAAGGCGGTCCCTTTTTCATAAGACAGGAGACATGTAATTTTCACAGTCAACCCCAATTAGCTTTACAGTATAGAATAGCCAGATCCAAATCTGGATCTTTTATGTGGTTATAGCTTTAACACTAGATATTTCTCCTTTCATACTTAAAATTAAATTTCATTTATCTCTGGTATAGAGAGGGAGTTCAGGAGTAAGAGCTAATAGGCATTATGTCTCCTCCAAATTAAATATAATCCAGTATATAAACACATTTATAGAAAGATTTTTTTTTTTTTACCTTGAAACTCACACTGTAGCCCCAGGCTGTACCTTGAG
Organism: Orientallactaga sibirica; assembly: GCA_036365145.1. NCBI lineage: Eukaryota > Metazoa > Chordata > Mammalia > Rodentia > Dipodidae > Orientallactaga > Orientallactaga sibirica. The sequence goes on along the minus strand of JAEOAD010000042.1, from coordinate 6,232,748 downwards.
CTCACAGCAATCCTATCTCAGTCTCCCTAATACTGGTATTAAAGGGTGTGCGCAACCATGCTTAGAAAGGTTTGAATTCAGGAAAATTCTAAACTTTCTGGAAATCTGTTTAGAACTGAGTAATACTGACATTTAAAATGGGAAGGGGAGATAAGGAACTGGGAAGGAAATAAGTGCATTCAATTTTTTTTTTTTTACGTTTTTACATGGGCTCTGGGGAGCCGAAGTGGTGGTCTCCAGCTGAGAGGCTTTCAGGCTTAAGCAGCAAGTATTTGACACTAAACCATCTCCCAAGTCCCCCAATATCAAATTTTTATTGCTTTCAATACTAACCACTTATGTTTCAATACTGACCTGACATTTATTTAATATTGCTAATCTCCATACTCAACAATGAAAAACTGAATGCAAGCCAGGTGGGATGACACATGCCTTTAATCCTTTAATCCCAGCACTTGGGACGCAGAGGTAGGAGGATCACAGTGAGTTCGAGGCTACCCTGACACTACATAGTGAATTCCAGGTCAGTGGGTCAGAGTGAGACTCTACCTTGAAAAACCAAAAAAAAAAAAAAATCAGTGTGGAGATGTGCATGTGTTTAATCCCAGCACAAGGTAGGCGGAGGCATAACCAGGAGGACTGCTATGAGTTCAAGGCCACCCTGAGACTACATACTGAATTCCAGGTCAACCTGGGCTAGAGTGAGACCACCCCCCGCCCTTGAAAAAAACACTGTGTGTGGCCACACAATGTATAATGGAGGTGGGTGGGGTAGCAACAAACTGGATATAAACCAGAAAATGGCTGGGTCTCATTGATGGACAATGGTTCCAGACTGAATGAGAGATTCAAGGAAATATAGAGATGAATGATAATAGGAGGGTACCAAAATTCTCTGGACTCTGCATAGGTTTCACATTTATACACACACCATACATAATACACATACTTTATACAGACACACACACACACATTGCTATTGTGACTACACAGAGGATTTAAAAAAGCACAGAAGCGGGAACTCGGGACATGGCTTGGTTAAAGTGCTTGCCAGCAAAGCCAAAGGACCCAGGTTCAATTCCCCAGGATCTACATAAACCAGATGCACAAGGTGGCACATGCGTCTGGAATTCATTTGCAGCGGCTGAAGAAATTGAGATTTTCAAGTAAAGAAAGGAATTCAGTGAGCCACAAGCACGTGGAAGATAGATGGTAATCCCAGGGTTTAGGGAAACTACACAGGTAGCAGGAATAGAGTTAGAAAAGGCATCCATATGGTATACCTGGAGCATAAGGGAAATATGCACATGGTAGATTTAGAAATCAGAGAGGAAAATCATACATGTAATTAAAGTGAGAAGTTACCCCAAAGCATAAAGCAAGGTAAGCAGAAAAACCTCCCAGACCAAGGAGCAGTATTCTGTTTCCTCCAACCCAGCCAGGATGGGTAAGAAGGGAAGCCACTCACAATTATCTAAGCAGAGTGAGAGGGAATCCAGAGATATTTGCTAATCTTAATTTATTTATATTGTTGCTATTCTGTGAAATTACTTGAGAATAATTATGAACACCACAACCTACTAGCATTCATACTTTCATAATATATAATTCAATCTTTACCTTTTGATTCTGTTAAAAAATTAGATTTTCCTGCCGGGCATAGTAGTGCATGCCTTTAATTCCAGCACTCAGGAGGCAGAGGTAGGAGGATTGCTGTGAGTTCGAGGCCGCCCTGAGACTATAAAGTGAATTCCAGGTCAGCCTGAGCTAGAGTGAGACCCTACCTCGAAAAAACAAACAAACCAACAACAACAACAAAAAATTAAACAAACCAACAACAACAACAACAACAACAACAACAACAAAAAATTAGATTTCATTCCCCAAGGCAGGGGGTAACCAGCAAAAAAAAACTAGTGAATTTGCAATGCTGTGTGTCTTTGTGGTACCTGTGAAACTAGTAATATTTTATATATTTTTTATTTATTTTTATGAGGAAGATGAAGAAAATTGGCATGCAAGGACCTCTAGCCAGTGCTAGAGTGCATTTAACTCCAGACACATGTGCCACCTTGTATGCATGCGTCACCTTGGGTGTCTGGCTTATGTGGGTTCTGGGAAGTCAAACCTGGGTCCTTAGTCTTCACAGGCACGTACCTTAACTGCTAAGCCATCTCTCCAGCCCTATTTTTTCATATTTTTTATTTAATTTTACATTTTATTTGTTATTTATTTGAGAGACAGAGGCAAAAAGAGAGAAAGAGAGAGAATGGGCGTGCCAAGGCCTCCAGTCGTTGCAAAGAACTCCAGACATGTGTCACCTTGTGCATCTGGCTTAAGGGGGTCCTGGGGAATGGAACCTGAGTCTTTTGACTTTGCCAGTAAGTGTCTTAACTGCTAAGCCATCTCTCCAGGCCTTTTTTCATATTTTTAAATAGCTAGAAAAAAAAATTAAAGAGTATTTGTGATATGATAATTGCAAGGAATTCAAATATCAGTATCACAAATGAACTCTTTTTGAGCCATACTAATTTAAGTATTTCTTCCTACAAAGCAGGGTTAAATAGTTTTGACAAATACTTTATGGTACACAAAGCCTCAAATATTTATTACCTGCCTACTCTTGCCTCAGGTATCCATAGCAAGTACTGATTAGTTCTTTACCTATGCATCTAAATTGGTACCAGCCAGAAGTATACTACCCTAGGGAAAACTGCAAAAATAAAACATACATTATTTTCTATGACTTCATTCTCTCATAGAACCCAGTTGAGAAAGACAGTAGGCAATTTTTATATGTTAATAAAGAACACAGATATGTGAATTTTATTTATTTGAAAGAGATGAGAGAGAGAATGAATATACACATGCCAAGGCTTCTAGCTACTGTAACCAAACTCCAGACACATGTGCCACCTTGTACAACTGGCTTTACGTGGGTTCTGAGGAACTGAACCCAGGTCCTTAGGCTTTGCAGGCAAGTGCCTTAACCACGCTGAGGAATCACTCCAGCCCTGATACATAAATCTTAAAAAAAAAAAAAAAAAATTTTATTTGAGAGAGACAGATAGCTAGAGAGAGAGAGAGAGAGAGAGAGAGATAGGAAGAGTCAGAGAGAGAATGGGGGCACCAGGGCCTTTTCAGGTGCTGTGAATGAACTCCAGACACGGAGATTTGAACAAGCATTCTTAGACTTGGCAGGCAGGCACCTTAACCACCTAAGCCATCTATCTCTCCAGCCCAAATACTTTTTTTTTAATTTGTTTGATAGAGAGGCAGGGAGAAAGAGAACGAGTAAGTATGGGTGCACCAGGACCTGCCACTGCAAACCAATTCCAGACACAGGTGCCACTTTGTGCATTTGGCTTTACATGGATACTTGGTAATTAAACTTGGGACTGTCACGCTTTACAAGGAGGCATCTTTTGTCATTAATTGAGCCATCTCTCCAGCCTTAAATGCATGAATTTAAAGTTGTAAAACCACAGGCCAGGGGAGATGGTTCAATGGTTAAAGATGCTTAAAATGTGCTGGTTTGGGTTCAATTCCTCAGCCACCCACATAAAGCTGGACAGGCATTTGATTGTAGTGGCAGGAGACTCTGGACACAGGCAAACACACATGTATGTGTGTGTGTGTTAATAAGTAATTTTTTTAAAGTTTAAGTTGGGAAATATGAAGTGATAAATCCCATTATTTCAAAATATTCCATAGGCATAAAAATGAAATAGAAATGGTTCAGGAGACTAAACTGACATCCACCTCCAGTTCTATAAAAATCCAAAGAGGTCTGCAGAGATTGCTAAGTGGATAAAGAACTTTCCATGCAAGCTTAAGTACCCAAGTTTGGATTCCCCAGAACCCTAAATGGCTAGATGTAGTAAGTATCTATAATCTCAGCACACCTATGGCTAGAAGGAAGATGGAGACAGGACAATCTCCCGTAAGCTGAGACAGCTAGCCTGGCAAACAAAATATCATGCCTTAAACAAAGGAGAGGTTGAGAACTGACACTTGGGGTTGTCCCCTGACCTCTATACATGTGCAGTTGCATGTACCCACCTGCACTTCCACACATCAACACACCACAAAAAAAATATTTCCTCATTTTATTTGCCTCTTCTCCCACCCCCAACTAAATAACTAACTAACTAAATATTTTTTGGGCTGGGTGTGGTGGCGCATGCCTTTAATCCCAGCACTTGGGAGGCAGAAGTAGGAGGATCGCCACCATGAGTTCGAAGCCAGCCTGAGACTACATAGTGAATTCCAGGTCATCCTGGGCCAGAAAGAGACCCTACCTCAAAAAAAAATTTTTTTTTTAATGAAAGAAGCTGGGAATGGTGCACACACCTTTAAAAAACAAAATTCAGAGGCAGAGGTAGGAGGATCACTGTGAGTTCAAAGCCACCCTGAGATTACATAGTAAATTCCAGGTCAGCCTGGGCTAGAGTGAGACCCTACCTCAAAAAACCAAAAAGAAAAAAAAAAAAAAATTCACAGAAGTATCAGAAACCAACTATAAAGATCCCACTAATGCTTTCCTATGCTCCCAATATGTGGATATTACTTTTTTACTCCATCAAAAAATTTTAACAAATATGAATTTTAATCTTTTTTTTTTTTTTTTTTGTTTTGCGAGGTAGGGTCTCACTCTGGTCCAGACTGACCTGGAATTAACTATGTAGTCTCAGGGTGGCCTCGAACTCTCTGCGATCCTCCTACCTCTGCCTCCCGAGTGCTGGGATTAAAGGCGTGCGCCACCACACCCGGCTATATGAATTTTTTTTTTTGAGGTAGGGTCTCACTCTAGCCCAGGTTGACCTGGAACTCACTATGTAGTCCCAGGCTGGCCTGGAATTTATGGCAATCCTCCTACCTCTGCCTCCCATGAGATACCATATCCAGCTGAATTTCTTTTGTTGTTATTTGGAGTCAAGCAAGGTCTCAAATACAATCTTCCTGTTTCAACCTCCCAGAGGGCTGCTATGATTATAGACATATGCCACTATGCCCAATTAACACTTTTCTCAAAGGGAGTAAATCTCTTCACATCCCAATGTTACATAAAATTACTTACCCGAGTCCGATCTTCAATGCTGTATATCTTTAACTGCATGGGGATGTTGAAGCTATGCAAAAAATTGCCTCCAAACACTAATGTGTCTGTAGGAGTATATACAGCATGAATCCAGCCTGGAAGAAAGGAAATGAAGGCAGAAGCTGAAATCATACATTGCAGTCTGGCTTTCTCAAGAGTAATGGTACAAGGCTTCTACTTAGAATTTTTTTTGGTGTCTAGTACATGTGGGGTGGTGCATGTACATGTGTGTGCTGATATGGCATCCCATGCATGGGCTTGCCTAAGGGGCCCGTAAAGAACATCAAGTGACTCCATCTCTCAATTGTCTGTTTTTCTTTGGAATAGAGTCTCTTAATGATTCTAGAGCTTGCCGTTTGCAAGACCCATCAGTTTCCTGGTCTCTACTACCCACAAGACTTGGGTTATAGACATGTATGGATCATCTCGGCCACTTTTTACCTGGGTTATAGCGATTCGAATTCAGGCAATCTTGGGTCTCTACAAGGCTCTCATAATTGTACAGTAAATGTACTTAACTACTGAGTCATCTCTCCAGCCCTACAACTCTTTTCTTTTTTTTTTGATTGTTACTGGTTTTTTTTGAGGGTTTCACTCTAGCTCAGGCTGACCTGGAATTCACTACGTAGTCTCAGGATGGCCTCAAGCTCATGGTGATCCTCCTAACTCTGCCTCCCAAAAACTGGGATTAAAGGCATGTGCCACCACGCCTGGTTTTTTTTTTTTTTTTTTTTTTTTTAAGTAGGGTTTCATTCTAGCCCAGACTGACCTGAAATTTACTATGTAGTCTCAGGGTGGCCTTGAACTTATAGCAATCCTCCTACCTCTGCCTCCCAAGTGCTGGGATTAAAAGGATGTGCCACCACTCACAGCCCTACCACGCTTTGTAAAAATTTTATTTATTTATTTGACAAAGAGAGAAGGGGAAAGGGAGGGAGAGAGAATGGTGGCAGGGCTTCTTGCCTCCACTAGTGAACTTCAGAAGCTGTACCACTTTGTGCATACAGCTTTACTTGGATCCTTGGAGTATCAAAACCAGACCTGAGCCAGGTGTGGTGGCGCACGCCTTTAATCCCAGCACTCAGGAGGCTGAGGTAGGAGGATTGCTATGAGTTCGAGGCTACCCTGAGACTATAGAATGAATTCCAGGTCAGCCTGGGCTAGAGTGAGACCCTACCTCGGAAAACAAACAAATAAACAACAACAACAACAAAAAAAAAAACAACAGACCTGTAGGCTTTCCAAGTTAAGTACCTTTAACTGCTGGGCTAACTATCCCGCCCTATATACTCTTTTTTATTGACACAAGATCTTGCTATTATATAGCTCAGGCTGGCCTGGAACTTGTGATCCTCCTGCCTCAACCTCCAAAGTGCTGGGAGAGACAGCTCAGCAGCTTAGGTGCTTGCCTGCAAAGCCTAATGACCTGGGTGGCACATATATCTGGAGTTTGTTTGCAGGGGCTGAAAGCCCTGACATGCCCATTCTTTTTATTTGTCTCTCTTCTCCCTTTGCATGCAAATAAATAAATACTTAAAAATAGAAGAATATGACCAAAGTACTATCTAACCTGCATAGTTAGAATTATCAAACAGATCAGTGATTCCAATATTTTTGTTCATTTATATACACTAATTTTGTAATTAGTGTATCAATCAAAAAATTCTGGACAGATGGTTGGGCATGGTGGCACATGCCTTTAATTCCAGCACTCCAGAAGCAGAGATAGGAGGAGCACCATGAATTTGAGACCACCCCTAGACTACACAGTGAATTCCAGGTCAGCCTGAGCTAGAGTAAGACCCTACCTGGATTATGGACAGATGTGATTCTGCATGCCTTTTTTTTTTTTTTTTTTTTGGCGGGGGGGGGGAAGGAGAGAGACAAAGGGGAGGGGAGAAGAAGACAGAGATGGGTGCGCCAGTAGTCTCTCAGCTGCTGCAAACGAAATCCAGATGCACGCGCCCCCTTGTGGTCAAGTGCAGCATTGCACCCTTGTGTCACTTTGCATCTGGCTAAACGTGGGACCTGGAGATTGGAACCAGCGTTCTTAGGCTTAGGAGGCAGGCGCCTTAACCGCTAAGCCATCTCTCCAGCCCCTGCATGCCTTTTTTTTTTTTTTTGTTTTGCGAGGTAGGGTCTCACTCTGGTCCAGGCTGCCTGCATGCCTTTTTAATCTCAGCACTTGGGAGACAAATCTAGAAGGATCGCTGTGAGTGTGAGGCCAGTCTGAGACTTCACAGTGAATTCCACATCAGCCTGGAGTAAGACCCTACCTCAAAAAACCAAAATAATAATAAATATTATTATCATGTTGACTCAGCACTTTAGCCAATATAACCATTCCTATAAGAAAAAGTGGTTCTTCATCAGAGATGGCACATCACCTCGGAATTACCAAGGCCAATGTGATATCAAAAAATGTAGATCTGTTGAAAAGCCTCCACTAGCAAGTTTTTATTTATTTTTATTTTTCGAGGTAGGGTCTCACTGTAACCAAATCTGACCTGGAACACACTCTGTAATGCCAGGCTAGTGTCAAACTCACACTATGCTCAGCTTACCTTTGTTTTAAAAGAATTAATTAACAGTCTGGCATGGTGGCACACACCTTTAATCCCAGTACTTGGGAGGCAGAGGTAGGAGGATTGCCATGAGCTCAAGGCCACCCTGAGACTATATAATGAATTCCAGGTCAGCCTGGACTAGAGTGAAATCCTACCTTAAAATAAATAAATAAATAAATAAATAAATAAATAAATAAATAAATAAATAAATAAAAGGATGTCCTGTTGCTGCAATTGAATGCATATGCCACTCTGGTTTTGGCTTCATGTGGGTGTTGGAAAATTGAACCCAGGTCAGCAGGTTTTGTAAGCAAGTGCCTTTAACCCCTGAGCTATTTCCCCAGCCCTATCAACTTTGTCTTTATTTACTTTTTTGAAAAAAAATCATTGTGTTTATTTATTGCTTTGTTTAATTCAAGGTAGGGTCTCATATTAGCTCAGGCTGATCTGGAACTTGCTCTGTAGTCTCAGGTGGATTTGAACTCACAGTGATTCCTACCTCTTCGTCTCAAGTGAGCCACCATGCCAGGCTAAAAAAAATATGTCTGTTTGTTTTGAGGTAGGGTCTTACTCTAGCTCAGAATGACCTGGAATTCACTATGGAGTCTCAGGGTGGCCTTGAACTCACAGCAATTCTCCTACCTCTGCCTCCCGAGTGCTGGAATTAAAGGCATGCACCAACATGCCTGACTACAATTTTTTTTTTTTAAATTTGTATTTCCAAGAGAGAGAGTGCATAGCCATGCCAGGTCCTCTTGCCACTCCAAACAAACTCTAGATGTATACAATACTTTGAGCATCTGGCTTTACATGGGTACAAGGGAATCAAACCAGGCTGTCAGGATTTTATAGGTAAGTGCCTTTAACCTCCATCTCCCTAGCCCAACTTTTTTCTTTTTTAATTATTTTATTTATTTTTGGAGAGAGACACAGACAAAGAGGGAGACAGATAGAGATGGGCGCGCCAGCAGTCTCTCAGCCGCTGTGAACGAAATCCAGATAGGTGCGCCTCCTTGTGATCAAGTGTGGCATTGCGCCCTTTCGTCACTTTGCATCTGGCTAAACGTGGGACCAGGAGATTGGAACCGGGTTTTAGGCTTAGGAGGCAGGCGCCTTAACCGCTAAGCCATCTCTCTAGCCCTCTTTTTTTTTTTTTTGAGAGAGAAGCAAGGGGTGCGAGAGGGAGAGAATGGGCATGCCAGGGCCTCCAGCCACTGTAAACGACTCCAGATGCATGTGCCCCCTTGTGCATCTGGCTTACGTGGGTCCTGGGAAATCGAACCTAGGTCCTTTAGCTTTTGCAGGCAAGCGCCTTAACCACTAAGCCATCTCCCCAGCTTTTAAAAAATATGTATTTTCAGCATCTACTCCACAACAACAGGAAAAGACAGCATTGTTTGCTGCTTAGTGTGTGTGTGTGTGTGTGTGTGTGTGTGTGTGTGTAGTACATACACCCCTGGGAATGGGACCCAAAGCTTTGTGCAAGATCAGTTTCCTTTTTGTTCTGTTTTTTGCTTTTTCGAGGTAGGGTCTCGCTCTAGCCCAGGCTGACCTGGAATTCACTATGTAGTCTCAGGGTGGGCTTGAACTCATGGCAATCCTCCCATCTCTGCCTCCCCAGTGCTGGGACTAAAGGCGTGTTCCACCATGCCCGGCTTAGAATTTTTTTTAATTATTAAAAAAAAAAAAATTCAGGCATGGTGGGGCACGCCTTTAGTCCCAGCACTGGGGAGGCAGAGGTTGGAGGATCTCTGTGAGTTCAAGGCCACCCGAGACTACATAGTGAATTCCAGGTCAGCCTGGACTAGAGGGAGACCCTACCTTGAAAAACAAAAACAAATAAACAAACAAAAACAACAAAGTTTCTTTGCATGTGTGTACGTGCATAGGTGTACAGGTTGGTCATGGAGGCTAAAGGTGGATGATAGGTGTCCTAAGTCAGTTTCCACCCTATCTGACATGTATAGTGTGCATGTGTGTTTGTGTGGGAAACACGTGGATGCATGTGCATATGTGATTGACACTGAGTGTCTTTCTACATTGCTCTGCACCTTACAGGCTCTCTTAATGAACCTGGAACTCAATGACTTGTCCAGACTATTTAACAGCAAGCACTAGCAACCCTTCTGTCTCTGCCTCAACAGCCCTGGGAATAAAGGGTGTGCATCCTGCCATACTTGTTACTCTTATTTTTTCTTTTCTAGAGAGAGAGAGAAAGAGAGAGAGAAAGAGAGGGAAAGAAAATTGGCACGCCAAGGCCTCAGCCACTGAAATCAAATTCCAGACACTTGTGTCACCTACTGGGTATATGTGGCCTTGTGCTTACCTCATCTTTGTGTATCTGGCTTATGTGGGATCTGGAGAATTGATCATGGGTCCTTACACTTCGTAGGCAAGCGCCTTAACCACTAAGCCATCTCTCCAACCCCCAGATTTTTCATTCTTTTTTTTTGTTTCTTTTGTCATTTTTTAAAAAGCATGTTATTTTTCTTTATTTGAGAGAGAGAAATGGGCAGGTGGGAGGGGTGGAGAGAATGGGCGTGCCAGGGCCTCTAGTCACTGCAAACAAACTCCAGATGCACACGCTACCTTGTGCATCTAGCTTATGTGGGTCCTGGGGAATCGAACCTGGGTCCTTTGGCTTTGTGGGCAAACACCTTAACCACTAAGCCATCTCTTCAGCCTTTTTTTTTTAATTTTAAATTTTATTTATTTTTAAATTTTTGTTTGTTTTTATTTATTAGCAACAGAGAGAAAGAGAGAATGGGTGTGCCAGGGTCTCCAGCCACTGCAAATGAACTCCAGATGCATGCACCAACCTTGTGCATGTGGCTTATGTGGGTAATGGGGAATCAAGCCTCAAACTGGGGTCCTTAGGCTTCACAGGCAAGCGCTTTACCACTAAGCCATCTCTCCAGCCCCTTGTCATTCTTTATGCAGGTGCTTGGGGATCTGAACTCAGCTCCTCATGTTTGTGCAGAAAGCACTTTACTCACTGAGCCATCTTCCTTCCCCTCTACCTTATTTAATATTAAACTTCACTTATTAATGATGGGGCAGGGAGGGGTGCACCAGGGCCTCCAGCCACTCCAAACGAACTCTAGACACATGGGTCACCTTGTGCATCTGGTTTACATGGGTACTAGGGAATACAGACAAGGCTTCTCCCTGAATCCAGAGCTCACAGATTCAGTCAGACCAGCTAGTCAGTAAGCCCTGCCTGTCTCTTGTCTCCCCAGCTCTGGGATTACAAGGTATGTCACTAGAGATGGCATTTTCATGTAGCCTGGATTAGTCCCTTACGTTTGTGTGGCAAGCACTTTAACAACTGAGCCATCTTCCAGCCCCATTTCAAAACCTTTTTTTTTCTTTTTGTTTTTTTGAGGTAGAGTCTCACTCTAAGGAGGGCTGGAGAGATGGCTCAGTGGTTAAGGCATTTGCTTGCAAAGCCTAACGACTGGAGTTGAATTCCCCAGTACCCACATAAAACTAGATACACAAAATGGCGCATACATTTGAAGTCCCTTTGCAGCAACTGGAAGCCATGTTGCACCCATTGTCTTTGTATCTTTCTCTGCTTGCAAATAAATATATAAAATTTAAAAAAAGAAAAGGAAAAAAAAGAAAAAAAGGATGAAGTGGTTATAGGGCAAGAAAATAACCCACTTCTCCCATTTCGCTTACCTGAGGGAATGACGAAGGTATAGCCCTGCTTGAGTTCAATGCGTTGACAATCTGACACTCGGTCACCCAGAAAGATGTCTCCCTGTTTCCCTGATAGCAGCCAATTCTCGTACAGCTCCAGGTTGTGGGCTGTAGGGGGGATGAGCCAGAAGACCTGTGAGTTAAAAAACTTCAGTCTGTTAACAGCCATTGACATGACCTAGACATTTCCTTCAGCAGATAAAAAGGTACAAAACTGGGTTACAGTGATGGCATAGCGGATAAGGTGTTTGCCTGCAAAGCCAATGGACCCAGGTCTAATTCCCCGGGACCCACATTATCCTGATGCACAAGAGGTGCACACATCTGGAGTTCGTTTGCAGTGGCTAAAGATCCTGGTGCGCCCATTCTCTCCCCCCCCCACCTTCTCTGTCAAATAAATAAAATAAAATATTAAAAAGATACAGAATTAAGATAATCAGGTAGAAGATTGGCAAGCAATTCTACCAGATTACAAACTTGACTGTTTGGGTCCAAGTAAGCAGATCTTTCTTATCCAGAAAGCATGAGGACTTCACTGGGGTATGGCTATAAGACCTAGAATCCATCTAGGACTCGTAGAGAAAAGGAGCCTGGGTAGTTCTTTATAAGCCCAGGGTACAGGTTTAAGTAGCCCAGTTAGTTATTTAGGTATAGTAGCTCCATGAGACTGGCCTGAGGCTTCTCTGTCCCAAATGACTCTTGGACATGACAGTATGGATTGTCTTTTTTGTTTGTTTTTGCTTTTTCAAGGTAGGATCTGACTCTACTCCAGGCTGACCAGGAACTCTGTAGCTCCAGGTTGGTCTTAACTCACAGTGATCCTCCTATATATCTGCTGGCCATGCACATTCTAAATTAAGAACTTTTTTTAAGACAGGGTCTGACCTAGGCTAAACTGAATTCACTCTGTAGTCCCAAGAGTTGGCCTTAAACTCACAGTGATCCTACCTTAGCCTTTAGAGTGCACCACAACAGCCAGGTAGATCTTGTATTAAAAAAAAAAAAAAAAAAAGCTGGGTGTGGTGGCACGTGCCTTTAATCCCAGCACTTGGGAGGCAGAGGTAGGAAGACTGTGTGAGTTCAAGGCCACCCTGAGACTACATAGTGAATTCCAGGTCAGCCTGGGCTATAGCAAGGAACTACCTCAAAAAACCAGCATTATTTGTTTTCATTCTGTTCTGTTTTTGTTTTTGTTTAGAACACATTTACTTCTTGCTTGGGATATTTTATTTTTTATTTTTATTTTACAAAGAGAGAGAAAATTGGTGGCCAGGGCCTTAGCCACCACAATCGCACTCAAGATGCTTGCACCACCTAGTGGGCATGTGCAACCTTGTGCTTGTGTCACCTTTGTGCAACTGGTTAACATGTGATCTGGAGAGTTGAACATAGGTCCTTAGGCTTCACAGGCAAGCACCTTAACCACTAAGCCATCTCTTTAGCCCCTAGGCTGGGATTTTTTTTTAACTTTTTTTTAAAATTTTTTAAATTATTTTTTTTGGAGAGAGACACAGAGACAGAGAGAGGGAGGGAGAGGAAGACAGAGATGGGCGCGTCAGCAGTGTCTCAGCTGCTGTGAACGAAATCCAGTTGTGTGCGCCCCCTTGTGGTCAAGTGCGGCATTGCATCACTTTGCATCTGGCTAAACGTGGGACCTGGAGATTGGAACCGCTGGAGATTAGAACCAGTGTTCTTAGGCTTAGGAGGCAGGCGCCTTAACCCTTAAGCCATCTCTCCAGCCCTAGGCTGGGATTTTTAAAAGGCTAACATGAACACTATAAACCTCTGATACTAATGCTAGATTTTCATTTCCACATAGCATTCAGAAAAACTCTTAAGAAGATAGAATATAATTCTGTATGAATGAAGGTATTTTCAAAATGCACTTACATATTGTGAAAGATTTTGCTTAACTACATCTCAGACCAGTGTCTCCAGATAGGGAAAGTTGATATGGATCCTAATTTGGTGAACTGATTGTGATTCTATCCAAAATTTTTCTTCTTTTCTACTACTTACTACACTTCTAAGCATAGAAATTAGATAGTCCTAAAATCATTTTCTCACTTTGATTTGGAGAACACTGATTTGGATGTCTACAAACAAGACTATTGAGATTTCCCAAGTAGTGGGACAATACTGGTATGACACTTTTCTACATAAATACTAAAGCTCCAATGAACATTAGCCACTAAGGTCAACTTAATCTATACCTCTTTTCAGACATAAATAAGGACAATTTCTCAACCAATTCATTTCCAGAGCATATTAAGCATGCATGAACTAAAACCAGAGGTGTGATAGTTCACACCTTTAATCCCAGTGCTTGGGAGGCAGATGTAGGAGGATTGCTGTAAGTTCAAGTTCACCCTGAGACTACATAGTGAGTTCCAGGTCGGCTTAGATTTGAGTGAGACACTACCTCAGAAACAGAAAACAAACCAAATACAAAAAAAGAAAAGAAACCCAACATGTCTTTCAGATTCCAATCCCCAAAACTATGATCATACCTTTCCACCTTGATGGATATGATACCAAACAGAGGTACCACCAAAGTCCACATGGAAGTCGGTGTAGCAGCCTCGAACACTCATTAGACAGTACCTGAACCAAAGGAAAGTAGCATTAATGCACTGATGAAGAGGACCTGCCCAACAAAATGTCACATTCTTCCTATATATACTCTCTCTACCTTGCACCAAATAAACTCATAGTATGTGGAAGGAATGCAATTTTTTTTTTTAGGAATGCGATTTTAAGACATTATAATTGCCAGGAGGATACTTTTTTTCCTTTACCCATGAGATCACATGCTATGCTACTCTCACACAAATTTTTCCTTTTGGAACTATAAAATCTATGATTTAAATCAGAGGAAGTCACTTTTTTTTTTAACAAGGCAGAATTTTATTAATCCGTCTTGAACTTTATTCCAAGGCTTCTTCAGCTTAATTGGCTGCAACGAATGAACTGTATTATAAGCAAAAACTGAGAAGAGCTGCAATATTGAAGGGACTTTGGTTTGAAAATAGAGATTTAGATTTTATCCAATCCATAAACAAAAGGATCTTAAAAGCAGTCATAATATAAGCTTGCAGTAACCTCTTCAAGTTTTAGCTTTAGAAGTTCATAAATCACTTACTTTTGCACTTTAGGGTATTGCATCTCCAAGATGGCATTTGTTGATTCAGTCTGACTTTCTTTCAAATGCCTTGGCCACATGTTGTCTACCCAGTCAATGAAATCCACCTTAAAAAGAAGGAGACGTTTAGGCTCTAGGAGTTGGAGTTAAAGAGAATTTTAAAGTAAAGAAAAATAGAATTCCCCTAAATATATACCAAAAGACAATTTAGTTATAGTCAAATTAATGTGACTGTTAGGAACACAAGTCAAACATTTGGAAATAATAGGTAAGAACAAAGACTGATGGTTCCATTAACACATCACACATAACTTATCAAAACAGAGTTAACAAAAACAGTAGTGCCCAAATAGGAACTCTCTTCTGTCAATACTGGTAATATACTAAAAAAAAATTATTCTTATTTGTTGGAGAGAGTGGGCACACCAGGGCCTCCAGCTACTGCAAACAAACTTCAAACGCATGTGCCACCTTGTACATCTGGCTTATGTGGGTCCTGTGGAATCAAACTTAGGTCCTTTGGCTTTGCAGGCAAATGCCTTAACTGCTAAGCCATATCTCCAGCCCACAATACACTTTTGTTTGTTTGTTTGTTTGTTTGTTTGTTTTGTTTGTCTTGAGGCACAAACTCTCATCTAGGCTGACTTCAAACTCAATTTGTAGCCCAGGCTAGCACTAAACTCTCAGCAATTCACCTACCTCACCTTATGGGATTAAAGGCATGAACAAACATGCCTGGCTTTTTTTGATGCATAAAATGTGCTTCTAGTAGGGTGTGGGGGCACACACCTTTTAACCCAGCACTTGGGTGGCAGAGGTAGGAGGATAACCATGAGTTTGAGGCCACCCTGAGACTACATAGTGAATTCCAGGTCAGACTGGCTAGAGCAAGCTACCTAAAAAAAAAACAAAAAAAGAGTGTATTCAGGCTGCAGAGACGACAGTAGTTAAAGATACTTTCTCCCAAAGCTGGAGTTCAATTCCCCAATACCCACATAGACCCTGACATATACATTCTCTCTCATTCTTTTTTTTTTTTTTTTTTTTTTTTTGTTTTTGGTTTTTCGAGGCAAGGTTTCACTCTAGTCCAGGCTGACCTGGAATTCACTCTGTGGTCTCAGGGTGGCCTTGAACTCATGGCAATCCTCCTACCTCTGCCTCCCGAGTAGAGGCATGTGCCCAGGGGACACCCAGTTGTTTACTATAAAGTGGAAGGGTATACAATGACCATGAAACAAACAAAATGAGAAATAGCTATCGGGGTTTACATTTCAAAGAAATGCAAATACTCAGGTGGCCAACAGCTTTTTTTGGTGTATTTTTTATTTTACTTTAATTAATATTTATTTATTTATTTATTTATTTATTTATTTATTTATTTATTTATTTATTTATTTTGGTGTTTTGAGGTAGGGTCTCACTCTAGCTCAGGCTGACCTGGAACTCACTATGTAGTCTCAGGGTGGCCTCGAACTCATGGTGATCCTCCTACCTCTGCCTCCCAATTGCTGGAATTAAAGGCATGCACCACCACGCCCAGCTTATTTATTTCTTTATTTATTAATTAATATTTTATTTATTTGAGAGAGAGAGAGAGATCAGAAATAGGCAGGTAGAGAGAGAGAATAGGCACGCCAGGGCCTCCAACCACTGCAAACGAACTCCAGATGCATGCACCTCCTTGTCCATCTGGCTTACGTGGGTCCTGGAGAATCGAGCCTCGAACCGGGATCCTTAGGCTTCACAGACAAGCACTTAACCGCTAAGCCATCTCCCCAGCCCTATTTATTTATTTTTGAGGTAGGGTCTTACTCTAGCGCAGGCTGGCCTCAAACACAGCGATCCTCCTACCTCTGTTACTCAAGTGCCGGGATTACAGGTGTGAGCCACCATGCCTGGCTATTTTTTATTTTTATATTTATTTATTTGTGAGAAAGAGAGAGAAAGAGGCAGAGGGAGAGAGAGAGAATGGGTGCACCAGGGGCCTCTAGCTGCTGCAAATAAACTCCAGATGCATGGGCCACCTTGTGCATCTGGCTTATGTGGGTCCTGGGGAATCGAACCTGAGTCTTTTGGCTTTGCAGGCAAGCACTTTAACTGTCTCTCCAGCCCACCAACAGTTTTAACTAAGCACCTACAGATGCCTTTCTTTCAAAAACAACCTACTTTCTGCTACTTAATCTAGCGGCCGGCATATCATATTTCCTTAAATTATCCTTACAATTTTGTTTTGTTTTGTTTTATGAGACAGGTTCTATGTAGCTCAGGCTGGCCTCAAACTAAATATATAGCAGAGGATGACCTTAAATTTCTGATCTTCCTGCCTCCACTTCTCAAGTGCTGGGATTACAAACTTGCACCACCAAGCCTGGATCCTTGCATTGTCTTTGTTTTTGTTTTCCAAGGTAGGGTCTTACTCTAGCCCAGGCTGACCTGGACCTCACTCTGTTAATTCCAGGCTAGCCTCAAACTCATAGTGATCCTCCTACCTCTGCCTCCGGAGTGCTGGGTAAACTCTCATGTCTAGATACCTCCCTGCATTTGGTTATTCTGACTACAGAGTAAATTTGTGGCAGTGTGTTATACTTCTCTTCTTAGGCTAATGCTGTATCTGGTTAGGTCCTTAACTAAATATACAGATCTGTAAGAGAGCCAGTCTCCAGTAAAGACAATTACCAGTATCCACCTGTTGTACATTGAAACTAGAGAAATACTAAATGGCACAGAGTACAATATTTAAGACCTGTTAACCTTTCATATTCTACCTACACCACCAATGACGAGCAGCAGCTATGGCTCTGCACTACCTCATGATCTTTGTCCTTAACAAGGTGATGAAGAACTTGAGCAACCAGGTTCGTATGGAACATAATCTCTAAGGTGTGCTACTTTGTGCTGATGCTTCCTATGAGCAGAGGTGGGCCATGTAACTGCTCAAGGCATTCATGGACAAATGCAGTCAAGTTCATCTAGAAGCGGGTACGGACACACATACATGCAAAAAGAAAGCAAGAGGAACTGAGCAGCATACTGGCTGCCAAGAGGAAGGCAACTGCCAAGAAGGACTGAGCCGTCCCTTTACTCTCCTTTTAAATAAACATTTGTACGGGGGGGCGGGGTGTGAGGGAAAATAATTTTAGGGGCTGGTGAGATGGCACAGTGGTGAAAGGTGCTTGCTTGTAAAAAGCCTTCTGGCCTGGATTCAACTTTCTAGCCAGAGAGGCATTCCACTGTAGCAGCGAGAGACCCTGATACACCCATACATACATAAGTGTGCAAATAAATAAATACAAATAAGTGGACCAAGCATCTGATGTGCAATGACAGAAAATCCTGGTGTACTCATAAACACAGTTTTTTTTTTTGGTTTTGCGAGGTAGGGTCTCACTCTGGTCCAGGCTGACCTGGAATTCACTCTGTAGTCTCAGGGTGGTCTTGAACTCTCGGCAATCCTCCTACCTCTGCCTCCCGAGTGCTGGGATTAAAGGCGTGTGCCACCACGCCCGGCATAAACACAGTTTTTAAAAATAAAAAAAAAGTAGCCGGGCGTGGTGGCGCACGCCTTTAATCCCAGCACTCGGGAGGCAGAGGTAGGAGGATTGCCGAGAGTTCAAGACCACCCTGAGACTACAGAGTGAATTCCTGGTTCAGCCTGAGCTAGAGTGAGATCCTACCTTGAAAAGCCAAAAACAAACAAACAAACAAAAAAAATCAAAAAGTCAGGTGTGGTGGTGCACGTCTTCAATCCCAGTACACTTGGGAGGAGAGACCACAGAAAGTTCAAGGCCACTCTGAACTACATAGTGAATTCCAGGCTGGGCTAGAGCAAGATCTCGAAAAGCCAAAAAAAAAAAAAAAAAAAAAAAAAAAAAAAAAAAAAGGAAGGACAGAAGAGAAGAAAAGAGGGCTGGGAGAGATGGGTTAGCCATTAAAGTGCTTGCCTGAGAAGCCTAAGGACCCAGGTTCAATTCCCTAGTTCCAATGTAAGCCAGCTGCATGTGTCTAGAATTCATCTGCAGTGGCTAGCGGTCCTGGAGAGCCCATTCTCTTTCTCTCTCTCAAATAAATAAATATAATATCTTAAAACAGAAAAAAGGGCTGGAGAGATGGGTTAGCAGTTTAAGGCGTTTGCATGCAAAGCCAAAGGATCCTGGTTTGACTCTCCAGAACCCACGTAAGCCAGATGCACAAGGGAGAACATGCATCTGGAGTTCATTTGCAATGGCTGGAGAGATGACTTAGCACTTGCCTGCAAAGCCAAAGGACCTAGGTTTGATGCTCCAGGACCCACTTAAGCTAGATGTACAAGGTGGCACATGCAACTGGCATTCGTTTGTAGCAGTTGATGGCCCTGGCAAACCCATTCTCTCACTCCATCTCTCTGCCTCTTTCTCTCTCAAATAACTAAATCAGATTAAATATCGAATTAAACATTCCATTCTTTTTGTAGTTTTGGGGCCAGAACTCATGCTAGTTCAGGCTGACTATAACTCACTCTACAGACCAAGCTGGTTTTGAATGAAGCACTTTTGATACTTACTTTGCATAAAAGCCTATTTTTAAAATTTATTTATTTATTTATTTATATTTTTTTATTTTTTTTGTTTTTCGAGGTAGGGTCTCACTCTGGCCCAGGATGACCTGGAATTAACTATGTAGTCTCAGGGTGGCCTTGAACTCACGGCGATCCTCCTACCTCTGCCTCCCGAGTGCTGGGATTAAAGGCATGCGCCACCACACCTGGCTAAATTTTTATTTATTTTTAAAAGGCAAAAGATTTATACAATTTGAAGAGAAACCAGAGTATTTTTATTTATTTTTAAAGCCTATATTTTTTTCAAGGTAGGTTCTTGCCCTAAGCTCAAACTGACCTGGAATTCTCTATGTAGTCTCAAGGTGGCCTTGAACTCATTGTGATCTACCTCTGCCTCTTGAATGCTGGGATTAAAGGTGTGCACCATCAAGTACAGCTGATAATTTCCCTATCAGTCTCAGAAGACTGAGAAGACTCAGAAGAAAAGAGTAATCCTATTTTCCATAATACTTTCAGCATTAATCACAGAGTATAACATGTCTATGGTAGATAGGAATAAAAGATTATGTATAGTTGCCGGGCGTGGTGGCACACGCCTTTAATCCCAGCACTGGGGAGGCAGAGGTAGGAGGATCCCCGAGAGTTTGAGGCCACCCTGACACTACATAGTTAATTCCAGGTCAGCCTGGACCAGAGTGAGACCCTATCTCACAAAACCAAAAAAAAAAAGATTATGTATGTCTGGGTTCGGGAAATATATCTGTGTGTTTAATTTTATTTATTTATTTATTTTTGGTTTTTTGAGGTAGGGTCTCCATCTAGCCCAGGCTGACCTCTAACTCTCAGAGACTGATCCTCCTACCACTGCCACCCAAGTTCTGGGATTAAAGGTGTGCACCACCACTCCTGGCTAGTATATTCTATATTTTGATTGTGAGTAAATATATATTTTGAGTAAGTCAATGGGTCAAAACATTTAAATGTATTAAAATGGGCATGTACTTTATGTCAACTTTGCCTTAACAAACATTTTGTAAAGGGCATTATTAAAATATACTGAAAAAGGCCTGGAGGGATGGCAGTTAAAGGTGTTTGCCTACAAAGCCAAAGAACCCAGGTTCAATTCCCCAGGACCCACGTTAGCCAGATGTACAAGGGGGCGCGTCTGAAGCTTGTTTGCAGTGGCTAGAGGCCCTGGTGTGCCCATTTTCTCTCTCTGCCTCTTTCTCTGTCAAATAAATAAATAAATACATAAAAATAAAATATTTAAAAAGTATTTAAAAACAGAATAAAATAAAATATACAGAAGAAGCCGGGCATGGTGAGGTACACCTTTAATTCCAGCACTCAGGAGGCAAAGGTAGGAGGATCACTGTGAGTTAAAGGCCACCCTGAGACTACATGGTGAATTCCATGTCAGTCTGGACTAGAGTGAGTGAAACCCTACCTTGATAAACCAAAAAAAAAAAAAAGAAAACAGTAAAAAAAATTATCATATAGATATATATACACACACACACACACATACTTACATAGAAAAGGTAGGGGCAGGATAAATAAAGGGATATACTACGTGAAAAGTACCAGTAGAAAGCCAGACGTGGTAGCATACACCTTTAATACCAGAACTCTGGAGGCAGAGGTAGGAGGTCACCATGAGTTCAAGGCCACCCTGACAATACTGAGTGAATTCCAGGTCAGCCTGGGCTAGAGGGAGACGCTACCTCGAAAAAACAAAACAAAAGTACCAGTAGAAAAAGCATGTCACAGAGCTTATATACCAAGGTCATAAAATGCTTGTTTGAAGAAGGTGACCCTGGCAGTAAGCTTACTCAATCTTTCTGGTCATATTTTAGGTTCCTGAATATATTAGAACATATCATGATTAAGCTGAATATGGAAAAAAAGATTATTTAAAACTCCCTCTTGTGGTGGCACACACCTTTAATCCCAGCACTTGGGAGGCATAGGTAGGAGGACCACAGTGAGGTCGAGGCTACCCTGAGACCACAGAGTGAATTCCAGGTCAGCCTGAACTCTGAGATTCTACCTCGAAAAACCAAAAAAAATCTTTTCCTTTTTTAAATTTGGAAAAAAAAATTTTTTTTTTTTTTTTAAATTTAGAGAATGGGCATGCCAGGGCCTCTAGCCCATGCTAACGAACTCCAAATGCATGCGCCTCCATGTGCATCTGGCTTACATGGGACCTGGAGAATAGAACCTGGGTCCTTAGGCTTCGCAGATATGCACTTAACTGCTAAACCATCTCTCCAGCCTCAAATTTTTTTTTTTTTTTTATTTATTTGAGAGTGGCAGACAGAGAAGGAGGCAGAGAGAGAAAGAGAGAGAGAGATTGGGCACAGCAGGGCCTCCAGCCACTACAAATGAACTCCAGATACGTGTACCACCTTGTGCATCTGGGTACTGGGGAATTGAGCCTTGAACCAGGGTCCTTAGGCTTCATAGGCAAGCGCTTAACTGCTAAGCCATCTCTCCAGCCCACTTCCCTCTTTTTTTTTTGATGAGCATTTTATGGGACGGGATGCTTCAGTAAGATAGTATCTGAATAGTAGATTTCTTAATTTTTTTTTTTTGCCCATTAAGTATATATGTCAATTAAAAATAAAAGAAAAAATGGGCTGGAGGGATGGCTTAGCAATTAAGGCGTTTGCCTGCAAAGCCAAGGGACCTAGGTTCGATCCCCCAGGACCCACGTTAGCCAGATGCTGGAGGCCCTGGTGTGCCCATTCTCTCTCTCCCTCTTTCTCTCTGTCAAATAAATAAATAAAAATAAAATATTACATTAAAAGAAAAGAAAAAAAAGTATATATGTCAATCTCTGGCACATGCATTTATTCATTTTAGTGCTATCGTAGTCAAAAAGTTATGAATTTTCCCAGTACAAAAATAACCCTCAAGCTGGGTGTGGTGGTGCACACCTTTAATCCCAGCACTCTGGAGGCAGAGGTAGGAGGATCGCCGAGAGTTCGAGGCCACCCTGAGACTACATAGTTAATTCCAGGACAGCCTGGACCAGAGTGAGACCCTACCTTGCAAACCACCCCCCCTAAAAAAAAAAACCCTTGCCAGGCGTGGTGGTGTACACCTTTAATCCCAGCACTCGGGAGGCAGAGGTTAAGAGAATTGCTGTGAGTTTGAGGCCACCCTGAGACAACATAGTTAATTCCAAGACAGCCTGGGCCAGAATGAAACCCTACTTCAAAAAACCAAAAATATAAAAATTAAGCCGGGCGTGGTGGTGCACGCCTTTAATACCAGCACTCGGGAGGCAGAGGTAGGAGGATCGCCGTAAGTTCAAGGCCACCCTGAGACTACATAGTTAATTCCAGGTCAGCCTGGGCCAGAGTGAGACCCTACCTCGAAAAACCAAAAAACAAAAAAACAAACAAACAAACAAACAAAAAAAACCTCCCAAAAATATAAAAATAAAGAAAGAAAAGAAAAAGAACCCTAGGCAGGGCATGGTGGCGCACACCTTTAATCCTAGCACTTGGGGGGCAGAGGTAGGAGGATGGCCATGAGTTCAAGGCCACTCTAAGAATACAGAGTGAGTAAGTTCCAGGTCAACATGTACTAGAGACTCTACTTTGAAAAACCAAAAAAAAAAAAAAAAAAAAAAAAAAAAAAAGCCAGGAGTGGTGACACATACCTTTAATCCTAGCAGCTGAGAGGCAAATGTGGGAAGATAGCTGTGAGTTCCAGACCATGCTGGTAGTACAAAGTCAGTTCCAGGTCAGCCTCAACTACAGTGAGACCCTAGCTCAAAAAAAAATAAGAAATAGGGGCTGGAGAGATGGCTTAGCGGTTAAGCGCTTGCCTGTGAAGCCTAAGGACCCCGGTTCGAGGCTGGATTCCCCAGGACCCACGTAAGCCAGATGCACAAGCTGGTGCATGCATCTGGAGTTCATTTGCAGTGGATGGAGGCTCTGGTGCGCCCATTCTTTCTTCCTCCCTCCCTCCCTCCCTCCTTCTCTTTCTCCTTCCTTCCCTCCCTCCCTCTCTCTCTGCCTATTTCTGTATCTCTCTCAAATAAATAAATAAAAATTTTAAGGAAAAAAAAAGAAATAGGGTCTGGAGAGATGACTTAGCAGTTAAGGCGCCTGCCTGCTGAGCCTAAGAGCATCAGTACCAATCTCCAGGTCCCACGTTTAGCCAGATGCAAAGGGTGCAAGGCCACACTTGCCCACAAGGGGGCAAACGCATCTGGAGTTTGTTCGCAGAGGCTGAGAGGCTGCTGGCTCATCCATTCTCTATCTGTCTTCTTCTCCCTTTCTGTGTCTCTCTCCAAAAAAGAAACAGAAAAAAGAAAAAAGAATTAAGACTGAGAGATGGCTTAGCAGTTAAGGCACCTGCCTGTAAAGCCAGGACCCATGTTCGATTCCTCAGTACCTACGTAAAGCCAGATGTACAAGGTGGCACGTATGTCTGGAGTTTGTTTGCAGTGGCTACAGGCCCTGGCACACCCACTCTGTTACTTTCTGCCTCTCTCATTCATAAATAAATAAGTATTTTAAAACAAGAATTGCTCTATGGGAGTGTTGCAGTCAGGTTCACATTGCTGGAAGAAATTACCCAACCAAAAGCAGCTTGTGGGGGAAAAAGCGGTTTATTTTGGCTTACAGGCTCGAGGGGGAAGCTCCAGGATGGCAGGCAAAATGAAGGCATGAGCAGAGGGTGGACATCATCCCCTGGCCAATATCATGTGGACAACAGGAACAGGAGAGTGTGCCAAACACTGGCAAGGAGAAACTAGCTATATAATACCCATAAGCCTGCCCCCAAGAGGCATTAGTTCCCAAATCTCCATCAGCTGGGAACCTAGCATTCAGAACACCTAAGTTTATGGGTAAAACCTGAATCAAACCACCAAAGGGGTTTTTTCAAAAGATCTACATGTTTGGATTCCACATTGGCCAGTAGCTCAAAACAAACAAACAAACAAACAAACACTAAACTAAGTAACAACCCTACTATAAGTAATCCTAACAGTAGATCACCAAAAAGATATCCAAGTGGGACCACTTGAGAAAAAAAGATTCAATGGGAATGGGATAAGAGAAGGTAATGGGAGGTGAATATGATCAAAATATATCAGATAGTGCTCACATTGGCAGCACATGTTAAAACAGGAACTAGCCAGGTGTGGTGGCGCACGCCTTTAATCCCAGCACTTTGGAGGCAGAGGTAGAAGGATCACAGTGAGTTCGAGGCCACCCTTAGACTAATCTACCTAGAATATACATATACATACACACACACACACATATATAAAAATATATAATTCTGGTGACAATAGCAAAAAAGAGAAAATGAGTAGACTAACCGTGGAAGGCCTCTGCACCATGTTCTCAAGCCTGGTGTGGCTAAACTCTAGGCTGATGACATTATAGAGTTTCTCTCGCTCCTCTTCTGGAGTCTCATAGTAGCGTGTCCACTGAGCCATGGTCATTTCAATGCCTTTCTGTGTGTTCACATCCATGACATCCACCATCCGACGACTCCCTGACATGAAAGAAACACTGATGAATAGCTCTATTAAACATACAAAGAACAGAGCTGAGTGTGGTGGTGTATGCCTCTAATCCAGGCCACCCAGAGACTACATAGTGAATTCCAGGTTAGCCTGAATTAGAGTGAGATCCTACCTCAAAAAAACAAAAACAAAACAAAACAAAAAATATAAAACACAAGTAAAATGATCAAAAAATAGACAAGGTGAAAGTTCTCGCTTGAAATGGAAATCATAATCAAATCAGAGGATGAGAAGGACAAAGGGCAGAGATAAAAATAACCATCATGGGCTGGAGAGATGGCTTGGTGGTTAAGGTGCCTGCTTGCCAAGCCTAAGAACACTGGTTCCAATCTCCAGGTCCCACATTTAGACAGACACAAAAAGTGAGGCAAGGAGCCGGGTGTGGTGGCGCATGTCTTTAATCCCAGCACTCAGGAGGCAGAAGTAGGAGGACTGCTGTGAGTTCAAGGCCACCCTGAGAGTACATAGTTAATTCCAGGTTAGCCTGGGCCAGAGTGAGAACCTACTTCGAAAAACCAAAAAAGGTGACGCGAGGGCGCAATGCCGCACTTGCCCACAAGGGGGAGCACACATCAGGAGTTCATTCACAGCAGCTGAGAGGCTGCTGGCGCGCCCATTCTCTCTCTCTAGCTCTCTCTAAAATAAAAAAAAATAACCATCACTCCCTATGTTGTGTTTATCTTTTCAATATCTCAATTTGAAAATTCTACAAAAGTCTGAAAATCCTAAAAAGATTCTACATGTCACAATTATTTTATACATGATAAATAGGTGTTAGGTACCGTGTAACACAAAGCTGGCACAAGAGCCCTCTAGAGTCAATAATCTTACTGAATTATACTTTTTTTTTTTTGGTTTTGTGAGGTAGGATCTCACTCTGGTCCAGGCTGACCTGGAATTAACTATGTAGTCTCAGGGTGGCCTCGAACTCTCGGCGATCCTCCTACCTCTGCCTCCCGAGTGGTGGGATTAAAGGCATGCGCCACCACGCCCGGCCTGAATTATACTTTTTAAAATTTTTTTGAGAGAGACAGAGAGAGAATGGACGTGCCAGCAGCCTGTCAGCTGCTGTGAACGAACTCCAGGCATGTGAGCCACCTTGTGAGCAAATGTGGCATTGCACCCTTGCATCTGGCTAAATGTGGGACCTGGAGATTGGAACTGGCATTCTTAGGCTTGGCAAGCAGGCACCTTAACCACCAAACCATCTCTCCAGCCACTGAATTATACTTTTTAAAATTATTTTCATTTTTATTATTTATTTGAGAGAGGGAAAGAGGCTGAGAGAAAGAATGGGTGCACCAGATGCATGTGCCACCTTGCACGTCTGGCTTACATGGGTCCTGGGGAATTGAACCAAGGTCCTTTGGATTAGCAGGCAAGTGCCTTAACCACTAAGCCATCTCTCCAGCCCCCTGAATTATACTTTTATTTAAAATATTTATTTATGTATTTATCTCAGAGAGAGAAAATAGGTGTGCTAGGGCCTCTAGCCTCTGCAAACTGTCTCCAGACATATTTGCCACCATGTGCATCTATACGTGGGTACTGATGAGTCTACCTGGCTTCTTAGGCTTTGCAGGAAAAGTGCCCTAACTAAACCACCTCTCCAGCTCATGAATTATACTGTTTTAACGCAGTTTGAACAATGGACTAATATGTCTCACAATGTGAGTAAAGGATTTTTTTCTTCAGCTTAACAGGGTTTGTCCTTCCAAATTTGTTATTTCTAACAGAAAATCCCCTTTACATTCATTCATAAATATTTACAATTTGATAAAGTTATCACACAAACCTATGTATCAACTACAATAAAATGGAAAATGCCTTAGGAATTAGTAGCATAAACTATAGAGGGAGAAAAATAATAGCTTTGGAGTCAAAGAAAATTAAGTTTAAATTTCAGCTCCTCTACTACTTGGGAAAGATATGTAACTTCTCTGATCCCAAATGCTTTCTTGAGAGTTAAGTTTAATATCATTTTGTGTTTACTAGAAGGATTTAAAGACAATGAAGTAAAATATTTAGTATAAAGCAGGTGCTCAATAAATCACTAATAAACAGTAATCTGAAAAAAAATCACTAATAAAACAAAAAAAGTTCATATTTTATCAAACTAATCCAGAAAGCTTTAGGAAAAGAGGTGAAGGGATAAACAGAATTCTAGTAAGAGATAATGTTCAGCAGAAGCAACAGCCTAAGACATGTAGAGGCAGTACAGCTAAGTTTCAGAAAATAGTGATCAAAACAGGAAAAGAGGCTAGGAGTGGTAGAACACACCTTTATAAGCACTCTGGAGGCCAAGGTAGGAAGATCGCTGAGAACAAGGCCAGCATGGAACTACAGAGTGACTTTCAGGTCAGCCTGAGATAGAGTTGAGACCCTAACTTGAACCATTCCCCCCACCTCTAAAAAGGAAGAGAGAAGCTATTCATGGTGGTTGCTGTAAGTGCTAGGCCAGCCTAGTCTACAAAGTGAGTTCTAGGCCAGCTAAAGCTACACAGTAAGAGACCCTGACTCAAAAAAATAAAAATAAAGGGAGATAAGAGTAGAAATCTGCTAATTCTGTCCAGTTTTGAAGACTAATAAACATGTATGATGTATATGGGCTTGCTAGATCAGAAACTTCATAGTCTAGATAAAAGAATGGGGCCATGGTGAATTAGATAAAGCAGATTAATAGCACTCAGGAGGCAGAGGTAGGATGATCACTGTGAATGAGGCCACCCTGAGAAAAAACTACAAATAACCAAACCAAACCAAAAAAAGTTAAGCCAGTGGATGGAATGGATCCACACTGTTAATTTGGAGAAAACACAAACACTAATCAAAACTGCCATATGAAACCACTTCATAATCTTATTTATTTCAAAGCGGGAGGAAGAAAGAAAGAATGTGAATGGCCTGCCCGGTCCTCTAGCTACTCCAAATGAACTCAAGATGCATGTACCACTTTGTGCATCCAGCATTGTGTGGGTACAAGGGAAATGAACAAGACCCTCAGGCATTATAAGCAAGTGCCTTTATTTAGCCACTGAACCATTTCTCCAGACCGCAGGATGCCATAATTTAAAAAAGTAGAATATAGGGGACTGGAGAGATGGCTTATCAACTAAGGTGCTTACCTGCAAGGCCTAAGGACCTATGTTTGATTCTCCAAATCCCACATAAGCCAGACACACAACGTGAAGCAAGCATGTAAGGTAATACATGAGCATAGACGGCACAAGTATTTGGAATTCAATGCAATGGCTGGAGGCCCTGGCATGCCAATTCTCTCTCTCATTTAAAAAAACAAACAAACAAAAAAAGCAGAAAATAGGGTTAGGAAGCCAGGAATGGTAGTATACCTCTTTAATCCCAGCACCTGGGAGGCAGAGTTAGGAGGACTGCTGTGAGTTCTAGCCAACCTGAGACTCCAGAGTGAATTCCAGGTCAACCTGGGCTAGAGCAAGACCCTACTTCAAAAAAAAAAAAAAAAAAAAAAAAAAAAAAAAAAAAAAAAAAAAAAGAGAAAATAGGGTTTCCAAGTACCCATGTAAAGCCAAACACATAAAATAACAAATGCATCTAGAACTTGTTAGCTATGGCAGGAGGCCCTGACATACCTATACTTACTTCCTCTTTCTCTCTCTCTTTCTCTGTAAAACAATAAATGATGTCTAACCAATAGTTAAAAAGCTATTGGTTGTCTACTATCTCAAATATCTAAGGAATTACTGTCCTGAAGGTTGACTAACAAGCAAGAGCTGTGGATGTAGCTTACTTGGTAGAGTGTTTGGTGTTCATGAAACCATGGGTTCAACCCCAGCACCACATGAACTGGGAACAGTGGAGTTAAGACAATCAGCATGGTGGCACACGCCTTTAATCCCAGCACTTGGGAGGCAGAGGTAAGAGGATCCCCTTGAGTTCAAGGCCACCCTGAGACTGTGAATTCCAGGTCAGCCTGACTTAGAGTGAGACCCTACCTCAAAAAAAAAAAAAAAAAAATTATATATATATATATTAACAAGAAGAGACAGGATGTTGGGCATGGTGGTGCACACATCTAATCCCAGCACAGGGAGGCAAAGGTAGAAGGATTGCTGTGAGTTTGAGGACACCCTGAGACTACATAGTGAATTCCAGGTCAGCCTGGGCTAGACTCTACCTCGAAAAACCAAAAAGAAAAAAAGAAACCCCCCAAATTGTCAGTGGGCATGGTGGCGCCTTTAATCCCAGCAATTGGGAGGCAGAGGTAGGAGGATCACCATTATTAGTTCAAGGCTACCCTGATACTCCACAGCAAATTTCAGGTCAGCCTGAGCTAGAGTGAGACCCTACCTCGAAAAACCAAAAAATAAAAAAGAAAGAGGGCTGGAGAGAAGGCTTAGCTGTTCACACCCTTGCCTGCAAAGCTTAAAGACTCATGTTCGACTCTCCAGGTCCCATGTAAGCCAGACACACAGTGATGCAAGCATGCAAGGTTCCACATGTGCACAAGGGGGCACACACGACTGAAGTTTGACTGCAGTGGCTGGAGGCCCTGGCACACCCATTCTCTCTTTCTCTCTATCTGCCTCTTTCTCTCTCTCTGTCGCTCTCAAATAAATAAATAAAAAATAAAACAATAAAACAATAAATAAATAATAAAAGAGCTGGCCTTGCTGGCGAACGCCTTTAATCCCAGCCCTCAGGAGGCAGAAGTAGGAGGATCACTGTGAGTTTGAGGCCACCCTGAGACTACATAGTGAATTCCAGGTCAGCCTGGGCTAGAGTGAGACCCTACCTCGAAAACCCAAAAATAAACAAACAAATAAAAAGTAAATTAAAAAAGCAGGGCGTGGTAGTGCACGCCTTTAATCCCAGCCCCTGGGAGGCAGAGGTAGGAGGACTGCCCTGAGTTCAAGGCCACCGAAACTACATAGTGAATTCCAGGTCAGCCTGAGCTAGAGTGATACCCTACCTCAAAAAAAAAAAAAAAAATTAATAAAATAAATAAAATAAAATAAAAGGCAAGTCTGTTGGGCTTGCTGGAAGGAAGAATGGAAGGATGGAAGGAAGGAAGAAGCAAAGTGATTGCAATGGCTGTAGGCCCTGGCACACCAATATGCTCTCTCGCATTAAAGAGGGGAATGGAGAGATGACTTAGTGGTTAAGGCGCTTGCCTACAAAGCCAAACGACCCTAGTTCAATTTTACAGGACCCACATAATCCAGATGCACAAGGGAGCGCAAGTACCTGGAGTTTGCAGTGGTTGGATGCCTTGGCACACTCATTCTCTCTCTCTCAAATAAATAAATAAATTACACTTTAAAAATTTTTTTTAAAAGAAAGAGAGCAAGAGAAGCAAAGTGAAGCTGAGCATGGTGGTGCATACTCAGGAGACAAGAGGTAGGAGGATCACTGTGAGTTTGAGGTCAGCCTGAGACTATATAGTGAATTCTGGGTCAGCCTGGACTAGAGGCCCTACCTCGAAAAAACAAAACAACAACAACAAATTGCATAGGTGAAAAGCTTGAAACTTACCAACACACATTTTGACATCATTTACAGTGAAGTCTGGATCTGGCATCCTATGAAACAAATACCAGTAAATGGAAAACACATCTCTAGTCAGTACCCGAGAACTCCATAATCAGATATATCAATCTTCACAATTAGGTTTAAAACTAATGTCTAAATATAAATGATCATATATTTACGTAGGAAAAATAACACAGCAAAATCTTAGCAATGATTACCTAAGACTAGTCAAACTTGAGGTTTATATTTTAGCTTTTCTATACTATTTTATCATGTGTGAGTGTGTACATGTTTGTATGGAAATGTGTGGGGAGGATAAAGACTCATGTCACATGTCTTCCCCCACTGCTCTCCACTTTATTTACTAAGGCAGTCTCTTCTGTCTCCACCTCCATAGCACTGGATTACAGGTGGGCTGCCAAGCCCACCCAGCATTTATATGAATGCTGGGGATCTGAACTCTGATCCTTATGGTTGCACAGCAACTGCTTTATCTTCCCATCTGAAATGTATACTTTTTTTTTTTTTTTTTTTTTTTTTTTCGAGGTAGGGTCTCACTCTGGTCCAGGCTGACCTGGAATTAACTATGTAGTCTCAGGGTAGCATTGAACTCATGATGATCCTCCTACCTCTGCCTCCCGAGTGCTGGGATTAAAGGTGTGCACCACCACGCCTGGCTTGTAATCTATATTTTTAAATTTATGTATATATGAATTATTTGCATAAAAAGATATATACATACTTTATAAAGTGAGAAGTTGTTTTAAATTACTGACTTCTCAAGATTGCCAATGTCTGACGCACTCTCAATGTAAGAGTCATTTTAGGGATGGAGAGAGGACTTAGCCGTTAAGGCACTTGCATGCGAAGCCTAAGGACCCAGGTTCAATTCCACAGGATCCACATAAGCCAGATGCACAAGGTGGTGCATGTGTCTGGAGTTCACTTGCAATGGCTGGAGCCCTTCCGTGTCCATTTTTTCTCTCTCTCTCTCAAATAAATAAAAATATTTAAAAGAGAGATTTTACGACCATACCTAGCCAGGCCCAGAATACTTACTTTATTCCAAGTCCATCAGAATTCTTGAAAATGAGAGGGTCTCTCAAGCCACCCCGCTGGATATACTCTACATTGAAGTCTGTCATCACAGGAAAACAATTATTAGAAAAAAAGAATCATTAGACTAAGAAAAAGGATATAAGAAATAATATTGTACACATACAGTTGTGTTCATTCAGGGTCTCCTATAATTCAGACATACTTGTTATGCCCTCTTAGAAAATAGGAAGAGAGGGGCTGGAGAAATGGCTAGTGGTTAAGGCATTTGCCTGCAAAGTCAAAGGATCCCGGTTCGATTCTCCAGGACCCATGTAAGCCAGCTTCACAAGGGGGCACACGCATCTGGAGTTCGTTTGCAATGGCTGGAGGCCCTGGAGTGCCCATTCTCTCTTTGTCTGCCTCTCTTCTCTCTCTCTCCTTGCAAATTAATAAATAATTAAAAAAAAAAAGAAAAGAAAATAGGAAAAGTACACTGAGAAGCAGGGCTTGAGGGATTTACTAAGTTTGGAATTTAAGTAACAAAGGGCAGTGTTATCTTTGAAGAGACAACAGGAGGACTAAGACACCTGGGAAAGCTGGTGGCTTCCTAATCAATACTCTGCCCCTATGGCTGGACATGACCTATCCCAGTGCAGCTCAGAGGACTTGGATCATAAATCTTAAAAGCAGAAAATACACATATTGCTATCTCTGCCTTTTCTTTTTCTTTCTTTTTATTTATTTATTTGAGAGTGACAGGCAGAGAGAGAGGGGCGGGAGAGAATGGGTGTATCCAGGGCCTCCAGCCACTGCAAACTAACTCCACATATATGCACCACCTTGTGAATCGGGCTTACGTGGGTACTGGGGAATCAAGCCTCAAATGGGGGTCCTTAGGCTTCACAGCCAAGCGCTTAACCACTAAGCCATCTCTCCAGCCCCCCTCCCTTTTTTTTGAAGTAGGGTATCACTCTAACTCAGGCTGGATTTCACTATGTAATTTCAGAGTGGCCTCAAACTCATGGTGATTCTCCTACCGCTGCCCCCAGAGTGCTGGGATTAAAGGCATGAGCGAGCATGCGTGGCTCTTTTTTAAGAAAAAAATTTTTTTTTCAAGATAGGGTCTCCCTCTAGCCTAAGCTGACCTGGTAACCTGGAATTCAGTCACAGGGTGGCCTTGAACTCATGGTGATCCTCGTACCTTTGCCTCCCGAGTGCAGGGATTAAAGGCATGTGCCACCATGCCCAGCAGTTTTTAGTTTTTCTCCCTTCCTTCCTTCCTTCCTTCCTTCCTTCCTTCCTTCCTTCCTTCCTTCCTTCCTTCCTTTCTTTCTTTCTTTTGGGTTTTTCAAGGCATGGTCTCAGTCTAGCCCAGGCTGACCTGGAATTCACTATGTGGTCTCAGGGTGACCTCAAACTCACCCTGGCTTATTTACTTATTTATTTGGGGGAGAGAAAGAAAGGAAGGCAGATAGCGTAAGAGAAAGAGAATGGGTCTCTCGAGCCCAGGCTGCCCTGGAATTCACTATGTAGTTTCAGGGTGGCCTCGAACTCACAGCAATACTCCTACCTTTGCCTCCCCAGTGTTGGGATTAAATGTGTGCACTACTATGCCCAACATCCTGTCTCTTCTTTTTATTAATATTTCATTTTTATTTACTTGAAAGAGAAGGAGGGGTAGAGAAAGAATGGGTGTGCCCGGGTCTCCAGCTGTCGTAAACAAACTCCAGATACAAGCGACACCTTCTGCATCTGGCTTATATGAGTCCTGGGGAATAAGAGAACCTAGGTCCTTTGGCTTTTCAGGCAAGTACCTCAATGGCTAAGCCATCTCTCCAACCCTATTCTGTCTCTTAACAGCCAGAAAATTAGTATTAACCATTATAATACGCATGATTTCGGGCTGGAGAGATGGATTAGTGGTTAAGCTGCATGCCTGAGAAGCCTAAGGACCCAGGTTCGATTCTCCAGCTCCCATGGAAGCCAGATGCATATGGTGGCACCTGCATCTAGAGTTTGTTTGCAGTGGCTAGAGAAAATGAAAATAAAATCTTTAAAAATAATAATAATATACAGGTCTTTTGTAGGTTTGACAAGGACCAAAGCTACATGATGTATGGGAATTCCCACCCTAACCATAGTTTTAGAGTTTATTGTTTCTTAAATTTTTGAGATTTTAATTTATTTATTTGCACATATGTGTACATGTGTGCGGGGTGGGGGGGGTATAATGGAGGGCCTCTTCCCACTGCAAACCAGCACTGATGGTTGTGTTTCTTTTTGTGTCTAGCTTACATTAGGAGGCTTGGGAATTAAAGCCAGGCCAGTTTACTCTGAAAGCAAGTACATTTTCTGAGCCATTTTCCCAGACTGCTTCATTATCTTACAGACAGGCTGGCCAGGAACGCTGATCCTCCTGCTTCCACCTCTCAATTATTGGAATTACATGCATCTGCAACCATGCCTGGCTTATTATATTATTTTTTATTAGGCCAAATCAAGAAATGAGCAAAAAGGAAAAACGCCTTCATAAAAGGCTCTGATAAGCCAGGTGTGGTAGCACATAACTTTAATCCCAGCACTCAGGAGGCAGAGGTAGATCACTATAAATTGGAGGCCAGCCTGAGACTACAGAATGAATTCCAGGTCAGCCTAGGCTAGAGCAACACCCTACCTTGAAAAACAAGGAAAGAAAAGAAAAGAAAAGAAAAGAAAAGAAAAGAAAAGAAAAGAAAAGAAAAGAAAAGAAAAGAAAAGAAAAGAAAAGAAAAGAAAAGAAAAAGGGAGGAAGGGAGGGAGGGAGGGAGGGAGGGAGGGAGGGAGGGGGAGGGAGGGAGGAAATAGCCGGGCACAGTGGTGCACACCTCTAATATCAGTTCTCGGGACAACAGAGGTAGGAGGATCTATGAGTTTAAGGACACCCTGAGACTACATAGTGAATTCCAGGTCAGCCTGAGCTAAAGTGAAACCCTACTTCACTGGGGGAGGGGGGCAGTGAGGGCAGGGAGAGGGAGTGAGTTCCAAATCAGCCCAGGCTATAGTGATACCCTACCTTGAAAAGCAGGGGGAAGGGGAGGGGGGGAACACTGATAAGCCATAATAGATTAGTTGATCAAATTTAGCAAAGGTAGGAGGAATGGAGCATGGTGACAAAAAAAAAAAAAATGCCATCAATAGGCATTATTTTAAAAGCTGTTTTAATGATGTCTTACATCAAATGATGTGGTGTCTAAACGAAAAATACTGACCTTTTCCCTCCATAAAAGTCACAAAATTGGCATTGTATTTGTTGGTATGGAGTTTCTCTTCCAAGTCAAAAGTTCTTTTCCCTTCAATTTCATCATCTGAAATGCCATCATCTTCGTAGCGTCGCCGCATGGTACCACGCTGGAAAGAAGAGATGTGAGGATGAAATACTGCACTTTCTCATGAATCTTTTTAAAAAAATTTTTTGGGGGGGTGGGTTTCAAGGAAGGGTTTCACTCTAGTTCAGACTAGATTTCACTATGTAGTTTCAGGGTGGCCTCAAACTCATGGTGATCCTCCTACCTCTCCCCTCCCTTCCCCCCAAGTGCTGGGATTAAAGGCATGAGCCACCATGCCTGGCTCTTTTTTAAGAAAAAATTTTTTTTGCAAGGTAGGGGCTCCCTCTAGCCCAGGCTAAACTGGAATTCACTATGTAGCCTCAGGGTGGCCTTGAACTCATGGCAAACCCCCTACCTTGGCACTGGGATTAAAGGCGTGAGCCACCACACCCAGCTTCTTTTATAAATTTTTATTGATTTGAGAGAGAGAGAATATGAGTGAGTGAGTATGGGGTATACCACAGCCTCCTGTCATTGCAAACTCAAGACAAATGCTACTTCATTTATCTGGCTTTAGGAGGGGAATTAAAACTCAGGCCCTCAGCCTTTGCAAGCAAGCGCCTTTAACCGCTAAGCCATCTGTCCAGTCTTCTGATGCACCTCTCAACAAGCACTCATAGCGTTCCCTACACTCACAGAGTGCAACTTACAATCTTAGCTGTTACTTCAAGCATCAACCATCCTTGCTTTACAGATCTCTTTTAATTAATTTTTTGATTTTTCAAGGCTGGGTCTCACTCTAGCCCAGGTTGACCTAGAACTCACTATGTAGTCTCAGGGTAGCCTTGAAGTCATAGCGATCCTCCTACCTCTGCCTCCCAAGTGCTGAGATTAAAGGTGTGAGCCACTACGACAGGCTCAGATCTTTTTATTTTTTTTAAATATTTTTATTTATTTACCTTTGGGGGGGGCAGATACACGGAGAGAAAATGGGCACACTAGGACCTCTAGCCACTGCAAACGAACTCCAGATGCATGTACCATCATGTCCATCTGGCATATGTGGGTACTGGAGAATTGAATCTTGGTCCTTAGGCTTCACATGTCTTAACTACTAAACCATCTCTCCAGACCTATAGATCTTTTTTCTCTCAACTAGAGATCAGCTGAAATTCTCAGAATGCACAAAATATAACAAAATTCCCCCCCGCCCGAGGTAAGGATTCACTTTGACCCAGGCTGACCTGGAATTCACTCTGTATTCTCAGGGTAGCCGCAAACTCACAGCGATCCTCCTACCTCTGCCTCCCGAGTGCTGGGATTAAAGGCATGCGCCACCACGCCCAGTTTATAACAATTTTTTAATAGGCCTCGGGGTCCTAATCTAAGTTTTATCTTTGCTAATTCTTTAAGGCTAGAGATATAAATAAATTCACAATAAATACAACCAAGGGGCTGGAGAGATGGATCAGTGGTTAAGGAGCTTGCCTGCAAAGCCTGATAACTCGGGTTTGATTCTGCAGCACCTATATAAAGCTGGAAGCACAGTGGTGCATGTATCTGGAGTTCACTGGCAGTAGCACTACGCCCTAATTAGCCTATTCTCTCTTCATCTCTTTCGTTCTCTCTGCTAGCAAATAAACAAAAAAAAATTTTTTTTAAAACACCACCAAATAGGACTACTAAAATTTTCTCTCATCATGGCATATAAAAGTATAAACAGTCAGGCATAGTGTTGCCTGCCGTTAATACCAGCACTTGGGAGGCAGAGGTAGGAAGAGCACTCTGAGCTCGAGGCCAACCTGGGCTAGAGTGAGACCCTACCTCAAAACAACAAAAAAATGTGTAAATAAAATGTCTACACAAGGCTGGGCGTGGTGGCACATGCCTTTAATCCCAGCACTTAGGAGGTAGAGAGGTAGGAGGATTGCAGAGAGTTCGAGGCCACCCTGAGACTACATAGTGAATTCCAGGTCAGCCTGAGCCAGAGTGACATCCTACCTTGAAAAACCAAAAAAAAAAAAAAGTCTACACAGCCCTTCAACAGAGAATATAGAGTACCTTTCATAGAAGACTGTAAGATTAGATTCTCAAAAACCTGAAGCATAGAATAAAACATTTGAACTAAGAGATCAAAAGGTCTTTTATTTCAAATCAAGAAAACTAATCTATAGAGCAGAGTGTGGTAGCCAATGCGGTGGTGCATGCCTTTAATCCCAGCACTCAGGAGGCAGAGGTAGGAGGATCACTGTGAGTTCTAGGCCAACCTGGGCTAGAGTGAGACCCTACTTCAAAAAGCAAAAAAACAAGCCGGGCGTGGTGGCGCACGCCTTTAATCCCAGCACTCGGGAGGCAGAGGTAGGAGGATCGCCGAGAGTTCGAGGCCACCCTGAGACTACATAGTGAATTCCAGGTCAGCCTGACCTAGAGTGAGACCCTACCTCGAAAAACCAAAAAAAAAAAAAAAGCAAAAAAAACAAAAGAAAAAACTAATCTAGGGCCAGACATGGTGGCACATGCCTTTAATCCCAGCCCTTGGGAGGCAGATTGGGAGGTGGATCGTTGAGAGTTCGAGGTCACCCTGAGACTACATAGTGAATTCCATGTCAGCCTGGACTAGAGCGAGAGCCTACCTTGAAAAACCAAAAAAGAAAGAAAGAGAGAGAGAGAGAGAAAGTGAGAGAGAAAGAAAACTACCCTAGGGACTTGGAAAACAGTTCATCAGGTTAAGAGCACTTGCCACACAAGCATAAGGACCTACAAGGGCATAATTCATCCTACGATCCATTCTTCAGAAAACATCTGGGCATGGACACATATGCCTATAATCCCATTTGTGAGAGGCGGGCGGCCTGAATCACTGGGGCTCACAGGTCAGCAAGTCTGACCAAAAACAACAGCATTGCCAGGGCAGGAGAGATGGCTCAATGCTTGCTTACTAAGCCTGACAGCTGAGGTTCAATTCCCTAGTACTCACATACAAAGTGGCACATATGGGCTGGACAGATGGCTTAGCAGTTAAGGCGCTTGCCTGCGAAGCCTGAAGACCCATGTTTTACTCTCCATTCCCACGTTAGCCATACACATAAAAGGTAAGGCAAAAGCAAGGGGGCAAAAGTGTATGGAGTTTGATTGCAGTAGCTGAGGATTCTCAATCTCTCTCCTCTCTCTTCTCTCTCTCTCTCTCTCTCTCTCTCTCTCTCTCTCTCTCTCTCTCAAAGAAAAAAATAAGTGGCACAAGTGTCTGGAATTTGTTTGTAGTGGCAGGAAGCCCTAGTATGCCCATATTCTCTCTCTCTGCTCCCAAATAATCAATTAGAAAAAAAAAAACAGCAACATTGGGTTCATTGAAAACCCATCTCAAGGAAACACACAGATGAGCAAGGGACAGTCTATGTTCTCTAGTCCTCTCCACCAGCACACACAGGAAACACATAACACACATACCAAAAAGGGGGGGGGGGGCTGGGGAAATGGTTCAGCGGTTAATGTGTTTGCCTGCAAAGCCAAAGGACCCTAGTTCGATTCCCCAGGACCCAAGTAAGCCAGATGCACAAGGGGACACATGGGTCTGGAGTTCGTTTGCAGTGGCTGGAGGCACTGATAAGCCCATTCTATCTGCTTCTTTCTCTCTCTGTCAAATAAATAAATAAAATATTTTTTAAAAAAGAAAACTAACAAATAATAGCCTGCTAACTATAGTAAAATCTTCAATATCAAGGTATAAAGATAACTCTGGCCGATGCAGTGGTGCATGCCCATAATCTCAGCACTTGGGAGGCCAGGTAGGAGGATCGTTTTGAGTTTGAGGCCAGCCTGAGGCTATTTAGTGAATTCCAGGTCAGCCTGGGCTAGAGTAAAACCTTCCTTACCTTGAAAAACAAAAACAGGCTGGAGTGATGGTTTAGCAGTTAAGACGTTTGCCTGCAAAGCCAAAGGACCCAGATTCAATTCCCCAGGACCCACATTAGCCAGATGCACAAAGTGGTGCGTGTATCTAGAGTTCATTTGCAGTGGCTGGAGGCCCTGGCGTGCCCATTCACTCTGATAAATAGATAAATAATAAATAAATAAACCCGGGCATAGTGGCGCACGTCTTTAATCCCAGCACTCGGGAGGCAGAGGTAGGTGGATTGCCATGAGTTCAAGGCCACCCTGAGACTACATAGTTAATTCCAGGTCAGCCTGGGCCAGAGTGAGACCCTAACCTTGAAAGACCAAAATAAATAATTAAGTAAGTAAATAAATAAGTAAATAAAATACAGGCTGCTGTGCATGATGGCATACACCTTTAATCCCAGCAGTCGGAAGACAGAGGTAGGAGGACTGCTGTGAGTTCAAGGCCACCCTGAGACTACATAGTGAATTCCAGGTCAGCCAGAGCTAGAGTGAGACCTTACCTCGACAATCCGACCCCACCCCCCAAAAAAGACAGACAACTGTATGATACAAATGTGGAAAAATTTGCATACACACATTAAGTAATACTTGGCAACAAGAAGGAAAAAGAATGATGACATGTGCTGTAAGATGAGCAAACCCTGCAAACATTAGGCTATTCAGGTAAGAGAGCTGAAGAGATCACTCAGTAGTTAAAATGCATTTGCTTGCAAAACCTAGCAGCCTAGGTTCAATTCCCAGTACCCACACAGAGCCAGTTGAACCAAGTGTTGTCTAAGTCTGGAGTTCGTCTGCATTAGGAAGAGGCTCTAGTTTACCATTTCTCATTCTCTCCCCCTCCTTACAAATAGGATCCATGTAAGCCAGATGCATAAGGGGCACATGCATCTGGAGTTCGTATGCAGTGGCTACAGGCCATGTCTGTCTCTCAGCTTGCAAATAAATATATAAAAAATAAAAATAGTTAAAAGAACAAACAAACAAAATTACTCAGGTTTAGCCGGGCATGGTGGCACAAGCCTTTAATCACAGCACTCGGGAGGCAGGGGTAGGAGGATCATCTTGAGTTCCAGACCAACCTGAGACTACAGAGTGAATTCTAGGTCAGCCTGGGCTAGAGTGAAACCCTACCTCGGGGAAAAAAAATTACTCAGGTTTAGAGAGACGACTCAGCAGTTTGGGTGCTTGCCTGTAAAGCCTAACAAATAAGTTCAAATCCCTAGTACCCACATAAACCCAGATGCACAAAGTACAGGGGCTAGAGACCCTGGTATGCCCATTCTCTCCCCCCCCCCTTACAAATAAATAATAGCAGATGCACAAGGTGGCATTCTCCCTCTTTCTCAAATAAATAAATTAAAAAAAAATAATTCAGAAGCCGGGCATGGTGGCGCATCCATTTAATCCTAGCACTTGGGAGGCAGAGGTAGGAGGATGCTATGAATTCAAGGCCACCCTGAGATTACATAGTGAATTCCAGTTCAGCCTGAGCTAGATTGAGACCTTACCTTGAACCCCTCCCCCCGCCAAAAAAAATTCAGATGTGAAAGGCAACACAGAATACTTTATTCATATGAAATAGGTAAATCCACACAGACAGAAAGTAGATTCGTGAGCTAAGGGATAGGGATATAGAAAAATGAGACAGGACTGTTAATGACATGGGTTTCTTTCAGGAGCAATGAGATTGTTGTGGAATTACATAGCTACGTTGTTCACACAAAGATAAATAGAGGGCTGGAGAGATGGCTTAGCATTTAAGGTGCTTGCCTGTGAAGCTTAAGGACTCATGGTCTACTCTTCAGATCCCACGTGAGCCAGATGCACAATGTGAAGCAAGCATGCAGGTCGCACATGCACACAAGGTGGTGTAAGTGCCTGGAGTTTGATTACAGTAGCTGGAGGCCCTGGCGTGCCAATTCTCCCTCAGTCCCTCTCTTTCTCTGACACACATGCACTCATGCACGGCAGTCTGTTGGGCTTGTCTCAAAAAAAAAAGGGGGGGGCGGGCATGGTGGCACACGCCTTTAATCCCACACTGGGGAGGCAGAGGTAAGATGATCGCCATGAGTTCGAGGCCACCCTGAGACAAAATAGTGAATTTCAGGTCAGCCTGAGCTAGAGTGAGACCTACCTCAAAATAAAAAAAAAAAGATAAATAGAAAGTCTTTAACACTAAAGGAGATTGCTAGCCTAGCCAGTAGGAGAGACAGACATGTAAATAAACAGAGAATGGCAAAGACTACACATAAATAACGGAAGAGAATGTTACTCCTTACACCAAACTTATCATATATTGAGTTTCAAGATGTACACAGGCTGTTGCTTCTCTACAACCCATTCCAACACCTACTGGATTTATCAGTTAAGTCCTTATTAAGATAAGTTTCAAGATGTATGAATACAAAAATATTTCTAAAATGAAATAAAAGGCTATTAATACCTGTTGACAAAATGTGATCAATTTATTACATTTCATGAAGGATTTTTTTATAGAGACTCTACATTTTTTTTTTTTTTTTTTTTTGGTTTTTTGAGGCAGGGTCTCACTCTGGCTCAGGCTGACCTGGAATTCACTATGTAGTCTCAGGGTGGCCTCGAACTCTCGGCGATCCTCCTACCTCTGCCTCCCGAGTGCTGGGATTAAAGGCGTGCGCCACCACGCCCGGCTAAGAGACTCTACATTTTTTAAAATACATTTTATTTATTAATTCATTTGAAAGAGAGAAAGAGAATGGGCAGGCAAGGGCCTCTAGCCACTGCAAACGAACTCCAGATGCATGTGTGCCCTTGTGCATCTGGCTTAAGTGGGTCCTGGAGAGTCGAATCACAGGATCCTTTGGCTTTGTAGGCAAACACCTTAACTGCTAAGCCATCTCTCCAGCCCCTCATGAAGGATTTTTAATGGTAACACTCTGATACTACATAAATATCATGGCCTTAGCTGGGCACGGTGGCGCCCACCTTTAATCCAAGCACTCCGGAGGCAGAGGTAGGAGGATTGCCATGAGTTCAAGGCCACTTTGAGACTACATAGTGAATTCCAGGTCAGCCTGGGCTAGCATGAGACCATACCTTGAAAAAACAGTGACTGGACCTTAGGCCTACCTTTTCATCTATATAACACTTTTGGCCACCAAAATAAGAGCCTAGAGTACAGAAATAAAGAAATAAGATATTGAATTATAATGCAACAGCTTTAACACATTACATTAAAAAGTATGTTGATGATGCTAGGCATGATGGTGCATGCCTTTAATCCCAGCACTCAGGAGAGGTACACTGATAAATTGACATGGCTGAAAAAGCTTACAGTTCTTTAATTTACAAGTTCAACCAAGTTAGCCTTCAAATATCCTCTGGAACACATCAGATCAACTTCCACAGACATCAACATTATATAAAACACTTTGCACACATGAAAAAAAAATACTATCACAGTAATTCCAATAAAACAATATAATCGATAAAATAAGGCATCAATCATCTATAGATTTTGTTGTTAAAAGCTTATTCATAGCTAGGCGTGGTGGTACACACCTTTAATCCCAGCACTTGGAAGGCAGAGGTAAGAAGACTGCTGAGTTCAATGCCATCCTGAGACTACATAGTGAATTCCAGGTCACCCTGGACTAGAGTAAAACTCTATCTCAAAAACAAAATAACAGGGCTGGAGAGATGGCTTAGCAGTTAAGGCGCTTGCCTGCGAAGCCAAAAAAAAGACCTAAGTTTGATTCCCCAGTACCCATATAAGCCAAATGCACAAAGGGGTGCACGCGTCTGGAATTTGTTTGCAGTGGCTGGAGGCCCTGGCACACACATTCTCTGTGTCCTCTCTCTCTCTCTCTTTCTCTGCTTGCAAATAAATAAATAACTAAATTTTTTTAAAGCTTCATGAAATGTCTATTTTTTTTTTTTTTTTTTTTTTTTTGAGGTAGGGTCTCACTCTGGCCCAGGCTGACCTGGAATTAACCATGTAGTCTCAGGGTGGCCTCAAACTCTTGGCGATCCTCCTACCTCTGCCTCCCAAGTGCTGGGATTAAAAGCATGCGCCAACACGCCCGGCCTGAAATGTCTATTTTTTTGTGTGTGGGATGGGGAG
Source organism: Orientallactaga sibirica (assembly GCA_036365145.1). Taxonomy (NCBI): domain Eukaryota; kingdom Metazoa; phylum Chordata; class Mammalia; order Rodentia; family Dipodidae; genus Orientallactaga; species Orientallactaga sibirica. The sequence goes on along the minus strand of JAEOAD010000042.1, from coordinate 6,190,292 downwards.
AATGCTAAGACTGCAGTATGCTCAAGGATGGATATATGAAATAAAGTTTTCCTAAAAACTTTCTTCAGAACTAATGTCAAAATGCTACGTATTATGAACAGAATGATCCTAAAATTCTGAAGTCAGGATGAACTTACCCTGACCACAAATAAGCTCCTCACAAAACCAAGTAGCCAAGAAATTAGTGGAAGTGCTCTGCCTTTTCAAACAACATTGCCTGCTTTCCTTCATAGTATAATCAATTTTTATTTAATTTTTTTTGAGGTAGGGTCTCACTCTGGTCCAGGCTGACCTAGAATTAACTATGTAGTCTCAGGGTGGCCTCGAACTCACAGGGATTCTTCTACCTCTGCCTCCCAAGTGCTGGGATTATTATTTAATATTTTTATAATACATTCAAGAATGATGTCACCCTAATTCTGCAAAGGAAAAAAATTATAGGCACAAAATAGCGTATTTACCCTCTGAAGTTTAGGGTGAAGACTAGGCATCTCACCTATAACCTTGACAAAAAATATTATGAGTTCAGATGTTATACCTAAAATACATTTTCTCTTCCTGGAATGTGATACTCTTGTCCCATGTGAATGGCAAAAATAGGACTTACAATATCAAATTTCTCATCAACATACAAATGTTCAGTTTATCCTCCAAAAGTAGTGAGACAAACCACCACAAGAACTGGGAACAAGCAAATAACATCTGTCAGTTTTCAAGCCCCCTTGGGAATATACTTCTTGAGAAACTGTTAAGATGGGAAATTCTTCTGGGGATGGTGGTGTATACCTTTAATCCCAGCACTTGGAAGGCAGAGGTAGGATCATGAGGGCTAATTCCTTACTCTGTTCTCTGATTTTTTTTTTACTTCCTTTATATAGCCCCAGAACAATTATTAAGCCTTTTTTCTATTTTTATTATTTTAGTTGTACGTATGTTTATGACTAAGCATGTGTGGATGGGATGTTTCTTCTCCCTTTCCACCTTTTTTGTGCATCTGGTGCTTAAGGCTATTGGGTAATTGAACAACGGCCATGAGGTTTTGCAAGCAAGTGCCTTTAACCACTGAGCCATCTCTCCTGCCTGCCACCTACTTTTGAGACAGGGATTCTCTTGCCACTGCTGCTTGTGAGCTTTCAGATTCTCCAGGCTCTGCCTCCCAATGCCATAGACTGGTTGGGATCACAGGTATTTGTGTAACTTTATTTGCCTTTAGATGAGTGCTGAGGAGGACTGAACTTGGTTTTTCTAGCTTCCAAACAAGTGTCTTTAACTGCAAAACAACCAAACACAAAAACCTTTGACCTCTTCAATTCTGACATTTAAAAAGGAGCCTGAGCCAGGCGTGGTGGTGCATGTCTTTAATCTCAGCACTTGGGAGGCAGAGGTAGGTGCATCTCCATGAGTTCAAGGGCACCCTGAGACTACATAGTGAATTCCAGGTCAGCCTGTACCAGATTGACACCCTACCTCGATTAAGGGGGGGGGGGAGCCTAAACAATGAAAAAGGTCTACTTATCTGCTTTTCTAATTATTTACCTCCTAGAGTAAGACAAAGGATCTTATTTAATGTTTTTGAGACAAGGTCTCACACTATAACCCAGGTAGCCTTCTATCTGGAATCTCCCACCTTAATCTCCCCAATACTGTGATCATGTGTCCACCAGCATATCCTGCAGAAAGGAATATTTTCTTTCTTTTTCATTATCTATGTGTGTGTGGCAGACAGAAGACAACTTAAGAGTGTCAGTTCTCACTTCTACCTTGTTTGAGGAAAGGTCTCTTTACCAGGCTAGTTGACCTGAGTGCTTTCAGAATTTTCAGTGCTTTCAGAATTTTCAGGTCTCCACCTCCTGTCTCTCTCATACAAGGATTAGGGATATTGACAGTTGTTCTGCATATATATATTTTAGTATTTTACTTTTATTTACTTATTTGAAAGACAGAATGAGGCAGAGGAAGAGAGAGAGAAAGAATGGGTGTGCCAGGGCCTCTAGCCACAGCAAACGAACTCCAGATGCATGCGCCAATTTGTGCACCTGGCTTATGTGGGTCCTGGGGAATCCACCGAGGTCCTTTTGTTTTGCAGGCAAGAGCCTTAACCACTAAGCCATCTCTCCAGCCCACTGATCTATATCTCTGAATTTGAATTCAGGTCTTCACACATGCACATCCAGTGCTATACCCAAAAAGCCAGACCCCAAAGGGAGACATTAAAAGGCCAAATCATAAAGAAATCTTTAAATCACTCCACCCAACATAAATGTAAAATAGACAGGCATGGTGACACCTTTAATCCCAGCATTGGGAAGGCAGAGGTAGGAGGATTACCATGAGTTTCGAGGCCAGCCTGAGACTACATAGTGCATTCCAGGTCAGTGAGATCCTACCTCAAAAAACAAAAGCAAACAACAAAACACAACATGAAAAAAAAATTAAGACATCAAAATAAGAGACTGAACCAGGCATAGTGGCACACACTTTTAATCCCAGCACTTGGATGGCAGAGGTAGGAGGATTACTGTGAGTTTGAGGCTACCCTGAGACTACATAGTGAATTCCAGGACAGCCTGGGCTAGAGTGAAACGCTACCTCAACCAACCACCCAAACAAAGAAGACACTGATTGGGGGGATAATGATGGATGGAAAGTGGAGTTGTGAAGGGAAAAGTTGGGTCGGGAGGGAATTAGCATGGTTTATTGTCTATAATTATGGAAGTTGTCAATAATAATAAAAGATTGTATATTAAAAAAAAAATCAGAAGCCAGGAGTGGTGGCATACAACTTTAATCCC